>OY971420.1:2662000-3993000 GCA_963853865.1 Helleia helle
TAATTATGGAAACTTTGGGGATTATGTACACTTGAAAAAATAAACAAATTATGTGTTTGTTATTTCTAAGTAGTGGATGGAAAAATAAAAATGATTATCAATACAGCACCTCAAATTTTCTACGAAGATTTATTCTATATTATCTATACAAATATTGTCAATTAATGTAAGTTATATGCGACGCATTGATTACGTAGATTAAGTATTAACGCACGCCCCTAACGAAATAAGTGTAACAATTGTTTAAGTTAACAATATTAACATAATATTATATAAAAATATTTGTAAACAGATAAGCTGCACCCAGAGTGGTGTCAGCCTGTGGCGATGGCGGACGGTGAGCAGTTGTTGCAGCTCTCCGGTGGTGTCACGATAAAGGTGCGCGTGCGTACCCATCCACACTCGACACTCATTGAGTTTCAAGATGTTGATCAGGTAAAATATTGATTATATTGAAAATTCTTCAAAACTATTCTAATGCACAACAATAAGCACTTGCACTTGGCAAAAGTGCAAGTGTTGTGTTGTTGTTGTTCTAGTAATTCTTAGTTACCAAAACTAAGAATATTTTTAATGTATTATGTATGCTGTTTCAATTTAACTATGAACATCAAGCATATAACCGGATAGAGTAGTAATGTGAGCCATAGAATTTCGAAACTGGTCAGTGATTAGCACTGACGTAATAGAAATTCAACCAACCAGTGATTTGCATATACGGGACGTTCCATCGGCCAATCATCCATCAATGGCCATCAGTCGGCCAATCAGAGCGCAGAACAGCTGATGATACGTGTTCGTTATATTTACAGCACGACATATCTGCGAGTGACATACGACGCCGACTAATAGGACCATTTTCATCGGTACGTAAATAAAATCAACTATGTTTATATATTATGTTAGCTAATAGAATCAAGCATTAGTTCGCGGGAATTCATTATATGAGATATTAAAATACATATTAGTTAGCAATAAATTGCACTCACACATTTGTTATAAAGATGCCAAGACGGCCGTTCCCCCTTCTTATATAGTATTCTTATGTATATAATGTAAAATTTTTTTATTTATAATACATACTTGTAAACAATAAATGTATATTATAATTTTATTAATGAAGATGTTATTTATGTCATCAGACAGATAATCTACTGGAACGCGTTAATGCTATCAACAATCGTAAGTTTTCAAAATTATATATTCCTTACATTATAGTAATGTAGCTATATACTTTATTCTAAAACTATATATCATTCAAAATTGTATAACTAATTTCTTATCTAAAGAAATTGCCATCGTGCTACAAAAACAAATTTCATATTCTTCATAGTAGCTATAGCCGCTTCAACACTCCAAGTAAAATAGACACCAAATCACTTATTAGTTAGTATAGTATCTGGTACATAACAATAATGAAGAGAAGAATATAGTATTATGTAAAATACACACAGAACTCCTATAATGTTTGTTTTTGTTGTGATTCCAAGTGTCATTCCCAAGAAAAGCTAAACTAACACCCAAATACTCAAACGAATCTCAAATTTAAGACGTACTTAAACTCGTGTTGTCCCTCTTTTTTTCTTTGCATCTGACACGTCGTAACATGAGTTTAAGTACGTCTTAAATTTGAGATTCGTTTGAGTATTTGGGGGTAAACATAGTATATGACCGTATCATATCTTGTTTTGTGTGGCATCAACTAATGTGAACATCTTTTTTAAATTGGTTCATCGTAATAAAATATTTCAGTACTGAGTAAACAGCGAGTGTCGGACGATTCAAGCCAAGACGAGACACCTCTATTATCAGAAAATAACCCAGAAGACACGACCGGAACTAGTTCTGTCTTCGTAAGTTTATTATTAGTACTCAAATTTTGTTACTTATTAGTATATTTATTTACTTACGTGTTTCGGGTCTACTGTTATATCTGTGGACGTAGGCCCCTTTCAATGAACATGAAGATGGCCGTTCACCACCACTCGAGTATTGGGATTCATTAAAAACTTTTGGTCATGTATTACTCTTAAGCCTAAATCTAAAAAGCCCAAGTAATATATGTAAATAGCATTAAATTATTCTTCTAAAACTATTGATCCACAAACAAGCCTTACTGGCTAAGATAATATTTTAAAATAGAATAGAAATTTATTGAGGAATAAGTATCTATAGTTTATACACTGTTTATATTTAATTTGTCAACTAATCATTGCCACTAGTTGCACGGACCAAACGCTAGAAATGAAGAAAGTTTTGACCAAATGGTGAAAATGTCTCCTGACGTCGGCTTGGATGACTCCTCGCTGATGAAGCTCTCGGGAATGGTCAGGGATGACGTTGAAGGTGAGTTATGCATTGGATCTTCAAATAAAGGTGTAATTTAATATTTTTGGTCTATATTAGTTCTCACAAGTCGCGATGAACATTTCTATTCATTTTGAGTTTAAAATACTCTTATATTTTGTATATTTTATAATAATAATAAAACCTTTATTTTCAGGCTGCATAGGCTCATAGATAATAAACAAAGTTGTTAGTAATTGAAACTTAAAGCTATGTTAGTATCACTTCACTTGCACTTATGTCCTAGCGCGTTCTGGTGGAACTTGTCGGTGGAAGCGCCGTAACACCCTGGGACCAGAAGTCCTGCATGACGAGGTGCAGATAACATATCGGTACTCGCACCCTGAATGCCTTAAAGTTGTCGTTGCGGCGCGACTCCAGTAGCTGCACTCGCTGTGTATTTGTTCTTTTAGCGCACGTTCTCCACGATGTCTTTCGCCTCAGTGGTGTAGTGTAGGCGAGAGATATACACCGGGGTGTTTGGTTACCGTTACCGTGAGGCTCCTTTGGAGCCGTACCACAGTGGTTCTCGTTAGCCTTCTGACGGCTCTTTGCACCGTCACAAAAACTACTTGATTTTCATTAAGATCCTAAGTTCAATAATAATTTAATCAATCCTATCCATCTATATATTAAAATGGGATCCCAAACATTACAAATATGGATCCCAAATAATAGTATCCCAAATATTACAATAGGATCTCAAACAGGGTTAATATTCTAATTTTTATAAAGAAAGAAGAAGGTTCGAATCTTCTTTTGTGATTTGCCAAATTTGATATACCATATTATATACACTATTATATGATAAAACTCAATTAACAGATGCATATAAAAAACGCCCCAGCACTTTGACTATTGCACGCTTGAGCTGGCAGTCGTCCGCTTCTAACGCTGTATTAGGAACTGTGGTCACAGGTTACAAATATTGTTTTAGTTTTTGTTACTTTATTTTAGATTAGTATGTATGTCTTGTCTACAACAAATAGGTTGAGTAAATTAGGAGTGAGTGGTATCCCGCCAAATAGACGCCAAGCACTAACACCAGGCGAGATAAAACGATTGTCGTACGTTGACCCATTAGAGGACAATAGATGCTCAATCAATTTTAAACTCAACAAAGTTACATTTTTGTCACCTTTCTTTGGGCATGTTAGCTCATATCTATACAAATAAATAAAATTGAAGTGTCTGTTTATAATTTCAAATGAATAGTTTTCACTAACTGAATATGAATGTAGTAAAATCTTTGTCTGTCTGTCTGACTGTACTGGCTAATATCTGAAACGGCTGTGCCGATTTTGACGGGACTTTTACTGGGAGACAGCTGATGTTATAAGGAGTGGACTTAGGCTATAAAAATAATTATCATCAATCCGGATACGACTGTAAATCTAAGTTAACGCAGGCGAAGCTACGAGCAACAGCTAGTATGACATATAAAACAACCTACTGGACCGGTCTAACGCACCGATTCCATGTAGCCTTTATTAACATTCGCAACCTACATTCCTCCATAAGATTTTATGTAGGTAATTAATACACACAGTAAAGGCCTATAGTAGCAGACACTCATTAGTCTATAATACAATTCCAGGAGCTTCAGAAATAAGCCACGTTTGGCCGGAGAGTGAGCGCGTACGATGTGTGGTTGGTAGCGTGATGGTAGTGGTAGCGGCGTCACCAGAGCTCCTGCCGCTGCTGTCGCTACACCTGCAGAGAGCTGCGCTCGTCATGAAGGCTGATGGAAGGGTAAATGACACACGAATACATACGTAACATGCTTTTATGAAACTTCGTTGTTTCGTCTGATTATACCATTCATCCAGTGATCAATTCGGAGCTTCCCGCCAAGTGCATATCATTTATGATAAGGTTATTAAAAATATATATCCAACAAAATAAAGAAATATATTTTTCTACGCACATGAAAATTGAAATCCGCAAGAACACTCAGTCACAACCATAAGTAACACAGATAACAGAATATAGTGTTGTCAACTAATGACAAGTTAATTTTTTTTTTATTTTTTTCTTATGTTGCAACACTCCCACTAAAATTTAACTTTACATAAAAAAAAACTAATCAATAACATACAACATTTGATCTCTTAGATATACAAATGCTTGAGTAGATAATGCTTTAGTCAAAATGTCAGCAAGTTGACAATTACTTGTGACATAATTAATTTTAACTAAACCCAACTCAACCTTTTCTCGTATGAAATTATACTTAACATCTATATGTTTCGTACGCTTATGATAAATAGGATTTGCTCAATGAGATTTGCTTCATAGTTTTTATTAACTCTTGGTTTTAAATTAATTGTGTGTAATGATAGTGAATCTTCTAATTCTTGAGACAGTTCATAGTCTGGGTCATCACTGTTACCACTAGTACAACTCAAAATGTTTTCCTCACTCTCTGTTGTTGAACTCTCAAGAGGATCATCTATATTGGATACCTGTGCTTTACTCTCATTAATATTTTTTGTGACATCATCTTCAGAAATAATTATTTGTGAAATATTTTTCCTTATGCTTGGAACATGATGTTCATCAAAAATTACATTCCTTGAGATTTTTATTTTCTTTGTATTTATATCATACATTCTGTAGTTAATGTTGTCATAGCCAACAAGTATCATTTTATTACTTTTGGGACGTGAACATAACCAATACTGCCAAACACCTTTACATGACCTAATTGGGGTTTGATCCCGTTCCACAATTCAAAAGCTGTTGTATTAGGAGTTTGGGTGGAGGAAGTCCTATTTAATATGTAAACTGCACAGTGCACAGCTTCTGCCCATAGCTCCAATGGGACATCTCGGGCATACAACATTGACCGTGCACTCTCCATTATAGTTCGATTTTCTCTTTCTACACGACCATTTTGCTCTGGCGTATATGGTGCAGTACATTCATGAACTATCCCCTCGCTCTCCAAATACTCTTTGAATGCTTTGTTCACATACTCTTTACCATTATCAGTATGTAATACTCTGACATTGTGCATGAATTTATTTTTGATCATAGCATTGTACTTTTTAAAGACTTCTAAAACATCACTTTTATGTTTAATAAAGTAAACATGCCTGTAACTAGTTGCAGCATCTTTGAACAATAAAAAATATCTCATATTTTGAACTGATAGGACACTCCTAGGTCCACAAACATCGCTATATACTAAGTCACCTGGATGTAATTCTCCTCGCTCAGATTTGTGAAATGGGAACTTGCACTGCTTGCCATATGCACAAGCTTCACAAACAAAATTGTTCTGTCCATTGTCAATCACTTTCAGTCCTTCAACAACACTATTTTCACTCATATTTTTAATTTGTTTTAAATTAATATGTCCTAACCTTTCGTGCCACATTTTTATATCATTTTGGTTACATTGAACCAAGTTGCATGTATCTGGAACCACTGTTTTTATGTTTAGCTCATATAAATTATTTTCTTTAATATTTGCACTCATCACCACTTTATTATCTTTATAAATCATTGCACTTGAGTTTTTCTTTATTATAAAATAGGATTTCCTTATTATTACTCCTTCTAATTAATTTTAACTAAACCCAACTCAACCTTTTCTCGTATGAAATTATACTTAACATCTATATGTTTCGTACGCTTATGATAAATAGGATTGTTAATTAATCTGATTGCACTCTGGTTATCAACGTTCAATGTGATATAATTATAATTTTCACCTAAATCAGACATTAATTGCTGTAACCACAGTATTTCTTTAGCAGCTTCACAAGCAGCTACAAATTCCGCCTCAGTAGTGGAGAGAGCGATGGTCTTCTGTTTCTGACTGGACCATGTGATTGGTCCTCCATTCAATAAGAATATATATCCTGTAGTAGATTTACGGGTATCAACATCACTTGCAAAATCTGAATCTGAATATCCAACAAGGTCATCGCTTTCTCCATACTTTATACACAAATTTTTACTTTTTATTAAATATCTAATTATACGTTTAACAGCATTTACATGTTGTAAACTTGGATTATTAACATATCTGCTTAATACATTGACAGAAAATGAAATATCTGGCCTTGAGACAGAACTTAAAAACAATAAACAACCTATAACCTCTCTATATGGAAAATTAACAACATTTTCATCATAATTTTTTGTAATAATTACATTAACATCTGCTGGAGTGTTGGCAGGATTTGCCTGACTCATACAAAACTTCTCAATAATCTGATTTATATAGTTTTTCTGATGAATGTATATATTGTTATTTATACGCTCTATTTGCATACCCACAAAGTATTTTAAATCTAACTCTTTAATTTTAAAAACTCGTTTTAAATATTCAATTATCTCCTTGATAAGTTGTTTATTGGAGGATATTATAAGAGCATCATCAACATAAATTATTAAGAATACTTTAATCCCCTCAAAGAATCCTATATAAATACAACTATCCGCTTGAGATTGAACAAAACCATATTTAATTAAAAACTCAGTAAAGGTTTTATTCCAGCATCTAGAAGCCTGTTTTAAACCATACAGTGATTTATTTAATTTTAATACAAAATCATCTTTAATTAACAAACCATCAGGTATATCTATAAAAATATCCTCCTCAAGATACCCATACAAAAAAGCAGTCTTGACATCAAACTGTTGTATTATAAAATTGTACTTTGCAGCAATAGAAAGTAAAATTCTTATAGAATCATAACGAGTTGTTGGAGAGAATATCTCCTGATAATCAATATTCTTGATTTGATTAAAACCTCTAGCACATAAACGAGCCTTATAGTGTACAATTTTATCATTCTCATTTTTCTTTATGGTAAATACCCACTTTGTAGTAAGGGTTCGTTGACCTGACCTTTTAACCGCAGTCCAGGTATTGTTTTCTTTGTGTGCAGACAATTCTTCTTGAATAGCTTTAGACCATTCATCTTTCTGTGGACTGTTCAGTGCTTCTGCATATGTTTGAGGTAATGACAGCTCAATGAGATTTGCTTCATAGTTTTTATTAACTCTTGGTTTTAAATTAATTGTGTGTAATGATAGTGAATCTTCTAATTCTTGAGACAGTTCATAGTCTGGGTCATCACTGTTACCACTAGTACAACTCAAAATGTTTTCCTCACTCTCTGTTGTTGAACTCTCAAGAGGATCATCTATATTGGATACCTGTGCTTTACTCTCATTAATATTTTTTGTGACATCATCTTCAGAAATAATTATTTGTGAAATATTTTTCCTTATGCTTGGAACATGATGTTCATCAAAAATTACATTCCTTGAGATTTTTATTTTCTTTGTATTTATATCATACATTCTGTAGTTAATGTTGTCATAGCCAACAAGTATCATTTTATTACTTTTGGGACGTGAACATAACCAATACTGCCAAACACCTTTACATGACCTAATTGGGGTTTGATCCCGTTCCACAATTCAAAAGCTGTTGTATTAGGAGTTTGGGTGGAGGAAGTCCTATTTAATATGTAAACTGCACAGTGCACAGCTTCTGCCCATAGCTCCAATGGGACATCTCGGGCATACAACATTGACCGTGCACTCTCCATTATAGTTCGATTTTCTCTTTCTACACGACCATTTTGCTCTGGCGTATATGGTGCAGTACATTCATGAACTATCCCCTCGCTCTCCAAATACTCTTTGAATGCTTTGTTCACATACTCTTTACCATTATCAGTATGTAATACTCTGACATTGTGCATGAATTTATTTTTGATCATAGCATTGTACTTTTTAAAGACTTCTAAAACATCACTTTTATGTTTAATAAAGTAAACATGCCTGTAACTAGTTGCAGCATCTTTGAACAATAAAAAATATCTCATATTTTGAACTGATAGGACACTCCTAGGTCCACAAACATCGCTATATACTAAGTCACCTGGATGTAATTCTCCTCGCTCAGATTTGTGAAATGGGAACTTGCACTGCTTGCCATATGCACAAGCTTCACAAACAAAATTGTTCTGTCCATTGTCAATCACTTTCAGTCCTTCAACAACACTATTTTCACTCATATTTTTAATTTGTTTTAAATTAATATGTCCTAACCTTTCGTGCCACATTTTTATATCATTTTGGTTACATTGAACCAAGTTGCATGTATCTGGAACCACTGTTTTTATGTTTAGCTCATATAAATTATTTTCTTTAATATTTGCACTCATCACCACTTTATTATCTTTATAAATCATTGCACTTGAGTTTTTCTTTATTATAAAATAGGATTTCCTTATTATTACTCCTTCTGAGAATAGATTCCTTCTCAAACTTGGAACATATAAAACATCATTTAGTTCACCGGTCTCCCACTGTCCATTGACATATCTTTTAATTAACACTTTTCCAATGCCAAGTACTTCCACAGATTGTTTATTTCCCAATGTCAATGACTTATTACATTCAAACAGTTCTAGAAAGAAATCCTTTCTAAAGGTCATGTGGGCCGAGGCACCACTGTCCAGAATCCAACTGTCCTCTTCAGCATTATAATATGAATTATTTTCCACGTAAAAAGCTAACATATCTGCATCTTCTTGAGGTTTTCTAGTGTTGGTATTTCGTGGAGCACGGCATTCTCTAGAAAAGTGACCCCTCTTGCCACAATTATAGCATTCAAACCTGTGATTATTTGGTTTATTATTCATGCTGCTAGTGCTGCTACCACTCGCTACTTGTTCATTTTGCTTTGGCCTTGATTTCCATCCCTTCTTTGCAACAAGGAGAGCTGTCTCTTGTTCCTCCTCGCCTGTTAGGCTCGCCTCTTCATCCAATAAACGGGCAGTTAGATTAATAATGGTTTGTTGTTTCGGATCTAATGACATCCAGGCTTGTCGCATTGATCTATACTTAGAAGGTAATGTTCCCAATATTTTTGTCATAATTGCCATATCACTGAGAGTTTCACCACTTTCTTTCAGTTGTTTAGCTAAGGTTTCCACTTTTGAGATGTGTTGAGCTACACTGTCATCCGGCGCCATTTTATATTGATAAAATTTTTCGTGTATTAACATTTTACACAATTCACTTTTTTGTTCGTAAATTGATTCTAGTTTTGACATTATTTTAACAGCAGTTTCGCAATTTTCTATTAAAGTAATTTGTTTGAAGTCCATGGAAGATGTTATAATAAACATCGCCATGCCATCGTTTTTCGACCATTCCTCACTATTTCCTTCTGGTTTTGGTATTGAAATATCAATGCCCTTAGCTTTCAAAGCACATTTGATCTGAAATTTCCATTGACGAAAATTATTTCCGTCAAATTTTTCCAAACTCATCGACCGCGTGGAATCCATTTTTAGGTTACCTTGACAAGACTTCTCACACGATTGCAACTTTTTCTTTGCTGATTTCTTTTGTATTTCCAGAGTCTTCTGGGCCCATAACCTGTTAAGGTTATTAAAAAAAATATATCCAACAAAATAAAGAAATATATTTTTCTACGCACATGAAAATTGAAATCCGCAAGAACACTCAGTCACAACCATAAGTAACACAGATAACAGAATATAGTGTTGTCAACTAATGACAAGTTAAATTTTTTTTTTATTTTTTTCTTATGTTGCAACAATTTATACAAAAAATATATTAGTTTGAAATAATTTTCATAATTTCCAACAGTCACTCCCATTCATAATTCTAATTTCATTAAATAAATATTTACACAGAAAATGAGGACATCGTTATCGATACTGGAGGTCCAAATCGACAACGATCAGTACGACAGTGGTCAGTTTGACTTTGCTGTGGTGGCGACGACGCGGGCGGAGCCGGCGGAGGCGGAGCGCTGGCCGCCGCTGTGGGGCGTGGGCTGTGCGGCGCTCGCCTCGCGCGAGAACGAGGCGCGGCTCTTGATACAGGCGTGCCACGATAAGTGGAGTGCGGGGGACTGGGACTATCAAGGTAACTTGCATTTTTTAAATTTCTAGTATTATAAAGAGTTAATGCTTGTAAATATAAAGAGGTAAGTTTGGACTTAGAGCCTGATCTTCTAAACTACTTATCCGATTTAAAAAATATTTGCAACAAAATAATGTGTCTATGATTGTGATAAGTACGGTACTTTTACGCTAGTTGTAGTAAGTAAAATAAATGGCGAAGCTCAGATTGTTCTATTAGGTTAGGTTAACGCTCCTTGAAGGATAATTTTATCTTTTTTGCTATTGCAGAATTAACAGAAGTAGAGATTCGTGTTGGACCATTGGCGCTATACATCGAGGACTCGTATGTTAGTGCAGCGGTAGACTTGTTCCGGCTGGCCGTGCCAACTACTACCTTGACGTCTGAAGAGGTCGTGCTAGCGGAGTCGACGTCACTACAATATCCTCTAAGGCTACGAAAACTAAACTTACATCCGTTGGACTTGACACTAACTCTTCATACAGCAGTAAGTATTCCATGCAAAATGCCTACTGCGTAACGTATTTAACTGAGACCCCCTTCAAGAGCCTAGCTTTCTAGCAGTCACATTTAGAATAACACTGATTGACGTTTGAAATGCACAAATGCAACCTATTACGCCCCATCGTTTATAACAAGTAGTGCTCGCAAAGAAGTTTGACTTCAAAAAATGTTTCACGGGACGCCCGGAAAAATCTATGTTAAATATTAGAATTAATACAAAATCAACTACAAAATATGGAATATAATAAGGAAATGAGTACCATCATACATACATACATACCGTCTTAGTTTCCGGTTGATTTTACTGCCCAGAAGTGCTAATACTAGTTTCACATAAAATATATCGTCTGAACTAGTGTGTACATTTCAGGTGCGCATGTACATAGCGCTCGACCAGAGTCCACTGCGGCTTAGTGCGTTCCAGCTACAGGACGTAATGACGTCACCGGAGCGTTTGACACACGCGCTCACCGTTCACTATCTTTCCGCCGCCATATTGGGAGCTGGTGAGTATCCTACTGTTTAGAAATTTTGATTTTAAGAGTCTTTTGTTATCGTCGAATGGTTCCAATACGTAGAATAAATACTATTTGGCTTGTAATTTAGGTTGGGTAGTTGGTGGATTGGAGTTGTTGGGTGCACCGGGCGCTCTCGCGGCACGAGTGGGCGGAGCTAGTGGCGGCGTGAGGGGTGTGGCATCAGCGGCCGCAGCGGCCCTGTTGAAGTCGCTTAGTGCGTGCGCTGGCTCGCTCGCACGCAACCTGGACTTACTCGCTGGGGATGAAGAACATGCTAGGAGAGCTGCCGCTGCCAGGTAGGCTTAACATAAAAAAATCTTAAATTCATTGTGAAGGCAGGCCAGGCGCCCTCCGCAGTTTAGGTATAAAGCTACAAGCACAAGGCGTACCCGTCTAGACGGGTAAAATTTCAAGGATACCGCACGCTGGGTATATTTTTAATAATTTTATTTTATGAATTAATTTTTTTTCGTAACAGAAGAATTATTTTTGAATGGACAACATTTCATTTTTTAACAGCCCTATAATATTATATTTTTAACTGAAACTTGATTGAAAAATAGGATACCCGTAATTTTTATTTTCTTCATTCATTTTGATATTTATTTTAACTTTTGACATTCTTTCTATTCTAAATAGACGTAAGTGCCAAACGTTGTCATTTATTCGGCTATTGCTCATATATACATCTATCAAATCAAGTCGAAATATCAAATAAATCAACGTGTCAATCAAGAGCAGCTCCCTCGGCTCAATTTACTTCGCCCAAGGTGCTGGGTTCACCTTAGGGCTTAGGATATTGAGCCCCACCGCCACGACACCCAAACCTTGGTGTGTTCTATAGCAGGATTACCGATAGCTACGCTGACGTTAACTTTTTATGTCACAAGGGGGCAACCGAGCAGTCGAATCCTTTTGGCGACGACCGACGCACATAGCCATCCGTACAACTACAGTTCTCTGGTTCTGCATAACGCCCTCCTTTTCACCGCCTGTTATTTATTTTTAATTATTTTCAACTTAGAGAATTTACACTTATTCAGTTTTATTATATGTATAAATAAATTAATCATAAAATCATAATTCTATTAATTTTGTTTATGTATTCTAGGAGGCGCCCTCCATCAAGTCTTGTGGCGGGACTAGTAGCGGGAGTGACCAATTTCGCTATTAATATACTCGGTAAGTCTTTTTAAAATCAAATTCTCTATTTCAATTAAAATGAGTGCAATAACGCCAACAAACTCTACTACTATAGAGAAAAAAGTTTTGTTTGTACTATAATTAAAAACACAGGAGCGGTCGGTGGATTAGCCCATCATCCACTGGTGGGAGTGGCTGTGGGAGAGACAGAAAGTAGTACAGCGGCTCTGAGGAGAGGCCTGCTGGGTGCTATCACCAAACCACTAAGCGCCACTGCGGACTTGGTTGCGTACGCTGGACAAGGGTTACTTACACAGACTGGGTGGGACCCAGTGCCACAGGTATGTGTTGGTTAATTATGGTGTAGAATTAGTGGTGTATTAATGTGTTAGCCAAAGTCTCGGTAGGACAAGGTTCTCTTCAATCGGCTCGGATCGGCTTGATTCTTTGGCGCTGCGTAGAAATTTCGAATCACTCTGCATCTTGTTGGTGTGGGTGACACCACCTCGATTTTTACGGCATTTCCTGCCCCGCACGACGGATATTTTAACCAGCTGCCACCTACGGTATTTCCGAACAGATACGACTTAGGAACCTTCAAGAAAATAGCTTACTCATATTTGAAAGGCCGGCAACGCACCTGCTAATGATATAGCTGGTGTCTATGGATGTCGCTTATCACTTACCATCAGGTGAAACGACTGTCTGTTTAACCCCTTTTCTATTAAAAATAATGAAGATAGACGCGGGACTATTAAAACTAAAGCTAAAGAAAAATAAACGAAGTGAGTGAAAATACCACAAAATATATTTTGGGGCTTATACAAGGTCTATTTCTAGTTGATAATGATGATTCAAAATAAAGTATAGTTTATTACAACATACATCCCTATATTAAATTCACTAAAGAAATTTTAGGAACATAATAAGTAAACAATACTGATCACATATACATCTAATACAAATAAGAATATAAGTCAACTAAAATTATTTATAAAATGTCCTAATAGCTGTGTTATTCATTACTTGTTGTGAGTTATATTATTTATTTGAATATGTTTGTCAGTTATTATTTTAACTTTTTGAACACTCGATCGTTAAGAATACAGCTGACTCGAGCAGCAGTTTGGCTCTACGTACTTGAAGTATTTTACTATTGTGACCATACCTTTATTGGAGTTTACTCCTTAAGAAACGATTTGAGTTATACGGCCCGGTACGGAAATTTTATGAGGAGTAAAATCAAGTGTAACACAAAAGTTGAGGCGTTACGTAGAAAGAGACAAACATATAAATCTGTATGATTGAACGTGTAAAAGAATGAGATGGAAAACATTACACAGCGTATCTTAAAATAATGCCGCCAATGCCATCTAACACGATATTACAGTCAGTGTTTCCACAATGAGGGGAACTTCCCCCTTTTGAGGGGAAAATAGGGTCCAGAGGGGAAGAGAAAGGGGAAATCGATAGACAATTATGTGCATTTCTTTTTAAATTTGAACTAAAATAACTAAAAAAGGTCGTCAGAAAAAAAAGAACTGTAGTAAAAAAATTGTTGAGGGGAAATAAGACCTGAGAAGGGGAAATCTCAGTTGAGGCGAGGGGAAATCTCAATTGACACGAGGGGAAATGAAATCTCTAAAGTGGAAACACTGATTACAGCACTAAAAGTCAATCACACGACCATTATATATGCAATATTATAAGATATTTAAACAATTTTAGCTAATGATGAAAAAAATGGGAATAATACTTTATTCCGTTGCAATGATTTGCAAGACAAATAAGTATCCCTATAGCTAAAATTGACGTGACATTATTATGTAGGATTTTAAATAAAACAATGTGTAGGTACTAATTATTATTTTATTTTTTCGTCTATTATTAAAATATTGACTAGGTAAATTTTTACTGTATCACTATCACTGTGTCTTTTCTGTGTCCACTTAATATATTATTTATAACTTTGCACCACTAATGTATGTGAAAAAATTACTAACCAAATTGCATATGAA
This sequence comes from Helleia helle, assembly GCA_963853865.1. Classification (NCBI taxonomy): domain Eukaryota; kingdom Metazoa; phylum Arthropoda; class Insecta; order Lepidoptera; family Lycaenidae; genus Helleia; species Helleia helle. The sequence goes on from OY971420.1 coordinate 2,676,459, forward strand.
ATCACAATTTTGATTTTTATGTAATTGGCATTGTATTAATTTCCGTATAGAAAACTGTCTTAATGTAATTTCTTACGTTATCATAGTCACAACTCACAATGGTTTTTTAAAACATGAGTGGAAATAAGAAAACAAAACAACTAGAGCACATTCAAGATTGAATAATTAAAAACACAAACTAGGGAATACTACGTATATAATAACAAAAATGAATTCAAAATTGAGAAATGTTAGCACAGACTAAAAAAAGTCATTACGTTCCAATATTCGCGGCGATTTTTAAATTATTTTAAATTTCAGCCCAGAAAAGTCTAGTAATTTTAATATATATTTATTCTTTTCAAATATTCTTTTTCATATTTTCAAAATCATATTTATAATTTGCAATTTATTTCTAACAATAATACAATAAATTGAAACTCTTCAATTTGATAATTAACCAATCAGAAACTTTAAAATATTAATGTTGCCTCCCTAATTATATTATTTAGTGTAACCATTGAACACTTGGTTCAAATTTAATTGTACAAAAGAATTTAATTTCGATTAAGTATTAAATAGGTACCTACCTATAATTGTTAAAAAATAAATCAGGTATATTTTATATAAGAATAACTAGTCTTCAACATAAAACATGTAAAAATTTCATAGACATAAAAAAAAACTAAAATAGCGCAATATAACGACTTTCTAATCTCATACAAAAACCAAATGTACTAAGTGAAATGCCCCTGATCCTCCCTGATCTTATTCTCGGGGCCTCCTCTTTGTTATTATTATTATTTTGTAATGTTATGTAATTATACATACTTTATGTAATACGCTTTATTGAAGTAATATAAATAATCCGAATAATTACAGATATATGTTTGTTTCTCTTATCATTTTAGCAGATGCGTTTATTTACCCTTTTTTTCTACTCGATATATATCATAATTATCGTTCGTAAGGAGTAAACTCCAATCGTGCGTCGGAGCTGACACACACACACTTTTTTTTTATCTTATCTTTCAAAGGATCATAACTTTGTCAAAAATTTATATAAATAAATCTGATTGCGCATTTATAATGACATTATATACATTGACATAATTATAATTTTACGGTGTGTATATTGAATATAGCCCCGCTGCCCCCTCTCCCGCCCGTCCGCCCGCGTGAACGACAAGTGGCGTCGCGACTGCGTGCGCTGGTCGTTCCGCCTCGCCGAGCTGGCAGTCATCGCAGGCTATGAGGCGACGCTCAATGACGCGCCGCTACAGCTACTTATTACACATAAGGTATGGTACATACACTTGGTTATTGTTTATCAGGCTGCCAATATATAGAGTCAGAATTTTTTTAACGCGCAAGGTATATTGTTTATTGTTTAGAAGAGTGTATTAGCAATTTAAGATGAGGTATTTGAATTGGCAGTTTACCTTTCGATATTTTAAGCAAAGTAAGTTAACTACGAACTAACGAACTGGGATAGGAAAACGATTAGTAAAAAATTCCCCGATAGATTTTCATTACAAAGAAGTGTCCATTTATTTTGTTATTATTCCGTAACTACACGTGTTCGTACTTCGAAATTTTCAGAAACGATAGTAATGCTAAGTTATCTTGCGAATTCGAAAAATCCGAAAAGTCTAGCCCTTCCGAAAAAAAAATGGGAAGGGGACTAACTAAAAAGTCTCATTATCAAGTTTTAATTATTTTGAAAAGGGTCGTTAGCTGTCTTGGAGTCCCGCTACTCTTTTACAAAAAAAATTGATCGGTTACTATTAAAATCTTTGAAATATCATATTTACTTGTTAGCCGATGTTCTCATTGTTAAATATCACATTTGTATTTTTTCACATGTTATAATATAAATTATATATTATAAGTCATTTGCTATGATATTAACGTGTAAGTTTGTCAGTTCCTGGTGGTGATCGACCCGGAATCTGAGCGCGTGGTAGAAATGTTGGATATGAAGACCTGCAGCCTGGGTCCCTACGACGGAGATATTATAGAGGTCAGTCGAAAAAGTCGTAGTAGTGGCATAAGTGTATTTAAAAATAGCAGTCGTTGCATAGTAGTACGAAGAAAAGTGAAAAACACGGCAATTATCCTGTTTTAAACATGTCATAGTACAATTAGTTAATTTTTAATTATGCTATAGATCTTTATGCTGTTTTCGGTGTTGACCAAGAGTAGTGGTCGGGTTAAGAATTATCACGGCTGATGTACTATCATCAACATTTCATTATAATTAACGTGATAACTTACTATTAAAATGGGAACTATCAGTGATAACTCTATCTTAGTTTTCACAAGAAATTTCTTAATTTCCATAAGCGTTAGTGGTATTAGAATCAGTTGACGTTTCCTATGAGGCTGTTATATGAACTTATCTTACTATACAGTTGCACATCACGCGGAGACGAATACCAAAGTCAGGCTCGCAGACCGCACTGGATGAGGACAATGAGTACCAGGTATGTAACCCTTCGTTTACAGTCATAAGAGGCGATGACCTCTTTTTCACTCTTGATCTCAGTAGCAAGTACTAGCAGTATATTAATAAAGGTAATCTGATATAATTGGACGGCGATGGTCTCCTTCTGCGAGGCAGTAATATCTTAAAAGGAGGCCGACAAGCGGGTGATAGAGGCCACCGACGGGCCCTCCTCCCCAGGTGACGAACGGGAGTGCGTAGGCGGCGCTACTTAATGCGCCTCCAGTAACGCCCCTGTGCTCGTGTCAGGCTTCAGAATGGAAACGACGTTGTGGGGACTGCTTAGTGGCGACCGGGCAGTCCCCCTTACGAAAAGTAGTTCAGACTACTCTTGAAGGTCAGCCTTCACCGGGGCCAGTCTGTCGCTGAGGTGATCCTGTTGCCTGCAGGTCCGGGACCCTCAAAACTCGGCTGAAGGTGCTCGCAGGTGGTTTAGTGGGGTAGTGCATTCCCAAGTGCGAGTCCCCACACAGGTCCAGGAGCCTTACCCGAGGTAAACCTGGATCATTCGAAAGCATTAACCTGCGCCATCAAACAAAAGTCATGTCATAATATAATAAGAATATCGCTTACTCAATTGTTAATGAAAACCCTATAAGGCCAAATGTTTTCTTGATAAGCTGAAAATCGCGTAAAACGCAACTAACCGTATTAGGACATCGCGTGATACTCTCCTGCCTGGTTTGCGTATCAGCCACATTTACGTCGCTAACACTTTATCATCATCATCATCAGCCTCTATCCTGCTGAACATAGGCCTCCCTCAAGGACGCCAAGACGACCGATCCTTCGCTACTCGCATTCAACTCGGACCGGCTGTACGGAGATCGTCTTACACATAAGAACATTAAATTAAAAACTACGACAAAGGTGAAAGGAAGGGCTACGATTGCAGTAGCGTGTTGGTATGCATGTTTGTAATCATGTATGATGCATCATTAAACATACTTATCCCATATTGACAAATGAGGTGTCAATCGATTTGTTATTACGACGCGTCACATATGCTACATTTTAACCGACTGTAACAAACTCTATATAATCAGAAGGTGTAGGTATTGCACAGCCGCCTTGTGTTTTACTTGCCCCTTGTCCGCATCTCTCAGAAGTGTTGGATAGCTTTAACTTTATATCTCTTGCAGGCTTCGATTTAAGACGAGGTTAATATATTGAATGCATGTTTCTATCAGGTGAATGCTGCAGCGATGGCCCGGGTAGCGCGGTACACGGGCGCGGTGGGGTCGAGCTCGACCGAGGCGAGAGTCCTACCCCTAGTACCGGCCTTCGGCACCTCGCACGCCCTCTACGCGGTACTCTCGGCGGCCCTGCACAACAACAGCGCCTCCCACTTCCCGCTTCTGTAAACTTTAACTTCGGTTTGCACAAATTGTTATGTATATATCGATTTTATTTTTGAACTTTTTTATTACGTGGAGACAACATGTTTTTTTATGTGTTTCCATCTTGTCCTGTTGTTAAAGGCCTTCCACTCTCGTGTCTTATTTATATCATCTTTCTGAAATGGATTTATTAATTTAACATTTTAATCCAGCTATCACTTTTAGCCAATCTCACCTAAGATCAACTGGTGACTGTAAAACATTCCTTTCATAATCATCATCAACCTAATACTAGGTATAAGACATTTATTTATATCTTGGACTATGTATACATTAAATCTATTTGAATGTATGACTATGTTTTGTATTGTCGATCTTTGGCAAAGCCACTGTAATGTGCCAGGAAAGTGATAGGATGTGTATCAAAATATATAGTTTAATGTAAATTTTAAGACTTATTAAATTACGACGTAATTATTGATATTCTTACTTTTTTAATAATTGAAATATCTTCATTTTAATGTACTAAAATTTTTGTTAAATGAATCAGTTTCGCCATCGATGCTGTAAAATACGCATTTATATCCGTCGCACCACTGCGGTTGATGACATTTTGGTTAAAAGGCATTTGTTATACTTTTTATAGTAGTGATGATTTTTACTTTGTATTTTCATTCAAAAAGCATTGTGGATAAGCTGACAGTATTAAGTTGTACAATATAAGATAAAAATAATTATGACTTCGATGTAAAATATGGAATTACATGATTTAATATTGAAATTGTAATAAAATGAGTGTTTTAAAATATTTGTTTCATTTATAGTTTCATGTTTCGTGCCCGATGTACCTAATTATGATATTTGTTTTAACTTTTGCCTTAAATCGTTGGATATGGTCTAGGATCTGGGCTATCCGCATGGGTAGAGTACCTACTTGTGTTTCTAAAAAAACAGGCTGTATAAGTACTGGTTTCGACAATAACGAGTACACATTTTAAAGGTGTAGGCTGTAAAGTTTTTGTTGATCTTTTTTTTACTCTAGAATTTGGAAGTTTGTTAGTTGGTACACCAATGACAAGTGAGAAGGAAAATTCAGGAAAATTTGTTGTAGACTTCTATCTGTTATCAGAAAACCGTTATGCAGAAACCTTATTCATTTATATGAGGTAGCAAAAAAAATCGTCCCCAAATCTGCCGTCCTAAGCTCAAGCCTTCACCGCCTGCTGGTAAATCCACCATCCGGCATGGGTCTCGAGACTTACCATCATATTAGGATACATATTAGGCAGTGCACGAATAGGGTGCCTGGTCTGATTCCTTCTTTTTTTTCTTTTTTTTTTTACAACTCACACGGCCTGTTCTTATGGTAACCAGACAACTGATATTATATTATACTTATATATTTCTCAATATATACATATTAATATAGATAAACTACACTCCGACATAGAACAAATGATCATGCTCATCAGACATACATTTGTCCTGGGTGGGGTTTGAACCCACGACCTTCTGGTTTAGCAGTCAGGGTCACTAACCACTAGACCAACAGGCAAGTCAGCCAGTTCTTTATGCCGTTTTAATTATCTATTCATCATCATTAGCCTTTGCGGTCCTTTAATTATTTATTGCTAATAATTAATTAGTAATAGTAAGTTCCAATTTACTATTTAGAATAGTAGCAGTTTAGAATAGGTGCGAAACTATATCCAGTATTATACAGGTATAAACAGTATCTCGTGTTTGATCTACAAGTTCAATCTAGATATAATGAGGGGTTACTTACTAGTGAGTCCACGTGGACGCTTATAGACCACAATGACCACTGATTTAAGTCAAGGCGACGCACCGGACGCACATCATCAACACTCACTATGAAGGCTGCACTATTACAATGATATAATACGATATCGATGACGTCCTTACAATATTAATAATATCTATGGACACTTTTCAATCTGGTTCCGTGGTAAGTTCTCGAAGAACTTGTGTTACGGGCAGCATTCATCCCAATTGAATCCTCGAAGCTATGTCTACCTAGCTGCAAATTGTGCCCAAGGTAGACATACTCTCGCACGCCTTCGAGAGTTATGCCATCAACCTTAACAGGCCTACGGCTGGAGAACGTGTTCGTTGATTATGACTTTCGTCTTGTCCAAGTACATCGTAAGGCCTATACGACGAGAGGATTTATTTAGAATGTGCAGCATTTATTGCAAGCCCTCCAGCGTCTCGGTCCATCATAATATAGGTAAATAAAGTCTAGTCGCCACAGTGTCGGGTCTTTGCAAGGTTCACTTCATGTGGGGCTTCTTTTTAAAATATTAGTTCATTAAAAAGAGACCAGCTGTTCCTCGAGAAAGTTGATAAGCATTTGTCCCCTGTGGTTACGACCGCTGACACCATGTGCGCCTAAACACGATTCAATACCTGTTCGTACACCTACTTTGGCATTGAAGTCCCCCATAATAATATTGAAGTGAGCCTTGGAGGTGTTGAGTATAAGGCCCTGCTGGGCTAGCACGCGTACAACGAGATATCTCTTGACTAGAGAGAGGAAGAGATAATGTTTACATCGAGTATTTTCTCGTTAGGGTAATATATACTACATAATACGAAGAGTGCTACCACGAGAACACTCTTCGTATACCGAAATTTTATAATTATAGTAGGGATAGGCAATAGGCAAATAGTTTAAATTACTTTATCTTGTCCTTAATACTGAAAACGCATGTTAGCTACTGTAGACAGAGAGATATTACGAGAAAAGTGGTAGACAAAATTTTGTCGTGCCCGCTAGCTAGGCCTGCTGAGGACATCCTCGTAAGCTGCCCCTACTTCCTCGTCGGAGTGTCTCGAGGTTGGTGCATATACTTGTATCACCTTGAGGCTGTACGGTGTACCTCTTGGTGAGTTAAAGTACAAGATAAGCAACCCTACTCAACACACTCGAGACTTCGACAATGTTCTTGACAAGGAACTTGTGGACGAGGAAACCCACGCCCCCTTCCCTGAAGAAGAATAGGTGGCCCGAAGGCAGAGTTAGGGTATCCTCTCCTTGTCTTCGGACTTTACATAACCCCAAGACGTGCCATCGGATATCGCCCAGTTCAACCAGGTGATCGTCCAGTCTTAGCGTTCGTCCGTTATACGTAGCCAGGTCGTGTTGTTTGAAGCGGCCCATAGCCTTTAGTCCATAGGATTCTTAGCACCCCATGTCTCACCGTAACCTAGGCTGCTACCATACTAGCAATGGTAAGAGGCCAGGAATAGTAAGAGAATCGAGATCTATGGCACGTTCTGTTATACCTGTAATCCATTTGAGGAGATATGCTAAGAATTGCCACGCTGAGCAGGCGGATTGGCAATCGCAAAGGATGATGAATTCGCATCGGCGGCACTGCTGCCTGCCGCCGATGCAATAGATGGTTTCGCCATCACTCGGTGCGATCGATGCTTAGTGATCAAGTCTATCTCACTGTCACGATCAGACAGACTGACACCAAGCAATCGATTCACTATATGTATTAGCTTCGTTTATTGTTTGGAGGCTATGTCCTTTGACGACTTCTACGTCACCCTGGTATTAGGGTAGGTAGTAGTAATTATTCCCCACCATGGTTCAGGCCTTGACGTGGCGGTGGGGCTCAGTAGCCTAGGGTGAGCCCAACACCTTGGGCGAAGCTAATTGAGCCGAGGGGGCTCTTTGTACTCCTCATATAAGAAGAGGGGACAAAAGAACAGGAGCAATCGGTGAGGATGGGAACCTCACTCCATTGTACTGTCCCGACGGTGGGAGGGGTTGTTCTGTGGTGCGGGACAACCCCTCTGTGGAGGTAGCGTAGGTCCCTTGCGGGACTGGCTAGCCGTTGAGGTGCCCTGTTAGCTTAACAGATCCGGGGCACCTCACCAAGGCGGCATTGGTGGCACTCGCCGGGTTTTAGTGGGTAGAGCTGCGTCCATTTACCACCTTTCTGGCGCAGCGAGTCCCATATACCCACCTGGGGAGACCCACTCCCCAGGTGGGATGCCTCAGAGCATTTCCCGGCGTAAAAAAAGGAAAAAAAAAGGTAGTAGTAATTAAGATAGATATATCAATAAAAATGAATTTATGAAAAAAAAAACGATTAAATTCGATAGTAAAAGGGGGAGCAAGTTTTTGGCAGCTAGAGCAAATCACAATTATATCAAAATTTATAAAAAGATATTTAAAAATTGCTTTTTGGATTTAAGTACAAATAACTTTTTTTTTTTTTGCCGGAGCAATTTTAGATTCGGAAGGAGCATTTCAGGAGCAATTTGCTCATATATAGTTTAGCTTTGCATAAGCAAACCTTCTGTCTCAGGAAGGCATTTAAAATTTAATTTCATCTCTCTCATATTATTAACGCCGACACTTTTTTATCTTTCCGACGACCGACATTATTTATCTTTTCATTAACACAAAAATCCCCAGTTAAAAGACAATTTAGTTAGCTATAAACTTGTCTATTCAAGAAAATATGACAAAATTAGCGTAGAAGTTATCCAAACTTATCGTCTCCCTATAAACCTTATAATTATTTTAACCCAAAAACCTTCTCCTACTTGATATAGTACGAACCCTAAAGATCCACAAGGGTCCTTGAAAAGGGTTTTAAAGGCCCATGAGATATGAGTTTTTTTTTAAATTCATAACGTTATTTAGAATGTAGATAATTAGGCTTAAGAGTGAAGGCCACGTTTAGGTAGACGAAGTGTTAATCCACCATTAACCAGGTGGGAAGACGATCTCTGTGCAGTAGTGGTCCGTGTTGACCACGATCCAGCAGAAAAACACGAAAAGCGCAGCCATACAACGCGCGTAATTAATTAAGTTTGAAAGGGTTCCATCAGGTATTTTAAATTTTAAAAGTGGTTCAAGATTACAAAAAGTTTACACCCCTGAATTAGGTAATATTTTTTTATAGTTTTATGTGTCGTGTGTTTTTTTTACTTGTAACATCATCTTGTTTTTGTAATGTGACGACATTTGGTACGATGTTATAATTGTGTATTAAATTGCGTGGATAGTACCTATACGTACTTAACAATGCATGATGTCACCATACACCATTGTAGGATAATTCGGAAAACCCCTGCCATATACAATTAGCTGAAATTCGTTTATTGTGGTTTCAAACCGCGAAGATCATAGATGACACCAATTTCTCACTCAGCTTCATATGAAAGGAATCGTTATTTATAATGACGACATTTTCCCAAAGGATGAGCAAGATGTGACATTTGTTCATATATTTTTACAGAGGGGTCAAACTTGCAGCCATTCACTCGTTAGTAAGATAACACCAACCTACCTACTTATTATTATAGATACCTACTTCACCGGAGCAGGGCTGTGTGAGGGGGTCCCTCAGCCATTATAATGATGCATTATTCCATTGACTTATATTCTACCGACGTACGTAGTACATATATATCTATGCAATAATCTAATATTAGGTACCTAGGGTTTATGTTTACAGTTCAAACAGGTACCTAATAAGTAAATTGCCCCTGTACCCATAATATAATAGATACGGGACTGCACGGCGTTGGGGGTGCGTTGCCGGCCTATTTTCTCGTTTCTTGAAAGTCCCTAAGTCCACATAGTCGTCGTGCGAGGCAGAAAGTGCCTTAAAATTGCGGTGATTTCCAGCCATGGAGACGGTGTGGATTACATTTGAAGTTTTATAATAAGTTGTCGCTAGATGATCACTACATGAATGATGAAGTATAACGGACGCGAAGCGGATATTAGCGAATTTTATAGGGAAATTAGGATATTAGCGAATATTATACGGAAATTAGGATATTAGCGAATATGTTATTCCATATTTCATTATAGATTGTTATTTACTTATGACGCGTAATATTAAAAATTAGATGTTCCTTTTTTTGGGAACCTTTTTTACATATTATCTTTATATATATAAATTACGAGTCACGTTGTTACCCCGCGATGAAATCCTCAACTACTGAACCGATTTTAACCAAATTTTGCACACAGTGTGCAGTTTGATCCAACTTGGGATAGTTTATATCTTAATTTTTTTTATTTTTTCATTCATCAAAATAATATTTTTTCTATATTCAATAGTTTACTACAATATTTTTTAACGTATATCTTAGCCAAAGCAACGCGTGGCCGGGTCTGATAGTATAATATGTTAAAAAGATTTACAATCAGGCATCAATATAAGATATTTTATGATAGATGACAAGGCACTGATATCGTATGACAACAATGGAGATGCCTGTACTCGTTTCATCACTGAATGGAGATGTATGAAAGCGAATTCCTCAATTAAAGACCTGCTACGTATTTATTACTAGTAGTATACAGTGGCAGTGACAGCGGTACTGTATTTATTTTAATAAATAACATATATCTGCAGGGCGTAGACTCTTTTTCAATTAACGCAAAGAATGCTGATCGACAGTATGGAGAGTATCTAGTTGGGAATCCATCTACCCTCCGTCTTCAAATACTAAGAACTTCAAACCCAAGCCCTCAAGAAATTAATCTGCCCACCGCCCATCGTTTCGGCGTATGTGACCAACACCGGGCCGTTGCCACTTCAGCGCGCGTGATGTCGACTATACGTACGTTCTTTGAAGGATGATTTAATTGGGAATCATATTTTAATTTAGGAAAAAAAAATTAAGAAAACAAATTAAAAGAAAAAAATTAAAGTATCAAAATATTTCTTTACGAATCGCCATTTAGCGATTTGAAATCAAATCAAAGTATCTTTATTTTGTAGGTAAACAGCTTGTACACACTTTAAATACGTCAAAAAAGTAGGTAGCTTATAAAAAGTAGGTGTAGTAAAAAAAACTCGTTAAAAAAAAATGCAGACTTTCAGGCAAAAACGTAATCTTTTCCCCATACATATTCACGCATAATATAAAAAAAAATCTTCATCAGCTATCAGTTTAAGATACGCTCGCGCTCTATAAAGAAGATTAGGTGATTCTGTTTTTGTAACCAATTAAAAAGTAATTATCAATTATGAAATAATACTATAGTAATTGAAGTTCATATAAGATCAAAAATCCCCATTTTTATAAGACAATTGGGAAATAAGTTTTACGTAGAGAAATAGGAAACTAAGTTGTTAACATAAACACCATATATGGCGTTTCAAATTAATTCAATATATTTAGTATTTGAATAGTATTAATTTTATGTTCTTGCTATGAAAAAGAATAGTTTCGTTATTAGTTGATGAAAGTTCTTCGTCTGAATTCAGGTTCTATAATAGTAGTTCCCTGCTACGTTTATCGCTGGCAGTGAGGCGCGCGTTTCCTAGTTGTGCTGTCATCTCGGCGTCACTAGCCACGCTGAAATAACTGGTTACAGCCAGAGCGGACTATTTCTAGCCGACGCAGGTGCGACAATGTTTACTGATACATATTGATACATTAAATCTGGCTATCGACAACTTAATGTGCAATTGAGTTTTTATTGTGGAGTATGAATAATGATACTGACCATGGTGTAATTGATGTAACAAGCTTACGAGCTAGATAATAAAAATACATAGTGCAACGTTTCTGTATACCTTCTAATGGTTGGTGATAATCTGGTGATTCGACGGCTTGTTTAAGAAATTTGATTTAACATAAGGTAGAAAGGCTAGATTTTTTAAATTGCTATGTTCACTACAGTAACCATTTTGTTTCTGTTCTTGGACTTAGATGTGTAAAAGTTAGTAGTGATCTTGATAGTATTATACAATGATCTTTAAACCTTAAGCGAAACCCTATTAAAATTATCAACAATAAGATACACTTTTTATTGCTACCACTAAAAACAAAAACATACATTTTTCTTAAGGAAAATGCTGTGAACATAATATGATTTTATTGCACGCTTTAGTGCCTAAATGCAGTTATAGGGGTTTTCCCGCAGCGGGTATGTCTTGTAAAACCTATGTATTTTTGGCATTTATTACCAAATGCCTATACTGATTTTAGTCCAGAGAAGTACGGGAAAACTCGGAAAATGATTTTATTTTTTATTTTTTTTTCAATGATAATCTATATGTATAGGTATTTACATAAAATTAATCAATAGAATGATAGTAATATCTTTATATATATATTTCTTGTGTGCGTGTGTATGTCACTGAACTCCTCCTAGACGGCTGGACCGATTTTGATGAATTTTTTTGTGTGAGTTCAAGGGGATTCGAGGATGGTTTAGATTCACAAAAAAATATTTTGTACAAGACGTCTGTCGGTGCCACTAGTATTATATAAAAATATAAAGGCGATTAAAAAAGAAAAATTAAGAAAATTTTAATTTTAAAAAGGAATAAATTATTTAAAAAAAAATCGACTTCACAACTACAAATAGGCATAATTATTATAAGCGTTATCCACCTTCACATCTTTTTGAAGTGGGTGCCAGCCAAGTCATAGTTTCTATCTACCGATTAAGCTGTTGCCCGCAGCTTCGCCCGCGTTATCTTAGATTTACAGCCGTACGCGGATTGATGATGATTGTTTTATAGCCTAAGTTACTCCTTATATCATCAGCTATCTGCCAGTGAAAGTCCCGTCAAAATCGGCCAAGCCGTCAGTCAGAGATTAGCCGGAACAAACAGACAGACAGACAGACAGACAGACGGACAGACAGACAAAAATTGTAAAAAAGGCTATTTTGGTATATGTCCCGTGTATACATCCATATGCATTTAGTAAAAAGCGGTTATTTTAACATTACCTACAAGCAGACACTCCAATTTTATTTATCTGTATAGACTATAGATGTATAGATAATGCGGTTTGCATTATATCTCTCGTTTGCGTACCCGCACCCTAATTACGTATTTCAAAGCAACCGCAGCGCGACAGCCACGCGATAGCAACGCAACAGCAGAGCGACAGCGACCGGTCGAGAGGTTGCAAAAAGAAACGTATTATCTAAGTTTATCGTCTGCTATCTGCTCACTAGCCGCTAATGCACTTTTACTAGCGCCACCAGCAGCCAGGTAGCAATGGATGGAACTACAAAACGTCAAACACTTACACACTTCGAAATTCGAATACTTTAATGTAAATAACTAAATAGTAAATACTAAATATGGGGTACATACATATGTAATAACTAATAAGTAATAACTAATATTCAAAGAGTATATAAACACTATGCTAATATTATTCTGTGATCTGCCGGCCTACTCTTGACACTCGATCCTATCGCAATTTAGGATTGGGATCGAAAATATGCTACAATAGCGCACAATTACAGTGAAATTTAATGTGATGAGGAGTTTAAGAGATATTATCGCCTCAGCAAGGAGCTTTGAAGTTATTCATAGCGATTTGGATTTGTATCTACTATCTAGCATCTGCGGGTTATAAGGTATGTCAATAGAAATATCTATAATTAATCTAACCTCTTCTATAGTTCATCTTTTCTCTTTATTTACGGCCTATGTACAGTGAGTTGTAATTACTACAGTAATAATAGTTCAATGCATATGTAGGATACTTGAAAAATATATCTCAAATTATTTTATTATTGATTGGTTCTACATTGTTCTTCATATTATGTGATACCTATCTATTAATATAAATAAAATAAGTGCTAATTATAATAATCTATTTGACTTATTGAGCTACATAATAATATTTGCATTAATTTCAGATTTTATGAAAACTTCCATATCACATAGTAAGTGCTATTGTTGGTACTCATATGGCTCTCATACGTCCAGCCCAAAATGAGAGGTTTTATAATAGAAAAGGATTTCACTTAAGAAATGTTTTAAATGTAAGTTGACTCTTGGATTCTGTAATTGTATAAGTTAGTTTTAATAATGCCTTTTGTTTTATAAATACCTTTAAATTGTATATAGGTATTATATTGATATAATATATTATACAATTTAAACAAATTAATTATATATGTTAATAGATATAATATTCTTTTAGTAATACCACAGTATAAGAAGTCATAATACCTTTAAATTGGCAAATAACATAAAAATTATAAAGGAATCTTAGAATGTGTTCTTTCCTTTTTAAATTTTGGGGAAGTTGTTTATTCACTTGTTAAGTCTAAGTTAAAATCATAATAAAGTGAGCATTTGTTTCATACATTAATATTATAATGCAATAATTATTTATTATGTTTTAGGAGACTCGGGCTATGCCCAAAGAACTATTGTGATGAAACATATTTGGATGCTCCGGCTGGCTCACCTGAAGAACACTACACCAAATTTAATTGTGTGGGACACTATACAGTAAAGCATACTATGGGTGTTCTGAAGTATAGGTGGCAATGTCTCCTAGGCCACAGGGTCCTTCTCTATCATCTGGACACAGTTATTAGAATTATAAATGCTTGTTGTGTTTTACACAACATTTGTAATGAAGCAAGCTTGAGTCAAAAAGACAGTGAGGATACCATACCACCTACTTAGTAGCACAGACAGCACCCAGGAAACAAGTAGGCAGGAACTTCCAGAGTTAGTGTGCGTGAGCTATAATATGCTGCTATAATAGCTATAAGTGTTTTTAATGTTTTCATTAAACTCTTGTTAAACTATTATTTGTTTTTTTTAACTATATTCTATATTTTTTGGTCATTGATTGATATAATCAATATTACAATCACAGTATTTATAAAAATAAGTAACTAACTAAAATACTTAACAATAACCCTTTTATTCTCTTTTAACCTAAGGTAGCAATATTTAAATAAAGCACAATATTTAGCTTCTAATATTTAAATGTAACACAGTTTTTATTTCCATGTGTATATTAAATTTTTGGTCATTGATTGATATGGTAATCATACCTACAATCACGGTATTATAAAAATAAGTACTAAAATACTTAGTAACAATCAGTCTTTTATTATCTTTTAACCCAAGGTAGCAATATTTAAATAAATCACAGTATTCTGTAAACAAATTAAGCCTATGTTTATGAGTAAAATACCTCATTTTCAATAAGACCAATCACTAAAATACATAACAATAATAATTTGTATGTGGTCTGTCAGAACTTGAGGTGTTATTTTGGAAAGCCTTGGCACCAGCATTACTGGTAAATTAAGAAAGAAGATGATTTCTAATTTTTCTTGTTTACTTTGTTTTGAGCTATTTTGAAATATGATGTCTATTCAAAATTGCACGTAAGATTTTTTTATAACAGCAATACACATTATGAAAGAATGTATAATTTATTTGCCGTTTAATGCTTTACAAAATAAGTTTAGGTTTAATTTAAGGAACTAGGTACATTATAAAAGATAATAATTCATTATTGGAGACATATTTTAATTAAAAAAAAAAACATAAAACATCACATTGTGTTGAATTTTATTTTGTTATTATATTTTATTATACACATCACATAGGTCATCGCTTCAGATTTCAAAATCAATCGTAAACTCGATTTGTTCAAGAGTACCAATATACTCCAGATTGGAACTGGAACTGGATTGAATTCATATTGTTGTGAGATTGGAATTGCAGTCAAGAGTAGGCCGGCAGGAATCCTACTGTTAAGTCGCAAAACTCTTGACTTTTATATAGTACTTAGATCAATTTAATTTCATAAGTGAAAATCCTTTGAATGTCTGTTAAGAGATTGAAATTCCCAGTCGGACAAGTTGAATGCTTTGGCTTCCTCACGTAGTCGACGTCTCAGTGAGGCTGTGCTCCTGGTCTCCTGTCTTATCTCCTCAGCCTCTAATGCAACCATCAAAAGAAGTGCACGAGCCATTGTTTTAAAATTATAGTTTCTTTTTCAATAACACTGCCACTTAAAATCGAATAGGGTAAGTTCAATAAGAGTCACACAAGATAATATTACGCCTAAAATGTCTCTAACAGTCTTTTTCGATCACTAACCAAGTATTTTAAACAGTTTATATAGTAAGCAGACGAATAGCAACAGGCTTGCAGACACTACTTTAGTTGTTGTTAAAAAATCGCTGTTTGACATTTCAATCTGCTGTCGCGGGCTGCTAAATAGTTTACGTAATACCAAACCGTCAGCCAAAAATACCAAAAAATGCATTTTTAGTTCCTCGGTCGCTGTCGCTTTGCAGATGGCGTTGCGGTCGATTATTTGAGCTTGTTGCTGTCGCGTTGCTAATAGGTAATACAAAATATGATTTTGACAGCAGATATTGTGCAATTTTTGCCTGTTGCTTGTAATTTCAAGATACGTAATTAGCCTGCCGGTCTGTTTGTCCGTGTAAATATGAGTAAGATGTGGGCAACAGCTAATCATAACTAGTTTTAGTTTTTTTTCTATCTATCCATAAGTTATTTTATCTACTACAACGATGATACCTGAGATACTTACTGAATTACTCGTTGTGCCGAAGAAAGATTATGTTTGACGGAGATGCCCCAAGATGAGATAGCTAGTTATAAACACTTTAACTGATCTCTGCGATGGTAGTAGCTGGAAATCGATTGAACTTAAATGCTAAAGTAGACACTTTCTCCATTATAGGATCCAATAACTTAACAATTCCAAGTACGTTTCACTTCTCAAGAACAGATCCTACTGGTTAGGATACGCAATGGTCACAGATCCGAATACCAAATAATTTAATTAGAGGTAGTGCTATGCTGATGTGCATCCGAATTGGGCCGGCACGACCGGCGGGGCACCTCCCGTAACACGCGACAACAGCTATGCTGTCGCGTTTCGTGCGGTTTGTGAGTTTTCGGAGACTTCCATTGAGGGGATAGGGAAAAGGAGGGCAACCTACACCCATATCATATGACAAATAGGTAATTTAACTTATTCCTTTACTAGTTCCTGTAAGACAAGATCTTACAAGCCCACCACTAGAGCTGGGAGGGAGATTAGAATCCGTTGAATTAAGAAAAGGTGTGTACGTGTAATCTTAGGCGCGATTGAAGTAAAATTTTATAAACATCGCAGTTACCTCTATCGCAGTCATACTCTAGTCGCGCCTCAAGAAGTTTTACTTAAAAAAATTAACACTTACGTTTTTTACAGGTCAAATAATTGTCAGGTTCTTGATTTTTTTTTCTTTTACTTTTCATTTACTTTGCTTAAATATAATTTTTTTTTAAATTTAAAATACCTAAATAATTCTAATTTATTATGATCTTTGCCACTAGTTGGCTTATTTAAGTCTATGACATATACCTACTCACGAACAATGCAAGTTACTATTTTTTAATATAGAATACAGACCGTTACTTTCGTCAGAAAAAGAATTTCATTTCATCATCATCATCGGCCCCTATCTGCCCACTGCTGGACATAGATCTTCCTCAAAGAACGCCAAGACGATCGATCCCTCGCCACTCGCATAATATGCTTTAATAGGATATAATATTATGTATTTAAACTTAAATCAAACGATATAATTTCAAAGTACCACCTATAGGAAAAAAAAATTGTTTTTGTAAGTATCTGTAGTATATTTGGGCTTCTGAAATCTATTTTTCAAACCAAATTTAACATACCTAGTATAATTTTATTTGATATAAGTAGTAATACGTTTAGTATTTCAGGAGTTCATCGCGGACCCCACCATGGTTCAGGCCTTGTCGTAGCGGTGGGGCTCAGTAACCTAGGGTGAGCAGTGCATCTTGGGCGAATCTAATTGGGCCGAGGGGGCTCTTTGTACTCCTCTTATAAGAAGAGGGGACAGAAGAGCAGGGGTCAAGGGGTGAGGATGGGAACATCAGCCCATTGTACTGTCCCGACGTTGGGAGGGTTTGTTCTGTGGTGCGGGACAACCCCTCTGTGGAGGTGGCGTCGGTCCCTTGCGGGACTGACTAGCCGTCGAGGTGCCCTGTTTGTTTTCTAGATCCGGGGCACCTCACCAAAGGCGGCATTGGTGGCACTCGCCGGGTTTTAGTGGGTAGAGCTGCGTCCATTTACCAGCTGTCGGGCGCGACTCCCCCCGCGGGATGCCTCAGAGTATTTCCCGGCGGCAGAAAAAAAAACAAGGAGTTCATCGCGGACAAACGACATGACACGATTTTGTTATTTGTAAAGATACCTACATAGAAAATGTCGATAAAAATAACTAACATGCCGATAGACTTACATTTACTTCAAATATCATTTTATTTTCAAGGACAGCAAAAATATCAACTTCGTCTCTGATAATATCTACTACACCTATATCTTTTTTTTAATACCTACCTAGAAATACATATTATGCTATTTATATGATATCTTTAAAAGGAGGTACAAACAAAATTTGAATATAATTGCTTTATAATGGCAAAATACTTGTTATACAAGAAATCTATTAGTATATCGTTTAGTTATATGTGCATTTCGTTGCAGAATTGTATCATCTGTAATAGACGCATAGTTAACAATCGTTGGAGTATTATTGTCCATGTCACACGATAATTGCCTGCTGTGAGACGCTGATTTTGTCTTGCCCGCTACCCTGTATTTCAAATTATATATCCTTTACTTGAAATACATAGACATTTCTAAATTTCATTTTAAATTACTTTGATAAAGTATAATATATTTATGATAGTAAAAAATTAACCTCGCAACTCATTGTTACGTATCCAAAAAATTTGGAATTGTAAAAGTATTAAAGCGCCTGTAAATAGTAATGTTCATCATTAAGCCTAATTTTACATAAATATGAACAAGAAAAATAAAATAATTATTTTATCAATTAATACTCTGAATCAACAATTAATAAATAAATGTTCCCAATAATATATAATTGAATTCTAATGAATTAGTAAATCTGTACCAGTAACCAGGGTGCAGGAGACAGGAGTGCAGCTTGATCGTGTGACGTCACGGACGCACACATTATAAGTGCGCTCGCGCAGCCGCCCGCTCATTCGCACGACTGCGCGCCCGCCGCGCACCGCGTACCTTGCCCCGCTGTGTTACCGCCAAATTTGAATCTAAAGTGATATTTGTGCATCAAAATGCCGAAAAACATATTAGCCGAGATGGGCTCCCAAGTGGGATTGACCCCCGCCCGCCAGAACAAAAAGGTAAGTGACACGAAAAACCCTCACAACCAAAGGGAAAACCCTTCCCGATCGCACGTGCTAAAACCAGTATACGCTGAGCTAGTTTTGTAAACAAGATGCGTTAGGTTCAACCGTGGGTACAGTGAATTTTTGTGCACATGCGATTTTGTGCATTTTGTGGAATATAACGGTTATTATTTGGCGATGGTATTTTGAGCTAGGCGATTCGATCGCGCGGAGAACGCTCGGTCTCATGGTCAGCCATAAATAACCATACGAGTAACGGTGCCCGAAATGCAATGTCAATATCGAGATCATTATATTAATGTTATTCTGACATTCTTTTGAAATATACCATGCTGTACAAATAATTGTAGGTAATAGGTACCATGAATGCGTTCATTTCAATAATGTTTACTACTTGTATAAATAGGTCGGAAATTTATTCAAATACCTTCTCTTTTAAATATCTGATGAAATACATAAAATCTAAATTGTATTGCTTGCGTATCCCATTAAAGTATAATTAATAAGGCATGTATTCCCACTAGTTCGGAACACACGTCATTTCTTGTAATTTTCTCATTCCGCACATAGCGTAATCTTTTTTGGAGCACTTCCAAGATTTTTATGTAAATAATTCTTTCAAGATCAGGTCTAATGTTTTTGTTTAATTCGAACAAATTTCTTGAATAAGGTCGTGTATGATAAATATTTTACATATTTTCTTGGAAACGTTTCGAATGTACTTATCATTGGTTATATTTTCTGATTACTACAGGCTGTAAAAAGTTACGAATCTGTCTGAATATAGATAAAATACCCTCGATCGTAGAATAATAGTTTTTGATACCCAATCGTATAATCATATAAGTAATAAAATCGTCAATAATGTGACTAAAGTCAATAATAGTATATTAATACTATAAATTACAAAAGCTTTTTACATCTAGATATTTGCATACCATATGAAGCCCATCAATTTACTGCTCCCGGCTGCATAGGTACCACCATCTTGCTTGTTTCTCCCGTTACACAGCTTTGCTGTGTTTCGGAGAGAAGGGCAAGACAGGCAGTGTAATTACTGGAACCGAGACTTATCATCTTATGTCTCAGGATAGGCAACGTGGCACGTTTGCCAGTTTGCCTATCCAACTAACATAAAAAAAAACTAGTCCCCTTCACTTTTTGAGCAAAAGTTTAGTCGTATATGGGTGTTTCACCCATTTTTCGCACAATCTATTTCCTTTATTTTTTATTACGATCAGAGTTTAGGCCTATAAAATACTTACTTTCGTATGTTTATTATAATCAAAAATATACAATCTAAAATAAATACAAAAGGTAAATACATAATTTGAAAAAAGTTCTTTTTTACAATTTATGTTCGATAACCCATTATGCTATTTCCTACTAATATTATAGACCTGAAAGTTTGTAAGAATGTATGGATGTAGATATATTTGTTGTGACTAATGAAACTTGACAATAACATAACTTCTACATCAGATTATCATGCATAATAATTTATCCCTGTACTCCCACGGGAATGGGAAGTACGCGGGTGAAACCGCGGGGTGGTGCTAGTTTGTTTATAATAATAGGTGTAGTTACTAACGGCATGTACACATATAATTTTAAATAAAGAATATAGGACAAGACGAAACATAATACTAAAATTAAATAACAAACAAAATATTACATCACATGATTCGAATTTTAACTAAAATTTAATTCAGTAATTAACCTTGTAAGGTACACGTTTTTGGTATGGAAATATGAAAATTTTATAATCATTAAGTTTTTCCTTTACATTTTCGTATAAAACCAAATATAACCGAAGCAAAACATTTCAAGACAATCTGAATTACTTTACATTATTATTATAATTAATATACAGTTATGCGTTCATCATAATCGAAAAATTCGCTAAAATTCAAATTGATTAAGCAACCGCAGAATGAGATAAACCGCACATAAGGCAACAAACATGACTATGTTGTATCGTACCCCTTCAACACTGAACGTCATATGCTACCACATGTATGGTGCTAACAAAATGAACACAAAGTAAATAAAATTGGGATAAACCTCCACTAAGCCGACAACATCCCCGTACGCCGGTCCTACGCGTGTACGGTATGCGAGTGGCGTGGCATCGCCTTGGCGTTTATTGAAAGAGGCCTATACTTATCCACCTTACCATGGTTCAAGCCTTGTCGTGCCGGTGGCGCTCAGTAGCCTAAGGTGAACCAAACACCTTGGGCGAACCGAGGGGGCTGCTCTTTGTACCCCTCCTTACAAAAAATAGGACGGGTCAAGGGACGAGGATGGGAACCTCACCCCATTGCAGTGTCCCGACGTTGGGAGGGGTTATTCTGTGATGCGGGACAACCCCCCTGGCGTCGGTGCTCAACAGATCCGGATACTCACCGCGTTTTAGTGGGTAGAGCTGCTTCCACCTTACCATCTTTCGGGTGCAGCGAGTCCCCCATACCCGCCTCTCCCGCGGGATGCCTCAGAGTAAAATGAAAAACGACCATATCCAGCAGTGGACGGAGATACATTGATAATTTGATGATAAAAAAGAGAGAAAGAAATAGAAAAAAAATGGAATGAACAGCCGTCAAGTCTTTCATTGAAAGAAGTTATCTATCAATAGACAATTCTTCTGACAATGATGAAAGGTATAAAATAGTACCATTTGAACCATTTCCCCCCATTTCGCCTCTCGGGAATATATTGCATTGCAAAAGTGAATGTGAATCTTAGGCTTAAGGGCCTTACGCAAACACTAATTTGTGAAACATGAGGAAACTGCACTCGCTCTTGAACGGAATATAATTATCATTTGGATATTGAAACCGGTGGAAATGCTATAAACTCGATAAATCATGAATTCATGGAGTGGAGGTAACTTCGTACAAGATGATTTTTATCACCGATATAACTGTCGAGGAACGTTACTTATTTTCTTTATATAATCGCTTAACCTCCCTCTTCATAATGAAACAACTTCTTACATTTTTAATTTGCAGTTTAGTAGGATTACATTTTCTACTTAGGTTTTTGTTAAAGCATAGGAGGGCAAACAAGCAGTCGAAGCCTTTTGCCGACTACCGACGCTCATACACATCCGCACAACCAGAGATTATGCAGATGCATTGCCCACCTTTTCCCCATTTCCCCAATGGGCTACTGGAAACTCACAAACCGCACGAAACACTACATCATAGCTGTAGTGTTTCCCCCTCCGGTCGTGCCTTCCCAATTCGGCTGCAAAGCAGTATGACACTACCTTACGTTTCGGCTACTTGCAGCCGTAGCGGTGCAGTGATCCCGAGTATTTGTCTCATTTTAATAATATAAATAGGCGTGAACTTCCCTAGTAGTGGTATGGTATTCCCCATGGTATAACAGGACCAAGTGTGCATCATGTGAACATCACCGCTTACATGATTTCCAGGATTTCTAAAAACGGAAAGAAAAATGATACCAAAGATAACTGTGACAAGAATATGTGCAATGGTCGATGCATTTGGGAAAATTATAAGATGCGTCTGGAGTAGCGGGTCATATTATTAAATTAATTAACTCAATTAAAAAAAATATCAATTTGCATAATGTTTTATAGCTTTTTTTGGGTTGAGATTAAAACGTTTTCTTTAAAAGAATGCACTTTATTGATAAGATGTAATGTCAATGTCAATGTTTGAATGACAATAATATATTAGACTGTAGAGAATATATTTTTTATTTTCTTGATAAATAATTAATAATAAATAATTAATAATTGTAAACAGAATAATAATAATATCTTTGGACGCTTTTACACCACGTCAATCTGTTCCCATGGTAACCCAGAAAAACAGAAAAATTTTGGTTCCCTGGCGCGATTCTAACCTCCGGCTTGAGCGCCAACGCGCTAACCACTGAGGCACGGAAGCCGTCAAAAAAGAAATGTGTTGAGTAAAATTAGTCTAGATCTTTCTTATCATTTGATCTAGACAGAAATATACCGCCCATTATTATCATCAAATCGTGTCCTGGCCACTGCGTGACATAGGTCACTATCGAAGAATTCCGGAACGGCCGATCTCACCACTCGCATGTAACCTAAGTGAGGTGTAAGGAGAAGTCGTGGGTCGAACTGTTACATCCCTATTTTATATGTGTAATTGCTGACAGGGTGCTGACTAAGAATATTACTCCCAAGCTAACCCATATAGGGAGCTCAGAGTCAGTTCGGAGCTGGACGCCATCAATCACAGACACCTGTTAAACTACCCTAATCGTGTAGTGTATATAAATCATAAAACACTCTAATGTATTAATCGTGTAGTTTAATCCTTTTAGATAAATAAAGTTTTCTTTTTTAAAAAAGGGTTTCCTACTTTCCGTTCTAACAGAACGACAAACAGAAAAGAACAAAGAAAAACAAGGCAAATGTGAAGCGACTATCCGTTCCCCCCTCTTCTATAAAAAAACCCCATCTGATGTCCTGAACGCAACCTCTATTTCATTTTATGTACCTAAAAGCAAATTCGACAGTCAAATAAGACTGTGTAAAAACTTAACAACAACAAACCTCAATGTCAATTAATTTTAAAAACGATACCCGATCTAGAGCAAGACTAATTTGATATAATCAAATTATTATAATTTTCTTTTCTTATTATAACTCGAACTAATTCGAACTTATTGAGAATCTATTTCATCATCATCCAATCATCAGCCTCTATCCGTCCACTGCTGAACATAGGCCTCCCTCAATAAACGCCAAGACGTCGATCCCTTGCCACTCGCATCCAACACGGACCGGCCACCGCACGGAGATCGTCTTCCCACCTGGTTAATAGCTGACCGACATTTAGTATACCTATACGTGGCCTTCACTCTAGAACCTTATTGGCCCGTTCTCCTGAGTGTGAGAAGTATTCATTATGTATAAAATTACGTCATATTAAGTAACCTGTAAAAAAAATATCACATTTTCCAAACCGTTGAGCTAATTGTAAATAAATTATTATACGCACACACATACATGACATAGATAGGCATAGTATGTAAATGTTGGTTGAAAATGTTACCTTTTCATGCCTGAACCTGTTATTGAATACGATAAAAACCGAAAAAAATAAATTACAGCTTAAGTAAGGAAATAAGTAAAATAATCATTATCAATCCGTCTGTAACCAAACATTTTTTTTAAATATTTATTGGTGACTAAATATAAGGCAGAAAATTTGTCGCTAGTCACTAACGGTACAATAAAAGCTTATCAAACGTCTAAATTTGAAAGTGAAAAGTTATTTTTATTGCAAATCGAAACATCCCGCCTGCCAAAAACAGCTCAACAAATGGCAATTGATGCAATGACGCAGGCACTGGCGGATTTTTCCACAAATCAGACCAAGTGTTTGCCAATGCAGCTGTTTGAGACCACCTGTCACCAAGATTCTTTTAATCCACCCTGCCAATCAAATGTTTATAAAAACTACTTCTCCACTAGGTTTGTGAAGTCTTTTTTCATATTTTCATAATTACGCTATTTTTTTATACACTTCCACTAATAACAAATGTTCTATTTTGAATCTAGATGGAGAAGACGCGGCTAAAATGTTTATTAAATATAATATAATAATATATTATTATTTGTTCTTGACGGTTTCACCCGCCACAAAATTAAAAAAAAAAGTCTCCTAAAATAAATAATAAATGAATAATCATTCAGGAAGTTTATCCTGAATAATTAGGCAATCAAAAACACTTTCATAACTAAAGCACAGGAAATTAACGACATCAAACAATTCTTCAGATTAATATTACGGGGAATTTCTGACGTCGTTTGTCCGCAATCGAATCCTAAACTATGGAATTTATTTTTAAATTTTGCACACTTTGTGCATTCTTGTATGAATTAAGTAATATAGTTTTGGATACGACGGACGGCGGTGTTTGCGGTAGAAAGACTTCTGCTCAGGTTATTAGTAACATATTTCTAAAGAAAGCATGTTGAATTTAATGTGTACACAAACAACGGGATTTTATTTATGTTTTGATAAAAGTTCGTTGTCCTAGATAGGTTTTGTAGTACGACTATATCTGAATATATATGCATATATTATATATCGGCATATTGTTATAATCAAATATTATTAAAAAACATAGGAATTTGGAAATACAAGCGATAAACTTGCTGTAATATATTTAAGTACATTAAAAAAATGTAAAGCAAAACGACAAAAAACATTAACTAGTCAAATGTAAGTCTACGTATGGATTATCCAAACGACCCCACCACGGTTCAAGCCTTGTCGTGGCGGTGGGGCTCATAAGCCTAAGGTGAACCCAGCACCTTGGGCGAAGCAAATTGAGCCGAGCGAGCTGTTGTTATATGAAGAGCTGCGTTCACCTTACCATCTTTCGGGAGCAGCGAGTCCCACCCGTTAGGGGAGTCCCCACTCCCCCGTGGGATGCCTCAGAGCATTTCGCGGTGTAAAAAAAATGGATTATCCAAACGAAAAAAATGTTTACTTTTGAAATATATTCATGGTTGTACCTAAAGAAGTCTCTGAAAACAGAAAAATAGAAAACGAGCAAATTTGCCCAAACAGTCTTCCAAAAGCATTAAATAATCAAAAGCCTTGTATATATTTTTGTCATATAATCTTTCCCTCGGCTTAGATATGAAATGGAACAAACTGGAATGTTGGACAGGATCCTCAACTTGCGACTAATAGCGAATCAATGTTTTTCCAACGAGCCACCTATGTTCAAGTGTGGGCACAGCTGATAATGATGAGAGTCGATAAGCGGACGGGCGCCAACCGTGCAAAGTTATTGAAATATCAGTTAGATTTTCCTCGCGGTTTCACCCGCCTTAAAATTATAAAAAATATTTCGTAAAAAGCTTCCTCGTAACTTATATTTTTTGTGATTAGCGTCTTAAAATAGATTATTCGGCTTTATTGTATATATTATAGTTATTATCAAAGGAAATAAGGCCAGCATTGTCATATATTATAGAGTATCAAAATCTCCATAAAATCACTTTTTATTTTAAAAATAATCTATCATTCATCAATTCCTTTTAAATTCGAAACTATTCTGTTCTATATATTGTTTTCATAAAAATATTTAACGAAGATTAAAAAAATACGTCATAACACATGAGAGTGCACATTTTGGACAGTCAAAATAAATGTTAAATAGACTCTCCTCACGAAAACTTATCCTCTATCTATATCTCCTCAGTATTAATTATACTTAGATATTTAAAACATTCGGATTTAAAAACTTCTTAATGTTAATTACTGGGTGCTAGTCTGGTAGATAGTCTGGGTTCGAATCCCGCCAAAGGTAATTGTTGGAAATGTAGATTGTAAAGAGGAATGGATAAGTTAGCAGGGGTCGGTCCTGGGTTGTATACGGCAGGATTTGTCGTTAAGCAATGGACGAAAAATGGTTGACAGTGATGATGTTGATAATGATAATGTATATTAGTAGGTATTATGTAAGTATTTATATAAATATATATTTTATTCAAATATAATTTCTCATGAGCTTATCATGGTACTAGGAATATTTATGATCGATTGACATTCTCATTTGGCATATCACGGGTTCGATCCCGCCAAGGGCAGACCCTGAAGTGATGGATGGTATGTTCCGTGTTTACGGATGTGTGTGTGTGTCTATAATATACCAATTTCCGTTTCCTAGTTTGAAAAAGTTTCAATTAAATCAAGTCGCAAATTTATCTACGAGTTAATATAAAGCATTATAATATTATTTCATGTAGTTCTCGTAAATTTATGAATAACGCTAAAGATGTTAATAATTAATGAAGTTCTAAATACCTTACCTTGAACTAGTATAAGTGATGCAGGCCCTTTTCCTTCGTCGAACCGAACCTGAAATATCTGAATATTCCATTACTAGAATCGAAAATACAGAAAGAGCGTGTAATGAGAGTGTTATATCATCTTATGCCTCGGAATATGTTGCAGAGATACGTTGAAACTGGCTTGAGCCCCGCAATGGATTTAATCAAAAGAATTCAGGAGAAATCAGAAATTTTCTCGGGTTTGCTCCCCAATTATAGCGGGAGTCAATGCAAGATTGCAATGATGTATAAACCAAATAAGTCAACAGCTAGGACCAGCCCAACTGCAACAGTTCAGTATACACAAGTCAACTATATCTTGGCTTTACTTTCAGCTTGCGTATTTCTATTACAGTAGTACAACCTACCAAAGAAACCAAGTTGTCACTTATATCATGCTCTTATTTGCTGCTAAGGCCTACAACAAACGTTTGCTACTAAGGCCAAGGCTGTCGTCGTCTAGTGGAATATTAGTTACGGTTTTTATTCGAACAAGCATGAACTGTTTGTAAAAGTATACAGTAACCATAAACATGTTTCACAAACCGTCCGCTAGAGGCTCTTTTCACGGCAAATGTCATCTCCGCTTGACATGTGTAAATTTTCATATTTTAAGCTTATTTTCTTTAAAATGTTTTCTTATATTTAATCAGACTATTGTTAATAATACCTACTGAATAATAATACCTTAAAAATGACATTACCATTTTACTACTACCACTAAAACTATTATAATTTTGTAACACTTTCTATATGATCACTAAGTAGGTATTATTGTACTTGTTAATTTGGCTTGAGACCGACCTCAAACCTTGAAACATATTATGTTCTCCGGAATAGAGCATAGAATCCCCCCCTTTTTTCCGGCTACAATATAAGTTAGGTACTGAAATTCGCGTTAATATAAAAAAAAAACACAATTACTACTTAATAATGTTTACCGTGGTAACTTATTGTATTTGTGTCGTAACATAGAGAGCGCCTGCAGCGAAAATTGTTATACCTAATTAAATATGAGTGCCACGGTCAACGGGTACGATTCCAAAGCATGAAAGATGCAAAATAACAAACAATATTAACTTGACAAACCTTACACCTTACCTTATCGTAGAGAGAAAAATTGTTTTAATATTTATCGACGATATTCCAGGAAGGAAATAACAAAGGAACATTTTTTCGGACTAGCGAAAGTCAGCTGACATTTAAACCGCAATCTTGTTTTTTCCCCCCAAGAAATTTGATTGCAGGAGGAAAGACATGATATAAATTAAAAATAGTTTAAAGATGAATTCATTTTTAAAGACATAATGTGTGCACTAGTGTGTATTTATATAAAGAGAATAAATATTCAAGGTTTTATAAATAATTACGTTGTCAGTACATAAAGAAGTACTTACTAGGTATTACTGTTGGACTAGAAATAAAACCTGATTGGATTATATAATGCGAAACTATCAATACACCCTAATCGAGGTATACTCAGTCTCGGCAACCTTTTTGTTTCCCATGTTTGTCAACATGTCAACAATTACATTAATTATTTATTGTCAAGCTTGAATTTTATGTTGTATTTTATTGCAATTTTATTGTATCTTGTTGTAACAAGAATAGGTCGAGTAGGTACTAACTAGACTTTTGCGACTTTGATTAAATTAATAAAAAAAGCTTAGTACAATATTTCATTATTTTTCTTGCCTGTCTATTTTATAATAAAGCCTATTTTAATAAATATTTTGGAGATGAAAGTAAATTTGAAAACATATTTTATTAATACATTATCAGATAAGTAGTATCCTTTCCTCGAAAGTTATAATATAATATTATGTATGATTATTATTTTACCGTTTGCACTTTATGTATCTTTGATCATTAATCAGGGCATACAAGCTCCCTCCCTCCTAGCTTGAATTCGAGAAAACGCGTGTCTAGCGGAATAGTCACATGAAATGCAATTCATGCTTATGTGTTACATTATAAATAAACATATTCATACATATATGCAATTTCATCATCTTCCCATATTTTAATTAATAGAAGGAAAGATGATTGATGATGTTGATGATGACTTTTCATTTAGAAATAATTGCAAGATAGCTACTTAATTTTCACAGATTTCTTCGCTACTTTGTTGTTGCTTTGTACACAGTACAGTCGGCAAAATGATTAATTATAATTTCCACTTAATTTATATCACGCACAACCTTCACGGTAAGATAATAAGTTTATGTTAATGTTGAAATGCTATATTTCAAAATTTTATAAATACCTAAATTCGGTAAATTTTACCAATATATTTTATAAATATTTTTTTGTGATTATGTTAAAGATATTTCATATTATTTAAACTTATTGTGATGAACAAAATATCTAAAACTTTCAAAGGTCCCAAGGGTTATTCGTATTCGCCCGCATTGGGCCTCTACAGCTTGCCATTCGGCACTCACCTCTGGAAGCAGGGGGTTGACATCCCCTCTTCCTACTCCGCTTTAGGCACTCTGAACACATAAGGGTGATATTACACATAAAGCCCGGATCTTACACGGGACCCCTCACGACAGTACCTCCCGTCGCCGTCTCCGCCGCGTTCTCCCACGGGAAGAGGGAGGCAGTAAACTCCTTCTTCCACTCCGCCTCCTCCTGCGACATCACGACCTCGCAGATTTATTAGACCGCCTCCCATGGGTTCGCACTAACGGTCATCGCTCGGATTATCTTAGGGAGGGACAGGTCAGTGTCAACCTCAGTTATGAGCCCTCTCCGATGCAGAGCACACCGCCAGGGTGTGATCAGCAGTATTATCGTCACTGCTACAATGATGTCACCCTGGCGACTCCTCCGCCCCTGCCACCTTCTACAGATACCTTCCGAAGCAGCCGTGCCCCGTCAGGATCTGTACAAGATGGAAGGTAATGATGCTGTGCCGCCGGTCAATCCACTGCTTCAAGATTTGACCGACGGCCGACACAGTGCAGTAATCTTCAATCTTTTTGTACCTGGCATAAATTGAGATTAAGCTACCGAGAAGTCACGCTTTCGAATCCTACTAAGGGCATAGGAATTTTATTAAGTATTAACTATAATACTTATATTAATTTTGGCCAATACACATTAAACCTGTTCAAGACGTATTAATCAAGTTTTTCAATGTTATTTCGCGGAATACGAAATTTAGGCTTTGACATTCTTAGAGATTTACCTTATCCACAAGACTGATATGTTTTTTTATAAGACAATAAAGTTTTACTATAAATAGTTCATGCCGACTGATTAAATATTCTAATATCATATATAATCGCTACAGTAAATGGATGTTCGCGTAGCCGACTGTATCTTCATAGCATTGAAAACCTAGTAAGTCGTTAATTGTCTGCTAAAAGTACGTCAGAACAATCACACGCGCCTCCTGCTAATCAGTCCATCACACATCGACACGTCGTGATTCATTTACTCACTAGTCACTGATCAATATTTGCTATCGTTTTTACCAATTTGAAACTCTTGTTAACCGAAGTACCTGTGAAACGGAGTGAAAACATTGACAATGTCAAAAAAGGAATTTTATTATAATTCCAATGATAATATTATGGTCCTTATGTCTAACTTCCTTGTCAGAGTTATTTAACTTGCCACTTACCATCACAGCGGTATTAGACTGCCTTAGATAATGTATCTAAGGCAGTCTAATCCCGCTAAAAAAGATAAATAGACATAAGACACTAGACAGAATTCGGAGACGAAATTTCATAAGTTCTTTGACGTATTAGGACGTATAGGATATCTCTTGATAAGACGAATAAGCAAAATACGTGAACGAATGAATGGAGTATTGAATGAATGGATTTGCAATTTATTTATTATTTGCCAAGCTAAGCGCCCTTGACTCTACGGACCCAAAGTGGGGCAGTTTATAAATATTTGCAACAGCCATATTGTTTTTATTGATTTATAAAAAGTACCATGTACTTGTGCAACGAAATCCATTTTCTATAATTATATTGCGTTGAAACCCCATTATTAATTTTTGTATTAATAACTATGCGATTTTTTTTTTGCTTTTGCGAATGTATTGCGCGAATGTTTTGTGATATATTTGGAAAATGTATTTTAATTAAGCTGTTGCTATTTGCTGGCGTGGACTTCGACTTGTAACCTAGAATTAAGACTATACGAGTAGATCGTTATAATCTGGTTGGTCTAGTGGTTAGTGAGCCAGAAGGTCGTGGGCTCGATCCCCACCCAGGACAAATGTTTGTGTGATGACTGATGATGATCATTTGTTCTGTGTCTGGGTGTAGTTTATCTATAATATGTATGTATTTAAAAATATATAAGTATATATCAGTTGTCTGGTTGCCATATTACAGGCTCTGCCTAGTTTGGAATCAGATGGCCGTGTGTGAGTTGTCCTAATATATTATTATTATTATAATAGAATGATGCAAGCATAAAAGTATTTGTTTTAGTAAAATAAATATAACAAAAAAGATTGTTTGTATATTGGTTGTGGGCCAGTCACATTGAAAGGGAACGGCGGTTAAAACAAAAGTGTACTGAAAAAATATTAATTGAATTGAAATTCCTTTGTTGGAATGAATGAGAGTAAAAAGGAATCCGCCATCTTGGCATTCATTGAGTATGAATAGAAGCGAACGGATATCGTCTAGAGATGATAATAATATTTTCGTTTTTCGTTTTTCCGTATCTGGTAGGTACAGATCTGATTACAGAATCTATGTAGGAATATGTATACGAACTTTCCATTTTTCAGAAAATCATGACTCAGTCCTACCTACTACCTATTGATAGCCATTAATATTTGTGCAATGACAATTAACAATAAATAACGTAGACCAAGTGAAGGCCACTTTTTATGACGAATTTTTCATTAAACAACCATTCGTAATTAAAGTAACGAAATAAATAAAACGTTGATTATGTCCCTCCGTTTAAGAAACGAGGTGTTTTTATGAGAATTGCAGAATTATATTATTGCGGAATATATAATAATATAAAACCTCTTTTAGGTTTCGATATGCATGACACTAAATCTTTATAATAGCTGTGTCCAACCCCCAGCCAAACCCCAGGCGTACCTTGGGCCAGCTCACGTCATTCCATCTAGCTAGAGGAACCTACGTTCCAAAAGCGATCTCAAACTCAACTTCACATCAAAGACCCGTTTTCTATTTCCGTCTCCCCGACCACACTCTTCCAGCATGCATCATGTTCTGTTGTTAACTAATTGCACACAGATTGATAGTACGTCAGTGCGCTAACCGCGATGCATTGTACAAAACAAAAACACTTCTATTAGCTGGGCCGAGCCTCTCATTAACGACTGCAGGTGACCTTGCTCTCGGTTTCCGTCTACATTAATTATTATAGACAACGCTCAATATGATTGAAACTGTGACGTCATTTTAGTCGCACCTAATTTCAGTGGTATTCAACCTTTTTCATTATCAAATCAATTTTTTATTCAAAATAGTTCAGAGTATTTTTTGAAAGTCAATTAATTGAATCTACCACTGGTTTCAAGATAAGCCCACTAAGAAGAACCGACGAAACAAACTCATAGCTTTCATGTTACTTGGATTGTCATATTGGCAGATGTCTACCATGAGGTCGCTATGAGAGCTTATTCATATGTTGCTTGAGACATGAGTGATTGTCTGTGCACTTAATTAAAAGAATTAAACAGGATGGTGGTACCCATGCGAGGGGACGCAAGAGTCAAAAATATAATATGAAAAAAGTTCAACCTCGCTGTATAACTTGTTTTGTACGTTACAAATATTGGATACGTAGATACTTATTGTTTCAATTGTAATAACTAAGACTTCCTTAAGAGGCTAGTCCTCGAGAGTCTAGGTCATCTAAAATACACTGTAAATAACATACCTACGACGTACATATAAATATGTTACGATTTGATTAATTTCTGAGCACGTTTTCATATATTATTTAACTATCAGTTATCACTTATCACCATGAAAATTACCATGAAAAATATCATAACATGCGTACATTATATATTAAAATGGTTCTCTTGTACTTAGATTATTATTATTTTAAATTCAGATCTGATCAGCTTAGATGTAAAATGTCCCCGCCATGGTTCAAGCGTTGTCGTGGCGGTGGGGCTCAGTAGCCTAAGGTGAGCCCAGCACCTTGGGCGAAGCAAATTAAGCCGAGGGTGTGACTCTTTGTACTCCTCTTATAAGAGGGGATAAAAGAGCAGGGGGACAACAGGCGAGGATGGGAACCTCACCCCATTGTACTGTCCCGACGTTGGGAGGCGTTGTTCTGTGGTGCGGGACAACCCCTCTGTGGGGGTGGCGTCGGCCCCTTGAGTGACTGACTAGCCGTCAAGATGCCCTGTTTCCTCAAAAGATCCGGGGCACCTCACCAAAGGCGGCATTGATGGCACTCACATGGTTGTAGTGGGTAGAACTGCGTCCACCTTATCACCTTTTAGGCGCAGCAAGTCCCACATAACCACTCCCCCGCGGGCTGCCTTGGAGCATAAAATGTAAACGTAAAAAGATTTACTTTAGCACTTAAAATTAGATTGATGGTTTATTTATCATGTTTGCTTGTTTACACGAGTGTATATCCAGACCTCATGAATGTGTTCGTGCTCTCCACTCAGTCTGACAACGTCTACTAGTTTCAGCTAGGTCTTTTTAGCGAATAACATATTTTCATGTATACTTGCCCCCCTGTTGTACATGTTATACTGTTAGTCTACATGTTATAAAAAAAACACTTCTTTTTTCTTTTGTCGTATTTAATTAGATATGATATGTAAATGAATTCTTGATTTGAAACATAAATAATAGAGACAGTTATTGATAATGTGTAATGAGTGTAGAGGTACCTATTTAAAAAAAATATTGGTACAAAAAAAATGGTACCTACCTCCATTTAACAAACTTTTCGTAAGTTTTTTGAATGATGTTTTAAGAAAAGTATAATATTCTATATACGCTAATAATACCATGTATCGTAAATTGCAGTGTAGGAAGGCCAGGTGGACCGACGACCTGGTAAAGGTCGCGGGAATCCGCTGGATGCGAGAGACGCAGGCGGGCGTTGTGGAGATCCTTGGGGGATAGGGACTTGTTTTGGCTGATATATGAATGAATAAATAATTAAAAAATAAATTAATGTTATATTTATTACTAGCTGTTGCCCGCAGCTACGCCCGCGTTAACTTAGATTTACAGCCGTATCCGGATTGATGATGATTATTTTTATAGCCTAAGTTACTTCCTATACCTAACATCAGCTATATGTCAGTGAAAGTCCTATCAAAATCAGCCCAGCCGTTTCAGAGATTAGCCGGAACAAACAGACAGACAGACAGACAAAAAATTTAAAAAGGCTATTTTGGTATATATCCCGTGTATACGTCCATATGCATTCAATAAAAAGCGGTTATTTTGATATTACAAACAGACACTCCAATTTTATTTATCTGTATAGACAATACAGAGGCGTGTGATGCCGGTAGAGTATAATAGCACCACCCTAGTTCTTCCCGTAGGTATCGCAAGAGGCGATTAATGGAGTGTGAGAAAGTACTGACCTCTTGTAACTCTCTCACCGCGATACTGATACATTGAGTCCAGAAAGACAAGGACGAATATGTGCACCTGTCTCGCCCTACTCTTGTGCACCTTAATATACCCTGCGCATGCGACCACTCATTCATGACTCCGAATCAGCGCCAAATTCCCAGCTTGGAGACTCCAAGTGGTCACCATGGCCGTAACCGGTCGGACAGATCATCATTATGATACGGATTAATTAAAGCTTGATAATAATCTTTGAATACGGAACCGCATTTTGAATTCCGATGCTCAGCCGACTTTTCCTTCAATGTCACGACGTAGGCCGAGGTATTTTGTTATTCAGATCTTGCACCATGTTTTCCGTCGCACACGTTGTTTGTTTGTTTATTTATAAGTAGGTACTTATTACATCGGATTTATGGGCATTTCCCAAAGTAATACTACTACTTTATAAATAGTACTTATATATTTAGTTTAGTTATTCTATATTGTTCAAATACTATTTATACATTTGTGATCTAGATTGATACTAATAAATATGTAGGTATTTAAAAGTTGTAGGTCTGGTTTGGGTTATAAGCCAATTTT
This sequence comes from Helleia helle, assembly GCA_963853865.1. Taxonomy (NCBI): domain Eukaryota; kingdom Metazoa; phylum Arthropoda; class Insecta; order Lepidoptera; family Lycaenidae; genus Helleia; species Helleia helle. The sequence goes on from OY971420.1 coordinate 2,711,339, forward strand.
TAAACATCTTGTAACATTATATAGCATATTATATTATTATTAGGTATAATGTTAATTATAATTCATATTGGCACCTAAGCCCTAATGATTTCTATACTTTCCCTAAAATAAAGAATAAATTGCGTGGTCAGAGATTTTCATCGCCTGAAGAAGCTGTGGACGCCTACAAAACGGCCATTTTGGAGACCCCAACTTCCGAATGGAATGGTTGCTTCAATTATTGGTTCCATCGTATGGAAAAATGTGTCAATTTTCGCGGAGAATACTTCGAAAAGCAATAAATACATTTTTAAATAGTAATGTTGTGTCACTTCCTTGATTCCCGAAATTTTCAGTGCCGCCCTCGTATACTCTAACTTATATGATATAGCTTTTAATAAGCAATTCTTGAATTTAAATGTAATATAGCAATTCCGAGACATCAAGATCTCTGTTACTACTTACTGTTTGGAAGAATATTAGTGATGTGCAACGTTTACGTGCTACGAGTACGGAACGGGAATAAATTTAAGAAATTTATATAGATAGGTATTTATTTCTTAATTAAAAAAAATATTATATCTATTATATCATCACAAGTACATCTATATTCATCATATTTATTCGGGATTCGAACCTGCAACCGCTGCGTATAGTGTCCAGTAGGCTGTCCACTCGACCAGCCGGATGTCGTCGTCGTGTTTTCTAAGGTCATTTCGAAGAATTCAAACTACCAATAGGCTTAAATGGCCCTAACACGCAAAAAATACAGCAAAGCACAAAAGCGGAACTCGACAGCTAGTTTAAAAAACTCATTGCAGTAAAATCGATTCGTAGAAGTAGATAACATAATGGTGAAGTTAATCGATTAGAATTTACACAAATGTCTCGATTAAATGGCGACGAGGAAGTCAAGACTAGAATATGCATTATAATATGATCACAATGCTGATTATTGGAATTCACGCCTGTTTCCTGGGGATACGTTCACGGAATGTAGGAATTCAAATAGACAGAAGAAGAAGAAGTATTATATAATTTAGTACTCTTACTAAATTACCACCATAGTAACATGCTGCTTTGCATCCGAATTGGGCCGGCACGACCGGGGTGGTACCTTTCGCTCACATAACACCGGCGTCGGCGTTTGTGAGTTGCCGGTCGCCTATTCAAAGGGCAACGCATCGGTTTTCTCTCTGGTTGTGCGGATGTGTATTTACGTCGATAGTCGCCAAAAGGTTTCGACTGCTCGTTTGCCCTTCTATACTATAAAAAAAGAATATAGAGCGAGGAATAGGTAAAAAAATCTTCGATCACTTGGTAGTCGCTCTGTGACTATTCTATAATGTAGAAATAATAATTATAGCCAATTTATCTTCTATATTCTCTTCTTGCCAAAATCTATAAAATTCATGTAAATACATATATCTGTGAAATACATACTTGTTGAGGAGCTACGTACATAATAAATATGCACGGATGAAATATATAGATCCATGAAACGTATTGATTAAAGACGACAATCACACCGCAGTGCCGTGATGTGTGATCGGCGTGCAGTTATTTAAACTGAAGGATAACTAGTTAACTTTCCGCGTTCACTAGTAACTAGTTACTTCATGCAAGTTAAATTTAACCGGAGATTTAATCTTTCAAATTTTGATCGAGTCAATTAATTTTGATAATGTATTAGAGACATTTTATTGACTTATGAATAAATATTGAGATTATTATAATTTCAATGCATTTGTAGCTTAAATAAAAAAGTTTTTTATATCATCAACAACATCATCTCGTATCTGTCCACTGCTAAAGATTCACACACATTTACCAGTTCGTCGTCTCGTCTACACAGTTGGAGGATCCCTTCACCCGTCTTACTAAACGCTGCCACTACCTCAGTTTTTTACAAAATAGTCCAAAGAATGAAACAAGAGACTAAATTAATATTCCTTATCTATCTATAGATAAATGAATAAGGAATAAGTACAAAATAAAAATAGCAATAAAAAAATGAAGTGTGAGTCTGGCTTGTGCTAACATGTCGAAGATAACATAAATGTTTCTTTCTTACTTACTTTCTTTCCTTATCCCAGTCCAGCCAGGCACAGTTGGTTTTATTTTCTATGTCTAGGTACTTCTCTCTGTCTTGCAATACTCCTAACATACATACATATACATTCCTAACATTTTTTACATAATGTCTAGTAAAGCTGAAAAAGCTAAAATATGCAAATACAGGGGTCCGAATATGATTTTGTCCCATTCGGTGTCGAGGCCCTTGATCCGTGGGGTCCTAGCGCTATAAGGCTTTTTAAGGAAATATCAAAAAAGGTTAGTCGACTTCACAGGAGACCGAAGAGCAACCTCGGACAAAGAATTAGTCTAGCAATTCAAAGGGGGAATGCTGCCAGTATCTTCGGAACCTTGCTAGAGGGACTCCTTTTAAATAATATACTTAAGTTATTATATTATATTTTTTAAGGGTTTTAGTTTTAAGTTATTTGTAATTTATAGCCAATATGTTTTTATCTAGTAAATATATGACACATTGTATTAAAACCTCGGTGCGCGTGTCCCACTCGAACTTGGCCCGTTTTTTCATTTCATTCGAAACCTTGCATGAATCTATTTTATATACCAAACACCTAGTAATTAAGTTTTTGCTGAGCTAAAGCGTGGTTATTTAAATTTTTATTACACGCTTTGCTGGTTTCGTTTTATGTAAAAAATAACCTATATTTGTATGTTCTTAGCACAAGTGTTTATATTTTTTCGCTTATAAATCGGAATAATGGATCATTATTGAAAGTTTGTCACACAACAGAGATCTCTGTTGTCGAGTGGTTTTTATAAATTTGTTTTTATTTCCGTTCCTAGTACCCGTAACACTAGTTTTTAAGAACTTACTACGGGGCTAGGTTAACGTGGTGTGATTAATGATGTGTCCACTGCATCCTACGGATACGCTAAGCATCAAATGACGTCATTGTTACATTTGTGGTTTCTTCAAATAGGCGCTTACATAATATGTCAACGCTGTCAAAGCAATGCACGCTATGCATGCGGTACTTGTTCCACAAAGTGTATCATTGCTGCCCATGCTGTGCTCGAGCACGCGGCGCATTTTACCTGCGTGGATACATTTCCTTGACGCGAGTCACGTGACTCCGTGGACCGCAGAAAACACGTGCGTGGACTGTTCGTGCGCCGTGGTGGGACACTACAGTTTTACTACACCTTTTTATATACTTCTTTTTTGACTTATTTCAAGTGTACAAATTGTTACCTACGAAATAAAGGTATTTTGATTTGATTTGAATTACATATTCTGGATTACTATTCGTGTATACTGTATAATATTGTGTCCTTCAGTGGAAACGTAGAGCGCTTTGATATGTCTTAGTCTTAAAATACCGCCTCCTCTGATAGAAGCAACAAGCTTGTTTTCTAACTACAGTCTCGTGACAAAACCTTAAAGTGTGGGAGTTACCGTCCTTGGTTCTAAGAAGCTCATTTGATGAACCTGTCTCATAGAATATTAGATTCCTTCCCATAATGCAATATTGTTAGTATTGCCCGCGGATTCATCCATTCTAAAATATCTTATTCCAGAACTTACCACGGGACCAGATTGACGTGGTGTAAAAAGCGTCCATAGATATTATATTATATTATTATTATAGATTAAGGCGTTCTACACTAAACCAAACACTCTTTGGTGTGTCTTAGTGACCTATATATTTCTTAGACATTAAAAGACAATTTGTACTGACTAAATATAGTGTTGACCTGTGAGAGCGATTATATTCGCGCACTTGACTCACCGGCGAGATAGATGGCGTGGGAGTACTGTTCTCTGATGGTCTAGACTGTCATATCCGCTACGCTCTTACATAATCTACATAAAAGGTAATCTTCAGTTGTAATAATCATTATATTTTGTTGAAACGTTGGCGTTCATCACCGAGCGCCGGGAGTCCCACTTATCCCGGGGACGCCCCATCTCCGGGTGAATGCGAAAAGCATTTCCACTGCGTTAAAAAAGGCCTATGTCAGCAGGTGACGGAACAGGTTGGTTAGCCAAGATGCCATTCTACAATCGTAAACGCTAGTAGAAAACTAATAAATGTATGGAAATTAATTTAAGACCACGTGTTGTATTGATGTAAAATGTCATTTCCATATTAGTTTTCTACTAGCGTTTACGATAATATAATGGCATCTTGGCTAACCCACCAGGGATAATGATGGTAAACGGAAATCACTTTACTCGATACTTCTTTAATACTCTGGTAGCTCTTTGTCATAATATTGATTTATTATAATATTTACGGAGTGTTTTAGTTCACACTTGATATAAAAATATAAAGAATTTGATACTACGATTTGACCTCGGTTTTGTGTAAAGTAACGTTTTTTTAAGACAATTTCCGTACAAACAAAAAAATTGAAACGGCGAAAACGTAAAAAAAAAGCTTTATTAGGTACTTCTAAATGATATAATAAAAATTTATGCGTCTTGCTGAAACTATAGTCTTCAGACCACAAAGTGTCTTCATTATTTATGAATGAATACGTCGTATCGTTGTCCGAATGACGTCATACAAATAAAATTGACCAATCACAAAGGCGCGTGACGTAGTTCTCGATGACGATTCAGTTATTGTACAAGTTCTACAATTCTAATAAATTAATTCCTGCAAAGAAGCTGTACTATTTTTTCCTATGACATATTTTGTTTATAAGCTATAAATATATATTACAATAGTTCAATTTTAAAACTACAATACTAAATAAGTTTTATTTTAGTTTAAAATATCGATTGTTTAAATGCGCTTATCTCCGAAACTAGCAATCGGATTTGAAAAAATATATTTTCTATTGATATCACGACTACTAAGAAAGGGTTTACGTTGTTTATTTAAAGAGTAAGTAAATTAAAAATAAAATATTAGTCAAGACATTTTTTTTACTCCTATTTTTCAACTGTCTAGTTGGTTGTGTTCAACATGTAGTGTTGCGAACGCGTGTTCGAACCCCGACAAAACCAGATATTTTATTATAGAAAAATATGAAAATAGATGCCCAGTGCATCCTTGCTTTGCCTTGCCTTGCCTTACCAGTGCCCCCTTGATTTCACCTGCGTACTTCCCATTCCTGTGGGAGTACAAGGATAATACAATAGCCTATAATATGCTATTCTGATGTATAACCTATGTTGTTTTAAAAACATTCGCGTTTATAATATCAGTAGGATTAATAAATTAATTTCCTCGTACCCATTAAATAAGTTCTTACGTGCCAGCACGGGGCTAGGTAAAAATGGCGGGATTGTTATTACGAAGTAAATATTATGTTTTATTCAAAACTAGTCCGGTGGGTGAGCTAAATACGCGTGACCACACATGTTTGCCTTGTACATTACAAAACGACCGTAGACCCTTGAAGCCCTTAAAACGACTTGAATATAATATACATTACACGTATGATTTATATCATGTACTTCGTATCTCGTAAGATAATGTGAAGGGATGTATGATAATATCTGGTATTTTGTAGTGTGCACATTATCGGGCCTTCCTCTCGGCGACCTGCTTAATTTTCCTCATGTGTTGTCATGTAATAATGTTTTAATCCATAAAAGGTATTTTATATGGTCCGTTTCGTGTAATTACGACATGGTTACAGAATGAGGGTAAATGTAAAACAAAATTTAAAATCGTTGAGACGCGTACATATACAAAAATATAATACTTTGATAATCTCTGACCGTGGAGTATAGAAGTAAGCATCATGTCATATGTGAGAAAAATTGTAAAAGTTTAAATTTTTATGGTAAATAATAGTTCAAAAACTGACCACAATGGCCCTGGCCCTTTAAATAAGTTCCTATGAAGTATTAATTTTAGAAGAATTGAACGTGTACGTACGTATTAGTGATGTAACGAATATTCGCATTCACGGATATATTTCCAGGAATGGTTTGCGAATGTGAATATCAGAAAAACTATTTGAAGATATATATATTGTTCCGGGAAATGTTCTGAGGCATCCCGAGGGGAAGGGAGGGGTCTCCTCACGCGGGTATGTAGGACTCGCTGGAAGCAGCTCTACCCACTAAAACCCGGCGAGTGCCACCAATGCCGCCTTTGGTGAGGTGCCGCGGATCTAGTGAGCAAACATGGCACCTCGACGGCTACTCACTCTCCCAAGGAACCGACGCCACATCCACAGGTGGTTGTCCCGCACCGCAGAACAACCCCTCCCAACGTCGGGACAGTACAATGGGGTGAGGTTCCCATCCTCACCCCTTGCCCCCTGCTCTTTTGTCCCCTCTTCTTATAAGAGGGGTACAAAGAGCCCCCTCGGCACAATTAGCTTCACCCAAGGTGCTGGGGTCACCCTAGGCTACTGAGCCCCACCGCCACGTCAAGGTCTGAACCATGGTGCGGCCACTGTAGTCCCCTAGTTTGCCTATCCAAATATAAAAACTGAGTGTGCTACTTTATAAGGAACGCATGACGTCGGGTTACTTTTGAGCTCCGACAGATGACATCGTTACAAGCTTTTTGTGACCAAAAGAAACTTTAAGCCAATTATTATGGATTTGAAAATTAAGGTCCCTCGTATTGATGTATGGGTATTTTAAAACGGGTTTTAATGTTTTTTGTCGAGTGCTGAGTTATAAGTTAAAACATACACATTCAAAATATTCATTACGGGCCCTTATTTATCAGACCTAGTTGTGTTCCGTGACTTCACTCGCCCCAAAACCATTCCTCTTTAACAACCTCAACATTGGCTAATAAAGCCAATAATTCTTAGTAGTTCCGAAGACTATCTCCAACATGCTGTTTTCTCTCCATTATTGTATTATACGTTGATTGCGTTCATTGAGGGAGGCCTATGTTCAGCAGTGGACGGATAGAGGCTGATGATGATGATGATGATGATGATTGTATTATACATAGTATACTTTCTCACACCCACATTTTCTTTACTGAGAACGATTTTATTAAAAACCGTATCAGGATTGACCATTGCATTTATCATGAAGTATGAAACCTGAGAAAGAAACAGAATACAATTCACGTCATGCCTGTACTTGATAGTTTTTCTTACCTGGAAGGGAAATAAAGACATCGAAACCAATTTGACTAAAAATGTATGTTATGGCTAAAACATCTATGTTATGCTAACAGCGTCCCGAGGTTTTACCCTTGTAGTCCCACCCATTCCCGTGGGAGTACAGGGATAAATTATAGCCTATAAGTTTTTATTATATATTAATGTGAAGTTTCATTCAAATCATTTCTGTAGTCTTTGCTTGAAAGAGTTACAAATATACTACCATACATTCTTACAAACTTTTGCGTTTATAATATTAGTAGGATTGCAATTCAAAATTAACAAAAATCTGTAACAAAAGAGGGAATCAAATAAAACTTTGAGAAAACGCGCACACTCCACACACGCGATACGAGCGCAGCAGCGTCACGACATGACAGTGTCATGCCATCTGCCGTCACGACGTTAGTTTCTCGTCAAAAAGAATCAAACGTTGTTTGAGGTTGGGTTTCCACTCCAAGACATTATATTATGGTGGTGGTATAAAGACTTTTATAGTCGATCATTATGGTATTGGGATCGATATGGAAATTGTCCCCATCCCCACCTTTCAGCGCTTGTGTAACCGGCCGCATTCACTCACCTATAGGGCTTGGCACATGGCTTTTGATTTATTAATTTTTCTTTTTCATATAATAATATGATAGGTCACGTTCAAAAACATTTTCAGTGGGCTCTTTTTAACTTTATGTTCTTGATATTTCAAAATTAAAAAAAATACAAATATTTTAAATCTCTGTCGATCATCCAAAGACTTTGCTTTTGCTTTAGCTGATAAATGGGCCGATGAGGACATCTTAGGTATATTAATATCAAATCATAAATTAAGAGATGTGGTGCTATTAATAATTTGACATAAAATAGATCTCAAAATAAATATTGTCAACAATTTATTAACTTATTGTACGGTGCAATGCCCGTACATTGCGCTCGCACAGGGTGCCGCGTCAGCGTTTCCCTGACCGCGTGCAAATTAGAATATTTTATTATAATACATCATTTAATGAGTAGTTCACGTCAGCTCCTTCACCAAATAGGACGCGTGCGCTCGAGTTAGTTAGTAATTCACGTCGTACTTTAACCAGACAAGTCGCGTGTTCTTACTATAACCATAGCAGTTAACTATATCATTGATACCCCGGGACCAGTGCGGATCGCGAATAGTTTCCTCCATACCATAGACAATAATCGTACCATAACCATAACATCATAAGCACTTAGATAATATAACTATTAAACCATTTAGTCTATCTAATCTATCGATCTAAGTGTTTTATTCCTGTGCAGTCTAAACACTGTACACTTATATTTTAATAAACTATATTTTTATTTGGAGTAACGAATAGTTTTAAAATAGTGTTGATATCACATAAGTATTTACTCGTCACAGAAAAGATAAAATTGAACCAAATAGGTACAAAGCACGTTGGTTTATCAAATCATATACAAATGCTCACTGCATTAAAGGAAAAACAATAATTTATCGTGTTTTAAGCTTTTTTGGGAATTCCATTCATTACAATAGAATAACTTTTAAGGATTTTATCGTGGTTTATTATGGTTTATATATACCCGACGTTTCGGATACTAAATAGCAACCATGGTCACGCGAGGACTGGAACATGGAAAACTAAATAAATGGTGGTAAAAACCATAACGTTATTTCACGTTGATAAATTATTATTATTAATTACACAAATATGACATTATTAAATTCTTTTTGAAATTAGAGTTCAATTTTACTTTGCTAGATAGATCATATTTTAATTAATGTTTAATTTGTAAAGTTTGCCAACCCTACATAAAAGTTAATAGTATCTCATTTCAGACAATTAGTCCGCAATCCTTGAGTCGTCTCGAGACTGGTTCGGTCCGGATAATACTGGTACAGCATACTGGTACAGTTTACCTGCGCGCACTACGGTACTTTGATTTTACATGACAGCTCCTGGACATTGAATTTATGGACTTTTATATGGAACGTTGATTTTTTATATAAATTTATAACACCAGCTCGCACTACGGTACTTTGATAGTCTTGTTACTTGTACAATTATGCTCTTTTATGTAGATCGTTCGTAGAAGATTCTATAGATTTATAACATTAGATGTTCTCCCCGACATTTCCGGTATTCTGGTGTAGTGTCTATTGCCGGTAGTGATCGGCAGGACTCACAGTGGCGGCAGGTTTAAATCCAGTCATGTGTTGATTAAATTTATATTCCGTCCAAGTTAACTATCAATTAACATTTAATTGCACGCCTCCTAAGTGAAGCGTTGAGGTAGTGCTCTACTCTCTACATGTCAAAAAAGCTGTTTTCTCGAAACTGAAATTGATTTTTGCCGACTTCCAAAAAGGAGGAGATACTATGTTCGTCGGTATGTAATTTTTTTTGTGTATGTTTATTAATTATTTATATCGTTCTTATATGTTAATATAAGTGCACTTATATCACGTCAAATAATCTGTCCGGCACATAAAATATATTTCAATAACAATTATTATTATTTTATTTAACATAGTTAATAATAACATTAAAAATAAATCTTTTATGAACGTCCGTGTGTATGTGTTTATGGGCTTTTTATTTTTATCATTCCTAAGATTTTTCAGACAATCTGCGCTTCAGAATGTTATTGCCAAAAACGTCTAATAAATGTTTTTTTACATTTATTTATATCAAAAACAATTTATGTAATGGGGAAAATATATATAAAAACAGGAAAATATATGTTTATAACACACATGCATTCATTTCACGTCAACTTTATGTAATAAATGTGATTTTGTATTCTATATGCGCACAACACAAGGAAACTTATTGTAACAAATTAATATTAATGATAGCACATTATATATAAAACGAATTTACCATTCCTGGTTCCTGTTTCAAACGGAAAACTTGGATTTGTAATAATAAGGCGCATACAAATTCGTATTGACAATGTTTTTTTAACTTGCTATTTTTAAGAAATTTATTGACACCTTAATACTGTAAATATATACTTCGTAGAAACCACAATTTAATCTCTTGATATAAGCATATAATTATTGCATAGGCCATATGAAAATATATTCATAAAAGCCCATAGTATTTAGTTATGCAGATTCATCTTGAGAAACCGCAAAGTACCGTGTTTAGTTATCCTTTATAACAAGAAGTAGTTATCCATCCATTGGTCATTATTTTTATAATTAATACACAAATATATATACTAAATACTAGCAGACCCGGCCACGCGTTGCAGTGGCTAAGATATATAAAGTGTGTAAGGTATTATAATTAATAAACTAAATTCGAAATAATTGCTTACAAAGGATGGCCATAACGTTATAGCCGGTTTAAAAAATCAACGGGATTGAGATTTTAAATTGAGCTCAAAATTTTAAAACAATTGATAAAAAATATGTAGAGTTGATATTAAGCTCAAATAAACTTATTTTTTATTTTACCTGTTTCTAGCTAACGCAAATAGATAATTTGATGCTTTTCCCACATGTGAGCATGCAGCGTATTTAGTATGTAAAGTTACCCATGGGAAAAATATAGATTTTACAAATTTTAATCTAAACCGCAAAAGGACATTGTTTGGCCTTGAGACTTATTAAAAGACATGGCAAAAGCTAAACGAATAAGAAACTGTAACCTTCTGAAGTGTATCGTAGATTCTGACGGTATCATTGGAATATGTGGCAACAGGACTAAGTCTTCTTTAAACTTTCCAGTGAAAATGGTTGCTTCAATAATATTTTATGCGATTTATTTGATGACTTCGTGTACCGTTGCATCATCATCATCATCATCATCTGCCTCTATCCGTCCACCGCTGAACATAGGCCTCCCTCAATGAACGCCAAGACGGCTGATCCCTTGCCACTCGCATTCATCACGGACCGGCCACCGCAAGAATGCTAAGAGGTGCTAAGAATCCCCGGGCTACGGATCGCTACCGTTGCATAATCGGGGTGAATTCAAATTACGCAGAAGAATAATAGGTGAACAATCTTGTATCAAAGATTATATGGTGGCATTCCGGGTATTTCTATATATATTCGGGCGTGTTGTTTCGACACTGATTGAACGTTTCCACGACAATGGTTTTGTCTATGTTCATACCTGTGCTTATAGTTCATACTTATTGACGCGCGCTCTCTTATATTATGTATACTCTAAACTGTCAAATGTCTAATGGCAGCTTGAATCAAGCTTGAATGCTGAATATGACGTTCGCCCACCATCTAGCAAAGTAAAACAATGCCTGACTATGCAACTGCCAAAAATGATTTTTTGTTGTGACCGTGTCTTGGCAAAAAATTAAAGATATTAATAATGTTTTACCAGTTGCACCTGGTGCGTCTAATAAAAAGAAACCTCCTTGCTCAGCAGCAACAGTCAGCATAATCCTATTCGGTCAAGACTGTCGCTTTATTATACATAATTATCTGTCGTGTGATCTATGTTTGAACATTTTTCTGTTTCTCAAGTTTTGTGCAATATGTCTTCCGTCATACTATTTTTGTATTTTTCCAAAAAAGTGGATGCTTGTGATGAATAACGCTTCATTAAAATAAAATTTCAATCAGTTGACGAACGTTATTCGTCAATTTTCATGCTACGTCCCAATGGTTATCTTATTCTAGCAATTGCAGTTCGTGACATCTTGGTATGTATTGAATACTCGGCCATTTACTGCTCGCAAAAAATAAAAGATTTTGGTCCAGGAACATGCACCAATAACAAACGTAAATAAAAGTATTCACGTTATTTTGGATGTACCCCGTAAAGTCGTTCCAATGTCTTAGCTTTGAATATACTTGGACTATAATGGAAGTAGATATTTTATTAAACGAATACCGTAAAATTATAAATACTATTTCAATAATAATAATATCTATGAACGCTTTTACACTACGTCAATCTGGTCCCGTGGTAAGTTCACGAAGAACTTGTGTTACGGGTACCAGATAACGGTAAATATATTTAATACTTTTATACTATACATATTATATTTAAGATTTTATTTTATAATACACATCCATGACCCAGGAACACAGAAAATATTTTTTGTTCCCTGGCGGGATTCGAACCCGCAACCTCCGGCTTGAGCGTCAACGCGCTTACCATTGAGCTACATAGGTCGTCAATTAATAATGAAGGTCTAATACGTCATCTTTCTGTCAAAATGAGTTTTGGATTTGACATCGTCTTGAGAATTTGACATCTGCATACAGTGACAAAATATAAACAAATAATTTGAAATAGCAAATATTGAGATCAATAATTGAGACAAAAACTACCCTATCTCCCAAGTTGGACCAAATTACAAATGCTTACAATATATTGCTTATATATATTGAGATATAAACTATGGTTACAGTCGGAAACTTGTGGCATTTCAGGTTCAAAATAATTAACGGTAAAGACACCATTGTGAACTATTATTATGTTAAAGAAAAATACGAGAATATAGAAATTGTACTCCATCGGCACCCCATTGCCACAAAAGGTCATCAAATCTCACTTAATTCCCCTTCCTCAACATGTAATGTAATCTATTATAAGCCACATAACTACAAGTCTAGTCAAGGTGCAAATAGTTATAGAATTTTAAAAGATATAGAAAGATTTAAAAAAAGAGCTACCATGAAATACCACCAAATCTCACCTACAGTGTATAACATATTTAGTGATGACTCGCTAGTAATATTATGGACGACTTTCCTCACGTGGGCTATCTACTTCCACTAATCTCCGCGTGTACGTTTTTATAGTGTTGTAATAAAAGTAAAAAAAAAAACAACAACAAAAATACAGTCGAATCGATAACCTCCTCCTTTTTGGAAGTCGGCTAAATATTCGTACTCGTGTGTGACAATTTATGGAGTTGGTAAAGGAAACGGCCACTTACTTTAAATGCTTCATTTAAAGAATTTGGCTAGAATTAGAGTTACAATAATATCCAACCTTCACGTGTTTTTGGGTTTGCGTTTGATGAGGAATCTCATGAATTCGAGATCGTTAATGAACTTATTTGTATCTCAGTATCAGGACCGAAAGTTATATTTAATTTTATTTTCCAAATAATGTTTATAATGTTAGGATACCAGAACAAAAAAGACATTACAACCGTTCTTTAAAGTTTTAGTGCCATTGATATCGCCGATTTTGTACGCAATATGCAAAATAATAGCTAATAATATCTTATATCTTATCTTTCAAAAAATATTACACTATAGTGGCAACAACGTAACTTGTAAATTTTTCCGAGTGTCCATGTGTGACGGTGATCACTTATGATCAGATGAACTGTCTATCCCGTCTTTTATTATCATAATATGTTCGGTGAAAATGATAACACGAATGTACGACCTAGTTTTGTATAGAGTTTAATGAAAATCTGATTCCTATTTCCCTGACCCACATAAACAAGAGATGAAGGATAAAGATTCTAATTTTATTAAGATAAAATTTTCTTCGCTTATTATTGAAACAAATTTTTACGCAACAAATTTTTGTTTTTCGTTTCGGATACTTTACAGAGCGCGGTGTCAAGGCCATGTTTTTCTTGCTTGCATTATTTGTAATTGATAAATCAGAAACAACTTAAAAAACTTTCACCTAGTAATTAGTATTGCACAGATTACATGAAATATTTTGAAATTACACAGGGACAGTCGCGAGAAAATGCTGTTATACTGTTGCCCGCAGCATCGGCCGCATTAACTTAGATTTACTGCCTGCAAAGTTACTCCTTATAACATCAGCTATCTACCAGTGAAAGACAGAGTCAGACAGAAATCGGTTCAGCCGTTTCAAAGATTAGCCGGAACAAACAGACAGACAGAGAGACAAAAATATTAAAAAAATATTTTTTATTTAAGTATACTTTCATATGCATTTAGTGGAAATAATGTTCATTTGAGAATACAAACAGACAGTTAAATTTATTTATTTGTATAGATATATCCACAGAAATCTAAATTATAAGTTCTTATTATTTAGATTTCTGTGGATATATCTAATAGTGGATGAAGACTGTTGATGATGAAAATGACGATGACGAAGCTAAGTTCATTGACTTATTGGTATTTTTGCTTATCGATCAAATTATATTTATGTAATAACTGACATATCTAATAAGTACGAAAAAGACAAACTCATCGTGTTAATGTGGGTCAGACTTCGATAATGTACAGAATTTGTATGCACTTTCCATTGGCTTAAGCATGTATGATCGATACGATACAATAATTAATATATAATTGTTATATATATTTCAGGAGAATAATCAGATAGTTTTAAATCTTTCATTACACCAGTTTCACTGAAATCACTTCTTTTAACTTAAATAGACAGACAATTAATGAAACAGGCCTCTTTCATAACGTGTAAATTGCATCAAAATTAGATTAAATGTATTTTCCATATTTTAATCCTAAAATGTTTAATTGTTAATAGATATTATAAACAACATTGACTAATTTGAAACTCAATCGTCATTATCGCCAAATTATAACCACAGGACATAGTATTAACGCCAAGAAGGTATCAGGGTCTTCCCCTGGCATTTTATACGGAAAATTACCTTGTGCAGTACAGCCCGTGTTGCGTCGTAAAGTGCAACGCCAGACCGGTTGTCGCCGCATACCGGTCTGCTATGGAAAATTTTAGCTTTCTTCGCTTCGAAGGACGTACAAGGGACTTGGAGAAAGGCGCTCGCACGTGGTTTATTCTCATCAATCGTATGCAACGTAAAGGTGGGAAGATCTCATGATTAATCTCATGTGCTACAAAGAAAAGCGGTCTCATGGCTATGAGATGAGACAGTAAAAATCTGTACCAATTGATCTCATTCGATCGCAGTGAGATTAACCTAGCTTTGACATATATTTGAATAAAATATATTTAAGCTCTGATAAGAATACCTATAAACGACAAGCTTCATTTTTGGCGTTTGTTATAAGCATAAATATAGGAGTGTAGTATCAGACACAGGCCATATTTATTGATTGCAACTGTAATTCCGTAAAATTCCTAATTCTAGGGGCCTAAGCAGACGTCTTCCTACACAGTCAACAGAATATCGTGTTCAAAGCTCTTTTCTCAAGTTGAACCAAAATAATTTTATCATTGGATTAAAATCAGTATACCAATTTGTTGAATATCGATTCTGTACTTTAACGGACTAACAACGTGTTACAAAATAATTATATGAGTACCTAAGTATAATAAAGTCACGACCCTGTTATGTTATGTTAGTAGGTACTCATTTTCATAGCTCAATTATTGAGGAAGGTTAAAGGCTATTTATTTAACATGTGGGTTTTTTATTTGGATCGGATGAAATAAAAGGAAACAGCTGTACAGTAGAATTTAATATTGTAATAATGCTGTCACAAACCTCTTTAGTCACGGCTTTGAAAATGTTTAAAATAGAAATATTGCAGACTTATCAGTGGAAATCGAGCAGCACAATCTTGAAAATTTAATAAAAAACTTTCCGCGAACAAATTCGTAATTTCTAGAACAATTATGCTTAAATTTGGACCAAATTTATTATTAATTTATATTTAAACCCTTATTAACTAGTAATTTATACTTAAAAAACATTATCCAGCTTAACACATTTAAGTAATTGATATGTAAAACACAAAGCGTTTTTTTTTTTCGAAAAGGTTTTTTTTTTTTTAGGAAAAATACAGTACATTAACTCAGAATCGAAAATTCACAAATATTTGTTGTAAATGGCCACTAGATGACCATTATACGACTACAGTGTACCGATTGGCGATCGCTGTAATATTTTTATGCAAGCGTCTTATTGATATAGTTAATTAGTAGATATATATTATAGTATATTAGTAATAGTATAATATAGTATAATTAGTAAATACATATAATATCTTATAAGTAACAATCATGCAGAATATTGTATAGAATTTCCTTAAATCTCACATCAGCTGTGGAAAACCATATTATAGACAGAATCTTGAGGGTAGGTTTTTAAAGTGAAACTTTTATTACGTCGTCTAAAACTTTTTCGTCTGTGTGTTGCATGTCGCGTGACGGTCGGCCGCGGAGTAATATATAATATAAAATAAATAATGGGAATTATCATTCCAATTTTCCAAGTATAAAATTAAGATTGATAAAGCGATTTTTATACCCTTAATGGAATATTATTCCAAAAATGTTTGGTTAAATGTCTATAATATGAAAAAAGTTTCACTTTTACCGTGGTTTCATAAAACCACATAATCCTTTTTTATAGATGTACCCACATTTTTACATGACATATACTTACGGCCAATGCAAGTTACTATTTTTGAATATAGAAAACTGATCGTTACTTCCATCGAAAAAAATCTGAGTGTCCCTCTAGTAGCGCCTAAAAAAATGACGAAAAAGTCCTTATTTATTTTATAATGAACGGAGGCGGTAACCATTTTTTAAAGTGAGTTTTTTTACTAATTCGTTACAATATGTAATTGATATAGGACAACGATTAGTATGGATGGGCCACCTAAATACAGCATTTTGCACACTATTAAATCGCTGAATCGTCTAAGCCTTACGTAAGTGCTATTTTTGCGTGATGCTACTTGTACAAACACTCCACCTGTGCAAACATATTCAAATCGCCTTACGCTACAGTTCTTTTGTATTTCCAATTGTTATTTGCTTACTGCACTCAAGTATTCACGCACTTTGTGTTTATCAAAAGGCCAAGAGATTAACAATAATATCAAGGTGATACTAATTTTATTTAATCTAGCTGTTTCCACAGCTTCACTCAGAATTTATAATGGCGTATCGGGACTGATGCTGATTATTTTTTATGCCTTCATCAGTAACATGACGGTAAAAAGCCTGAGGATAGTACGCATAGACAAGGGACATTCAAATATCCTTGTTGGATTTTAAGCACTAAAATGCTTAATCTATACTAATATTATAAAGGTGAAGAGTTTGTTTGTTTGTTTGAACGCGCTAATCTCAGGAACTACTGGTCCGATTTGAAAAATTATTTCAGTTTTAGATAGCCCATTTATCGAGGAAGGCTATACGCTATATAACATCACCCTATGACTAATAGGAGTTAAGTTAATTAAGTTAACGCGGGCGAAGCTGCGCCCAACAGCTAGGTATTAATAAATATAAAAGTGATATTATTTTTGTTTCATTCGGTTTTTCAAATAGTCCAGTCGGGGCAGACATAAAACTAGCCTGAAATAGAAAAAAATCCGGGGGGAGGGGCGATTTTTTTTTCTTAACGTTGGGGGGGGGGGGGTTGGACGTATTAATCTCGATTTTCTAACTAATCCCGGTAGAGGATTCGCCGCCATCTTGTTTTAAAGTTCATTCGTTTTTTTGAAATAACTCGTTAATTTTCAACTTTAGAGCAAAAATGGTTGTATCCAAATTTGTTGGAAATTTAATTTCTCACAAGTTTGGTCATTATCATTTTTACGCTAGGGTGGAATTTTATTTCCTTTCAAGTTTGGTTCTCGCACTTGATGCTCGCAACGGATAGGGGTTGGAAGAACCCCCCCATAGTCCAAGCCTTGTCGTGGCGGGGGGGCTTAGTACCCGGGGGCGCAAGCCAGCACCCTTGGCGAAGCTAATTGGTCTGAGGTGGCTGCTCTCAGTACTCTTCTTTATTAGAAGAGGAGACAGGAGATGCAGATGTCCCGTTATTGGGCATAAGGGGAGGCGATTCCTTCTAGTAACAAGACTGGTGGACATGGCTTTGACCACATATGGCCAATCGCATTCTGACCCATTGGGTCAGGAGTGGAGGTCGCCATCTTTTGAGATAGGGACCATGAGGAAGACAACCTCCATAAAAAATAACCCTAATCCCAAGTTTATGCGCCCGACGAGGGGATGTATGGCTGGAAGGTATCCAGTTCCTAGGGCGCACCGGTGGGGACCGCACCCCTGTTAAAAAAAAGGAAACTTCATATAAATGAACTATGAATCAGGTCAGTTTAGAATGTGGTCCCCAGGCGGGTCCCCGAAAGGGGGAATCCCGCCCATCCGCTACAGCGGATGGCAGCCCCTCGTACTCTGGGGGGGGCAAAAACTGCCTCGTGGGTCAAAATGACTCGCGTCTTAAAAACAACAACGACATACTGCAAGAAAATGGACACCGAGATGCAAGCGAAATGGAGTCAACAAAGGAGAAGATGCCTGAGTCGGACTCGGACATAAGTTTAAAGACAGTCCGCTCGGTGATAATTTCTAATCAGAAGGGAAAAGATAAAGGAGG
Organism: Helleia helle; assembly: GCA_963853865.1. Taxonomy (NCBI): domain Eukaryota; kingdom Metazoa; phylum Arthropoda; class Insecta; order Lepidoptera; family Lycaenidae; genus Helleia; species Helleia helle. The sequence continues at coordinate 2,729,723 of OY971420.1, forward strand.
CTTTAAAAGACGTCGCGACATACAGAGTCCGACCTCTTCCGGAGACGATGATCCCATCTCCAGTAAGGCAATTGGAAGGCGTGGCAGGGGGCGCTCCTCCACCACCGGACGGTACGCCGGTTTTACCAAGGCAGCAAAACAGTCAATACAGTTGACTGAAGAGGAGGAGCCGAGTCTGAGGGCAGAGGAGGATGTTGTGGAGGCTACTAGGCTAACTCGCAACAGAAAGGTCCCTCGACTCTCTGAGTCTTCAAACTCCGAGGCGATGCTGGAAAGCTGCGATACGGATGCAACCCCGGCCTTTGATCTACAGATGCAAGCCCTTGACAGCGTGGCTACCATTGTCAAAGTGGCTACAAAATCAAAAAATCTAAAGGGCACTTGGGTGAAACTCTTAAAGGACGCAGCAGGAGATATCAAGCGGGCTCTATCTGCGCTTAGCAGCCGAACCGTATCTGACGAGACGCTGAAACTACAGTCCGAAACAGCGAAGCTTCGGGCCGACAACGCCCGTCTGACTGTTGAATTAGAAGATCTCCGCAAGGAAATAATCCAGCTGAGGGCTGATGTCGGGCGAGTACCGAACTCTGGAGCAGACCATACTTCTCTGTCAGTCTTGTCTGGTGGTAAACCACCAAGGCAACCTCTAGAAAAACCGCCGTCACTCAATCTGGAGGAGATCGTCCAGAGGGCGACGCGAGAGGCAGTAGCGCTGGCGAGCGCACGGCTCAATACGAGGCTGGAGGGTCTGGAGGCCAGGCTCCTGTCTGAGCCGCGGCTACGCCCGCCTCTCGCTGCAGACAAACGGGCAGCGAAGCAGTCGTCGATGACAGTGGCGCTCCAGGGGTCTTCGACCGCCCCAAAGAAAACGCCGAAGAAGAAGGTGCCCGCGACAGCAACGACGCTGATGGCAACGGCGAATCCGGGGCCCTCGGCCGCTACCCAAAAGACGGCGAAGAATAAGAAGAGGAAGACAACATCCAAGATCACCCCGCAAGAGGTTACACAAGCAGCAAATAGTGATGGGTGGGTGACCGTCACCAAGAAGAAGAGCAGGAGCCAAAAAGTAGCGCCGTCGCAGAAAGTGAAGGGCCCGCCTAAATTGCGCTCCCCCAACAGTTCAGTTGTGGTGCTGCAGCTGCAGCCGGCGGCGGCTGAACGTGGGGTGACCTACGCCGACATACTGGGGAAGGCGAGAGCTGAAATACGCCTCGCCGACCTCGGCATAGAACCGCCCCGCTGCCGAAAGGCAGCAACGGGTGCCCGCCCGTGGCGTAAAGGCCGACTCCCTGGCACAGAAGATAAGGGAAGTGGTCGGGGAAGACGTGGTCCGGGTCTCCAGACCCACGAAATGCGTCAGCGCTCGCATTTCGGGGTTGGATGACTCCATCACGAAGGCCGATGTAGCTGCAGCAGTAGCGGAGGCGGGCGACTGCCCCCTAGAGCAGGTCCGATCGGGGGAGATCGGCCGCAGCCCCTCTAGTCTGGGTGCGGCGATCGTCCGTTGCCCCTGCGAGGCAGCAAAGAAGATCGTTGCCAAGGGTAGGCTGCTGGGTAGACACCCAGCCCACTGCTGGGTGTCCGCACAGTTTAAATTGCTGGACGCCCGCCCCCTTCGATGCTTCCGCTGCCAGGAGATGGGCCATGTGGCAGCAGTTTGCTCTTCTCTAGTGGACCGGAGCAGCCTGTGCTTCCGCTGTGGGGAAGCGGGGCACAAGGCTAGGGACTGCTCTGCGATCTCCCTAGAATGTGTGCTCTGTGTGGAGAAAGGGATACCCGCCGCCCATAGAATGGGTAGCGTAGCGTGCGACCCTTCGCGCCGTGGTCGGGCCGGGCGCAAACAGACGGAAAAGGCTGACAAGGGCCCTGGTTCCTCCACGCAGCCCATCCGCCCATCCGCGAATAGCTTCGCAGTGCTGGGCGAGGAGGTCCCCATGGCCTTGGAGTGATGGCGCGCCACATCCAAGTGCTACAGGGGAACCTCAACCACTGTGCCAGAGCCCAAGACTTGCTCTTTCAAGCTCTGGCGGAGTGGTTAGTGCAGGTGGCCGTAGTCGCCGAGCCGTACCACGTTCCCAACTCTCCAAGTTGGGTCGGGGACGAGGACGGCGTAGTGACCATTGCCAGTCTGAACGGCTCGCCATCGTTCAGCGTTGTTGAGAGGGGGCACGGCTATGTTGCAGCCGAAGTCGGCCGTATACTGGTGATCGGGGTCTATTTCTCGCCCAACCGGAGTATCGCCGACTTCGAACAGTTTCTGATTCAGGTTGGTTCTCTAGTGGGGCGAGCCCGCCTCGATCACGTGCTGGTCGCCGGGGACCTCAACGCCAAATCAGGGGCATGGGGTTCCCCCGTGACAGATGCGCGTGGCGTAGTTTTAGAAGACTGGCTGGTCGAGGCTGGCCTGGAGGTGCTCAACGTGGGGTCCAGACACACATGTGTGCGACAACAGGGCGGCAGCATTGTCGATGTTACATTCGCCAATGCCGCCCTAGCCCAATACGTGCAGGGCTGGGAGGTGCTCGAGGTGGAGACGCTGTCGGACCACCGGTACATCCGGTTCCGCTACAGTGACGCTACCCCCTCCCCAAGACTTGGCTCGAATACGGAGTGCGGCCCACGTTGGGCCCTGAGGAAGATAGATAGGGAGGCCCTTCTTGAGGCAGCCATTGTTCAGGCCTGGGGCATGGACGGTCAACCGGTCCCCACCGAGGTGGACGAGGAGACCGACCGCGTGCTCGTCGCGATATCGCAGGTGTGCAGGTCAGCGGCCTCCGCGAAGCAGAAGAGTGTACTGGTGGTCGGAAGAGCTCGCAGAGCTGCGCAGAAGGTGCGTTGCGGCGAGACGCCAGTACACCCGGAGTCGCAGGCGAAGGCGCCGCGATGAGGTGGAGGAAAGGCGGCTCTACGACACCTACAGAGCCGCCGCCGGGGAACTGAGGACGGCCATAGGCCGAGCCAAGGAGGCTGCCCACGAGGAGATGCTGGAGTCTCTGGACCGAGATCCGTGGGGGAGGCCGTACAGGATAGTTCGCAACAAACTGCGCCCCTGTGCCCCTCCCCTGACGGAGAGTCTCCAGCCCAACCTCGTGGCCCGGATAGTTCCGGCCCTGTTCCCCAGTCGGGGAGAGCATACGCTCCTGCCTATGGCTCCACCTGATAGTGAACCAGCAAGTGACGAGGTTCCAGAGGTCTCAGAAGCGGAGCTAGACGCGGCGCTGGCCCGCATGAAAGCGCGTAATACAGCCCCGGGACCAGATGGCATTCCTGGGCGGGCCTTGGTTCTGGCCCTTGGTCCGCTCCGGACGCAAGTGAAGCGGTTATTTAGCGCTAGTCTGGCGCAGGGACAGTTTTCCACGGAGTGGAAGAAGGGGAAGCTGATCCTGATCCAGAAGGAGGGAAGACCGGTCGACTCACCGTCAGCGTATCGACCAATCGTGTTGCTCGATGAGGCGGGCAAGCTGCTGGAGCGGATTGCAGCTGCCCGTCTCGTCGATCACTTGGAGAATGTGGGGCCTAACCTCAGCTCCTTCCAGTTTGGGTTCCGGCGGGGCAGGTCCACCCTGGATGCTCTGACCCGGGTGAGGGCCCTTGCCGAGGAAGCGATCGGGGGAGGAGGGGTGCTCTTGGCGGTGTCTATTGATATCGCCAACGCCTTTAACACCCTACCCTTCGACACCATTCGCGAGGCGCTGAGGTACCACGGCATACCGGACTACCTGAAGAGGTTTGTGGAGAGTTACCTCTCAGGTAGATTCGTTACCTACCCGACAGCGGACGGTTGGGTGAAGAGAAGAGTGGCGTGCGGTGTTCCACAGGGCTCGGTACTTGGGCCGCTCCTGTGGAACATCGGTTACGATTGGGTCCTCCGCGGCGCGAATTTGTCGGGTGTCGATCTTACCTGTTACGCCGACGACACTGTCGTCACTGCGCGCGGAGGTACCTTTTTGGAGGCCCGACATTTGGCTGTAGCAGGTGTTGCGCAGGTTGTTGCGAGGATCCGGCGTCTTGGGCTCGAAGTGGCCCTGGAGAAGTGCGAAGCTATATGCTTCCACGGGCCACGGCGAGCACCTCCAGCCGGATCCCATCTGATCGTAGGCGAAACTTCCATCGCTGTCGAGTCGACCATGAGGTACCTGGGCCTCGTCCTCGACAGTCGATGGAACTTCAAAGAGCACTTCCGGCGCCTCATCCCAAGGTTGCTCGGAACTGCTCGTTCTTTAGGTCGTCTTCTCCCAAACGTGGGTGGGCCAAGTGCTGGCTGCCGCCGCCTGTATACAGGCGTCCTGCGGTCCATGGCGTTGTATGGTGCGCCCATCTGGGCACGTGCCCTGAAGACGGAGAACGTGGCCCTTTTGCGACGTCCGCAACGGGTCATGGCCGTCAGGGCCGTTCGTGCATATCGTACGACCTCGTACGAGGCTGCGTGCGTACTAGCGGGTACTGCGCCATGGGAACTGTACGCAAGGACCCTAGCGCGTGAGTGGAGAAGACGAAGGGGAGAAGAGGAGGAGGAGGTCTCTGACGAGGGAGAGGCCTGGCGAAGCCGCCTGAAAAGGCGAGTGCTCAGTCAATGGGGTGAGCGGCTAAGTGAGCCGAGTGCGGGACACCGCACGGTGTTAGCCGTCGGTCCAATCCTGAAGCAGTGGGTTGACCGGCGGCACGGCGAAATAACCTTCCACCTTGCGCAGATCCTGACGGGGCACGGCTGCTTCGGAAGGTATCTGTGGAAGGTGGCAGGCTCAGAGAACTCGCCAGGGTGTCATCACTGTAGCAGTGATGAGGACACTGCTGACCACACCCTGGCAGAGTGCCCTGCGTGGGCAGCCGAGAGAGCGGACCTCATTGCTGAGGTTGGCGCTGACCTATCACTCCCTGCAGTCATCCGAGCGATGACCGTCAGTGAGAGTGCATGGGAGGCGGTCCTCTCCTTCTGCGAGGTAGTGATGTCGCAGAAGGAAGAGGGGGAGCGGGAGCGGGAGCGCTCTGGTGCCCCTTCCCGCAGAAGAGCGCGGCGGCGACAGGCGGTCGAACTGCCGTAAGGGACCTGCGTGCGGCCGATCGGGGGATCCGCCGCACGCGCGTAAGGTCTGGGCTATAAGGCATTTGTGTTTTTACCCTTTGTGTTCAGGGTGCCTTAAGCGGAGAAAGTGGAGGGAAAGCCACCCCTTAGCTCCAGAGGAGAGTACCAATGGGCACAGCGTCCGGGCTCGGTGCGGAAGGTACAGTTCCCGTTCTGGGCTCGTCTAAACGATGAGGAGGAACACCGCTGGGGTTTTAGTTTGGGTTAAAGTCCTACATAACCACCGGGCTCCCCCGGGCCCGGGGTATCATGATGATTTCCCCAGCGTCAAAAAAAAAAAAAAAAAAAAGGGGTTGGAAGAAAACAAATCGTGGGTTGGAACCGATTACAACCATCGCTGACCCAGCACCGGAGTCTTTGCTCAAACTAATTTCCTGCAAATGCAAATCCAAGTGCGGAAAAATGTGCGGCTGCAGTAAAGCGGGCCTCAAGTGCTCTGTTTTATGTCTGCACTGCAGCGGAGAGGCGTGTGAAAATGTAACAAACATAAGGGATCTCCTGCTGGAGGAAGACTACGATATTGATCCTAGCGTAAAAATTATTATGACCAAACTTGTGAGAAATTAAATTTCCAACAACTTTGGATACTGCCATTTTTGCTCTAAAGTTGAAAATTAACGAGTTATTTGAGAAAAACGGAAAAATTGAACTTTAAAACACGATGGCGGTGAATTCTTTACTGGGACTAGTTAGAAAATCGAGATTAATACTTCCACCCCCCCCCCCCCCCGACGTTTAAAAAAAATCGCTCCCCGGATTTTTTTCTATTTAAATGTCTGCCCCGACTGGACTAATAATTTTATAAGTATTCTGATTGAATCTCTAGTGCCGTCAAAAGACGGCTGCGGTCTTTAAAGGTATAGTATAAAACCTGACCCTTCTAGTGTTAAAATGATTTTAGTTTCCCATAATGCCTTCGAAAATAAGACGCATAGATACGTTCACATGACGTTACATACACTTAGCTGAATAGAAATGACGTAATTGAGTAGAAAATATTCATTGTTTATGTTTAAAACTATACAATCGCTGTTGCATTAGAGCATTTTTTTAAAGAAAAACCAGTCAATTAAATAACTATTAAAATAATTGAGCATTGAGATTGGGCAAACTGTTCGACCATAACCTGGCGGCTGGCAGTAGAAATGTCGGGAAGGTGTCATGGATTCGAATCCCTCATAGGGAAAATTGTTATGATAAATATGCATATATCTGGTAAACGTTACAGACGTTTACCAGATACCTATATGCGGTGAAGATGATTATTAAAATTAGTTTTATTTCTACTAAACCTGGTTTTTGCAACAACTAATACAAATTTGTTTTTCCATCAAACAAATTCAATTTTTTATTGAAAATTCTGAATTGAAAATAACTTATTGAACTTCAATTAAATCAACCGATGGTTCCAAGGTGACAAAAACCGGCGAAACAAACTCAGTCTAATGATGTTTATACTTACTTTATTTTAAGATATTTCAATAGCCTCTCGAACCAAACAACAAATTATCATTGTTCGACAATGATTGATAATCCAAACAACGCGAAGGTTCGTTGAAAATTCAAGTGCTGCCATCTCATATCATCTCCTGTGATCCTCTGGTAGGCCGCTTTCAATGAACGCCAAGAATCACATTTAACTCGGACCGGCCACCGCACCCCCGGATGGAATCGCTGTCCATTCAAGTTGGAGGTCAACCGAACAAAGCTATTAGCTTTGAAGATCTTTGTATTACATATTAGTATATGTATTATATACACATAAGTTGCTCAAATTGTTCTTGTTCTGAATATGGAATGATTTTCAATGGACGACATCGTGTGTCTATGGCGTTAAAAAGATTCCAAAGATTTCTTTACATTCAAATTTTAATGTTTAAAAAAACGTTTATGGTCATACGTTAAGGATAATTATTTTAGCTTGGCTATTTTACAATTTATATAATATGTAGGTGTGGACATGTTCCTCACAAATACAACTTAGAAATCTAAAAAGAAATGAAAAGAGTACCTGTGTCAATCCTTGATTGTATACCACATTCTTTCACAAGCATGCTGATTATATTTTTAATTGGCTTAATATTAGGTATGTATAGTATTAGGATATTCCGAAAAGAATTCACTTCTAGCACTGTATTTAAATGTACATATTTAAAAATGTTTTACAAATTCTACATCAAGTACATAAATGAATGTAGTAGAAAATACACAAATTTACTGAAAATATACCTATATAGCTGGTTTTGGCTAAGTAGGTAATAATTAGCTCAAAATGATGAAACAGAAAATGAAAGTCAACATTTAGAAAGAAAGAAAAATATTTTATTGTTCACACCAAAGATCAAAACAAATAAATAATAAATTCTATCGCATTATAAAGTAATGGAAAATATACGATTGACTTACCCGCTGACGTCTGTAATTGGTTGCTTTTAGTTCTGTGTCGTCATTTCGTTCCGATGGTTTGCGTTGCTTGCAGTTGCGATAGGTTAACATATAAATGGCGTTTATCACCATTAAGGCCAGGGAACACGGGCCCAGGTGACTTTTGCAACACGTACCCTACGTAGGGAGATAGTAAACAGTCGACCCTTTAGGAAATAAAGACAGTAGCAGATACTTATTTCCCAAAGAAAGAAGCCTACCTTTTTTTTTCTTTTACGGCGGGAAATGCTCTGAGGCATCCCGCCTGGGGAGTAGAGTAGGACTCCCTGCGCCCGAAAGATGGTAAATGGACGCAGCTCTACCCACTAAAACCCCGCGAGTGCCATCAGTGCCGCCTTGGTGAGGTGCCCCGGATCCGTGAAGCTGACAGGGCACCTCGACGGCTAGTCACTCCCGCAAAGGACCGACGCCACCTCCACAGAGGGGTTATCCCGCACCACAGAACAACCTCTCCCGACGTCGGGACAGTACAAAGGGGTGAGGTTCCCATCCTCACCCCTTGCCCCCTGCTCTTCTGTCCCCTCTTCTTATAAGAGGGGTACAAAGAGCCCCCTCGGCTCAATTAGCTTCGCCCAAGGTGTTGGGCTCACCCTGGGCTACTGAGCCCCACCGCCACGTCAAGGCCTGAACCATGGTAGGGAAAAGAAGCCTACCTAGCCTACCTTAAGCGGATTCCTCTCACCTGGTGAGGATATGAAACACATTCGATAACAGTCCATGTTGTCTATATGTAAACTGTATAGTGTACAAATTTCTGCAGCTGTTTAAACCGCGTTACTCTCAGGCAGGCCGCCAAAACATATTACTTAGACGTATTCAACATTTCCATAAATATTTTAAGTCACGTGTATAGAGACATAGATAGTAAACAACTATGTATGAAATTATGTCCACACAACGGAAAAAGTAATTAAAACAAGAGTTGAGAAACTAAAATATCTCATCATCATTGTGATAGCTTGCAGTTAGTGAACTCCTATGAAACAACTTCAGTATTGTAAGAACGATGAAAATTTTAATTATAGTTGTTTTTGTCTAGGTATGGTATTATTATTAGGAACATTGCAACGAATCTGAAATAACATTTTGAGGAAAAACTAAGTATTTCTTATTTTTTCCCCATGCTATGTATGAAATTATGTCCACACAACGGAAAAAGTAATTAAAACAAGAGTTGAGAAACTAAAATATCTCATCATCATTGTGATAGCTTGCAGTTAGTGAACTCCGATAAACAACTTCAGTATTGTAAGAACGATGAAAATTTTAATTATAGTAGTTTTTGTCTAGGTATGGTATTATTATTAGGAACATTGCAACGAATCTGAAATAACATTTTGAGGAAAAACTAAGTATTTCTTATTTTTTCCCCATGCTATGTATGAAATTATGTCCACACAACGGAAAAAGTAATTAAAACAAGAGTTGAGAAACTAAAATATCTCATCATCATTGTGATAGCTTGCAGTTAGTGAACTCCGATAAACAACTTCAGTATTGTAAGAACGATGAAAATTTTAATTATAGTTGTTTTTGTCTAGGTATGGTATTATTATTAGGAACATTGCAACGAATCTGAAATAACATTTTGAGGAAAAACTAAGTATTTCTTATTTTTTCCCCATGCTATGGTTACAAAACTAAGTAAATATGGCTATCTAAAATGTTAACCCTGCTACAAGCAAAATCACTAGGTCACATTTAATGATCGCCAAGATACACCTATGCTGGAACTGCACGAAGATCGTCATGCTTTCTGATTATCCCGCTGCCTGGACAGTATATTATGACAATATAAGTCTTTTATTATGTTTAATTTTATTGAGATGGGCTCCGCGCGGTGGTCGATTTTAGTTATAAGATCCTAAGATCCTAGAGAAAACAGACCTATCGTCATCATCAGTCTCTATCCGTCCACTGCTGAACATAGGCCTCCCTCAAAGAACGCCAAGACGACCGATCCCTTGCCACTCGCATCCAACACGGAATGACCACCGCACGGAGATCGTCTTCCCATCTGGTTAATGACCGACGTCCGACACTTCGACTACCTTAACGTGGCCTCTACTTTTGAATATTATTGGCCTCTCGGCTATCTGCCGATTGCATAAGAGTCCTACATCCAATCGAAAAGTGTGATGATAATGATGATCATTTTCAAACTTTGTTTTTGTTTTGTGTTTCTGTAAAGCTAAATGATTTCAGCTATGATTAATGAGTGTATTCCTGTTGGCAAAGGCGCCGGCGTCGGTGACGTCACTTGGCCTCATCGATACGAGCGCAAATATCGTAGAAACACTTTTATTAATGAAATGTTGACACCGCTGATTGACTTAAAATATGAATTACTTATGCTAAAAGCGTTTTTTGGGTTCTGGTCTGGCACAAGGCACTGAGAAAAGTATGAAGCAACTAAAGTTAATAGCATGATTTGGAGGCTTTCAATAACCAATCACAGATAGAAAGGCTAATTGGCTTTAATTGTAATTGAATTAATGCACTGAAAATTCTAATTAAAAAATATCAGGATTACTGGGATTTTTCTAAGAAGAATACTTATTTAAAGAACTAACTTAAAGCTTAAATATTTTTTATTCAATATACCTATACTTACATATCGTTTTATCATCACAAGAAAATGCAAAAAGGTCGCGGGTAATATGTAAAGAATTTATGAAGATCTTATCTTATAAATATTAAATAATATATAAATAAATGAATAAAATAAAATCTAATAAATAAATAAATAAATCTTATTAAAAATTAAATCCTCGCATTATCCTATTTTAATGTAGTGTAAAGGGTAGTAAGATGAGCGAATCGGTCCATGGTGTATTGCTTGTAAATCAATTATCGCTCGCAGTATTTCTTTTTTAAACAGAACCTAAAATCTAGCCATCGTCCAGCTTTGTCCTAGTTAACGCACATTTATTTATACCGATAATGTTTTGGATTTAAAATGTCTATTCTACGGTATATTTTCTTGTTGCTTTTGATCAATAGGTTAAAAGGTAACAGAAGAGAGTTCGTTTTGTAATGCAATTCAAATTTCGCGATTCGTAATAAAACTTTTAAAAGATTTTACCATGACGTGGTTTAAGATACTCTGCAACAACCACAATTTAATCTTCGATAACGCCGCTGGTGTAAAAATAAATTTGAGTGTAGGTATGAGTATGAGATGAACATTTTGGCATCAAATGTTCCTACATTGCACTTAAATATAGAGTTCTGACAGAAACTGATGTTTGACACGGAACATGCACATGCGATATGCACAGCCGCATCATCATATCATCATCGCAATATCATCATCACTTCAATATCATAATCTTGTTTTATAATACATTTTTTATGTAATAAGGGAGCAAACGAGCAGTTGAAGCCTTATGGTAACGACGCCCATACACATCCGCACAATCAGAGCTTATGTAGATGCGTTGCCCTCCTTTTCCCTATCCTCCCCAATAGGTCACCGGAAACTCACAAACTGCACGAAACGCGACAGCGTAGCTGTCACTTGACGCCGTTAGGTGAACGAGAGATACCACCCACCCCGATCGTGCCGGCCCAGTTCGGCTGCAATGGAAAAGCAAAGGCACTACCGCTTACTTATTTTTTTTTTTATTTTTTTTACTAGTGTATATTGCTTACATGTCCACTTCTATGTCTGCCTTAACCAAGGGTTACAGCCATCCCCTAGGGGATAGCTGTAATGCATGGCGGTGGAGCTCAGTAGCCTAAAGTGAATCCAGCACCTTGGGCGAAGCCAAGTGAACCGAGGGGGCTGCTCTTTATAGTCCTCTTATAAAAAGAGGGGAAACAAATGCGTAGGGGGGCAAGGGGCGAGGATGGGAACCTCATCCCATTGCGCTGTCTCGAGGTTGGGAAGGGTTGTTGTCCCGCAAAACCCCTGACTAGCCATCGAGGTGTTATGTTGCCCTACAGATCCGGAGTACTTCACCAAAGGCGGCATTGTTGGCACTCGTCGGGTTTTGCAGGGTAGAGCTGCGTCCACCTTACCATGATTCGGGCGAAGCAAGTCTCACATACCCGCGTGGGTAGACCCCCGCGAGATGCCTCAGAGCATTTTCCGGCGTTAAATAAATAAAAAAAGGTTACAGAGACTTGTAATCACTGGGACAACAAATCCGTGGCGGCAGCGAGATTTTGTGGAGTGTGGTGAGTCGACATTTCCCGGCGGAAAAGAAAAGTATATTTACAGCCATAGACGGACTGTTGATCATTACCAGGATAATCTATATCTTTCGATGTTATCTATCTCTGACAAATTAAATTTAAAATAGTCCGATATTATGTGGTTAGTCTTAACCAACTTAATTATTATGTCGTAAATATGTACAGACAAGTTACCTTCTTATTTGTAATAGTAGTATATATTATAATACCTCCGTGCTGTTGTGAAGAAATACTATGCGATTAATACATTCTTTGAACTAAATTTAAAGCATAACTTTAATTATTAATGTTCGGATGATATACAAAATAACAAAGACAAGATTCACACATTATTTCATAAGTAACTGTTTCCAGCGGTTTCACTCAAATATCTAAAAATTTAAAATTAGGTTATCAAACGCAAAAATATTTTTTCAAATAGGTACGATTGAAAGTTTCGAAGATCATCTCATCTTTATAATCACTTCATCTTCATTAAGTCAAAAATTACACCACACGATAGTTGGAAGTTATTTTATTTTATTTTTATTCAATTGGAATAGTTACAGGCTACTTCTATAGTAGCCTTTAACAGACGAGCATGCACAATAAAATATTAATATAAGAATCTTTTTCTACTGGAGCCCATTACAACTAAACACAGTATTACAAATTCGACTCATTTTAGTGTCTTACACAGTCGGTAACTATATAATTATAAAAATAAGTAGATATTACCTACTATTTAAACTGGCAGGTATATAAAAAAAAGTTTCTAAACTAGTGAATATAAAAATAAATAATCATGAAATAAATATTCAATAATTATAATTCCGTAAGTTATTAACGTCTACATGCAGAGTACGTGTCCAGTGATGCTTTATAATAAGAGCTTTTTTTATCTGAATGATTTTCGTTTATATTTTCCGCCTCATAGAATCCAATGGGTATTTGACGACGAAACTAACTCAATTACAAACTTACAGAGCAATTTAATAATTACAATTATTATTAGTCATGTGAATTATTATGTAGACATATCCGTCTGAAAATAAATACAGGATAAAGTTGATCATAATTTATACTTATGTATAGAATTTGAACTACTTTAGCATTTGACAGTTTAATTATTATTGCTTTGCGACTTTTTTTTAAACATTTTTAGGGCGGGTTTCTTATCTCTATCGACAATTGTAGAAAAACAAAGCGATATGAAATATGAAAATACACACAAAAACGTGCCAAATGCGCAAGCGTAATGTTTGGAAAAAATAGTGATCAGCTTGTCACCCGACCCACAGGACAAGAGTATTGTCGTTCTGTTGGAGCACTCCCAAACTATAGTCTTATACTATGTATATCCATGTATCAATACGATTGTTACTAACGAAATGACAAAATGCATATTGGAATGATAACGTCGCAGCGATCCTACTCGTAGCTGGGGAATGATAGAAATAATGAATGAATGGATCAATGAATGAAAGAAAGAACGAATGGATCAATAATAGCATTAATGAAAGGATAAATTCCAAAATTTCTGACCCTGCGCTGCAGTCTGATTGCCAGAATATTTCATCAACAATTCGTCACGCCGTTTTGAAGTTCATTGAAGTTTTGTACACATTACAAAAATAGATTTTCTATTATTATTAGTTGATTCTTATCAATGATATTTATTGCTTATTTGACAGTCTGGATGTGCAATAAAATGTTATGACCTAATAACACTATGATCCAGTTCAATCCGCTTTGGTTCATCAAATTGGATGTAAATTTATGCGAATTATTTAAGAACATCGCACACACTTGTAATAGTTTTGAGAATGTTCATCAGAGTAATATATTGAAAATTTATCAATTTTAATATAGAATGCAATAGTTATATAATGGTAAAACTATTTTTTTGACGCAGACTGAAAGTAATTAAAAAAAAATACAAGCGGAAATATATTTTGCAAAATAAGAATTATTTTTAATGACGTAGTTTTGTATTTTAAATGTTAATATTTATTTTACTTTATGTTACGATCCACATTTATTAAAAATATTTTTTTTTTAATATGAACTATTGTAGATACATTGCCTAGGCATATCACTTATTATAATATACATAATGCGTTTACATTAGAAATGCATGTTTTCAATCAAAGTTGCGTTTATACATTCTTGCGATTTCGAGTTCCTGGTCTTACGTAAGCAAACATACATGACTTGTTTGTGTTTGTACGGCAGTGTGCGCTGTCTCAAAATCACTATACATATACGTGATTATCAACGATAGATACTTTATATACTTACATACACAATTAATTATACAACAATATTGTGATTTTATAATAGCTAAAAATAAATTTTTCGCAAGATGTAGGTCAATAGGTAAAAGGATTGCGGGTTCGAATCCCGCCAAGACAATTAGTACTGTGATATTTAAAGTTTCTTAAATTAATTTACGTTTACAAGTACCCGAACACCTAAGTACCTGTAACACGTCATTCTAATGCGTTCTTCTGAGATTATAACGGGACTATGTTAACGTGTTGTCATTGTTAACGAATATTTGTTTTGATGACGCGGTAGGTAAATAAAATAAAGTGAGCCATCTGCTCCCTTACTAAACCGATTGAGCTTAAAGAAAGTCTAGCCTTCAGAAAAATAAAAATCGGTTGTCTGTAAAGTCGGTTTACTGACGATAGTTGAACGTGACAACGTCATAAGAAAATGGAACGCCTCAAAGCGAGGTAACGCCGCACACGTCATCTTTTTTCGTTCGTGCAGCCGGCTCCATCGAATTATAAGACGTTGTCACGTCAAAAAAAGTAAATAAAATAGTAAAGTAAATAAAAACACCATAACCATACGTAGTACCATCAACGTCATCGTTGGAAGTGGCTGACCGGAAAGCCGTCGATCTCTATGACCTGCTTAGAAGCCTTCGTCGAATGGACTGAGAAATGTTACGATGAAAAAAAGCTGATGATAATATATTTAAGTCAAAAATTTGAGACTGGGTGCTTTGACCCGATCAAAAAGGGTCAGTAGGTACGTCCAAAAGAAGATGCGTTGATTTCCTTGATTCAATATTAATAACAGTGAGTCACTTGTTTATCCTGTCTGGTTATTTTCCATATATCAAGACAAGTATGCCACTTAAGCCTTCCTCAAGGTCCTTGGACCAGGGTGATTATAACACGTTTATTATATTTATACAGAATACCTGGAACTCGTTTTGCTAAGCTTTTTTGTAAATTAGCATTTTAAGCGAAAACTGTAAAAGCAAATGTCATGATCGGTACTTACATGCAGCATGCATGCGATGCCAATACCGCCAAATGCTGAATTATAATATTACTAGAATATCCCAATTTTTTTAATCTGATTTATTGCAGGGTTCATAAAGTAGGTACCCCACTTTGTGCCCCTCTTATAAGTAGAGGGGACAAATGAGCAGTGGGACAAGGGCTGAAGATGGAAACCTCACCCCATTGTACTGTCCCGACGTTGAGAGGGGTTGTTCTGTGGTGCGGGACAACCCCTCTGTGCAGCTGGCATCTGTCCCATGAGGGACTGACTAGCCGTCGAGGTGCCCTGTTTGCTCATTAGATCCGGGGCAACTCACCAAAGGCGGCATTGGCGACACTCGCCGGGTTTTAGTGAGTAGAGCTGCGTCCATCTTACCACCTTTCGGGCGCAGCGAGTCCCACATACCCGTGTGGCACAACCGACGCCAGGAGGCCGTGTGGTCGCAGACTGCACGGTAGGCGGGGGGCAACCCCCCAATCAAAAGTGAGCCGAATGGGCTCACACTAATCCGATGAAGCATTAGGGCCTTCGGGCCATTAGCATAGATCCATCCCAAAAAAAAAAAAACCCCCGTGTGGGGGGACCCACTCCTCCGCGGGATGCCTCAGAGCATTTCCCGGCGTAAAAGAAAAAAAAAGGATTAATAAGTACTATTTATTATCTTTAAGAACCATATCTTTAAGAACAATATCGTATAATATCACAAGTTTCTCTAGCAGATTTGTCAACATGAAAGTTTAGTACCTATTGTTTTTTTTTTTGTTATACTGTACAGGGGGGCAAAGGAGCAGTTAAAGCCTTTTGTCGACTACCGACGCCCACACACATCCGCACAACCAGAGATTATGCAGATGCCCTCCTTTTCCCTATCCCTGGAAACCCAGGGTAATATTGTTTTGTGCTGGAAACTTACAAACTTACGAAATGCGACAACATAGCACTTGCCACTTTACTTGTTATGTGCTATCAAGGACTACCAAGAACACGGCAATGATAAGTGCATCAAGCAAATCAGTAATACGATGATACAGACGACTGCTAGACCCCACCGGAAAATAGAGTTACTTACATGCACTTTTTCTATATTTAGATAACGCGGATGTCCTCGGGTCCAGCTCATTTACCTGCAGGAAGGACCCTGAGGCTAGGTCGATTTGAACGGCAGGAAACATTTACTTGTGCATCTTAATGAAATTGCATTCATAATATTTCAACTCTTAAATGGATTCTAAGGAAATTATTAAATTAATAAAAGTATTACTATACCTTTACCTTCCACATGGCCATTGATGGACGCTTGAATGATGGGATGTACATACATATCACTGGTTGGTTGAATTGCTATTACGTCAGTGACAAATCACTGACCAGTTTCGGACTTTTATGGCTCACCTTACTACTCTATCCGGTTATAAGCGGTTATATGCTCGATGCTGTGGTGCATGACCAAGCGCATACTTCGCACTTGTAACTGCAAATTACTCGTAGCTAACTTCAGTCCCTTCAAGTTTCATAATACTTTACCAAACACGTGTATTAAGAATCTTCAGCTGTTTCTAGTTACATTTACTTATTAGTAAAGTAAAAGATAGTTAACATTAGTTACTAGTAGGTACTAGCACTAGCAATCTTAACTCATTTTTCGTACATTATAATTATAGATATTATTGATAAAGTCTATTAGAACTTTAAATATAGACGCCTCAGCGGCGTTTCAGCTCTCATTGTTTTCTAACTCTTGGTGTAAACGTCACGTATAGGTCAGTGACCTTTACTAGATGTGCAATAGCCGATTTAGGTCATTGATGAAGGGAATCCATAGACGGGTACGAGCCGATGATTCTCCCAGTAACTATAATAATCATACATACCTATTACATACATATACGAAATAAAAATATGTGTAACGTAATAGTATGATGAACAGGCTTTCGATAGGTTTTGAATATGTGGATCTCCACAAAAATATTTACAGCAATGGTTTTCCCGTTTTTTGGATGTTTACCGCGTGGTGTGTATGTTCAGCGCCATCTAGTGTGGAGTAGGAGAAATTGCGTAGTCCATACTATACCGTCATGTAAAATATCGATGAATGATTTTGATGGGCTACACTGACTAGAGATATCCTCAATTTTATTAATTTCTTTCCTTTCCGTGGTCCCCAGGAGTCCACTTATAACGGCTAGGAGTTCTGGCTACAAGTTATTCAAATATGGAATCTATACAAATGATATTGATAAAAAGCCTATCCATTAGTATGTCTATGTGATAACAAAAGATACGAATCCGTAGGTTATGCTAGTGAATACCTACAATTTCGTGAACATTTTTGTCTTAGCTAAATATTAAATTACAAACATTGTGACCAAACATGAAATGTCGTAAATAAACACTGTTGTGTTGACCGAGTGCTGTGGAAAAATCCAAAGGCTTACTGTTTCATAACATTGTATAAGAAATTTAAAAGAGCAGACAATTTCGGCAAGACATAACGCTGAAAGTAGTTAGGGGAGTTGTGATTCAAACTATCTTTTTTATATTTTTTCCAAAAATTCCGTCATCTATGACAAGTGTAATGCCCTAATTTTTCACTAGTTCAACGTGGTTTCATTAATAAATACTTATGTTTTATGGTTTTTTCAGCTTAGACTCTAGAATCTAGATAAACTAATATCTATCTAATTCACAGTGGATGATCCGATCTCTTGACAAATACAATATATTTGTATATGATCGACCATGTTTTAATAAATAAATGTCCAGCACTTGGTAACCATTCAACTCTACCCGAATCTTATCGCGATGCCTATAACTAACTTTCTTTTAATAAATGACTTTTTATTTGACTGGCCTCTTGGTCTAGTGGTTATAGACCCTGATTGCTAAACAAGAAGGTCGTGGGTTCGATCCCCACCCAGGACAAATGTTTGTGTGATAAGCAAGATCATTTGTTCTGTGTCCGGGTTTAGTTTATCTATAATATTTTATGTATATATTATTTAATTATTTAATAAAATTTAGAAATATGTATGTGTCAGTTTTCTGGTTGTCATTATACAGGCTCTGCGTTTGGGATCTGATGGCCATGTGTGAGTTGTCCCAACAAGACAAGACAAGATAAAAATCTTACACACATAAAAAAAATAATTATTTACTCAACGCTTCTTTATATATAGGTATATTATTATATACTTTAAATACGTATCATTTAAGAGACTACATTACGTATCTAGTCAACAAACACGGATTCTCAACCACACTACAAAATTCTCACTTTGTTAAAAATTGCACGTGCTAACATTTTTAATATTAACTGTTGTTTATTCTTTAATAATATGCTAAAAATATTATCTAAACCTCTTTCATCATGCCTCATCTTTATCGAAAGTAAGAATCTTCCAGCCAACCGCCGTCTTCACAGTCGTAAGCAAAGTAGACGCCCTTTATTCGCCCTTGGTAGGTAGAGTGTAGTCTCTCCATATTTAGTGTAACGATACGCCTTCTGACCTCCTTCTCGCAAGAACCCGTATTGCTGATGTTAGCGCCGTGGTAAATGAAGTCATTCATCAGTTCCAGACCCTGATAGACAAAATTATCTCTGTAGGTACTTCCACGGGAATGGAAAGTACGCGAGTGAAACCACGGGGCGCTGCTAGTTTTCTTAATAATTTAAAGAAATAATAGAAAATAATTTCAGAAGTAAATCGATGCGCAGTTTGGGTTCTAATCCATATAATTTGAATATATACCGTACGTATTTAACATTTTCACCATCGTTCAACACTTACTAATCTATTAATTATTATGTTAATTTATTATAATAATTACAAACGCATGCACATTTATTCTATGGGCACCTTCCATTTGAAATTCAAATTCATGTAAACAGCATTTTGTAATTTTATGCCATGTATTTAATAAATCATCATCATCAGCCTTTATCCGTCCACTGCTGAACATCGCCTATTTTATAAATACACTTTTATAAATTAACATTCTATGTATTTTTGTTAGTGGCCCTAGCAGACATCGGTCTGTCAACAGCGCTCCCTTGACACTCTCATCCAACACGTCTTCCCACCTGGTTAATGGCCGACAAGTACTTCATCTACCTAAATGCGGCCAAGTATATAATAAGGCTCAGGTAGGACCAAACCACACATTGTGTACAAAATTGGTTCATTAAAATTTGTCCCTAGTTTAGGAGTTTACTGCGCTGAGCAATAAAACAACGCGAAACAAATAAAAACTATAACGAAAGATGAAATACGCGCGGACACAAAGAAGCCGAGAGCGGCGTGTAGTGGATGCATCACTACATAACAGCTTCACGGCATTTTCGGCCAAGGTACACCAATAGATGTGTGTAATGAGAACAAAAAAAAATACCTACAACTTTTGCCCTTGGCGGGACTAGAACCCTCGACCCCGCGTGAAGTGCTCGCCACTTATCATAACACTTTCATCAATGTTACTGTATGTTGACAATTTATTTTCAATCTTAACATCTTATCATTCTCACTTGCGTAGGGTTGGCACTTAAGTGTTTATTAGAAGATAATAGTTTGACTCGTTACGCCATCTTCCCATAACGAGGCTAATTTAGTTGGTGTATATTATATACATCGTCGCGCGTCATTCCAACATATCGTTTACCTAATATCGGCTGTATAATCAATCCACGTATTTAATACTTATGTTAATTAGCCCCCAAGACCATGAATAGATAATATTATGAAAATTTATCTTTACCGTGGTAAACACAAACGTGGTTTAAAATATATTTGTATAAAATTTCTTATCATAATTTAATAAGTATAAAGCCAAAACATCACACAGTTAAAGACGGATATCGCCGTTTAGTATATGAATACACATTGAGAAGGTGTGAACCCTAGAAATTGGCGGCAATTGAGACATCAGTAAGGCCAGGATGTGTGTCGTTATGGTCCAGGTTAAAATAAGGTCAAAGGGGATATTGTACTATTAATACACTGACCTCTGACAACCTATTTTCTTAAACCTAGTTCCAGTAGTACCTTCTGTCTTATGAACCACCATGATGACCACTTAAGACTCTTACCCCCAAATACTCAAACGAATCTCAAGACGTACTTAAACTTATGCTACGACGTGTCAGATTTAAAGAAAAAAGGGGGACAACACGAGTATAAGTACGTCTTAAATTTGAGATTCGTTTGAGTATTTGGGGGTTAGTCGGAAATTGGGCGCGTATTCGGAGTCAAGTAACGGGAGCGGTCAGATGCGCAGGATATATTAAGGAGCATAAGAATACGCGCGAGACATGTGCACATCGTCCTTGTCCTTCTGGACCAATGGAACGGAAACCGTTACAACCGGAAATAGACTCGGACAGAGGAGTTTCGCGGTGAGAGAGTTACAAGAGGTCAGTACTTCCTCACACTCCAATTATCGCCTCTTGCGATACCCACGGGAAGAACTAGGGTGGTGCTGTTCTACTCTACCGGCACCACACGGCCTACCTTACCTTCTCCTTGATCTGATCCATATAGGTTCTACTCGGTCTACCTCTTCTTCTGAATCCTTCTTTCTACGATATTTTTAAAAATGGGTCATGGTGGTAGTCACGGTCCTTATACTATAAAGCCTTAAATAACACACTTCGATAGATTTGGGATGGAAGATACTCAATAATCAATCGGGCTGGAGCGCCCCAATATCAGCTCCTTTCATTTGACCGCGTTCAACGCCGAGCGGCTCGAATCGTCGATAGCAAGGTTATCTCCAATCGGCTTGTTTCTTTGGCACTGCGTAGAGATGTCGGAGCGCTCTGCATCTTCTACCGCATCTACCACGGGGAGTGTTCTGAGGAATTGTTCAACTTATACCTGCAGCAGAATTCCACCACCGGACATCGCGTAAAAGCTCCAAATTTCACCCTCACCATCTCGATGTTCGTAAATCCACAACAACTCGATTTTTACGGTATTTCCTGCCTCGCACAACGAATATGTGGAATTAGCTGCCAGGGACCTTCAAGAATGGAGCATACTCCTATTTGAAAGGCCGGCAACGCACCTGCTAACCCTCTGGTGTAGCGGGTGTCAGTGGATGTCATTTACCATCAGGTGAACCGACTGTCCGTTTGCCCCTCTTCTATACTTAAAAAAAATGCAAAGATTAAGCATCATCAAGTTAGCGAAGGCCTAGTGAGTATGGGCTGGGACTCTTGAGTGAGAGCCGAGAGGGCTCTCAGTCCCCAGAGGATCCCCTGTGATGCCTAGAAATGGGCTTTTCTAAATTTCCATCGCTTGTCACCGTTGAAGGGAACATCGTGGGGAAATATGCATGCTCGATAAGATTAAAAGTCTTTCAAGGTGTGTGAAGTTCACCAACCCGCATTGGGCCAGCGCATCGGTGAACTATAGCCCAACACCCTCCTTGCCTGATTTTGAGGAGGCGACCCGTGTCCAGCAGTGTGACATTTATGGGTTGATATTATTATCATTAAGCATCAATCGTCATCAGTAAATATGTCCGCTACTCTAAGAGGTCAAGTTTAAGTTTTCTAGGCTTCTAAAGTCTTCAATGACACACTGATGATGAAGGATAGGGTAATGATGAAGCAAAAAGTATTTAATTGATTAAGCACCGATCGTCATCAATAAACATATTCTGAGAAATTTCGTGAAGCACCAATTTAATACATAATGTGTTTTCGTATGCCTTAGGAGATATATGTTAATGAAGTAAATATATTTAGCACATGTGAATTATATACACGCTGTACCCCTGAACAATACTGTCTAAGTTATGACTAAGGTGCTTAAAATTTCGTTGAAATCATGGAGTGTGTATTCGAAAAGTATTATTCAATTCCTTTTCATTATTCATCATTATCACCATTGTGTCCACTGCTGGCCATAGGTTCTTTATTTCGTTTGGCCTCTTTATTTCGTTATTGTTTTTTATAACTATATTTTTTAGACTGAAGCATCTAATTCTCAGGAGAAGCAATTATCTATTACCAGATAACTTAATTGTATACACACATTTAAATACACACACGTTGAAGAAATATATATTATTCTATCATTATTTATACTTTCAGTCTTAGACTCTCACGAAAGCTGTTTATTTCTAATGATACCTCAAGAAACGAGTCATCATAAAAATGTCTTTAACGGGATACAAACCCGCGGCCCTTATTGCTGGCTCTTACAATGCCAACATAACGGTGTTCATCGAACGTTCGATATATCATTGACGGGCGTGATATTGTGTATAACGTGATATCAACACGGTTTCATTGTCATCACGCTCAATGTCATTAACATTAGTATTGCCGGTGGGCGGGTAACGGCGATGAATTGGAACATGTTACGATTAAGTTACAAGCGGAAAGGCATAGCCGGATTTTTTTATCAATATTCCACAAGGCTAGATGACAGAAATTCCAACATATAGGCTGGCTGTTCCACGCGATAACTCGTAGAAGCTGAACACGTTCCTTCCCTTAAAATAGCCTGTGCCTTTTGCAATACAATTAAATACCTATATCTGACTATGAATAAATAAATAAATGACTTATATACAAACTTCAGCATAATGTGTATACGTGTTTTAAATTTACATAATATATATTTCGGCTATATCGTTATTCGTATACCCTGTTAACCAGTGGGAGGGGGGAGTTGGGCACCAGTTATCTGTGGGATAATTCTTGCACACGTAACATAAAAGCTTACCATGGGAGTAGATTGACTGTTTTTGAATATTTAATATCTTCTTGGTTGCTACCATGTTGTTGAATCGTTGCTTCAGGTTGGTTACGGGGAAAGGAGAGGGCCTTTTTTCCGTTAGCAATACCTTATTCGAAGGCCTTTGTTCTGACGATAATTTTGTTCACAATGACAAACAAAAAATAATTTAAAAGCCGTTTTATTTAGGAACTTTTTTTTGTTATAGGAGGCAGAAGAATGGGCTCGGAGACAAAGTGGCGGTCAAATGGTCAACCCATCCTTCGAGCCGGACGACTTTCTTCCACAGAGGTAACATTCAATTATTGACTTTTTTTATTTTAGTTTACTGGTAAACGTTTCTCTTGTATGCAATGATGGCCATAAACGACTTCGCCAAGGCATAATTAACGCAACTCTTTCATGCGTTGTGTATCTTGAGACGTAAGGTACGTAAGTCAGTCTGTCTTTCTTTCCAAAACACAGAATTGCTGATTTACGGAAGAAAAAGCATAATGGAGAAAATATCCCCACCACCGCGCCTGTGCGTTTACTTAGCTCTTGATTAAGCAAAGAATAATGAACTTCCAATATAATTTTAGTGCTCACATCAAACAAATATTTTTTATTAATAAAACTAATTTGTTTTTGTTTCAGTCTATCTCCGGTTACAGATGAAAAGAAAGGACGGAAGGACAAAGGAATTTTCCTTGTTAACATGAAAGAGAAGAATATAGAAGAAGTAGAAGAATATGAACCATACGACAACAGAGTTGTCGACCATCCTACGACGTGAGTCAATTTCTGAAGCGCCATCTTATATTTCAGTACCTACCATTTGAAGAAAGTCTTTTTCGTTATTAAAAGTAACTTTTATTTTTATGGTTTCCAGGACGAATATTAAACAAAACGAATCGCGGCTTTTGTTGAAGGAGGCCTATGGCGAGGACGTGGACAGAATGAGGCTGATGATGATAATGATATTTATCTAGATCAGAACGAGAAAGTTCTATATATTCATTCGCCAGTAGGGCTAGCATGCGCGCACGACAAATTGTGTCTACTCCTTTTCTCGTATTATTTCATCTAGTTAAAACGAGAAAAGGGGTACACAAAATTTTATCGTGCGCGCATGCTAGCCATACTGAATTGCCATTTAGACATTCGTATTTGCCCAAGCCGTACATATTAAACATTAATCAAATTAATAATTTCCAAATAATTACATAGTTTATACAATGATTTTCTACTCTAAAGCGATAAACACACACTTGAAATACTTTTATCAACAATTGTTTTCATAGAGCAAACATACTTTAAAAACATTCCTAATAAGTGACAAGTTGTTTTGTTACTGTCAACATTATTAGTTTTTAACCAACTACAAAAAAGAGGAATTTCTTAATTCGTCTATGTTTTTTGTATGTTGGTCACACCATTACTCCGCCAATTGTGAATGGATTTCGATAATTATTTTTTTATTCGAAAGCTGGTGTTTCCGATTTGGTCCCGTATTAATTTGATCAAGATCTGGCGAGCTGTTTTTGAGTTATACAATATAGTCAATAATGCTTATTTGGTTGATTTAGTTTACCTCGATGGTGTGCTCATTTTATTACTTGTCGATCTAAAATGGATAAAAAAATAAAGTCATCGTAATATCCATTCTAATTTGGTGATGTTCTGATGAAGATCTTTGGTGCTATATTTGGTAACGGAATTCTTTAATAGGTGACAGCCAGCAGCAAGAAGTCTGCCGTATTATATTGCTTTGAAATACTTTGAATATGTATTGTTCACACAATTCCAAGTTGGTTTTTCTTATTGGTTTACATCCTTTCTTTGTTCCTCTCATTAAAACAGAGATTTCGGAGAAAAGTTTATTTTTATTATATTTGATAGATGAAACCGTATATCAAACAAGATATCAAATAAATATAGATATTTGTTAGTTTGCAGACCTTGGTTGAATCCCCACCCTGTTAATATCACAAATATAGGAGGAATTAAAATAATAATTTAAATTCACAGGAATACCGAAACCCTGCTTCACCTTCTAAAGGGCAGTTTGGGTACAGGCATCCTGGCGATGCCTCACGCGTTCAAGAATTCCGGTTACGTGGTGGGCGCCCTTGGAACAGTGGTGATTGGCGTTTTGTGCACGTACTGTATACACGTCCTGATCGACTCCTGCTATGTCCTGTGTAAGCGGCGAAGAACACCGTCGCTCACGTACACAGCCGCTGCCGAAGCAGCCCTAAATGAAGGACCTGAATTCTTCAAGAAATGTGCTCCTTATGCCGCGTAAGTAATTTTGAAAGCTATGATGATTATGATGATAATACTTAACAGACTACGAGAGTGGCCCTCTGCTTTTTACAGTGAACAATTAGCCGCCAATTATGTTAGTCATAAGTTTGTCTAAATCAGTATTAGATTGTGTGTATTGCAGGACCAATAGTTATATAGGTCTTGGAAACCTACCTTTAGAAAATACTATATAGACTAGAGCAATACAGTCAGACAATTTTATCCTTTTCCTGATAAAAGTTTATTCAATTGCATCCCAACCAATTAAAAATATGACGTGACGTCTTCAATCTGCGATAACGGTTTGCTGTTTAACAACATGAAGAGAGAAAAAGCTAAAAAAAACGATATAATATGGTCTATTGGACGTAGTGCATTAAAATCTTTGTGAGACGTGCGGAACTGATCGTCGTCATCATCATCATCATCATCAGCCCCTATCCGTCTACTGCTGAACATAGGCCTCATGCATTGAACGCCAAGACGACCGATCCCTCGCCACTCGCATCCAACACGGACCGGCTACTGCAAGGTGATCGTCTTCCGCTCTGGTGGCTGGCGCCTTTATACCTTATAAATCAATTTTATAATATTGATAACTTTAATATTTGTTCACCCACATTTGTATTAATTGTTTCAGGCACATAGTAAACGTTTTCCTTCTCATATACCAGATCGGAACTTGCTGCGTGTATGTTGTGTTCGTCGCCGAAAACATTCAGTCAGTGCTCAAATACAGATTCGATATAGATGTTAGCCTGACCAACCTTATGGTGTGCATCCTGCTGCCACTTATTCTCATAAACTGGGTGCGGGACCTCAAATACTTGGCGCCGTTCTCGGCTATTGCCAACGCAGTCACCATCGTTAGTTTCGGTATAATCCTGTACTACATATTCAGAGAAATCCCATCCATGGAGGGTAGGGTGCCAGCTGGGAAGATTGCAGATTTTCCATTGTTTTTCGGTACTGTGCTTTTTGCATTGGAAGCGATTGGAGTTGTGAGTACTTACATTTATATATTTATTTATATTATAAGTACTAGCAATAACTATAACTAAGTCTGTAATTTAATTGAATTTTTTTATGTCATATTAAGGAGGCAACCGAGCAGTCGGAGCCTTATGGTGACTACCGACGCCCATTCACATCCGCACAACCAGAGGTTATGCGGATGTGTATGGGCCCTCCTTTTCCTTTAACCCCGAAGGGCTACCGGCAACTCACAAACCGCACGAAACACGACAGCATAGCTGTCACTTAATGCCAGTGTTGTGTGAACGAGAGGTACCACCCCGGTCATGCCCGCCCAGTTCGGCTGCAAAGTAAAAGCAAAGGCACTATCTCTTACTAAATATTGATGAAGAATAACAAACGACCAAAATTCTCATCCAAATCATTAGTCGTTTTTGAGATACTTATAAATTCAATTATATGAGAAAATAGCTAGTAAAATATACCCTTATATATTGGGTACCTCTATCTTTAATATCTAGACCAATATCTGTCTATTGGATTCCTCTATCTATACCTAATATATCTAGCTTCAGACCAATTTTCAATTGCATAATGTTTATTTCAGATTCTTCCCTTGGAAAATGAAATGAAAACTCCTCGTGACTTTGTAGGCAAATTCGGAGTCCTGAACCGAGCTATGATCAGTATCATCATCCTGTACGTGGGCATGGGACTCTTTGGCTATTTGCGTTACGGAGATGAAGCTAAAGGCTCTATTACTCTGAACCTTCCATCTGATGTCGAAGTGTAAGTATGACATATTTCATCAAATATAATAAAACGCCTTAATTAATGTATGTTGATAATGCCCATTCCGCTTATTTTTTATTTTTATGGGTCCCTACAATATTTTAGGTAAAGCCATAGAGCTATTTTATTCAAGGACTAGATAAGATCATACAAGATGTTAAGCAATTCCTCACGATATTTTCCTTGTACGGTAAATAAAAAAAAAACACTTATTATTTTGTTTGTTGATTTGGGCCAGATCCATAAAAAACCTTTTTTTTCTAGACTAGCCAGTGTGGTCCAGGGTTTACTTGCGTTCGCGATCTTCGTCACCCACGGCCTGGCTTGCTACGTAGCGATCGATATCCTGTGGAACGAGTACATCGGCCAACGTCTTCTCAACAGCAACCACAGACTGATCTGGGAATACCTCCTTAGAACCGCCATTGTGCTCATTACATGTAAGTGTCTTTCTCATTTTCTCAAGAATATTGAAGGCAAAGAGTAATAATATATAGTAAGATTAACATATAATAAGCCAAGGAGTGTTCTCATCATGAGAATGATAACATACCAACATTGTATTGTAGAAAGTAAAAAAATGTATTCACACCGTCTTGATTCTAATCAAAATAAAGCATAGGTACATAATTATTGCCTATGCGCTCCATGCACGTTAGCAAACTTCACACACTAAGTCTTTTAATCATATCAGCCGTGCAGATGTTTCATGTTTCATTCAGCGGTAAGTAAAAGCGATGTGGACAAGGCCAGACCATCGAGCCTCATCACCATGGTTCAGGCCTTGTCGTGGCGGTGGGGCTACTTAACCTAGGGTGAGCGGTGCACCTTGGGCGAATTTAATTTGGCCGAGGGGGCTCTTTGTACCCCTCTTATAAGAATAGGGGACAGAAGAGCAGGGGGCAAGGGGTGAGGATGGGAACCTCACCCCATTGTACTGTCCCGACGTTGGGAGACGTTGTTCTGTGGTGCGGGACAACCCCTCTGTGGAGGTGGCGTCGGTCCCTTACGGGACTGACTAGCCGTCGAGGTGCCCTGTTTGTTTTCTAGATCCGGGGCACCTCACCAAAAGCGGCATTGGTGGCACTCGCCGGGTTTTAGTGGGTAGAGCTGCGTCCATTTACCAGCTGTCGGGCGCAGCGAGTCCCACATATCCGCGTGGGGAGGCCCACTCCCCCGCGGGATGCCTCAGAGCATTTCCCAGCGTTAAAGAAAAAAAAATAACAACGAGCCAATTTAAAATCTCACTTTTCAGGCATATACCACTTTCGCTCATCGGTAGTACACACTACAATAATCTTTATTTTCCAGTTGGACTGGCAGTTGCAGTACCACTATTGGATCTGTTCATCTCGCTGTTCGGCGCGCTGTGTCTGTCTGCGCTGGGACTGGCCTTCCCAGCCATAATACAGACCTGCACGTACTGGTATTACGTGTCGGACTCGGAGCGACTTCGCATGATAATCAAGAACGCCATTGTGGTAATATTCGGTGTATTGGGACTTATAGTTGGTACCTGGACCTCGCTTCAGGCTATCATAGCGAACATGAGGGGAGACGTAGCTTTCAACGCCACAGAAGAATTCACGACCGAGATGAGTTTAACAAATTAGATTTTAATTATTATCAGTGCCATTATTTTTAGATTACCGTCCGTGGCATATTTTAAGTACAATCAGCTATGGGGTAAGATCAGTTAGGTAATTTGTAAATTTAAGTAACACGTAGAGTTAGATGTTTTTATTCGTAGGTATGAAACATGTCTGTAAATATTATATTAAATGCCAAATTGTAATTATGAATCAGATTTTGACTGGTATTAAATTTTAGAGAATAAATTTATTTTTATAGAATTAACACCAGGTATTAATATTTTATTTGATGAAATTTATTTATTTTAAATCTAAGAGACAAACTGTTTTTTTTTAATATAGAAGATTGTTTATCTCGACAATTAAGTTTAATCGTTACTCATTTGAATATAATTTTATCGTAAATTATGACATTTGTTTTCTTGAACTGCTAGTATTATAATTTTGTTGCTCTTATTATATACTTCAAAGAAAAAAAAAGCGTTTTAATTGATGCAAATTATAGGATTATATTGTAGCATTGTCTTGCTGCTCACACAAAAATAAACTTGAAATGTATGCAAAACACAGCTCAGCATTTTCAATGTTACAGTTAGGAAAAAAATTAAAAATATGCATCAGTACATACATACAATTAGTAATTACTTATTAGCAGCAAAACTATAATAAGAGCGATGTACCAAATTCATAATAATTTAATGACATTAATGTATTATTATTTTTAGTCTTGTAACACTGTATGACAGTGATCTTGTGAAAGTATTAGAAATGTCTAATGTAGTGGAGTACATCTACATTAGATGTACAGACAGATACTTTTATTTAACCCCTTAGTGTAGATTATTTCTAATAACTTCCATGTGTAGATTATAAGACAATGAATGATACAATTACTATATGTCGTTATGATATGGGCCGTCCCTGCAACGAACAATATATACTCATTTAAAGTACAATATTTACTAAGTGATAAAAATACTGGTACAATATCTGATAAGCATAATTCTATCTGATAACCAAGAAATCATAGAAAAGCTATAAGGCTCACTTACATTTTCTAAGATCAACACACTATTTAATAAAACTATTGTTAATGCATGAAACATAGACAATAGACAACTTAAATTTTGGCGTTTCGGCCTTCGTAAGTAAGCAGAAGTTTTAT
Organism: Helleia helle; assembly: GCA_963853865.1. Classification (NCBI taxonomy): domain Eukaryota; kingdom Metazoa; phylum Arthropoda; class Insecta; order Lepidoptera; family Lycaenidae; genus Helleia; species Helleia helle. The sequence goes on from OY971420.1 coordinate 2,759,288, forward strand.
TTTTGCTTACCTGCGTCATGATTATCAAGATTATAATTCTAACAAGACTAATGCATAGAAGCTTACGTCTTAGCAAAGGACTCAAATAGACTTTTTGTTCACTCAAATCCCATTTGAGTTTCATTAGATAACAATTAGTGCATTCACCTTTAGTGTAGATTTACAATAATTCCATGTTACACCTTCAATCTGCGTACTTTTTAGTATTATATCCGAGCCTAGCTTAACCTCTAAGGCAAATCGGTAAATCGCCTAAAATAGATATTTATCAATAATTTTATTAGGTACATATGCGACAAATATTAAGTAGTTATTTAAATTATAGTCATGTATAACAGGTTTTATACCTTATTATACCTTATAGTGAGATGTTAGTCGAATTGAATGAAATTATGTTTAAGATATAATAAATAGTTCAAATACAAGCAGTACTAGCTCTAGATGTCTATGGTTAACTTTTAGTATTTTCTTCAACCCTCCCCTTACTTACCTAAAATTTGTGTTCTTTTCTAGAAATAAAGTTACAAAAATATCTTTTACAAAATTATTCTAGAGCTAGACTGAGCAATTTAATTTAATTATTTAAGTATGACATGTCTAAATATTTATAAGGTCGCATTATTAACACTCTGTAAAATAATGTTCTAAGTATTCCAATTTCCAAGTCCATCTCAATATCTATATTCTTTCAAATTCTCATGTTTCCTAAGTTACCAATGATATTTAATATTTTTATTCTAAATTATATGGTTGTATTCTGAGTGATTTATTATTAAATAATTAAGAGACTTATTAAATATGTCGCACATTGACAGTACTATGGACCACTTTGTTTTCGACTGTTTAGTCTTGTGCCCCAAAATGCCATCAATTCCGTATAAAGTTTATTCGATTGTAAACTAAAGTCTTGTAATAGTATGAACAAATATAGAATTTACAGTAATCATGAAAATGCATAGGAAGAAAATATATTTCGGATGCTTCTATTAATTTAACTTAATAATTATTATTACGCGTTCATTTTAAGTTTTCCGTCGTCGACCGTTATGACGTCACAGCTAACAGTACTGTAGACAAAAAAGTAATCATGATATTTACCTCATATAATGCAAATAATTGAGGGCTATGATTTATTGACTACATACAAAAAAAGTGTTTGAACGTTGGAATTAGTACTCATTCTGTATAAAAAGGGTAGATATAAAATGTATGTAGTTAAAAAATACAAGAATAGGAAAAAATAAAACATTTTTCACTGCTTTATATATTATGAACATAGGAAAGATATGGTTTTAAATGAATTATTGACGGTATATAATATGACCTTCCCTCTTTTACTCATTGTACAAATTAACCAACATATTTAATAAATAGTCAGGAACAAAACTTAAACAATAACAAAACAAAAAGAAAACAATGACAAAATTAACAATAAACTTGAGAACGCACGGGAGAACAGATGAGAGTTAATAGACGTAAATTGTACACGGTAGCGTTGCTATCCCTACTAAGGGCAAGGGCGATGCTTTAGGTGTGGTACGGGGAGCGGGACGGGGGGTAACGGCAAACTTGAAATGAACGCGTAGTAGATGTATTTTAATATAGAATTGTCAATAAGTCTTAAAATATATTAACAACTTTTTGATGTGATTGAGACATTTAAAATGTACCTAGTATAGAATAACGTGAATATATAAGTCGTTTAACGATAGTAAAGTAGGTGTCTCTGATCACTTGCATATGTAATTCCTATATTAAATACATTTATTGTTATACGGCATACCGTGTCCATGTTATACAATATTATATTTATTTAAAACAATCCGAAAATTTGTGAATAAACTGTGATGTTGATAGTTTTTAATTATTTTATTTAAAGTAAGATAAGATGCATAAACGCGACCGTGCTAACACATCCAATAGATATTATGATAAACATGCAAATACATATTTATTAAAACTACTCTCAAGTCTTAATTGTTTATCATGTAACCTCAGATGAAGTAAAAAAAGGTAGATAGCGCACTTGGAACAAGAAAGTGAAGCCACTTTTTTAAGTATGTGTGAGTGAATGAAGGGTTGCCATTTTTTAAAATATCCCTTAAAATTGTATATTAATAAAAATAGGTAATAAGTGAATGCGACAGTGAATATTTTTATAAAATACAATAATATTACGAATATGTAGGAGGCGTGTAGGATCACTTTATAAACTGTCTCAATAGATATCTTATTGACACAATTGTTATATTTATTTATTTATTCCCATGAATGTAGTAAATACATAGGTGATATTAAAAAAAATAAACAAGTTCTATACATTCTACCATAACATGGTGTGTGAAAATAAAACTTTACATAAATAAACAATTAATATAAATTAACAGGAATAAATAGTTACAATTAAATAAACTTGATAAATACAACATGTCCTTAAAATCATTGTCAGAGAATAACAGTTTCAAAATAATTGATTATAATAGTAATTAGAAAGTCACATTTTATCAATACACAATTTAAATTAAATACATAATATGTCGTTTTCCATTAAAAAAAACATTTCTCTGCAAGCCACACTGTTACATTTTTTTTAATTTATTAAATGGTAAATCTTTGAATTTATAAATAATTAAATACATAGTCCTGCTCTGGGTACGTGAGTCCCAAAAAAGATACAACATAGGTTATACGAGGTCATTTCGATTCAGTCATTTAGCGATCAAATAATAAAATAATAATTATGTCACCTCTGTACTTAATTATTTTGCTATGGCTTTGCCTGCAATTGACTTACCCACTATTGGGCTATTAGAAATACTAACTTCTGGCAACACTCTTCCGATACGTCATTTCGGGGCAATAATATTATTTATGTTGATTAACCTCAAAATAGTGTTAAAATATCTTAAAAGAATATAGTCTTGTGTTTATTTATGTGTGAAACGATATTTCTTTAGACTCTGGTCACTTTTGTATTGTTTTTACACCATTTAATTACACAGAACGGTATTTTTTTGGCAAACTTACTGCACGACGACTCGTAAGATACTAACAAAAATGAGCTTAGTTTTGGTGTATCTGTGTGCGTGAGCGCGTGTATTTACATGAAGGAGCTTAGTTTTGTGGCTTCAGTATTAGCAAAGGCCGTGCGTCATCTACCTTTTTTTACTTCATCTGAGCATGTAACTAATAATTATTTTTATATATATTTCTAATAATGCCACTGCGTAGTTAGATATAAGCTAACCAACTGCAAAATGAACGACATGTGTATAACTTCATTCTAATAAGAGTCAGAATCAGTCGAAGGTTCCATCAGTTCAGAAACTAATCTGTTCTTAAGGCGTATATCAGTGATAATTTTATGACCTTACCTTGCTGGCATGGTAAATGCGTCACGAATATGTTCAGATTGATTCATTATCTATTTATTCTCAATTAAAAATACAATGTCGCATTCATGCATTTTAGAAATAATGTTTTAATGTCAGTGATATTGTGCTCAGAGTTATTGGTGTTGATGTTTAATAAAGTATAATAAGTGTACGTGGTTTTTCTTTATTACTCATTCCTTCTCTATAAAAAAATGTGGGAATAAAGACTAAGTTCCCTTGCAACTAGCCGAAACAAAATGGCGGAACGCAACGTCAAAATGGCGGCATTCAACGACAAAATCGCCGACTTCCATTGTTTGCAGAAGTACATGTTACCAAGCGTGAATAAAATCTATTTGAGTTTTTGAAGTACTTTTTGAATCAAATACTTCGCCAGTAATTCTTTGGCTTCTTTCCAATAATATGATTAACTTTATTTCCGTTGTGTGTTTTGTGACTTAAAACTTTTAAATGTACACCACATCGGCACAAAAGTAAAATAATAACATTTAATAAAATCAACCTTTATTTTGTTAATCGTTAAATATAAGAGGAATACATGAAACATAAAAAATATAGTGATTAAAAATACACTATTATACAACTTTTTTTAAAAAAATATTACATAGTTTTAAAAATTATCATAAATACCATTAACATAATCAATATAACTGAAACAGAAACACTAAAACAGGATATATAAATAAAATTTAGGAAAAATAAATAAAAAACAAGGCTACTTTAGTCGAGAGGATTGGTAATCAAATTGTATCAGGACGTCACACGACCGAAGCTAGTACGTGAGATAGCATTTTAAAAGTATAGCGTTTTCCTACACAACCAAACAGTTTTCGCGTCGCATTTCAGTAGCAAATTATGATGCAAGTTGAAAACAGTGATGACTGTGTAATGTGTATGTATGTACGAGGTTTAGTCGTGTCATCTTATACATCATTACTGTCTCGACTTTAAACTTCATCAACTTAAATCGGAAAACACCTTCAGACTTTTTGTCCATAGTCTAATTTTAAAACTAGTCCTTAATATTAAAAGTACAACTTGAAATTGTTGATATTATCACACTTAGCAACTGTATTAAGTAATAAAATAGATATTTGTACTAGTTATTTAAAGTTCTAAGTCGGAGGTAGTAGTTTAAACTACGAATACTTAAACATTACAAAATACTGCAATGCCTCAATTTTAGGTAACACAAATAAACCAACATTATTTACAACTAGTCTCTAAAATCATATAAAAAAGGACTCTTATGTAAAGCAATGAAAACTACACGCACGATTACAAATTAAGCAGTTTAAAATATTTTAAATACTAGAGATAAAAGCTTGTTGGAAATGAGTTCTTATGTCTTCATTCCATCAAAATAAATATTGGACTAGCCCTATCTATTGCTTAACCGTTTTTATTTTATTTCATGTGTCAGAAATGCATAGATTATTCTATTATACTAGAAACTAATGTCGGTATCCTGTTTTTTCTTATGTTTCCTATGTTCTAAAAAGAATTTTGTAATAACGATTTTTTAATACAATTTTTTGTGCACATACAGAAATTTCAACAGATGATTTTCTAGTCTACATGATTCTAGTAACTCAAAGAAAAAATGATTACCGTAATAAAACTACTATTTACAGGTTGTGACGCAGTTTATATTGTTTTATGTGTTACCGGCAGTCTGTATAATTCAGGTATTATAAACAATACATAGGCAATGTATAAAATATCTAGTCCTAGGGTGTCCAGGCAATGTATATTATGAATATTATTGTACATTACATACTCTACCTAGGTAATGAGTACAAATCCTAGGAATTTTGTATATTTGAATCCGTAAAAAGTATTTTTATAGCAAGTTCAGGGAAATGGAAATTGGAAAATTATAATACTTGGTCCCGTTATGATATCATTCTTATTTTTTCCCAGCGTCGTAGCCTGTGAGTATACTACGGAGTGCCGTCTTCAGGTTGTCGTTGGGTTCCAACTCGACTTTGGCCAGGTTATGTCGACAGCATGGGCAATTCTGTGTCTTATTTGACTTGAACGCCAACTTTATACACGCCTGCAACAAATATAATTAATTATATATGAGTATACTAGCTGCTTTACCAAGTTGCACTAGCAAAAATTAAAAAGAGACTATGTTCTAAGACAACCCTTACTACCTAAACAATAAGGTATTTTTTTAAATCAAATGAAATTTAAATCAGACTGGCAGTTCGGGAGATATAATGATAAATAATTAGATACTGTTGGTTCTAAGTAATTGTTGGTACCTTACCATACAAAAGTTGTGTAGACAGGGTGTGGTCACCGGGTTGACTGCTACATCTTGACATATGATGCAAAGGAACACTTGAGTTATATGCTCTATGAATTCCTGAAATGTGTCAAATATTATGTTATACTTCAACTACCTACTGGTGTGGTACGTAGTATATCAATTTCAATCAAATGTTTTTCATTTTTACTATGTTTGAACTCTATGTGGACCTATTTGTATGCATTTTCTGTATGAAATGAATTTATGATAATCTTTGTGAGAGAAAGTAAACTTATTCTTGACTCAAAATGGTAAGTAAAAAGCAAGACAGCATTATACTCGCATATGACTTAAACCAAACATCACTATGGTGATTGATAGATAAAGTAGGACAAAAATCCTTACCTTTTTGCCTTGTTCCTTGCAAATATCAAGGCACTCGGACCAGAGTTTGGTATTCAACTTGTCCGCCTCAATAGCTTCCTTCTCTTCTGCACTTAGGTCAGCTTCTTCTTTACTCTTTTCAGATTTAGGACTCTTAGACCATGCGGCTGGCAGTTTCGATTGTGGACTCTTTGTGCTCGAACCTTTAATGAATTAATAATACAATTATTGTAAAAAACTTATTAAAATGTTTTATACAATATGTTAAAGTAAAAAGTAGATAGCAGTAGTAATGTAGATTTGCTTGCCGTAATGTCAAATGGCATGTTGCTGTATTTTTATGTAATTCCATGTTGCGTTATAGATTTTTATTATTATGAATTGCCTTAATTACATATGGATGTCACACAATATCTGTCGAGCGTATGGTGACGTATTGAGTTATACAAACACACTTCAATTTTATTTACTTGTATTTATAGGTGTACAGTATACCTACCACTCTTTTTGGAGTTTTGCAGTTTTTGTTTCTTAACGGGCGGCGACGTTTTCTCTTCGTCCTCCTGAGAGCGCTGGTTCTTCTCTCTTAAAGCTCGCTTTCCTTTCCCGTTCTTTTCTTTCAAAGCTTTCTTCTCAGCTTCAGCCTCCAAGTAACCATCTGGATACTGTACAAAAAAAGTGAAAATATGAGTAATAATGACATAATATTATATAGGTATTTTTTCTCATACAATGTCTGCTGCATTCATATTCCTTATAAAAAAAATCTCATGGTAAAATTCGAACAAATGAATTCTGAAGATAAATAAACACAAACTACTTACATACTACATACACATTGCACACAGTACACAAAGTTAAAAATGAGATCGTTTATAATTTTCTTCCTCTGCAATGGTAACTGTCAATGGATGAATGATTTTTCAAATCTTTAGATAGTTTCAGAGAATGGAGTTATTGAACATACAAACAAATTCTTTAGTTTTATTATATTAGTACGGGTGTAGATGATTCTATTTATTATACGTAAAAAAAATCTTGGTATAATTGAAAACGACCATTATGAAATGAGTGAAATCACGTTGGGTAAGAATAAGGGTAGCTCTGACCTCCGACTAGTTGGAACAACTATGTGCAGTGGCCACTCCTGGTTTTACGTGGCGTGGGATTGGTCCTGGTGTCCATTGAAAGAAGCCTATGTACAACTGGGAACGGTAAAAAGTTTATAGAAAGTAAAGTATACTCACCACGATAGGGTATTGTTTCGCGTCCGGCTCCCAAGGCGCAGGGCTCGGGTCGTCTCGCCGCAGCAAGTACTTCCACACGCGGTACCCGGACAGTCCTTTCTCCGGATAGTATTTCACCACCTTGTAGATGCCATCGTACCTATATACATGATCAATGTTTTTGTTATATGGGAAATATTTAAGTTATTGTATTACCGGTGGGATGGGTGCACTTGTGTTGTCACCCTTTCTTGATGGGTACCAACTTCATGCTTATTTCTTTGGTGAAAGAAGAGCAGGACAGGTAGTGTAATTAGGTACTGTAAATGAGACATACCATTTTATGCCTAAGGAATCAGGATAGACAAACACTCTAATAACTCGTTTTTTATTAGATTTTTGTAAATATCCCGTTTTTAGCCTTTTTTTTCTTTAATGCCGGGAAATGTTCTGAGGCATCCCGCGGGGGAGTGGCGGTTATGTGGGACTCGCTGCACCCGAAATCTGGTAAGTGGACGTAGCTCTACTCAATAAAACCCGGCGAGTGCCACCAATGCCGTCTTTGGTGAGGTGCTCCCCCCCCCCGGATCTAATGAGCAAACAGGGCAACTCGACGAATAGTCAGTCCCTCAAGGGACCGACGCCACCTCCACGGAGGGATGTCCCGCACGACAGAACAACACCTCCCAAAGTCGGAACAGTGCAATGGGGTGAGGTTTCCGTCCGCGCCCCTGCTCAATTCGCTTTGCTGGGCTCACCTTAGGCTACTGAGCCCCACCGCCACGACAAGGTCTGAACCATGGTGAGGATCCCGTTTTAAGCTGTCTTAATAGCGGCAAGAACCATTTTAAATGAAATCTTATACCTGATTCCCTCCTTGGGCGCGTACTTGGGGAAGTGTTTGAGCATCTTGTAGGAGCGTACGACGCGTACGGGCCGGCCCTCCTGCCACGCCGCGCCCGCGTCTCCACCCGCCTCGCTGATCTCCTTCACAGCGCAGTTGCGAGCCAACGCTCTGTACAACCACAACAACTTATAACTTTAACACATAGGTATTATTACATTTTGTCCATGATTGAATTCAATTTTTAATTAAAAATAGTACCAATAAAGTATATTTTTGAACGTCAATTAAATCTACATGTTCCAAGGCGAGCCCACTGAGAAGAACCGGCGAAACACAACGCAGGGTAATAAATATTTTCAATTATTTAAAGTAACTTGTATACCTACATAAAGAAAAATAAAATTAATGGCAAGGCGCGCAAAATGTTTACTATAGTGGCCCTGCTATCTATTACGACTCAAAAAATAGGTATATACATGTGATATACGGACATAATTTTCGGATATAATTTTTTATTCATAGTTATATAATTTATGGTCGAATAAACATTTTATCATGAAAAAATAATATGTAGTCTAATCTGACCTGCAGACTTTTCCAATTTTGATTAGTCTAGAAAATTTCTAAAAAGAAGAGGGGGCAAATGGACAGTTGGTTCACCTGATGGTAAGTGAAAAACGACATCCACTACATCGATGATCGACGAGATGGATAATGATAAACCCGCGTTTTCCCAATATATAATGTGGGTTCGATTCCCATTCAGGACAAATGTTTGTGTGATGAGCATGATCATTAATTGTTCTACGGGTGTAATTTATCTATAATATGTATGTATTTGAAATATATAAGTATTTATCAGTTGTCTGGTTACCAAAAGATCAGGCTCTGCCTAGTTTGGGATCAGATGGCCGTGTGTGAGTTGTCCCAACATATTATATAATTATTATTTATATTCTGCAGGTACTAACTTGTTCTCCCTGGTAAGTGTCTGGTCGCAGGACTGTTCCGCGGTCCGCTTGTTACCGGACAGGTCCCGCCCGCCGCTGCCCGTGTATGTGAACTCGTTGCCGTAGTCCACGTCGTCTTCATATCCGCCTACAACATACAACTGTTGAACCTGGCTTCGATTAGAATAAATTATTGTATTTATTCGGAAAAACTTACAGCTATACGTAGCTAATTAGAAATATAATTAAAAAACAAAAAGCCATTTAGAAGTTTTTACAATTAACAACTAGAGTGCTATATTATTTAACAGTTTGACAAGGAAAAAAAATAAACTAAAGATGGTTCGAGAACTTAGCTGCATCATTAAACTGGTAAGATTTTATGAACTACCTGAAGAAAAATATTCTGTGGTCACTAACCGTCTAATAAAGTAAGGTTTAATTAGAAAAATATCAACATCACAGTGATCGCGCAAAAAATATAACTATGTACTAGGTTATACTTAAAAAAAAAAGCAACGCAATAACAAAGCTGATGACACGACTGAACTAATTTTGATAAAACATTTCTAAGAACTGGCACTAAAGAAACTAAAGCTTTGAAATAATAGAACCGTATCTAAACCGGTTCACCCGTTTAAGAGCTGCAGAGCCACAGACAGACACACATAGCGGTCAACTTATAACACACTTTTTACCGTAGGGGGTTAAAAATAGGTAATTATGGAAAAAGCAATGTACGCGTACATTAAATACGTGCATAAAATCATACCGACCCGATGTTCAGTTGCGATGTAACAAAAGGACCATTGAACAAACAAACACATCATTATCATACACTTGTTGTCCAAATGCACTTTTTTATTTTACACCACTCTTTAAATTCATTATTTAGAAGTAAATAACAGATCTAAAATAACGCGAGTTGCGGGTAACAACTTGTATATAATAGATATGTACCTGACAGTACTATGCTATAGGCCCCTTCGACGTCTCTACCGTGTATACCAGAAACCGGCGGCCTGTGAACACCTGACTCTGAAAGCTAAAACAAAACGTGTGTAAATATATATATAATACCAAAAATATACGACGAACACAACATACACGCAGCAAGTTCCGATCTGGTATATGAGAAGGAAAACGTTTACTATGTGCCTGAAACAATTAATACAAATGTGGGTGAACAAATATTAAAGTTATCAATATTATAAAATTGATTTATAAGGTATAAAGGCGCCAGCCACCAGAGCGGAAGACGATCACCTTGCAGTAGCCGGTCCGTGTTGGAAGCGAGTGGCGAGGGATCGGCAGTCTTGGTGTTCATTGAACGAGGCCTACGGTCAGAAGTGGATGGATAGAGGTTGATGATGATGTATATTATATTGAAGTAAAATTGTACCGCCAAGTGTAGATAGTTTGTAAGATGTCTGCACCAGGATATGGATTTTTAAAAAGATATGTATTCATATCTTATACCTAATTATTGTTCCTAGTTAGTTTAGTTTATTTAATAATTATTAGTTTTTCTTATTTATTACTTAAATATAGGTTTACTGATCAAATTCTATAAATCAATCACTGATAAAATGATCAAAAAATAAAAGCACTACTCACTTGTATCCTAAATCTCCAACACATGCCCACTTCTATACCCGGTATGGGCCCAAAATGATTGGCCGGCATGGCACATGTTTTGGTCTTACCTAAAATAAAAAGTAATTCTTAATCAATAGAAATGATGCATAATTTTATAACATAAATATCATATACTCTATTAGTTCTAAAGGTTTTTAATAGGTACTGAAATGGCGCAATGCATTTCTTTGATTACAAATTAGGGATAAGTAATTTTGATTTGAAGTTATTATAATATGTTCTACTACTTGCAGAATTCAGAAGTTATGGATACAGATAATATATATATATATCTGAATATAAAAATATTCCACTCTAGTAGGAACTAGTTTACTGTCTCAGCAGATTCCATATGCGAGGACTAAGTTTCTCATCAAATACAAAAATAAAGAAAATAGAGTATAAGATATACTACAAGGAAATAAGGTTTAAAATTAACATGGTCTATGGCCAGACTCATGAACAAGCAGTTCGTTAATAATGTCTAAATATCAAGCTCCGCAAAATAAAAATGAAAACCATGATAAGTATCCCTTTTACAGTTTGAACACAGGAGTTTTAATAAACAAATATATCAAGGGAGGCCTATGTTCAGCAGTGGACGGATAGAGGCTGATGATGATGATGAAACAAATCTACTCACCAACACAGGCCATCCCTCTACCCCAATCCCTATTGGTCTTGGAAGTGTTCTGTTTCTTCCTCTGCTTGCCGGCGCCGGGGGCGATGACCTCGTTGGGGTCCCGCTTGCACGACGGACAGTACCAGTCGTCGTCAGGCAACTCGGTCAGGGGAGGCTTCAGGCAGTCCATGTGGTAGCCATTGTTGCAGTCGTCACATAACAGGATCTATAATGTTAAAAGGCATTAGAAAATTCCAAAGTAATAACCTTGATTTATATTGTTTTCTAATGTTTACGCGAATTTCACTCGTTACAATGAAACAATTTGACGGATTATATCGCGGTTTATTAAGTTTTTTATAAGCCCGACGTTTCGGATACTTTACAGTGACCATGGTCACGGGAGGACTGAGGTGTCATACGTCCTATCATTACAAAGTTATTTGAAACTACCCTATGATACATGCAGAAAGTGCTAACTGAGTCTTTAATTTTTGACATATTATGCTTGTATTTTAATTTGATAATTTTATTAATGGGATCCTAAGTAGGTGGTAAAGTGCTAACTGAGTCTTTAATTTGTGACATATTATGCTTGTATTTTAATTTGATAATTTTATTAATGGGATCCTAAGTAGGTGGTAAGAGCCAGCCATCTTCTCTCTCTATTAAAAGAGAAAATGGCTGGCTAACTAACCTAACCTACTACCATGGTAGCTGTAAAGTATCCGACACGTCGGGCTTGTAAAATTCTTAATAAACTGCGATAAAATCCGTAAAAATTGTTTTATTATAACTTTGATTTAATATTTTCATAATAGGTACATCTAATGACAACCGCTAGAAAACCTGTTTTTCAATTTAATCTATTGTAATAATTATTTATTCATTTATTATTTACTCATTTATTTCTCATTTATTACTAAACAATAATGTAAATAAAGTAAAAATAAATAAAATGCAATTGCATAAAAATTTCATCATCATAATCACCCCTTATAATATGTCCGTTTATATGTCCCACTGCTAGGCACGGGTCTCCTCCTCGAAATCAGGCGAGAAGGGTTCTGGGCCATAGTTCACCAATGCGCTGGCCTAATGCGGGTTGGTGAACTTCACACACCTTTGAAGAATTTTAATCTCGACAGGGATCCAGGTTTCCTCACTATGTTTTCCTCCACAGGTTATATCAATAGACAAGCAATCCGTCGCCACTCGCATCCAACACGGACACCGACCGGCCACTGCACGGAGATCGTCTTCCCACTTGGTTAAAGGCTAATCACTGGCCGACCAACACTTCGTCTACCTCGGCGTCGGCACGGTCGTCTCGGCGTTCATTTAAAGAGGTCTATGTACAGCAGTGGACGGATAAAGGCTGATGATGATGATAATTCAATATTATTATTTTAATTACAATTTGAAATACTTAGAGTGATGCCAAGTTGTATTATGTATATGTATAGGCTATTTTCATTCAGTATATTTCATTCATTCTCTGTTAAGAAGATGTGATGATTTTAATAATTATTATTAAAATCATCATCTTTTTAACAGAGAAAAAGTAAGTTGAAAGTACTAAATATACAAGGAGGTTCCTTACCTTTTCTGGATTTTCCTTTCCCGAACATAAATAGCATCCACATTCTTTACATGGCATTTCTTCGTCATCTCTACATGTCAAACAGTTCAAAGGTTGAGATCCTGAAATCAATTTTAATATGTATATGATGTTAATATATATGTGATAATGTTCATGTAATTCAATTCAATTATTCATAATGCCACAAAGCTAGCTCAGTTATTTCAAGAGAGCGGTTGTAAATGTTAATGGTTACATATAACATGATATAGGTGACATATAATTTACACCATGTTAAAGTACCTACTTACTTTTTTCAGGAGCCTTCATGGTCATGTTATTGTATTCTTCGGTTCGATCTGCCAGCGGTACAACACTTTCAATTGCAAATATCTTATCATGTACACACACTTTTGTTTCATTCTGTGGTACAGCATCCTGACCCAAGTACAATGTTCCAATAAGTTCATAGTTCGTCCTTGTTTTTAATACTTTATCAACTTTGAAGTCATACCTAAAATGAATACCTAGGGTTTTTTATTCTAATTTTTAAAGAGGTCTTAGTATAAAACTTAGTAACAAGCATGTGTAAAAATTAATTTAAAACAATTAAGTGTGACATACCAGTAACCTTTATGTAGCGGTTCTTCCGTGTTGTAATTGATCATCACTTTTTGGCCTGGTTTGAGGTTCTTTACATTTATTTCTGTCCTTGCCCTAGGCCTTATTTCTTTTAAACTGCAGTAGATATTTGAATCTTCCTCACTATTAATAAATTAAAATATAATAAAATAAAAAAAATACTTTAAGCTAATAAAAATATATATTTAAATAAAACATATTATTAGTCCTAGCTATAAATAAAACATATTATTAGTCCTCCACCAAGTCATGTCTGACGGTATGTGATCAACTCAATAACCACTAAACAGTTTTCAGTAAAACTTCAACTTTCAACAACCAATTGTTATGTAAAAAATAAAGTAAATAAAAAACGCTTATATAAGTGAATAACTAAAAAAATCTAAATTAATATTTAAATTAAAAGACAACTAACTTATTAATTACTAGTGTCACTAAATTACTTTGTCAGTACTTACTCGGCGTCTAACTGAACTTTGAAGAGTAAATTTTCTTCTGTGTCACTATCTTTAAGTTTCACCTCTTTGGATTGTCTATTTGTATTATCTTGCTTTTGAAAATATTTAGCAATCCCTTTCTTGGGTTTAGATCCATCACATGAATCACTCGGTGGTATATTCTCAATATTACTATTTTCACTTTGGTTTTCTGCGGCTTTGGAATTTGAAGTCTCACTTTTATGTTCTAGAGGTGATGCATTAGGATCGACAACTATTCTTGTTATTTTTCCTTCGAACCACACACCATCTTCCTTATCTCTCATATCAATCAGGTCCCCAATAGTATATAATGTACTTTTAGCATCTGAAACAAATTTATATTTAAAAAAACAACTACTCATGCACTACTCATATAAATAAACTCACATACTCATTTAAATAAAAATATATCAATAAGGCCAAAATATAAACTCACCTGTATATACAATATTGTCTTTGTCTGTTTCATCTTTTTTGTTACTTTTCGTCTGATTTTCATCCTCTTCTTTTGCATGATCAACTGATTGTACAACCATCAATTGTATAACATCATTTAGTTTAATATTGTAATCGTGGAATGTATAGCCATTTTCAAGCTGCAAAATTAATTTCATAATAAACATTTTTGTAGCATTTGATCATAGTGTTACAATACTAACTGTGCCTAGTAAAAAAGCCCACAACATAATGATTATTGTACTACAAGAAAGAATATGTTGTTCAGATGGAGTTCCAAAGATCTTGCATCTGAACTCACAAATATAATATATTACAATACATTAGGAATACTTTGTAAAACACACATTGAATCAACACATTGAGAATCCATTTAAATAAAAACACAATACTTGTTTTTTAATTGTATAATCATCATGTGAAAAGTATTTAGATTAGATTATTTAGATTAGATACTAAATATTCTGATACTTACTAAATAAAAATGAAGTAAACTGATAAAGAAAATAAGCTTTTGTGTTGATTGATGTTATATAAAATAAAATATTTTTGTAGTCTATTATAGTATAAACATTGAATGTGTTATTATATTCAATGTTATAAATAATACCACTTTTAGAATAATTGATTCAATTATATTTAAACAATAACTTAAGTCTATAATGCTAAAGGAGTAGGTATCACTTGAATTACAAAATACTTTTCATATGAAAGCCTTCAAAAATCTTCAAACATGATTATGTTTGAAGATTAGGCTATTTATTAGGTATAGATAAAAAGTTAATTTTAATACAATTTTGGAACAAGGCAAGGAACAGCCAGAAAAGAATGTTACAATATTGATAAAACTAGTTAAATACTACTCAATTCATTTGCATCATATTGCAAATTTTCATTGGCTATGTTTGTTGTACAACATCATAAAGCTATGACTTATCTGATATAAGTGTATTATTCTATGACAAATATACAATAAACAACAATAATCATATTTATTATTATTATTACTGGATAAATACTTTCAATTTAAGTGCTAAATAAAACATAATATATGTTTTATTTAAAAAAAGCAAGTATTGAAAATAATAATAAATAAAAAAATATATAGTCAAAATATATAATTATTAAAGAATATTAATTATATAGACAGATTACATACATATATTTTGCCAGTTGTATTTTTTACTTAAAAAGATACCACAATATCATTTATTGATTTTTAATTATTTTTAATTATAAGTAATGCTCAACTAAGCAGAATAATGTGAAAACCTTGAAAACATATTAAACATCTTTTCGGCTTACTCAATACAAAAAATCATAAAATAGGCTAGAATAGTATAAAAATATACAATATGTTTATAGTAGAAAACAAAATTTATATTTTAACGCAAAAAAACGTACCTATATCTAGTGCAATAAGTTAATGAATTTGTTTATAATGTATAATTCTCTTGAGTGTATGTTTCAACAGAATATGAGAAATGCTATTTGACTTTGTTGAACAAAATAGAAAAGGTTTATTAAATTAGATTTTAACCCGCGTACTTCCCATTCTCATGGGAGTACAGGGATAAATTATAGCATATATGTTATTCTGATGTATAAGCTATGTTATTGTATAGTTTCATTAAAATCTATTTAGTAGTTTTTTCGTAAAAGAGCAACAAACATACATCCACTGCTTGTTTCTCCCGTGAAACAGCTTTGCTGTGTTTCGGAGAGAAGAGCAAGACAGGCAGTGTAATTACTGGCACCGAGACTTAACATCTTATGTCTCAGGATAGGCAACACATAAATGAGTTGCCTGGGCTCATTTTAGGTATACTAGTTTATGTTCATGGGCGACATCGACCACTTACCATCAGGTGGTACGTTTGCCAGTTTGCCTATCCAACATAAAAAAAAACCATACATTCTACCTACCTACTATATATGTATATAGGATATTAATTGTATAGAATATATTTGTTTCTATAACAAAAATATATTTCATTCTTAGTTGATTAAGTGATATTGGTAAATAAATGTCCAGCGAGTGATACTTTTAGATACTGTGGTAAAAAAATTGTAGCTTCTGGCTACCATAGGTATTTATTTGAATCAAAATCATCATTATTTCACAATATCTTGTATACTACAATCTACATGATACTAAAGATGATAGACAAGGTATCTTCTTTATTGATTGTTTTTAACGCCGGGAAATGCCCTGAGGCATCCCGCGGGGGAGTGGGTCTCCCCACGTAGGTATGCGGGACTCGCTGTGCCTGAAAGCTGGTAAGTAGACACAGCTCTACCCACTAAAACCCGGCGTGTGCCACCAAGTCTGCCTTTGGTGAGGTGACCCGCATCTAATGAGCAAACAGGGCCCCTCGACAGCTAGTCAGTCTCCCAAGGAACCGATGCCACCCCTCCCGACATTAGGACAGTACAATGGGGTGAGGTTCCTGTCCTCGCCCTTTGCTTCTTGTTCTTTTGTCTCCTCTTTTATAAGAAGGGTACAAAGAGCCCCGTCTTTTTGGGTGAATGGTCCCAGTAATGAAGACTGATCACCCGTCTGGCCTTGCTGGTGTCCCCACCCTTAAATAAATAAGAGCCCCCTTGGCTCAATTAGCTTCGTCCAAGGAGCAGGGTTTACCGTAGGCTACTGAGCCCCACAGCTGCATCAAGGCCTTAACCATGGTGGAGATTGTTAGTTGAGTAGTAGTTGAGATAGGTTACTAAATTTTCTTAAGCAAGAATATTAAATATGCATTACATCTATACTATAAATGATATTTTTTACTTTATTTGATCACCAGATTTGACACTTGAATGGTATAGAAACTAGCTATCATCACTGTCTGATACAGATTGTAGTTTGGGGAGGCCAATCAAATGCTGCCTTCTATTAAGATAAGTCTAATTAGTAAGAGGTAGTGTCATTGCTGCATTGCAGCCTAATTAGGCCAGCATTATTGGGGTGGTACCTCACATTCACACCCTCTCTCTTGCATCCCATAAAGTGATAACTTTGATGTCGTGTTTCGTGGAGTTTTTGAATTTTCGATGGCCCATTGGGGGAATCTGGGATAGGGAAAAAAAGTGCATCTGCATAACCTCTGGTTGTGTGGATGTCTATGAGCGTTGGTAGTCACTATAAGACTCCAACTGGTTAAAACTGACTGATAATTATAGGCCTAGCACCCTTGCATTGTAATCAAATACATATAAACTCCTCAAAGGTAGTGTGCATTATGAGGACCTCCCACCCCAGACTCCCAATGGCTGAGACCAACTCTAGACAGTGACATTAACTTTAATGGTTAATAAGCAGATATCCTGGATTTATTGATGATTAAACATATAAATTGAAAAATGAAATAAAAATTATTATACATCTAAACTTCCTATGTACCAATAACTAAATTATAAAGACAAAAATATAAGCATAATGTGTACCAATATAAAAGTGTAGAATTGCAAATTACAGACACCGTTCTAAATTCAGAGAAACATTTGCGACTTACAAATGAGATCACAATTTATACAATAGAAGGAAAAATATTCAAGATGGCTACAAGCATTAAAATGCATGTTTTATACATTACAAACCAAAAAAAAAACAGCAACAGTGAGATAATATCTTTATCATGCTCTATACATTTATGGAAACATATTAGAATGTTTAAAAAAATCTGAAATAATATGGCTCACACAACTAATTTGATGTATGAACTTGGAAAAGGAGTTCATAATCACTAAAGTAATAGCATATGGCCATGTAAGAATTAGTAATCCTGTTATTCGCGAGCAGAATTGCATGTACATTAACAAACATGAGAAAACACTATACTGGCTTGTTGGTCTAATGGTTAGCAAACCTGACTATGAAACCAAAAGGTTGTGGATTCAATTCCCACCCAGGGCAAACATTTGTGTGATGAGCAGAATCATTTGTTTTGTGTCTAGGTGTAATTTATCTATAATAAGTAAGTAGAACCTCTCTAAGTCGAATATCAAGGGAGACACCAAAAACTTCTAGTTTTTGACTTGGGCGGATTTTGGTTCAACATAATATAGAGGTTGAGATTTATTCTTATTGAGTTAGTGAGGTAAAATAAAAAACAAAAATTCAAGTTGCAGAGGTGACATACATATTTTCTTTTAATATAAATCAACATCATTTCAAATCATTCATAAAATAAAATATGACATTAAAAAAAGTAAGTCGTTTTTTTTTTATTTTAGATAATTTGGTTGTTCTCTATCTATGGCATTGTCTAAGGTATAATAATTGTATATATTGTTTTCTAAAAAAAAAAGTGTACTTACACTGTCGGCGATTACTTAAAGTCGGTAACTTATTTGTCTTTGAACTATAAAGGAAATAAGTCTCAAATAATCAAGTTGTAAATGTTGTAAAATAAAACATTGGCACTATGTTCGAGATACAGAGGTAAATTTAATAATCGAGTTATGGAGGGAAAATATATACCAAAATGTCTTAGAGAGACTCACTGATTATTTCGACTTATAGAGGGTTCAGACTTCGGTTATGGAGGTTTTGGTGTTCGAAGGGAAGGGAACATAGCATTTTTTCAAGATATTAAGGTTTTCAACTTATCGAGGTTCGACTTAACGAGGTTTTACTGTATTTATTTTGAAATATATAATTATATATCAGTTGCCTAGTTGCCATAAGAAGCTCTGCCTAGTTTGGGATGGCCATGTGTGAGTTGTCCCAACATATTATTATTAATTATATACAAGAACAGAAAAAGAATGGAATATGTTCTAACAATATTAAAAATGTATTCGCATAAAGCATTTTCTTGGAGTCAAGAATCGCAATGTAAATTACAACAATACACAAATAAAATTACGAACTAGTTGGCATATTAATATTGGTGAAAGGTACCTCTTAGCCATATAAAAATATATTACACATAATTTTTATGACCGTATAATCATCTTTTTCTAAGAAACTACAGTAAGTATTTGATAGATTGAAACTTAGTACATACAGCACTTTAAGCAGAATAGATACTTACCAATTTTCCGCCGTAAAACAGTCGTTGTAATTTGGGTTCAACATCAAACTTGTCCTTTATAATACGTCTGAATTGGTCAATTTTAGTTAATTTTGACTCAACTACAACAATTGTATCTGGTTTACCGAATTTTCGAACACGAACATGCATTTTTAATATTAAACTGGTTAATATTATGTTCAAGTAATATTGTAGGATAATATATTTCTTACAAAAATTACTCTAAGACGTGGTATTCTCTATATAGTTTGTGCTCTAATTCTTTACTAAGAGGAATCTCGCCAATTTGTATTTCTTTTTGAGAACTGAGAAGTTTGCTAGAATTTTGACAATAAAATTGGCGCGTAAGGTGATATTTTTTCGTTTCTATTGCAACAGGATAAGACCAGAGGCCATACTGCCAATTTTGTCGAAGTAAATATTAGCTTAGTGCTTGGAGGAATGATCACTGGAGAAGCTATTTCAATTAAAAAGCGCTACTTCTCTGCCAAGGTACCTCAATAGTCCATTTTTTAGAAGCGTCCTATTTAGTAAACAAACCCTGTCTATACGTATTTCACGATTTTTTGGCATTCCCTCACTTTCACGACACATCAGTTTACGGACATTTGTAAAACTCCATTTACTATTTATTTCACTAAAAACTAATATCAATTTATCATCAACACTTAAAAATCTTGAAAATACGAATATTGAAACAACAGATAATTATTATTTTTCAATATGACATTTCATCATCTATTTTTTTTATAAGTCAAATAGGGATATGGTCATTATATTTTAGAGGTGAATGTATATTATATGTGATTAAACATAATAAAAGATAAAATGAAAAAAAGGCCGTTTTCGTTACCTATATATTAAAATTTCATCAATTACAATTGGTTAATAGATTATAAAATAATGTTACCGTAAAACGATTTGTTATTAATTTTTTTTTATGTTAGTTGGATAGGCAAACAGGAAAACGTGCCACCTGATGGTAAGTGGTCGCCCATAATCATAAACTAGTTTACCTGGAACGAGCCCAGGCAACTCATTGATGTGTTGCCTATCCTGAGACATGAGATGTTAAGTCTCGGTGCCAGTAGTAGTTTCGGAGAGGAGGGCAAGACAGGCAATGTAATGTAATGACCATTTTACATTAAATAATCCAAAATAAAGAAAAGTAACTACTTATAGGGCCTCTTTTGTTTCCTTATCTTACAGAAATTGCGAAAGACTTAAAAGAGGAACTAATTTCTAACAGGTATTTTGTATTTACGAGATATAAATTAGAAATTTGTCTTTTATTAAGATGCTGGACTAATATTTTCTTAACATTTTTATTTTTTAACAAAAATATTCAATATATTATCAGTTTTTAAATAATTCCAGCAATGTGATATCGTTAAATATTTGAATAAAAATTAATTTTACTTTTATCAATGGCTTATTAATATTGTTCCTTCACTTACTCTTGTGTCACTTCACTATACTACGCTATTACTCTATTTGTCTGTGGCGGGAAGTACGGAAAATATTTTTGGCGATTTCCTTATTTCCTAACTTCATGGCGATTTCTGACATTACCTCTATGTTTCTCGTAGACTGAGAATCCTAGGATTAGTATGATTCTCTGACTACGATGTTCCTAGTACTCTTACCAAAGACTACTATTGTATAACCCATAGACATAATATAGAAGGACTGTGCATACCTACGAAAAAAAGGTGCAATTTACAACTGAAATCGGCACACATAGCTACCATATATTAAACGTAGTGATTACATTCTCTTGGATAGCTACCATTGCTAGGGTTTTGACAGCAAAACCATAGAGGATACTACCATATACTACTATAAAAGGGCACTCAAGATGGCGCATCAGGCACTCATTTACAGCTGTAAGTTTAAAGAAAGGGGCAACTCCTCTTATTTCCTAACTTCATGGTATAACCAGACTCTTACCATAAATGGTCCCATTTAAATAGTCTTGTTATCCATATACGAAGTAGGATCGATAGGCATAATAAAGTTTTTTTCTGGATTTTAGCATTTTTTTCACTGACCTAAACTTTCTCAAAAATCTGTGAATGCAGTTTAAATATCTTAAAAAGTTATGTATGGTCACGGAACGTTTTCTAACTACGTAACTGTAACGGTTAAGGTTAAAGGAAAAAAATTAAATAATAAATATTTACCAGTCTCTAATTTATTCCTTTCACCCAACTACCAATCTCGATGCCTAATTTGACCATAATGGACGTTTTTCTACTCACCGGCCGCGGCACTGCAACGGTACGGTGACGACTCGGCAACGGCCCGGCATTGGCGCCGGCCGCCGTATAGCTTCGTTTTTCCATTGAGCCGATGTCAATGACCATCAATGACGGTTTACGTTTTTTTTTTTTTTTTTTTTTTTTTGGCAGTTCTCGTACGTAGTACATTTGCCATTATCAAACGGGAGAAATTTTTCCATGTATATAAAGGGACGAGAGATGTTAAATTTAGGAATCATTCAGGGCAGGATATAGGATATGTATGACAAGATAATAATAATATTATTATGAAATATTAATTTATATAGCTATACATATATTTAAATATATTACTTATATTATAGACACACAAGACTTTCATCAAATAAATACTAAACCTAAATTTCTATATTATTAGTAATTATATAATCTGAAATTATTTTATATATGTAATATTTTTTTATAAATAACAGACAAGTAATTGAGGTTGGAAAAGGGATTTGATGATCTAGTAAGGATTTCAGGAAATCGGAACGGTCATATAAAGGACAAGAAAAGAAAAAATGATTTACATCGCCAGTTTCACAACCACACAAACAAGAAGAGTCGTTAATAATTTTAAACTTGGAAAGATGAGCAGGTGTACAAGTATGGCCAAGTCTCAATCTTGAGATGATACTAGAGCACCTCCTATTAAAATTCATTGAGAAAAACCATGGTTTTGATAAAATATCAGGCTGAAGAGAGTAATAATAATTACCTTTTTGTTTACTGCTTTTTTCCCATGACGTTTTCCAACATGTATCAAGATCGAGTTTAGGTATTGATAACAAGTCTGAGCAGTAAATCTTATACGGAACAAGGTCACCACATGAAATAGCTTCATTAGCGAGAGCGTCTGCTATAACATTTCCTTGGATTCCAGAATGTCCAGGAATCCAAGAAAATTTAATATTGTAATGTTTTGCTATGCATATTGTTAGTAATTGTCTTGTGTCAAATATTATGGGGTTGTGTTGCTTAATTTTAAATGGGTTTTTTTCTAAGGCTTGTAAAGAACTAAGTGAGTCAGTAAAAATGATTGAATTTTTGAGTTTAGCTAGTATTATATAATCTATGGCTTTGAAAATACCCAAGCACTCTCCAGAAAAAACAGAAGATTCTGGAGGGAGTTTTACCTTCTGTACAATGTTATATTGACGGTGGAATATACCTACGCCTACTAAACCGTTAACATTATGTTTCGAAGCATCTGTAAATATGAGATGGGTATTTTTAAATTTTTTCTCAACAATTGCATTAAATTTTTCATTAGCTATTAAAAAATCTGACTTAGCTATACCAATATTTAATATTTGTGGTGATAGAATAAGAGATTCGAAGGAACAAGAAAACAAAGGTAACATGTTAGATTGATGTAAAGGTGCAGAGAGAGATTTAAACTTATAATAGCTATTAATTAAATGTGGATTCGATTTATGTATCCAATACGGTGAATTAGATACTAAGTAAGCTAAAAGATGAAGTTTTTCAATAAGAGGGTGATTGGAAAGCTGTAGACGTCGAAAGAGAAATTTATCAGACAAATACTGACGACGTAGTTGTAACGGAGGATCACAGCACTCAATTTGTAAAGCGTTAATTGGGCTAGACTTCATTGCTCCACAAATGATTCTCAAACATTTGTTTTGAATTTTGTTCAACATTTTAAATCCAGAAAGAAGGCCCGGTTCCAATAGGAAGGTTCCATATTCGAGGACACTACGTATGAGAGCATTATACACGAGTTTCAAATAAAAGGGATGGGCACCCCACCAAACTCCTGCTAAACATCTTATGATGTTTATTATTTTTTCACACTTATTTGCGATGAAATTGCAATGAGGGATGCCTGTAAGTTTCCTGTCTAAAATGACACCTAAAAATTTAAAATCATTTTTTTGTGGTATAATGGTCTCATCGTAATAAACATGAACTGGAGTGATAGTTCGCATACGGGAGAATAAAACTACTGAGCTTTTAGATGGGGACAAATATAGTCCATGATCATCAAGCCATTTTTTTAAATATTGAAGTGATGACGTTAACTCTGTGCATGCTAATTTAATGTTTTTACTTTTTACATATAATAATAAATCATCCGCATATTGCAAAACTTCAATCTTTCTATCAATAGCTAAGTCTAGATCATATGTGTATAAATTATACAATAAGGGGCTCAAAACGGACCCTTGTGGAAGGCCTTTGGATAACACTCTAGAATGTTTTTGTTCACCATCAGTAAACAAAATCGATCTATCATTAAGCATATTTATAACAAAAGAAATAATTTTTCTGGGAATCTGAAGGCATAAAAGTTTTTGTTTAAGAATTGGTATCACGACATTGTCATAAGCATTAGATAAATCCAAAAATGCTGCAATGACAAAATTATTATCAGAGAAGGCTAGCCTGATATCGGTTGTAAGTAAACTAATATTATCTATACTACTTCTGTTTCGTCTAAAGCCAAATTGAGTTGTTGATAGCAAACTGTTGCTTTCAACGAACCATTCTAGACGATTCTTAATTAATTGTTCGCAGATTTTTAGGAGGACAGATGAAAGGGCAATAGGACGGT
The DNA here is from genome assembly GCA_963853865.1 of Helleia helle. Classification (NCBI taxonomy): domain Eukaryota; kingdom Metazoa; phylum Arthropoda; class Insecta; order Lepidoptera; family Lycaenidae; genus Helleia; species Helleia helle. The sequence goes on from OY971420.1 coordinate 2,783,665, forward strand.
AAGACAAAGCAGAAGAAGGATCTCTATTAGGTTTTAATATTGGAATTACAATTTGTGATTTCCAATTTGCAGGAATGTGACCAGAGTGAAAAATAGAATTGATTAAATTTAAATAATATGTCATGCTTATGTCATTTAAATGAGTAATGAAAGAATAATATATTCCATCTGGACCAGGTGCAGAATCTGATGCATATTCTAAAACGTTCTTTAATTCTGTCATTGAAAAGGGAGAGTTTAATTCAGATGATTCATTGTATAAGGCACCGTTATCATTTAAGTTATCTTTACGAAAATTAACAGTGGGAGGAGCAATTCTATCAAGAAAATCGTCTACTAGAAAAGATGGAAAAGTTGGGGATGGGGTGGTATTATAAGCTGATCTAAATCTTCCAATGTTTTCCCAAACACTGGATGAGGGAGTATTGGGAGATAAAGATGAGCAGAACTTTCGCCAGCTGTCTCTTTTTTTTCTTTTAAAAAGTAATTTTGTTGCGTTTGTAATCTCCTTTAGTGATAAGAGGTTTTCTAATGTCATATTATTATTAAATATTTTTTCAGCATTTTTTCTTTTATTTAAAAATTCTTTGCATTCGACATCCCACCATGGAGGACTTGGAATATAAGGGTTCCCATGTTTTATATTAAAAACTTCATTGGCACTTTCAATTAATGTATCTAAAAAAATTTGGGCACCGCAAGAATCACTAATATTTTCTGATATTTTCTGACTAAGTTTTAAATCAACTTTACTACTAAATTGAGTCCAAGTGTCAGAATTGACTTTTGATATATTGTATCTCGGGAATAGTTTATTGCAAGTTTTAATTAATTTGCCAGGAGGAAATGAGGTAATAATGGGATAATGATCACTGCCAAATGTGGATGTTAAAACAGAACTTGACAGCTGAGATACAAATTGGGGTGAGCAAATAGTTAGATCTACTACACTATTTCCTTCAGATAAGTTTGTACGTCTAGTAGAATTACCATTGTTGATGATACACAAGTTGTTTTTATCTAGAATATCCAAAAGTTTATTACCATAACAGGTTGTCATGGAGCAGCCCCAAGACTGGTGATGACAATTAAAGTCACCAGTTATAATTAATGGTTTAGGGAGGGATAAGAATATATCCCCAACTTCATTTAATATATTAATAGAAATATGTGAAATATATACAGAAACAAAACAAACTTTATTTACAATTACGGCTAAAATAGAAATTTCAGAACTATGTACAGGAGTGGATATTATATTAAAAGGGTAGCCTTTCTTAATGAGAAATGCTACACCACCATATCCATCTAATCTGTCTTCTCTAACAGTATTATATTTTTTAATATTTAATGTAAAACCTGGTCTAAGCCAAGTTTCACATAATGAAAATAAAAAAGGGTTATATTTATTTAATAAGTAAATTAGATCACTTTTTTTATTAATTATGCTTCTAGCGTTCCATTGTAATATTTTGTTGGCCATTATTTATTTTGATTATATTTACAATTAACTCCATTAAGGGGGCAACGATGGACGGTATATTATTATTGGTCTGGGCAAAGGTTTGTAATAAAGATATAATATCTGATATTTTTGTTGGTTCTTGTGTGGAGGGAGTATCATTTGAAATTGGGCTATAATTTTTATCTAATTGATTAAAGGAAAATTCTTTTATGATATTATCATGTGCAGTTTTGTCGTAACCTTTTCCAACTTGTATAGGGCGGGAAGGTTTAGATATAACTGTTTTCTTGTAAGATTTTTGTGGAGTATAAGAAGATGGAGTATTAATATTTTGGAAAGATAATTTTCTTTGAGGACTGGACAAGGTTTCAGCGAATGATTTATTAAGTATAGGGAACATTTTACTTGCTTCTTGATAAGAAACCACAATTTTGGGACATATATAGTTTTATTTCTTTTTGTCTGTTAAGTTCCGGACAAGATTTACTGTTTGCCATATGGCGACCAGAACATTGACAACAGTAATAGTCATCTTCAACATTACATGAATCACTAACATGATCCTGACCACACTTGAGGCATCTTGGTTTGGAACGACATTGCATCTTTGTATGACCATAACGACAGCAGTGATAACATTGGATGGTGGGAAAAACATATAAGTCTACGGGCAGAGAGTTGTAGCAGATAAATATTCTTTTTGGGAGTACCTGACCATCAAAATACATTACTACCGACTGTGTGGGTTTCCATATTGGAGACCCATCAACAATAGTTTTATAATTAAGTCGTCTAATTTTAACTATTTTGCCACAGCCAACAGGGGTTGAGATATTAGAAATAATTTCCTCAGGAGACCAATCTGTTGGAACTCCTCTAACAATGCCTATTCTTAAAATATTAAATGAAGGGACATATGCTTTATAATTATTGTCGGTGATTATACTATTGTTAATAAAAGAGTTAGCATCAACATAATTTGTGAAGGAAACAGACATACGGTTTCGACCAATTCTCTTAACACTACCATTAACTATATTATAAATTTTATTTTTTAAAAGAAAATTTCCGAAGGTTATCGGGTGCAATATTTTTCCGTCATTATCAGAGGATTGGATCTTCTGAACATGAATAATGTAAGGAGGTGCATCTAGTTCATTGTAAAGATTTCGACCAATTGGAGTATTTGGTTTACTGACTGAATCATTAATATTATGAGGCACTGGATTATCTGATTGTAATAAAGGCTGTGCAAGTGGAATATTAGTTAAATTTTTACCCTCATCTGATTTATCGGACTCTACACAACGACATCCAATGTCCTTTTGGTTTCCCGTATTTTTTCTTTTCTTTTTGTTACAATTTTTGCATATTTTATGCAGGCGACCACGTTTTAAACTAACTTTTTTGGAAGATTGGTCAGTGTCCATACTAGAATCATTATATTCTACTGTAACAAAACTGCAAGCTTCGGGCACTTTACATGTTCCCCCGGGATCCGGGGGTTCATTCATGTTGCAATAGAATGTAAAAAGAAACTTACCAACCAAGAATTTTCTAACTAACTATAATATATACAAATAAAATTTATAAAATAAATATTATAATAAACTGATCTGAATGACTAAAATAATAAAAAATTAATGAGAAACAAAAAACCACAACAGCGCGCCTTGAAATTTCCCGCCGTTTTTCGACGGTTTACGTTCGTTTTCATAGTACAGTACTGACACGAACTTCAACACGACGACATGAAGATCATATGATATACATGATGATGATGATGATGATAATGATGATGATATCTATATATATCTCTAATACATAAAATTCTTGTGTCACGGTGTACGTAATTGAACTCCTACAAAATGGCTCGACTGATTCTCATGAAATTTTGTGTGCATATCGGGTAGGTCGGAGAATCGGTCAAAATCTATTTTTCATCCCCCTAAATGTTAAGGGTGGTCCACCCCTCAAATTTTAAAAGTTAATGCGGGCGAAGTTAAAGCGGGCAACAGCTAGTATATATATAAAAATGAATCCCTATTTCCCTTGGTCAAGCCATCACGCGTGAATGGCTTGACCGATTTCGCTAATTCTTTTTTTTGTGTTTGATATTGTCAGGAGAAGGTTCTTATGAAAGAAAATATTTACAATATTGCGCGGAAAATTAGAAAATTTAAGAATACTTAACTATCATGTAACATTTTATAATTGTCGTATAGCATCAGAAAATATAAACAGTTTATAAAAATATTTTTTATTAATTATACCAATTCGAATTCAATATTTATAATTAAGACAGGACTACGTCTGTCGGGTCAGCTAGTATTTTAATATATCATAATGAGCCGTCCACGGCTGAACATAGGCCTCCCTCAATGAACACCAAGACGGCCGATCTCTTGCCATGACTTAGTTGGCGATCTACAATTAATGATAGTGATGATAGTGATTAATGAGGATATCAGCCTCTATCCGTCCACTGCTGAACATAGGACTTCCTCAATAAACGCCAATATGAATATGAGTTACAGCCCTTTCTCTACGCTGACCGCTCCGCGTCCTTCTACCCGCTTCGCGCACAGTACGCACTTGAACACGGCTACAAATTACAATTCTTATACAATACACATACAGTTTTACCGGGCCAGCACCGTGTGGGAAAGTTACTAACACGGCGAATGCATGACGCTGGCGGGAGGTTATGCCGTGCCGTCAACGGTGAGTAAAAATACGAGCCACATATTAATATTTTCCAGATATTTTCATACACTTTTGCTACTATGACAACGGCACGGCACCGCCGCCGTCGCCGTTGCCGTGGTCGTGCCGTGCCAAAATCTCACATTGTTATCTAAAGGTATAGAAGTAATAAAAATGACGATTTTTGACGTTAGTAGGTATCTAATTATTCGTTTGATGTGTGTTTATGAAATTAGGAGCACATAAGTATCGCAGTAGTACAAGTCATAATAAATTGGCCAAATTTGACATATTTATATGAAATAGCTTTACGGTTACGATGAGGTCAAAAGTGGCTCCAAATGGTTCGTGTAATATAACACACGCGGCTCATCAGTTCTGTTAGCTTGAGCTTAGCTTGACACGCTACCGTGTGTCTATATTTCTTTTTCGAAGTAACTAAATCCAATTATACAAAAAATACCTCTATATCACAAGTTACTAATCGTTTTGTAAAATAAAAGCCAATTAGTTTATCAATGCCTTGAATGCAAAAATCTAGAATTTTTATGTTTTAAATTATAAACTTTTTAGGTTAGTACCTAGTCATGGTTGGCTATTGGGGTTTTATAGTTATTGTTACAATTATTAACGATGTATCGGCGCGCCGTGCTACAATGGTATTTTATTACTAATATTTAGATTACGTACATTAGATATTGAAATTTATTTTATTATATATATAAAACTAGCAGTCCCGTCCACGCGCTACTGTGGCTAAGATATGCCTACGTTAAAATAATTTGTAGTAAACTATTACAACAATAGGGTAAAATTATTATTTACGAATAAAAAATTGCGATATAAATAATAAACTGCACACTGTGTGCAAAATTTCGTTAAAATATGTTCAGTATTAAAGGAGTTTATCGCGGACAAACAACATGACATGTAATTTTATATTTAAATATTATTTACATTACAGCACCCGATCTTAGTTGCACGGTCATCTAGCGACTGGATGCCAAGTAGAATAAATTCACTCTACTCTGATGTGGGGGCATGGAGCGGCAAATTCGTAAGTATTGTGAAAAATTATTGGAATATGTCCCTGTTTCCAAATTTTTAACATTGTGACATTACAATGCAGGTAAGAAATAAAATGAATAAATGGGATATTATAGGTATTTTAGAATAGGTTATTTTAGAATAAATCTTTAATTGTTCATCATAGTTTGGTATGTACTTACATCAATAAATTCATGTGCAGTGCAGCAGTGTATAAAAAAGAAGTGAATAAAAAAAGACTCCTTTATGTTGACTATACGCAGCGAACACACATTATTTTCTAATGTTTATGCGAATTTCACTCATTACCTAAGTATAATGAAACAGTTAATTAATATGAATTTAAAATAGTACCTACACTAATAAATTTTTTTATGTCATCAGGGATCACCATCATCATACACATCCGCACAACCAAGGCCACGCAGATGCACCGCCCTCCTTTTCCCTTTACCCCCAATGGGCCACCGGAAACTCACAAACCGCATGATCACGGGAGGACTGAGGTGTCATACTACCTAACGTTACAGTAACGTTAGTATCTGAAACGTCGGGCTTGTAAAAATCTTAATAAAACGCGATAAAATCCGTAAAAATGGCTTCATTATAATACACTGGAAAGTTTAGGGGACGAGGATAAAAAGGGAACATAGTTTATAGACCTGTATCCCATAGTAAAACCTGATGAACAGAGGATATAAAAATATTTGTGTACTACATATTTTAAATTCATATTTTACGTAAAATATTGTAATTTTACAGAGACCGGTAATGGACGAGATAGAATCGGATGAAGCATTAAGATTTTACCAATTTTTGAACTATTTAGACGGTGGTAGTTTTGGCACAGGTAGATTACTTTTTACTTATGAACATTTATCAATTACCTAAAAGAAATTTGCTTAATTTTCTTTCTTTTCTTTAGGTCCAATAGATGAATTTGTTGATGCGATGTACAGGTTGGCAACAACTATGAAACAACAAAATAGTCGAGAAACTCAAGTAAGAGGCATGAGGGAGCTAGAAGCAATCAATGGCGAAAAAGGTATGACGGATTATGTTTTTTCTCTTATTAAAAATATTTTCAAACAAAACAAGGATTTCATGATTTTATTTATTTTAGGTAACAGCATAAAGACAGTACTAGAGGTTAGTACAGTCATAATGAGAAAGAAGCGTAAGTTCTTTTGCACGGGGGAAGTCAAGGAACCGATTGTGAATAATAAAATTATCTGTAAGGTAAAGTATGGTCACCATACTTTTAGCCAAAGTAAAAAAATAACGAAATAGTTATTATTCGTAAAATTATTGCAGGATAGGATATTACTTCCCATAGCGGGTGAATCTTGCCGAGATGCTATCATGTATTGGCACCCCGGACTAACAGAGGAACATTACTGCGTTGGTGCTCTTGAATCCAAATCACCCGTCCATATAATAGATATTGAAGGTAAGACAAGTAGAAGCTGCTGTTGATTAAAGTTTTAAAGAATTTGTCCAAATTAACATTGTGAAAAAAAAAAATTATAATGTAATATTGAGCCAATCTCTAATACACAATTTGAGACCTGTTAAACACTCAAGACAAATGGACAGTTTATTTTATATTATTGATTTGTTCTAGGTGAAATGTTTTGCAAAGGTGATGACTACTCGAAACGTGAATATTTATTAGCATGTGACTTTTATGAGGATCAAGAAGCCCCAGTAGCTGACCTACTACAATATTATCCAGACCCAGATCCAGAAATAAGCCCTAAACTCTTTAAAAAGTAAAGTTATAAGGCAACAAAGTATTGTTTTATTTGTGTTTTTTTAAATCAATTCAAACACGAATGATTTATTGTTTTCTAATGTTTGCGCGAATTTCACTCATTATAATGAAACAATTTTTTTCCTTATTTACTTTGGTTTCTTGAATTTATTAATATCCCTGTCTTGTATTAGCTGATGGACGGAATCCCCCCGCCCGGCTTGCCGGGCGGTGGTGCTTTCATTCCTCCTTCATCCCCGGCAGCCTATGTAAGCATAGGTAACGAGGATGAAATGGATATTGGGAGAGGCCGTTTTAAGGAGGGGAGACGAGAGAAAAGATGCTAACGTAAAAAAAAACAATCATCCTTTGAAAATAATTGCTCATGTAATAGTGAGCGCTCACGCTCTTCCTCTTGTTCGCAAAGCATTCCGGACACTGTCATCCTTGCTGGTCAGCGGACTCCGCCTAATAATTTTTCATCTTTGCCTTCGCAGATCCCAGCTGTTATTACAGCTCTTGCAGCCCCTCATGCAGCACTCATTATCGATGCCCCAGTTCCTCAAGCATCCCAGTCCGTCAACTCACAATCCCAGGAGATATTTACCCCTATTGGCAGGCGAGTATATGATATAAACGATAAGGGGCCCTTCATTGTGCATGTCCAGCGTTCTGAAGAGTCTCTTAATTCTGGCACTACCTTACATCCAGTTAATTTTGGGAGATTTTTACATAGGAGAATCCGTGAATTTCCTAATGTAATCGAGGGCTCTTTGAAGAGCATCGGTAGGAACCGTATTTCAATAAATTTCTATTCAGTTTCTGACGCTAACAAATTTATCGAATCCCCTACTCTAATCTTCCCATAAATACAAGGCTTTCATCCCTACATTTAATGTTACAAGAATGGGTATAGTAAAAGGTGTCCCAAACGATCTTACCCCCGAAGATCTAATAGAACTTATTAAGGTCCCCGTAGGCTGTGGCAGATCATTAAAAGTTCGTAGGTTTAATTATAAAAAGCATACCTCCGATGGCTCCTTCCAGTGGGTCCCTTCTGAAACAGTTCTCATTACATTTGATGGTCAGGTTCTCCCTAATAAGATATTCCTATGCTTCACGTCTCTCTCAGTTGAACAATATACATATCCTACTATTCAATGCTTTCATTGCTGTAGGTATGGGCATACTAAGGATAAATGTCGTTCGAGCCCCCGATGCTTTCGTTGTAGTAAGGGCCATGCAGGAGATAATTGCTCAGCCCCTGAAGATGTTCCTACTTGTATAATTTGCCCCCCTGGCCCATTTAATAACCATTTAGCGACCAGCAAGTCCTGCCCAGAATATAACAGACAATGTAATATTAAAAGTACTATGGCCACTGAAAACATTTCGTACGCTGAGGCCTCTAAACTCCACGCTCAATCTAAATCATCGTACGCTAACGTTGCTGCTAGTATTTCTCCAAATCACCCCAAACAATCAACTTCTTATACTAAAACTGTTTACTCATCACCTCGCCCATGTCCCACTCTCCACCCCGGATATGATAAAAATGCCCACAACGCTATTACTCGATCCCCTCCCTCACTGCTCCCTAATGGCAGTGCCCTACAAAACGCCCCCACTCTAGCTAACAATGAAAAATTAATCTTGGATTTAATTAATCTTTTAAAGCCAGTCATAAAAGTTTTCTCTTCTCCCCAATCTTCTTTGATGTCCTCCGCTGCTCCTCTTTTGAATTCTGTCCTATCTTCCCTTATACATAATGGATCAAGTAATACTTCAATGGAACTCTAGAAGTATTTTAAATAAAAAACATGATTTAATTTTCCTAATCAACAAATATAAACCTTTTTTAGTAGCCATATCTGAGACTTGGCTTAAATCAAACTCAATTTTTAACCTTAAAGGTTATTGTGCTATTTTAGACTCTAAACACGATGGTCATGATGGTTGTGCGTTATTTATAAAAGACCATATAAATTTCACCCCTTTGGCACTAGCAAAGGGTCCCTATTCTAATTTATATGCTGTGGCTGTCCGTACTCAGAACTTTACATTTCTATCTTTATATATTCCTTACCCTTCTCGTGGTTTATTGAACAAACTTCGGGAACTTATTGAACTCCTCCCCCCTCCTATTTTAATTATGGGTGACTTTAACTGTCATCACCCTGTATGGGGTTGTGGCAAACAGGATCGTCTTGGTGACCAGCTTTTAAACATTATTGACTCATGCAACCTCTGCATTCTCAACACAGGCTCCCCCACACGTCGCCCCCGTCCGGACGAGGCGCCAAGCGCCGTTGATATCACTTTATGCTCCCCCGTTTTGGCTAGCTCCCTTTCTTGGAGCGTTCTTAACAACACCTTTGGCAGTGATCACTTCCCCTTAATTATAGACTTTCCCTTGATGTCATCCAGCAAACCTCCTGCAGCTACACCATTATTGAAATATATTCTGGACAAGGACGGATGGGCGACATTTCGTTCTACACTTGATAATGCTGGCATAAACTTGCCTTATATCTCTGTTAATAACATTTCCAACTGTATAGCTTGCTTGAGTCAAGTGTTTCTATCTGCTGCTGATGCGGCCTTTCTCACTAAAAATAGTGCTTGTGATAAAATTGCTTCTCCTCCATGGTGGGATAAAGAATGCTCGGAGGCTATTAAAAATAGGAACAACGCGGTTTCCACCTACAACCAAAATTTAACGATTTCGAATTATATTGAACTCAATAAAGCAATTGCTAAGTCGAAATTATTGTTTCGATCCAAAAAAAAAGAGGGTTGGAAATTGTTTTGTTCCTCCTTAAGCCCGCATTCTCCTTCCTCCATGGTATGGAGAAGTATTAAAAATTTCCGTAAGTCCCGTGTTTCCCAAGCCCACTCTTGCCCGGCCTCCCACTCGTGGGCTATAAGCTACATGGATTTATTAGCCCCTCAATTTGCTCCAATTTTTTCCGAACTCCCGACCCTCTCTTCTCCTCCATGTTCTCATCAGTTAGACCTCCCTTTTAGCATGATTGAATTAAAAAATGTCCTCTCCTCCGTTAAAGATTCGGCCCCAGGTCAAGACGGTATACCCTATTCCTTCTTTTCTAATGCTGGTGACAATATTCTAAATTACTATCTTAAACTAGTTAATGTTATATTTGATAAAGGTGAGGTTCCCTCTGCTTGGAAAACCCAACTGATAATACCAATCCTCAAGCCTGGTAAGGATGCTGAAGACCCTAGATCATATCGTCCTATTGCTCTCTCATCAGTTTGCGCTAAAATCCTAGAGCATCTTATTAAAAATAGGATTGAATGGTTTTTAGAATCGAACAACCTCCTCTCTGAATCTCAATATGGTTTTCGTAAGGGTCATAGCACTATAGACAGCCTGTCTATAATCACTTCTGATATTCGTCTCTCGTTTACCCGTAATGAATCTATAGTTGCAGCATTCTTGGACGTTTCAGCTGCTTATGACAACGTTCAGCTCCCCCTCCTCAGGGATAAGCTTTTAAAGCTGTCTTTTCCAGGTAAGTTGTGTAGTATCATTATTAATATGCTATCGGAAAGACACATCATCTTTAGGTGCAATGATATTACAGTTTCCCCTTCTCGGCTTATCTGGAAGGGCTTACCTCAAGGTTCTGTACTCAGCCCCCTTCTTTATAACGTATATACTTCTGACTTAGATTCATCTGTGGGCTCTTGCCGTATCCTACAATATGCCGATGACATTGTTTTGTATTCTGATAATACTGATATTGTCTCTGCAGCTAACACCATCTCTCATGGAGTTGATTGTCTTAACTCATGGCTCTCTAGTCATGGTTTAGACCTTTCACCTTCTAAGTGTAAGGTTGTAATTTTCACTAGGAAAAGAAAAATTCCCGATATCTTTATAAATATTAACGGCTATAATCTTGAAATTTCCCCCTCTGTTAGGTTTCTGGGTGTAACTCTGGATTCAAAACTATCAGGCTTTGATCACTTTAATTCTATTGTCACTAAGTGTGAGAGAAATCTAAATATTCTCAGATGTTTATCGGGTGTTTGGTGGGGTGCCCATCCTTTCTCTCTGAGGTTACTTTACAATGCGATTATCCGCAGCAACCTTGATTATGGCACATTCTTATTGGTTCCGGGTAATCTATATGGTCTTAAAAGGCTGGACTTAATTCAATCTAAAGCCCTCCGAATTATTTGTGGAGCTATGAAATCTAGCCCCGTAAATGCTCTCCAAGTTGAATGTGTTGACCCCCCTCTACATCTAAGACGTCAATTCTTATCTGACCGGTTCCTGTTTCGCTGTGTTCAATTCTCCCTCCACCCTATTTTTTCAAAACTTCAACTTCTTCATAAATACTATAGCTCTTCCCGTTTCTGGCGTAATAAACTTCCTCCATGTCTGGTTGTTAGCCATCAGCGTTTACGCTCCATTAAAGATCCCACTCACAAGTTCCCTAAACTTCCTCCATTCTCCTTCAACTACGACACAATCATCTCCCAACCTCGTATTATCCTTGATTTTGACATCATTAAACGTGACCATCATGCTAATGAGTATTTCCGTGGTCTCTTGAAAAGGGATTGGCAAGGTTGGCACTCAATCTTTAGCGATGCTTCTAAACTTTCTCCTGTGGGTTGCGTAGGAATGAGTATTTATCACTCTCAATTTAATATCGTTCAAAAAATTAAAAGTCCTCCCGAAACAACAGTCTTTACTGGGGAATGCTTGGCCCTGTTGGAGGGAATCAGGTACTGTCTTATGTTCAAATTAAAACGTTGTCTTATTTTTTCCGACTCCCGTAGCGCCCTCCAAGCTCTATCTGGCAATCCATTCCACTCCAAAAATCATCTCATTTTTGAAATTAAGGAAGCCCTACTAGAATGTTCTTCAAAGAGTCTTGAAGTTTGCTTGGTGTGGATTCCAGGACACTCTGGGATTGTGGGCAACGAACGGGCTGATCAAGCTGCTAAAGATGCGGTAGTGTGCGGTGACAAGGTTCCTTTTAAAAACTATCCTCATGATTTGGTTTCTCTTCCTTATTCTTCCCTCTATCATTCATGGTCTGCACATTGGAAAAAAACTGGTTTGTCTTGTGGAGCGGCTTTTGCTGTTCTCCAACCGAATATTCCTAGTAAACCATGGTTCTCGAAAATCCACCTTGATAAATTCTCTTCATCGATTATTCGGTTGAGGATCGGCCACTGCTGCTCTCCGGTTCACCTTGCTAAATTACGCATTAAAGACTCTTCCCTTTGTGAGTGTGGCCTTGAGGAAGGTAATTTAGATCACATTTTTTTCCAATGTCCAAACTATGATCATTCTCTTTTTCTAAATTCTCTGTCTTCTTTTAACATCCCCTTCCCTTCCAAAATGTCCATCCTTTTGCAGTCTAGGGACCCTAAAATTTTTCAATGTTTGGCAACTTTTCTTAAATATAACAAAATTAAATTATAATATGTTCTCTGTCCTATTAGTAATTAATATTGGTTATAAATACTTTAATGTGTTGGCTTTAGTCTTTATCTTTAAACTTATATAAGTAGGTATAATTATCTATTAGCACTAGTTTCTTTTTCCTAATTATTCCTTTATTTATTAGCTATTCTTCTGATCTTTCTATCTTCTCTTCTAAATTTATATCTTATTCGCTTCGCTTGTAGTTTTGCTAAAATTTGACGTGACACTGGCAGAAATATCCCAAACTGGGATGATTGCCATAAAAAAAAAAAAAAAAATATACACGAGATGCGATAAATCAATTCCATGTTTAATGAGCTATCGCAGAATTATTTCGACGTCAGCTGATATCTATCAATCTGTTGTACTACCATTATTTTCATATAACTTTGAATGTATTTTTATTAGTCCAAATATAAAGTATAATATTGGCATAGATAAAGATCACTTAGAAGCTAATACCAATTTTAATTATTCTCTAGATTGTGAGTGGAAAAATTGGAATCATATTTTTACGGATGCATCTAAAGTATCGCCATCAGGGAATGTAGGAGTAGGTATATTTCATTCTCAATATAAGATTATTCAGAAAGTTAAACTGCCAATTGAGACTTCAGTTTTTACTGGGGAATGTTTTGCTATTTTCAAAGCTCTTGAATATATACTTGTAACGAAATTAACGCAAACTGTTATCTTTACAGACTCCAAAAGTTCTTTACAAAGCATTGAGAAATTTCCATTTTTTAATAAACCTTATTTCTCTATTATTTTTGCTATCCGAGATATGCTTTATAAATGTATGAATAGGGGATACTCGATTAAATTTGCTTGGATTCCTAGCCATTGTGGTATTATTGGCAATGAAAAGGCTGATAAATTAGCTAGGGATGCTGTACTATGTGGAGATATGTATCCATACCAAAATTATAGTCACGATCTTATGTCCTTGGCTAAGGTTAATCTATATAAAACGTGGAGTAATATTTGGGAGAATTCTACACAATATAAAGGACAACATTTTTATAATATCCAACCAGTGATACCTAAGAAACCTTGGTTCATTAAAGTTAAACTATGTAAATTAATTATTTCTTCTTTGATAAGAATGAGGATAGGACATGCATGCATTCCTGTCCATTTATTTAGAATAGGCGTGATTGATAGTGATGTCTGCGAATGTGGTGAAGACTTAGGAACTTTAGATCATATATTTTTTGCATGTCCATTATTAGACCGCTCTTCCTTCCTATCCTCCTTACGATCCCTTCATGTTCCCTTTCCAACCCGACTTTCGTGTTTATTAAGTGATCCTATTAAATATTGTATTATTATCTCTTCTTTTATTACTTGTAATAATATTAAATTGTAAATAGTCAAGTAATTTTTATGTAAAATATATCAATATTTTTTTCTGTCATATATATTGTACAGCTTGGCAAAAAAGAGTATGACGTGGTGACAGGTGGAACTAAATAATTTACTAAATGGAAACCTATGATGTTGACAATACTTGGCCTACAAATACTAGATTTTGAGTAAAGCTTAGCGTTTCACATTTATTTTTAACGATTTGATTAAATTATCTTGCTGATTTTCAATATTATGATGAGACCTAAGTGAAAGTGGCGCCCTCATTTTTTCCACACTCTTTTTTGCCAAGTTGTACCTATAAATTCCTCTGATCGTATCATTTTTCCAAAATATCCGTTTTATATTTAATTTTTATAGTTTCCCTACCTTTAATAAAACTTGACACTGGCATTTAGTAAATTCTCATTGCCATAAAAGGAAAAAAAAAACAGACACGAGCTGTCAAACGAAACCGAAATGGAATGACATTTGTGTGCGTATATTATATTATATTATATTATATTATATTATATTATATTATATTATATTATATTACAGAGAATACTATAGACTGCTGCTAGCCGTGGCGACATGAGATAGATATATTGAAGTGACGTCTGAAATGGGGGTTGCTATACAAAAACCTTTTGCCTACTTTAAGGCAAAACGCTAAATATAAAAAACATGACAAGCTAAAACATTACACATATTATTATGTTTTTATTGTTTTTTTTTTGTTTTGACAAATTATTTTATACTGTGCCCGAATGTTTGAGATTCTTTATTGCGTATTTAATTTAAACTGATACGAGGGCATACTTTTAGCTCCGGTAGACCCTATGATCTTTTATAAAAATGTATATTAGAACTCTAATGTATTAGAACTGGATAGGTATCTATACATCTATACAGAAAAATAACATTGGAGTGTCTGTTTGTAATATTAAAATAACAGCTTTTCATTGTATACATATGGATGTGTACACGGTACATACACCAAAATAGCCTTTTTTACAATATTTGTCTGACTGTTTGTTCCGGCTAATCTCTGAAACGGCTGGGCAGATTTTGATGGGACTTTCATTGGCAGATAGCTGATGTTATAAGGAGTAACGTAGGCTATAAAAATAATCATCACCAATCCGCGTACGGCTGTAAATCTAAGTTAACGCGGGCGAAGCTGCGGGCAACAGCTAGTAAATAATAAAATAAAGTCGATAAATATGAAACAAGAAAAATTATCATATTAGCATAAACATCTAGACTTTTGACATAAAATTCTCAAAAGTCTTACTATAAAAATAAGAGTACTGGAAAGGAAAGGAGGAAAGGAAGAAAATAAGAGTATAGAAAATTAGTGATAAAAATAATTAAAATGCACATCCATTAAACTATTTTTATCACTAATTTTCTATATTATATAAAAATAGTTAAAATAGATGTGATTTATTTACATACTATAGGTAAAAAATTGGCATAAAAAATTAAACAAAAACGATATTTATATGAACACGTATTTTTTTAATTTTTTTTTACACAGAAACGTACGTAACGGCACAGTTACTGCATCAAATTACACATGCGTTGGTTGCACTTCCATTGTTTTTGTGAATGGTATAACAGCAGATGGACATGGCATGGGTTTATTTATCTCTTCGGTAGCTCCAAGCTGAAATATGAAAAAAAAAACTATTTTGTTTCCTTAAAGTACGATTATTTTTTGTTGTGGACAATAAAATATATTCTTTCTTTCTTTAAAGAATGGAAGTCAAAATGATTCAATTTAGCATGAATATAGACTTATCCCATCAACATAAGAGAAAGTAATTTGTCCAAAAACCACATACTTACATAGTTAAATATTTATTTAGTTAATACTCACCTTAACAATTGGAAAAGCATCAGGGTGTATGTAAGTATACCTTCCTTTTTTAAGATATGTTTTGTATCAAAGTGCAAACAGCAAATCTTTGAACACTTCTTTGGAATCCAGTCATTTCGACCAGAGGCTTTAATCCATTTCTCCCGAATGTCAGGATTAACTGAAACTGTGATGTAAGATTAAATTATGAGTAACAATTTATAATTGAGACATTGGTAACTTAAGGTATTAATAGTAGATACAAATAAATATATTATACATTATTTAAACTTTATTTAATTTGAAATAAAACCTGCATTTCTGTAATTAATGCAAATATTCCTTCCCCCCTTCCCCTTTTCTTCTTAAATATACTCCCTAGCGAGAAGGCAGGTGATGGGATAAATAAAGGAACATCTTTTATCCCTTCCCACCCTCTGTTCCTCACTTTCCAGGTGTTAACTATTTTCAGGGATAATTTTCTTCCTCCCCCCTTTTTCCTAAAATATGAGTTAGCGGCAAAGGGGAGTAGAGGGAAGAGGGATTGATAGAGAGGGAACTCCATTCCTCTCCTACAACCTCTTTTTTACGTCACCTGTTGAGGAGTCCAGCCTCAATTTTGTAAAAATATTTAAACTTAATTAAATTGAATCCTTAACCTATTCTAGAAAATTTAAAATGACGCAATTATTATCTAAATACTATTATAATCATTTATATATTAAGTTAAGTAAGTAAGAATATTGTATAAAAAATAAACCTAATTTATATTTCTATAATATAGTCTGACAAGCGAGTCGTGGGACGCGATTTATTTCGAATTCTTCATATGGCCACACTTCTGATTGTCAAACTAAATGTCATCTTACCTCTATTTGTTGTTGTTGTGGTGTAATTATTGTAAGTTTTTGTGCGAAAAAATGTCGAAACCCATTAAAAGCAGTGCCCGGAGCTTGTTGTATACAATGATAAGCAAGTATGAACAGAGAAAGGATGATATAAATCAGCGTTTCGAGAAAATACAACGAATTTTTGACGAAATTATTTCAGCTGCAAGTAAGTACATCCCAAACATTTTGATACTCGTCCTAGATTTAAACAACAAAAAAAAAACTTTTGTTTGTATTCAACATAACTTTACATTTGTTTAAATATGTACTTTCGAGAAATTGTGTTTCAAAACATACAAATTATTTCTTGTTCTAAGGTCTATCGGATAACGAAGATTTGAAACGTCAGATCGTAGACTTAATCAAAGAGCTGAAAGATATTGAGAAAAAAGATCTGTTTACCTCTGAATCCAGTTATTTGGCCCATTTATCTAAACTGACAGGTTGTATTTCAATATATTTTTGTTATATAGTAAACTGTGATAATAATCTGCCACTTAACCCAATTATTTTTATTATTACAGAAGTTGGTGTCAACACACTGAGGAGGATAAAAAAGGAAGGTTCCCTAAACCAAAATGTGTGGAACACGCCAGGAAAAAAACGCCCTCGCCAGCCCAGTGTTTCAAACTTAGATGATTTTGACATATCGGCAATTCGTAATAAAATAAATTAATTTTACTCGGTTAGGAAACAAGTTCCAACAATAAGAACTTTGTTAGCTGAATTACGAGAGTCAATAAGATTCACTGGATCTCGAGAAACATTGAGGCAAATATTGTTAAAAAATGGTTTTGAGTTTAAAACTAATAAAAATGAAAGGTCAATTCTAATTGAAAAGTTTGAAATATCTGCTCTGAGACATAGTTATCTTAGAGCTATTCATAAGAAGCGACAAGAAGGAAAGGCAATAGTTTACCTGGACGAAACATATGTCCACCAAAATTACAAGCCAAAAAAGTCATGGCAAGGACCGAGTACGAGTGGAGTAACTGACAAAATTTCTAAAGGTTTCTATCAAATTAATTTTGCCTTTTTTGGAATGTCTATAAGAATATTTGTTATTTTAATTATTACTTTTCTTTGTTTTATAGGTAAAAGATACATAATAGTCCATGCTGGCTCTGAGAAAGGTTTTGTGCCCAATGCATTATTGGTGTTCAGCACAAAATCTAAAATGGCTGATTATCATGATGATATGAACCGTAATAACTTCATAAAATGGCTGGAAGAAAAATTAATACCCAATTTAAATGAACCTAGTGTGATTATAATGGATAATGCGAGTTATCATGTAACTTAAATTAACAAGCCGCCTACGATGAGCACTTTAAAGGCTGATATTCAGAAGTGGCTCACCGAAAATCACATTTCTTTTGACAATTTTCTTACAAAGACCGAGCTTTTGTGTCTTGTCAAAGAAAACAAACCAACTCCCTTGTACGAAGCGGAAGAACTTCTAAAGCAGCATGGGCATGAGGTCATCAAATTGCCGCCATATCATTGTGATCTCAATGCCATAGAATTAATTTGGAGCTTGGCAAAAAGGAAAGTGGCGAGTATGAATCTAGGCGTGCCAGCTGCCGAAATGGAAAATTTAATAAGGAAATGTTTTGCCAGTGTGACTGCTGATGACTGGAAATCATGCACTGATCATGTGATTAATGTTGAAAATACATACAAAATAAAAGATAAAATAACAGAAGAGGAACTTGAACCATTTCTCATCAATGTTCGTGAAGATGAAAGTGATAGTGATGAATCATATTTTGAAGGCATCGAATTTCTCGAATCAGATTTTGATTATTGTTCAGAATGAATAAATGTTTTTAAGTTTTTGTTGTGCATCTTTATTATCCTTATTTTCGATGGAGTGGAAAAGTTGGTGTTGATTTTAATGTAGTTAATGTTTTCGTTTTGATTATTTTTAAACCAAATTCTTTGAAGATTCCAACCTTATCCAAATAAACAAATAATCAAGTTAAGCAAAAGTATCAAAATTGTTTTTAGACTATATATGCTGGGTTAACACCTAAAAAAATTTTAAATTTGCTGCCAGCGGCTTGTGCCACGACTCGCTTGTCAGACTCTATTTTTCTTATTTAAAAAAACCTCCAAAAGTTCTTTAAAACTATTACGATTTAAATAAAAATATGTCACTTTTAATTTAAGGATAGCTTTTGGAGATAAATTCAATCAAACAACACAATGCAAAATATTAATAACATACATTACTGGGAAAAGGAAAAACATAATACTAGCAATTTTAACATTAAAGACGTCACAAAATCAATATTAATTATTACCTTTTTTTCAATTTAACTTATTAATTATAAACCAATGAAAGTATATAACCACTATTAACCACAATATGAAATAAAATATGAACTTACGAGTGAAAAGTCAATTTTGGAATTTTCCGGTCACTATCACTTTTACAATTTATACAGGGTTGGATTTAGGCACGTTGAAAACGATAGTACAAAAAATTTAAAAAGATAGTATTTGTAAAAAAATTATAGTACACTTTAAAATTTTGAATTTAACATAGGTATTCAATAAAATCTTTAAAGTACAAAGTCAATAAACTCCTCTTTAAATTATATATTGCTTATAAGTTATAATATATTAAAAAAGTGGCAAAATTTCAGTGTCTATTTTTGTGTGCAACTAATAATTAATACAATTAATGTGGACTTTGGTGAAAACTTTTATTCTAATTTCTTTTTTTTTTACTAATACAATTCAAATTAATTATAACTTTGTTACTAATATATAAATATTTTGTTTTAGTTACAGTTTTTATCACCACTTATATGATTACTTAATTAGTTCCTTTTCTAAAATGTAATTAATCAACCGCAAAATTATAATCGGGGATCTTTGCGACTGCAACGCACCCTTGACCCTCAATAAAACTTTATTTTTTCTATATTGCGTAGATATTAACAATACAATTTATGATCGTTCTTCTTTAACCAAGCTCCATGACACTGACAACTATAACATTACTGGTAATATCGATAAATCGACTTTGTATTGTTCTAGAACATTAAAACATGATTACTGATTACAAAATATTGATCAAGTATGTAAAGTAATGAAATTATAGTATTTTTTCGTACTATTCTTAGATATGGATAGTATATAGTACGAAGCATGAAATTATAGTATAAATACTATAATTATAGTACGAAATCCAACCCTGAATTTATAACACTGAACCGAACCGTTGTTCGGGTATTCCAGAATGTTTTTATTACCTTCTGTTTTTTAATTACTAATGAATTCTTTTAATTACATTAGAAAATACTAAAATAGCACTTCACAACTCACTAGACGTTGTAAACAAATTACAAATGTCAAAATTTGTGTAGCAACATATGTTGTTTAACCTTGAAAAAATCAGCACGCACTAAGAGATGCCAATAGTATAGTCTTGTCCTTGTTTTCCCTTAATTATTGTAATAAGCACATTTCTTTTATGTGGGAAGGAGTAAGAATTATCCAGCAGGCTATAGTATTCTCTGTCTACGAGTGCCACAAACTTTTCTTGGCCGGTAAGAGCGTCGCTGTCATGGATAATAGTATTGCTAGTAAATAAAAATTAACCATTATATGGGGAAAAAATTGAAGTGATGCAGGCTAACTTAATAAGTAATTTATTGAAGTGTCATAATAAAACAATGTATACTTATATCTAGAAAAAACAGTTCTAGGAAAATAAATGTGACATAAACTTAGGAACAATACTGATATGATAGGTTTTGTTACCTGAACTATTAATATAATATCTTTTAAGATATAAGCAATCGGAAACGTTCGATAATTAAAACTTTGCCATTGTAATTAATAATGCAAGAAATAAAAATAAATACATTTTAGTTGGTTTTTTATTAGGTGTTGGTGAATAGTAAAATTATTTATTGTACGCACCAAGAAAGAAAATAAACACAAACATTACAAAACAGTACAAATAGCGGGCTTATTGCTAAGAGCATTTTAATAAATCATTTTAAGCACTCTACACGTGTTTTCCCTCTATATTTTGATACAATAATTATGATCAAACAAAACAACATCTGAAGAATCACAGAGGACATCACACATCTGTAGAGGACGAACTCCATCAATTATTTGATTTCCCGAATAGTCAAAATGTTCATCTTCAGAATCACTGCTTTCGCTTTCACTATCGCTGGCCAAACTAATAATGAACGGTTCATCTAAAAACGCATATTTTTCTCTGTATTTGTTTTCATTTCTTTTACACGATCGCAATGTTTTTTCCATTCTACAACAGATATTTTGTCGAAGGCTCCTGCAATCAACTGAGACATTTCAGTACTTGATTTCCGAAGGTTCTTCTCTGCTACATTCCGTTTCATTGAACTCCAGTTCATTTCTATTGCATTAAGATTGCAATGATATGGTGGCAATCTTAACACCGTGTGTCCAATATCTTTCATCAATTTATCAATTTCGTATTCTGGTGCCGGTTTGTGTCTTTTAATTAGTTCATAAAGCTGAGGTTTTGTATAGCTTTCGTGGAATTCCACGTTCTTTTCAGTTAGGCATTGTTGCATGGCTAACTACATTGCAATTGCAAATTGCATTGCATTGATCCAAATTTGGAAGTAACTTGTCAGCGACCCATTTTTTAAAATTTGTGTTGTTCATTTCATCATGATAATCACCGCTTTTTGTATTTGATTTAAAAACGAGCAAAAAGCATTCTTGACAAAAGCTGCTTCTCCTCCTGCATTGACGATTATATATCCTTATTACTTTGCCAACATTGTCCAGCTGTGTGCGAAGTGTGAATATATGTTTCGTCCAAAAAAACTACAAGTTTCTTTTTGTCACTAAGTTCGTTTTCCTGATTTTTTGTAAATATGTCGCCCTCCATGCGGATATATCATTACGTTCAGTAAGAACTATTAGATTGGGTCTTCTTGTATCGAAATCCTAGTTAATGTAATATTTTCCGAAGGGTCTCTCGGCTCCCCTTAAAATCAATTTCTTCTCGAAGAACATTAAGTAACTTCGGTAAAGTGGGAATTTCTTTTTTAACTGAGTAATGTCCCTGTTTCATCGGCCCGTTTCTTTTCATTTACCATTCGTCGCACTGACCTTTCACTAACGCCTATAATAAAAAAAGTAAATTAGTAAGTTTCCGTTTCATTAATACGTAGGTAAATTCATCCCCATCTATGCTGGTAACACTAACCTGTAGCGGCAGCAACTCGTTCATATACTTTTTGTAACGGTATAATTGGCGCTTGGTTGCATTTTTCTTCATTCATAAAAGAAAGAACGCGTAAAACAATGCTTCTGCCATCGCTTTTCAATACTCCAGGCATGTTTGATGTTCATAAAAACCACAAAACACAAAACTCCGCAAGTTGTATTTGAGAGCTAACTGACAATGTCTGTCTGACATTTCAAAATGCCGATGGTAGTACCAATTTCAGCCGCCGACCAAGAAAAGTATGTGGAACTGTATGAGCTAGGAAAAAGTATCATATGGAATTGACATTCGCGTATACCCGAAAGGGACAGGCATATTTTACAGGGATACAAGGGCGTCGCCAGCCGATGGCGCAGGGGGGGGGGGGGGGCAAGTTGACTTTACCTACTACAATTCATACTTTTCTCATTCTCTATGAATGAGAAAAGTAGTTATGAATTGTAGGTAAAGTCGACAGCACATGAAGCTTTTCACTTGTACTACGAGCATAGAAATACTAAGAACAGGAGAAGTGGTATGGAGGCGTGTCCGCGTATATGCTGCTTGAGCAAATCGGGTCATTTTTGAAATGTATTTTCAAAAATGACCGGCAGCGCAAATCTGTATGATGTCGCCCTTCCCCACCATGGTTCAGGCCTTGTCGTGGCGGTGGGGCTCAGTAGCCTAGGGTGAGCCCAGCACCTTGGGTGAAGCCAATTGAGCCGAGGGGGCTCTTTGTACCCCTCTTATAAGAGGGGACAAAAGAGCAGGGGGCAAGGGGTGAGGATGGGAACCTCACCTCATTGTACTGTCCCGACGTTGGGAGGGGTTGTTTTGTGGTGCGGGACAACCCCTCTGTGGAGGTGGCGTCGGTCCCTTGCGGGGCTGACTAGCCGTCTAGGTGCTCTGTTAGCTTAACAGATCCGGGGCACCTCACCAAGGCGGCACTGGTGGCACTCGCCGGGTTTTAGTGGGTAGAGCTGCGTCCATTTACCATCTTTCGGGCGCAGCGAGTCCCACATACCCACCTGGGGAGACTCACTCCCCAGGCTGGATGCCTCAGAGCATTTCCCAGCGTAAATGAAAAAAAAAAAAAAAAAATGATGTCGCCCGCAAACGAGAAAACATATACAGATTCCGTCGTGTTCAGTGGTTTTTTGTAAGAACAGAAGTGAAATCAAACATTTAACAAGTTATGGAATCTGTTATCATAAGTTAATATTACATTTTTACAATATTTTACTTTAAAATCGTTAAATCGTTTGGCGACGAGACAGTGATGTAAGCTATCGATAAAACGTCGATTATCGAATGATTCATTTCCTTGCAGTTTATTAAATATTTTGTGTGTATGTACTCGTATGATTTTATTTATATATCATATATTTTTATAAGTTCAGCGTATATTATGAATTAAGCGTTTTTGTACATATGCTATTTTATTGTATTTGTGTCTGTTTTTTTAACGAAATAATATTATGTGAATTATTGCCAAATTTGAATATTTATCAATCATATTACGAATAGTTTTTTTTTACTAATTTCTACCATTTTACAGTGTACCTAGTTAAAGGGTGTGTAATCAGAAATCGGGAAGTACACAATTTTAATATATAGAATATATTTGGGTATGGCTGAAAAAATATTATGGCATGCCTCGAGCTATTGCCCAACTTTACACGGTTTTGGATATTTTACTACACCTTCAAATGTTAAAAAAAAATCATCAGTAGGTATCACCTTTTTTCCCAATTCTTATGTTCTTCATCTTATTAACCGTTACGTTATCTCTGATTCCCCTTTCTCTTACACAAGCCATTATACAAGTCAACATAAGTATTCCTGCCTGTACCTACCTATTACAAATGAGTCCGTGATTGATCTTTTAAAAGCCTACTGCTTATCGCTTTATCAGTTTCAGCTTAGCTTTGCATATGCAAATGTTAGCTATAATTGTACATTTCCAGTTTTCCAAAAGATGAAAACTTAAAAATTGGATTGACGCTACAGGAAAGCCATCTAACTGGTTATTTACAAAAAATAGCATAATATGCTCAATTCACTTCAAGGAGGAAATGTTTGAGCCTGTAAAGAAAAGAGGCAGACTTTTTAAATGGGCTTTTTACGTCTCAATGTCGCCTTATTTAGTTTTCATTACTGTCATCTTTAGTGACATTTGCACAATTAAGACGAGTCGATTAACGTAAAAAATCATGAAAATCAATCCACGTGCTTGTTCTATATAGTACTAAAAACAATCTGTACAAACATACACACATAAGTAAGAAAAATGAAACATTCTTGTTTGTACATTTTATTTTTATTACTACAATAAATTTCAGGATACCATAATAGACTTAAAAATACAATAAAAAGCTAAGATAAGAATTTTGAAAAAACCCACGTCGATAATTCAAAAAGGATAAAATTATCAAAAACCACCGATTTAAAGAATTCATGTAACAATCGTAAAAAGCTTTTATCAGTAGATTTGATCTCTCAAAGTGTCGGACATAATATGAACACTAGAGTATCAGTTTTCATAGCACTTCCCTATGTAACTTTTTGGTTCTCGAAAATGTAGATGTTGCAATAACATATTATTCAACTCCCTATAAACTTAATCAATAACCCTACAAAATCCATCTACTGCACTGACTCACCAGGGGGCGGCCCTGGTGAGTCGTCACCATAACACATATTTTAGAACATGCACCATATTTAAATCCGAACCTATCATCTAAAACCGCATCCAAAACGGACTTATAGTTTTGGTTTTGCACAAATAAATGTTTAAAAATGTTTTGCTACAGCCCACTGGTAAGTCGTCACTGTAAAATCTATCTATTAACATGCACTAATCAAATCCAAGCCCATCATTGAAAACCGCATCATAATTGGACAAGTAATTTTGGAGAAAAATGGCAACAATGTTTACTGCAATGGCATCTGGTGAGCTATCAACGTAACACTTATCTAAAAACATGCACCAATCAAATCCAAACTCATCCCTGAAAACCGTATCAAAATCGGACTGGTAGTTCTGGAGATAAATGGCAAAATTATATACAGTCTCCATACCGTCACGGGTAAAAATAAATGTAAGAATCGACAACTTTGCAACACACCTAGTACATCACTGTTCGTACTTCGTAATTGTACACAGAAAAATGTAATAAGTGAGTGTGAAAGTAGGAATAAGCCCTATTTTTAATAAAATAAGGTTTATATTTGATTGGTTAGAAAGAGAGGTAGAGAGTTGTTCCGCTGTTACTAAGATTGAGCACTTTGAGTGATAAATAAGGTTTAAATTTGATTGTTTAGAAAGAGACCGAGCGATCCGTTTCTACGGTGCATGTTGAATGAGCGTTGTGTATTATTTATATATTATTATTATTTAAGGGTTGGGGACGCCAGCAAGGCCAGACGGGTGATCAGTCCTCATTAACGGGACCATTTCACCCAATTCCCCGGGCTCGCCTCTGGGATTAGATGCGGGGACGGGTTATCATTTGCCCCTCTGGTGTCACCCCCTCAAACCTACGTGTTGATCTACAAAAACTACTTAGCTGCCTTATGGTTAGATATGCCAAATCTTCCTTCTTCAGCTCGTCCGCTCCAAACAGCTCCCATCTTGCGTATGCATATACTGGGCATTCCGTTATGAAGTGCAGACTGGTCTCTTCTTTCTCTTTGCACTTAGGACACAGAGGGTCCTCTGCTAGCTTCATTATTGACAGGTGTCTGTTGAGTGGGCAGTGTCCCGTCAATATTCCCACAACTGTTCTAATGTTGCTCCTATTGAGTTTGAGCAACTCTTTAGTCTTCTTGCTGTCAAGCGTCGAGATGAAGAGTTTCGACTGTCTACAGCTCTTCGTGTCATTCCATCTCTGGTTTGTTTCTTTGTTTATTCTCAGGGTTATAACATTTTTTGTTATCCTGTGTGCTATTGGCAGTCTCGGCTCAGGGCCTATGAACGTCTCATCGGCTCCTTCTCTCGCCAGTCTGTCTGCTTCTTCATTGCCCGCATTACCCTCATGTCCAGGTACCCAGGCAACTACTATCTCAGTCTGGTCTGCTAGATCTTGCAGGGTGTTTTTGCATTCTTTGACCAATTTTTTATATATAGTATTTATATATAGTATTTATATATAGTATTTATAAGGTTTATTTTTTATTCTTTAGAACGTTAGGAGTGGTTATGATTTATGAATAGCTATATGTGTTGCAAAGCGTGGTGGGGACAAACTGACGACACGTGTACCTCCTTTGATTTCAATGAAACGCCATAATATATCCTTATTTTTAATATCTGTGACTACGAGCCTTACGTCTACAGCGATTGTAATAACAATTAACAACAGTATCTTAGTACTATATACATATATATTCTGTGACAGTTATACAGAGTCCAATGTGTAAAGCTACACGAGCACGAGCTCTTGACTATGCAATAAAAAACTTGTAAATAAGTTATAACATTTATTAGAAGAATAGAATAAAAAGGAGTTTGAATTTGAATAAGTGTACTTACAGCGTACAGCGTGTTTTTTTTTATATTACCAGATTTTAATATTATAGTGGTCGTTATTTGTTTATATTAGGTTAATTAAAACATAATTTTCGGGGATTCATTGTAAACTTCTCGACCACTTTATTATTAAAATCTTGTAATCCATGTATAAGTTTTCGGTGCACACTCGTCATGGCCAAACCATTGAGGCGATTTTCACTCATAGTGCTTCTTAGCCAGGTTTTTAGTCTCCTGAGGCTGCTAAACGATCGCTCTACCGTACACGTCGTGCATGGAAGAGCGATCAAAATTTTCAACGCTTTTTCCGTGTCGGGAAAGAAGGTTTTTGCTTCTTTTAGGATATCAACAACGGTTTGATCTGTTGAGTTTGGTTTATTATGCCAGAATTGCTGCCAAAGCTCGACTTCAATTTTTATGTTTGGTAAATTATAAAACTGAGCGATAGTTTCACAAGTTTCTGTGAGATTTTTGACTGACATCGTTTGCATATTTTGTGCGGGGTGTAATTTAGATAAAGCAAATGATGGAGTATTTTCTTCAGCAAAGCGTATTTCAAGCGATGTAATAACGGAGTCCAAGTATGGTATTATTAATTATCTTTTCCAGAATTCTGAAGGGCTTTCTGCTGGGTGATTGCTTCGATGACGTTGTTTCCCAACAATGCGCGGCATTGAAGTGATATCCTCCTCCAGGCCGACTTTCTCCGCAACAACAGTAGCATCCTTTATAAATTCATCTGTGACACTTTCGGGATTATCACGGTGGCTATTAAGCAATTGCAAAATGCGTTTGACGTGTTGCGAGGCCTTAACCACATCCAAAGCTATGGATTGGAGTGCGTTGACAACAGGTTCCAACAAAGCAGAGTATTTAGCTATCAAAGTAATACAAAGTATAAACGAAATTTTGAAAGCAGCCGCATGGAGTTGAAAGGCGTTTTTTCGAGTTGCACTGTTTCCTTCACGCGATAAGTTTTCTAAGGCTTCCAATATAACAGGAAAATTTTCCTTAAATACTCTGATAGTTTTATGTTTCTCACTCCATCTTGTTTCGCAGAGCCTGGCAATATTAGGTACCAATTTTCTTCTCAAAACAGATTCCCGAAAAAAATTAATCCCATGGTGTTTCGAATTTCAGGAAGAATATGGAGATCATTTATTTCCAGATTCAGTTTATGTGACGAGCAATGAAAGTACAATGCTTTGGTAAATTTTTTGAGCAGGATCGCTTGTACTCCACCGTCTTTTCCGGACATCGTCGAACAACCGTCAAATCCAAAACCAACGCATTTATCAGCAGGATTAAGGTCTTCTTTTGTCAGAAACTCATCGATGCAATATGCAATAGATTTCGCATCCAGACCTTTCAGCTCAACAAATCCGACGAACATTTCTTGGACTTTATTGGCTTCCTCGTTAAAATATCGCAGCCCAATCGATAATTGTTCAGTACCGGAAATATCAGCTGTTTCGTCTGCTAACACACTATAAGCTTCTGCTTCTTTTACTTTTTTCACAATGTCTGCCTTAATAACATCTCCACAAATTGCGATAATTTCATTTTGAATATCAATCGATCATTAGCTTGCATTCTTTTTCCCATGCTCAATGTGTTTCTTCAAAACTAAATCTCCCGCGTCAATTCGTAGCTTGTATAAGTCCTCGAGAATACCTTCGCTAATGTTTTCCTCTCAGAGCTAAGTCGTGCGACCCGCAAAACGTAATGCAGGAAATAATAGATGTTATAATTTTTCGGTTTTCTTCAATAATGCCCTGGGAGTATTTGTTGAGTTGTAAATCTACAGGCACACTTCCAAGAAATGATTTAGCGGCTTCCAGTGCCATCTTATGAAAGTGGGTTTCCATGTGCTTTTTGCAATGCTCGTGAATATCTTTGAACTTACAAAACGGCCTTATGATAAATGACCCTAATACGCCTCTAAAAGAATTTGGATTTGGCGGGAACAACGTACAATATTTACAAAAGGCTCCATTTTGGTGCCTGGAATAGGCCAACCATGGAGAGTACGTTTCCAATCATGAATAATTGAATTTCCTCTTTAAATGTTTAGCGTCTTCCGCAAAGTCATACGTCGCAGACGGAGACCAAGTGTTTTCAAGCAATTCTTTCTTCATTTCAGTCGATAACATTGATGCTTGTCCAATAAATTTACCGATGTCATTTTCGTTGCAGTCATTTATCGAAGAGTCGGGAACTAAGTCCGGTTCTTTGGATGTGCTAGGTCTCGTCAGGTCACCCACGGAATCATCGCTGTCACTGCTTGCTCCTTCAGGTTTCTTTCTTTTTAAAACTGCAAAACAAAATATTTGAAATAGCTACAACTTCTTATGGTCCGCAATTCACATTGAAAGCATAAATGCGCTTCAAGACGGCGGCAGGCTCGAGCCCGTGCAAGGACGAGCGTCCACGATATTTTTTATATCAACAGTTCTAGCTATTTCGGGCGGTTTAACCGCCGCGGCTATGCTCGCACGGTCTCGGGCATCCTCGCTCGAGCACTCTAGAGCGGGCGCGACGACACGGACGCGCCGGAGTCTCAAGCATACGCGAGCCGACTGTGCCGAATCGGCACTGCCGATATACATTCAAACAATTTTCTACTTTAAGCTATGGTAATACGATCCTACGATACGAGATCCTATTTTCGATTGAGCCATTAAATTGAGCAATTTTCCTTTTGGTTTAAACTGACGACCCTTAAGAATCGGATATCGTGCCTAGAAACGGATTTTTTGCGATTTTAAAAACCGATGCAAAATCAGCATTTATAATCAAATCAATTGACGTTATTTTACGGACGGAAAATACGAAAGCTAAACTCAAGTGATACTCACCAAAAAACATTCTGATGTCCATATTGATTATGTGGTCACAGCAACTATTTAGATGTGATAATAGCGCACAAAACAAACGTAAAAGCGGGCAGTAGCAACGCTAACGCACGAATAAATGACAGACAGACGCTAAAACAAAGGCGGCTGTGCGGGGGGCGCGGGCGCCGCGCGGTTACATGTTGCTTCCTCACTCCCCCTCTCCCGCTTCAAAGATAGAGTAGAACAGAGCGTAGTTGAGCGTACGGAATATTAGGAGTGGAATTGGTGAATTCATATTTCATTCGAGTTTCGACGTACGGGAATGATTGTTCAAGGCTTGAACTTCAAGCAAATCAACTCAAAGACTTAGGACTTTGGTTGCATTATATTTGGCAACTTTTTTAGAATCTCTAGGGGGGGGGGCAGCTGCCCCTCCCTGCCCCCCCTTGGCGACGCCCTTGCAGGGATACCACATTCATAATAACAAGTCTACTTATTTCTTTGAAACAAGTTAATTAAAAATAATAAAAAAACTGGTAAAGGTTGATAGATAACTATAAGCATTAGCCCTAACCAAAAATTTATTGTAATTTTAGACAGCTGCATTTTTCCGGATTATCGAAAATATTATGTAATGACTAATAACAAACCGCTAAAAACATAAATAATAAAAAAGAAGGCTATATACGTCTTAATATGTATGATCTATAGTACATAGCCTTTTAGGATAGCAATAAACATATTTGTTTTTATTTTGTTTATTTCGAAAATTCCAGTCACCCTTTTTATATTATAATCCCACATTCTTGGGTAATCTGCCTATAACAAAACTGGTATCACCATACCTAAATAAACCGACCAAATTAAAAAGTAGTACAAAATGGCGACATATTGGCAAATTGTTTGCGAGTGAGAAGATAATTTTTTGTTGGGCACATCATTGTTGTGCCAACAGGGGTGAGGGGAGGAGGGGAGAAGCGGAGAGGAGAGTTGCTTATAAAATTGTGTGCGATTTGGTGGAGCGTTACTATTATTGCAAAATTCTTGATATAAAGTTTTAATAGTCATTAAAATATCATCAGTAATTGCTTATTTTATTTAAATTTACATAATATAAAGTAATTATATGAACTAATATCATATTATATTTGAAGGCCGTAAAAAATATTTATTAGTTAAGTAATAATAGCATTAATAGAACAAAAATAGAATTGGGTTTTATAGCGAAGTGGACCGGGTTCTTGAGTACTCGTAAGGATACGATAAAAAAGAACCATTAGGCTTAGTTCGACGTGTTCGATGGTTTAGGTGGTGTATATATTTCAGACGGCAGGGGCAGGTACAGTGTCCGCACTGTCGTGCCTGGGATAATCTCCCACTTTTGTTTGACGTACGCCCTTTGGCCTTGCGCTGGTCACGTACGCCACCACGCACCCCTGAATGCGTATAATAAATGGTACTACTGTCTAGAGGACCCTAGGAGACGTAGGTCGAAATGAAACAGTATAGTGGAACCTCGGGAGATGTATATATTAAGTATTTTATTTAAGCAATGTGTATGTGAGTATGTATATATGTATCTATATAATATGTGCATATATGTATATAATATATTTATATTCCGACTTATAAAATAAGTATATGATCGAATAAACCATACAGTATAATTTATTATGTTGTTTATATCACGGTATTATTAGTATAGTATCATATAATATTATGTAAATTTTATATTTTTATTTATGTTTTTTTTTTCTTCAGAATGCCGCCAAAATAAATAACTAATAAAATTAATGGTGGG
The DNA here is from genome assembly GCA_963853865.1 of Helleia helle. Lineage (NCBI taxonomy): Eukaryota > Metazoa > Arthropoda > Insecta > Lepidoptera > Lycaenidae > Helleia > Helleia helle. Next base: position 2,814,606 of record OY971420.1, read on the forward strand.
CCTGAAAACCAGTGTTAGGGCTATTATAGTCCTAACTTAAACTGAGGTCGCACCTTTTTGTGAGGCTCGCTGCGAACATAATTTTATGTACATAATGTTTTTACCTCGCTAAATAGGCCAGTTATGTACATCTGTTGCATTTTTTATAATTTTTTGTTTACATTCTTTTTATTTTATATGTACTTGTGTTTTTTTTTGTATAATATTCAATTCATGCAGTGTGTTCTCACAAATAAAGTTTATTATTATTATTATTATACTAAATAAAACAAAATATCACTTTCACTTTGCTCCTAGTTCTCGGCTCTTGACTATTTCACTTCTTACTGCTCTTCGTGTAGCCTCTCCGATGGGTATACTGCGACTGACAATTAAGCCCAAAATTGGCTCGACATTTATACGACACGGTTGGTATTATCGCGTATTTTCCTTATAATTTTACTGTGAGCCGAGATCTAAAATGTTTAGTTATTATGTTTTCTATTAAACCCTTATATTTTATACATTTTTATAAACCTAATGTCATCATTTATAACATAAAACATTAATTATATATATATATATATATATATATATATATATATATAAATATATAAAACATTAATTATATATATATATATATATATATAATTAATGTTTTATGTATAAATATATATAATTAATTTATCCAAAAAGTTTACATTAAACTCTCCCATGATATGATATATAATATATGATATGATATTGATGAATTTCAAGTAGATACACGTGTAGATTTTTATATCTTACCACTTCAAATTAATAATAAACCTTGTTTTAATATCGTATATAGCGCATGGTGTACACACGGCTGGCAACACCATTCGCCGCGTCGGGAGATTAAGCCGACCGCCGGCACGATATCGGGAATGACCGAGACTTTGCGCCCGACTGTCCCGACATTAACGGCCGCATTTTATAATAGTCACTAGTCAGTACCACGGGGTACAAACTACCTAACATTGACAAGTAGACTTCCCGCAGGAATGGCGGCTGAGAGCAATATTGAAGCGCCTCTATGAAATATTTATGGAACTAAATTCAATTAGTATATTATGTCCACGGGGTACAAACTACCTAACATTGACAAGTAGACTTCCCGCAGGAATGGCGGCTGAGAGCAATATTGAAGCGCCTCTATGAAATATTTATGGAACTAAATTCAATTAGTATATTATGTCAAAAATAGCCGCCATATTTTAGTCTTAGTATTACGTGGTATTACAAAATTACAATAATGTTATATTTGTATTTAGTAAACTTGTTTTTGTTTACTATTTTTGTGTTGAACTTACATGTGAAAGTGATTTCCATATATTTTCGGTCCATATATCACAAAAAACTAAAACTTGAGTTGTTAAGTTAAGTTTGTAAGCGGTGGGATTTTCTTACACAATATGCCCAATTGTGAGAAAGACTTCGAAAATGGAAATGGCGAGTTTATACCACAAACACAGGAAAGACACGTATTATGAGTTCTGGTTGTCCCACTTTGTTCCTGCAATCAGAAATACCGGGACTCCAGTCTCCAACAAATTCTCTTCTTGTGACTTCTGGTGAGTGAATATGAACTTGTTTTCGTTATGAATCTTATATTTTTATATTACGAACCAATAATCGGTTGAGGTGTAGCCTTAGGGGCGCTATGGGCGGTGACTTAGAAAATTTACGAAAGACTGGCAAATTTAAAAAGGAATCCTTATTACTAATCCAATGTTTGTTAGTAGTCAGACGTCTACGAGTAGTGATATTACTTCCATAACATTGGAAAATCATTTGTAGCATTTGCCTTTTTGCTTCTCTTATGCGTTTAGGGATCTCCGTTCACATAATATATGAAAAATATTTACCTAGTTATTGCTAGAATTTAATTAAATTGGTATTTATATTTATCTAAATTATATTTGATCTTTTATTTATTAGTCGGTGCAACGAGGCACGAAACTAGTGTTGGAATAAATTGTGAGTACAATTGTTTCAGTTGCCGTTACAGTGGAGAACATTTTGTTAATAATATAACGACCGCCTGATGCTTCTAATATAGAATATCTAATGTTGAGACAGACAAATTAAAGATGCTCAGAGGAAAAACCATTATTGTGTCAGTCTTATTGGTAAGTTATTAATGGATTTAAGTGAATATTAATAATCATTTATTTTCTGTATAGAATGCTACTTTATAAATTTTAATTAAGTTATAGTTAGTATATGGGCCCCAACGTAAATGTAACTGAGAAATTTGCTGAGACCTGAAATTGAAACCACATTTTCATATGTGAATGCTTCAATACAACGGTTTCTGATTCTACTGAATTTGTATTTAGAAAGTGAATGAGATTTTTTATCTAACATAGTGTAGTCCACTGCACTAGAATAATATTATTAATACAAATATGATATTTTTACATAGAGTCCAGCATCTATGAAAAACTTTCAATAATTAAAAAAAAATATTTTTTTTAATATGTTGGGTCATCTCATCCCAAACTAGGTAGAGCCTGTTCTTATGGTAACCAGACAACTGATACATAGTTATATATTTCTAAATACATACATATTATAGATAAACTACACCTAGACACAGAACAAATGATCATGCTCATCACATTTCATTTGATTGTTTGTCCTGGGTGGGAATTGAACCCACAACCTTCTGGTTAGGCAGTCAGGGTCACTAACCACTAGACCAACAGGCCAGTCATTTCCCCCACCATGGTTCAGGCCTTGACGTGGCGGTGGGGCTCAGTAGCTTAGGGTGAGCCCAGCACATTGGGCGAAGCTAATTGAGCCGAGGGGCTCTTTGTACCCCTCTAATAAGAAGAGGGGACATAAGAGCAAGGGGCGAGGATGGGAACCTCACCCCATTATACTATCCTGAGGTTGGGAGGGGTTGTTCTGTGGTGCGGGACAGCCCCTCTGTGGAGGTGGCGACAGTTACTTGCGGGACTGACTAGTCGTCGAGGTGCCCTGTTAGAGCCTGTTAGAGCCCTGTTATTTTTGAATGAAGAATACTGAGCGTTACTTCCGTCAGAAAAAAATCTGAGTTACTCTCTAGTCGCGCCTAAAGAAGTTTTACTTCAAAAATGATGATGTATCATAACCTTTTTCAAAAAAAATAATTTCATTATGAGAATTCCTTATTTACTAAATGCCTGCCTGCCTTATTGTGCTTGTACTTACAAATATTAATAACATTTTTTAAATTAATGTCCTCATTTATTTTCAAACATCCATGCGTCCTCTATGCTGCATGTGATGCTATTGGACAAAATTGTTAACTGATTTTGCACCTGTACATATTTGCCAATCTACAAGTACAGGTAAAGTTATTTCCCTATTATTTCCAAAACGTTTAGAATTATTTTTCAATGATACATTGAAGTCTTATCATCCATTTCTACTTGTTTAGATGAGCCTTAGGCAGCTGCAGCCTTGGTGAACGTCAGTGAAGACTGTCCCAAACCTAAAAATTCTAACTCATTATTTGGGATCATTGATGGGGAAACTGGAAGCTATTCTGACTGCCAAATTTAAAGAGGTATTATATTATATTATTTTTCACTCTTTTTTTAAAACATCTATTCTTATTAATTAATTACTAGCTGTTGTCCGCAGCTTCGCCCGCGTTAACTTACTTAACTTAATTTATATTACTCGCAGCGTGATGTTATATAGCCCATAGCCTTCCTCGATAAATGGGCTATCTAACAGTGAAAGAATTGTTAAAATCGGACCTGTAGTTCCTGAGATTAGAGCGTTCAAACAAACAAACTCTTCAGCTTTATATTATTAGTATAGATTAATATCCAATGTTCGTTAGTAGTCGCACTTTACAAGTAGTGTTATTACTTCCATAATATTGGAAAATCATGTGGCATTTGCTCCCTTTTTGCTTCTCCTATGTATTTAGGGATCTAAGTTCACATACATGATAAATAGTTTAGGTAAGAATTTAGATAAATTTGTATTTAACTATTTAAATATATTTGATCTCTTATTTATTAGTTGGTGGAACGAGGCACGAAACTAGTGATGGAACAAATTGTGACTGCGATTACTTCAGTTGCTGACGCGATGGAGAACGATTTTGTTGAATATTACGACCTCCTGATGCCCTGCCTAAAATACAGAATCTCTAATGCTACAACAGATGAATTAAATATGCTCAGAGAAAAAACCATTGAGCATGTCAGTCTTATTGGTAAGTTATTAATGGATTTTAAATGAATAATAAAAAACCTAAATGGCACTCGGGGACTGCCCGGGTAAAGCTATTGCATAACATATTTTATCAACTTATATTAGTCGGGTGTTGGGTTTATTTTCGTTACGGAATTTCTTGATAAAAGCTATGCAATAGCTTAATAATAATTTACTTTCTCTGTACAGAATGCTACTTTATAAATTATAAATATGTAGTTATAAAAAATATAGTTATATATGGCCCTCAATGCAAAAGCAACAGAGAAATTGACCTGAAGGTATTACCTGGATGCGCTCTGCTGCGCTCCCGACTGCATCGCCATTCTGTTTGTTTCTTCCGTGAAACATTTTTGCTGTGTTTCGGAGAGAAAGGCAGGACAGGCAGTGTAATTACTGGCATAGAGACTTAACATCTTGTCTTAGTATAGGCAACAAATTAATGAGTTGCCTGGACTAGTCTCAGGCAGCTTGTTTATGAATGAGATTCTTTGTCTTGAATAGTGGAGTATTAGAATATTATTATTATAAATATGATATTTTTAAATAGAATCTAGTATTTATGAAAAACTTTCAATAATTTCTACATGTTGATTATATATTTTTCTTTTAATATTCCTTTTTTTCTATTTCAGAAGGTTAGCAGTAACAAAGAAAGATCAACAGGCAATGTACGACGAAGAAAATATAAAGAAGAACAAAAAAAAACGAAAAATTGAGAAGAAACTACAGTTCAGAAGACTGAAAGCTTGAGTTGAAACAACCTCATCACACAAGTGTGAAATTAATTTATTTAATTAAAAATAAATAATAAGTTCCAAAAAATAATGTTTTTTTTTGCCTCAATTCTCTATCATAAATTAATTTAAAATAAAAATATTAAAGAGCAATTTCGGAAAAAAAAACAGGCAGCATGGGCTCTGGTCTTAGCCTGTTCCAAAAGATGAAGAAGGAACGATAAATAAACTTCAAACTCTATTTTGCTTGTCAGCGGGATGTCTGCGATCGTTGTTGGTGAGTGGTGCGTCTGAATACGTAGTACATTCTCTATATAGTTTGTGACTAAAGCGAATCGAAATTAATGAAACTGAAAAATTGAGTACCTACCTATTGAGTATTGACATTTGTGGAGTTGTCAGCACCTAAAAGTCAGATGAATTTAAAATCAGAGTATTTAGTTTTTACGCGATTTTTATTTTATAGTAATTTTAATAATAATAATAATATTTATTTGTAAAAAACATGTTTATTTTTATTTTTTATGGCATAGTAGGGCAATGAGCAGTCGAAGCCGTTTGGCGACTACCGACGCCCAAACACATCCGCACAACCAAAGATGATTCAGATGCGTTGCCCTCCTTTTCCCTAATTTGTCAAATATGTCCGTCATTTTGTACTACTTTTTAATTTGGTCGGCTTATAAAATATGGTGATACCAGTTTTGTTATAGGCAGATTACCCAAGAGTATGGTATTATATAAAGGGTGACTGGAATCTTAGAAATAAACCATTACAAATATGTTTATTTGTATCTTAAAAGGATAAATACTATAGATCATAAATATTTCGAGGACGTTGGCCTTCTCTTTTGTCATTTAATATGTTGTAGCGGCTTATTTATCATTACATATTTTCTATAATCCTGAACAATGCAGCTGTCTTAAATTATTACTATAAAGGTTGGTTAGGGCTTATCACTATAGCTGTTATCTATCAATCTTTTCCAGTATTTTTATTTTGAATACACTTTTTTTCAGGAAATTATGTGGACTTATTATTATGACTATGGTATCCCTGCAAAAATATGTCTGTCCCTTTCGGGTATACTTGAATGTCAATTCAATTTGATACTTGTTCCCAAAGAGGTAGATTATCAGGTCTTTGCCTAAGATCAAGTATCAATAGGGTATTTGCTTGTTCCTAGATCTCGACGACCCATAAGTATACTATAATATATTCCTATCTCTTTGCTGGTACGTATAGTCGGACCATAAAGTTAATATACCTAGCGGAATAGAGGAACAAAAAACTGAGCGAGTGAGATGTCACTAGCAGCAACACCGTGTAATAAAAAGAGATGCGTGCTGCGATGTAACAGAACCATTTTTGCAACTGTTTGACATTTCTCGGCATAATCCGTCACGCTGACAATTTAAGCTTTGTGAATTTTTGTGATATTACGTGAAATCGTGCATATTTTTGAAAAATAGTGTTTCAGTGATTGATTACTGTACAACACAGCGAATTAACCCCGAAAAATGTTCATTTTACAGGTAAATTATTCCAAATCGACACCTCCAAACATAGTATTTATTTTTGCTATAATATGCTTCGAATTGTAATTAGTAAATATGATAATTCTCTTCTATAAACATTTATCTATGTAAGAAACAAAGATTGAATACACATAATGCAGAATTTACGAATATTTTGTGTAAAAGATATAATTTTCGTTTTACACTAGGGCTGTATCAAGTTATCGATATTTCGTGTTCAGTGTCTATAACGCGGTAAACGAATATGTATTACTGTTGTTAAAATACTTATATGAGGTAGAGATATGAATAACCTGGGAACGTGGACCTATTTAATTTATTTGACTGATCCATAGGTATCAGTTTTTTGACTGTTATTATCATTAGTATATAATTTATGTATCTTTCAGATTTCCTACTAACTTGGATACTAGAAATGCATGGCTTAGATTAATTGATCGCCCAAACTGGAATATCACGAAAACTTATTCATGTGTGCAGTAAGCATTTTGAAGAAACATATTTACAGAAGCGAAGAGCGAAACGAATTTTGATGACATCTGCTTTTCAAGCAATTAAATGCAAGCTCTTTGTTTTTTTATTAGATTTTGAATAGAATGAGGATTTATAACATTCTTATTAGCATTGTAAGGTTTAATTTAGTATTATTATCTAATAGAATGAGGATTAGGTCGAATTTATAGGAGTTACCTATAAAGAAAAAGATAGTAGGTAAGAATTTTATGTGAAAAATTGAAAATTTAATTATTATATTATCAATTTGAAACTTATGTCAAAAGAATGGATTCAATTTGCCAATATAAACACAAAAAGAATTGTGACGATAGCTTAAAACTATTATACGTTTAAAGTTATTGATGAATACGTAAAAAAGTGAGTTACCTAATCTATAAAAAGTTCATTGTATCTGTAATATTTTACTGTGCAAAGATATACCGGGTGTAATCGTTAAGTGTGCACAGGCGATTATTCCATAACTATTACAAATATCAAAAAACTTTATACTGATATCGAAAGTACTTTACCTAATGAGTAAAATGACAATAATAACTTATTAAAAATAAAATACAAATACCCAAAAATTGTACATTAAACTCTCCCATACATTTTATTTCTTAGTAAGTACAATTTTTTTTGTATTAAAAGCTGATGTTCGAAGTGACGTCCTCGTTGTGCAATACAATGGACGAGCTCTATAATTTAGTATTTACAGTTTCTAAATGAACTTTCCTTAAAATTTGCGGAGTAATTAAAGCAATTGCACAACGTACACGATTCTGTAACTCTTCTAGGCTGTGAACTCTCTCAGCGTATACGTGGTATTTGACAAATCCCCATAGGAAGAAATCACAAGGCGTGAGATCCAAGGATCTAGCAGGCCAAGGGGTTGCACTATTATTGGCTAATAAGCCATTTATTAAGCAAATTGAAAAAGCACAATAAATTGGCGGGAATGAGAACCCACCATAAAGAATTTAAATTTAGAACGAACACCAAAGAGTTTCTTTCTTTTTGGTTTTATTTAGTATGTTGCTTTTCAGTTAGTTCAAATTCTCTATATAGTTTGTGGTTCAAATCAATACGTATAGGTACTGGCTCACTTTGGGCGCCAGTTATAGTTTATGGGGTTCAGAAACTCAAAGAATTATTTTTGCGCACAAAACTATATTGAATTTAGAATGGCTTACAAGAATTAAATACAGTACAGACTTCACTATTAATATAATTAATCTAAGAATACTGGGTCCGTTATGACGGTCGCCGGAACGACGCAATCGTATTTAACTCTCCGCGGACTACTCAAGTACTGACCACAAACTATATAGAGAATACCAGGGCGCTTAATCTTAGTACAAAAAACTGGGGTCAGCAATGGGTACAATAATATAAAATCACGAAGTATATGTAGTCCCTGTAGAAAATCAGTTTAGATCTGTTTTTTAATTTTGTTGGATTATAAACGAACGATTATATGACAACTATAAATAAGAGATGGCAGTACTCTTATGTTTGAATCTTCGTAGTTCTACTATAATACGCAAGATGGCGTGAAAACAATCATGCATTTGGTTTGTTGTTTTTATTTTCGTTCATATTGAAACAGGCTAAGACCATAGGCCATGCTGCCAATTCTGTCGTAATCAATATTTTGTCTAAAATATGGAAGAATAGTGGAAACACCAAGGCACGCGGCTTCGCCCCTCCAGTTCTCTATAAATCAACTATCATTCCCCGCTCTAAGATGAAGAACTAAATAGTTAAAAGTTCAATCGTTAAATCGAAGTGTTTTTGTTTCATTGTTTAGTAATGTGAATAAATTACTGTTCGCTTTCCTACATACCTGCAAATTAATTTTGTAATTCATATTCCAAAAAAATTACCTAAAAATATCTAGACCAAATACATAGCAGGCAAAATATTATATGAGGAGTGTTATTTAAATGGTTAGCACAGTATTAGTATTTTTGTGAGCAGAAAAATATAATAATATGTAAGCAGAAATAGCTAATTGATCAGCAACTCATGGTGGGCAAACATTTCAAAATCAATTAGCAATATATGTCATTCTGGATGGCTATAATTATTTTTGTACAGCTTATTAATTATATAAGCTGCAGTGAGCAGCTCTGGTTTAATAAAATTTTGGTAAGCACTAAGAGGGTAAGCAAAAAAATTCATTTTGTGCTGCATATAAAAGTAGCAAAAATACTTAACTTGTCATTTAGGTACCCAAGTACTTAAGCTATATCTTTTCTCTAAAGCATCACAAACCAATACTTTTTCAATCATAGATTTAGTTGTAGAACAAACCGAAAAATGGGATTTTGTTCGTCACTGTCATCAATTCGGTAACAAACCACAAAAACTTCATGCGGATGCAAAGAAAATATTGGTATGCTGACCAAATTATTTAAATGCATTTTTTTGGCTCAACAAATTGTATAATTGCTGGATATTTAATTACTTCTCTTACTTATATATAACAGACAGTAGGCGATATACGTTAGACTAAATTATAATGTATAACTCAAACTGAGCTTTATTTAAGCTTAAATTACTCTTCTTTGGCAAATCCTTCAGAAAGCCAAAGCAAAAGAAGAAGAAGAAAAGTAGAAGATGGAGAAAGTTTAATTGCGATATTTTGTTTATTTTTGTGATCTTATTGTTATGTTAAACGTTTGTTGCTGAGTTGAGCTAATGTTTCTCAAACTAATACATATTAGTGACCAGAAAGTAATTTTATGAGTGTTCGTGTTAAAAGTAGAGTCCTGATAGGACTCCAGTATAGTGTTAAGTTTGAGAATTTAATCTAATTTTGATAAGCGTTTACCTAAAACTTTTCAACGCAATTGTTATGTACAAAATACCTATATCTCTAACTCTCCTAGCCGGTCCATGTAATTTTGCAAAATTTCAGAATAGTATGTTAAATCTTTACCATATCATAAGATGTACATAGATGTATTACTTAGGTACATAGTAATAAAACATTATCAGCTAAATCGTATTTCATTTATCAATCCAATATAATCCAAAATAGGTATATCGGTATCCAATCCATACGGCATACCGCATTCCAAAGGTTTAGTTCTAACTATAAAATATAGAGGCGCTAGTTTCTTCATACCCCGTTTTATGGAACAAGATTGGTCTCTATTCCTATACGTTACAATGTACTCTGTGGAGAATACTACGTATTGCTTTAGTACGCGTTTAGTGCATGTTTATGTTCATTTCAGGGATTGATAAATGAAATACGATTTAGCTGATAATGTTTTATTACTATGTACCTAAGTAATACATCTATGTACATCTTATGATATGGTAAAGATTTAACATACTATTCTGAAATTTTGCAAAATTACATGGACCGGCTAGGAGAGTTAGAGATATAGGTATTTTGTACATAACAATTGCGTTGAAAAGTTTTAGGTAAACGCTTATCAAAATTAGATTAAATTCTCAAACTTAACACTATACTGGAGTCCTATCAGGACTCTACTTTTAACACGAACACTCATAAAATCACTTTCTGGTCACTAATATGTATTAGTTTGAGAAACATTAGCTCAACTCAGCAACAAACGTTTAACATAACAATAAGATCACAAAAATAAACAAAATATCGCAATTAAACTTTCTCCAACTTCTACTTTTCTTCTTCTTCTTTTGCTTTGGCTTTCTGAAGGATTTGCCAAAGAAGAGTAATTTAAGCTTAAATAAAGCTCAGTTTGAGTTATACATTATAATTTAGTCTAACGTATATCGCCTACTGTCTGTTATATATAAGTAAGAGAAGTAATTAAATATCCAGGAATTATACAATTTGTTGAGCCAAAAAAATGCATTTAAATAATTTGGTCAGCATACCAATATTTTGTTTGCATCCGCATGAAGTTTTTTTTGGTTTGTTACCGAATTGATGACAGTGACGAACAAAATCCCATTTTTCGGTTTGTTCTACAACTAAATCTATGATTGAAAAAGTATTGGTTTGTGATGCTTTAGAGAAAAGATATAGCTTAAGTACTTGGGTACCTACATGACAAGTTAAGTATATTTGCTACTTTTATATGCAGCACAAAATGATTTTTTTTGCTTACCCTCTTAGTGCTTACCAAAATTTTATTAAACCAGAGCTGCTCACTGCAGCTTATATAATTAATAAGCTGTACAAAAATAATTATAGCCATCCAGAATGACATAAATTGCTAATTGATTTTGAAATGTTTGCCCACCATGAGTTGCTGATCAATTAGCTATTTCTGCTTACATATTATTATATTTTTCTGCTCACAAAAATACTAATACTGTGCTAACCATTTAAATAACACTCCTCATATAATATTTTGCCTGCTATGTATTTGGTCTAGATATTTTTAGGTAATTTTTTTGGAATATGAATTACAAATTTAATTTGCAGGTATGTAGGAAAGCGAACAGTAATTTATTCACATTACTAAACAATGAAACAAAAACACTTCGATTTAACGATTGAACTTTTAACTATTTAGTTCTTCATCATTTAGATTTATGGAGAACTGGAGGGGCGAAGCCGCGTGCCTTGGTGTTTCCACTATTCTTCCATATTTTAGACAAAATATTGATTACGACAGAATTGGCAGCATGGCCTATGGTCTTAGCCTGTTTCAATATGAACGAAAATAAAAACAACAAACCAAATGCATGATTGTTTTCACGCCATCTTGCGTATTATAGTAGAACTACGAAGATTCAAACATAAGAGTACTGCCATCTCTTATTTATAGTTGTCATATAATCGTTCGTTTATAATCCAACAAAATTAAAAAACAGATCTAAACTGATTTTCTACAGGGACTACATATACTTCGTGATTTTATATTATTGTACCCATTGCTGACCCCAGTTTTTTGTACTAAGATTAAGCGCCCTGAGTGCATGCGTGTAGGGATGGTGTAGGGTGAGGTTTTTTTTTACAAAATTGCATTCAATCGATTACAATTTTCTGGCCGGGTAAAGTAGGAACGTACAGTACATACATACGTAAAATGTTATACTAATGTGTAATTCAAGTAAAACGTAAAGTAAAGCTTTTTTATTACTTAGTTTATTTTCGTTTGTATCGCGATCTGGAATTATTTATAACTATTTTTTATTTTTAAAATAATAGTGTAATATCTATTACCCACATAGTTGCAACTATCGATCAATAAAATGAGTCAGTTAACGGTACGGATGCGTAAACAGCTAGGTTTGCTAGAGGGGGTAGCAATTATCCTAGGAATTATCTTTGGAAGTGGAATTTTCATATCACCAAAGGAGGTCCTGGAGAAAACTGGATCTGTCTGGGGTGCTCTTGTAGTCTGGGCCTCGTGCGGTGCTCTTGCTACTCTCGGTGCGATGTCTTATGCTGAATTAGGTAAGCATAAATGTGTTTAAAAATATTCTTTTTGCATAATGCAATGCAATTTTTAAAGAAAAAATGCATTATGCAATTTCGTTGTCCTTTGTGTTGCGTCGATATGGGGTGGGGTGCAATGCATTTTAAGACCACTCCCTGTTTTTAATGGTTTTTTCCAGATAAAAATATATGATTAAAAATGTGGGGTCTATGGAGTTAAAAAAGGGTTCCCTTTCATCTAAAACCATTCATAATCAAAAAAATATTTTTATTAAATTAAATATGTGATTTTCTATGAATATTCCCATTTACACTTAAATAAATAAATACATTTAAAAACCTGAAGGGCCTATTGCTATATGCAAGTACAAATAAGTGGTAGTAAAAACCGACACAGATGGATAAATTTAACAAAGTGAAACACTACTACTGAAAATAAATTTGAACAAACAACAGTGGTCCTTGGTAGCATAGCTAGATCCCTAATGCTTAAATACAGAAAGCTTTCAATGCAATTAGCATAATATGCTTTATAGTCTTTTATGACATTAAAGGTTTGAATATTTTATACCCTATAAAAAAACTAAGAAGGTAGCTAAAGAATATCATATAAGAAATTATCCTAGTCCTCAGTTGTCCTCAAGATTGAATAGGCTTTTCTTAATGTTTAATATGATAACCAGAAGTACCCCCTGTTGGGATCTTGTTGGGATCTATGGACTATGAAGTAGCAGTCCCATAGGGTTGTGGTTTTTGACTTGTCTGGCACACTTTATACTATATACTGCTGAATAACTATGTTTAGAAAAATTATTAGAGGAATAGATTATACATACTTTGCCTGTGAATCTGTTTTTTTTTAATTGAGTTAGGTCCACATTTCCACAACTCATTTCCACTCCCTAAGTAGGTATATAATGAGCGTTTTGTTTGACTTCATTGCCTTCTTTCCAACCATTGCACAGCGGTCAGAAACTGAGAGACACAATGGTCAATCTCTAACTAATGATGGCACGCTGAGATTATAACATTCATTACCTTCCTTCAATAAAATTTTTGGTGATGATATCTACGGGGTCAAATGATCTTGTGAAACAGTTTTTTTCTTTTCTGCTGGGAAATGCTCTTTGGCAATCCATTGACACGACACTACACAATGCGGTAATAAGAATTGAAAGAGCTATAGGGAACAAAGAATATGCCCTTGGCTTCTTCTTTGACGTAGAGGGAGCCTTTGACAAAGCCACCCCTCAAACCATCGTGGAAGCAATTAACAGAGAGGGGATATCTGGACAGATAACGGGATGAATAACTAATATGTTAAAACATCGCTCAATACAAGCTGATTTAGCAGGAACAACATGCACCATTTGAGCAAGACGAGGATTTCCGCAAGGAGGATGCATATCTCCGCTCCTATGGTGCATTATCATAGACGAATTATTATCAAAGATAAACGCCATGCACATTTACATACAGGCGTACTCAGACGATGGTCTAATTTTGGTCACAGGTAAAGTAGTGAGCGTGACCAGAGACATTATGAGGCGAGGAATCAACACAGCGCTAAGATGGTGCAGGGATAAAGGGCTAAACCTAAACCCAGGAAAAACCAAGCTAGTGTTATTCACAAACAAGAGGAAGATTGACAGCATGATTCCACTGAGAATCGATAATGAAAATCTAGAGGTAGTCAATGAAATAAAATATCTGGGGGTAATCCTAGATAGAAATCTGAACTACAAAGCCATGTTAAAGAGATCTGCACAAAATCCAAATGTGCCCTTGTGCAATGCAGGAGAGCGGTAGGAAGAACCTGGGGCATGAAACCAAATGTGGTTCATTGGATCTACAAGGCCATCGTACTACCAAGAATTCTACATGGAGCCTTAGTGTAGTGGCACAATTAGGAACGAACAGGAAAGAACTTACAAAAGTACAGAGACTAGCCAGCATCATGATATCGAGTGCCATGAAAACAACACCAACGGCGGCTCTAGAGATGATACTCGGCCTCAACCCAGTTGATCTCACAAACAAGAAGAAAGCGACTGAACAATGGTTCAAGCTTAAGAGCAACAAATTATGGAAGGGAAGGCACTATGACAAAGGTCACACCGAGATAGCAAAACAGTACGAAGAAAATCTATCCATGATTATATCAAACAAAGATTTGATAAAGAAGGAGAGAATCTTCGACAAGAAATACAGGATAAGCATAGGCTTGAGAGATAACTGGAACATTGAAATCGACCACCCCAAAACAATAATGGTCTGCTACACAGATGGATCCAGGAAGGAATCAACAAAGCTGTCAGGGGCTGGTGTATATATCAGCCATCCATCTGAAATGAAAGCATCGTTTAATCTAGGCAGATACTCCAGCGTATTCCAAGCGGAGATATTCGCAATACGAGAATGTGCCAACATGATTAAACAAAACATCATTAGCGCACATAGGATTGAGAAGGCAGTCATATACAGTGACAGTCAAGCGGCACTGAAGGCCCTCAGTAAGAGGGAGACTACCTCAGCACTGGTCATAGAAGCAAAAACACCCTGCAAGATCTAGCAGACCAGACTGAGTTAGAAATTGCCTGGGTACCCGGACATGACAGAAATGCAGGCAATGTAGAAGCAGATAGATTGGCGAGAGAAGGTGCAGATGAGACGTTCATAGGCCCTGAGCCGAGACTGCCAATAGCACACAGGATAACAAAAAATGTTATAACCTTGAGAATAAACAAAGAAACAAACCAGAGATGGAATGACATGAAGAGCTGCAGTCAGTCGAAATTCTTCATTTCGACGCTTGACAGCAAGAAGACTAAACAGTTGTAGGAATATTGACGGGACACTGCCTACCAACAGACACCTGTCAATAATGAAGCTAACAGAGGACCCTCTATGCCCTAAGTGCAAAGAGAAAGAAGAAACCAGTCTGCACTTCATAACGAAATGCCCAGCATTTGCATATGCAAGATGGGAGCTGTTTGGAGCGGACGAGCTGAAGAAGGAAGATTTAGCATATCTAATTATAAGTCAGCTAAGTAGTTTTTGTAGATCAACACGTAGGTTTGAGGGGGTGACACCGGAGGGGTAATTGGTAACCCGTCCCCGCATCTAATCCCAGAGGTGAGCCTGGGGAATTGGGTGAAATGGTCCCGTTAATGAGGACTGATCACCCGTCTGGCCTCGCTGGTGTCCCCACTCTTAAATAATAATATAACAATCCCGCGGAGCAGGGGGGACTCCTCAGGCGGGTATGTGGGACACGCTGCGCCCGAAAGACTGTAAATGGACGCAGCTCTACGCACTAAAACCCGGCTCACCAATGCTGCCTTCCCACATCTGTTGAGCAACAGGGCACCTCGACGGATAGTGAGTCCTCCAACGGACCAACGCCACCTTCACAGAAGGGTTGTCCCACACCCCAGAACAACCCCTCCCAACGTCGGGACAGTGTTAAGGGGTGAGGTTCCAACCCTCGCCTCCCATCTTCTTATAATAATCAAGTACAAGCCTTGGCTTCGCCCGAGGTTGTTGGGTTTACCTTATGCTTCTGAGTGTCACCGCCATGACAAGGCTTGAAACCATGTTGGGGACAGTAACAGATCCTACAATGGTATCAAAAATGCTTAATGATAATGCTTAGTATAAATACTTAAGTAGTTTAAAAGTAGAAGATAGAATGAATGTCAGAAAATTCGAAATTCCACTGAAAAATTATGAGGAGTAATAATCTATTCATTATCAACAATGAAGTCTCTCTTTATAAAAAAAAAAAAAAAAACATTTTTGAGTATAATTAAAAAGTTTTTTTGGAATTGGTCAAAATTTCCGAAGCATTTCTACAAGAATTGAGTTGCAAACATACACATGTTAAAAAAACGTCTGAATATGTTTTTGGTGTTTCTTGGTTCATCCCTAATATTCCCTAATTCTGAAATCAACCGGGAACAATATTTTTTTTCACTCATTCTGCAATATGGCAATCTGTTAAATTAACAATAAGCCTTGCTTCTGGCCGATGTATTCATCTGAGGTAATTTTAGTCACAGTGAGCCATGCCAATTTATTGGAAGGCTATCACTTCATATGGCAGAATCTATCCATAAGCATAGGAACGCTATGACTTTTTAGTCGTTTGTGTTGTAGTAATACGCATCCACTTAGTTTTATAAGCTAATGCATTTTTCTGTCGAGATAGTCTCTCTTGATATTTAATATTATTGTTGGTGATCTCTTCTTTGACGGTGCTAATTTTTAAGTCACTGTAGATGTATTTGTTGCTTATATATATATATATATATATATATATATATATATATATATATATATATATATATATATATAGAAGAGATATATATATATTTTCCATTTATTAGTAATCTGTGATCAGTCAGTAGGCTATAATCAGATCTGTTGTAGTAGGAGGAACTTTTAGGCCACCACCTTAACTCTCCTTATTCAGTAGGTAGCACATTTGCTCTTTTTAGGCAGTTAATTGGGTTGGGACAGTTTTCATATTGAAGTATTCGTGAATTTCGGAGTTGCGGGTGAACCAAGCTGCCTCACTTATAGTCCTTAGGATATTGTTTTGTGCTCTCTGGAGGCAAAGGATGTTTGATTTGCAAGCTGACGACGACAGTAATTGTATCTTGTATGTCCAAATCGGCTTTATAACTGAGCAGTAGACCCTAGGCTTATTCTTAGAGACAGAGTTAACTGTCTGCCAAGCAACCACAAAAGATTTTTGAATAGATTATTGACTTCGTTGCGCTTCTGTTTAATATGGTCTTTCCAGGTCATACGTTGATCCAAATAGAACCCTAGGTATTTGACACATTTGGTTTGCGGAAGAGGATCTTGCCCGAGGTAGACTATTGGGCACAGTTTCTTTCTCAAAGTGAATGTGATATGATGAGATTAATTAATTAAATAATTAATTTGAGTTGGTTTTGGAGAATTCTACTGGCTCACTACTGGTTGCAAGAAATGCAGCGTCGTCCGCGAAGGTTGCGACAGTTACATTTGAAGCTTGAGGGAGATCGTGAGTGAATATACAACACAGGGTCAAGGACTGAGCCTTGAGGTACATCAGCTCTGCACACAACACTTTGTTTGTTGAAAGATGAGATATGTCTTTGGCTACTTCTTTTGGTGATGTTGGTCTTAGCGGAGGGCTTGATGTTATCTCTTGATTTGGTCGAATGTCCATTTGTCTTCATAATCACCACTTTCATTGGGCTTGAATACATCTGCTAGGCTGCGAATAATTGAGCTTTTTCTGAGTCAGTGCGTGCCCAGGAATTACCTGATCTAAGCATTGTTGTGGTTGACTTTGTGGCTTTCCAAAGAGAGTGGTGGCCGCTTGCTGTTGAAGACATCATTTCTAGTTTCCGCTTGAGGGATTCATTGGCTGCTTCTGCCAGAGAGCTTTTAAGATCTGCAATCGCTCGATTGAGTCTCGTTTTGTCCTCTTTGTTGCGAGAGAGCTACCACACTCTGCGTAGCCTACGTTTTTCCGATATCTTGATGCGAATCTCAACTGATATTGGTATATTAAGGGATGTTGTATCTATTTCAGGAGTATTAATCCTGTCTGCCACTTGTATCAGGTTAGTAATGTACAAACACGCATTATCGATATCTGCAGGAGTTTTTGGGGAATATTAAGGGAGATGTTGGTTTCCAGGAATCTCGAAAGGTTTCCCACCTAGTTTTTGGATTGCAAAGGTTATCGTTTCTAGCTCACGATATATATAGTTGTGCTAACAATTAGAATAACTGGTGTGTGATCTGAGGGGCCATCGAGGCTTGATTCGACGTGGACATAGAGGGGGCTTACATTCTTGGTGATGTAAAAGTCTAAGAGATCTGTGGTCTTTTGAGTGTCTGCGGGCCTGTAGGTCGGTTCACCGGTAGAGACTTGTATCAGTCATTAGAATCGACGCTTTTTTTAAGTTTGTGACCTCTTGTTACTGTGGTTCTAGCGCCCGTGTATGTGTGCTTAGCATTCCAGTCTCCGCCAGCTATGAATCTATTACCTTGTGACTGGAAGAACTCCGTGAACATGTCCTCTTTTTATAGAATATCGCGGTGGACAGTATATCGCCGAGAGATTTAGATAACCAGAGCAGTCTTCCATTCGTACTGTTGTAGCTTGCAAGTAGTTCTTTGAATAGGATGGTAGTAAATAATGCTTAATACAATTTTTTATAAATATAGCAGAGCCTGCGTGAGCGCCGCCATCGGAATGTGATGTGAAGTATACACATATCCTGGAATGCATATTCGGCTTATTGAGGTCGTATGTGCCTCGGATATAAGGCATACATCAAGCTTGTTAGATTAAGGTAAAGTTTCCAATTCAAGTGTTGAATGAACTCCCAAGGGGGAGCTCACGGCCCCACAAGATGGTACCGGAAAGGATGTGTGGGTTCTCCCAAGGGGGAGATTCAATCCTAACAGAAGGCACCAGAAAGGGTGTGTGGGGTTGGCATCCAAGGGGATGCCGGGAACCTCTGGAACGGTTACTGCATTCTCCGATTAACCCTTCGATTAGCCCTTGCGGATTCCAATGGGAAGAAAACTAACAGCACTAACCTGGATCCAGGGGGACAGGTAGGACACGCCCGAACAGTGTGCTGGTCGCCGGCGACGGTTGTCCTTTTGATGCTTGTAGAATCCTGTGGCTCCACTGAATTTCCGCTTCTTAATGAACCATGGTCCGGGTTGACATATCGGTCAGTTACACCGTCAGAGGTCCGTAAATTTTATTTAAATTAACACACGCGCGGTTATTTTATGCGGCCATGTTTACGGGGTGACTTTCCACTTTCTCACTCGAAGTCGAAGTGACGTGTTTTCGGGAAGCGTATCCCGCGCCGACAGTGTTTGTCGATCAGCCAATCACAGGGCGTAATGAGATCGGATGATGACATGTAAATGAATTGGCGGGAGGTAATTGGTTAATGTCTGTACATTTTCCCCCACCTGAAATCCACAAGGGTTTCACGAAGTATGCAGTTTCGAAAATCAAAAGTTGCGCTCAGTTAGGGAAACATAATTTGAAATGTATATACATAAGTTAAGACCTATGAATAATATGATGAAGTAGAAGGTGCATATACATTTCAGTTAAAATGATAAAGTTTAATTAAACGGTAAAGGACAAACCTTTACCACTGGCCTACGAAAAGTCTTTCCGTTAGCGGTGCGGAGAGTGACTACTCTAACAATCTGATCAGAACCGGTATGTACTTGTTCCACGCGAGCTAACTTCCAGAACATAGGCGGAAGATTTGGTTCATTAACAATGACTACATCATTAACTTTTACGTTAGGTTGGTTCAAAAACCATTTAACCTTTTGTTGCAGCGTATGAAGGTAATCACGCTGCCAAACACGCCAGAAACTTTGGGTTATCATTTTAAGCATCTCCCAACGAGAGCGAGGGCACGAGTTTTCACTTAGAGGTTCTTCGGGTAAAGCTACTAAAGGGCCTCCCGTAAGAAAATGTCCTGGAGTCAGTACGTCAGACTCACAAGGATCAGTCGAAAGCGTACAAAGTGGCCGCGAATTCAATAACGCTTCTATCTTTGCTAATATTGTAAAGAATTCTTCAAGAGTGAGAACTTGAGAGCCTACGACGCGTTTTAAATGATATTTAGTAGATTTTATACCACTTTCGAATATACCTCCGAAGTGAGGTGCACCCGGAGGGTTAAATTTCCATTTAATTTGACGAGTTGCCAAACCATCTGATATTCCAGAGTGATGTCTGCGGAACAAATCTGAAACTTCTGTTAAATATTTATTTGCACCTACAAAATTTGTCCCACAATCGGTTAATAGAGTCTGACATATACCACGGCGCGAGACAAAACGGTCTAACGCAGCAAGGAATGCTTCTGAACTAAGTTCCGTTACTGCTTCTAAATGTACTGCCTTAGAGCTAAGGCATACAAAGAGGCATAAATATACCTTGCAAGTCTTTGCGCCTCGACGGCGACTTTCTCTAATTACAAATGGCCCACCAAAATCGATGCCCGTTGAATTAAAACAACGGGCCTGTTGAAGTCTATAAGCTGGAAGCTTGCCCATCATTGGTTGACAAGCAATTGGTTTCACTCTAAAACACTTCACGCACTTAGAGAGTACGGAACGTATTAACAGTCTAACTCCGATTATCCAAAATTTTCGTTGGATAAGAGATTGTAAAGTTCGAGGACCACAATGTAAATATTTAATATGAAAATAGTCGACTAGAAGTCGAGATAATGGACATTGTTTTGACAACAGCATAGGGTGCAACGTAGATGGTGACAAGTTGGCTTCATCGATACGTCCCCCCACCCGCAAGATACCATCACTGTCAAGGAACGGTGATAGTTTTTGAATGGATTTGACACATGGTGCATTATTTCGCACTCGACTGATGTCAGAACTCATATAACAATTTTGACTAAATTTGACTAAAACCTTAGTTGAATTTTCAAGTTCAGAACTACTAAGCGATCCGTTATATCGTAATGTACGGTCTAATTTTAAATTTGATATGAATCTGGTGATCCACGCTACTATTCTTTGTAGTTTGTTAAAAGGATATTTAGAAATTAAGTTTGACAGAGGTGCATTGTCTGTCATCACATGAAGACTTTTCGTCTCCAGTGGTTTGAGTTCTGGTAAGTCCTCTCTCGGGAGCAGGACTTGTTTATTTGGCCATTGGCTTGGCGAATTTTGCAACCAAGAAGGTCCTTCCCACCAGAGGGAATGATTGAGAAGCTCAGGACACGAAACTCCGCGACTACAACAGTCAGCCGGGTTATCGTTAGTGGAAACATGATACCAGTAGTCCGAACTAATTAAATCTGTAGCTTGAACGACACGATTGGCGACATACATTTTTAGTAAATGCGGTGCAGTATTTAGCCAAGATAACGTGGTCGTGCTATCAGAGTATGCCCTAATCGATTGAATAGGTATTTTATCTTTAAGGAGGTTGTATATGTGTGATAGAACCTTCGCTAGAAGCACTGCTGCGCTTAGCTCAAGCCTATTTACGGTTGTTGGTTTGATAGGAGCCACTCTGGACTTTCCTGTCAATAAACTAATCTTAGTTATATCGCTTTCTTTTGTTACCACACAAACATATACACAACATCCATACCCTTTCAGAGATCCGTCACAAAACCCTACCAAATGTACCTCAACAAAGTTGGAAGGTACAACCAATCGTGGAAGAGAAATATTCTGTAAATCAGTTAAATTCGCTGCTATCAAATGCCATTGTTTGGCTAAGTGTTTTGGGATAGTTTCATCCCATGATAAATTTGAGCGCCACATTTCCTGTAACAAGGATTTGGCTGCAAAAACTACTGGACAGATCCAACCAAGCGGATCAAAAATGCGAGCGACCACAGAAAGTATCGATCTTTTAGTAAATTTAACTTCAAATGTGTCTGAAAAGGTATATGAAAAAGTATCGGTAGTTGGGTTCCACCGGATACCTAAAATTTTTACAAACTCATTTCCTGATTCATCGAAGGATTTGGAAGTTTGACAGAATTCATGAGGAACGTCGACTAAGAGCCGAGTATCGTTTGTACTCCATTTACGAAGTTCAAAATGACCGTTGGACAACAAAGAAGTGACATCCGCCTTTAATCGAATGGCTTCATCGAGGGATGAACAGCCAGTCGTAATGTCGTCCATGAATATGTCCTCTTTAATAACTTGTGCTGCGCGACTCGAATACTCAGAACCATGATCTTCAGCGAGTTGATGAAGTGTTCGAATGGCTAAGTACGGGGAACTACTAACACCGTATGTGACGGTATTGAGTTCGTATTCTTGTAACGTCTCGTTTGAGTCATTACGCCAGAAGATATGTTGATAAGGTCTATCTTCTGGTCTTATTAATATCTGTCGATACATTTTACAAATGTCCGCAGTGAAAACAATTTGGTGAAGCCTGAACTTCGTAATTAAATCTATAATATCTGTTTGTAATTTAGGCCCCACGTGCACAATATTATTTTTAGTGACAGGTTGTTCGAGGTGCGGCTACTAGCATCGAACACAACCCGCAGACGTGTGGTGGCACTGTCGGGACGTATAACACAAAGATGAGGAATGATATATCGGTCAGATGAAGATTCGCTAGGCTGCATGTGTCCTAGGTCTTCATACTGCCTCATAAATTCCCTATATTCAGCCTTCAACTCCGGCTGACTATTAAGACGCCGTTCTAAATTTAAAAAACGGTTCAAAGCGAAACGCGATGAGTCACCCAAGGGGGGGCATCATCTTTAATCATTATTGGAACAACATAACGACCATCGGCGGTGCGATATGTGCCCTCTCTATATTTTTGATCACATATGGCATCTTCGGGAGCGGAAATTTTGGATTTCGGTGGCTCCTCAGATTCCCAAAACCGTTGAACGATCTCGTCGAGCGTATTAGAAGACGCGACGAGTGACGTAACGGGTGTGGCCGGAGTGTGAGCCACTGTGTTGATCAAAAACTGGCCACTTATTACCCAGCCGAATACACTGGATAATGCACACGGGTAACCGGGCCCGGGATTATAACGTGAGCCAGTATAAATTTTATCAAAACAATCAACTCCTAACAACAGATCGATCGGACCCGATTTATCGAAATCGTGATCAGCGAGATCCAAATGTTTAAACTTCTCCTTGACGACCGTAGGTAACGGATTCGAAGGAACCATTGAAGTAATTTTAGGTAAAATTACTAACGGTATATCAAATTGAGGTGAGTTACCCGACTTCGGTAATATTGAACCGAAAGTGTAACCTTTTATATTACAAACAGGATTTTCACCAAGACCTGTTACACTCAAATTACATTTATTTATTTGTAGCCCTAGCCGACGCGCACAACTACTTGATATAAAAGAATCCATCGAACCACTATCTATAAGGGCGCGCACACACTGATCGCCGTCGTATGTCTTCAAACGCACTATCGCTGTACCAAGTATTTTAGCACTAACGGGCGAGCGGTGGAATTGATTTATACAAGTCAGTGCAGTATTCGTGGTTGAATTGGCACTATCCGCAAATCCCGACTCGACAATATTCGATTCTAATGTATTCTGTTCAAAATGTAATAAAGAATTATGTTTAGCGCCGCATTTAAAACAAGTGAACTTCGACTTACAATCTTGACTAGTGTGGCCGCACCTTAAACAATTTTTACATAATCGAAACTCTTTGACTAACTGAAGTCGCAGTGGCATAGTCATAGAATGAAATTTACTACATCGATATATGGGATGTTTTTCATTACAACATACGCACGCAACTGGAGTAATATTATTATTATTACCAGCTTTAGTCGAGGCCATTAATGATGACCTTGGTTGACGAAGAAATTTAACCTTATTATTATTAATGCGCGTTGGCTTATTAAAAGAATTTAATGAAAAGGATTGTTGACTTACTTCTAGAGCCTTTATATTATTTTGTAAATAAACAACTAAGTTATCGAACTTAGGAAATTCCTCAGTATTCTGTAATTCGAATCGGTTCCTAGTCTCTGTATCCAACGGGCGCGACGCAAGATAAAATAAAATAAATTCACCCAAATTATCAATATTTAAACCGCGCAAGGCGTTTACAGATTCATAAAGAGTATTAGTTAATTCGGAAAGGTCCGATAATGTCGATTTATGAATAGTGTTTAATTTTAATAATTTCTCTAAATACGCAGTCGCGAGAATCCGTTTATTATCGTATCTATCTAGTAACGCTGAATAAATCACCTTATAATTAGCCGCCGTAATAGGAATGCCCTTAGCTAATGTCAAGGCATTTCCGGACAAACACGAAAGTAAATAATAAAATTTCTCGGTATCGGATATTGAAACATTATTATGAATAAGTGGCGTATAACTATCTTTAAATGTCGGCCAGTTTTCTATGTTACCGTCAAACTTGGGTAACTGTAGCTTCGGTAAATTTACGTTAGCGCTCGACTGTGCGTGACCTTGACCCGATTCCGAACGGGACGTCGTACATGATGCGCTCGAGTCGTAAGTATCCGCAACCTCGATAACAAAATAATATAGTTCATCGAAAGCTAACATGACCTGATTATCTATTACTGCCTTCGGATTGTCCTTTAATTGTAACTGAATTACATAATCATTATACTGTATAAAATTATCACGAACTGTTTCTATCCTTTTATACCTAGCTCGAAAAGACGATAATTTAGTTTTATTTTCACTAACACCTGTAGCTAAATCATAAAGTATTTGCATGTTTTTAAACTCATATTCACGTTTTTTAATGGCGGTCCTGATTTCTATTTCAACGTTAGCATTCGCCATCTTGAGCGATATTTAGTTATGTATATTAAATATTAAGCGTAAGTTGAAATGAATAATACACAGCGTCACTCAGCGAACCGAAACGAAATAAGAAATGAATTAAGTAATTAATATTTTTATATTAGATTATTAACTGAAATGATAAATTACACCACTAACAAAACCGCTTCGGTCGGAATATGTGGGTAGGTATATATATGAATTTTCTAGAAACTCCGAGCACACTTTATATAATGCCGGACTAAATTATGAATGTGATACCTTACGTTATAATTATTTATTTGTATTACTATTTTAAAGACCTAGGTGGCCTGAGAAACTATTAGACGCACTAAATAGTTTATATATAGGTTGAATATTACGACAAATTCATGCATTTAGATCGTTAATATAACCCTTTTACATATAAAAATTAAGTGAGAAGGCTCCCAGGGGGGAGTTTTAGTCCTCACAGGACCTTATACCTATATAATAAAATTAGGTGAGGAGGCTCCCAGGGGGGAGTTTTAGTCTTCCTCACAGGACCTTATACCTATATAATAAATTAGGTGAGGAGGCTCCCAGGGGGGAGTTTTAGTCTTCCTCACAGGAGGCACCATAAAAGATGAATGAACTCCCAAGGGGGAGCTCACGGCCCCACAAGATGGTACCGGAAAGGATGTGTGGGTTCTCCCAAGGGGGAGATTCAATCCTAACAGAAGGCACCAGAAAGGGTGTGTGGGGTTGGCATCCAAGGGGATGCCGGGAACCTCTGGAACGGTTACTGCATTCTCCGATTAACCCTTCGATTAGCCCTTGCGGATTCCAATGGGAAGAAAACTAACAGCACTAACCTGGATCCAGGGGGACAGGTAGGACACGCCCGAACAGTGTGCTGGTCGCCGGCGACGGTTGTCCTTTTGATGCTTGTAGAATCCTGTGGCTCCACTGAATTTCCGCTTCTTAATGAACCATGGTCCGGGTTGACATATCGGTCAGTTACACCGTCAGAGGTCCGTAAATTTTATTTAAATTAACACACGCGCGGTTATTTTATGCGGCCATGTTTACGGGGTGACTTTCCACTTTCTCACTCGAAGTCGAAGTGACGTGTTTTCGGGAAGCGTATCCCGCGCCGACAGTGTTTGTCGATCAGCCAATCACAGGGCGTAATGAGATCGGATGATGACATGTAAATGAATTGGCGGGAGGTAATTGGTTAATGTCTGTACAAGTGTATTTGGTGAAAGACTATTAATGTTCCAAGTGGCGATATGCAGTGAGGTCATTTCGATAGTTTGGTGACGAGAGTTGTGATAAGGTCCAGCATGGAGCCTATTTGTTGAATGAGAAGATCAATCTTCTCTCATTGCTTTAGATTTTAGAAGGATATTCTTTACAACGGAGTGTGTTGTGTTGTGTTTATTGTAGTTCGAAGTTGATGCATTGTTGTTTTTAGTTACAACTTGCGCATAGGTCTTTTGGTTGGTATTATGGTACTTGGAGATTGAACCGGTCGCAATGCGTGGATCAGAAGCGGTAATTGGTTTCTTGATATGCTGGTTTTGTTGTGTCTGTGGGTGATTTTTTGTCTCCGAGTAATGAGCTCTTTATATATTTGGCAGCCTTTAGCGGGGTGGCCACATGAGGATAGGGCGTACTTTGCAGATGTGTTACGATCTTTTTATAACAATCAGAAGTTTTGTGGTTTTCTCCACACTTAACACATCTAAATGGCCTCATACAATTGTTATTCGAGTGTCCGTATTCTTGACAGCGTTGGCATTGAACTATACTTTTGGATCTTCGAGGATCCTCTATTTTGATTTTTGGGTTGTATATGTACATGATGTTTTTAGCTGCTGGATTCTCATTGCTTAGCTCGAGATTAACAAAGAACGTGGAAGTGGTTTTTTTTTCAGTGTGTTCAAATCATTTATGATTTCACCTCTCACCAGTCGATTCAATTGATTCCATGATGGCTTCATGTGGAGTACTGTGATGAAGATTTTGATGACAATGCGGTAGCTCTTGGTGTCCTTGGGAGTATAGTATAGCCAATAAGACCATTTGCTCTAATAACAGTTATTATTTTCTTATATTCTTCTGTATTAGATGAAAGTATATGCAATAGTGTTTTATTTATTATCTTAAGCTTAAATTGGTCTTTATTGCTTACTGTTTATATGAATTGTTGCTTATATAAAGCGGAATGTTGAACATTGCTTGCAATGTTTTATTTTGGAATCTTTCAATGATTTCAATGTTACTATTGCTGGCCGTACCCCATAGTTGAATACCATAAGTCCATATTGGTTTTAAGATGGCTTTGTAGACTATAATTTTGCTTTCCAGACTGAGTCGTGAATGCCGACATATTATAAAGTACAGATTTCGTTGCTTGGTATCTAGTTGCTTACGTTTGGTCCAGATGTGCTTTTGCCATGTAAGTCTCCTGTCTAAGTACTTGGCCAGATACTTAGCATGCTCTTTCTCTGGGATTTAGTGTGAATAGAGGACAAGTTTCTCCTCTGAGAGTAAAGGTGATGTGGGATGACTTGCTTTGATTAGCCTTTATTCACCAGATTTTTAGCCATTTTTCTACCTCATTAAGATGTAATTCAAGTTGTGCAAATGCTGTATCTGGGTTGTTATGGGTGGACAGTATTGTAGTGTCATCTGCATATGTGGCCATAGTTGGTAGGTCAGCTGTGTATATGGTATACAATACTGGTCCCAGAATGCTACCCTGTGGTATGCCCGATTTTATTTCGTGCAAGGCTGTGTGGTCAGTGTTCAGTTTCACTTCCAAGCATCTGTCTTGGAGGTATATATTATACCTTATTATGGGGTAGAAGAAGTTAGGTAACTTATTTTTTACTTTGTATAGCAAACTCTCATGCCAGACCTTATAAAAAGCTTGAATTATGTCTAGGAAGACAGCAGAACAATATTGTTTGCTGTCTAGTGCTCGGTTAATAGTGTCCACAATGCAGTGTATCTGTTCTACAGTACCATGTTATTCACAGAACCCTAATTGGTGGTTCGGGATTATGTCTTTGATATAGGGTTTTATTCTGTTAAGCAAGATTTTCTCAAATAGATTTCCAGTTACCGACAAGAGACTAATGGGTCTATAACAAGTAACATCTTGTAGCGGTTTACCGGGTTTGGGTACCATTACAAATTGTGCTATCTTTCAGTGTGCAGGGAAATATGAGAATCTGAGACAGGCATTAAATATCTTGACTATTTGCACAATTCCCTTTTTCGGTCGTCTTTTCAGGAGGGCTGCATCTATTAGGTCATATCCAAGAGATTTACACTTCTTGCAGCATTTGTATTTCTTTTAATACTTCCCATAACATAAAAACAAATAATAAGTACTATAAAAATTTAACTGTTGAGCAACAGGGCACCTCGGGGGCTAGTCAGTCCCTCAAGGGACCAACCTATGTTCAGCAGTGGACGGATAGAGGCTTAAGAAGATGATGATAAAAATTTGAAAATGCTCAACATATTTTACCTGTGGGTACGACATCCTGCCTATTGCTTATGTTAAGCAGCTTGGCTATTTTTCGGAAAGTAAAACAGAACAGGCAGCATACTGGCACCACCTTATGTCTCAGGATGGGCAATATTATTTTCTATTTTCCTTAATGATATTGTATCTTGTTTTCGATTTTCCCAATTTTTAATATACGCTGATGACATAAAAATATTTAGAGAAATTCAATCACTTGAGGACTGTCACTCCTTACAAAGCGATTTGGATAGATTCAATTATTACTGCCACATTAATAAGTTAGACCTTAATGTATCTAAGTGCTGTGCAATGAATTTCACTCGTAAAAGAAATATCTTAAAGTTCAATTATTCCCTAAAAAATAAGGTTCTAACGTTAACGGGTAAAATGAAAGACCTAGGTGTTATTATGGACTCAAAGCTACTCTTCGATAGTCACGTAGATTTTATAGTGAAAAAAGCTTCGAGGGCTCTTGGATTTGTAATCAGAACATGTGCCACCTTTAACTCACTTAAACCCATCAAAGCTCTCTACTGTTCTCTTGTCCGTAGTACACTTGAGTATTGCTCTGAAGTATGGAATCCATTCTATAATGTATATGTGGACAGAATTGAATCTATCCAAAAACGCTTCCTAAGGTACTTACAATTTAAATGTCATCAATCGCTTCCTGACTACCATACCAGATGTAATAGGTACCACTTCCTACCTCTTAAAACACCGCAGAGATATCTCTGACATTGTTTACCTAAATAAAATAATCAGCAATAAAATAGACAGTCCTGACCTACTTAGTAAAATTAAATTATGTGTTCTCACCAAGAGGCTACGAAATTTTGTTCCATTGCATGTCCCTTCGTATATATTATCGTCGTAATTCATTTCTCAACAGATCATCTAATAAATTCAATAAATTATCGAGCACTCAACCTCAAATACATATATTTTCAATGAAACCTTGCGCAATTAGACAGCTGATGACCGCTTCATATTTTTCCCCTTAAAAAAATCTTAAATAATATCTGGAGTAAAATTTCGTACAGACTACTGCAGCAGCCGGCTTAATATCTTTATCTCAGACAATTTGTTTGATAATTTAAGCTTATATTTATAACATTTGAAATTTGTAATTTGTAAAGTATAACACATTAGTGTATGAAAACATATAACATTTTATTTTATTTTTAATTGTGGTACGGCATGTTTTTTCCTATTTTCATTTTACTTGTTGTTTTTATTTTTTATTTTCTCACTCACTCACTAGTGTTCTATAAGTATATACATATTATGATAATTTGTGAAAACTTTTAAATGGCTAATTGTTTTTCTTATATAGTTAAATTATATAGTTGTAAGTAAATATATAAATATAAATAAATAAATATATATATAAATGAGTTGCTTGGGTTAGTCTTGGACTCATATGTAAAAATACTATAAATTCCTACAATTCATATTTGCCTTGTGTTTGGCTTACCTTGGTTCATGTATGGTGATTGCTCACAAATATCTGTTTATTATAATAATAATAATAATAATAATAATAATAAACCTTTATTTCGGGCTGCATAGGCCCATAGATAAATACCTTAACCTAAACATACATAATTATAAAACAAGATTGTTAGTAAATAAGGGTGAAATGGTCCCGTTAATGAGGACTGATCACCCGTCTGGCCTTGCTGGCGTCCCCACCCCTTAAATAATAAAAAAATAATAATAGTAAATAAGACTTAAAACTATGTTAGTAACACTTCACTTTTGCACTTATTATAATGTTGTATGTGATTTTAGGAACCACATTAGCCCAAAGCGGTGGAGATTATCACTACATTCATCAAGCTTTCGGATCACTACCGGCTTTCCTGTACTTGTGGGATGCCAACATAGTTTTTGTGTAAGTTCTCCATTTTTTTAATTTGAAAATAATTGAAACATGATTAAAGTACAGCAGCACAATTAGCTACGGCTTTGCTTAGCAAGAGATTTTTTTTTATTTACATAATACTCTATTAATATTTTTATGTATAAGAAACAATATTAATATTTTTCATGCTTTGAAGAAACATATTGTCGGGAATATGTCGGGGCATAGGTCAGTTGAGAAAGAATAAGCTTTTTGAAGTGGCAATGGGCTTGTCACACATTCAGGAGAATAGATGGCTGATGGGCCAATAAGGTTCAAGAATGGAGGCCACATTTAAGTAGACGAAGTGTTAGTGGGCCATTAACCAGTTGGGAAGACGATGTCCGTGCGGTGGCCGGTCCGTGTTGGGTACGAGTCGCAAGAGATCGACCGTCTTGGCGTTCATTGAGGGAGGCCTATGTTTAGGAGTGGACGAATAGAGGCTGATGATGATGATAATCAGTTTAAAGACACAATTCCTTACTAAGGTCACCTTGGTTGGCTTGCTAGACTAAAGTTCACCTTGATATTTCTTTAGTACCTAAGTATATGAATTTGTCTGTGCGCTGTGTTGTCAACATGATATCAATATAAATTCTGATGATTGAAATTGCTACTTTGTACAAAGTTTATTTTCACACATCATCAAAAATATCAGTTTATCACCTTTGTGTGGTACAAATGATGATATGATGATAAACCAATATTTTTGATGATATTGTTCATGAAATCAACACAAACATATTGTGTTGCTCGGTTTTGCTGGCGTGATAAAAAGTGTGATAAATTTGTGTGCTTTTGCTGTTCTTTCATAATATTGGTTTTTGCAAATGTGTGTTCTTTTAGTTAATTTTTTATTGTGATAATTTTTACTAACAACAGCGCCACTACCACAAATATCCTAGTTCATCATCATCATAAATATCATCAGCCTCTATCCTTGCACTGCTGAACATAAGCCAGGGAGGCTTATGTGCAAGAACGCTAAGATTATGGCAATGTACGCTAAGATATATCCTAAATAGTTTAATCATTAATAGTATTATCACAGCGTAAGGAATAACAGTGGGACAACGCGTTTGAATGTAGAAATGTGTATATAAATAATATAATAATAATAATTTATTCAAGAAATGTACATACATGGTAAATTGTACTTTATGTTCCATGACATAAAGTACAATTTATACTTATTCTATAAGATTAACGGTAGTGCCTGAACTAGGATATCCTGTGTTTCAGGCGACAGGCGAAATATAAGTAGATAAATATTGTGGTATATAAAAATATGACGAGTTTTAATATAAACAAATAAAAAAAAACAAATTATATAGGTTAATTCAACTAATACCTCACTTAATAATTATTATACCTTTTATTAATAATATGCTCATGATACCAAAATAAAAAAAATAGATTTATAATCTACAAATGTGAAACTGAAACGTATTTTCGACATTTGGATTTACTAGTTTTCAGATTGCGAAAATTGAATTTGATAATGTAGTAGATTATCTTACGTTAAAACTACGGTAAAACCAATTTTAATAAAAAATCAGAAAAAAAGCAGACGTGTATGGTTTTGTATAAAAATTAATAATCTTTAAGTATTGATATAACTGACTTCCAATAATCTATTTTACAGTCTCTCACAGTCCATGTAGTATGAAGCATAATAAATAAATACAACTCAAGTGAAACATTCAAATAATCAAAATAAAACGAGACAGTTGACGTGGCCCGAACGAGTGTATGGCAGCTCGGGCTCGCTACCGTCTCTCTCTCTCCCCCCACAAACTCCGCATGATTGTTCTGTTTAGACGCGACCGTTCGCCCACTGAAGGTTTATAGACTGTGGTATAATATATAGAATTAAAAAAGAATACTCTGTAATTACAAACAGTAGCAAAAGCAAAACAATAACTGTTTCCTTTGTACTTATAAGCTTGACCGCGCGCGAGAAAGACATAAAGACTTTTCATGATGTGCATTCAGTGTGACGTCACGCCGTGCGCTTATTCACAAGCACTACATAAGCACAACTATGAACTAACAAATGTGCATTGAAATCAGACCATTTATTTGTTGCTAAGCAACTGATAGACTTTTACAAGAAGGTAATATATTTTATTGTGGAAAATGCTGATGTGAAATTATGAGGCGTGCACTTTTGGATTTTCCAAACGTTTTTATTTATAGCTTTTGTCACTTGGTGATAACGTAGCAAAATACTAGCTCTTTTATCAAACTCGATATATCTATCTACTCTATATATCCACTCTATATATTTGTGATTATATCACCATACAATTTTAATCGATGATTAACAGAAAAAAATATTTTCAGACCTACCACAAATGCAATTATGGCCCTAACGTTTGCAAATAATGTACTGGGACCTCTATTTCCCAGCGGCGCTATTGATCTTACGTGCAAGAAACTCGTTGCTGCAATCACTATTTGTAAGTATACTATGCTTTCGATTTTCTTCCAATCTAGCCCGAAAGAGAAACTGTTTTTTTAAGGCATTTGGAATTAATAGAATCAGGAATTACCTTGCGGAAGTCCATTTTTGGATTTGTATGGAGAATTTCGAGAAGTTCGCGTAATAGTGCTAATAAACGTATCATATGGTATTTTATCTATGGTTCATGTTAGACATATTTAACACAGCTTGAAGACAAATATACGTCCTTGCTGAACAAAGGGATTTTTCTGTGATATCATATCCAATTCGATCTGTACTTACGTTACCACTTGGAGATATTTCCATCTAGACGAAGGTCAATTAATGTTGTCATCCTCATTCTGGAATCTTACTGACGAACATTGATTAATGTATTTTAATCACTGTCAATTATTGTATCGATAACGATATAAATATGGTTACTTTGCAACCTAAAATGTGCTCACGGGGCTTCCATAAATATGTGGGTCGTTTTTCTTTGTAAAGCAACTTAAACGAGAGCAAGTTAAAATGCGCCTTCTGTAAATGTATAATTAAGTTAATCCGAATTAAAGAAGAAGAAGAGCTAAGAGTTAGTCCTATATGAAGTGGGTATCAGAGTATGCTTGAAAATTTCACCATTTAATGTAATTCTAGAAAGTAAAAGTAATTCAAGCCAAAAGATGGCTTAGTTACCGGTGGGAGGGATGCACCGTGCCGCGATCCCGGCTGCTTGGGTACCGCCATCTTCCTTGTTATTCCCTTGCGACTCCTCATCGTATCACGATTTATCAGTGGCACAGGCATAAAAATAATCATCAAGTACCTTCAACTGTATGATTAAATCATTAACACATGTTATAATATGTACTGTTTAATTATTGTTACTTGTAGTGTCCTATGTTTTATTATAATTTCTTAACTAGAAATTATAAATATATAAACACTAAGTAGGCCTTTACAGATGTAAGTATAGATGCTCAATATGACTTGGCTGAACTGAAAGTTATTGACCAATTAGCATCCTGCTTTTAGGAAAAGCAAAAGCAGAAAAAATAATTTGCGACGTCAAATTATTGTCAACCCAACCAAATTAAATTGTATATAATGTACTAAGCCCCAATTTTTTATTGTGTCCGTGTAGTAGTAGTAATAATCTATACTAATATTATAAAGCTGAAGAGTTTGTTTGTTTGAACGCGCTAGTCTCAGGAACTACTGGCGTAATTTGTAAATTTCTTTCAATGTAGGATAGCTGATTTATCGAGGAAGGATATAGGCTATATAACATCACGTTGTGACTAATGGGAGTTAAGTAAGTCAACGCGGATGAAGCTGCGGGCAACAGCTAGTAACTAATATAAACGTTGCATTCTCGCAAATAAAGGATTTCATATTTTCATATAATACATCTATAATTTTGGCGTTTATCTTGCTAGTTTTTACCAACATTTTAGACTATAGACGTGTATAATTGTTTTAGGTCTCCTAACTTACATTAATGCGTATGATGTAAAGTTTACAACACGCATTCAAAACGTATTCATGTTCACCAAGATCTCGGCACTTGTGATCATCATCGTCGGTGGCATTGTTTGGATGGCTGGAGGTACACATGCATTTATTTTATTATAATATAATAATATTAACCCTTATATGTTCCACTGCTGGGCACAGGTCTCCTCCATGAAATCAAGCGAAGAGGGTTTTGGCGTTCACCGTTGCGCTGGCCCAATGCGGGATGGTGAAGTTCACCATCACACACTTTCAAAGACTTCATCTCATCAGGCATGCAGGTTTCCTCACGATGTTTTACTTCACCGGCGAGCAAGCGATTATCTCATGTTTAGATGTACATAGAAATTTAGGAAACCCTATTTCAAGACACCACTAGGGCCAGGATCGAACCCGGACCTTTCATTCAAGAGACCGAGCCCACTAGACCACCGTCGCTCACTTTTCCAATTATTACAAAGGACTGGAATTACTTTATCAATTAACGCTTTATACAAAATATAAGGAATCTACTTATACCTATCCGGAATCACTTTACCGGTTATAAGATGACACCTTTGAAAGAAACTTCAATCAAAAACCTTAATATAGAATAATATGAAGAAAGTACTTTATTATATAAACTTCTGTCACACCTAGTTCGCCCACCCCTTAGCAATCGGAAGGAGGTGGGCAGCTATTTTCGTGGCAATTTCTTAGATACGACAAATATTTCATTAAGCAGAATTAAGAGGGAGGCAGTCCCTTATAACCCCCCTCGTATATCTTTTGTCCAGCAAAAGTTAGACTTAAGTATTTGCTATTATTTAATTATAAAAAAACACAACGTTATGATAATTAACGCAGGTGATTGGGATATGCATAATATATCATGTGTATCTGAATGAAACTAAAATGCACTTAACATTCCTTATTTATTATTTATAAAATTAAAGCATTCAAAGGTGCACTAAAGTCCTGTAAGAATATATTTTTAAGGACAGCAAGCTTATAATCACAAAAGGAATTCAAAGGATTAAACACCCACAGTCATAGTCAGTTATTTGCTTGTGTTTATATGCAAAAATATTAGATATCCATTGAAGTACTGTTATTAAATAAAACTAGTTATTCCCGGGTTCTCGTTTACATGCCTACGTAAAACCTGTCCAAGGATGTAATTATAAATACACATATATAAGTTGCTCTCGGGTTTGCTAGCGGATTACTCGAGAGTATTCTACGCGGTTTTGTCTCATTCGGTCGTTATCTCTTTTGGAAGTGGTAATTTTAAGTACCTGTAGATATAGTAAGAGTAAAGCGCTATATTAGAACGTTCCCATTGCAAATCAAGGTTGGGTTTTTCAATAATCATAATTATGTTATCAAAAAAATAATCGTACATAAAGCCATGATAGACAGGTTTGATATTGGGCGTAAATGATAGCACGTCACGGTACGACACGATAATATCGTACACGTTATTTGCGATAGATCGGAACGACTATACTTTCATAGCGTGCTTGTTAATTTTGTGTTACATTGTACCTACGACGTCAATATTATGTATTATTACGTCTAGTAACAAATCTAAGACTTCTTTAAAAAGTACATTAGATTAATTTAATATTAACATAAACGTTACACATCCGCCATGCTTCCGTGATTATTTTGGATAAAAAACCCGAACTGCGTAGTTGTAGTGGGTGGGAAACGAGGGAGCAGCACGCCTCCTCTACACTCTTTTAGACAAGTTGCCAAGTCTACTTTCTCAATTTCCGTTAAGACGTATGCTCCGTACACCTTGAACTTAAACGTTCATTGTACATATTATGTCATATTTGGAGGATAAGGAAAGCCAAGCCTTTTTTATCGTGACGGTGAAATCGTGACGTGACATGACGTTCGACGCTAGTTCAATACGTTTTATAAAGTTTCGTCAATATTTTTTTTGTTTGTCTTTGCGGTATCGGTGACAGA
The DNA here is from genome assembly GCA_963853865.1 of Helleia helle. NCBI lineage: Eukaryota > Metazoa > Arthropoda > Insecta > Lepidoptera > Lycaenidae > Helleia > Helleia helle. The sequence continues at coordinate 2,850,685 of OY971420.1, forward strand.
TATAATTAATTGAGGCTTCAATTTTCTTATTTTATCGCGAAGGTAAAATTATATCATACCATGGTGATCAACGTTGATTCATTTTAAAGGCTATCCAAATTTCAATTATATGGAGGTTTAATAATCATAAACACGCATTTGCACGCGTATGCGCTACGCACACGATAAGCAATGTGTCTTTTATTATGTACGTGACAGTAAAATCGAGCCTGAATGCCGTTCAATGGTATAATATAAAATAGTTTTTAAGAGTTTTCAATTATATGAGATCAAAAATAAACGTGAATTATATTTTAGGAGGAATCGAACACTTCCAAGATGGCTGGGCAGGAACTAAACCTTCTGTCAGCGATTGGTCTGTTGCTTTCTATTCGGGTATATTTTCATACTCGGGGTGGTAAGTTTTGTCTTATTTTAATTACATTATCATTTTTTACTGTCCACCGCCTAACATTTATTTCAACGATAGTGATAGTTTGCCAGACTTATAGCATATCAAAAAATTCACATTTGGAAGATTGCCAATAATTTGGGGCCATTCATGTTCATCGGGAGAGGGGTATCAGTTGTCTGGTTTTTTTTACGCTTGCTCCAGATGGCAATAGTAAATAGGTTACCCATTAGTACGAATACTTATAATACAATAACCATACTTAGTCGTTAGTGGGTTACACGTTTCTAATCTGTAAAAAATATACGTACGCCTAGATTTTTTCTAGATATAAACTGGATTAAGAAAATTGCTTTATTACTTCCGTATTTTCCTACACAGTACACATTATAAATCAATACCTATTTGATTACTAATTTGTTACGTAGTTTTTGTCGTTTTTATACGTGTTTTTTTTTATTTCTGAGACTTACAAACTGAATGAGATAAAGCGGTTGGTACCAATGTGTTTTCTAACAGCGTACGTGGTTTTTTTAATGCCGTTTTACGGCAAATTTAATAATATACATAAAGTGGTTTTGTTGTTGAAAGTTGTTGAAAGTAATAATTATTTTAAATAATTAAATTATTAATCACCAAAAGTTGGTATGCTAATTTTTATGAGGTTTAACAATTGCAACGTGTAGACGACACATTTTTGCTTCCATTAGATATATATATATATAATATCATCAAATCAAATACACTATTATTCCATATTTTCATTAGATAATATAGGTACAATAACGTTTTCCCTATAATTATAGTAAGTAGTGGAACTTTTACTTCGGCATTTGATTTTTTATTTCAAAATGCTGGCCCAATACAGGTGGATGCTTTTTAAACTCGCAGACATACATACATACATCTTTCTCGTCTCTGGTGAACAAGCGATGTTAACAAGTTGCACGAGAATGCCGTTTAGTAAAGACAAGTAACATGATGATGAACAGATTTTAATTGATGGCTACTTCTAGGAACTACTTGAATTTCATGACGGAAGAGCTTCGGGATCCGTATAAGAACCTGCCCCGGGCTATTTACATCTCTCTACCCCTGGTGACCGCTATATACCTACTCGCTAACGTGTCGTACTTGGCTGTTCTGGGCCCGGTCGGAGTGAGGGCTACTGATGCTATTGCTGTGGTAAGTGAACATTATAAAAGCGATTCTTAAAAATGCTCTGCAGTGCCGAAAGTGGTGCTAGCAGTGTTCAACCACAATGTGCAGACAGCGTGTCTCTGGTAGAGTCTGCTCGTAGCGGTATGTCTATTTGCACTTAAGTATTATTTAATTCCTGTAGGTACTTGTATTGTCACACTACAAATACGGCATTATTATTGTTTCGGACGGCTCGTCCGGTGCCCGCACTGTTGTACCTGGGACAATCTCCCACTTATATTTGATGTAGGTACGTCCTTACCACCTTTCGCTGGTCACGTACGCCACCACGCACCTCCTCTGAATGCGTCTTACTCCTACATACTTGAGGACTCCGGGAGGCGTAGGTAGAATTGAAACAGAATTGGGGACCTCAGGAGACAGTGATTAATTGAAAAAACAATTCACTTTCATCGTGCTCCGAACTGCTTCACTACTGTTTCTTCCTTATATTGCCTCTTCGACACCTTTATTGCGATTGACTGCCGAGTGCCGAGCCTTCGATCGGCTCGATATTTATACCCGATCACCAAGGACGTTTTGCAACTGGCGCGTTTTGCATTATTTTCACGTAATTTTTACTTTGAGCCAAGACCTTTTTTGCCTTTCTTTATTATATCCATACTATAAAATATATATCAAAACATTGAATTATTTTTTACATTATAAAACATAAATCAAACAAATTATAATCTTAAAAAATTATAACACAAATTCATCTCAAACCGAATGGGCAACGACGTCTGCCTTCACGTGTCTCGTGAAGGCAGACGTCGTTGTCACACGTATCCAACAATGTATAATATATCTCCATAGGTTTTTATCACATCCACGAATATTAATTTATGTAAGGGTTAAATAAAAAAAAGTATCATATGCCCGTTCTCGATGTTCAAGCTTTTTTTCATGCCAAATTTCATTTAAATTTGTTCAGCGGTTTGTGCGTGAAGAGGTAACACACAGACTGAGTTACTTTGGCATGTATGGTATTAGTACGGACGATTGATAAAACAAGACGAGGCCGACGATATTAATAATAACTTCCCAAACAAACGATGTTATTAGTAAGTTTAGTAGTAGTTATTAATAGTTAGTAATATATTTGGAATTTCTTACAAACACTATGGTTGATGAGCGCAGGTTAGGTTAGGTTAGGTTAGGTTAGGTTAGGCTAATTGATAAAATATTTACCGAGGCCACTTTTATCTTATCGCGCTGTAACCGTAAATACTCCTTGAGAAATTTAATTTATGCGAACACAGCTTTTTGCACCCGTCAGCATGGATACGATAATATATCTTACTACAGAAAAGCAGCTTTGTGCAGCAAAGCAGTTTTCAAACAAGAGCAAGACAAGTTTGGCCAGTGACTTGCTCATGCTTATCTGTAACACGTATTATATATGTAGCCAAGTGATTTTGCTGTACAAAATGCGCTACATGACGCGTCCTTAAAAGTCTAGAAGTAACTTCTAAACTAAATTACTCCTGCTGTACTTTCCTTTGTATGTCACGCCCATCTACATGCTACTAGAATTCGCTTATCTTTCACCAGGTACATTGGTGTCCCCACCATGGTTCAAACCTTGACTTGGCGGCGGGGCTCAGTAGCCTAGGGTGAGCCCAGCACCTTGGGCGAAGCTAATTGAGCCGAGGGGCTTTTTGTACCGCTCTTATAAGAAGAGTGGACAAAAGGGCAAGGGGCGAGGACGGGAACCTCGCCCCATTGTACTGTCTCGATGTTGGGAGGGGTTGTTCTGTGGTGCGGGACAACCCCTCTGTGGAGGTGACGTTGGTCCCTTGGGGGACGGACTAGCTTTCGGGATCCTTGCGGGATGCCTGAGAGCATTTCCCGGCGTTAAAGAGAAAAAAGGTACATTGGTGTAGTCAGTTTATTATTATTGACGCAGAAACCTACAGTCTTACATCTCAGGACTTACATATAAATTTTGGTTGAACCTTGATATTAAAGGTAACTTTTGACAGGACTTCTCTATCATCGCCCTGGGATGGTTGCGGTGGGCGATGCCGGCGCTTGTGGCTATTGCCATCCTGGGCGGTCTGTCCGTCCACATCATGGCCTCGTCTCGGATGTGCTTCGCCGGAGCCAGGAACGGTCACATGCCAGAACTCTTGGCACACATCAATTTGAAGTGCATGTCACCTTTGCCCTCGCTTGTGTTTTTGGTGAGTATATATCAAATATAGCTCTGATAAGAGTGAGTGGAGGAAAGAAAGAGATTTATTCGAAAAGGCAATAAGAAAAACAGACGTGAACGTATAGAAGAGTAAGAGAAAAGGAAGGCAGAGAAGGCAGAATATAAGTAAACATCATACTTTATTCTAAGATTTAGCAGTTATAGATTAGTATATCTATTATCTATTACTGTTGTCAATTAGCTTTATCTAAATATATCAAAAGTACCTTCAAGTTTCAGTTCTAAGATCTGGGTGTTTTCAGATGGTGATCTCTCTGTTCATGTTGATACCAAACAACCTGACCTCGCTGATAACCTACTGTACGGTGGTGGAGTCATTCTTTACGACTCTCAGCTGTAGCGCCGTGCTGTGGCTGCGGTTCAAGAAACCCGAACTGATAAGACCCATTAAAGTAAGTTCTTTGATTTTGACGGACTAGATAAGGATGGCGGGTTCGAATCCAGCCAAGTGCAGATTTGAATATATGTTTGGGGACGGATGGATACTTATTAAATCGACTCTCGGTAGGTATGGTCGATTAAAACAATTTAATCTTTTTGATCACAATACCTATATTTCGGTAGAGTAACGCCCTTCACAAAATATACTAGTAGAATGCCTCACAAGATCATCATTTGCGTCCTTTTATACCAAATCTGATTATTATAAATATTGCCATAATATTAGAAATAAATATTGTAAATACGTTATTAATTATTAGAATAATTAGGATCTCTCGGTGAAGCGCATAACATTTCCACCGCGACGACAAAATGTCTCGGGTTTGCTGTTTGCACATCCAAGTGTCATTTAAATCCTTCTTTTCTCCTAGGTACCTCTGTGGATGCCTATAACATTCGTGTTCGTGTGCTTGATTCTCCTGTTTGTGCCGATCATGTCTGAGCCCATAGCGGTCTTGGGTGGAATCCTCATAACCTTCACTGGTATCCCGGTCTACTATGTGCTCATCAAACTGAAACCAAGGATCATTGCGGAATTCTCCAGTAAGTATTACATATTAGGTATATACATATGTATAGTGGAGGGTAATAGCGTTTCATATAAGTGATTACCCATAGAATTTGTAGCATTTTTAATTGGGAGCGTAAACAATTTTTTTATGTGATAATGATTATTAATAACCTATATGGTAAAAAGTAGTGCCATGCTGCTAGTAAGGTGTAGTGCCAAGCTGCTTTGCTGCAGAATGAGGCCAGCACGACCGGGGTGGTACCTCTCGCTCATATAACACCAGCGTTAAGTGATAGCTATGCTGTCGCGTTTCGTGCGGTTTGTGAGTTTCCGGGATAAGGAAAAGAAAGGCAACGCATCGGTTTAATCTCTGACTGTGCGGATGTGTATGGACGTCGATAATCGCCAAAAGGCTGCGACTGCTCGTTTGCTTATGCTATAAGAAAAGTGTCCCTTGTCATTATATAATGTACTAGCTTCTTCGCCCGCGTTTTCGACTTACAGCAGCATTCAGACCGATCATCTATCTCCTAAGTCTGCCAAATTTAGAAAGATTAGTTGCATTACTTTATATACAGTCTAATGTCCCGTCGTCTTTATGGGGTTTTTATTTTTTAAACAAATAATTATTAATAATGTAATAAAGTTACTAAATGGCTTTTTATCATCAGTTTTGTATATGCCGGTGAGGCCATACAACAAAATGGCTTACTCCAAGTTTAGAGGAAGAAGTTTGATTTAAGCTTCTAGCTTACTGAGGCACACCATTGTAAGTTTAGCATCGGTGTTGTGTGTCTAGTATTTTTCATGTATTTTTTTAAATAGTCGGGTGTATTTAATTTTGCTTCACTCTATATTTTTATAAACAAAGCACAAACAGTTATTTATTCGTATATATGCAAATAAGATATAAGTTCTTTTAAAATTTTGGTCATTTTTAATTATCGTTTTATGCCATTTTTTGAAAACAGTATTTATTTAACGTATTACAGCTTTTGATGTTTGTCTGTGGTAGATTGAAATTATTTTGTGATTAAATATATGTTTAATCACAAAAATATCGTAGGCAGGTATCGTAGGTATACCCCAGAAGAGCGCTAGGGCAACATTGACTTAATATCTAATAGATTATATTTTGTAGACTATGATATGACATCATACTAACAACTAGGAGACAGAGGGACTACGGATTGATCTATGGAATTCCGTTCTGTCATTTTGAGGAACGGAATTCTAAAAAAAGAATAAAATGAACGCTGTGGCATTAGCTCTGTACAATATTTTTAATGTTACAACATTAAAAAAATATTACTTACATACTTGACTAAATAAGTTATACGTTTGTTTCAGCTAAATTCACGCATGTGTGCCAAAAATTGTTCCTTTCAGCGGTTGAAGACCAAGAAGAAGAGAATGTAAAAAGTACATAAATGTTACAATTATTGATATAAGTGAAAATCGTCGATGTCAATATTGTACAATTACAACGAATCTCAGTCATGCCAAAGTTATCCATTGACTAATCGGGACGGCGCATGACCTTAACGGTTATAGGCTGTTACTGCTTTAAAAAACATGTATTGTAAAAATACTCTGTATAATACTCGACGAATAAGTGATTCCACTGTCGTAAAAAACATCACAATATGTTTTATTAAATACCTTATGGACGGTCGAGTTACCTGAAATATAATTCGTCATTGTAAATAAAACTTTTTCTATCTATGAAATTAATATCAAACGAGAGTGAAGACCAACTCAACAAAACGATACGTATGATGAACAACCGTGATAGTGTTTAAAAGTTTGGAGTGAAGTATTACTGAATTCACAAAAATACACATATTCATTCACGTAGTGATAGTGACGTTTAAGAAACATCGAAGTTAACCATTGTCGAATTTACTAATAACCAAATAATATGGTAATGATGCCTAAAATGCCTAAAACTGATATTGAATTACCAAAAATGCCATACACAGTAATGATTGCTTAAAGAATGCTAAAGCGAACTATCATTGAATTCCCAAAAATTACATACACAGTGATGAAGATGAGTACTTCATAGTGAACTAATATTGAATTAACACAAATACTACTTATATAAGGCGATAGTGGTGATTAAAAAACTTTGAAGCAAACTATTAATGAATTCAAAAAAAGACCATTTATCTGAGTTGTGATATTTAAAAAGTTTAAATTGAATTATTAATGAATTTACAAAACAGATACACAGTGCATCGAACACTTTAAACTACATATTAAATTTCCAGAGATCGTATATGTTGATAGTGATATAAGTAACTTTAAAATGATCTATTATTCAATTCCTAAATGGTATATAGGACATAAGTAAATGCTTCGCAACTGTAAGATGGTAAAACGTTAATATTATAATTGTATTATCTGTGTACATATCATTGTAATTTGTGTATATTTAAAACAAAAAAAAATTACGTCGGGTATGAGCATGAAATAAATTATTACATAAATAAATCACTCTTTGACGTCACACACAGATAAGCGACCAATCACAAGGTGGTATATTTGGTTGTGTGACGTAGTTTAATGAGAATGAGACAACCTTTTTTACCTTTTTTTCTATGAATAATGTTTAATATGTATAAGACATATTACCAAGACTTTACTAAGAAACTGTTGTATTTTACTCATTCTCTTTTCAACCTAACGTCAACTATTTATCCGATTTTAATTAATAACATGTGTCAATCGATTCCTTATTATGACCCGGACGGCGTAGGCCAAAATTAAAGTGACTTTAAAAGCAAAAAGCGTCGATTTTAACTTTTTTTTTTTTTTTTCATTTATTTAAGAAATTTTTATACATTTTTGTACATGCCAATTCCATTATAACCTAAATTAACTTATCAAACAAAATCAAGCCTAGACCACGAAACCTTAATGAGGACTGAAAGACAGAAACAGATTTTTTGATGCTGGTGATAAATGTGTTGACAACAGTTCATGAAACAAACCTACATTATATCAGCTCAAATTGGAATCCCTCATCAAGGCTTCGCGGACTGATTTATAACGAATACATTCAAACAATAGATGATGTACATCCTCCATCACTCTGCACAAGGTACAATTTGGAGAATCTGATTTTCGCATCATAAATAGAAACTTATTTAATGGCATGTGCCCAGATCGTAAACGAAATGCTATCTCAATATATTTTCTAATTAGCTTAGTATTAGAAAACCAAGGGATACGAGGAGGCTCACATTGTATCGATTTGTACCAAATACCTTTTTCTAAAGATCGCTCATTGAAATATTCTTTCCAAATATTTAGGCAGTAATTTTTATATTTTGGTAATAAATCTGTGTAGTAAGGCAAAGTATCAAGCTCTTCTCCATCAAGAGAAGCTTTTTTTGCTAAAGCGTCCGTTGCTAACCGATAGCTTATGATATCCTCAGTGAAATACACGAGAGCTATTTGAAAGGTGTTGACATAAAGATGCAGTGGGTTCCATCACATATAGGTCTTAGGGATTTTAACTTGTAAACCCCCATTTTAACAGATTTTTTAATAAATAAAAAGAAAAAAAAAAAGAATACGGGGCTAGCTATTTTGTATATTTCATGCTGACATCCGGAGTTAGTTTCTTTTTATTATATTTATTTCCAAATTACAATCTATTAGGCCCATTAGGGTATAGGGAAAAGGAGGGCAACTCATCTGCATAATCTCTGGTTGTGCGGATGTGTATGGGCGTTGATAGTCGACAAAAGGCTGCTACAGCTCATTTGCCCTTATAAGCTATAAAAATACAACTTAGTGTTGTGAAAATAAATTTTTGTTCTTTTTGTGATAACTAATTTACTTACAGCTTGGCAAAAAAGAGTATGGAAAAAATGAGGGCGCCACTTTCACTTAGGTCTCATCATAATATGGAAAATCAGCAAGATAATTTAATCAAATTGTTAAAAATAAATGTGAAACACTAAGCTTTACTCAAAATCTAGTATTTGTCGGCCAAGTATTGTCAACATCATAGGTTTCCATTTAGTAAAATATTTAGTTCCACCTGTCACCACGTCATACTCTTTTTTGCCAAGCTGTAATTTTTTAATATAGAGTTACGTTAATTGCTTCGGAATAATGATTTGCATGTTTTGTTTCATAACTTAGCTATATAGGTATTAGTTTTAGGAAAGCATAGAAACTAGGTTTTTGCGATACATATTAATCGCGAAATATGATATGAATTTCACTCGAAACGTTTTTTTGGCAAATGAATAAATTAGGTATCGGTAAACAAATGTCTAGAATAAACTTGACTTGAAATTTACTTTTATTTAAAAAAAAGTAATTTTTTATACTGGCAACCTACCAGATGAGTCAGTTCATAGAAAGTTATGATGTTCATGGTATGGAGTGTACAAACAAGGACCATTTCTGTATGAAGTGTCCATAAAAAACAACTATTGTCATGTCGTAGTTTTTCCACTATTCGGACGCTTTATTTAATTACCTACTGTAAATAAATCCACAATAAAATCACTAATTATTTTACAAAAATCACATTTATAAATTCACTTTCTGTCTGTAGTTTTGGTTACATTTACTAAAACATTTAGATAACGTTTTAGTCATTACAACAACTATGTTCATATCGTAGCTTTTCCGTTAAAACCCCAGTTCTTAACTTTTTCAGCCATCGCCCCCAAAGATGGTTCTCCTTGTACCGTAGACTGTATACTGTGTACCGTATGACTTGACGTGCACTGGTGTGGCAGATGAAATAAATAAAAATAAAAATCGTATTCATAGTCTATTGACTATGAATGACACCCAATATTTCCTTGCAACTACCTGGAATATACATGCATATTAATATAAGTTTTCGAACTAAATACATGAAAGTTTTCAGTATTACATGCAAGGCTTAAAATTTCATAAAGGATCAAATTAGTTGTAAAATTAGAAAGTCGTGTAAAATATTAAAAAGATTTAACTCAAAGTGTAGTAGTAACTTCTGGATTACTTAAAACATCACGTTTTGATTGAAATTTGCATAGTCTTAGTAAGTTATAAAATAACAGAAAATAATATTATGTTAGTTATAATTGTTAAATATAATTTAAAATCACCATCATGAAGACTGCTTGATTGTATAATGTATGCTTTGTAAATAGCAGGATTTTACCTCCTAACGGCATGGCCGGAGGGATGCGGGTTCGATTCCCGCCATGGACAAACTCATATAAAATGTTTGTACCAGGGTTGGGTGTTCATATATTATGTTTAATTATAACATGATAAGTAAACAGTATTCCGTTCTCATATTTGTGTAGTTCATATTTATATAATGGGTTTTTTAATCGTGAAATATGAATATTTTAGCATAGCGTTTCGAATAGATAACCCACTGAATATAATACCATGAAAAAAAAACACGACGCCACTGTTGGCTAACTTTAGTCCGGCCATGTAAAAATGCTCTAACTGTAGGTATAGTATTCGGTTAGTAAGATTTGCATTTTGTTTTAGTCACTACTCACTATCAGGAATAAAGTGCATCATAAAAAACCTTGAATACTTCGGAATCTCTAGATACTTATATCAAACTTTATCTTTGGTGCTATACGCATATAATGCATTGAAAATTGTACATACTATTAATTATAATAGAAAAGAATCCATTACTAATAGCATAGGATCCCGATATAAAGAGGACCTTCACCGAGCTAGTTCTTGGATGAATTATTCAATTTAATATATAAATAAATATATTGTATATGGGTTGCCTAAAAAATCAGGATTATATATATATAGGAAATAAGGATTATTATTAATTAATAATTAAAAAAAAATGCAACAAAAATAAATTTATAGACAACCTTATACTGCCGTGATCGAATGGATTAATCTTTATTTTCATTAAATTTTAATTCGTTAACCAGACCGGTGCTAGTCACAAGTATCGATTTACCTGCTTATACCCGCCTACCCGAGTGTTGTGACGGGAAAAAGAAAGACAACCTAACGTTTGCATATTCTATGGGGTTTATACTTTCGATTGGTATGGAATTTGTCTATTAACCAATACCTTTAAAAAAAAAGTTAAAATATATATTTTTTAAATTATTAATTCATCATATCCTGGACTGAAATTTTTTAGACAACCCATATGCAATATATTTATTGACATATTTAATTGAATATAAAATAAGTTTCATCCAATAACCAGCTCAGTGAAGGTCGTTTTATATCGGGATCTTAGGCCATAAAGTATTTTATCGACGATAGTCGAAAATGATCTTTTGAATACTACAAAATCTACTCAAGATAGGTTTGGCAATTATAATAAATTAAAAATATATTTTTCCAAAACAATGACCAAACAGGTTTTACTGGTGTCGATTATTATTCTCTGTTATATTTGATTTAGTATGTAAGTGTAATTGTTGTTATATGTTGTGCCCGGACTGTTTCTGAAACGGCATTGCATCCGTACTGAGTGAAATTACTACTGTCAATATTTTGAGCTTATCGATTGTAAGTAGTGAATATTATGTATATTAGACCTATAAATGAATGTTGGTGAAAATGTTATACTCCGACACCTTAGTAATAGGTACATAAAAAGTGGTTTATGATCGGACAACGTGTCGATTTAAGATAGATATAATATCTAAGACATGTACGAAGCATGTGAGTTTCTATATTATTATGAACATGAAATTCTCCTTATGTGATTATTGTGTAAAAAAAAATTGGTTGTCTGTAAAGTCGGTTTACGGACGATAGTTTTGCGTGATAACGTCATAAAGAAACATTAATGAAAAATTAATCACCTTTTTTGCCGCTATTTTGATAAAAACAGTTAATTTGAAGTGAACAAAATGAAATTAGACTGAAAATTACGTAGGAAATTTACATCTTATAAAATTGTAGAAATAAACACAAAACACGTTTTCGTGTATTAACATTTGTTATAAATAATTGTTTCCAAGCCAACGCTTGTGTGACAGCGGAACGAGACACTTTTTCGTGCGCGGTGCCGGTGTTCATCAATATAAGACGTAATTACGTCAAAAAAACTTCCCGTCAGTGTTAATGATAGTTACGTAAACGGAGTTTCGATCTTCTGTAATAAAATGTAAGCTTTGTAATTAATGTATTAATATATTAATGTAAGTGCATTGTCTGTAGGTTAAACGGTGTAAGTTAGGGCCACTGAAGGGTTTCATCACTTGGGGCCCCCTGAAATGGTGTTTCGGCTATTGGGGCCCCACCCTCTGTTCCTAAAAAAGGCGATTTCTAGGGCCCATGTTCGCCGTTTATCTACTGATCATATTCAATCGTTGTCTATATAATAGATGTCTGAAATATCACGTCCTTTTATAATACTATTTTCTCCGTTTTATAATACTTTAAACTAGAGCTAAGTTATACAATTTTATATTTATCTAATATCGTGATTATGATATGTGTATATTTGGTGTCTATATCAAGTATTGGTCGTTAAATGTTATATATCACAATTCTGACTGTATCACGGAATGTCTATTTTTTCTAATCCTATCTTACAGTAATTATAATATAAGTAGGTAGGTAAGGTAAGATGTAATCGGTGTAGTCCTTATTTTAAACCAGTGCTTGTTTTTTTTATTTACATCTTTCGTTGTGAGTTCTTTATTTGCGCTTTGCATCGAAAGTATCAATAATATGATTTCATTATTAACTTATATTTATTATATCACTATTATATCTTGTAAAAATCTGCATACAATTTTATTTTCTTCGTGTTTGTACGTCTTGGTGTTCATTGAAAGAGACCTATGTTCATCAGTGGACGGATAGAGGCTAATGATGATGAAGATGTACCTATATGTCACACGAACATTATCTTCTATAATTTATTACCTTAATGGCGGACGACGTATGACCCGTTTTCTGGTAAACAATGTCTCTTAAAATAGCATATTTTATATAATTTTAAATGTAATAATATTAGGTAATGTATACGATTAATATTTACATTATTGGACTGTAGACCAATGTGATATAAATAATATACCTCCTTACAATACATGAGTCGAACTTCTATTATATTTACACAAGATAGAATTGTTTTAGATTCAAGGTTTAGTCTAAATACAATAAAATAATCTTTTTGGATACGGAACACTTAAAATAATGAATTATTTTGTATATTTTGTCAATAATACAATTGCAATTAGCAAAATTAACATCTTACATGTTAAACATTCGTGCCCTTTGACCGTAAATGCTGTGACTCAGTTATGTCGTACTCCTCTACTACGTCGCCACTCGGCTCGTGTGCGCGCGTATTCCAAGTTTCGACTTTCGATAGATTATTGTTCATTATTAATTATAATACAACCAAGACGTTTCACCTTTCCCGGGCGTCTTATGACGGTTAACCTTACACATAGAAACATTTAATAAACTATTACTTTACCTGTAGTAATATTCATCAGATCAGATTCTTAATAATTAACAGACAATGGGTCTATCGTCGGGTTTATGGATTTTACAACTTATATATTTTTTTAAATAAATTTAAGTAGGTATACATGTTGTTTTGTATTGAGTTTGGTATTCAATCTCTCGTTAAGATGTCATCACAATTTTTTTGCTTTATATCTACGGATGATTATTTTAAGTTTTACTTTACATATATATTTTGCGCTTTTTAAGCTTAGATCATACGTGCGGGATCTTTGAACTAAATGTGATTACTGAGTTTTAAATGTTAATATGTTTTTATAATGAATGTATTATATCATAGTATTGTGTGATGTTTTCAGTATCCTTTATGAACTATACGCGCAATTTAACTTAACCGGACTGAATTTAACTCTTAAGGTTTAGTTAGATTGCGACGCCATTTTTAGTAGGTTTTCAAATTAGTTTTTGCATGATGCGTTTGCTCAAAACTACAAAACCAAATTCAGTCGGACAAGTTAATTTGCAAATACTGTATTTATGTTTTCTCGGGAGTAACGATCTCCATGAATTATTTAGGATTTTTTTTACAAATCTTCCGAGTTTAAAGTTTTAATGGCTATGTATATTAAAATAATTACTAATTCCTTATTATTTTGAATAATATTATATTAGTGGTTGAATATTACAATTGTGGCACTATTGGCCACAGTACCTATGGTTCCTTTTATTTTACAAAATGCATGTCGGCTATGTATTAAAAATTTCATGGTTTCATCAATTTAAATCATAATATTTATTAATAAACTATTGTATATGAACATTATTTATTTTTAAATTGTTTAGAATAAAATTCCTTTTTGGAACATGTTCTGATAAATTTCTGAAATTAAATCGTTTTACCTCTTTTTTAAAAGGTTGAGGTATCTTTCGAAGATTTGTTTAAGGTCAATTGGTGGTAATATATGCCAATTGTTGGTAGACTGTAATACTATCTTATAAATCCTTAATTATTTTATGTCAACTTGAATTCTAGAAATTATTGTACTTTTGATAAAAAATGGTATTGATGTATTTAAAATTTTGGGTATAAGGTTCGGAAACTTTTGTATTTTTCTACTACCCTAAGCTAATAATAATAATTTAACATCACAAGCAGAGGTGCTCTCTATATTTCTACATTTACTTGGGGCCACTTCTTATAGTTTGTTTGTCTACAGATAAAATTATCTGCATTATGCGACCTAATACGCGATTTTGATATATGTATTTATGAATAATATTATATTAGTTAACTCCTAAATATTTTAATGGAATATGCTCTACTAATTGCGATAAATAAGACTGTTAATTTTTTTAAAGCAACGAAGTAGTTAACATAGACTTAATGAACTATAGAAGTCGCCCGTTTTTTGGTGCCAATTATATCGTGTTTTTTTTTTTGGATTTTTGTAGTGTTTTTTTTTTTGTATTTGAGATGATTTGCTAATAAAAATTCTAATTTATGTGCATCTTATTTTATTATTCTTCCCGTTCAAATTTTTGTATTAGAAATCTAATTAATACCGTCATTAGTTCATATTTACAACCAATATATTCTTATTGTGACTTTCAGGCATTTATAACGTTTAATTATAATACCTATCTATTAATATCTAACTTGCATTGACTATTGCAAGGATAGAGTGTAGATAGAAAGATGCAGGCCAGCACTGTCTAGCATGGTTACTGTTGCCTTCATGGTTGGTCATGGTTGGTTCTTCCGCCTGACTGTCTGGGGCTAGACGAAAACACAGTACGAGATATATTATTACATGACCAAATTCAATTTAGTTTTAACAGTTTTGATAATAATTCGTCACATTTCTATATTTTTATATAAAATCAATGTGATGTCACTCGTCTTAGCTAGCTTCGATTTGGCCAAGATAAATTGATCTATCTATCTATGCATTTTATCATGCAATTGCTTAAATAGCCTGCTATTTAAGCAATTTCATGATAAAATGCATCGAACAGTCCCTGAACAGTTCGAGAAAATTCTTATTATGTGAATGTCAATTAGTTTTATGTGTAAGTGTTGGGGCGATACAGTGCGACGCGGATCGTTCGCCCGCGGATTAGCGCATACGTATTGCGTCCGTCGCGGATGAATTTGTCGTCCAGTTATACGCGGCTTGTGATTGAGAGTGGTACAGTCACAACACTGAACTTCGTCAAGCACTGAACAACCTTTAGGGCCAATAGGCAATACGATTCCGCTCGCGGACAACAGCGGCGCGGAGGAGCGACGCAGAGGGATTTCTATCTGCGCGCGGATAGCTCTCCGCGTCGCACTCACTTAGTGCGCAAGTATATTTGGTACATAGGTTGCTTTAGTACACAATTGACAATTCCGTCCCTTGCATCCGCGTTGGTGATCCGCGTCGCACTCAATAGCCTCTAATAAATGATACGGTGATCAACAGTATTATTGAAAAATACTACCTGAATCGGTCAGCTTAGCTTAAACGATTTATTTTACTCAATATTTTTAACGCTAAAGTAATTAATCAACTAACAAGCTTATATTTTGTAGTCCAATTACATTGATTGCGATAATAAAATGGTTGTATTTTTTCGATCAAGTGTTATATAGTTCGGACCAGTTATGTTACGACTCGGTATACTTTTATTTATAACATGGATTTCCACGGTAAGTCAAAGTGATCATCATCCTAGTATCCAGCCACTGTTATAAAATAATTTCTTCAATGAACACGACTTATTTTACTGGCACGTTCAACGTCGACCATGAACATACATACACGTTTACTCCGGTAGGTCCATACAACTTATTCATGCGTTGTGATAATATGGTTCGTCCTAACACACTACCTATCCAATTCGTTTTTCTGATACACGCACGGTAAAACGGTTTCTCTGAAGAAAGTAACTAGGAAAAAACGACTGAGTCTTCCACTGCCTCCTAGAAGGCAGTATGTGCGGGCCTCGAGAGGAAGCTCAACCCCGGCAACATCTTTGCGATCATATTATATAGGTACTAAGAAAGTTCATATTTTATGACCATTTACCTTCTTAAAATATGAATTGCTTCTAGTAGGTTTCAAACGACTAACTGATAAATGACTTAATTGAAAGTTAAAAATTGAAAAATTCTTCATATTTCAATAGGTTATATTTTCATAGAGATAATAAAATAATGTCGGTACCTATACATACGCATATTCTTGCTAACAGATCGACAGCGCGCGATTCGGCAATATTACTCACAAATTCACGACACCAGCGGATGAAATCCTACCGCTGATGCCTGATGAGAACTACCAAAAGTCTACAATCATAGCTGGTCTCATGCCAGACTCTTTTGGGGAAATGTTCAACATCTTAGACGGCGACAGTTTTGGGATAGGTATGTTTTGACATTATGTCATCAACTCTTTCTAGAAGGTTTACTGTAGACGCTCGTCAAATGTCGAGAGTATACCCACAAAGGGTGACTGATCTCCAACTTTTGGGACGACAAATACGTAGGCTGGTAATACTTGCATGTGCAATTAAATCGCCCTAACGCTATTAATATCTTGGTGATAAATACCTAAACGAGGACATATCCATAGTGGACGGATACAGAACAATGATAATTACTAATACTAATAATATCTTTTTTTATGTTAGTTGGATAGCCAAACATGCAAACGTACCACCTGATGGTAAGTGGTCGACGTCGCCCATGAACATAAACTAGTTTACCTGGAACGAGCCCAGGCAACTCATCTATGTGTCACTATCCTGAGACATAAGATGTTAAGTCTCGGTGCCAGTAATTACACTGTCTTGCTCTTCCCTCCTAAACACAGCAAAGCTGTTTCACGGGAGAAACAAGCAAGATCTATCTTATATAAGCATCTATGGACACTTTCACACCACGCCAATCTGGTCCCGTGGTTAGTTCTCGAAGAACTTGTGTTACGGGTACCGGACAACGGAAATTTATTTATTAATTTTATAATACATTATGCGTTTCAAATAAGAATAGGAACGTCAATGACCTCTATCTGTCAAGTTTTAAATCGAATTTAAATAAAAATGTTAAATAGTCGTAAATTATTTCAAAAATTGAAGTCATAATTCGTTTTTAAAACCATACAATAACATTTTTTATTTCATTGTTGCCGCAAAGGCCCTGGAGCCATGCCAAAATTATTAAAGAAAATAAGGACGCTGGTCGCCATCTTGCCGTTATTAGTGTGTTCCATCGTGAGGACCTGAAGGAAATATAAGTTTGACTCGTGAAATGTACGCTACCATTTTGCAAACACTGCAAAATGCAAGTAAAGTGACCAAGCGAGTTCATTTGGCTATGGGGATAAATGAAAACACGTATCCGACGCGCACTCGGACAGAAATACAAAGATGATCGGAATTGAAGAGCTATATTTAATTAAAAGAATTTTTGTTTGCTCACCCAACCTAACTGGTTTGAATTGACAGCGATGACGTCACAATATGGCGCTAAGTCCGTCCTAGTCTCATTTGAAACGCATAGTAGATATATTTGAGATTTTTATTATACACGTCATATTATTATATATGTATAAATATATTATAATACCTACCCTTAAACCAGGAACCTTCTTTGTATAGCCTGACCAGAAATAATATTTAAACCACAGATCGATGTCGCCACTGTATCTTATAAACGGTAACATCTAACATATCATTTACATATTACCTATCGCCCATACAGAAAGTAGTTCTGAAATTTTCCGCAATATGGCGAGGGTTTTTATTTTTCTCGTCAGGCTAGGTATTATACGTCTTGATACTTCTTTGTATATTTAGGTCCTATGCATGAATTCGTTTATGGTTGGCAAGCTATAGTAAATACTATGAGTATGAAGAACAATGTTGAGGTTAGAAAACGCGCGGGGCTGCAGAGGTTTGCCTTGGCCGGTATCAACGGTATCACTCTGATATCTCATATAGGGGCCACTGAGATCATGATCAACGGTACCAGGAGCTACTGCTTTGGTGGCGTCTCCCGACCACCGGGCAGACGAAGTGTTATCTGTAAGGTAATAATTTCCTTAACGTAAATTTTTTTAGTAAAACTAAATTCGCCAAATTTGGCTGCGACGTTGTGCCGGTTCTACACTCTGATTGGCCGACTGATGGCCATTGGTGATTGGTCGATGAGACGAACTTACAGAATGATCACTGGTTGATTCAATTACGTACGTCAGTGACAAATAACTGACCAGTTTCGGAAATTTAAGGCTCACATTACTACTCTTAAAACTTAGATTTATAGCCATATCCGGTGTGATATTACAATTATTTTTGTGGCCTAAGTTACTCCACATAACATCAGCCTGTCAGTGAAAGTATTGCCAAAATCGGCCCAGCCTTTTTAGAGATTAACCGGAACAAACAGACAAACATTGTAAAAATGTTAATTTCGTATATGAACCGTGTGCACTCGTGTGTACATCCATATGCATTTAGTAAAAAATGGTTATTTTAATATTACAAACAGACACTCCTTATTTATTAACTGTATAAATTTACATGACACCTTTTAAAGCAGCCGAAATTGAGCTAAAATATGTCTCATCTAGTTATCCCGTAGTGCGGTGGGACTCGGACATGAACTACTCATACTTAGTTCTTGGCTTAGGTTTTTCGTGGACAGATCATTCGATAGATAAATAGCTTTGTTAGATCGGTCGACTAGTTGGTCGATACATTGACCGATTCGTTGGTCAATCAATTCGCCTGATTGTTTAATGTTTAGTCGACCAGTTGTAGAATTATTTTGTACCAACCAGTCGTGTTCAGTTAGTTAATCACTCTTCCGATCAATTGCTCGATTATTAGCCTCACTGACAAACCAAAAACCATCCAATCTAGTTGCCTATTTTTTATGTTAGTTGGATAAGCAAACTGGCAATAGTACCACCTGATGGTAAGTGGTCGACGTCGCCCATGAACATAAACTAGTATACCTTGAACGAGCCCAGGCAACTCATTTCGTCTCGGTGCCAGTAATTACACTGCCTGTCTTGCCCTTCTCTCCGAAACACAGCAAAGCTGTTTCACGGGAGAAACAAGCAAGATGGTGGTACCCATGCAGCCGGGAGCGTGGCACAGCGCTTCCCTCCCACCGGTATATGCAGTTGCTCAGTTGATTATGTATATTGCAGGGTGCTATGTACCAAGAAGGACGTTTCTCTTGCCAAGTACCATATTTACGGTACCCTACGACGTTAGGTTACAGGTATTGCATAGACAAGTATGCAGCAGTCAATTCTTTGGACGGAACATACAAAAGTAAGTACGTCTATTCACCTGTCCCTTGTTTAGCCCTTTCAATAGCCGCCTATAATAAATACGAATACATACTGCACTAACATTAGGGACAATCTTTTTGTTTCTATAACGCCGGGAAATGCTCTGGGGCATCCCGCGGGGGAGTGGGTCTCCCCACGCGGGTATGAGGGACTCGCTGCGCTCGAAAGATGGTAAGTGGACGCAGCTCTAGCCACTAAAACCCGGCGAGTGCCACCAATGCCGCCTTTGGTGGAGAGCCCCGGATCTGTTGAGCAAACAGGGCACCTCGACGGCTAGTCAGTCCCTCAGTGGACCGACGCCACCTTCACAGAGGAGTTATCCTGCACCATAGAACAACCCCTCCCAACGTCGGGACAGTACAATGGGGTGAGGTTCCCGTCTTCGCCCCTGGCCTCCTGCCCTTTTGTCCCCTCTTCTTATAAGAGGGGTACAAAGTGCCCCCTCGACTCAATTCGTTTCGCCCAAGCTGCTGGGCTCACCCTAGGCTACTGAGCCCTACCGCCACGACAAAGCCTAAACCATGGTGGGGATTAGGTACAATCCTATGCCATCAATCCTCTTGAATGTTTTCAAAAAACTTTGGGAAGATTGAAGGGATGGAATTGTACTCACTATTGTACGCTGTAGACTCCACTCGTGTAACTCATAGCACAGAATAAATAATAGTACAATACTCATAGTGAAAAGCATAATGTATTTTAAGAACTATTTTTTTTAATCTCCCATAGCAACGTATTGTACCCGCGGAGAATCGGTCCCCAAGTTCCATTACGATTACATATGCGAGCGGCAGGGCGTTAAAATAAAACACATCAACCTCACGGACCCTAACGAGAGGTTTAACATACGGAACCCTGTAGTACGAAGGGCGGAGTACTATCGGGCACCTTACGACATACTGAAGTACTGTCCGGATTGGTATGTAAAATATGTGCAGTCTAAACTGTATGTCTAAATAAAAATCCAGAACAGCTTGACCGACCTTGATAAAATTTGGTATACTTATATTAGAAGATGAGATTCATTGCAAATGGGTAAGCTTATATCTTAGTTATTGACTAAAATTTTGTTGTTGGGACGTTCATAATTAACGTTATTAGATTATATCTGTGAAGAGGATAATAATTAGTAATCGAAGATTTTTACAAGGTTACCGCTACTCGCTTATCTTTCATCTATTAGCGTTGGTGTGTTGCAGCCTTTAGAGAGTAGAGAATGATAGGCGATATTTTATATTATAAGTGGGCTATAAAACATATCATGGCCTGGAACATACGGGTTAGTCCCGGACGAGTTGTTCTGTAAAAAATAACATTGATTACTTTATTCACTTGCTACCAGGGGTCGGGCAATTTTATTATTTCACGACCCTCAGGACCTGATCAATTTTCATGGCAAGTCCGTGTTGGATGCCAGTGGCAAGGGATCGGAAGTCTTTTCGTTCGTTGAAGTGGGCCTATGTTCAGCGGTGGATGGATAGAGGCTGATGATGATGATCATATTAAAATATTGGTAATTAACTAGGTACGGTTGCAACCTGCAAATATCTCCAGAGATCTTACACCACGAAATCCCCACCGGTTTGCTAGACGCAAATGAAACTGCATTCGTTGGTCACGGTGGGCAATACTGGCTAGCGTTATATTACACACAGGTAACTAAAATATTTATATGATGATGAGCTGATGGGTTGTGGGCTAATAGAGTTCTGGAGTAGAAGCGTTTGGGTAGTAGGATATGTCGACTCCCAGCTCAGTTACGTAGCTTGTTTTGATGGGCAAAATATTTTAAATAGAATTTGGATAGTCCTAAGAATTTTGCTTACTCACTGTAAGGCCAAATACAGCGTCAGTTACGCTCCTGCTCCAGCAGAATCGGCCGATGATACCCGTGCAGTGACGGTCCGTAGTGTTTTCTTTCGAGTAGCGGGAGATTGGAGCTCCATCAACCTGGAACCCGCCTTAGAAAAAACTTGATTTTTCTAAATTTACTTTTATCTACAAACGATGCTAATGAATGTAGTAAACTTTATTTTTTTGTAGTATTATTAATTGCGCCGAAAAAATAATTAATACCGCCCAAAGCAGGAAATATTACAAATAATTCTATAAACAACTTTGAAACGGGTGCTAAATTGTTTGTAGTTTATTGTAGTGACAAAAAAAAAATTATACCCCACTTTATTCAAAACTAAAATTCTTAATATATATATATATATATATATATATATATATATATATATATATATATATATATATTAAGAATATATATATATATATATATATATATACACCGATAAAAAAAATAACTTTACTCAAGAGCAAGAATCTTGAACCAAGAACACCACTTTGAAGAAAAAGAATTTCTTGAGTCAAGATATAACTCTTGGTTCAAGAAAATTTTCTTGATTTAAGAATTTTAGTTTTGAATAAAGTGGGGTATAACATTTTTTTTGTCACTACAATAAACTACAAACAATTTAGGACCTGTTTCAATTTTTTTTATCGAATTATTTGTAATATTTCCTGCTTTGCGCGGTTTTAATTATTTTTTCTGCGCAATTAATGCTAAACTACAAACGATGCTAATGAATGTAGTAAACTTTATTTTTTTTGTAGCATCATTAATTGCGCCGCAAAAATAATTAATACCGCCCAAAGCAGGAAATATTACAAATAATTCTATAAACAACTTATATACAACTTATATATAACTATATATATATATATATATATATATATATATATTATCATACTACAATAACGGAATTATGCAAAAAAAAGACACTGACTCAAAAACTACAAACGATGCTAATGAACGTAGTAAACTTTATTTTTTTGTAGTATCATAAATTGCGCCGAAAAAATAACAAAGCAGGAAATATTACAAATAATTCTATAAACAACTTTGAAACGGGTGCTAAATTGTTTGTAGTTTATTGTAGTGACAAAAAAAAATTTTATACCCCACTTTATTCAAAACTAAAATTCTTAATATATATATATATATATATATATATATATATATATATATATATATATATATATATATATATTAAGAATATATATATATATATATATATATATACACCGATAAAAAAAATAACTTTACTCAAGAGCAAGAATCTTGAACCAAGAACACCACTTTGAAGAAAAAGAATTTCTTGAGTCAAGATATAACTCTTGGTTCAAGAAAATTTTCTTGATTTAAGAATTTTAGTTTTGAATAAAGTGGGGTATAACATTTTTTTTGTCACTACAATAAACTACAAACAATTTAGGACCTGTTTCAATTTTTTTTATCGAATTATTTGTAATATTTCCTGCTTTGCGCGGTTTTAATTATTTTTTCTGCGCAATTAATGCTAAACTACAAACGATGCTAATGAATGTAGTAAACTTTATTTTTTTTGTAGCATCATTAATTGCGCCGCAAAAATAATTAATACCGCCCAAAGCAGGAAATATTACAAATAATTCTATAAACAACTTATATATAACTATATATATATATATATATATATATATATATATATATATATATATATATATATATATATATATATATATATATATATTATCATACTACAATAAACTACAAACAATTTAGCACCCGTTTCAAAGTTGTTTATAGAATTATTTGTAATATTTCCTGCTTTGGGCGGTATTAATTATTTTTTCGGCGCAATTAATGATACTACAAAAAAAATAAAGTTTACTACATTCATTAGCATCGTTTGTAGATAAAAGTAAATTTAGAAAAATCAAGTTTTTTCTAAAGCGGGTTCCAGGTTGATGGAGCTGGAGATTGGCAGTTATGGTGTTCATCAAAAGAGGCATATTTTAGCAGTGGACGGACAAAGATTAATAATGTTATTTGGTAATATTTGTTTTAATGGTTTATTATAAACCTTTCGCTTTGCAAACTTGGCTGACACACTGCCGTATGTAATTACAATATTGAGATTAACTTTTCAGCTGTCCACTTATGCAATTTACTTCCAAGCACACGGTGAATACCCTTGGCAGACAAACCGCCCCGTACTTTCTGCTGACAGAGGTAAGCATTATACCTTTATGCAAGAAACCCGGGACTTTGTGCTATTTTTTTTTCTTTAGCGCTGGGATATGCTCTGAGGCATCTAGCGGGGGAGTGGGTCTCCCAACACGCGTATGTTGGACTCGCTGCGACCGAAAGCTGGTAAGTGGACGCAGCTCTACCCACTAAAACCCGGCGAGTCCCACCAGTGCCGTACCGCACCACAGAACAACCCATATCAACGTCGGGACAGTCGTTACCTACATCGGAATAACTAGATGTTGCCCGCAGCTTCGCCCGCGTTATATTTACGGACGTATACGATTTTTTCGACTCTTACAATAATTATCCTTATATTATTTACCTAAGCCTAGTATCTACACAAAATCTTGATAAATTATATACTATAACAGCGTCAGGAATTATTGTATCTCATGTTGAAAACAGTATGAAAATCCATGTAATAGTTTTTGAGTTTATCGCGTACAGACAGATCATCAGACAGCCGCGGCGGAGGACTTTGTTTTATATTATGTAATGATGATAAGGATTAATACGGCATTTGTATATCTAAATAGCTTTTACATTACCGCTTTATAATTGCCAATTTTTTAAAGTATAAAATGGATGGTAGGTTATCTCTAACATATAGATAGTCACCATACATTATTTTGTTATATCTCAAAAGGTAATAAAGGCAGCGTTTTCGTTCAAAGCTCCCAGACGGCTTATTTTTTCCGACGGTATCGGAGTTTTACCCGCTAAGTTCCCGTTCCCGTGGGATTTCAGGGATAAATATTGTAGTACTATGTCCTTTTCCGAAAAAGGCGACACGAGTCTCAAACTATCTTATACCAAATTTCTTCGAAATCACTTCAGTGGTTAAGAGACAGACAGATAGACAGAGGTACTTTGACGTTTATATCATTAGTACCTATAGATTGTGTGAATTGTCCAAATCTATTTTTGCGCAGACGAAGTTGCGGGCACCGGCTTATTTTGTATATTTAATGCTAAAGGATTCATCCTATTTTTTATAATAGAATAGAATATTTTATTTGCATTTGAACAAGGTACATTCCGATGTTCCACCTGGTGGTGGTCATAATAATAATAATAACAATTACAGCTTATTCAGCCATTAATAACATATTTTGTAATCCAATCTCAGAATGTGATCTATTTTATTGGTTTGATCCATCGAGTCAGAGAGAGAAAGAGACAAAACTTATAAACATTTATATATGTACAAAAATATGGAATAAGTCATGGCATCCGCCAAAAACAATTCTTTTCTTCTTCTTGTAATCAGGTGGTATTTGGGAGCAGCTGCTGAAGGCAAACATCGGCCCAGACATGAATCTGCATTACAACTTGAATGGAATCTATAATAGATATCCGGGTGGTTCCCCTGATCTAATGAGAAACGACGGCCAGGTATACTTTGGTGTTATTGTACTATTCTAAATTTTTTGGTATTTTAACTAAGCCACATAGAAGTTTGAGAGGTCGACTTACAACTAGATGTGACTAGTTTAATCGACGACGGCTTAACTTGGCTACATTGAAGTTTAATCGACGACGATTTAATTTGGCTACACTGAAGTTTAATCGACGACGGTTTAATTTGGCTACACTGAAGTTTAATCGACGACGGTTTAATTTGGCTACACTGAAGTTTCACAAATAATTTTGTAAGAGGTAGTGCCATGCTGCTTTGCCGAATTAAGCCGGCACGACCGGGGTGGTACATTTCGCTCACATAACACCGCTATGACAAATGACTATGCTGTCGTTTTTCGTGCGGTTTGTGGGTTTCCGCTGGCCCATTGGGGGGATAGGGAAAAGGAGGGCAACGCATCAGCATAACTTTTGGTTGTGCCTATGTCTATGGGCGTCGGTAGTCATCATAAGGCCTCCTTATGACATAAAAAAAAAAGATTTTAGCAAGCGCGTTATCGCGTTACGCACGAAAAACACTTTGCGAATGCGACGTCACTCTTTGGTTCTTACTTTTGAAACTTACGTTGTTTGAAACTTATGTGAATAGAAATCCATAGGAAAATGCGATTTTTAAATTTCACTTGAATTCTTAATAAATTTTATAGTTGTTTTATATTTATAATATTTTTTATTTTATAATGAACACAGGTTCAACCAGCCAACTTCCGAACAGACAGTCGTGATGGTGGTGCGGAAGATATTCTCGTTGGGAATGCATACATGTCTGCGGATGGACCAGGTATTACTGTGAATAATGATAAGATTATGGTATTTTCTTTAGTTTTATCCGTAGATAGCTTTGGCTATCCTACATTAACATTATTTTAACTTTTATTCATCAGATACTTCTTATCGTTGTGTGATAATCTAATAATAATAAGTATAATTATTATTATTCTTACATTACAAAATAACTTTATTTTTCCCTACAAAATTCTTTCAAATTTTTAAGCCCAAATAAACAGTGGCACGAGGAATAACTACTAGATAAACTTACTAAATAAATTTTAAAAACGATTCTTACCTAGGTACTATCTTTTTTTTTACACTAGGTACTCTTCTTTTTTTCTATTATATTAGGGATAAAAATATACGAAAATCGTTGTGTAATTATTACAAGTACAAAGGTATTTTTGCCACATCAACAATAATATAATCTTAATTTTACAGCTGGTGCAGAAGAACCAGGCGCATATAAATTCATACACGAATCTCAGGTGGCACCAAGCTTCGATCACGGCAAAAATCTGTAATTACAAAATCGTTTGTAATAAAAACAAAAGAAATCTATTTGTTTTATTTCACTAACTGCAGATTCCTTAACGCAATGCTAATAATCTCCGGTTTCTACCCATATGACAGTCGTAGGTACCTATGTCTTTTACAAGAATAGAAATATAAAAAAAACATATTTTTATAAAAATTATAACCGACTTCAAAAATACTAAACTAAAAAGTAATAAAATAACTGCGTTTCTTTAATTTTGGTGCTTATAACTTATAATCAATCTTCTACTAATGTACTAACTTATTTGCGTTTGCTACTTCATTATAGTTACTTTTGGAAGTCAGTTTTAATTTTTGTAAAATGTTTTTATTTCTTAATTTTCGGTGATTCCGAAATTCGTCGTCGTGGCGTTTATTGAAGGAGGCCTATGTTCAGCAGTGGATGGATAAAGGATGATGATGGTGGTGACGATGATGATGATGATTACGATGACAGCGACATACTATGGTGTGCTACCAAAGCTACCAAAGCATCCTATACAATTGTTACATCGACAAGTAATAAAATGAGCATATCATATAGGTAGAAGAAATCAACCAAATAGGCATTATTGGGAATAACTAAAAAACGGCTTGTCAGATCGTAATAAAATTAATATGGGACCAAATTGGAAATACCAGCTTTCAAACAAAAAAAAAACCATTGAAATCCATGCACAAACGGCGGAATAATTGTGTCACATACAAAAAAAAAACATACAGACGAATTGAGAACATCCTCTTTTTTTTGAAGTCATTTAAAAATACAAGAAAACGGGATCCTATCACTGCCTGTCCATCCAACCTTTTTATTTTTACTCGTTATACCTACCACGATATATTATGGCATTAGAAAACTATCCTAACTAACCGTGATCCTAACACAAATCATACATTTCACAAATCGTGCATACGATTAATTTTTTACTGCAAAAAGTGAAGAAAAAGTGTTAATTTTGAAAATTCATCATACTTAGTTGTGATGCAAACGGAATTGGGTTACTGTGCGCACAGCTGGCTCGGCTGACTAACCTTTCGTTGAGAGAGGCTGATAATAATCAGCAACGATAGATTGATCATAATGTAACCTTAATTTTTTGAAGTGAAACTTCTTTGCGCGCCTGATGGCACAATTTTTACGAATGAAACGTCACGAAAATAAGCAAACGTTTTTGTCTTAAAAGAGGGAAATAGTGATTGAGACCGATTGAGAGAGAGTGAGAAAGGGCGAACGTAGCATGCAGCACATAGCCATGGAGTGAGAGTAGGGAGCAAGCGAGTGAGAAAGATCGAGAGAGAGAGAGAGTGAGATAAAGTGAACGTCGCATCACAAGGAAGTCTCGGATATATAAACTTTAGATTAGTATTAAACATACAAACGATATTTAAAAATTAGTTTGCCAAATAAGTTTCACTTCTGACATGTGTACCTACTTTTAGTTTGTACGCACGCACATTTTTGTATATCGACTCTGTGTTCCCAAGTCTTGATTTCAGATCACTTTTTTAAAAGTGATCTGAAAAGATCACGATTTAAAAGAAGACGTTACATATTTTATTGACCCTTTTCAGACAGGAGACAGAAATGCAGAAGGACTTCGATTGAATAAACAGAATAAAGAAATTTGTTTTTCTTTGATAAATTATAATTTATTTATACATCTATAATAATTATTATTAGTACATACTATACATTTTTTTATTATTATTTTCATTTCAAGGCATTAGCTACTACGCTATTAGCCATACAAAATACAATATTCGGTCTGTAATACGGAGAAATGGCGGGAAACCCCAAGGAGCGCGGCTTCGCCCCTCTAGCCCCCATCAATCAACTATCATTCTCTATTCCATCCACCCAAGGCAGTCCACCACAATATTCGCCAACCAATCACATTATATAAAGATCAAGTTTTTAAAACAAATACTATAGAAAACCACTCTGAATGGACAAAACACAAAATAACAATTAATTAACGGGAAACCAAAAAAACAACCGCGCGTCCCGATGTTTCCCGCCATTCCCCGTACATACTATACATCATATTAATATTGTCGTTTTTAATACGTTGTGATCAATGTTTATATGACATTATAATATTATATTATCAAAGTTGATATTAAATATTTGCAATTTCTATTTATGAATTTATAAGCTTAAATTTTTTATAAATTACATATAATTAAATAATTTATTTAAATTACATATAAAAAATATAGAAATTAAAAAAAAACATTTTTTTTTATTATCTGTACAAATGTATAAACGTCTCGAATGTTATTTTATCTGTGATTTAGCACTTTTAAGTTATCTGGTTATCTATCATCTGTTTTCTTCAACTGACACCTTCTTTGTGCAATTTCCCTAAAGTCGCTCATGTAAAATCCCGTTACTTCACTTTCGTAATTCATTTAACAAAGGCATTGACTATTTGCGACGGTAGACTGCGGTCAGTGGTACAACTCTAGAAGGGATCATCTAGCGTTGAGTTCAGTGACACCATTCTGGGATTTTTATATTGTGATAGTATTTTATCGATTTTAACCTTCTTGTGCAACATATTGTTTTTATGCTGTTTATTTATTAGTGTTGTCCTGTTACTGACGAGCAAGCAGCAAGATTTTTGTGACGAAGTCCCATTCAAGGTGTGTATATAACATAAAAACGAATGCAGCGTTACCAATCGTGCGATTTTTACGTATTCTACCTATTCATAACTTTGAAGCTGATCTAAAAATACCCTAGTGTTTTTTTCCACTTGGGTACTGGGAAACTTCTTGAAGGATCATCAGACATAGATATATTTTAAAAGATTATTTGGTGATGATTCATAGCATTTTATTTTATCACTGGTATTGAAACTATTCAACAGTGCTTCTTGAACCATGAAATTCGCAATTCTCTTTGAAGTGTATGGTATTGTCAGTGTCATAACAAGTTTTATTTATTAAAAAAATATATTTTAATATGTATTATAAAATAAGGATAAAAGTTTCATTTTAAGTGGATTGCAATCCTATTTGTGTTTAAAGTACATATCCGTTTAATTAGATTTATAAAAAGAATGTATTATAAACATAACTATATGTATGTAACTATGTAACTGTAAAAACAACAAATCATTGAACTGTTAGTGAACTTAAACTGTATCTATATTAAGAAACAAGCCAAAGGCTAAATAACGAAGACACGGGTGAGGTAATCAAAGAATCCTCTCAATTCACTTCCAAATCTGTACCTGCAACTAGTTATAAACAGATTAGCCTGTAATTATGATTTCATACACATACATTTTTTTCCTGTAAAATTTGAATAAACAATGGAAAAATTGACTATGATATTTGAAATAAATGATAATATCTATAATAATAATAATATCTATGGACGCTTCACACCACATCAATCTGGTCCTGTGGTAAGTTCTTGAAGAACTTGTGTTACGGGTACCAGACAATGGAAATATATTTAATACTTTTATACTATACATTTTTTTTTAATTATATAATACACATATTCAATACACATCCATGACCCAGGAACCTTACCACTGAGCCACGGAGGTCGTCTGATGAATGAAATGATGATTTGTAATAGTTTTTTATGTTTTACATTTCTTTATACATGGAAATATAAGTGTTTTTATAACTTAGTTAACTATTATTAAATAAAAATGAAAAACTGACATACCATTTGTGGGACGTATTGGTCAAAAGTCACCCTAATAATAGTAATAGGTGTCCTATATTTATTATAATTTTAGCATAAATTAGGTATATAAAACAATAAACTAAAATACCAGCTTAATTTTTAATGAAAGAACATATAGCTGATTTAAAACACTGTCGCTACATTAAGTCTGCCATCTGTGAATATAGTCACAAAGCTTGCCATTATATCAGATTTGATAAACCACAAGTCCTCGCAAAAGAACACAGATTCCAACCAAGGATGATCCGTGAGGCTATTGAAATTAAAGAACATCCTAATTTCAATAGAGAAGATGGCTGGCTTTTACCACCTGCTTGGGACCCCATTATTAAAATTATCAAATCAAAATCCAAGCGTAATATGTCACAGATTAAAGATACAGTTAGCACTTTCTGCGTAGATAGGACTAACCAAAATATTGATCATAGGGTAGTTTCGAATAACTTTGTAATGATAGGACGTATGACACCTCAGTCCTCCCGTGACCATGGTTGCTGTAAAGTATCTGAAACATTGGGCTTGTAAAAATCTTAATAAACCGCAATAAAATCCGTATAAATTGTTTTATTACAATGAGTGAAATTCACGTAAACATTAGAAAACAATATTTTACATAAACTTTTATACTATTTACATATGTATACAACTGTGTTTAATAAACAGGTACTGCTATGTATATGTCTCAAATGCCTACATCCAACAGTGGTGACTGTAATGTAATGAATATGGAATAACTGTTAGCTATCCTGTAACATAGATTCTCTTTAAACCCTGATTGGCACTAATCTCACATAATAAAGTTTTATTAACTTGCAATTTGCTTCAAAATAGTGATATAAGTCAAACCTAGTGCAATGAGAAAATAAATATATTTTTTAAAGTATAATAAGCATAGTCGAACTAACCTAAGTTAGAATAAAAAACAGTAACTTTATAAAATCTAAGTTATAATATTACGTAGTACTGGCATATAATAATGTTTGAAATGTTTATTATTGTTGCAGAGGGAGCCGTGTCTTGGGGGAAAAGCAACCCGGGCACTACGGTGGCCCCAGACACACCAGCACCAGCGCCCCAGCCCCCGGGTAAGTCTACATTAATTTGTTTATTTCTATAAATTCAGGAGAATACATATACTGTACTCCTAATGCAAAAAATCCTTAATTCATTCATTTCACAAACTAGAAACTAACTTAGTAGGACTAATCTTGTCACCATTTTACCAGACTTCATTAAATTAATTTTGTAAGAGGTAGTGCCATGCTGCTTTGCAGCCGAACTGGACCGGCACGACCAGGGTGGTACGTCTCACTCACATAACACCGGCGTCAAGTGACAGCCATGCTGTCTTGTTTCGTGCGGTTTGTGAGTTTCCGGTGGCCCATTGCGGGGGATAGGGAAAAGGTGAGCAACACATCTGCATAGCCTCTGGTTGTGCGGATGTGTCTGGGCGTCGGTATCATAAGGTTCCGACTGCTTGTTTGCCCCCTTACGACAAAAAAAAAGTATGGCTAAATTTGTAACCTTGTTCAATGACATTCTGCATGAATCTAGTTTGGTGTTTTGATCTTCTGGTCTCTTTTGGGCCCATTTAATGTTTCAAAAAGAGAGTAAGTACAACTAATTCTGGTGAACATTTTCACATATTTCCACCAAAAGATCTTAAAAAGTAATCTCTAGGAAATTGTTTTCTGCCAGATTGTCATAATATTCAATACAGGTATCATGTTTTAAGGACACAGTAATTTTTATCACTGTTGGCTGTGTGCCTGAGTCTAAGTCCGTTTAGTGCTCCCACTATCCTATAACTGATTCTTTTTGTGTTAAAATAGCCTGTATAAATTCTTACATAGCCTCATTTTACTTATTCATTGTATCACTCAAGGTAAAAGTAATTATGTCTCATAAGGGCACCCCTTATGAGCATTATTCGTGGTAGTGCTATTCTTTTTTTGTTTATACACAATACTCTCTCTATTGAGATATATTCCATCAACAATTTATCTGTATGTGAACAATAAAATGTACATTACACACAAGCTACATATTATATAATTCTTACTTGTTCTTATTTTTTGTGTTCTTATTTGTAAAATGTGGAAACTTAATTGGTTAATGTAAAAGTTAAGTATGTGTTAAAATTAAGGCATTATACAACTGTTTGTTTTCCTACTAATAAGGTAAAATAAAAATACACTAATAAGTAATAGTAATAAATATTTTTTATAGCTAAATATTTCTTAATAGCAACACAACACTTAAAAGTATATATGACTAAATTAAAATGGTGTTTATAAATAGCTTAATCAAACATAATCAAGTGGATATTGATTAAAGAAAGAAATTATAATTATTTGATCAGATATACATATTAGTATACTACTCTATGAAATAAATCCCTTACAATAAAACAAAGCAACTTATACATTACCACTAGAACTCAACTTGGTTGTTCTTTGTATAAATTTGAAGAATATACACTAAAATCTGACAACATTAGCTCCAATATGTCATATGATTTAGAATGGAGGTAAGGAAAATCATCAAAATAAAGTATTTATATTTAAGCATGAGGCAAAACATAATATGTATTTAAATATACAGATAATATTTAATACTAATTACAAATTTATTAAAAATACTTTGCTCATATAGATTCTCATATGAGAGATATTATATCTTTTAGAAGATATACCTAAATAATTTTATTTTCGTGGTGTCACTAAGAAGAGTGGTAAAAAATTTTAGGAAATCTATAGAATATAAAGACTCCCTGTCTTTATATTATATGTAGGTACCTAATTCTTTTTGTGTGTGTGTGTGTATGTGTGACTGAACTCATAAACGGCCTGACTGATCTGATGATTTTTTTTGTGTGTGTACATGTACTTAGATTCTAAAATGGTTTGTATTCATAATTCATTCCACTACACAATATGTTTTGTAAATGACAGTTAATTTTTACTACAGTAACTGCCTTTACGTGACAAATTTTACATTCATCCCATTGGTAGGGTAAATTCAGAAATTTAAAAAATCCTATGGTCCAATTGGTTGTCTAATTTTTTCAAGAGTTCAAACAATTCTTTGCTCCCCTACAATATATTTTGTACGGGGCAACGTCTGTCAGGACCTCTAGTTAGGTATATGTATACTGATTGGACTCCTACATTTTAATACATTCAATGGTACAAGATATATATTATATGATGGGGTTTATAGTTGGCAAGGGTAGATTAAATTTATTTAAATAAGCGGTTATAGACTATCATGTTTACAATTGTGTATGTCTAGAGTAATATAAGACTGAAAGCATCTAGATTCTAGATGCTTAAAATAGGAAGTTTGTGTTGGTATCTCAAAATCCCACAAAAGATAAAAACTCTTAACGAGTCTAATTTTATTTCACCTATGAACTTATTACAAATGACAAACTACTATGAGAACAGATAAGTGGTAATTCTATTTTTACTATTCTTTTATTCAGGTCTTTGAAATCGTCAAAAAGCCGTCAATCAGAAAGCAGATCAAGGTATTCTGATCTCCATGTAATTTGTAGATGAGCTCGTGTACATTATACATTCAAACCATTCCTACTTGAATGTCTTTGGAGATGTACAAACTTATGTTAAATAGTATTGCTAAACTGAGATGGTTATTTCATTATTGCTAGAAAATAATGTGTTATAATAGTTGCAATCCACACATCACCCTAACTGGGTTCATTTTTTTGTTGTCGCAATGGAAATGCTTTGTGCATTCGCTGGGGGATGGGTCGACCCCGGGGATACGTGATACTATGCCGCCCCATCCCCACCAGCGCCGGTATACCGCACTAAAATCACTGAGTTGCCTTCAGCCGCTTGAAGGGGAGTGTCCTGGATCTGACAAACACAGGACACCACCCACGATCGGCTCCGATATTAAAGTTTCATTAAAATCCATTCAGTAGTTTTTGCGTTGAAAGAGCAACAAACATACATCCATACATTCTTACAAACTTTCGCGTTTATAATATTAGTAGAGTATCTATATCTATATTCTATATTCTATGGACACTTTTACACCAAGCCAATCTGGTCCCGTGGTAACTTCTCGAAGAACTTGTGTTACGGGTACCAGACAACGGAAATATATTTAATATTTTTCTACTACACATATATTTAAGATTTTTATTATATAAAACACATATTTAATACGCAGATACATGACCCAGGAACACAGAAAATTTTTTTGTTCCCTAGAGGGATTCGAACCCGCTACCTCCGGATTGAGCGCCATCATTGAGCCACAGAGGTCGTCAGTAGGATAGTATAGAATATAGATTACTAGCTGCCCTGACCTCGTTCTATCAAAAGTTGTTGGGTGAAAAAAAAGTAACTCGGAAAACTTTATTGTTTTAATGATTAAGAAATCATTAACAATGATTACATACAAAAATAAGTTTTCTATCTCGTACACTGGGAGACTTTAATAATTATGTGATAATGCTTTATGAGACACGATATTTTTTGTATGATTTATGTACCAGGCGCGTAAATTCCTACGCGGGTGCAGGCAACATACAATGATTGTCCATGAGAGAATCATGGGTTTTGGTCCTAGCGAAAGCAAGCCGCACTGGAGATTACAATCGTTTAAAAAATGGTACGTCATTTGGTACCATCGGGATGCGAGGTCACACATCTCCCTTATATTTTCCCTTTAGAATGATTGCTTCGATCACATTGTTCAGCAATGTTTTACCGCCGTATGCCGTTACAAAGATGCAGTTGGTTGATATTTCACAACATTATTGACACCTATCTTACCGTTCATGTGGCTGGATCCCGGCAAATTGAATTCAAAACTTCTGATGGATAATTGATGAGATCATCTTGGTTATTCGCGTAACCAACTAATTTGTATGTCCTTAATTTACCTGCAATTTCATACACTATGCAACCAAATGTTTTTGACAGCTAATACATCTCGTTCGATCAACCAATAGCTCACCGTAATTTTGAGCGACGTTTTGGTTTCAGTAAACTTATATTATAAAATTAACGGGAAATGTAATGCAGCCAGTTAAAACATCTTCTGGGATTTTGCCAGTACCAATGGCAATGAGGTGTTTTGAAAATATTACTCCAGATTGATCATTTACAATTCGACACGCATCATCATCATCATCAGCCTCTATCCGTCTACTGCTTAATATAGACCTCCCTCAATGAACGCCAAGACGACCGATCCTCCCCTCGCATCGACACGCATATTCTTGCTTAAATGTATTAATGCGGATCTTAACGTTTTTCCACAAAATAAAAGGTAAGTAAGTACCTACTTTTTTTTCTGAAGGGCTCCAGACTTTTCGACCCGATAGCCTTTAAACTCAATCGAAACAGTAGGTGAGCAGATGGGCCTAAGCACCAGAACCTAAGAATTATTAGAAAGGGGGTCGCCCCCCCGGGCGCAGCTCATCGCGCGCGTTACTCAGGAGGATTTCCGATACGGTCGATCAACTTCTATTACAACATCTGAAAATGTAACCATGCGAAAAAAAATATCACAACCAAGTCCTGTCTTGCCGGTTGAGAATGATCTTGAAAAATTTCATAAGACATCACAGAACAACGAAAACTTAGGCCTTTCGGAATTGATTCGATCTGAAATAGTGAAAGCCTTAAAATCGGAATTACCAAAAATTTTAAAACACACACTGAAAGCTGAATTTTTACCATTGCAAAAACAAATGTCAGAGTTAGTCACTTCGGTCGAATTTGTAAACCAAAAATATGACGAGATCAATGGCATATTAAAATCTCGAGAAGAAGAAATCAAATATCTTAAAGATCAAAATTGTAATCTTACAAGACAGTGACGGAACTCTCCTCTCGATTGTCAACTCTGGAGCAGCATAATCGCGAGTCGAATATTGAAATTCATAACCTTCCGGAATTCAGAACAGAAAATCTAGCAAACGGTTTCGCAGATAGGGAGGGCTATATCTCATCCGATATCGAATGACGATATCCAGTCATGTTTTCGCGTGGCCAAATTAAATGCTAATAGTAATCGAGCGCGTACAGTTGTAGTCAAGCTACGTAATACTCGTTGTCGTGATGCCATTCTTGCTGCTACGCAGAAATTCAATAAAAATAACCAGGAATGACTCAATACTGGCCTTATTGGAATTGGAGGAGATAAGAAATACATTTACTTAAGTGAACATTTGACTCCAGAAAAAAAGGCCCTGCACGCGGCTACACGAATCAAGGCCAAAGAATAATCCTACAAATACGTATGGGTTCGGAATGGTAAAATATTTGTTAGAAAAACCGATAATACTCCATCTAAAGTAATAAACAGTGTGGCCAACCTAAACAACCTTCAGTAACCATAAGGATCCTCCATCATGAAACCGTGAATTATGTTCTCCCCAATGCTCCAAATTTATTACCAGAACCTGCGCGGTATTAGAACAAAAACTAATGATATATATAATAATATTCTCCAATTCAACTATGATGTGATCATATTCACAGAAACGTGGCTGAATCCCAACATCTTGGATTCCGAACTCATCGATGACAGATACTGTGTCTATCGGCGTGACCGTAGCGCATCGGAATTTTATACCAAAACTAGTGGAGGAGGACTTCTGATTGCAGTTAGGAAGTCCATAACTAGCTCCCGCTTAAAGCATATGGAAAGTGGATGTGATGATTTGTGGATACAAATAGGCTTGCGAGAGAGTAATATTTCTAAGAATATTGGTATATGCGTTGTTTATACACTCTGTACATCCTCACCATTAAAATTAAAAGAACTTACCATGTTTCTTAAGAACACTGCTGATGTTGTTAACGACCTAGATGATGTGTTTATAATAGGAGATTTTAATATGAGTTTTTTAAAGTGGCGTCGAGTCGAGGATGGTATAGGCCTCGTTGCAGAAAACTATCAGAACAGACTGGGATATGCCTTGGCTGACTTTATTTCTCTAACTGGATTAAATCAAGTAAATAACATTCTAAATAAAGACAGCAAAGTTCTCGATTTAGTGTTGACAAATGTTTCGTGTCAGGTTTCTGAAGCTAGTTGCATCAGCAAACTAGACCCGTACCATCCACCGCTCGATATAGTCTTGAACAGGTTAACAAATCTTTTGACGGATAAAGTTCCACGATCTGATTATAACTTCTATAAAGCTGATTATTGTAGTATTAAGTCTTTGCTGAGTCATGTTGACTGGTTAGATCATTTTAAAAATTGTAATAATGTAGATGACATGGTAGGAACATTTTATAATACATTAAATAGGATAATATGTGAGCATGTGCCCAGGCGAAAGTTACGAACCTATAAATACCCTGTTTGGTTTACCTCTGACTTAATACGTCTTTTAAAAGAAAAAGAGAACTTAAGACGAAAATTACGTAAATTCAATAACCCTCGTGATCGATACGAATATGAAATAATACGAAATCGTTGTAAAAAACTCCTCAAATCTTGCAAAAGAGAGTATATCCAAACCGTTGAGAGCAGCATAAAAAGAAATCCCCGAGCGTTTTGGAGTTTCATTAAAAGTAAAAAAACTGCCTCACAAACGATTCATTTAACGATGAAACGCGATCACATAACGGTAACAGATGGAGTGAACATTGCAAACTTATTCGCATCCCATTTTAGCTCGATATACAAAGCTAATATAAATGTATCTGACCCCAGAAATCCTTACTCATCATCACCCAGAAGGCAAATATCAATGTAAATTATCTCGTATAACTCTAACTGAGTCAAACATACTGCCTTATTTAAGAAAAATTAATCCCCATAAAGGTGCAGGTCCTGATAACATACCACCTCTATTTATTAAAAGATGTGCCTTAACACTAACCTATCCGCTTAAATTAATATTTAACAAGTCACTGGAAGCTGGTGTCTTCCCAAATGTCTGGAAAAGAGCACGAATGGTCCCAGTTCTAAAAAACGGAGATAATGCAGATGTTAATAATTATAGACCAATATCAATTCTATCAGCTTTCGCTAAGGTATTTGAGTCAGTCGTCTGTGCAATATTAACAAACCATACGAGGCCCTTGATTTACACACAACAGCATGGCTTCCAGCAAAAGAAATCAGTCACAACAAATTTAATTACCTACCTAACCTCTATTATGCATGGAATTGACAATAAGCAACAAATTGATGCAGTTTACACTGACTTTGCAAGTGCTTTTGACATGGTTGACCACCAAATTTTAATTCAAAAGTTACATGTCCAGTATGGAATATGTGATAGGCAGCTAAACTGGTTCGCATCGTATCTTAGTACACGAAAGCAATTTGTAGTCGTAAATGGATATGAATCTATAGAATACTCAGCGGCTTCGGAGGTGCCCCAGGGCTCTCATTTAGGACCTATATTATTCTTGCTTTTTATAAATGACATCGTTAAATGTGTGCATCATTGTAACTGTTCCTTGTTTGCCGATGATATGAAAATATCACGACAAATTAACACGCCGAATGACTCTTTCCTGTTACAATCGGATCTAGATAGTATTTTTATGTGGTGTCTAAAAAATAAAATGAAACTTAATGCTGCTAAATGTCAACATATCCAATTTACAAAAAAGAGAAAGGTGTTAATGACTGAGTCATATTTCATAGACGGTAATAAAATCTCACTTGTACCGAAGGTTCGTGATCTAGGTGTCGTATTGGACTCTAAGCTAAGCTTTGTACCACATTATAACTATATGATCAGTAAGGCTGCCAAAGTAATTGGTTTCATTAGGCGTAATACAAAGGAGTTCAGATCTGTAGAATCTAGGATACTCTTATATAAAAATTGTGTACGCAGTATATTTGAATTTGGAAGTATCATTTGGAATCCTGCTTACGAAGTCCATTCCCAACGAATAGAGTCTCTACAGCGGTCATTCACGAGACATTTAGCATACATTATTCCCAACATCAATAACATATGTTCATACGATGACAGATTGAAGATCTTTGGCATGAATTCCCTGTCCCAGCGTAGAAGAATGTTAGATTTAGTGTTTCTCCGTAATCTTGTTGGGGGTACTACATCATTTCAGGAACTTTTAGAATGCATAGATATCTGTGTCCCCAAAGTAAATGCCCGAATCAAATGTAAATCGGTTTTTAAAGTTCCCAAATACAAAACAAATGTTGGTAAAAACAGTCCCATCACAAGGCTCATTACCACCTATAATAACTATTGCTTAATCTTGATATATTTCATGACCACTCAACATCATTCAGGAAAAAGGCTCTGGCAACTAAAGATTAGCAACATGTAATTGTGACTTTGTATTAATTTATCCCGGAAAACGTAATCATTTGACGAATCGAATTGACATAATTTTATCTTACTCAACATGACATATTCTACTATCATTAAATTTATGCTAATTATTAATGTTTGATCAGAATCCAAATTGACATATTTATATTTATACATACACACTTAGTTGATATTCTTATATACATTTAAAAGCTCTGTAATGATTATTCCAATATTTTGACAATTCTTAATATTTTATTGTAAATCTCTTATAATATTTTCTAGGTATATTGAAATCTGTACTAATTTTATGCTAGCAACATTGTAATGTAACCACTTTCATAAAATTGTTGTAATATTAAACTAAAGATAATGTTGTGCATGTCTTTAATAAATGTAAGCACCATCTATCGTTTGAGAAATTAAAATAACTAATGTATTGTGTTTATGTTGTTGATGTGCCGAAATAAATAAATAAAATAAAATAAAATGAATCTTTTTCGGTTGAATTTACTCTTATTATCATGAGGGCCGACCCTCATTACACTCTCAGGAGGGGAAGGCGGGTCATGCGTGGTATCCGTACAATCTAACGGTTGCATAGTGTTACCGCTGTTTGCGCGATCTGAGTTGGCATCTACTCGTATCGGATTCGAACCTAAGTTTCGCGGTCGATCCGGATAGATGTGATTGCCATGTGTAAGGGTCGACGTCGCTTATGACCATGAGGCCCAAGCGGTGTGCTATATGCATGTGTACCTAGCACCGTGTGGTTGTACTATTGTGTGTGTTTTGACGATCGCGTCGCGAATTAGCAGCTGACATATTTCGTCACGAAAAGTCTATCCCTTCCGAAAAAAAAAAATCGTCAGCTGGATCGGTTAAGATATGCGTATGTATTTGTCGTATGTAATCTTTGTCTATACTGAAACTGAGCTGTCTAGGGTATATTTTGCCGCGCTAACGATAAGCTGGTTTGGGTGGAGGAGTGCCTTTTCAAAGTGACTGTGAGTGCCATGCTAAAGGGTTTTTTTTGGACTATTTGTAGTGCGTTAAGTCGACTTTATGGCACATGCGCGAATGCGACACGAATATGACATAATGGGTCGAATACAAAATAAGTACATACTTTAAACATGCATTCTACTAGGCCATCATTTTTAATATTTTCATAACATGTGATCATGCTAGCTGTTTGCCGTAGTTTCATCTGCGTTCATCTACATTTACAGCTGCATTCTTACTGATGAAGATCATAAAGATAGCCATATTATCTTCTTCCTAATATATAATACCTATGGACGCTTTTACACCACGTCAATCTGGTACTAGATAACGGAATTATATTTAATACTTTTATTTATATTATAGATATTAGATATATTTAGGATTTTTATTATATAATACACATATTTAATACACATCCATAACCCAGGAACATAGAAAACTTTTTGTTCTCTGGCGGTATTCGAACCCGCTAGCTCCGGCTTGAGCGCGAACGCGCTAACCAATGAGCTACAGAGGTCGTCATATATAAGTATCAATGCTCATAAATCGTCATATTTTAAAAGTAACAAATAACTTTGAATTTATTGATTGTTATTACACCAATTTCATTGATAATAATAGGCGTTTAATCGCTATTTATTAAGGTTCTTACGTTCCCAACGTTCCGGATACCTTACAGCAACCATTAATACTAGTGGGCCATCCGCGATAAATTTCATAAAAAAACAGTTTTATTATAATAATTTTGCAATTTACAGTATGAATACATTGTATACACTTAATTAAGGAAGCCGTTATTACTACAGAACGGCGCCTTGTTTTTTTTATTGTTATACAATAGCCATGCATTGAGTTATTCTAGTGTATATATGACGTCACCATCCTTTGGGTATGAGTTAATAAACAAATACGCTAAATGTCAAGTTATGATGTCAGCGGCGTGAAGAGCGTGTTATTCTTTGTTGTTTGAGATGTTTCGATGACTTTGGGAGTATCGTTTTCGATGTACTACTACCCAATGCAGCTCATTGGGTAGTAGTACATCGAATCTTTATCTTTATTCATCTACTTTAGAAATTGTGTATAAGATTTTAAAATAACGTGGTTATTGTCACTGCTATAACCTATTTAAAACGGAATATTTACCATGTTTTCTTACTCTAATTTCGCGGAGCCCGTAATTGCGATACTGTCTACGAATGTCTTGTTCATAAAGTACAAAAGTTTTGGATGTGTATATATAATAATATTTAGCTACTATTAAAAGTCTTCTATCACTATTCGCCAAGACGACTAATATCTATACAGAGTGGATTTTTGAGACGGGTCAGTAAGGGCAGGTACCTTAACCGTTATAGTTACAGGAAACCGTCTATAACTGCTTAAGATATTCTGAACTGCATTTATAGATTTTTGAGAAAATGTACGGTCAGCGAAAAAAATGCTAGGAACGTTTTTCTGTAACTATAACGGTTAAGGTAGGTAGGTACCTCCCCTTCTGACCCGTCTCAAAAATCCACCCTACCTACGAATGTACTAAGAAAAGAGAGTTGGTTTATAAAAACAACAAATACGTCATATTAACGAAAATGAATCTTGAGAAGTTTCAGATAAATAAAAGCTACTACGTTAGGTACCTGTGTATCATTGACTATAAATATCGGAAGGTCGCCAATGTGAAACATCGTTAAATTGCTTCGATGAATTGACAGTATCGCACCTCATCACAAAATGATTACATACGCGCACCTTGAGACTGATTAAAGTGACACGAACTATGTCTATGTGTTAAAATGTTTTACGAAGTAGGACAGAATATAAAATTCACATATTGATATGTATAGCCTGACCAGAAAAATAAAAACCCTCGCCATATTGCGAAAATTTTCAGAACCAATTTCTGTATGGACTATACTATGTGTTGACGTAAAAAAGATACAGTGGCGACACCACACTGGGTTTATATATTTCTGGTCAAGCTATAAGTAAGATTAATATGCCCATAGATTACGTTTCATAAAAATTGGCAACTGCAAATATTCTTCGACTCAACTAATTTCAGATGTGTTGCCATCGTAACGTTCTATTGAGATTACTTGTTACTTGTACTTACTGATGGGACACCACTTTTTATAAAAACAACTTAAAAAAAAAACACCAAAGTAGGTAATAAATAATGAACGTTTCCTTAATTTTTGTGCCTACAACTTATAATCACCTTTTTGACGTCGGTTTTAATTTTCAATGAAAAAAGCATCCTATACATTTGTTTTTGTTCATGGGAAATGGCGGGAAACATCGGGACGCGCGGTTGTGTTTTTTTGGTTTCCCGTTAATTAATTGTTATTTTGTGTTTTGTCCATTCAGAGTGGTTTTCTATAGTGTTTGTTTTAAAAACTTGATCTTTATATATTGTGATTGGTTGGCGAATATTGTGGTGGACTGCCTTGGGTGGATGGAATGGAGAATGATAGTTGATTGATGGGGGCTAGAGGGGCGAAGCCGCGCTCCTTGGGGTTTCCCGCCATTTCTCCGTATTACAGACCGAATATTGTATTTTGTATGGCTAATAGCGTAGTAGCTAATGCCTTTAAATGAAAATAATCAAATTTTTGTTCATTTTATTTTACATCGACCAGGTAATGAAATAAGCCCATCATCGAGGTTTGGTCGAGCAATACTACGAATAACTGAAAAATGGCTGGTCAGGTCTTGATAAAATTAATATGGGACAAAAACACCTTCTTTCGAATAAAAAAATTATCATAGAAATCCATTCACAATTGGCGGAGTAATCGTGTGACAAAATGCAGATGAATTGAGAACCTCCTTTTTTTAAATCGTTTAATAATGCTCGCCCGCAAAATAAAAAAATATAGGTGCTAGTAATTACACTGCCTGCCCTTCTCCTATCCAGGTTAAGCTTTATAATGAGGAATTAGAGCATAGAATGATGTATAGGTGCACCGTATAAAGGCATTCTCATTTCTCAGTCCGTTAAAATTTACGAAACTACTAGATGATTTTTTTACTAATTTATATTTACAAATTCGTGTCCCCTTTTTCTGACACGAATTCTCAATCTACTAAACCGATTATAATAAATGCAGTCTATGGGTTTGGTCTAGCTTCAAATCCACAACTCGATTTTTACGGCATTTCCTACCTCGTACGAACCAGCAGCCC
Organism: Helleia helle; assembly: GCA_963853865.1. Classification (NCBI taxonomy): domain Eukaryota; kingdom Metazoa; phylum Arthropoda; class Insecta; order Lepidoptera; family Lycaenidae; genus Helleia; species Helleia helle. The sequence continues at coordinate 2,894,253 of OY971420.1, forward strand.
CCCACGGAATTTTGAACCGATAGAACTTGGGACCTTCAAGAAAAGAGCTTACTCATATTTAAAAGGCCGGTAACGCACCTGCTAATGATATAGCTGGTGGATGTCGCTTATCACTTACCACCAGGTTAAACGACTGTTCGTTTATCCCTTCTTATATAAAAAAAAAAAAGCTTGAGAGAAAGGATAATTCTGGGCACGATCTGTCGGTAATAAAAGTCATCCCGTGATATTAATAATATAAATAATTATAGTATTATTATAATTATAATTTTGTAGGAGGTAGTGCCCTGCTGCATTGGAGCCGAACTGGGCCGGCACGACCGGGGTGGTACCTCTCGCTCACATAACACCGGCGTCAAGTGACAGCTATGCTGTCGCGTTTCGTGCGCTTTGTGAGTTTCCGGTGGCCCTTTGGGGAGGAAAGTTGGTTGTGTGGATGTGTATAGGCGTCGGCGCCGTGAGGCAAACTGCTCGTTTACCCCCTGGTAACATAATATATATATATATATACACATATATATATATATATATATATATATATATATATATATATATATGATAAATAAAAATATATCTAATATATAATAATCCGAACTAAAAATTTGAAGATAATTTTTAATACAAGAATTAAATGAATTAATAAAAAATCGGTTGTCTGTAAAGTCGGTTTACTGACGATAGTTGAACGTGACAACATCATAAGAAAATGGAACGCCTCACAGCGAGGTAACGCCGCATGCGTCATGTTTTTTCGTGCGTGCAGCCGGCTCCATCGAATTATAAGACGTTGTCACGTCAAAAAATGATATTAGTATACTTCTTGAAAAAAGCATGATGGTACTTATTTTTTATACTAAGTTTTAGAAATAGGTACCGATTAAATATTTTTGACGTGACAACGTCTTATAATTCGATGGAGCCGACTGCAAGACCGGTGGGAGGGAAGCGTTGTGCCGCGCTCCCGGCTGCATGGGTACCACCATCTTGCTTGTTTCACCCGTGAAACAGCATTGCAGTGTTTCGTAGAGAAGGGCAAGATTATGTCTCAGTATAGGCAACACATAAATGAGTTGCCTGGGCTCGTTCCAGGTAAACTAGTTTATGTTCATGGGCGACGTCGACCACTTAACATCAGGTGGCACGTTTGCTAGTTTGCCTATCCAACTAACATTAAAAAAAATGGCAATCAATTTAGAATGAGTGAGAGACAAAAAACAACATAAGTGATGTTTGCGCGTCTTATGCCTTCCTTGCGTGTGCTATCCTGATTATCCTGATCAGGATATTGGAACATACTTATTAAATTATTGTATCGTCATCGACCCTTACAAAGTTCAAAGTTTCAATTTGATCTGACGTTTTAAAGTGGGTCAAAATCAAGTCTAAAGGAGTCTGTTACAAACTAACATATATCCCCACCATGGATCAGGCCTTGACGTGGCGGTGGGGCTCAGTAGCCTAGGGTGAGCCCAGCACCTTGGGCGAAGATAATTGAGCCGAGGGGTCTCTTTATCACCCCTCTTATAAGGAGAGGGGACAAAAGTGCAGGGGACAAGGGGCGAGGATGGGAACCTCACCCCATTGTACTGTCCTGACGTTGGGAGGGGTTGTTCTGTGGTGCGGGACAACCCCTCTGTGGAGGTGGCGTCGGTTCCTTGCGGGACTGACTAGCCGTCGAGGTGTCCTGTTTGTTTTCTAGATCCGGGGCATCTCACCAAAGGCGGCATTGGTGGCACTCGCCGGGTTTTAGTGGGTAGAGCTGCGTCCATTTACCAGCTGTCGGGCGCAGCGAGTCCCACATACCCGCGTGGGGAGACCCACTCCCCCGCGGGATGCCTCAGAGCATTTCCCGGCGTTAAAGACAAAAAAAAGGCAAGTTATAATTTAAAGTATATAATTTACCAAGATTTTACGTAAATTGGTGAATAATATAAGTATGATAGGATAATTAATTATTATAAGACTCGGAAAATTTAAGCCGCTTGGGAGCTTACATTGAAAATGTTTCCTTGTTTCCTTTTAAGATATACTTAACAAAAATAAAGTAAAATAATGATCATCAATCCGGATACGTCCGTAAATATAAGTAAACGCGGACGAAGCTGAGGGTAACAGCTAGTTCATTATAAGGCAGATGTTTTAAGTTTTGAACAACATCGGCGAATGACGCCGATCTCATAGACGTGTGTGTGTGTGTCACTGTGTGTGTGTTGTGTTTCTCTATAGATTTTAGCAACAGTTGGGATCTACAAATTTACAAGTTTGAATTAGGTACCTACGAGAGCCATTAAATGTTAAAAAAGGAGTAAGCAGTTTCATGACATGCAATTAAGTGTCCTGAACTTGTTTTTTTAAAAGTCTTGCATGATTTTTGACGTGTAGGCCCTATAATCACGTACCCTGTATCCTACAAGCGAAATTTAATTATTTTATTTTGGTCCATGTTTATTTGATATCTAGGATTATTTACGACGGACGAATCATGTTTAGTTGTGAGGGGCGGCTTTTCTGCGCTAATATAATCTTGTACTTTCTTGGCACTTATATCTGCTCAATTGGCCTATTTATAACTAGGTATAGAGCGTGGCTTCGCACGCGACTTTTATAATTGAATATGATGTCAGAATAGTTGAGACATTTGACGTAATAGCGCATCATTTTGTAAGAGGTAGTCCGTAGTGCCATGCTGTATTGCAGCCCAAATGGGGAACTCTCGCTCAAATAACACCAGCGTTAAGTGACAGCTATGCGTTTCGTGCGGTTTGTGAGTTTCCGGTGGCCCATTGGGGGGATAGGCAAAAGGAGGGCAACGCATCTGCATAGCCTCTAGTTGTGCGGACGTATATGGTCGTCGGTATCATAAGGCTCCGACTGCTCGTTTGCTCCCTTATGACATAAAAAAAACATCATCACCGTCACCATAACCTTTGTCCGTTCGCTGCTGCACATAGTAATGCAAGACCGAGACAGCCGTACCCTCGCCCCTTCGCTTTGCTGGTGGGAGGGTTGCTTTCTACTAGCACAGATACTCACCATCTTACCTGGGAGGAAAGGGCCCCACCGGGAGCACGACTTCTCATTGGAGAGACGGAGGTCAGGGTGAGCCCCACGATGAAGTATCTGGGACTTACCCTCGATAGGAGGTGGACCTTTGGCCCCATTTCCAACAACTGGGGCCGAAGGTCACAAGAGTGGCGTCAGCGCTGGGCCGACTCCTGCCAAACATAGGAGGGCCCAGCGAAGCCTGCAGGCGGCTGTACTCCGGAGTCTGTCGGAGTATGGCTACGTATGGTGCCCCTATCTGGGCGGATTCCCTCACCACTCGCAATAAAGCCCTGCTGCGGAGAATGCAGCGGGTCATAGCGGTGAGGGTAATCAGGGGTTACCGTACGGTCTCCTGGGTGGCAGCCACTGCCCTGGCTGGAGATCCGCCGTGGGAGCTCGTGGCGTTGGTGCTTGCCGAGGTGCGCCTCCTCGTTTTGCAGAGGAGGTCAGAATTCGGTGAGTCATCTAGCTGGGAGGAGCTCTCACGTGTGCGGAAATTGGGGCAACAGTGGCTGTTGCGAGGGTGGGGGGAGGTCCTGGCAGAGTCGCCGTACGGCCAACGTACGGCCGAGGCACTGCGTCCGGTCCTGGCAGCGTGGATGCGTCGCCGGAAGAAACCCCTCACCTTCCGCTTGACACAGGTGCTTACCGGACATGGATATTTCGGTGCGTACCTGTGTCGTGTTGCCAGGAGGGAGCCGACGCCAGCCTGCCACGAGTGCGGTGCTGTGGAGGACTCGGCCCAGCACACCCTAGAGGTGTGCGATAGATGGGCCGCACAGCGTCAAGATCTCGTGGCTGTGCTTGGAGGGGACCTTTCGCTCTCGAGTATGGTGCGCTGCATGCTCGAGAGTGATGAGGCCTGGCAGGCGGCGGTCACCTTCTGCGAAAGCGTTATTTCGCAGAAGGAGGCCGCGGAGCGGGACAGAGAGGACGACGCCACGTCCGTCCCGCTCCATCGACGTAGGACAGGAGTGCGGAGGAGGCGCTACGCGCACCTCCTGCCTCTTGCCTAACGGGACTCGGGGTAAGGTTGGGTACCTGCCCCGGAGAAAAGTTCCGGCGTCGTCGGGGGTGCTCCAGGTTGTCGGAGCTCCCCCATACTAGGAAGAAGACCGGTTAGCCCTTTTGAGGGAACCGGCCGGTCGCGGGGTGTGTTCTGTGTTAGAAAGATCCGGGACACTCCCCTTCAAGCGGCTGAAGGCAACTCGCAGTGGTTTTAGTGCGGTATACCGGCGCTGGGGGGGGGAGCGCCGGGAGTCCTACATATCCCCGGGGACGCCCCATCCCCGGGTGAATGCGCAAAGCATTTCCACTACGTCAAAAAAAAAAAAAAAAAAAGATACTCACCATCTTATGTCTCAGGATAGGCACCACATGGATGAATTACCTTGGCTAGTTCCAGTAAAACTCGTACATGTTTATGACTGGCACATACTACTTAGATACTATGAAAACAAATTCTGCTAAATTTGTGATGTGACGCTGCGCCGGTTCTGCGCTCTGATTCGTATACTGATGGCCATTGATGGATGATTGGCCGATGGGATGTACAAACAGATCACTGGTTGGATAAATAGCTATTATGGCAGTGACAAATCACTGACCAGTTTCGGAAATTTATAGCTCACATTACTATTCTACCTGTGCATACATATTCATACATGCTCGATGGATGCATATTATATATCTTCCGAAAGAGATTTTGGAGAAACAAGCGTGCCAACATAAAACTTATATTGATATGATGTTACGTTATAAATATTGTACAATATGTTAATTTATGTGCCGTTCTTTGAGCGCGCGTTATCAAGATTACTTAAATTGTTGGATCACCGTTACCTCCTGAGAATGCCTTTTAAAAATTTTAATCAAATATTTGTTTATTTCAATTTAAGAATTAAAAACAGTGTTTTAGAGCCAAAATTTATCGACAAAAAATATGAGAGCAGTTCCAAATTTTTCATAGGTGTAGGCATTTTTCATAGGTGTAGGCATTTTTCATAGGTGTAGGCAATTTTCATAGGTGTAGGCATTTTTGCCGTTAATTGAAAGGAGCTTATGTCTGGCAATGGATGTGTATTGAATGTTACATACTTGTGACGTAGGATGTACAAGTAATCATTATCAGCCCGGCTATATACATACGGCTGTAAATATATAAGCTGACGCGAGGGCGGCTGCGGGCAACAGCTAGTATACGATAAAAATCTTCATCAGCGAAGAAGGAGGATGTTTATCTGATATATAATATCTCTCTTTCCGTCCACATTATGATAGGACCGCAGTTTCGTCGAAGTGATTAAAAGAATTCGATAAGAACTAAATCCGCAATAGCTAAAACAAAGTCATTTCATTTTAAGATCCAATCTTAGTCGGTCCAGACGAGTGTGTTAACGTAAGTTTTTAGTAGTTTTACTAGTTGATTTAATAGTCTACTAAGTTTTTTTTCTTTCGCGCTAGAAAATATTCTTAGGTATCCCACGGGGAGGGGGTCTCCCCATTCAGGTATGTTGGACTCGCTGCGCCCGAAAGATAGTAAGTGGACACAGCTCTACCCACTAAAACCCGGCGAGTGCCACCAGTACCGCTGTTGGTGAGGTGCTCCGAATCTGTTCAGCAACAGGGCACCTCGACGGCTAGTCAGTCCCCAAGGGACCGCCGACACCCAGAGAGGTTGTCCCGCAACACAGAACGTGTTGAGCCCCTTGTCCCCTCTTTTGTTGCTCTTTTGTCCCCTCTTCATATAAAAATATAAAAGGGGTACAAAGATCATCCCCCTCGGTTCACTTGGAATCTGCCGCGGTGCTGGGTTCACCTTAGGGCACTGAGTTCACAAGGCTTGAACCATGGTGAGGAATACTTTACTGATGGTGTAATAATAATATAGCGTCCATCTTGGTATGAATCTATTAATTATTATGTATTGTATTTCGAGTAACGTTTTGTGCATACAATTTAATGCATACCAACAATACCCGGGTGGAAACTAATTATTGTTATGTGAGACTCGGCTTTGATTCTGACTGCGTTTACAGCCAGAAACCACTTCCCACTAATATCGGCGTGGATGCCATCAGACACCATAATTGGGGTACCGAGGTAGAGCAATTGGTGCAAATACCTCAGGTATCATGGTCTTAAAATAACTCCCTTTATTCGCCACCCCACACTTGACCTCATTTATCTTATTTGTATAAGAACTTACCAGGTTAATATCCATGTTTCTCCATTGAAGTATCGGAAAATTACGTCAATAAAATATACAAGGCCAATTTGTTCATCATTATCATCATCGTTTGACCGTAACCACTTTTCTAGTAAAGTGTACTTAGATATTTTAGGGTAGGTACCAATCTCTTCAATTTCGGTCTGTTTACCAGATGGTGTATCGTTCTTATATTATGTAAATTTTTACTAGATTACTTCGTCTCTATTTCTCACGCTACTGCAATAAATAAAAATCCCACTATAAATAACGCTTTTAATGTGAGTATTTTGCAATTATTTATTAGATTATTAACAATGAGAAATCATGTCATTTTTGGTTAGATAACAACAAACCTTGGATTTATTTTCAAAGTAATTCGATTCAAGTTAAAACTTGTGCTAATCGTTGTCGTTGACATCACCTCTGTCAAAATATAAATATTATCATTACAACAAAATGAACGACAATTTTTTTAGTCTTATGTGTTCCGTGTGAATAATTAGCTAATAATCGCCACGCTGAATAATTTGGTTTACAATGGCAGATATCAAACATACTAATTACTTGTTTAGCCTGTACCGTTACACTGACAAAGGTCCCTCTCTTTTTTCCACGCGTTTCCATCGACAGCCAACGAAGATGACATTAGCTTACGATTAGATTAAAAAATATATATGTAAGAGTATTTTAACTCTTAAAAGATAAAAAATTCTTGGTCTGGTAATAAATAAAATAGTAAAATGAATGGAAATGTTATGTTATATATTTATCTAAAATATTAAAAGAAAAAAGAACCAAATTAGTAGGTAAGCGATAACAATAATTTGTTTAAGTTTTTAAGGTTTGACGAAATGACGCTGAAAAGTACGTTGTTTATATCAACAAATCTTTAATCTATTAGCTACCTTGCCGCGGCGCTGGTTATCAGAACGTTAGAGACGGGCAACAGGAACGAGCGTGCGGCAGTCGCTTCCGCCCACCTAAACACCCGACACATCCCATACAACTAAATAATATCGATAATATCAAACAATGTACGCGATCTAAAAATCTATTTCAAATAGTGATCGTTGGAGCGCCTTAATAATGCTAATGTGAAAATCAAGGCACACGCGTGCCGTGACGTCAATTACACTAATTATGGTTTTAGATGTGCCATTTAGTACGGTGCAGGCGGCTCTGTAAGCTCCTGTATCCTTTGACATGTCGCTCTCCTGGTTGAAGGCTTGCTTCTCCGGAGCACACAGCTTACCCTCCAGCCCCGGGCTTCGGGAACTTCCAAGTATTTAGCTTTTGACATGACTTGTATATGTTTGAGATCGATGTATTCTGAACGTTTGTAGGATATAAATATGTTATCGGATAATTGTTTATGTATTTTTTTTGTATGTATTTATTTATATTGTTTGTATGTTTGTGTGTTATAAGGCTGTATTGTTTCAGGGGTGCTGGAGATGACGGGCACGGATAATATCCGCTTTAGCGGGCACACGCTCGACAAGGCCACCAAAGCGAAGGTGACCCTTGAGAACTTCTACACGAATCTCATTACACAGCATTATGAGAGAAAACAAAGGTGAGTCATGTCATGCTTTCTCAGAAACGAGCTGCAATCACTCCTTAAATTGTAACGGTCACTTTATTTCACCAGACAATACATTGAAATGTGGCAGCAGTGAAATGTTAAAAACAATGGTTGCAGTTTGTATCGGCGAAAAGTTTATAGTATTTATATGTTTATATAATATGTATATGTTATTGTTTGCATGCTTTAATCAGTCCTTATTTTACATATCTTAAGAGGCAATCAATTACTATTCTTCTTGATTGACAGCGATTTTTTAACTCATCTTAAATGGCATTGTGCTAAATTGATTGATTTTCTGAGATTCAGCCTCCTTACTAAGTCATCATTGCTTGCCTATGTTTTGGGTGGTAACGATATTTATTAACTGCTTCTATACTGCCCACCGCTGGGCAAGTAACCGTAGTGGTTATGTATGGAGGTATTTATACCAAAGTTCACCCACGCCCTGGTACTATGCACAGCTTCAGATGGCATTAAATACATGATTGTCTTTGACATACAGGTTTCCGTACATTTTCCATCACCGCCTCACTGGCGACGTATGAATATTCAATATATTTTCAGTTGAACACATCATGATCATCATCAGCCTTTTTTCTTTCACTGGACCTGATCCCATCCCAGCCCGACACGTGCAAGGGTGGGTTACTGGAGGCGCATAAAGTAGCGCCTCCTACGCACCCCCGTACGTCGCCTGGGGGGGGGGGTAAGGGTCGTCAACGGATTCCTCTCTCACTCGCTCTTTCTAGGCCATACTGCCTACTGCCTTACAGAAGTCAAGTCCCCTCTGATGACCGATGTCAGATTGTGACGCAGCGCAGTCCAACTTGAGGGTGTGCTGGGCCGAGTCCAACGCTAAAACACTGTCACCTGCGTGCCGTCCGGCATAGATACTCAAAGGGATCATGCCCGGTGAGCACCTGCGCCAGACAGAATGGGAGGGGTTAGCACGCGCTTAGGGAGCGCTTACGGCGCACCACCGCTCGAGGGCCGTACGAACGCAGAGCAGCCGTCAGGGTATTTCCATACGGCTGCTACGCCAGGTCCTCCCACCACCGGACATGCATCCTTCAATGAACGTCAAGACGACCGCCCACCACGCCCATCCAACTAAGCCCTGCTTATGCATGGAGATAGGTCACATCTGGTCGGAGGTCGACCGACCCTCCATCTTCCCGAACACAATAGAATCGAACTCAGATCTTTCCAAAATCCATACTTTAATGTTTCTTGTGTTCACTGACAGATTGGAGAAATTGGAGGAGTCTCTCAAAGATGAAAGTCTCACGGAGAGCCAGAAACAAGAGAAAAGACAACAACACGCGCAGAAGGAAACGGAATTTCTCAGACTAAAACGTTCGAGACTCGGCGTGGAAGATTTTGAGCCCTTAAAGGTAAGTCGTTATAAACATAGTGTAGGGTGTTATAAAACGCGATAGCATAGTATAAGAATGAAATCTTTATGGAAGAGTATTTTAAAATGATATTAAGTTCAGATATTAAATATGTTATATATGTGTATTAAAATGATATTATGTTTTTTATGTGATAAGGATGCAACCTTATCACATAAAAAGCAGCAGCCGAGCAGTCGAAGGCCTATGGTGACTACCGACGACCATAGACATCCGCATAAACAAAAGTTATGCAGTTGCGTTGCTCTTCTTTTGCCTATGCCCAATGGGCCACCGGAAATTCACAAACCGCACGAAACGCGACAGCATAGCTGTCACTTGACGCCGATGTTATGTAAGCGAGAGGTGGTACCCCGGTCGTTGCCCAATTCGGCTGCAAAGCACCATGGCACAACCTCTTACAAGTGTAGAGTGAATATGTGTGTGTAAATATTGTTTTATATTTTGTATCGTACTTATAAATGTTTATTAAATTACGTAAACGTGAATAAATAAATTTCATTTTTCGTCTCATATAAAGTGAATTTCAAAATTCGCCAAAAGGATTACATTATATATACCTACAATAAATTTCTATTTAAAAATTTACGTGGGTAGCAAGTTATTGCATTTCAAAACCAGCCACAAATATCCGTCGCGTCTATCGATTGTCCACACATGTCTTTAGCTCATATAAAATGATCGCTCAGATATCATCATCAACCCGCATCATGTATTACTTTATGCAAGATCCGGACATAAAGAAACCGCCATGTAGACATCTTGATACCGTCCCGTCTTGTTGATCTATCAAAACGTACTTAAAATGGAGAGATTTTAGCTATGTGTATCATATACGTAAGATAATATATAAGATACGCTTTAGTAGATAAGTATTTTTATTCCAATTGGCCTCCTCCTAGGGAGGTGCTCCTCCCTTGACTCAACTTGCTTCGCCCATCTGGGTTCACCTTAGGCTAATGAGCCCCACCGCCACGACAAGACTTGAACCATGGTGGGGACTACAATGTTGACTACTTTGATGTAAGTTATTCTTAAATTTTGGTGAACTTAAAGTGAGCTAAATCACAAAATGCATTGCATATTATTAATTGTAAGACAAGTAATTTATAGGTAAATGCGATATGAGACTGTAACTGACGTATCTGTGGGCTGTATCACGTGATACCCAGCTGTCAATACCACCCTATTATGTGGCGTTCGGACGTTTAGGGGGAAAAGTGGGCAGCTCTTTACAACAGCTTATTTTACATATCGGATACTACAAAGGTATCCACGTCCACTGGACGTAGGATGTAACTAGGGATTTAGGGAGTATAAATAGATTCGTGCACTAACACAATGATGGGCTAAGATTACGGTCTCTTAAATATGTTTGCAAATGGCTAAGATTATTACTATTAACAGTTATCCTTCCAATGGTGGTCATCGGCCTCTGACAGTGTACGCCTAAACTAACTATAAACTAATTCTAAACTAAAACTCTCAGATAGAAACCGGAAACTGATTTAGTTACGAATTAGGGCCTCCCATTTAGGACTTCACGACTAATAAATGTAGTTACAATATATAGAGCTTCTTTTTATTAGTTAAGTTAGACCAACTAGTAGACGAAGCATGGCAGAGGAAGTCGCATAACATGAACAAGTTTCTTCTGGGCATTCTTATGCTTTACCATTGATTTATTGTTAACTTGACAAAATGGTGGGTCTCCGTGCGTATTAGTCGGGGTAGTCATACTGGCGAACGAGGTTCCTGATGGTAAGTGTAAATGTAAATAAACTGGTAATGAATACAAAGAAATCCACTCGGGAACACCTTGTGTTGGCTTCTTATAGTTACCGGGATCACTAATTAAGTTTCCTGTATGTTAGAAGTATGTTCTTGATGTTAAAAGGGATGGTTGTACTCTACGGAAAATAATTTAATAACACGTGAATTTTAAAAAATATAACTTAATGAAGAATAATGTCTGCTCTTTTGATATGTTATTTTTAATACAGTTTACAAAGATTTACATATTTTTACATTGTATATTGTCTTTTACTTATTTTAAAAAAATATCAGCCTGTATCCCGTTCACCGTCGGACATCGGATTCTATCTCCCTCAGTCTCAAAGCTCGAGCGCTCACTACTCGCATCTAACTTGGACTAGCTGGACTACGGCTGCTGCTACACAATCCTTAGACTAGTGATGTATGAATATTGTTAATATTTCAGGTGATCGGCAGAGGGGCGTTCGGTGAAGTACGTTTGGTACAGAAGAAGGACACGGGTCACGTATACGCTATGAAAATACTGAGAAAAGCGGACATGTTGGAGAAGGAACAGGTAATCGATAATTATTAATACGGCTCCCAACCCACACCCGTCTACTGCAGATTAAAATAAGGAAGTTTATCCTCTTAAGAGATAATGTGTTTATATTTTAGAAAGGCTGTAAAAGGTTTGTGTAAAATATTAAATGGGATAAAATATTAATTATGTAATAGTTTGCTCTTTATACTTTTATATAAATTATTTGTGTTGTATTTCCCTTTGAAAAGAAGCTTGCAGCTTGTTTTACGTCGAGCAATTTAATTTCTGTGAATATCTTCTTCTATAAATTTTATATTTTAAACGTTTTCCCTGAGTAAGCGCTTTATCACGTTGGCGAATTGCAAGTTGCAAGCGATTCCAAAGAGAAACTTGTAATGAATAGCGCCGCCGGCGTCAATTTTGTGTTCCGATCCTCAAAATGATGAAACGGAACCCATATCAGGTATCCTTATCATAGGATCACACAGTTGTCCTTCTATGTCTGTCAGTATGTCATTTAGTCAAATCAATATATGAAATTAATGAATCATGAAATTTGTAAGTAGGGCTCACAACATACGTAAAGGAAAAAATACAAAAAACCGTTACCTAATTTATCTCTATAATATGTAAACGGCAAAGGTGATTGATTTATTTTTCTTTAACGCCGGGAAATGCTCTGAGGCATCCCGCTGGGGAGTGGGTCGCCCCAGGCGGGTATTTGGGACTCGCTGCGCCCGAGAGCTGGTAAGTGGACGCAGCTATACCCGCTAAAACCCGGCGATTGCCACCAAAAAATCCACCAAACTCCTCACCAAAGTGAGGTGTGGATTGTTGTTGTAGATGTGATGTGTTGTTGATGTTGTTGTGGATTTCGCACACATATTTGTCAATATTCAACTCCCAAGGGGGTGAAATAGGAGATAAAAGATTGTATGAATCTTTTCTTACCTTAGACATATTTTCATGAAAATTCGTATAAATCGAGTAAACCCTTAGGCTAGAAACTTATTTTAATCATCTTTTCATGACCTATTATTAAAATAAACTATTATTCTTTTGGTTTTTTGTGTCACAAGGAGGCAACCGATTAGTCAGAGCCTTATGGTGACTACCGACGCCCATACACATCCTCACAACCAAAAGTTATGCAGATGCGTTGCCCTTCTTTTCCCTATACCCCCCAATGGGCCACCGGAAACTCAAACCGCACGAAACGCGACAGCATAGCTGTCACTTGATGCCGGTGTTATGTGAGCGATAGGTGCCACCCCGGTCGTGCCGGTCCAATTCGGCTGCAAAGCAGCATGGCACTACCTTTTACTTAGGGTTAGCTATATTATATTATAAAATAAAAATACTTTAACTTATAAATCGATCACAGCTTATACCTCCCAGTCATAAGTGTACCTAAAAATAGGTCCAATAAGTGCAGTTCATTGGTGGTATACGTATGACGCGCTTCGATATTAAAAATTCGTAAGACGTCTAAATGTGCTTGTTAGGCTGACATGGGGGGGTCGGGGGTCGATGGTTTATCAAAGTTGCACCGGTTCCAGTACTTGGATTAGAGACATGAGCTTCGTGCCCTTCTAGAAATGGGTTAGGGATATTGGACGTACATAATGGAGTTTTAATTATAAAAATGAATACAGTGAGTTATGCATAGGTAGTTTAAAAATATCGTTTAACTTGAAATAGACAAAATAGCAGACGAACAACTTAAAGTAAGAGGAAGCCTCTCCCTCTGGACCAGTCTCTCATCTATACTAATATTATAAAGCTAAAGAGTTTGTTTGTTTGTTTGAACGCGCTAATCTCAGGAACTATTGGGCCGATTTGAAAAATTCTTTCAGTGTTAGACAGCTTATTTATCGAGGAAGGCTATTGGCTATATAACATCACGCTGTGACTTATAGGAGTTGAGTAACGCGGGTGAAGCTGCAGGCAACAGCTAGTCCAAGATTTTAAATTGTTTCGACTACAAGATATCCTATGCTATGTTCACTTCGTGAACACGCCTAATCTGTTACACAAATGATGCCACAAGAAGATGACATGGTGACGATAATGAAGATTTATTAATAATTTCCAGGTTGCCCACGTGAGAGCCGAGCGGGATATACTGGTGGAGGCGGATCACCAGTGGGTGGTGAAGATGTACTACAGTTTCCAAGACCCCATGAACCTGTACCTCATCATGGAGTTCCTGCCGGGCGGGGACATGATGATGTTGCTTATGAAGAAAGACACGCTCAGTGAAGAGTGCGCTCAGTTCTACGTCGCTGAGACGGCTCTCGCTATAGACAGTATACACAAACTTGGGTTTATTCATAGGTAAATTAATTTTATATACATGATCTTTGTGAGAAGAGGGAAGGTTCCCTTTAAATATTTTTAAAGATAAGATATGAAACCGTCCAACAGCATTCTTATAGCTTAAGAAATTTATAGCAGACTCCCTGTATCCCGCCCGCTCAAAATTTATTCATAGCCGAATTAGGAGTGATGAAACATTTTTTAAATTCGGCTAAGGAGTATAGATTTTTTTGATTTAGATGACCTTATACATCCAAATGTACAAGCACTATCTTACTATATAAGAATAGATATATTTTACATGAGACCAAAAATAACTTGAACTTTAAAAAGAAAGGAATATCTTTACGAAAGTTCTATGATAGGTTGTGTAACATTTCCAGGGATATAAAGCCGGATAACCTTCTGCTAGATGCGCGCGGTCACATCAAACTGAGCGACTTTGGACTCTGCACGGGCCTCAAGAAGAGCCACCGTACTGACTTCTACCGGGACCTTTCCAGAGCGACACCTTCAGACTTTAGTGAGTCACTTACGTAACAGTTCTATGTGTCACTAAGGCCCTCTGTGATGACCAAATGATTGAAGGGATCATTTGGTGGTTAGCGACAGACAGATTACATACTGAATAGGAAACGAAGAAAATATTTACCATGTTTTTCACTTTTATTTGACGGGGCTCTATATTCCGACGTTATTTAAGAAAGTCTTATTTACTAATTATAATAATGTTCAGAAGCTAAGCTAATATTAGAATTTAGAACTAGTAAAATTATAACGTGTGATTTGACACCATCATGGGGTTTGCCGTCACGGCATTCTAGCCGATTTTACTGCTTAATCGCGTCAATAGATGTTTTAAAAAACCTGGATGAGTTAGACGTTGTTGGACAATATATTGTTTTAATCTAACGCGATAATTATTCATATTAATATTGTTACGGGTGCTTACCGCGTTTATAGTTTCATTGTGGTCCCGATATTTCGGCAATGTTTCAATCGCCATGATCACGGGGAGACTGACGTACGATGCAGGTAGATGGCGACAGATCAGAAAAATCTGTCTAGCGTCTTTCTTCATTGTTTCGGACGACTAGTTTCGGTACACGGACGCACTTGTTCACCACATATGTGTGTGATGAACAAATGTCAAAATGTTGATGAACAAAGCATGCAATACAAAATACGTCAGAACTACCTCTAGGTTAACGGCAAAAAAAAGAAAAAAAATATTTTTTCTTAGATACGTGAGGTTAGCAGAATTTAGGACATAGAGCAACGTGCATAATTTAGTATTTAAATTTACTTTTGTTACTACACAATTTGTTAAATACTTTTCC
Organism: Helleia helle; assembly: GCA_963853865.1. Classification (NCBI taxonomy): domain Eukaryota; kingdom Metazoa; phylum Arthropoda; class Insecta; order Lepidoptera; family Lycaenidae; genus Helleia; species Helleia helle. Next base: position 2,909,470 of record OY971420.1, read on the forward strand.
GTTTCATCTTTTCTTAACTTATCAATCTTTTATTCCTACTGGCCTTTTCTAAAAACAATCTTTAGTTTAAATAACATAATACATTTACTATTTTGTTCAATATACAGTTGCAGCCAAATTATATTATTAGATTTTATGTTATTTTTTATTTTATTTTAACACAAACTCATTATGAATTTTATAATCTGTAATACCGATTACAGATTTTTTTTCAGTATCCACATCGTCGTCGGCTATGGATTCTAAACGTCGCGCGGAGAGTTGGAAGCGGAACAGGAGAGCGTTAGCCTACTCTACGGTGGGCACGCCTGACTATATAGCGCCAGAGGTGTTCCTTCAGACTGGATACGGTCCACAGGCTGACTGGTGGAGCTTAGGCGTTATAATGTAAGTAATTTTGGCGTTCAGTGACGAGAGAGAGTGAATTGGGTGTTGTGTCTCTTTGACGTTATGTAAAGTGATGGTTATGCGAATCTCATTAAGTTAGTGATGTACTTTTTCATTATGAGTGACATTTAGGTTATTCTAGGTTTATTCTGTTAAGTTTAATTATATTGTTAAATGGAAAAAATAATTATATCTTGTTAGCGAATTACTTATCTTTGGCTCATAAATAAAATGCATATACAAGCGATTTATGTAATGCGATTTAATAAATCGATCATTTTTTAAGTCCGTGTCTGAAAACAAAAAAATCTTATTATTGAAAGCATAAAAAATATTACCTTAAATATGTGTATAGTCTGAGAGTGCTGTGCGAAACATTTATATTATTTGCTGATGGCTCCTTTTCTTTATTAATTTATTTATTGCTGATATAACAAGCGAATTTTGATCTGCATAAGATTATTTGCGCGAAAGTATTGATCAGATTTATTACTGGTATACATATTAACATATTCTATAGATGCTTAAATGGCGTTAGAATTGTCACTAGAATATTCTATCTCATTTACTTAACTAATCTGCTAATCATTTAAGTGGACTCAAATTCATAACCTTATTGGCCCCACCCAGTCTTTGGTATACCGTATATGTGAAGGACAATTAAATAAACACGATTACAATGTCGGATGTTGGAAAGGGTTGCAGCCTGATGATGATTTAGAATAGTACATAAGTTTAGAGATTATATTTTTTTGGCAATTTTTTTAAAGCTTAGCATTGGCATTTGATATTGGAATTTCAACAAATAATATCTTGATAACGTATTTTCAAAGCAGTGCTGTTTAATATTAAGAATTTAGAGTAAGTTATAGATTGCGTTTCAATAGTTCTTTCGACAAATTGCTGCAAAAATAAGCGGAGTATTTGATGATTCTGATTCCACTGAACGAGATCAGTACATAAATGACATGAAGGTCATAGCAGTCATTACCATAACTATTATTATTATATTACCCTAAGGCTTAGGGCCCTTTTTTTCTCTTTAACTTTTATTTTCCGGAAAATGCTCCGCCTGGGGAGTAGGTCTCCCCACGCGGGTATGTGGAACTAGCTGCGCCCGAAAGATGGTTAGTGGACACAGCTCTACCCACTAAAACCCGGCGAGTGCCACCAGTGAAGGCTAAGGGCCTAATAAAACAGTGAACAGCTTAGGGCCTAAGTGATAAATGATTTTATACTTTTGAGTAGAGTATATAATATGTTAGACTCAAATTTATAAGGCATGGAAGTAACCTCATTATGTTTTCCTTCGTGAAAATTTATATCATCATCTTCATCATCATTATCATCATCATCATCATATTCATTATCGTCATCGTCATCATCATCATCATCATCATCATTATTCTATTTCCTTTCCTTATTTACTTATAAATGTATATAAATTTCTTTCCACTGGTCGACTTAGGCCTCCTTCAATGACAATGTTGTTATACTCTTTTTTTCTGTAAAAATAAATTTTGTAATCTTTGTAGAATTATTGCGCGATATTATGAAAAATATATGGATTATGGATATATGTATTTGTGCTGCGAATTCAATAATATTTTACTATTTTTTTTGTATATTAAATATGCTATTTTAGTGTCAATGAAATGCGATCTATTCTTTCTATTTTTGATGTTCTTGCCAGGCAGAGTTTTTTTTTGCAATACCGTTAGTTGCGATTGCTTATTCTATTTAATAAAAAAAAAAAATACAAATGTAGTGAGTTATTCTATTATTTTATTAAATTTACCTACTAATATAATAAGGTTTTTAGAATTGTTTACATTGTTTGTTGAAGAATCACCATCAATCATATCTAAGTAAGAGGTGTTATATGACAATTTCCAATGGACTGTATGCCTTATTGCATTCATCATGAGAGATTTGAAGTTTTTATTGAGGATGCTTCCCTCAAGAGATTTCGTTATATACTTTTTTGACAAAGTATATTAATGCGAATATGTTTGTATGTGACGTCGGTCTAACAATTAAATCTATCAATTGGGTCCGAAGTAACAGGCCGAAGTTCCTGTGTACAGATTGAAAATGTGTTTCTATATATCGTTCTACGTACCGGTGGCATTGTGAACATACATTCCTCGTCGGCGAAGAAGCACCGCGAGGAAACCTGCCTTTGTAATGATATTAAAGAACGTTGCAGACTGTACCAGCTTATAGGAGCTATTTTCTAATAACTCTCTCCCAATTTCGAGGCTATCCATGCCTTGTGGACTGCGGAATTCGAAAATGCTAATATGGTACAATATTGAATATTATTGTACCTGAGGAAGGGATCAGCATTGCTGCGTCCCGGTTTGTATGGGAACACCATTCTGATTATTTCTTTCGTAAACAGCTTTGCTGTGTTTTGGTAGGAAGATCAGAATAGGCAGCACAAAAATGAGTGAATTTGGCCAGGCTAGTCTTTGTCTTCAGGTGAACTCTCTAACTACCATACCTTTGCTCGTCTGCCATACTTACAACTAGCTTAAAAAATGTATTTGTATGGTACTGATGTTCATATAACTATACGTGCTACGCGAGATTATTTACTTTAATATTTCAAGAATTTCCATGCTAACCTGTACAATTGTAATATAGTATTTTAACCGATTAAGACACTCAACGAATCTTTTAGGTTACTGTGTATTTAAAAATCCCTATAACATTTTACTGAATTGTCATGTTTTCATCGATTACGGCAGTCGAATGATAGGGCTATTATTAATTGAACTACTGTACTAGGTATGTACCGCACTAGGTATGTACCGCACTAGGTATGTACCGTACTAGGTATGTACCGCACTAGGTATGTACCGTACTAGGTATGTACCGCACTAGGTATGTACCGTACTAGCTATGTACCGTACTAGGTATGTACCGCACTAGGTATTTATTTACTTATATTCCGTCGTAAAATATATATATATATATATATTTAATAAGGGCTCATTTTTCCGTAGTCGAGTCACAGTATTTTTTTCTTTTTACATATTGAGATAGAATATGTTATATTCTTCCGCAGGTACGAGATGTTGATCGGCTACCCGCCGTTCTGTTCGGACACCCCTCAGGAGACGTACAGGAAGGTGATGTCGTGGCGCGAGTCGCTGACCTTTCCCCCGGAGATACCCATCAGCGAGGAGGCCCGGGAGACGATACTGCGCTTCTGTTCTGAACCAGATCGCAGGTGAGATTGGGGTTAGGTATATTTCAGGATAGGGAAGGGGTTTCTGAATAGGGGAGGGGTCTCTGAATAGGGGAAACATCATAAGAAGAAAAGACGGAGATGGGACACACGAACTTCGATATTGAGGAATACGCAAGAAAAATATTTAGGTTTAAATAAGTATAGTTCCTGCTATTCACGAAGGCGAGTTAGCTTAACTTGTGTCATCGAGCATATAACCGGAATAGAGCGGTAATGTTATGTGTTTTATGACAACAAATTCCGTCAAATTTTTGCGGCGACGCTGCGCCGGATCAGTGCTCTGATTGGCCGACTGATGGCCATTGATGGATGATCGGCCGATGGGACGTACGTAGTATGTACAGAAATCACTGGTTAGTTGAATTGCTATTACGTCAGTGACAAATCACTGACCAGTTTCGGAATTTTATGGCTCACGGAGCGGTCAGTTGACAGTTGCGATCGAGGAGACGCTCAGATAATATAATTATTGTGTATATTGTTTTCACGACGCTCATTGCAACGAATACTGTTAGCCTATATTATAAATAAGTATATGAATTTGGAAAAAGAGTTACAATTTAAATTAACATCCAAACTATAAGGCAAGTCGCACAGAAGACCCAGACGTAGTTGTACTTTGTTTATTGTACACTGTACACAATTAAAGTACAGAATCTGGTTGAACCACTGTGTATTGCCTTTGTGGACTGTGATAAAGATTTTGACTCGGTTGAAACCTGGGCTGTTCTGGAAGCTCTACAGCGATATAAGATGGATTGGCGATTTGGAGAGGATTGGAGTGTTGAGAGCAAAGTGAACTTGAGTTATTAAAATTCTTTAGTTTTTTATGTTAGTTGGATAGGCAAACTGGCAAACGTGCCACCTGATGGTAAGTGGTCGACCTCGCCCATGAACATAAACAAGTTCACCTGGAACGAGCCCAGGTAATTATGTCTCAGGATAGGCAACACATTTATGTGTTGCCTATCCTGAGACATAAGATGTTAAGTCTCGGTGCCAGTAATTACACTGCCTGTCTTGCTCTTCTCTCCAAAACACAGCAAAGCTGTTTCACGGGAGAAACAAGCAAGATGGTGGTACCCAAGCAGACGGGAGCGCGGCACAGCGCACAGTGTTTATATCAACAGTTGCCAAGCGTTCATTGAAAAACGCCTAACAGAGGATGAAAAAAGGTTGCCGATGATCATGATGAAGAAACATGTTTTATCTTCTCAGAAGGGCTAGACTTTTCGACCTGATGGCCTTTAAGCTCAATCGGTACAGTAAATGAGCAGATGGCTCACTTAAGAAATATTCGAAAGGGGGAGGTCCCCCTCCGCGCTCCGTAGGGGGCGCGGTTCAAGGCGCGCGCTGCTCGGGAGAGCATGATTTGGACTAGTCAAATCCGATACGGTCGACGAATCTTTTACGGTTTATTATTATTATTATATTATTTTATTTTTACGGTATATATTTAGGAATTTAACCTATCATCATGAGGGTCGGCCCTCATCCCTCCCTCTGGAGAGGTAGGCGGGTCATGCGCGGTGCCCAAGCAATCTAGCGGTAGCGTAGTGCTAGCGCTGTTGACGTTTGCCGCGCTCACGATGAGCGGGTTTGGGTGGAGGAGTGCCTTTTCAAAGTGACGTTCTGACGTCATTTTGAAGTGGCCCCTAATGGACTCTAATCTGAAGTCCCTGTGCAGGTCGATGTTTCTTACGTACCACGGGAAACCGGTTCCATGCTTAAGGAATATATTTTGGACTATTTGTAGTGTTGTTGTTGGCACATGCAAAACCTGTGTAATGTTTCATATACATTAATATTCGGATCATGCCATGTCGCTTTCGTTCGCACAAAAAACCCCAAAAACATAAAAAGATAAAAAAGTGTTTTTTGAGAAGAGTGAGATTTATACAATACTAACCTAATTTCATGATACTGTGTCGATGGAAAGTACCCTATAAGGTTTTAGTTGACAGACTGAAGAGGGACATGGTCCTTTTACAGTCCGTTTGGCCATTTTGAGGAACAAAACCTTGAGACCTTGAGAAAGTCTTAATTCAACGGCCTTGCTTTTGTCGGTGTAGTAATGCCAATCCTGCCTTTTCTTTGTCAATTTCTTAGGTTCCTAATACGACTTGTACCTTCTTGGTTTACTCTATATAAGTTCTTCCCTACATCTTCCTCTCTTTCCCTCAATCCTTCCTTGAACGATATAAAAAAACCTTAAAGTGGAGTATTTACTATATTCATACGTATTCCTTGTTTCAACATGTCGATCGTATATTTCAGGCTAGGCTCGCAGCGCGGCATCGAGGACGTGAAGTCTGTGTCGTTCTTCCGCGGGGTAGACTGGAGCCACGTGCGCGAGCGGCCCGCCGCCATCACGGTCGATGTGCGTTCCATCGATGACACGTCCAACTTCGACGAGTTCCCAGACGTCAAACTCGAAATACGTGAGTCACAATATACCTTTATTTATATCCAAATATATAGCTTGGCAAAAAAGAGTATGACGTAGAAGTGGAACTAAATATTTTACTAAGTGTAAACCTACGATGTTGACAATACATGGCCGACAAATACTAGATTTTGAGTAAAGTCTAGTGTTTCACATTTATTATTAACGGTTTGATTGAAATCTCTTACTGTTTCCCATATTATGATGAGACCTAAGTGAAAGTGGCGCCCTCAGTTTTTCAAAACTCTTTTTTGCCAAGTTGTACAAATAGAAATACAAAAAAGTAATTAATATGATAGAATGGTAACTAGTACGTTTCTTTAAACCCCATGGTTTTATAGTATGCATATACTATTTGCGTCAGGATTGAAACTTTTCGACGAAAAAATAAGCACGACGGAAAGGTACCTCACCTAAGAGTAAAATGAAACCCAACCTACTCTAAGAGTGATTAGAGTTTAGATATACACATGTTTATGTTGAGCTTATTGAAAAATTCTTTCAGCATCAGCGCCTACAACTCAAGATGGTGAAGTGGCGTACAAGGATTGGGTGTTCATCAACTACACGTTCAAGAGGTTCGAGGGTCTAACCCAGAGGGGCACGCCCACCAAGAAGTGAGCCCCACACCACCGGTACATATTTACGTAATCAAAGCACCCGTGCGGGGCCCACATTCGAAATTGCCAAACTAGTTTGACAAGTATGTAACTGGAATTTTATCCATTTTATGTATGCACTAGATTGCCTTTAGTTGGATGTAGGGGTTTAGGGGGGTCCAACCCCTGACCCATAAAATGTTGCCAAGCATGGCTCAGGTAGTAGACCCTGTCTCTAAACTTTAGTTGGATGCAAGGGGTTTAGGGGGGTGTCGAACCCCTGACCCAATAATTGTGGCTGAACGTGGCTCATACAGTAACCCCCTCAGAAATAAAATCCCACGTTATGCCCGTATTTTATTAGTTAGTTTTAAGCGACACTAGTTTTGATGTACTTTGACATATTGTATTTATTTAGATTTGTGTTTATTTACATATATCTTAGGAATTTGATAAGAACAATAGAACACAAGCTATTATTTAATACACATATAAATACTCTTTTCATTATTTAATGTCAATGTCCTATTAATTTAATACAAATTCGATGAAAGCAAATGATATTTTATGAGAACAATTTGAAATGAGGTATGTTCTGAAATTTGTCGCCGAGGATGTGTTAGTTGCCTATGATAATGCATTTATACTTGTTCCTGTTGTCGTAAGATATGTGGATAAGTAAAGAGTCCCCGCGAGTGCGCCGTTATGTCAATATGTACTGAGTTATGAACATAAGAGTATATAATTAAGCGTAAGAGGCGATTTCGAATGAAGTTTGGATATTTTTCTTATCACAAAAAATGATATTATTTATTAAATTAAATATTTTGATTTTATTAATATAATGTAAGTGCTTATTTAATGCAATATTTTGCTTACCGGCTTCGCCCGTTTTTAACGCTTTTCCCGACTAAGTTATTTAATGTAAGTCCGAATTGACGCGTCCAAAGATAAGAATGAATGATAATATGCAGAATTTCATTTGGGGTCTCCTCAGCGATATATAATAACTACATAGATAAACAAAGCTTTATGGTACGATGTGAAACGTACCGAGACGTGCTTCAAGGAGATTTCGAATGTACCGTCAGCATGTAAATACAAAATGTGTTCACAGTAACGACCATTACAATTATTTTATTATTGTTATAAATTGTTTATTTATTAATACGATGATGCTTTTTTCTATGATTTACAAAGTTTCTTAATGTAAGATGATGTTCAAATACATATACATGATGATGACATCATACGATTATTTTATTGTGAAATTAATTATTATTGATGAATATAATATTATTGATGTCTATGATGGATTCTATCGGTACAACATATGAGTCTCTTTCTTTTTATGGTAGCTTATCAAAGCTTTTTCCTTCTTTATTCTAAGTAAAAAGAAAGAGATGTGATTATTTCTTACCGGCCTGACTTTTTCGTACTTTGTTTGATTAATATACCATTATTACGTACATAATAGCTCTTGCAGACTATTTACAGACCAAAAGCTTTATTATGGCTTTTTGTTGCTTATTATAGCTTAAGGCATCAGACGGACGACGAGAAAGAGTAATTGTGTAAAATAATTTTATTTATGTACATATGATTACATTGGTTTGTTCGATCTAGGTATGTTGAAGGTCTACGGTAAATTTGTTATACTAATTTCAACTTAGTAATGACACTATGTTTCTGTTGCTATATATTTTATTTTATTTTCGCCACCCATTTTCTAAGCCCATTAGATTTTTTATATATAATATGTTATTTATATATTTTTGTTATTACTTTCACTGTGTTAATGCGGGGTAAAGCGATATAAATATCCTGTGGTAGAAAGTATTACAGATATAAAAATATTTTAGAGTAAATTTGACAATAATTTCGAAAATCAAATTCACTAAATGAACAGAGATATGCCAAGAATATAAGAAGAAGACGAACATTACGTTAGTATAAAAGATGTTTGAGATAAACATTACGTTAGTATAAAAGATGTTCGAGATAAACATTACGTTAGTATAAAAGATGTTCGAGATAAACATTACGTTAGTATAAAAGATGTTTGAGATAAACATTACGTTAGTATGAAAGATGTTTGAGATAAAAATCCTTTGTATATATAATATGACAATTGTGTTTGTTTGTTTAAGCACTATCAAGCCAATATTCATTAGTTTTTTGTCGTTTGTAACAATTGAATTAATAAAATTTATTACTAAAAAATATATATATTAAAACTCATCTTAACTTTCAGTATTGAGTCTCTTTTGAGTAAATAAATAATATCCAAACTAGGGTAACTAAAATATCTATGCTTTACTCGTGTTTTCAGTGAAAGTGGCAAGATTCATTTAAAACAAAATTATATACGAAAAAACATGCATGATTATTTATAAGTATATATTTTGGAGTATATTTATTTATATATGATTCATTATTCATCGATACTGCACAACCAGATGTTTATTACAGACTAATGTCTAGTCAGAAATGCTTACAAGGTACGTTTATTCCCCTACGAACAGACGACAAGTCTCTATTTATGTAAATAATATAGATATCAAAAAGCAAGTCAAAATAGCATTCCGTCCAAAATGTTTAGTTACTATCATAAATTAAAAAGTATATCATACTTTCTTAGTAACCTTTTTTTGAACATCACTACCTAAATGTACATTTCTGGCTAGATAGACGCCAGATAGGTATATACAAGAGAATTACCTACATTATAAAGAATAACCGCTCTTAGAAAAATAGACAGTATTATTAACAATTACCAAAATAATAAATATTGAAATGTTTAATTATAAATGGGAAAGAATACGTCAATGAGTTTATAGATATATTTATTAAAAAAAAATATAAGGTGGTCGGGCGCAAGGCATGTTAGTACTAGAGTTTGATTCAATTTCATAAGGACCTAAGACCATAAGTCTAGCGTCTAGAGTCTAGACTATAATAATGATAATAACGTGGAAAAAATATTTCATCATTAGCTCGTTTAGTGCTGGACTCTCAATGAACGCTAAGACGGCCGATTCTCAGCTATCAACGCTGCTCGTCCAACTTGACCCGGCCCTTGCAAAAAGTCAATCGTCCAATGTCAAATGTTCTATGTGGTCTAAGGGAACTTTTGCTCATCTTCATATAGACATGATTCCGTATCATATGAGCAGCACGTTTTGACAGTTTGTCGTAAGCGTTCGCTTTGCAATTAGGACGGCGTGAATAGTTTCAAGACTTAAGAAATAAGTTTATAATTAAATAAAATAATATATTTCCTTCTTTCTATCTACATCACCAATTTGTTCACTATTTTTTATTTTGTTGTCATAAAAGTATGACTGACAAATTTTAAATCTTTATAAAGAACTTGCATAATTTTTTATGCTTTCATCTTTTAGAGAAAAAAAAAACGCGTAAATAAAATTTACACGACATTGTTCCCGACCGCTAGCTGTATCTATAATTAGAACTAATATTCTTCGACACCTTAGCGGTAAATCTTGCCGATAGCTTAAGTACAAATTTAGGAGTTTATTTAAAATCATAGTATCGTCACCGTCGTTCACAATCCAACAGGCGTTTATGTGACAACTCTATAGAGATTAAGTAAATACGTCTTAAGGGTAGGGTCATCTGAATAGGACTATTACTGTGCTAGCAATTTAACTTGACCAGAATGAAGTTAGAGACAAGTGACATGGTGAAAGGCGCGCTCAAAACTACGTGAAACTATAGATGTTTTATTTCACGAAAGCGGGTGAACCATTCTTGTGTTTGTAAATGTATATTGTCTTTGCGTGCGTCAGTTCGGGAGCGCTCAATTCAGTTCGCTGATACGCTCCCTGCAGTTACGCACACAATAATGCACGTCTGTCATATCACAACTAAAAATATTGCCCACCCACTTTTGTGTAATAAAACATCTTTCACTTCAGATAAGTTAAATTGCTCGAACCGTACATGTATACAAAGGCGATATATTTTTTGAGAAATTCTCATCAAAATTTTACATTCGACTTCGTAATTTTTTATATCTGTACAATAAAATATCTGAACAAATGTATACTGATCTCTCTCATTGATCTTAAGATATTTTTACACTCGAATGTACTATTTATGAAAAATATACGCATGCTATACATCTAGGGTTGTCTCTACCATCGAAACATACACATTATGTTATTCAGTCGCTTATTTATAATTTAGTATCTATTTATTTTTGCCTCACTACGTAACGAAGAAACTTAGGTTCACTGCACATTTCTATACCTGTGTCTACGGGTAGTAAAGATACAATGTTACGTATTGTTCGGTATAATCTCAAGTTTCAAGTTTCCGTTGGAGGCGCTCGAGTGATATGAATGGACAATTTAAATCGTATGTGAATATAAACTATAGCAACTCGTTATAAGTACACTGATGTTTTGAGGGTATAGAAATATGTATCAGCCTGTATTTCACATTTTTTTCAATCACACTGTATGCGCATCGCATACGCATGTTGTAATAATGTTATATTATTTTATTATAACGTTTGTATATTCAATTTAGTACTAATTATGATTTAGTTAAATTATTTAGTTAGAATTTTGATAGGGTTGGTGTTTCCATAATATTACCTTTGATTATGTGGATATGTTTTTAACTTTAGTAAGCATTACTGAGGCGTTGGTTAAATTGATATACCGTAGGACGTTGGTAGATGACGGCTAAACGTTAGTTTATTTTTATTGCCATTTGGAAAAATATATGTATTTTAACAGTGTTCGTTTCAAAAGGTTCTTAATTTCCATGTTTTAGCTGTATGACAACACCAACAGTCAGCTGTTTCTGGGTTGCCAGGATTGTAGGTTTCCCTGACACTAAGAACGATTGTTAAGACGAATGAACTTACTCGTAATTAACGTTTATGCTTAAATTAATTTTTAAATACCCTCTGTAGTTTGTAAATCTAGTGTCGTAAGAGAATACATATGTAAAATATTTAAAAAATCTAAAGTATTTTTTTCCACATCTAATATAAGGATCGACGCTATGCTATGCACTTTTTATATTTTGAAACTGTTTTTCACTCATCGAAAATAATAGTGTTTGGAGCTAAGAGTATTTTATTTTTGTATTAGTAACGAGTACAAAAAAAATAATAAATTAAATGTATATCTAAAATTGTGAAATGGTGATGAGTAGATTTTTTGTTTCTTTTTGTCTTTCAGTTAATCAGGACCAAATTTAGATACTTACAAAATTAGGACCAACACTTTGACTTGCTCATCACTGAAAACTCTTGAAGTATATAAACAAAAATTTATTGACTAAAAACAAATATATATTAATTATTGCAGATTTTTAGCTCCTTGCAACTTAAACTGCTAAACAGCAAACATAATAAGTAATAATGACATTGAATAAAATTCCCTTCCAATCGTATACAACCGTGAGACCTAAGTCGGTATTGTTGTTTTTATTCGTTCTAATGTATAATAATTTATTAGATTTAGCCTCTCGATCCTAATATGTACTATGCGATTCAAATGAGAATAGGTTTGATTTTGTGCTATATTGTGACGTCATAGCTGTCAATTCAAACCAGTTAGGTATGGGCAAAAAGTTTTCTTTTAATAAAATTTATTTACAGAGTTTGAGTAAAAAACAGAATCTAGCTCTTCAATTCTGCTCATCTCTGCATTACTGTCGGAGTATACGTCGGATATGTGCTAACGTGTTCTTTATTTCCGTAGCTAAATAAATTAGCTTAGTCACTTTACTTGCATTTTGCAGTGTTTGCAAAATGGTGGCGTACATTTCACGAGTCAAAATTATATTTCCTTCAAGTCTTAGCACATTAATAATTAATACGTCGAAGCACATTAATAACGGCAAGATGGCGTCCGGCGTATAATTTTGGCATGGTTTCAGGGCATTTGCGCCAACTATGAAAATAAAAAAATGTAATTGTATGGTTTTAAAAGCGAGTTACGACTCTTAATTTTTTTTTAGTTTACTACTAATTACCCTTTTATTTTTATTCGAGATAAGACTAATATAATAATAGTCTTAAATCGAATTTAAGCAATACTTAATAAAAGAATAGCAAAGAAGTTTTTTTACAAACCATACTTTTCAAGAGATTTTTGACAGATAGAGGTTATTGACATTCCTATTCTTATTTATTGAAACGCATAATAAACACATTTTCTGTTCAATTCAATTGTTTGAACCTCAAACCTTTGAACCCCTTTATTACCTTCAAACCCCTGATACAAACCACTTTGCCTTCAAACGCCTGATACAAACCACCTTGCCTTCAAACCTCTGATACAAACCCCTTACCTTCAAACCCCCTGATACAAACTCTTTTCCACTTCATGTTGCCCGATTGTCCTCTTAACGAGGATGTTCGTTTAGTGAATGACAGTTTCGTTACACAAATAACGTTGTGATACCCAAAACGCTTGTGCACAGCGTCTATAGCTTCATTTATTTGAAATTGGCTGTTCGCTTTGTTATTGTTATGATGGAACGTGTGATTATTTAATTTCTTAAAATGTAAGTCATTGAAGTTTTGTTTAATATTGTTTCTTCCATGTGATTTGAGAATGGCGATATAAATAAGCATTAAAGCGATATGACATTGATTGTTGTTTTTTTTGCCTAATTTCAGAAAGGGGCCGTCTATAAATTACGTCACAGGAATTTCAAGATATTTCGACTCCTCCCCGTCCTTGTCACAGTTGATCACATTTATGATGAGACTCCCCCCTCCCTAGTGTGACGTCACATACTTTGCAATTTTTACGTATTGAAATTAGTTTTACAATGTCACACTTGGTCTCCCCCCTCTAACGTATGACGTAATTTATGGATGCTCCCAAATGATTCGCCTTGATCGTTTATATAAAAAGGATTATGTGGTTTTATGAAACCACGGTAAAAGTGAAACTTTTTTTCACATTATAGACATATAACTAAAAATTTTTGGAATAATATTTCATTAAGGGTATAAAAATCGCTTTATTATTCTTAATTTTATACTTGGAAAACTTGGCGGCCGACCGTCACGCAACATGCAACACACAAACGAAAAAGTTTGAGACGATGTATACAAGTTTCACTTTAAAAGGTAAAGAATGGAATAAAATTAACTGGCGTCTCAAGTGTCTCAGCGATGCGTATATATAGGCATATTAGCACCATAAAACGGTTTGCTCTGCATAAAATCCTGCTACGTGATTTTTTGATTCGATTATGCCTGACATAATCCAATCTGTCGGTCGAACCTAGAGCTTTAGCCGCCATCTTGAAAAACGTCTTTATGAAAATATTTCGAAAACCGTGAGATTTATCTTAAAAATAGTGGAGACCTTTTTTGTAGAGGATAAAATTTTCCATCTTTTTCGTTAAATTTTTTCCCTTATTTTTGTTATTTTCCGATATAGTAAAAAATCCAATTTCTTGATTTTGTAAAATCTCAATAATCGCTATTTTCGGAAAAAAAATTCTTGTAATTTAAGTTGGAGAGCAAGAAATCTTCTTCAATGTTTGTATGAAACTTTTCCATGTGAATTAATAAGTGATTATGAAAATCAGCGATGAGTGGTAGGTAATACGTTAAGGCGAGGATGCAGACCACTACTTACCCCTTTGGGTGATGAGGTGTGGGGCGCCGCGTATGTGGAGGACGCGAGACTTTACGCATTATGACACTGCGGGAATTTTGAATTTTATTACGTATGTCACTCGCCGGAACTATATAGAGCTGTTCATACTTACTATCATTTAATTTTATACCGATTTTGATATTTATCTATACAGATAAAAAATTGGAGTGCCTGATTGTAATATTAAAATAACCGCTTTTTATTGAATGGATTGATATCAAGGGCTTCATAACAAAGGAGCGTATACAAAAGTACAGTTTTACAGGAAAGACAAAATAATGAATAAAACAAAACTAGTTGATTGTATAAGGCTGATATTTGGCATTCTTTTTCGACATAACTTACCTTCTGGTAAGACTTTTCAGATTATAGCACGCATAGTTTTTGATAAACGGTAAGTACGCCTCTTTCTTTCAACGCAATTTTGGCAACATCTACTATATAGTAAAAAAATTGATACTAATTTTGGGGCATACAAAAGAGAATATTGTTTTATTGCGATGAATAAGTAATTTCTTATTAAAGTACTGTATTCAATTTGTAACTATTTTACAAACATTAAGACACTTACTCCAGACCTGTAATTATTTTATTAAAATCTAATATAATTTCTGTACGCCCTTTTGTTACCACTAAAAATATGTTGAATATCTTAAAACAACAGG
Source organism: Helleia helle (assembly GCA_963853865.1). Taxonomy (NCBI): domain Eukaryota; kingdom Metazoa; phylum Arthropoda; class Insecta; order Lepidoptera; family Lycaenidae; genus Helleia; species Helleia helle. Next base: position 2,924,490 of record OY971420.1, read on the forward strand.
CGTAGAAACAAGACATTAATTCAGGGTTAGCTTTGATTACATAATTTTAAGAACTTTCTAATTGTGTATAGCTTTCATACTTAAACCACTCAGTCTCTAAGCTATTAAAAAGTATATTATTGTTAAAACACAACGTTATTTGTATTAATTTATTAAAAGTAACGTCAGCCTCATTTGCTTTTAATATCACTTTTTTTACTTGTTAGTAGTACTTAATAGTTTTCGTTTCATTGGCAGCTCCTGAAAACGATACGAAAATGAAACTAAAAAACAAGGTACAGCTTGGCAAAAAAGAGTATGGAAAAAATGAGGGCGCCACTTTAACTTAGGTCTCATCATAATATGGAAAATCAGTAAGATAATTTAATCAAATTGTTAAAAATAAATGTTAAACACTAAGCTTTACTCAAAATCTAGTATTTGTCGGCCAAGTATTGTCAACATCATAGGTTTTCATTTAGTAAAATTTTTAGTTCCACCTGTCACCACGTCATACTCTTTTTTGCCAAGCTGTACTTATGAATATGTAATAGTTGGTGGAACGTTTTTGTAAAACCTATTTGATGTCAATAATTTAGTTTCGCCTTCGTGTACGTATGCCATTAAGTTTGTATCATCATCTTTATTGTCACACTCTGGGATAACGTGGCTGTGTGGCGATGGAACACATTGATTTGTGAAACCCTTTTTGTGTAGATGTCGTAAAATAGAGTCTGTCCAGTCCTTTTGCCATTTTCCAGTAGCCCATAATAATAATAATAATATGCTGGGACAACTCACACACGCCCATCTGATCCCAAACTAGGTCTGCCTTGATGATACAATGAAAAAATGATGAACAAATTATAAATACTGATATATTTTTAAATACATACATATTATCATGTTCATTACACAAACATTTGTCCTGTGTGGGGATCGAATCCACGACCTTCTGGTTTAGCAGTCAGGATCACTAACAGTAGTCCTGTTAGTGATCCTGACTGCTAAACAGGCCATCTTTGCTACAAATTACGTGGAGCCCATCTATGCCAGATTCACCTAGAAATTTGAAAACTTTGCCGTTATTGCATCAAAATCTGATGTTTTCCTCATTTTAAGGGAGTTGAGAGAAGCATATACATTGGATCGCAGAGTTTTAGACTCCAGCAGTTCTAAATTATCCCAATCACATACGTTATAGGGTACACTACGTCAACCATCGTATTGCTTTTGTACAACTCTTCACAATAGCTTCTTTCAGCGATTTATTCTTATAGACGAAGAGATGTACCATTAATGTTATTAGCCGTGTTTAGGCTTAAATTCTTTAGTAAGTAAATAAACTTTCCTAAATAGGTCTGCAATTTGGTACTTTAAGAAGTGTTTTTTAATTTCTGAGCAAGTACTTACTGTATATTTGTCTTTATCAATTCTGAACCATTTTAGCAATGGTTTGGCATAACACTTTTCATACTCTTTGCCCACCTCTGAATCTTTTAGTCCTTTGACTTTTAATTCCTTTCGTCTACGCTTCAGCTACAAGGTTTAGTCTGAGATCAGGTATATCATTCCTATTCTTCTGTATATTCACTAAGGTGTCACTGATTAGGAGCTTCAAGCTGTTACAATTAGAGTCAGCAGTCTCGAAATTCAAGGTTTCTGCGTACTTCAGTTTGTTTTCCATTGTACCAAAGTGAATTTTCTGAATGCGGTATTTCTATCTGAAGTGTTAAACTTCAAGCTGAAATAGGAATGCCAGTTGCTAATTTTATTTTAAAATATAGGGAGCATTTTCCCAACAACACTTATTGTAAATGTAAAATTTTGATTGTATGTCTGTTTCCGTTCAATAGAATCCTCATAAACGACACCTCATTTACGAAAATCACTAAAGCCGTTCAGTCAGCAGGAGGGGCTATAAACGTACTTACCTACATAAATTCATCCGAATAACATTACCCTCCTTTCTTTTGGCACAGTCGGTTAAAAAGGAATCTGTTTGATTACCTAATAGTAGCAAAACTATAAATTAAAAAAATATCGGTTCCCAGTATCAAAATTAACTGCTTCATATACATCCTGATTCCGTGTCATGGTATGTTATATAGAAGAAACAGTGAACTTTAATATAATATACGATTGTATATATAATAAAATACTTTTTCATAAATCTCTTTTTGACTGATCTCCTTCTCGATGTTGAAATTGAGATCTTACTCTTCGTTTTATTGTTTTTGTTTGCCGTTTTTGTTTAAAACACGTAAAGAAAAAATTGACACAAATCCGACCGTGACAGCGGCCAAACCGCGACTGCGGGGACGCGGGCGGCACGGTATTGCATCGGCCCGCCCGAAACCGTTGTTGTTTTTATGGTTGTTTAAGTTTTTGTACCGAAAAAGTGAAATAAATTAAATTTGAATAAACATAGGTTACGTAGGTTGAAATGAAGAAAATTATGATATAAATTTCAAATTTAAAAGAAATATTTTTTCCTACAAATGTGTACAGGCTTTGCTTAAATTTATGCTATGTTTGGAATTTTTTATGATCGAGTCAAGTTAATCTAATCGTGTAATGAACTTACAAGGGTTCTAGGTAATATCCTTGAATATAACATATCTTTTTTCCAGGCCGATAAATTACGCGGGAATAATTATCCTGATTTTTTTGCCAAGCGCTTCTCACTGTGTATTTGCCAATATACCGCCTTAAGCTGGCATGCAGTAGAATATGGGGCCCGTAAAAGAAAAAATTGCGGAGTAAAAATAATGAAAAGAAATGAAAAATTATTCATTTGTCATTATTAAAATTCCTACGGTTTCCTACGGTTAGTTAAAAAAATATATTTGGAAATGGGGTCTACGCTCGCGGATCCAACCGACAGAAACTCGGTTTTATACTTGGGCACCCCCTGACAATACAATCAAAAAATGACATTGGAAAATCCAATGTCATTTTTTTTTGCATGCAGAGCGAATTTCTAAAATCTTGGACTAATATTACTGGAACGTCAATAGTAGGTATCATAATGATAATTCACTGTATAAGAATGTCTGTGTCTGCTATTTTACCGTAATACCAGTATGATAATACTAAAAGACTAAACTGAACTAAAATAAAACAACTCTCAATAATTATATTTTTTACTTGAATATAGCAACTAATAACTAATCAGATCTCAGCATAAATCAAACTATAAAATATTAACAAAATATAAAGTAATTATTATGCTTAATTATATATGGGGTACGGCGAGCTAGTGAAAATAGACTCGTCGTGACTTATCATGAAATAAATGCATGTGTAGCCCGCGATACCCCGAAGCATATTATAATTAACGCCAAATAACAGTAGGCCTTAAATAGTCCAGTTCAAATTATAAAAATACTTCTCATATATATTAGTTTGTTTGAAACTGAAAAAAGGGTAAGTTTCTTAACGACATCAACTATGCCCACGATTCATAACGACACCGACATACAAGATTCATAACGACGTCGACATCATTAAGGTTCATAACGACGCCGACGTCATTAAATGTCTTGCTAGGTTTAAATATTAAATCCGGATTCATTAATCTAAGTATCACTAATATGTAGCAGGAATTCTACTCAGAAATAGCAAATAATATATTTTCATTAATATTTTTATCATTTGAACATGAGAGGCGCTTAGCCGAATCATTAAAACATAATTACTGCAGTCATACATAAGTCTAATAAGAAAATAATAGTTCAGTTTCGGACTTCAGTAAGATGGACCAAAGAAATATGACATGGCAAGTGATTATAATACGTCTATTTTATATAGAATTTAGATACATTTTGGGCATTCTATTTAGTTACTTTGTATTCTAAGAAAATTATGTATAGATTTTTTTATTACAACAACACATACTTACTGATATTTTTAAATATTGGTTATTCTAGAATCTGGCTACTAATAGCCTTAATGTGTACACACTTAGTAGCTTTAAATATATGTTTTCTGTGTCAAACATACGTATTGTTGGGTAGTATTTTCGCCAGTGTGGAAAAAAAATTCCAAATTACATTTCAAAATTTAAGGAAATATTACACCTAATTTTAGATCGTTGACTGCCATTAGAGATGGTTGGTAATAATTGACATTGACAAAACTATTGGAAAGTCTAGAAAAATTGTCTATTTTACAAATTTATGTGAATTGAATGCGTAAATTTTTACCTCGAAATTGGTAAAAATACAACCTATATTATGTACGTGGTCACAAAACTAAAATAAATATAAATGTAAAATGCTGAGTAAATGCAATCGTATTGATAAAATATCATATTGACCAGGATTCAAGATTCTGAAAAGTTGCATCCTTATACTACTCCACCAAAACAGTTAGGCGCACGACAGCGACTGCCCGAACCCGGCCTTCGCTCCGCGCATCGCTGGGGGAGTTGGGGCGGTCGCTGTCATGCGCCTAATTGTTTTGGTTTCAAAAACATTCATTCAAAATTAAATATTAAAAAACTAACAATGAATGCAAACAAAACTTTAATAACTCGTGTTTTTGTTGTAACATGATTTTTGTCGATACCCTCGATACTACGCAAGAAATAAAAAATATATAGATAAAATTGATTTACAAGCCAAATTATTATTTGAGCAAAATAAGAAATATTATATTTAACTTATATCTAAACGAATACAATCCAAAAAACTTGATATATTATGTACATTGAATCAAATGTGCCATTACAACTTGATATTGTATGTAGTAAAAGCAATATTAGACTAAAATAGAAATTGATATAACATGCGAAATATATTTTATAATAAAAACAAATTACAGTTAATAATTGCAATACCCCTCACAAATAAAACAAAAAATAACAAACAAAAATGCGTAATGGAGTAGTCATGTGTTAGTTTATTTTTTTATTTTTTATATGAATATAGGATAAAATAACTAAATCTGATATAGTCAACAGTATAAACATCCTTCATTACAAAGCGTTATAAACTACGATTATACGATAGTTTTATGTAAAAATATATATAAACAGTAGTCTAAAGTTTTTCAATATCTATATATTGATATTCATAAGTAAATCTTCACATTTAATCCGATTAAGTATTAATTCAAACAACCTACAAGACCTAATTCATAACAAATAAAAATATTAATTTAACAATTCGTTTCACAAAACCTAGACTAGATCGAGCTTGTGCAACACAATTAATTCTAATTTTCATAAATTTTAACCCAATAGGAACTTTTAAACAGAATAATATAATTATTTAAAAAGCACAACATAAGATACAGCTCGAACTGTCAGGCTCAATAAACCATGCCTTTAACTCTATTACATTAAGGATTATTATAATTTTACAATGAATCTATCCGATAATTATGTTCAATAAAATACCGCTAGGTATCATTTAATGATAGAAAATTTATCTACCTGATGTAAATAGGCTATAGTGTAAATAAAATATAGCTTAATTTTCTTGAAGTAAAATTTCATTATAATAGCCATTTTTTAATGGTAAACTAGCGATGTTGATAGTGTTGTAGAATTCTAATTCCAAGTGCTCATCATTAGTTTAGTTGTACCTCGATGACTCTTAAAAAATAATTCGTAACCCAAGCGTCATAAAGTGTATTTTCTTCTCTTTTAAAATTGTTTAATAATAGGCAATAAAAGTTATCTATTAAAATATTCTATCACCAAATTGAGGCAACTACACTTCAATTGAAATGAGTTTTATATAAGTATATAATACAGCATCGAAAATCAATCTACGACAGTATCTACTACACGACAATTATTATATGTGGGTATATGAATCATTCTCTATATTATTGCAAAGGTTGAACCCATAACCAAATTTTAAAGATCGGACCTCAAAATAAACCATTTTAAAATATTTTTGTATACAGATATCGGATTTTCTATAAAAAGTACATCGCCTTAGCGTTAGCGATATGATTGAATAATTCGTATGGATTGGACAGCTTTATATCTAAAATACTATAAAATGTACATATTATGCGTAATCTAAAAGTCTTAGGATCTTCAATTAAAATTGTAGCGCTACCAGATACATAGATTATACAATAATTTTGATAACAGATTAACTACTAAATAGTTTTTTGTTCTACATATATTTTATTTTCTTTAATGAAATTAAATAATACTTTCTTTAATAAAGTTAAATGCCTTTTTAAATGTTTGACATTAAAATACGCGTGCGTGTGTCTGGCACCACTTATGTACGAAATGACAGTTAAGAGTATCACAGTAACAAGGCCAGAAACATAATTTAAATGAAGGAAATTGAACGGCGCAAGAGTCATGGTTGTTGGAAAATAAATATAATGTAGGCTTCGATCACACACCCAACAAGACTATTTTGTTATTTTAAATAAATAACATAATAGGTAGAAATATAAATCTTTATCTTATTTACTTTACACCAGTGTTCCGCAAACTTTTTGTGTTCAAGGTACACCTAGGAAAACAAATACTACTACTCAATGCTCACTCCATGAAACAAATATTCTCTTATTTTGATAATAAGCTTCAAAAAATATATATGTATATATATATATAGATACAATAGTTAATATCATAAATACTTTTAAACTTTTTTCATATTTTATTGTAGGAATACACATTTAAAAACTAACTAACCGTATTTTAGGTTACTGTTATTATAATATAAATTCTTTAAGATTAAATAAAAAACAATCTATGTTGTTAAGTGTGTAGTCAAAGCCTAATAGCATAGGTTTATTAAGAGTAAAAACAAAATCATCTGGCCTTACTTTCTAAGAGACTTAGTTGATAATAATCAATTCTTACTTAGTATTGTAGGCGACTCAAATATTTAAGATCTGTTCAAATCCGAGAGTAAAGACGTTTTCAGAAAATTACTGTTTAAAGTTCCACGTGTTTTCTTGTCACCGCCGAGCAAAAAAATTAGCTCAGGCGTTCGAGACAGATCCAATAATCTGCGGTACTCAGTTGGTTATCTTTCATAATTAAATATAACATGATAAATTATTTATATTATTAATAATAATAATAAATAATAAAAGCCTTTTATTCCAGAACTTATAACATCAATTAACACTATAACTAGTTTGAATAAGACTTATAAAAGATCCCTAAGTTCGGTGTGCCTTTTGGCGTAGGCCTCCTTCCTTTTTTCCTTTCCAATTCCTTCCAGTGAACCCTATCTCTGGCCACTCTCGACCAGAGTGGACCTGCTGTCTGCTTCAAGTCATCTTCCCACCTCTTGACTTGATGACCCCTGTTTCTTTTGCCATCTCTTGGATGCCAAATGGTAACCTGCTTACTCCACTTGTCGAACGGATGACGTAGCATGTGCCCAGTCCATCTCCATTTTTGCTGGTCTATCCGAGTTAGAATGTCGGTAAGTTTTGTTTTTGTTCTAATGTCTATGTTTCTGACTCTGTCCTTTTTCTTTATACCTAACATGCTTCTCTCCATGGCCCGTTGACATCTTGCTAGTATTTCCCTGTGATGTTGGGTTACTGACCAAGTTTCACATCCGTACGTAATAACTGGCAGGATGCATATATCAAATGTGTTCCTTTTTATATGGTTGCCATGTTCCTTGCTTTTCATTATTTCTTTTAATGACCAGTATTTCTTCCACCCTAGGGCTATTCGTTTGTTTATTTCCTTTGTTGTTTGGTCGGATGTCGATATTATTTGACCCAGGTAGACATATTCTGAAACATATTCGATTTTACTGTCATCCACCATTATCTCTACTTCTTTCGAGTTTGTCATTAATTTCGTTTTACTTGCATTCATTTCCAATCCAGCCTCTTTGCTTTTGATTGCTAGACTCTGCATCATTTCTTCTATTGCAGTTGGATTCTCTTCTAGAAGTACCAGGTCATCAGCAAATCTCAGGTGATTTAGGCGAGCTCCGTTTATTTTCAGACCTAAGTGGTCCCAGTTTAACTGTCTAAAAATGTATTCAAGTACGGCAGTAAACAATTTTGGAGAAAGAGGATCACCCTGGCGAACGCCTTTGTTAATTGGAAATGGTTCACCTTTGGATTCTAGTTTGACACGGGCGCTGCTAGATTCATAAATATTCTTTAGTATTACAATGTAAATGCTGTGTACCCCTTGCTGCTCGAGACTCCGCCATATTATATGCTCATGTCTAATGCTATCGAATGCCTTAGAATAATCTACAAACGCCAGTTTATTGTATTCATTATACTTCTGTATCAGCTGTTTTACTGTGTGTATATGATCTATTGTACTAAAGTGTTTCCTGAACCCTGCCTGCTCAACGGGTTGGTTTTCATCCAGCGTCGGTGTTATTCTTTCCAAAATTACTTTTGCAAATACTTTGTATATGTTTGATATAAGTGATATTGGCCTATAATTCCCTATTTCGTCTTTAGACCCTTTAGACTCTTTTTTGTGCAGTAAGATTATGTGGGACTCTGTCCATTCTTTTGGGATTTGCCTTGTCTGTAGGATCTCATTAAACATTTTTGTCATTACAGGACTAATTTCATCTAAGGTTCCTTTTAAAATTTCGTTAGTTATATTATCTGGCCCTGGCGATTTTTCAGATTTTTGGGACTTTATTGCTCTAGTTACCTCCGAAACCAAGATCTCTGGCACCTCGGTTACTTCCATTTCATTTACTACGTTTATTTTCGAAATTTTGGATAGTGCTGAATCGATTTTTTCTGTGTACAAGAGGCGGTAGTAGTCTGTAGCTAGTTTTTGAATTGCGTGCCGATTTGTTATAAGAGTCTCGTTTTTTCTTGATTTTGGTATCCATTCTTTACCACGTTCGCTTAGTAGTCTTAGAGCCTTCCTTGTGCCTCCTGTTTTTCTTATATGCTCTTCCAATACTTTTGTTCTTTTCTCTTTGCGATCATTCCTCATATTCGCCTTAATTTCTTTACTGATTTTTGCAATTTTCTCACGTCTTTCTTTTCCTTTTGGAGTTGTTAAAAGTTTTTTTCGTTCATCAATTAAATCCAGTGATAGTAAAGAAAGTTACTTAAGCCAACGCTTAAGTAACTTTCTTTACTTCTAAGTTTGGTGATTGTCATATCTTTCAGTTTGTTCTGTATTTTCCTGTATTTTATTTTGGTTTCCATTGTGGAGTTTACAATTTCGTTAAACCATTCAATCGTGTAGGAATTAATATTTATATGACCAGTACTGTATTCTGAGGGGTGATTGAACTTATTGTTACTTGATATTAGTTTCCTTCTGGCTGCTTTGTTTTGGTTTGGTTTCAGGCAACCTCGTACCATGCGGTGGTCTGTGTTAAAGTTAAGGTTTTTTATTATGTCGGTGTCTGTGAATGCTCTTACTTTATTGGTTAAAATAAAGTCGATTTCTGTCTTGTATTTACCATCTGGGGAGGACCAAGTCCATTTATTGTTTCTTTTTTTACGATACACTGAGTTCATTACTGTGAGGTTGTGTTCCAGCATGAACTCTGTTAGTTTTTGACCGTTTTGACTTCTTTTCCCATGTCCATATTTTCCAATTATATTTTCTTCCCCTCTTCCTCTTTCGCCAACCTGCGCGTTGAAGTCACCCATGACTATTAGATTGTTGTTGTGATAAGGTTTTATTGCTTCTGAGATTGTTTCATAGAAGGACACAGTGTCTGTTTGGCTCGCTTGTTCTGTCGGGGCATAAACTTGAAATATAGTCCATTTATTCTTATAACCTGGGAATTCTAGATGGATTGCCGCAATTCTGTCTGATATTCCTTCAAAACCCAAGATATTCTTCTTCAATTTCGACTTAATTAGGAAGCCAACTCCTTTATGACCGGTTGATTCACCTTTGTGATAAATAATATAATTATTCTTTTCTTCTATCCTTTCTCCAGCTCTTCTCATTTCACTTATGCCTAGGATGTCCCACTTTATGTTGGAGGTGGCTATTTCTAGTTCTTTTAAACTGTTTTCTGTCCTCAATGTGCGAGTATTTAAGGTGCATACATATATATAATCGGTCTTATTTTTGTCTTCTTTCATCCAAGTTGAAGATTTCATTTTATGATCGTTTGTGGTAACAGTACGTGTTTTTGGGGGTTGTGTATTGAATGGAGGGTGTTTGTCATCTTCCCCCACGGTGACAAGCCGGCTTGGGGTGCAATTTATTAACATTGGGTTAAGTAGTGTTGGTTTAAATATTTTGTAGTACCGGTTGTCGTTCACTAGTTTTTTGGGGGATTAGATAGCGAAGCTGATCGTCCACGCTCTACATATTTCTCTATATTTGGTTTTATTGTTTCCTTTATCACATTCTTAGAGAAGGCGTTATTTAGTTTATTTTGAGTGTTGCAAGCGTTAACTTTTTTTTGTGATGGTGCTTTTGGTGAGCCTGAATGTTCCCTTTTCCTCTTTTCTCTATTATATTAGAAGTATATAAAATATTGAGAATAATAAAAGTACATAAACTATAATATAAGTAAATAGTAACTTAAAATTATCTCACATAGTGAAAGACACAAAGACGATAGATATTATTTATTGTCTTTTTTCTTTTGTTAATTTAAGAATCAAGAATTATATCGGGCCTAGAGTAATATTTGATGTGGAAGGACTCAGTTCGATGTCAGGCCAGATGTAGGAAAGTGGTTGGTAGTGGTCAGATTTTAGGTAATGACGTATACATGTATGTATATGTATACCGCACATAACGGACGCATCATTTTAGGGTTAATAAGATAAAACTATGGAGATACAAAATTGGGTCAAAACTGTTACGGGAAACAGTATATATATATATATATATATATATATATATATATATATATATATATATATATATATAACATTAAAAAAATCATCATTTATTTATCTTTTATCATAGTTATTTAAATATATATATATATTTAAATAACTATCATAAAAGATAAATAAATGATCTGATTTTTTTAATGTTACATCAAATGTTACAAGTGACAAGGGTTAAATATAAAACGACATCAATAAACAGGAGTAACATAGAACGACGGACATTTTGAAAATATTTGAGTCGTTTACAACAGAAATATAGATCTATCCCTGTAGTTGAGACATCGAAGTGGATGCCCTTTCAGACTCAGCGGTCTCTTCGTCCTCTGTCTTCGGTATGTCGAAGATCTCAGAGAACAAGGCTGGCAGCACCAGGCGCTGCCAATGCACGCGGCACCACGAGAGGAGGTCGTTGTGTCTGGCGCCCAGCACTCGAACCTCCTGGGCAGCTGCCGAAAAGGCTTCCAGGCGAGCCGACACGTCAGTCACCCCGCCATCTGCCAGCTTAGATAAAAAAGAAGTATGGAACAGGTCCAGCAGGGAATGAAAGAAGGCAGATAAAAATGATGATCATCAAGGGCTGGGTAGAACTCAATTAAGCATAAATGAACCATTCATCTTCCACTGATGAACTTCGAACTCCACCAAAACGAAAACATATCTGTAGGTACATAGATCTCTTAGATATGCTATATATATGCAGGATATGCCATAATTCTTTTTCTTTCACTTTTCCTTATTGAACCAGGGTCTGTCAACTGAAGAGGAATGGTTTGGTGATACCAGATGCATTTTCTTGACCAGAAGAAAGAAAGCAGGTTTCATTTCTTCTACAAACGTAAGTAAAATGCTTTAGTTTCGATAACTTTTTTGTAGCCTTCCCTTATGGTGCAGGTTCCACGGTCCATTTTTGCACTTGATTACTATCAAGCCAATTTTCCGTGAGCAGCTTCACTTTGATGAGACGCCCAACAATTTAGGTAGCAAGGATAAAATAAATCGATTTGATGATGAACGTAGGACAGGGATAACGTACCACGCAATTTGTAGGATAATATTATGATTGTTAAATTATATAAAATATATTAACTAAGATAAAAAAAAGCTGGTTAGTAATCATTTTTGATGACCTCGTTATCGGTATATGTTGGAAGGAATCGAACTCATCAAACCATACATTTTGTAGGAAAAATATTTTTTCGAATAACTTAGATAATTATCTTCAGATTTAATAAAAAAAAAACTCAGTAATATATGTTTGATAATCATCAAATCGACATATTTTATCCTTGATACCTCTGTTAGCTATCACAATCGAGAATTTTCGCACAGATTGTGAGTCTCTTCAAATTGAAGCTACTCACGGAAAATTTGCTTGATAGTAATGAAGTGCAAAAATGGACCATGGAACCTGCACCATAAGGGAAGGCTAGAAAAAAGTTATCGAAACTAAAGCATTTTACTTAGGTTTGTAGAAGAAATGAAACCTGCTTTCATGTTCCAGACATTAACGTAGTATCAATAAAATCTTACCACCATCTGGAAAGCATCAGCGATCGCACGGTGGATGGTGTTTATCCTGTCCATATCGTTGAGCCCGCTGCGGTTGGGAGTGAAGAGCAGCGTGGCACTGAACAGTGCCATCTCCTCATCAGTGATCTGCATCTGCACCACCTTCTGGGTGTAAGCCAGCATGGCGTTCGCGAACTGATTCTGGAAAAGTGGTTTTAATGTATCATAAATTAAAGTCGCTTTTTGTGTTGGTCTGTTTGTGCATCGATATTTCCTAAACTTCTCAAAGGATTTTCATAGGGTTTTCACTTTCGGCATCGTTTTGAACTTGAGCAGGGTCCTAAGTATGACACTTCAATATTTTTATCATAGAAAGTACAGTAGAGTTTGTTTGTTAGTTAAGAATTAACTCAAAAAATACTTAACGAATTTAAAAAATTCTTTAGTTAGAATGCTACGTCAACACTTTTTTTTTCGCAGGGAAATCCCTATGGATGCAACCAGGATTTTCGGGTAGATCCTGACCCAATGTGGCACTCGCACCTGGGAGAGCCCACCCTAACTAAAACCGCTGCGAGCGCCTTCAGCCGCTTTTTGAGGGTCCCGGATATGCAGGCAATAGACAGGATCACCTCAGCGACAGGCTGGCCCCGGCGAAGACCAGACTACTCCTCATAAGCGGGGACATAGCGCCTCCTACGCACCCCCGTCGCCCGCTGGAAGAGGCCTCGTCGGCGGCCTCCTTCTGGGATATTACTGCCTCGTAGAAGGAGACCATCGCCGTCCAGGACTCGTCATCGCCGACCATCGCGGTGATGACGCTCGGCAGAGATAAGTCCCCTCCAATGATGCTACGTCAACACTGAGTGACAGAGGCTCATAAATAATTATTACCATCAATCCGGATACGGCTGTAAATCTTTTTTTTGTCATAAGGGGGCAAACAAGCAGTTGAAGCCCTATGGTACCGACGCTCATACATATCCGCACAATCACGAGTTTATGCAAATGCTTTGCTCTCCATTTCCCTATCCCTCCCAATGGGCCACCGGAAACTCACAAACCGCACGAAACGGGACAGCATTGCTGTAACTTGCCGCCGATATTATGTGAGGTCGTGCGGGCCCAGTTCAGCTGCAATGCAGCATGACACTACTCTTATTACTGTAAATCTAAGTTAACGTGGGCAAAGTTGCGGGCTCCAGCCATTTTCATAAATGACGTATTTAATACAAATTTGATAAACAGATAATATTTATTTCTGCTACTTACGGTTTCATCTATGTGCAATATGGGATCTTTATAGAAATAAAAAAATTAAGAAATAATATCTTTTTACAAAAAAAAAAAAAAAAACTAAACTAACAAGTATTCTATATTAGTAGAATATTAAATTTATTATAATATGTTGTAAGCACAAAAATGAAAGAAACTGTTATTTTATTACTTTTTAGTTTAGTATTTTTGAAGTCGGTTTGAATTTTTTGTAAAAACTTTTTATTTCTTAATTTTTAGTGATTCCGAAATTCGTCGTCTTGGCGTTCATTGAAGGAGGCATGTTCAGCAGTGGACGGATAAAAGATGATGATGATGATTACGATGACCGCGACATGCTATGGTGTGCTACCAAAGCATCCTATATAATTGTTACATCGACAAGTAATAAAATGAGCATATCATCGAGGTAGAAGAAATCAACCAAATAGGCATTATTGGGAATAACTAAAAAACGGCTTATCAGATCTGAATAAAATTAATATGGGACCAAATTGGAAACACCAGCTTTCAAACAAAAAAATAACCATCCAAATCCATGCACAAACGGCGGAGTAATCATGTCACATACATAAAAGAAAAAACATACAGACAAATTGAGAACCTCCTTTTTTTTGAAGTCGGTAAAAAAAAAACTAACAGACGAATTGAGAACCTCCTTTTTTTGAAGTCGGTTAATAACTAATGTATTTTTCATGTAAGTACCTAAGTACCTAGTTCAAGCGAAAATCATCTTAATTTGAATTTTGCTGAAACAAACACAAATACTTTTTCACTATTTGCTGTCAAATAAAACATACTTACATCATATATGATCTCCAGTTGATTCTTGGTGACGGCAGTACCGTCCTCGAAGACTATGCTAGTGGCGGTGGAAAGTCTCGTAGCCCTGGTCAGCCATACCTCGAAGAAACCGAGCTGCGGAAATTTCACACTGCGAGTCCAATCATAACTTAATACAACGCGTAATAAACATCTCGCATCAGCAGCAGTGAGAGGCAAATCGCTAGCTCAAAATACGACAAATCAATTTACTTATTCGCATTGCTATTTCACTTCAAGGTAAATCAATGTTGTTTAAACTATTTTAAAACTAAACTACTTGCAATCACAAATGTTTTATACTTTTAGCCAAGTGACGATTTTAAGACTACTAACTACAATCGTGAAATAAAATACAAACGCACAAACAAAGCTAAGTCGCAATCGTCGAATTCGCCTTAATATTCGCCTTCTTTGGGTAATTGGGCCTTAATCTTATCCTTTACCTTGATGAGAATCAGTTGGTCATCCTGCGGCAGTAAATTGAAGCCGGGAATGCGTTTGGCAAATTCAACCAGTTGCTGGACCGATGGAGTCATCCTGAAGGCGACGTTGTACCACAGGGCCGACAGGATGTCGATCGGGCGACTAGTCGATGAACTCGGTCCTTCCTCGCTGCTGCTGCCTAGAATGTTTGTATTATGAACGTTGATCGTCTTATTATTTTATCATCAGCATTAGTCGCGCTTAATATCGGCGTAGTTACGTGGAAAATGAGAAGCAAGAGATTGGAAACGCTACGGTCCAATTGACAGTAAGAAAATATCACACATGAGCTGATAGCACATGGACATGGCACAAGTCAATACCATTTTAATTTTTAACCAGACGAAAAAATGTTTATGAATGTAGTATGCTTTGATGCACAATATACTTTTGCGTATGCACCGTAGCACCTAAATTATTAAACAAATTAAGGTCTCAAACGTATCGTCATTATGGTCCGCTGACATATGCAACATTTCTGATTGATTTCAAACTCACTGATTTCAAAAAGAAATCAGTTAAAATGTAGCCTACGTAGGTACGCTTTTTTGTAGACCTGTCGAAGTCCTTAAGCTTGTTACTTGTTTGGTTCAGACCCAGGGTAGGTACACACAATCTAAACACATGGACAAGAAAACCCTGTAGAACTTATCACCGATACAAGCACCATTTTTGCGATCGCATAAGGTGCTAGCAGTCCTAATTCTGCATTTTGCACTGTGCTATTACTGTTATTGTGTTATTATTAGTTTATTTACTGGATATGATAAATATATTAATGGTATTCAGATCCTTAGAAAGCCATTTAAATATCAAACCATACCTTCATCAGAATCATTGAAATTGATCAGAATCGTCTTCAACTGGATCGTCTCCTTCAATTCGTCGGTGAACGAGTCAAAGTTCCGGTGGGCCGCGATTACAATCCTCACCATCTCCTTCGTGAGATCGTTCTTCATGGCTTCATGGTCGAGCTCTTCGATCACCGGGGCGGGAGACGGGCCGGGAACGCCTAGATTCCTAGCTAGGTCTGGCATCTCCATGCTCACCGCTTCTCTTGGCCGCTTGGGGACTCGTCCGTACCTGACGGCTGTGAATGATTTCATTTGCAGTGCACGAATGATTTATCCGAATGCGAGCTGTGAACTGAGATGCATTTCATGCACCGGGTGTTGCTCGTAATTGGAAAATAAGGCGCGGTGCATTGATCTATGCTCCACATTGTTTTCTAACTAACCATTAGGGACCCTACCTGAGAAGTGTGACAGTCACAAGTGATTCAAAATAGGCTTCAATGATCTGGTTCAATTTAGAGGTAATTTTGGTATAAATGTGTAGTTCACACGGACACTCGAATTTGAGTCTGGCTAAGAAGATGATATTATGTATGGTATAAACATCGTTGACCACGGTAAAAGCAATGTAGTAGTATTCATCTAGTTAATTTTAATAGAGAATACTTAGAAAGTATTGCCTAAATCGATATCTATCTGATACAACCCCGTGAGTCTGCGACCTTAAGCTAATTTTAGTCGGGGTCGCAGTATCGAGTATCGTCATTACTTAGCCCTACAATTAATATAAGTTGTAGGTACTTCAAATTAAAACCATTAAGTTTCCTCAATAGTATCAATTGTAAAAAGATTATTTCAAATCACTGGTAGCTAGCTCTGTTCTGGACAATGTGCCTAACTTTTTTATTATTAGAGATATATTTTTTTTACATTATAGTTCCATTTTTTTATTATTCATCCGTACTAAAAATTTCTCTGTTCATACATAATGCCAAAATACTGCCATAATAAAAAAAACAAAAACGTTGAAATAAAGTAAACATATTATTAATTAACTCCCTTTCTAATTAACATGCTTGTTTTTAAAGGACATAGCAGACGAAGGCATTCACGTGTTGCACGTTTTTTCCGCCCGTCTGTGTTTTTTCTGACGTACAAAAGAAAGCTCAACTTAAAGGCGTGACGCACGAGTGCTTTCTATTTATAAGATTCATTGTATCCAAGCGCATTTTGATAATAAATTGATAACTACAAACTAACATACACAGTTCCATACTTCGCTTGTAAGGAAGAAGGTAAGTTAGGAATAAATAAACTTTATTGTTTATTGTATGAGATGAATTTAGTTCATACATTCATCATACAAATTGACTGCACTCTGCGCCATTCGAAGCCGCTAACGCTGTGTGTAGTGTCCAGTAAACTAACCAACATAACACTATTTATATATTTTTTTCTATTAATAGCTGTTCCCTGCGATTTAACCTGCCTAAAATGAAGAGTTTATTTGGATATTACTGTGTAAAGTTCAAACTATCAAACTAGTATACTAATACTACTCTGTATAAGTTGAACTAGTATACATTTATTTATTTTATTCATGCATCATGATGTCCTTACAATCACGACTCATTCCAACCGCGATGCACTTCTTGAATCGACAGAACTGACAACGGTTCCTATTCAGTCGGATGACCAGACACTTCCCGTCGCGCAGACAGCGATACTCAATCTGCTTCTGAATACTGCGGCGAAAGAAGCCCTGAAAGATATTACAGTTTAGATGCATTCCATTATCACGTCGAGCATGTAACCAGATAGAGTAATGTGACCCATAAATAGGTCAGTGATTTGTCACTGACGTAATAGCAATTCAATTAACCAGTGATCTGTATGTACGTCCCATCGGCCAATCATGAGTGCAGAACCGGCGCAGCGTCGCAACTCAAATTTACAATTTGGCGGAATTTGTTATCATAGAAACCACTATTCCGGTTATATGCTCGATGCCTTATCATTACGCCAAATTAGACCATATATCAGATGTAGATCCATCTGATATAATATAGTCTACGTCGGTCATGACGGCTGCACCGTTGCGTTATTTATCTGAACTTTTGCAGTTCAGTTTAGCGAGTGATCAGTCCACCTGGACTTATTAATGAGTGATAAGTTCATCTGAATTAACCTCAGTAAATTGTTTCAGATGCAGGTAAATTACACAAGGGTTGCAGATCGGTCTCAGTACAAATAATTTTATGTAAATAAATATAGTAACTTACAAATCGGAAGGATTGCACAGAATTGTTTGGCTAAGCAGCATTCATTGAGCTCATGTAAATTTGTGGTATTCTAGGTATAATGAACATAATATATTTACGAATAGGGTATATGTATAAATTTTTTGTTAGAAATATTTTTTATATGTATAAATTTATTGTTAGAAATATTTCCACTGCTGAACATAGACCTATTTGCATATATTCTAATTTAATTTTTTTATAGAGTCAATATTTTGGTACCCAGAATCTTAGAATAAGACTCTCGAGTAAGTAAAAAGATATCAAAGAGATTCGCAGCCCTTATATTCTTTTAAAACAAGTATCCTTATTCTAGTTTGGTTTATATATGTACAGGAGAAGGTGGTAATATGGCCCCCGCGGGTTATTCGGCCTCTTGCTATATATATATTAGGATACGCAACATAATGCACTGTGGCGCGCTCCCGGCTGCATGGGTACCACTATCTTGCTTGTTTCTCCCGTCAAACAGCTTTGCTGTGTTTCGGAGAGAAGGGCAAGACAGGCAGTGTAATTACTGGCACAGAGACTTAACATCTTATGTCTAAGGATAGGCAACACATAAATAAGTTGCTTGGGCTCGTTCCAGGTAAACTAGTTTATGTTCATGGGCGACGTCAACCACTTACCATCAGGTGGCACGTTTGCCAGTTTGCCTATCCAACTAACATAAAAAAAAAGAAAAAAACCCACGGACATGCTACGCATTAATTGACATTTTCTTGCAATTGGCATTTTAAGGGCCCCTTCTCCCAAAACTATAGGTATTTAACGCACCGAATCGGTTTGCACTTGCGTTGCGCGGGAGATGTCTTTATATGAACTCCGGTGACCTACCACGGCCGGCAACCACCCCACAGTATACGAATAAGCAGTAGATTGCCTATGCTCGAATTATTCTTAGATGTGATAATTAATAATTATGCATAACAAAATCTTGTTATTGTTATAGTTATCTAGTTTTGGATTTATAAAAATACTAGCTGGTGCCAGCGACTTCGTCTGCGCAGGATAAGATAGTTTTATTTCTTCACCAATTAATCGAAAGGAACTTCGATCCATCCGGGTGTCCCTTGACACCTCTCTTTAGTTTTTTTTTAATAAAAAGTATCCTATGTTACTTCTAATACCTCCAAGAATATGTTTACAAAGTTTCATGATGATCGGTTAAGTAGTTTTCGCGTGAAAGCGTAACAAACATCCACGCTTTCACATTTATAATATTAGTAAGGATTAGGAAGGATGAATTAGCTACATAGGTCTAAAAGGTAGTGCCATGCTGCTTGCAGCCGAATTGGGCCGGCACGACCGTAGGGGTACCTCTCGTTCACATGATAATGGCGTCAAGTGACACCTATGCTGTCGCGTTTCTTGCGGTGTGTGAGTTTCAGGTGTCCCATGGCAGGGGATGGGGTAAAGGAGGGTAATGCATCTGCATAATCTCTTGTGTGGATGTTTACGAAGACGACCTCCATTTTAATACTTTAAAAAATTGCCAATTATAAAGCGGTAATGTAAAAGCTATTCACAAAAATACGGTATTAATCACTACATATTATAAAATAAAGTCCTACGCCCGTCCATAGATAAATAATTATCATGAATCCGTATATGGTTGTATATCTAAGTTAACACGGGCGAAGCTGCGGGCAACAGCTAGTTTGTGATAAAACTGTATTAAGATTCTTTTTCCTTATTTTACTTTTTTATTCGCCATTTCAATTAAATAACTAGGTACTACACAAACTCAAGTATCTATTTATTTACACTAATTAAAGGTTTTGTATTACAAACTAATTACAACTAAGAACAACAATTGTTAGTAAGTATTAAGTAGCTATATTATTTACACTGTGTCGTCTTATTTATTTAGAGGTAATAATATGAAATGCACGGTAACAACGTTGTCACGAGCAAAAGCGGCACAGGTCCTACTTCGATGACGCCCGGCTGGGTACTGGCGCGACGTGGTGCGATGCGCGAGAGCAATTTTTATCGTTTATTATTTTTCAAAATTTTTTGAAGTGACATATTAAAAATCTATCCAATCATTTCCACGTCATCTCCGTTTAGCAATTTAAACGTAAAAGTTTCATTAAAATTGAGTTACCCGAAGTCTTATACTACTCAAAATGCTTTTAAAATCGACGTTACTTTAGATTTTTTTTTGATCATGTAAAATGTTAAATATTGTATTTTTATCCAAAAAAATCCCTAGATCAAAGATGTATCTATACCCTTTTTTATTATTATTATTTTAAAATGACGACTTCTATGAAAACACCTCGATCTAGAAACAACAATTTGGGATAAGGGGTCCATAACATATTATGTGCGTAGCCTCTGCTTGCGCCGCGGTGGAGCAGTGCCTTTAGAGTAAACAAACACGGACTGTGTCAGTTGAGGTCATCTAATTTCTAAAGTGCGCGAAAAATTATGGTGTTTGAACGGTTAAAATGTTTTAATTTTACTTTTACAAATAAATGGTTAAATTAAGTCATAAAGAATCTTGCATAATATTCCCTATTGGAAATACCCAAATACTTTCTCATTATGGAAGCTGTAGGTATGTCAAAATTCAGAAACAATATGGAATCACGTGGACTGTAAAAAACGTAATTGAATTGTAGACAAATTGTTAAAACTTTAACACCGCTGAAGCGATGCGCTACAACTACTTTTATATCAAACATTTCAATTGAGACTTGTTATAAGTTTCCACCTTATGTTCTCGTTGCTGTAATTTTTTTTTTTGTGGTTTAAAGTGAATCGTAAAGGTTAACTACTCATTTTTAGTACTCTAAAGGAAACAAAATATTTAAGAGTGTGTCGAACTCACGCTCCTAAAGAACTCGTACAGAAAAAGACTTATCGATCTGCAAAAATATAGTAAATAAAGAGAAACAAGAATTTGTAAATTGTTATGAACTAACTTTTTTTTTTTTCTTTTTTTTTTTCTTTTCTTTTTTTTTTTTCTTTTTTTTTTTTTTTTCTTTACCTACTATATGCATCAGGGAAGAGACTGGTCACCTACAACACAGGGAATCCTAGTGTAGGGACCAGGGTTACATTGTTTTATTTTCTGTACCACCTTTATATATACAATAAATGATTTTTGATTTGATTTTATAACTTTGGATTTGGAAGTTTGGATCATAGCTCAGAAGTGGATTGCGATGTACGAAAATGTGAAAAAAGAAGAAAGACAACAATGTAATTTTTTTATTATATTGTTATAATTGAATAAATTAATCATTTTTTTTTATTTTTTTAAGTTAAAGAATTTAGATCGCGATAATTATATATTACGTTTTATATCTCATATTTATTTAAGGCTTTATTAAGACTTATTGATTACAAAATTCTCTTTTAGATCGCGTAGATAATTCTGTACTGCTGCACGAACGTCGGGGCGAGCCGTCTATTTCCGCGACACAAATCACTTCTCCCGAAGATAAAATGGAAGCGGCCTGAGTGCATAAACTAGTTAGCGCCGAAAGTTATTTTTGTTTCTAAACTATATATTAAAAATAGCTCCAGCAAAATATCAAAATTTAATTAGTTATGGGCATACAATTAGTTATGGTAGTCAAAATCAAAAAAAAAAAAGAAAATTAATTCTAAATAGTACCCATACATATCTTTTTGAACGTCAATTGAATCTACCACCGGATCCAAGGCAAACCCACTGAGAAGAACCGGCTAAACAAACTCAGTGGAACTAAACTTTTCAAACAATATGTATTCTATAACAATTTTTACATCTAATCCTGAAATGCCTGGAAGGAACGCCTTGTTCCCAGGGCGTGGTATCTTCTATGTGGATAGTAGTGTATAACTCAAAAACTCTAACACAACCGATTTTAAAAATTCTTTCCGTATTTGAATGCTACGTTTACTCTGAGTGGCATAGGTGATGAAAATAATCATCATCAATCCTGATACGACTGTAAATCTAAGTTATCGTGGGCGAAGCTGTGGGCACCAGCTAGTATTTATTTATACACATTCAGTTAAAACACTTAATACTATGTTTAATTTCATAATTTGCATGCTAGCTGATGATACAATACTCAAAATTATAAAATTAGCGTAAATTATTTTACAATTTATAATAAAACAATGTAAGTATAATAGATAAACCATGGTCACGGGAGGACTGAGGAGGTGGCAGATGTCCTAACGTTACAAAGTTATTCGAACTACCCTATGATACATCATTATATATATATATATATATATATATATATATATATATATATATATATATATATATATTTATATTATATAGCTTACTTTGCAGCCTTCACAAGAAGTGACACCGTAGTGGTAGCCGGAAGCCTTGTCCCCGCAGACCTTACAGGGTGCAGCGGCCTTGCCAGAAGACGCACTATCTATATGCTGATCTATAACAAACAATTCATTTACATCAAACTGCATGGATGCAAACCAACGACTAAACGAGATTTA
The DNA here is from genome assembly GCA_963853865.1 of Helleia helle. NCBI lineage: Eukaryota > Metazoa > Arthropoda > Insecta > Lepidoptera > Lycaenidae > Helleia > Helleia helle. Next base: position 2,946,937 of record OY971420.1, read on the forward strand.
ATAAAATTCACAAATCAGCCTTTTAATTATTGTAATAAAAAAATTATCGTCACAAGACGCCCAGCAGGTAAAAATATTTAATTCAATTTTAATTAATAAAAATCTATAAAGAGAAATAGAATTAAATAAATATATTATGCACACAAATAACAACGCAATTTCCCCATTCGAGTGGACATCGAAAAAGCCTCTTTTAAATTAATAATGAACAATTAAGCTAACAAAGTATGTTTAGGGAAACTAATTATTCCTAATCGTCACCTGCACTAACACATAATTTCTGGAAAATTCTGTCCGTTGTTCTGGAATGTTCTATCCGACCGATCGCGGTGGGCTGCAGGTAATACAGTAATTGTCTAATATCTAAGAATCGCCAAGCATCAAGTCTCAAAAGTTGCAATCTGCGCGCGCATCATAAGAATAAACTTGTTGCACTGATACAAGATTACTTTGTATATGTATATTATAAGTTGGTGTGATCATCTTAATCATCCTTACCATCCACTGTTGAACTGCCTCTCTCTTAAGGTCGAGACGACTTATACACTTCCATTTTATTATTGTTATAATAATTATGTTTTATATATAAATAAAAATAATAATATAAGTCTTTATTATATAATTTTGACAAAGATTTTCATCTAGTCTTTTTTTCACATTGATGTTGAATCGACATCGACAACTTCGTCCGTTTGCCTTCCCTTGCCAAAGGCCTCCTCCAACTCCTTCCATTCTGTTCTATTTAGCGCTGTTCTAGTCCATGCTTCTCCTGCTATTTCCTTTATTTCGTCTTGCCACCTACGGTTATGTCTTCCGCGTTTTCTTTTGGCGTTATCTTACTCTTATATACAAATAATAAACTTCTAATCTAATAACGACCTGTGGCTCAGTGGTAAGCGCGTTGGCGCTCAAGTCGCAGGTTGCGGGTTAGAATCCCGCCAGGGAACAAAAAGTTTTCTGTATTCCTGGGTTATGGATGTGTATTAAATATGTGTATTATATAATAAAAATCATAAACATATTATGTACAGTATAAAAGTATTAAATATATTACCGTGGTCTGGTACCCGTAACACAAGTTCTTGGAGAACTTACCACGGGACCAGATTGACGTGGTGTAAAAGCGTCCATAGATATTATATAATAAATAAATAAAAAAAATAAAAATAAAAATAAAAAAAAAGCCTTTTATTTCTTGCCTAATCATAGTACAATTTCAGTTTTAGTAATTATGTGCATGCAAATTTATTCACATTTTCAAATTGATTTGAAATCAATAATAAAAAATAACATAAAAATATAAAAATTATGTGATTAAGTGGTGGTATACATTCTAGTTTTCTTTATAATTAGTCTATTAAATCTAAATATGATTAAAAAAATGTTATTAAGATTCATAGCTCAACGCGATATAGTTTAATAGTAATTATTATTTTTAAAATGAAAATATTTATATATAATTGATTAATCACATTACAATTTTGTTGGCAAGAACCCCCTCAATGAAAGGTAAAGGCCTCCTCCAGAGATGACCAGTGCTCTCTATTCTCTGCCGCTCGCGACCATTTAGTACCTGCAACTTTTATTATGTCGTCTACCCAGCGTGCGTTTGGTCTTCCTCTCTTTCTCTGTCCTAGTGGGCCTGCCCAAAATGTTGTCTTTTTAGTCCAGCGATTATTATCGCTAAGTCTCGCTACGTGTCCAGCCCATCGCCATTTAAGCTTTTGTGATTGGCTAAGAGCATCAATGGCTTTAGTTTTCTGCCTTATATCAGTGTGGCGAATCTTTTGCATTTTCTTAATTTTTAAGATACTCCTCTCCTTTGGCAGGATGTAATTTTATTTTTTGTTTTTCTGGTAAATTTCCAAGTTTGGCAGGCATATATTAATGAGGGGAGTAGGCAGGTGTTCATGACTTTAGTTTACATTCGTATGGTCATATCGCTTTTGAATATTTCTTTGAGACTCCAGAACTTTTTCCATGCGGTGTTGATTCTTCTTTCTACTTCCAATTCGTTATTTTGGTGGTTGAATGAAACTTGTTTTCCTAGATAGATGTAGGTATCGACATATGTTAGAGGTGAATTTTCGAGATATATAGGTCTTTTAATATGGTTCGTCATTATATTAGTTTTTGTTAGGTTGATTTTTAGGCCTACTTTTCTTCTTTCTTCGTGTAGAGTGTTTAACATTACTTGAAGTTGATTTGTGCATTCTGATAGCAGGACTATGTCGTCCGCAAATCTCAAGTGATTCAAGTAACATCCATTTATATTTATGCCAAATTTTTCCCATTTTAATTTGCTAATGATGGCCTCCAGCACCGCTATGAAGATAGTCGGTGAGAGTGGGTCTCCCTGCCGTACGCCTTTACTTATTTGTATGGGTGGGCTTGTAGTTTTCAGCTTCACTCGGCTAGTATTGTTTTTATAGATATTTTTTAGGACTTTGATATAGTCTAGAGGCACTTCTTGAGAGAGTAGAGTTTCCCATATTGATGAGTGGAGCAGAGAGTCAAAAGCTTTTTGGTAGTCAATAAAGACAATATAAAGTGGTCTCCTGAACTCTTGGTATTTTTCTATCAACATTTCAAGTGAGTGTATGTGGTCTACTGTTGAAAACTCTCTTCTAAAACCCGCTTGTTCAATAGGTTGGTATTTCTCTGTGCTTTCTCTTATTTTTTTCTCTATTATTGAGGAAAACAGTTTATATAATGATGGTAGTAGGCTTATCGGTCTATAATTATTTACGTCGTTTGGGTCTCCTTTTTTATAGAGCAAGATGATTACGGATTCTGACCATTGACTAGGAGTGTGCGAGGTGTTCAGTATTTGATTAAATAGAAGAGTTAGAGGTTTTGCTAGATACGCGCATCCAGTCTTTAAAACTTCATTGTTGATCATGTCGGGGCCTGGGCTTTTCTCCATTTTTAGTGATTTAATCCCATTTATTACTTCGGATTCGTGTATAACTGCTCTCGCCTCTACTCTGTTTATAGCCGGTAGTTCATATGCTAGTTGATTCGGTGCACTGTATAGTTTTTTGTAGAATTCTGTCGCTATTTTCAGTATTTCTGTTCTATTTTGGGTGTTTCCCGTTTTGTCTTTCAACTCTTCAATCCATAATTTATGTGTTCTCAGTTCCTTGTATGCTTTCTTGACACTATTTGTAGTATTAATATGTTTTTCGATTGTTCTTGTACGGTGCGCTTTGTAGTCTAGATGGATACGTTTACTTATGAGTTTATAGAGTGCTTTAAGTTCATTTTTCATGGCTCTTGATTTCGGTTTTATTTTTTGTAGTTCTTGTCTTCTATAGATTAATGCCTTTGTGCGTGCTGATAGTGTTTGGTTTTTCCCTCGATTTGTACAGGATGAAAGCTCTTGCGTTTTTTTCAGGCTGGTATCTATTGCGTTAGTTATATCGTCATAGCGCTTCTGAACGGTGTCCTCATCTCTCCAGGTCTCAAGTAAATTTGTAAAGCAACTATTCAGCGTTCGTTTGTATATTTGCGTTTCTTCTTCGTTCTTCAATTGGGGTTTGGGGCATTGACGGAACTTTCTACGACTTTTTGCTTTGGGAAGAATGTTTAATGCTGCCCTCACTGGTCTGTGATCCGATGGGTAGGTAATATTTAAAACCTGTATATTGTATGTTTTTGTGTAAGTTTGTTAAAATGTAGTCTAATTCAATTTTTTAATTCATTCTTTATTTTACCGTTAGGTGATCTCCAAGTCCACCTTTGTTTGTTTTTTTTTTGAAAAGGGTATTCATAATCTAATAAATAAATAAAATAAAAAGAAAAGATATTATATAAAATACTTTAAATAAAATACAGACTTCTGATAATAAAACCTAAGATATTATTACACTGTAAAATATAATCAAATAGTGTAGTTTTTTTATTGCGTAAATGATTTGTTCGTCTTCGTTTTTAACACAGTAAAAATACTGATATATTATAACAGTATTTGCATATCATCATCATCACCAGCCTCTATCCGTCCACTGCTGAACAAAGACCTATTTGCATATATTCTAATTTAAATTTATTATAGAGTCAATATTTTGGTACCCAGAATCTTAGAATAAGACTCTCGAGTAAGTAAAAAGATATCAAAGAGATTCGCAGCCCTTATATTCTTTTAAAACAAGTATCCTTATTCTAGTTTGGTTTATATATGTACAGGAGAAGGTGGTAATATGGCCCCCGCGGGTTATTCGGCCTCTTGCTATATATATATTAGGATACGCAACATAATGCACTGTGCCGCGCTCCCGGCTGCATGGGTACCACCATCTTGCTTGTTTCTCCCGTGAAACAGCTTTGCTGCGTTTCGGAGATAAGGGCAAGACAGGCAGTGTAATTACTGGCGCCGAGACTTAACATCGTATGTCTCAGGATAGGCAACAAATAAATAAGTTGCCTCGGCTCGTTCCAGGTAAACTAGTTTATGTTCCTATCCAACTAACATTAAAAAAAATCACAAGAAAATTTTAAGACAGCTGAGAACGCTACTGTGCTCGTAATTTGATACTGTCAACGATTTTCCGGTACGGTGCATCAAAAGATTTTCGTCCCGCAAGAAATTATTAATTTGTTTGTTAAAACAGTGTTTTGTGTGGTCTAAGTAATGTGGTGCAAGTAATGCGAAGGATGGCAACCCATATTCTATATGTCTACGGTATTTTCAGTAAATTTATGGTTTCATTATACTTGTGGTTTGTTGCTGTACTAAGCGCTATCTTTTCGCGAAAAAGATTGTGTTTGAGCAGAAGGCGATTATTATATTTGTGACTTTTGACGTAATAATTTTGTAAGATTTGATTCATGGACCATAATTACCGCACATTTCGTGCTTTTTAATTTTTTCATACATTTTATAAAAATTAAGAAAATATGATAACTTTTATTACAGATTTTAGTAAGACGTATTAAAATTGATTTATACCTGAAGAACAAATTAGGGAGCCACATTTCTACGTTATCAAATTTTGTTTGTTCTAAAAATTGTTTCCTTAGTAAAATTTGAAAACAATAACTGTTATTCATGGTCCCTGGGTAAAGAAAAACGTATAGCAGGTTCGAATGCATCTATGGAATACGAGCATTTAATTTTTTTATTTAAACAAAAATAGTCAATGTGTTTGTTTCTTTACTACATATATAATATGTAAAGAAACAAATACATTGAGTATTTTTAAAAAAGATTATTGAACATTAATAATAATATAATAAACACAAGGTTGTATGTTTGAAAGCACCATCGGAAATATCAGACGGGTTACAAAATTATTTTATTATTTGATAGTACAATAATAATTATTGAGGAAGAAATGAAATAAGCTGGTTTTTTTTTTCTTTAAATTTTTACTTTAATTTTATACAAATAAAAACACTTTTCATTATAAACAAATTTTATAATCTTTTACTTTTGTAACGGATGTGACGTCAGTCAACGCTTCCTGCCGCCAAAGTCATGCCCCTACCCCCAAGCCAACACTTCGCACTCCCTCCACCTAGCCAACAATCAGACTGCCGGTGGGGAGGTGCCTTTACAAGCTGGGATCTTCTGTTAAAATAATAAATACCTTGTGAAAGCTCGGCCCTATTATTATTTTAATCGTAACATTTTTGTAAATACATATATATTATGGTAGTAGTAATTCTAGAACTAGACTAGTTGTGCCTAGTCCAAATCAAACTGAGTGCTGTGTGAGTGAGTGAGTGATTGCTACTTGAGTGCTGAAACTGGTGACATACAGTAGGTACTAGCTAAATATCTCAACAAACATAAAACATTATGCAAAAGTTCAATTGCAATTTGCAAAGCTAAAAAAATAAGCTTTTATAAAGGTTTATAATAATTGTATGATTTTTTTTCCTAGCAGACGAAGCTTTAGAATACCGACGCCCATACACATATTTTTTTTCCTTTAACGCCGGGAAATGCTAAGACGCATCCCGCGGGGAGTGGGTTTTCCCAGGCTGGTATGTTGGACTCGCTGCACCCGAAAGCTGGTAAGTGGACGCAGCTCTACACACTAAAACCCGGCGAGTGCCACCAATGCCGCCTTTGGTGAGGTGCACCGGATCTAATGAGCAAACAGGGAACCTCGACGGCTAGTCAGTCTCTCACCGACGCCACCTCACAGCGGAGTTGTCCCGAACCACAGAACAACCCCTTCCAACGTCGGGACAATTATAGTAGTTATAGTAGTAATTCTTATAAGAGGGGTACAAAGTGCCACCTCGGCTCAATTCGCTTCGCCCAAGGAGCTGGGCTCACCCTAGGCTACTGAGCCCCACCACCACGACAAGGCCTGGCCTATGGGCTTAGTAGCCCATACACATCTGCACAACCAGAGATTATGCAGATGTGTTGCCCTCCTTTTCCCTATCCCCCCCGCCCAATGAGCCACCGGAAACTCACAAACCGCATGAAACGCGACAGCATAGCTGTCACTTGACGCCGGTGTTATGTGATCGAGAGGTACTACCCCAAATGAAAAATTATAAAATAATTAGAAAATCCTTGACTGCAATTTATGTAACTAGAGGGAGTAATGTAGGTAAAAAGCTTTTAACCTACGGCAGTACGGACGGAGAGGATATGTGTTTGTGCAAACCAATGTTCCCATTTCTCTCCAAAACTACTAGTCCAATTTTGATGGCGTTTTCATCACTATTTTAAATTTTAACAAATATAAATAAGTTTAGCAATAAAATATCTCTAAATTATTCACGTGACCTAAACTACAAAACTTTTTTTTTTTTTCTTTAACGCCGGGAAATGCTCTGAGGCATCCCGCGGGGGAGTGGGTCTCCCCACGCGGGTATGTGGGTCTCGCTGCGCCCGACAGCTGGTAAATGGACGCAGCTCTACCCACTAATACCCGGCGAGTGCCACCAATGCCGCCTTTGGTGAGGTGCCCCGGATCTAGAAAACAAACAGGGCACCTCGACGGCAAGTCAGTCCCGCAAGGGACCGACGCCACCTCCACAGAGGGGTTGTCCCGCACCACAGAACAACCCCTCCCAACGTAGGGACAGTACAATGGGGTGAGATTTCCATCCTCACCCCTTGCCCCCTGCTCTTCTGTCCCCTCTTCTTATAAGAGGGGTACAAAGAGCCCCCTCGGCCCAATTAGCTTCGCCCAAGGTGCACCGCTCACCCTAGGTTACTGAGCCCCACCGCCACAACAAGGCCTGAACCATGGTGGGGAAAACTACAAAACTAGTACATTTAAAGGCAGCCCCCGATGGATTTTCTTGAGTTTATTAAGTTTATAGAGATACAGAAGATGTGGAGATGTGGCTGTAACATATTATTCACATAATATGTCATTGCCACATCTACATCTTCGAGAACTAAATAGGTACGTAGGGAAGTGCTGAAAAGTGATACTTTGTTGTTCATATGTCCGACATTGCGAGAGATCTACTTATAAAAGCTTTTTGCGTTTATTATCTCTAGTTAGATAAATTCTTTAAGTCTTTAAGTTAATAAGGAGGTGTTTAATAATTATTTTATCTTTTTTCAATTACGTTTTAACCGTCGTTGGCTTTTCAAACTTTTTTATTTTACTTTTTATATATGAAAAAAAAAAATGATTTTAATCCCTTTTATAAATTATCCTATGCAGGATGCATAATGTACTGACAATTGGCACCTGGAATTGCTTATGCTCGTCACGAGTATTGGTTCCGTGATCATAATAATAATATCTATGGACGCTTTTACACCACTTCAATCTGGCCCCGTGGTAAGTTCACGAAGAACTTGTGTTACGGGTACCAGACAACGGAAATATATTTATACTATACCTACATATATTTAAGAATTTTATTATGTAATATACAAATTTAATACACATCCATGACCCAGAAATATGGAAAATTTTATGTTCCCTGGCGGGAATCGAATCCGCTACCTCCGGTTTAACCACCAACCCGCCAACCATTGAGTCACAGAGGTTGTCGATCATATACGAGTTTTAAATAATAAATAATATATGGAGTAAAATTTCGTACAGACTACTGCAGCAGCCGGCTTTATATCTTTATCTCAGACCATGTGTGATAATTTAAGCTTATATTTATAACATTTGAAATTTGTAATTTGTAAAGTATAACATTAGTGTATGAAATCATATAACATTTTATTTTATTTTTAATTGTGGTACGGCATGTTTTTTCCTATTTTCATTTTACTTGTTGTTTTTAATTTTTTTTCTCACTCACTCACTAGTGTTCTATATATACATATTATGATAATTTGTGAAAACTTTTAAATGGCTAATTGTTTTTCTTATATAGTTAAGTTATATAGTTGTAAGTAGCTGTAAGTTTTCCGAATATATAAATAAATAAATAAATAAAAATTAACTACCAATTATTGGGAGTAATAAAAACACGCATTTTTTTATAGGATAGGAGGGCAAACGAGCAATCGAAGTCTTTTGTCGACTATCGACGCCCCATACACATTTGCACAACCAGAGATTATGCAGACGCGTTGCCCTCCTTTTCCCTATCCCCCCATGGGCTACCGGTAACTCACAAACCACACGAAACCCGACAGCATACAGCATAGCTGTCACTTGACGCCGGTGTTATGTAAGCGAGAGGTACCACCCCGGTCGTATGCCGGTCCAATTGGGCTACAAAGCAGCATGGCACTACCGGTGGGAGGGAAGCGCTGTGCCGCGCTCCCGGCTGCATGGGTACCACCATCTTGCTTGTTTCTTCCGTGAAACAGCTTTGTTGTGTTTCGGAGAAAAGGCCAAGAAAGGCAAAATTACTGGCACCGAGACTTAACATCTTATCTCAGGATAGGCAACACATAGATGAGTTGCCTGGGCTCGTTCCAGGTAAACTAGTTTATGTTCATGGGCGACGTCGACCACTTACCATCAGGTGGCACGTTTGCCAGTTTGCCTATCCAACTAACATAAAAAAGCTACCTCTTACAGGAAGCATCCATACCGAAAACATCATAATATATGAATAATAAATAGATATTCATCTGAGAAAACATCATAATATTTTAAAGTCATTGGTTAGTGACCCATGCGATAATTGCAGCGTATCATAATTATTAGCAGCTTTTTACTGTCCACTGCTGACTATAGGTGTTTTCCAATGAACGCCGAGATGGCTGCGAAGCCGGCACCCGCGTCCAACCAGGTCTAAGCCATCTAGATCCGTGTATAGGTACCACGATTCTGATGCTTACTACAGGATTCCGAAGGAATTAAAAAAGGCAATATTTTATGTCTCTTAGAGGCAAATATGCTATGTGAAATATAATTATTATAAGGAGTAGGAATCAGTGCTTCCCGTATCATACTGTGAGGGAGGGAACATACAACCACATGAGGTTAATCTAGCCTAGTGTTTGAAAACCCTTCCATTACCCAATAAACAGAATAGATCAAACTAATACGCACAAGGCGGGATTCGAACCCACGACTGCCAAGTGTCCCATCATCTGACCACTCAACCTCCTGAAAATACTTGGATTGTCTTAAATTGGATCCATTCTCGGCTGTAAATAAGGTTACAATCATATTAACATGGATCAGTGGTAAGAGCTATGTAGTGTTCATTAATAAAGCGATTAATAAATCACTTGACAATCGCGGAGAGAACTAGTGTTTTGTATATAAGACTAGATAAAAAGATAACCCCACCATGGTTCAAGCCTTGTCGTGGCGGTGGGTCTCAGTAGCCTATCGTGAACCCAGCACCTTCGGCGAGCAAATTGAGCCGAGGGAGCTGTTCTTTGTATCCCTCTTATAAGAAGAGAGGACAAAAGAGTAAGGGGGCGAGGATGGGAACCTCACTCCATTGTACTATCTCAACGTTGGGAGGGGTTGTTCTGTGGTGCCGAACAACCTCTTTGTGAAGGTGGCGTCGGTCCCTTGAAGGACTGACTAGCCGTCGAGGGGCCCTGTTTGCTCATTAGATCCGGGGCACTTCACCAAAGGCGGCATTGGCGGTACCCGCTGGGTTTTAGTGGGTAGAGCTGCGTCCACCTTACCACCTTTCGGGCGCAGTGAGTCCCACATACCCGCGTGGGGAGACCCACTTCCCGGCGGTATGCCTCAGAGCATTTCCCGACGTAAAAGAAAAAAAAGATAACATGATAATATAAGCAAATTAAACAAATGTATGTAAACACTAGCTGGTGCCCACAGCCTCGCCTGCTTTACTTAGATTTACAACCGTATCCGAATTGATGATGATTATTTTAAACCGACTTCTAAAAAGGAGGAGGTTATCAATTCGGATGTTTATATGTTTTTTTTATGTTTGTTCAGGCATAACTCCGTCGTTTATCAACCGATTTGATAAAATCTTTTTATGGCCTATTTCCTCATTCAAGGTATAGGTAAGCCATCACTATTTCAACTTTGAGCCAAATCAGCTAAGCTGTTTTACCGTGAAAGATTAACAAACATCACATATTTCGCCTTTATAATATTATTAAGATATACTTTAGAAATGTGTATTTTTAAGGACCAGCACATACTTAACCCTAGAAAGATAAAATGGCGAAATAAAATTTAGTTCTTTTTTCTTTCTTATTAATCATAGCGTGCTGGCTGCTCGAGTCAACTAAGTCGGAGGCTAGAGCTTGCGTGGAGCAGCAGTAACACCATGGTAAGTACGCGCATTATGTAGATATAGCTATCTCGTACGTCCGCGAGACGTATGACAGACAACGTCTTGGAAGACGATGTGCAGATAAACACTGAGGCCGAATTGATTAACGAAGCTATAGATATACTCGACTGCTCTGCGGAAGATCTTTCAGAGTCTGCTATCGACCTATCAACTAAGCTTATCCTTCATGTTGCCGTATAATTATTCCTTCTCAGCAATCGAGAACATAAAAATGACGTGTGTCATGAGTGTGTTTCAAAAAAAAAAAAAAGAATTTTGTAAGTTAGTGTAAGCGAAAAAGTGCAAAACCTGCAAATATATACAATGAAATATCATTTTAAATGTTACTTTAGACATGAAAGTTATGTTTTTGTTGATTTGTAAAGAAGTTTACGATTTTTGTTTGTAATTTTTCAATAAAACTTTATGCTACTACTATACTAATACTTTTAGCTAAAATATTATGGTTTCATTTCATTCAATTGTATGTATATATAACGGGTGTATTTGGAATGCTTGCGAAAACGAAGAGGTATGATAGTGTTGGCATAGCCTGACATGATACAAGTGAAAAAACGCGTTTTCATTTTTTTTTTTGGTTGCCTTTTTTTTTGTATAATCCGGTTTAGTAAACATAATGTTACAGGAATTTGATGATAATGCTTTAAAATAATGTTTTTTTGAAAAAAACAGCAATGTAATATAATAAACTTAACTTAAATAAACGGCTAGCGGACTGAATCAAATGATAGCGTTCGCCGCATGCACGAGGTGAACGAACTCCCGCACCGCGCGAGGCTGAAGACGCGATTTATCGCTTTAGTCGTTCATCGTTTTAGTTTTTACTAATACATTGCGGGTTTGCAAAATACACAAGTACTAAAATTTTCTTTAAAAAACGTTTCTGAGATAAATGGTTATATGCATTATATTATAGTATATAATTAGTATATTATTAGGGTTTAATCTTCGCAACCTTCGCAAACCTTCGCAACCTTCGCAAACCTTCGCAACCTACAACGCATGATAAAAAGTACATAGGCTCGGTAAAAACCCATAAGTAACTAGCATACGTCTGTCAGACTGATTATCTTTTACGCTAGTTATAATATGAGTATCTTTCTAGGGTTAAATTTATCACGCGGTTGTCTACCTGGTGGGTTTCGAACCTGCCCTCTCTGTGTACCGGACCACTGCGCTAGCCACGGTGGAAGGTGAAGGAATATGTTCAATGTGTCGCACTAGCGATGACGATGGTTGAGGGAATTTGTTGACGAAGTTGATCACTCTCCTCTTTTACATTCATTGGGTGTGTTTTTGACAAAAGTCCGGTCCGTTTTGGATGAGTGGCAAGGGATCGGTCGTCCTGGCGTTCATTGAAGGAGGAATATGTTCAGCAGTGGGTGCATAGAGGCTGATTATGATGACGATATACGATGCCTTTCACTTAACAACAGGTGAAACGGTAAGTAATTTAACTATTTGCAATGGAACAATTTTTTTTTATTTTAAAATATCTTATCGGATAGATAAATAAAATACATCAATTGATATATTTGAAATACGTATTTATATACCAACCTAATAATAATGTATATTTCTATAATACCCAATTAAGAATGAAAACTGAAATAACGAGTCAGATAACAATCGGTTTAATACTTTTATATTTATAAGATCAGACGGCGCGAGCTATTTTCATTATGATCATTACTTCATATTTCACGCTCTAGCCAACTTGTCTATTTCTCACACGATTCTTCGAAATAAATGCAATACAATATAATGTTTTGAACACTGATTCATCATTATCGTCATCATTCATCTGTTCACTGTTAGCTCCAATGAACGCCAAGATGACCAAGTATTCTATTTCAATTCAACTGGGATCCTATTAATTTTAGCACACTAAATATACTTTTAAAGATGTTCTATGGTCTTTTTTTTTAACAATCAGGTACCAAAATTATTTTAACTGGGTTGCTATTATCTATCTCACTCTGTCAATATATCGGAAATGTACGTGAGACATACTCGGTACTCGTTTGAAAAACAGACTAACAGACTATAATAAATTATTTGTGAAATAACAACATTGAATGGATAATGATTTGTTATTTATTTAATATAAATTTATGGTAATATTTATGAACAATAACACTACGTTAGCCGAGTGTCTTGGTAAAATGGTAGAACGAAAACATTCTTAAGAAATTTATACATTTGTAATATGTACACATGACATACATGAAGCAGTAAGTAGTACATACATATTCGTAGACGACCTCCGTAGCTCAGTGGTAAGCGCGTTGGCGCTCAAGCCGGAGGTTGCGGGTTCAAATCCCGCCAGGGAACAAAAATATTTTCTGTGTTCCTGGGTCATGGATGTGTATTAAATATGTGTATTATATAATAAAAATCTTAAATATATGTATAGTATAAAAGTATTAAATATATTTCCGTTGTCTGGTACCCGTAACACAAGTTCTTCCAGAACTTACCACGGGACCAGATTGACGTGGTGTGAAAGCGTCCATAGATATTATTATATTATTTGTCGCTCAGGCTGTTGCCTGCAGATCCGGGACCCTTAAAAAGCGGCTGAAGGCGTTCGAAATGCTTTTAGTTAAGGGCTGCATGCGAAATGCATTTCTCTGGCCCCGGTGACTAGTCTACTCCTCGTAAGGGGGTACTGCCCGGCCGCTACTAAGCAGTCCCCGCGTCAGCTCTTCATCCTTTATCTTCCCATTACTCTTACTTCATCATTTATGTATCTATATATTTTCTTTCTTTAATTTTCTAGCAGCTTTCAAGTTGCTGTTATGTTTATATATCGGTAAAAGGTTATCCACTTATATCGTTGACCGTTTTATTTAAAAAATATACACACGAACATATAACCTCCTCCTTTTCGAAGTCGTTTAAAAATAAAAGTGCAATAAAAAACAGCACGGCAAAAAAAAAAAAACAATTTATAGCGTTTATAATTCCGTTATCTGTTTTATTTTGATTAGTTGAACATTGTTTCAATATAATAGAATATCTATTCCATAATTCGTTTGGAGGAAACTTTAAGCTTGCGGAACCCTGGTATGCGAAGTTAGACATGCATGCGGAAAGGGCGATGCGACCTGTCTATATTTATGCTATTATTGTTCATGAGAACAATAAGTGTGAGATTGTATCGTTTGTGGTATGTCTTTAGTTATTATAGAAATGTGTAAGGATATGTAAATGTTATTAAAACGCTTTGCTTGTTTATTATAATGAACTATTTTCTCTATTACGAGTGACAGATTTTTATGCTATCCGTTCCTACCTCTTTGTCCGTTATAAGTTCGAGTTTTTTGAACGATCTAAGAACTGTCAAGTCAGATTTGAAAAAAAACCTTTTCTTCAGAAATATTAAGGCGACGCATTTTTAAAGAATAATTCTAATACCGGACACGCGTCAGAGGGAACTGAGCGTCCTGAGCGGGCGAGGATATCCATACGAGCGAGCTTATAACTAAAGGACGTAAACGATAAAATGGTTTTTGTTATTTTATTGCGTTAAAAACGATAATTGAAGAAATTTCTTCTATTATTGAACATGTATATATGTATACATGTACATGTATACTCATTTACGAATAAAGTTAAGAGGCTTAATCTGTTCCCGTTTGCCCATAAGATGTGAATCTCTTTTTAAAAAGAGGTATGTTTGATATTGTGGTTTGATACCGGTGGGAGGGAAGCACTGTGTCGCGCTCCCGGCTGCATGGGTACCACCATCTTGCTTGTTTCTCCCATGAAACAGCTTTGCTGTGGTTTGGAGAGAAGGGCAAGACAGGCAGTGTAATTACTGGCACCGAGACTTAACATCTTATGTCTCAGGATAGGCAACACATAAATAAGTTGCCTGGGCTCGTTCCAGGTAAACTAGTTTATGTTCACGGGTGACGTCGACCACTTACCATCAGGTGGCACGTTTGCCAGTTTGCCTATCCAACTAGCATAAAAAATATATAAAAAATCTGTTACAAAAGTGACTTAATTATGTATTGAAAACTAACAAAATACCGCGGGAACAATATAATAGAATACCTAATCGAGTAGATATGTTAATTAATATTTCCTAATTTCGTCACTGCTACTTAATAAATCATTGAAACCAGCAATGGCCGTATTTAAAAAAAAAATCTATACACCTAAGGGCTATAAAGAAACATTTATATCAATTATTTATACCTAAGTAATATTAAGTAATACTTATACAGTACTAGTCATTTTTACCATACCGAATTATACAGCGTGCAAAATTTCACTAAAATCAATTAAGTAGTTAAGGAGTTCACGGAAGGACAAAGTAAAAAGAATTTTTATCTAAAATCGAGAAATTATTGATTATTATTACATCATATCTTATATATATATATAAATTTCGTGTCACGATGTATGTTCGCGATAAACTCCGAAACTACTGAACCAATCTTTATCAAATTTTGTAAGCATTTGTAATTTGGTCCAACTTGGGACATAGGGTAGTTTATGTCTCAATTAATAATTGCAATATTTATTTATTTCAAATTATTTGTTTATATTTTGTTACTGTATGCAGATGTCAAATTCTCAAGATGATGTCAAATCCAAAACTCATTTAGACAGAAAAATGTATTTGACCTTCATTATTGATTGACGTTTGTTAAGTATAATACCTTACAAACTTTATATATCTTACGCCCGAATACTCAAACGAATCTCAAATGTAAGACGTACTTAAACTCATGCTACGACGTGTCAGATTCAAAGAAAAAAAGAGGGACAACACGAGTTTAAGCACGTCTTAAATTTGAGATTCGTTTGAGTATTCGGGCGTTAGCCACTGCAACGCGTCATGTGCTTAGGAAGTGCCAGTCAGCCAAAGTTTTATTACTTAATACATTGTTTCAAACACTGTTTAATTTAAGTAGGCGTTAAGTTAATTTAAGTAATGTTTAATCCTACTGATATTAAAAGTAAACGCGAAAGTTTGTAAGTATGTATGGATATTTGTTAATCTCTCACGCAAATAATACGAAATGAATTTTAATGAAACTTCACAATAATATAGTTCATAGATCAGAATAACACAATAATTTATCCCCGTACTCCCACGGGAATGGGAAGTACGCGGGTGAAACCGCGGGGTGGTGCTAGTATTAATATATAATATGGATACTTAAATTTCGCTTTACCTAAAATATAATAGTCACACAGTATAGTACTATAGTGATAATATAGCAACGGGTTACATAAGCGCCGGTACTTTCTTCCGCGAATGTCCCCTCTCGCTCCGCACCACCAGCGAGAGAGGGACAGAGATATGGTCCCGGAGACTGTCCTGCAGGGTTGATACATATTGTAATGTTTTTGTGCAAAATTATTTATTTTGATGTGAAATATATGTATAATAATAATATATTATTTGCCCACGTGGTCGGTAAAATCTACTCGAATCGACTCGATAGTCAGCATGATTGGTCAAAAATCATGCTCTTTATGGATTAATAATTCCTATATACACAACCAACCAACAAGCCAAGTACGTATCACTTGGAGGCAAACATTTTTTTATATTTATATAATTATGTATATATAGCAAGACGTTCTACAACATATATAATTTTATTCGCTTCAAGGTTCTAATAAATCATTTATCGAAATAAATAATTTATTACAAGCAAGCTTTTTCAGGTCCTCTCATATAATCCAGCTATGACATCCATACATATTACAATTCATTCACAAACAATACAATCAGCAAATAAATATACTTAATTAAAAACAAATTTTAATTTGTCAACCCTGATAATTTTCCGAAGCAATGATTGCAGTTCAACAAACTGCGCACGAGTCGATCGTTGAACCTGCATCAGCCGACCCCCGTCCCGCTCGCACACCTAGCCATCATCACCTCTCTCGCTTTTATGTAATAGCTTCTAAGAGTATTTTCATTGAAAGTGTAATTCTTTGGAAAGGCTTTGCCTTTTGCAAATCCTATTATTAATGATGTAATCAAAGTTTATAGGTTTGCTTGTTTGTTATTCAATACCATATAGGAACCCGGCCTAGGATATAAGACAGGTAGAGAATAGGTTCCTGTGGGGTTCGAATGTCATAACTCATTACAACTCCGCTTATATTCTATTGTTAATAACAATTTTTATATATATTTAATTTATTAATAATTATTTTATATATTAATTAAATAAAACAATTATAGATATAGTATAAGTTATATTATATACAACCGGGCGTAGTTGCGGACAACAGCTGATATCGCAATATCATTTATACCAATTTCAGCTTTATCAGCTTATCTTTAACCCTTGCTGGATTTTATATGAACGTTCACAACCGACGCCAGGAGGCCATGTGGTCGCTGACCGCACGGTAGGCGGGGGGCAACCCCCCATTTTTTAAATCAAAAGTGAGCCGAATGGGCTCACACTAATCCGATGAAGCATTAGGGCCTTCGGGCCATTAGCATAGATCCCTCCGAAAAAACAAAAAAAATAATATGACCGTTAAGACGGCGCTCGCCAGCGCGAACTACCAGACTCGACCACCGTACGTGCTCGTCTTCGCATCTGGTTGGAGATCGGGCCTCCGTCATAACGAACAAGGCCTCCACTCCAGAACTATTTGCCCATTGGCTATCGTTTCTTCGGTGTATGCGACCTATCATTATCATCATCATCATCATCAACCGCTGGACATGTACAAATGTAATTCAATTATTATTTCATTACAATTCCCGGTTTTAATACAATGATATATAATACTTATGTCCGCATGGTTCCTGTGACAAAATATAAGCCTATTTTTGCCATTCATTGAAGAGAACATATGTGTCCTGCATTGGAAGGAAAAAGATAATAAATTATTGAATGATGGGTAATGTTTCATCAATATGCGTTAGGTTGTATGATTATAACCCGTTCATTTATATATAACGTTTTGTAAAATTTTAAACAAATTTTATCATCATCATCATTATCATCATCGTCAGCCTCTATTCGCCCACTGCTGTAAGAGGTAGAGCCATGCAGGAAAAGGAGAGCAACGCATCTGCATAATCTCTGGTCCGGATGTGTCGTCGCCAAATGGCTTCGACTGCTTGTTTGTCCTCTTATGCTATTAAAAACTGCTGAACTTAGGCCTCACTCAATTAACGCCAAGATGTCGAGATGCCGAGAGAGGCTAATATTGCGAATCGATTGCTTGGTGTCAGTCAGTCTCATCGTGACAGTGAGATAGACTTGATCACTAAGCATCGGTCGCACCGAGTGATGGCGAAACCATCTATTGCAACGGCGGCAGGCAGTAGTACCGCCGATGCGAATTCATCTTCCTCTGTCCAATCCGCCTGCTCAGCGTGACAATTATGAGCACAAGAAACAAGTTTATATAAATTAAATTATTGTACCTAAATAATATGCGCATAATGAAAAAGGTTAATGTTAGTGTAGCGGGTTCAAATTGAAAAAAATCGTGCAGATAATTTGTGATGATTGCACCGTATCATACGTTTAGAAACTAATTCCTACTATTGATTTTAATGAAACTTTACAATGATAAAGATTATATATCAGAATAACATATAGGCTATACCTATACTTATACCTATACTCCCACGGAAACGGGAAGTACGCGGGCGAAACCGCGTGCTGCTGCTAGTAACTATAAATACAAAAGTAATTTATGTAATAATTTCACACCTAACCTGGTCAGATTGAATATTATAAAAATAAATTTATAGTTATAGTATTAATAAAATATATTTATTATTATTGAAAACTATAAGTACTTATATCGACAAAATTTTGTAATGGTTATCAATATAATAATATTATATGTGAATTATAATCACAATTCTCATCTAAGTTACCGTATGCGAAGCTGCGGGCCATTCATTATAATTTGTTTGTATGTACGCGAGTAACTACTCCCGTACATACAAACAAATTATAACTAACTAGTTTAAGCATTTTGATGTTCCAGCCACCCGTAAGTGGCACACTCTGAAGCGACCCATATTTTGTCCGTTTCAACTTTCTTAGATAACAAACTATCGTAATTTAATTACAAATGAAGCTACCATCAACATCAACTCTGTAGACTACTGTAGGTATTTGAATACTACCTTTTTATATGTGATGATATAGTGGTCAGCGTCGCACATGAACATAAACAAGTTTACCTGGAGCGAGCCCAGGCAACTCATTTATGTGTTGCCTATCCTGAGACATAACATGTTAAGTCTCGGTGCCAGTAATTACCCCTTTTTTTTTCTTTAACGCCGGGAAATGCTCTGAGGCATCCCGCGGGGGAGTGGGTCTCCCCACGCGGGTATGTGGGACTCACTGCGCCCGACACCTGGTAAATGGACGCAGCTCTACCCACTAAAACCCGGCGAGTGCCACCAATGCCTCCTTTGGTGAGGTGCCCCGGATCTAGAAAACAAACAGGGCACCTCGACGGCTAGTCAGTCCCGCAAGGGACCGACGCCACCTCCACAGAGGTGGAGGGGTTGTTCAGTGGTGCGGGACAACCCCTCCCAACGTACGTCGGGACAGTACAATGGGGTGAGGTTCCCATCCTCACCCCTTGTCCCCTGCTCTTCTGTCCCCTCTTCTTATAAGAGGGGTACAAAGAGCCCCCTCGGCCCAATTAGCTTCACCCAAGGTGCACCGCTCACCCTGGGTTACTGAGCCTCACCGCCACGACAAGGCCTGAACCATGGTGGGGGTCAGTAATTACCCTGCCTGTCCTCCCGAAAACAAATTGATTCTGTTTCACGGGTGAAGCAAGTAGGATCGTGGTACCCAAGCAGACTGAAGCGCGACACAGTGCAACCTTTCTACCAGTAATAAGTCCCACGTATAATAAGTATAAAATTTGTTTTAACCATTAAACCACATAGATCTAGTCCTGAAATAAACTTGGCGAGCAAATAGAGTTCTAAAGTGGAACTTTCGGGAATAAAGGGGTCGCTAGACTTCTAAACTATACAGCACGACAATCTCTTTTTTTTTTCGGAAGGGCTAGACTTTTCGGCCTGATGGCCTTTAAGCTGAATCGGTACAAGATACGACAATCTCTGTATAGTGGCCTACATGGAGGCGAGTAGCGCGAGATATGGGATCTTCGCACTAGTTGAAACAGGCTTATTTCCAAAGCATCAACGCGGAAACAGTTGTAAAACTTAGTGTCGATATAAAGTATTTATTTTTGTTAAAGAGTTTTGTATTTTAATATATGACTCATACTAATACTAGTCACAGAATATTAAAGCTTCTAGTTCTCAACACTGCACAGCCCTCCGTTAGTGACCACAGAATATCAGGGCCAGGGTTCCTTAAACATTCTCACCACAATGTTTACTGAGTGGTTAATCTGTAATAGTCCACTGCTAAAGTGGTAAATTAATCTATAACAGTCTAATTTCACATATTGACGTGACAACGTCTTAAATTAGGTTGCGGCTGGGAGTCACTTATGAAAAAGTGTAACGCTCGGTAACGTTACGATGAGTCACCGAAACGATGTCACGTAAAATCTTCGCCCGTAAAACCGACTTTACAGGCAACCATTTTTTTTTAATAATATATTATATTCAATAATATTATATTTCTACAATCGTTTATTTTTTAATATTTTTTCTATCAATTTTCCTTTTTTGAATTTTCATTGTACTCATTTATAGAACTAAGGCAGTTAAGGCAGTAAAGGGTCTGTCGACCTCCAATCGAATTCAAATGGGGAAATACTCCGTTCGGCTGCCGGTCCTGGCGGATTGCGAGTGCGAGGAATTAGCCGTCACGTCACGTCACGGTGGACGAAATCATATAATGATGCTGAATGCTGATAATGATGATGATGTTTGTTTTATGTTACTTGTGTCTTTTTTATTTATAGAGTTGGATTATTTGTTATTACTAATTAGTGCACATATTTTCTGCAGAATCTACCAAACCGTAATATCGTATCCTCTTGATATATAATTAGCTTGTTAAAATATCGATGTGATATGAAATGCCCAATCAATTAAAGAAAGGGACCGTAACTGACGGAAATCCGCACGTAATTATCTCTTAATAAACTCGCTTAGGTTTTTTCCACAATATTTATCTTAGAGAAAACCCTGGCTATCATAAATATATTGCATTACTTTTAGATGCATTTTGTGTATTTAAATATACTGAGCTATATTTAGATAAAATTCACCAAAGCATATTTCATTATATTTTCTCGTTTTTCTTACGGGGTTCAAACGAGTTTCTTTTTATTACCTACATCTTTATTGACTTATTTTTTGGCGTATATCAAGTGGTAAAGTTGTTACCTATGAAATAAAGATATTTTGATTTGATTAATTTTCGTCATAACCTAGTAAGTAGTCTGATAACGTTATCATCATAGTATAATAATAATCACAATACGACAAAATACGGTCAAAATGATTACGGGTTTAAATGATATAAGAGTAATAATTATTGTAAGAGTCGGAAAATTTATGCCGCTTGAGAGCTTACATAGAAAACGCTGCTTTATTTCCTTTAGAGATTATTTTTTTTTGTTACCTATAACAAAAAAAATGATCATCATCAGTTCGGATATGTACGTCCGCAAATATAAATTATGTGATTAATCTTCTTCTTCTTCTTTTATTTATGGCATACGATACGCTTTGGCGACATTCGGTTAATTAATCTCATAATTTATCGTTAATTTATATTTGCGGTTGTCAAAATAAGGGTCAAATGTTTTAAAATTTTATTGATTTGACATTTTTAATTGTTAAATAAAAAAATATCGATCCTAAGTTTCTAACATAGACTTAGAATATACTGTCATGTATATGTTTATGGTTTCTAAAATTGACGCTTTCAAACAAATAAAAGCTGTTTTTTAAATCTATCCATTTAGAAAATCCACTAAATATATTAAAGTAACTTTAGAATTGTGTTTTTTTAATATTTCATATTTATTTTTTAGCTATTTAATTTTTATAAATTTTTCGTTTATTTACAAAAATTATTTAAACTATGATAATTACAAACATCCTTTAGAATTATTACTTATATTTAGTATTTTGTCGAATGAATGTATGTAAAACTATGAAAATAGTTTTACATACTTACTAAGTTGACAACAGAGCAAACCAGTAGCCGCAAGGCAAAAGTATTTATCTTCTCACATCAACTATACCAAAATTAGCAGACATTTCTGGAAGTCCAATCAGATTTATCGTTTGACTTTGATGACAAACATCACAACATTCCTTCCATAAGCGAACTGCAATAAAGCCCGATTCAAAAGCCCATTGGATCAATATATTTCATGCATCAATACGAAGCCTTCAGTACACGTCAACGAGCTTAATCACTAAAGTTACGATATAGTTTATGCTTTGAGCAGTTCGGACTTGAAACTAAAAAATCTTTACAGCGATAGACAATCGTGAAAATGTTGACTTTAAAATGCTTGAATAATTATCGGAATTTACTACGAACTTTCGGAGACTAACGCGATAAATAAATTCTTAGCTTTATTAGTTAATATTGTATTAAACTAGCGAACTCGACCGACGAGTCTTGTACCAAAAAAATTAAGTAAATCTAAACTATTCTCGAATCTACTTGAACAAACTAAAAAAGACACCGTAATCCATCCAGCCGTTTAGCAGGAGTTCAGTAGCACGTACAGAAGAATTATATAAATATGAAATATATTCCCCTCATTCACCTTTTACTTTCAAGTTAATACAACATGTAATATTTAATTTGAAATGTAAGAAATAGCTTTTTAATTTGGTCGGAAACAATATCGCCCAAGAGCCCATGACGGCCAGACCTGCGTTATTTTATAAAAGCTGAAAGTTTCTCTGACTCAGCGACTATAGAATTTGGATTGTGGTTCCTTAGGCAGCAAAGTTGTATAAAAATAGTACCTTAAATTGTCAAGTTCATTTTTTTCGCGTAAATAAAATCGCGTCAAGGGAAGTTTAGTTTGAAAAGTACTAATGCGGAGGTTTGTTTCATTTACTTTTAGTGGTTGGCTAATTATGGAATTCAGGAATTGATTGCCTGAGAAATTAGAAACGTAGAGTCTGCAGATTATGCAGATGTGTTGCCCTCCTTTTCCCTATCCCCCCAATGGGCTACCTACATGTATAATGGGATACATTGCACAATACTGGTAGGAAATAAGCTATGCGAAAGAAATCATCTAACAACAACTTAGACTAAGATAATTAAAACTTTTAATAGATATGATGCCGATATTCCATGTTTGCTATTGGCATTTGGAATTGATAATCTTAAAATTCAATAATCTTAAAATTCTTAAAAAACCACAATTTGATTATCTTTTAATTATATATCACTAAATTTTTTACGTATAATATCCGTAAACATTTTATGAAAAGCACAATTTGCTCACAATTACACTTAAACATTTAGACACGTTGATCATTATCGTAACTGGTATATATTAAAATTCAACATTGTCTATATTTTATGTAATAATTAATTACAATTAAAATCATCGCACTATAAAAATTAAAAATCGTACAAAAGCGCAATGCATAATAAACAGCAAAAAAACGCAACGCATACCTAGAACAACGCACGGCTAACGCATGCTAGTTTTAATTTTGCGTTACCTCGGTAAGCGGAAGCGGCAGAGTGGCAGTTGCACCTGGATGCAAACGAGTAACTAAGTCGAGTTATTACTGATGGCTAGGGCGCGTTCAGATGACACTGGCAAAGCACCTGCGCGAACTATTCACCTACGGCGTGTACATATTGTAACTTTTTGCGTTGTATGAACTAAACAAACTGATTTGAGAATCATTGTAAGTCTGAATAATATGCTCGTTATTGAGAAAATTATTAAACGATATTGAAGAGACTTGAAGTAAGTCTGAAGTGCGTCTTAATGATAAGTAGTAAGGCATAGAAAATTTAAATGTATTTCTATCATTTAGTTAAATTGCTTGGGTCGCTCTACGTTAAGCTCGTAAGGACTAGTGTGGGCGTAAACATCGGAAAAATAAATAAAATAATGATCCCTTTCAATCTGATGTAGACATATTACCTTTGCACTAATTGGGAGTTAGTAAATACCCTTACTAAATTGTGATAGCCCTTTTTAAGGTATAACGAAGGCATGTCGTATCTTGATTATGTCATTAAAATTTTGTTCAACTATCTTTCCTCGCATTTTTATTTTTTTTATTTTTTTTATGTTAGTTTTTTATTTGTTGCCTATCCTGAGACATAAGATGTTAAGTCTCGGTGCCAGTAATTACACTGCCTGTCTTGCTCTTCTCTCCGAAACACAGCAAAGCTGTTTCACGGGAGAAACAAGCAAGATGGTGGTACCCATGAAGCCGGGAGCGCGGCACAGCGCTTCCCTCCTACCGGTAAAATGGAAAAGATTTTAAAATACCCTCCCTTTACTCTTTTCGATATAGCTTTTTGTTGTAACTTAAATGATTGGTTCATATTTAAACGTTTATATACCTTTATATATTATAACTAATAATATCAAAGACGTTTAAATGCACTATATACATGCACGACTTTTGAAGGTATGTTGGGTTACCTCCAATGAAAAACGTTAATATTAGTAAAGAGTTTAGTAGTAGTATTAAATTTACAAAATATTGTATTAGATACTAGCTGTTGCACGCAGCTTTGCCCGCGTTAGCTTATTTAACTTTTTTTTATGTTAGTTGGATAGGCAAACTGGCAAACGTACCACCTAATGGGAAGTGGTCGACGTCGCCCATGAACATAAACTAGTTTACCTGGAACGAGCCCAGGCAACTCATTTATGTGTTGCCTATCCTGAGACATAAGATGTTAAGTCTCGGTGCCAGTAATTACACTGCCTGTCTTGCCCTTCTCTCCGAAACACAGCAAAGCTGTTTCACGGGAGAAACAAGCAAGACATGTAGCCGGGAGCGCGGCACAGCGCTTCCCTCCCACCGGTAAACACCTATAAGTTACAACGTAATGTTATATAGCCTTCCTCGATAAATGGGCTATTTAACACGGAAATAATTTTTCAAATCGGACCAGTAGTTCCTGAGATTAGCGCTTTCAAACAAACAAACTCTTCAGCTTTATATTATTAGTATAGAGGTAGATTATGGGAAATAACAAAGTTGATCTATGCTTATTAAAAGGACTTCTTTTTCTTAGAAAATATTTGTAATATAAATATGACGTACTGACATATCTACAGTGGTCACGGCCTAAGGTAGCATAAGTAATATCAGCTGCCATTACACGCTCAATGATAGCTTCCTTAATATTGGGAAGGAAGACGTGGCTGGTCCTCTGACTCGGCCGACTTTTCACACCATCAATAATAATAATAATAATAAATCATTTATTATCAGGCACTATATGGCCCATAGATATATACCTTACACACTAACATACATAATATATTATATTACACAAGGGTTAGTATAAAACCTTAAAATTATGTTAGTAACTCAGCCATCAAACTTAGCCATATCAAAAACGATTCTTCACGATATCTTCCTACTTCTACGTTCTTAATTTTTTCTCCTGTCTTGGTGTTCATAGCAAAAATATATTCAACTGAATAAATTATGATAATGAAGATTTATTGCTTCAAAGATGCTGATGATAAAATTTCATTTACCATTACTTGTATTCTCATTGTTATTATTGGGATATTCAAATAGTGAATATGACGTGTACATGTCGCGTGCATGTGTCCTGCATGTGACAAGGCAATGGATGATACGGACTCGAGCATATCAGTGTTACAGATGGATTAATTAAAACGCTTTTGTTTATAGTACAAAATTAATTTTTAAATTCAATTCTGTAATAATGTATGACGTGTTAAAAATGTCTCAAAATATGGATAGTGATACCTACTAGAGATTCTATACCTTCAACCATCTAACCATCGCTTGTGAGTTAGTGAGCTTCACAAGCGGCCCTTAAGGTCGGTCCCAAAACACCCGTCCACGACGGTTGCCTGTTATCGCGCGGGAAGGAGTACTCCAATAGGTATGCCGCATGAGCTTCGCCTCGAGATCCGTGCCACTGCTTTCTAAGATGGGAATGGAAGACTCAATCGCACTCTGAGATCCTAGGTTCCAATCCCGTCGATGCAACATTCCATTTTTAGTCTCCTACAGATTATATACTCTTGTTTAATATTTTCAGGCTTAACTTTGCACGATTTTTTCTTAAAAAATAAATAAATTGAACGTAAATATCAAATATTTACTTGTATCCTTGATTTTCCAAAAATCTTTTCCAAGAATAAGTAAAAATGGAAAGTGATCCAGACCAATTAGCAAAAAATATAATTGAAACAATAATAAAAACAAAGATGGAAAGAATATTAGCGCCAATTACTTATATAGAGTTTTTAAATATCATTATTACAAAAATACAATAATTAAATATAATACTGTAACAGACATAATATATATTTTTGGATTAACAATAGCTGTTAAATAGAGCAAAGCAGTCAAGACAGTTTGGGGTGAGTCCTCAATCCTTGAATGTTCTATTTTCTAAGTTTAAAGGCAACGTGGGGATTTTTTAGAACTTTAGAGACTTTGCCTCCCTCATGTGAACGAAATGAGACTAAGGTCATCACATTATTCGAAGGAGGGTAATAGATAATTATTTTCGCTTTATTTACTAAACAGCCAATCAGTAACAGGTACCAGTACAGGTAACCTTACCCCGAGTCCGTTAGACGGGAGGCAGAAGGTGCGCATAACATCTCCTTCGCACTCCTGTCCGTCAATGACGGCACGTCCGTCCCACTCTCT
This sequence comes from Helleia helle, assembly GCA_963853865.1. Lineage (NCBI taxonomy): Eukaryota > Metazoa > Arthropoda > Insecta > Lepidoptera > Lycaenidae > Helleia > Helleia helle. Next base: position 2,973,473 of record OY971420.1, read on the forward strand.
TGAATGTGTTGGGCCGAGTTCTCCACCGCGCCGCCACACACGTGACAAGCTGGTATCGGCTCCTTCCTGGCCATACGACAGCCAATAAGCTTGTTTCAGGTTATTTCGAAAAATGTCTGCCTTCTCGGACAAAACTATTTTTGTCTTGAAAAATAAGCTCGTGATAAAAACAAAGCAGTTGGTATAATAAGGTAATTACAATAAGTTTCAATATAAAGTATGAACTTTATCAAGATAAAACTTTTACTCAGAATTTCAACATTACGCGCAAATCTCCGATATCTTCAATTAACTAATATTATCATCTATTTTATATTCACTGCTTCACCCGCCTTAAAATCTCAAAACTATTATTTTGTTCCTCCAAAAAAAACCTGACTTTCTCAATAACTGTGTTGTCAAATGCAAAACGATTTTTTGAAATATCACAAATAATTCCAGATTAACTGTTTAAACAAATAAACCTTTCGGATTTGTTGTTATTGTATGTTAAGTAAGAAATAATCGATACGAAATACCATACATGTCACACCATGGACCACAACCGACGCCAGGAGGCTGTGTGGTCGCAGACTGCACGGTAGGCGGGGGGCAACCCCCCAATCAAAAGTGAGCCGAATGGGCTCACACTAATCCGATGAAGCATTAGGGCCTTCGGGCCATTAGCATAGATCCATCCGAAAAAAAAAAAAAAAAAAAAAAAGTCACACCATGAAAACAAAAAAGATTGGTCTGAAATATTGTCTAGTATGTGTCATAACATACCCTTTACTCCCACACAAAGAACGCAAACAAGTGAACAACAGAAATTAAACCGATATGACATCTTAAATGGTTCTCGAAAAATCGATTACACATAAATAACATAAGGAGCTGAAGTGGATTTTAATAAAAACGTCGGCTTAGCATACGTGTTCGCTGATAAGTTATATTTTTGACGTGACAACGTCTTAAATTAGGTTGCGGCTGGGAGTCACTTATGAAAAAGTGTAACGCTCGGTAACGTTACGATGAGTCACCGAAACGATGTCACGTAAAATCTTCGCCCGTAAAACCGACTTTACAGGCAACCATTTTTGCGATAGCTCCTAAAATATTATATATATTATATATATAATATATAATATTAAATTACATGGTGTGAAAGAAAATATGTGCGTGAAATGATTTAGGTATTTCTTTTATTAATTGACAAGTATTAATACTGCAACGTCTATTTTAACCATCGAGCATAAAACCAGATAGAGTAGTAATGTGAACAATAAAATTCCGAAACGGGTCAGTGATTTGTCACTGACGTAATAGGAATTTAACCAACCAGTGATCTGTATTTACGTCCCATCGGCCAATCATCCATAAATGGCCATCATTCGTCAATCAGAGACGCGAAATTTGTTTTCATACAAAACACATAATATTACCGCTCTATTTCTGTTATATTATCGATGGTTTTTAGCTTTTTAATTGCCACGATGAATGTGACTCTTTTTAGAAGATAAAATACTATTAGTGAGATATACTTATACGATAGATATATGTCATCCCACCACGTTTTTTGTTATATCTCGAAGGGATAAGGCATCACTTTCAATGAAAGCTTCCAAGCTGATTCAATTTTTCCACTCCTACAACAATTGCCCTTACATTTCAACCAATTTATACAAAACCTTGGCAAATTATATATTAGAATCTGCCTCAGATTTGGTGAAAACAGCATCAAAATTTATCCAGTAGTAATACTTAAAATACAGAAGAAACGCAGTTTTTTAACGCGATAAGGCAACCGAGCAGTCTTATGGTGACTACCGACGCCCATAGACATCCGTACAATTAAACGTTATGCAGATGCGTTGCCCGCCTTTTACCCCCCCCCCCCCTGTAGGACCGGAAACTTGCAAACCGCACAAACAGCATAGCTGTCACTTGACGCCGCGGCCGGTGTAACGTGAGCGAGAAGTACCTCTCTTACTGCGTAGATATACAAAATAATTAACAATAATTCAAAGTACATAGAACTCAAGACCTAAGGAAGTTCAAAATGGAAACTTCATTTGTCCTATTGTTATATTCATGATATTTCATTATAAATTTCAAATTCTTTTTTGTACAAAACCCAACAGTGTAAGAGGTAATCTCTGGTTGTGCGGATATGACGTATGGGTTTCGACTACTCGTTTGCCTTCCTATTCTATGAAAAAAATTACATCACCAAATTAAAATACAATAATATAGAGCCGGTCTTATACATTTAAATTATAATTAAAACCTAGATCTTGTATTAGTCAAATCGTCATATCAAGCAATAAAGAAAACAGAAAGAAGACTTTGAAGTAGATTGTTAGTAATAAATAAATTCTTAAAATGAATATTTCAAAATTAAGACATTTAAGTAGTTATCAAGTCGTTTGATCGTTATTACCAGCTCGTATCCATTTCACTTTACAAAGAACATAATGACCATTGACATGATTGGCCATTTTGCAAAATTATCTATTTAAGTTTAAAAAAGCTTTCTGTCATCCAATATATTCTACATTCAGAGAACCGCATAAACAGTATTTTTAAACATGTGGTAAGCTGATAAGAGGCTTGTCGCATTTGCCTCATACGTATATATAGACCAGTCGTTGATGGGCGGGCTACCATTACCTAATGCGCTTTATGTGAATTATGAATGCGTTTGGACGAAAGACGTATCATCTGTTGCAGAGTATGTCTGGCTTATGTTCTAGAATAATCAATGGATTTCTGGATGGATTAATTTTCAAATATTCATTTATGTTAAGTAGGCAGACGAGACGATGACGTGTTATTATTTTGCCCATAACATAGCTATTTGCTGCGACTTGCAACACGTTAAATTTGCAGTAGTATTTTTTGATATTGATTATTTCGGCTTCGATACTTTTGAGATCATGATCAGAGGCTTAAAAATTAAAGAACAGATAAAAGGAAGTCAAAATTGATCTACATTAATAATGTGAAGTGATGATATGATGAAATTAATAATGTTAAGAATATTAATATGTGTGGAATATACTAGCATACTATCAAAACATTCCTTATGTATCGGCATGTGAGACTTTGTTCAAGGATTTTGCTTGTTAGCTATCACACGAGGTGTTCAACGTTTGTGAACTTTGTGAGCAAAGGCTTCGTTCTATACATAAGCCCTTCGACACACAGCTTTGTACGGGAATTTTAGTTGTAACGGCTTAATTTTCACAAATAGATACTTACGGATAGTTGTAGTTATGAATTTTGTACGTTATCGCGTGGAGAAATTAACAAGGGAAAGAAAATACTAAGGAAAATTTGGCTGAAGAATGATCGATGATGTGAATAAGAATAACGCAAGTATTACTGCAAGAGAAGTGTCAGAATTCAACATCCTGGGCCAAAATATTGGGAAGAATATATTATATACATTGAGGCTCCAACAGAGTTTGTACCTTGATAGAAGGGATTTAATAGGACTTTCTCACTCGTAAGGACAAAAACTTTCGCCTAGACGTGAGTCTTTACTTATTTATTATACTGGCTTTCAGAGAAATTTTAATTGCATTTAGTTTTTTTTTTTCATTAATTTGTATTGTTGATCATTTTCGAAGCCTAAATCCTGTTTGTTGAAAAATATGTTGAACGTCAGGGGCGTCCCGCAGATATTTAAAATATCCAGTTTTATGTCATAGGGAGGCAACTGAGCAGTCGGAGCCTTATGGTGACTACCGACGCCCATAGACATCCGCACAACCAAAAATTAGCAGATGCGTTGCCCTCATATTCCCTATACCCGGTATACCGTACCACCGGTAACTCACAAACTGCACGAAACACGACAGCATAGCTTTCACTTGATGCCAGTGTTATGTGAGTAAGAAGTACCACTCAGGTCGTGCCAGCCCAGTTCGGCTGCAAAGCAGCACTACCTCTTACTAAATCCTTCAATCAATCCACTTTATGTTACAATTCATAATCAATACAAATCTATAACAAAAGAAGCCACAAAACCAAGAAATATAGTATACGTGATATCACAGCGACATGCCACTTGTGGTCACGGTGTTGGAGTCGATGTTACTGCGAAGGCGCGCCAATAGATGTTGCCGAAAGACGTCGGTCACCGTGATAAGGAAACAGTATCAAAACTGACATTCCAAAAACTTTCAATTGCATCATTTTAAATTCCTCGTTTAATTTAAACCTCCACAGATACGGTAATCCAGAACTTTTCTATCTTCTTATCTTAAACATGTGTTAAGGTTTGTAATGGAATACCTCCGAAGCCTTGAAGGAACCAGTTTTTTTTATGTTATTCGGATAGGCAAACTGGCAAACGTGCCACCTGATGGTAAGTGGTCGACGTCGCCCGTTAACATAAATCAGCCCACCCGGAACAAGCCCAGGCAACTCATATATGTGTTGCCTATCCTGAGACATAAGATATTAATTCTCTATTCCAGTAATTACACTGCCTGTCTTGCCCATCTCTCCGAAACGCTGTTTGACGGGAGAAACAAGCAAGATGGTGGTACCCATGCAGCCAGGAGCGCGGCACAGCGCTTTCCTTCCACCAGTTTTTACCAAGCTTGACAGGTAATAGTAAGTAAGCTTTGTATGAGGTAGTGCCTTGCTGCTTTGCAGTCTTGGGCCGGCACGACCGGGGTGGTACCTCTCACTTATATGATACTGGCGTAATCTGGACTGGATGGGGTGAAGGAGGGCAACGCATATAACCTCTTGTGCGGATGTTTATGGCGTCGGTAGTCACCTAAGGCCGGACTGCTCATTTGTCCCTCTATGATACAAAAAAATTGAAAGAATCGCGAACTAAAAATAGCAAGCCTCCCATTATTGGCAAGAAACTGTCTTTATTATATCTAACAACACGCCAAGTTGTCTCAGTTTGCGTACGGAAGTTTACAAATCTGTGAGTGGATTGGTAAAGGCTTCGAGACGGAGCTCCCTCCCCTCCCCAGGGGGCGGGTCAATGACCGCACGTTATGCAAACCTCCCAGCCTGATAACGTTGTGATACAGCTTTTAGTGTTTACGTAGTAGCTTTCACGATGTTAAATTCAGTTTGATAGTTCAAAGGACTTAAATGTTTGATATTTAGTAATAGAAGGCCTTTGTTTAGTTCACGGAGTAGTTACATTATTTCGTTAGTGGAAAATATACTTGTAGGTACCCAAAGTTTGACCTAGTCAGGATACTAATGCGGGGTTTTGAAGTAAAGGCGTTATACGCTTAAGACGTCGATACACTTTAATGTTCTGATAAATTATTTCTGTTTCACGAAAGCGCTATTGGTCATTTTTTATGGTTATTGAAACTATTTCATTTAGGGGCATGAGTAAAGGACTGGTGATAAGTGATGAATATATAAACGAATTCAAATATAATTTCTTTTCGGAGAAAAACGTCTATATGTATATTTTTTATATACGAGTATACTCAACTAGCAGTAGCATCGATACAATCACAGCTCTTCATGGCAATCAACACTCAATTATAAACGGGTTTCTAGACAAATACTAAAAAACGTTGTTCGTTTAAATACACTAATTTCGTAACTACCAGTCTAATTTAAAAATATAGCATTTCAGAGATATTGAGATATTTATTTTAGAGAAAAGCATTTTTTTTGTGACGGGCCGTAACGCAGAAACGTTTTTATTGATATGACAAACACTGATAGCAATAGGGTAAGTCTTTTTGTCATATCGAATCCTATGTCCAATAGAAGCAGATAATAAAGAAAAGTAATAAAGAAGGCTATACTAAATCGACGTGAGCGACGATGGCCTAGTGGTTATGGGCTCGGCCTCTTGAGTGAGAGCCGAGAGGTCCGGGTTCGATCCTGACCCCCCCCCCCTGTGATACCTAGAAATGGGTTTTTCTAAATTTCTACCTTCACCTGACCATCGCTTACTCACCGGTGAAGGAAACATCTAGAGAAAACCTGCATACCTGGTGAGATTAAAAGTCTTTGAAGGTGTGTGAAGTTCACCAACCCGCATTGGGCCAGCGCATCGGTGGCCTATGGCCTATGACCCTCTTCGCCTGATTTCGAGGAGGATACCTGTGCCCAGCAGTGGGACATATAAGGGTTGATATTATTATTATATTATATTATTATATACTAAATCGAGCTAAGTTAAAAGTTCCTAATTAAGATTTTAAGCACTAAGTAACATAAGTAGAGAGTGGAAATAAAAATTTGATATATTATTATAATAACAGGAAAGGTAAAACGACTCTTTTCATTAGGATATGACGTACACCATAGACTTAGAATATACTATAATATATGTTAACGTACACAGATGTACCAAATAATACATTTATCATACAAATTAGCTAGATTGAAACTCACGACCACATCTTATCTATCAAATATAGTTTATTTTTAAGTTACGTTAATTTAGCTTGACGAAGCTATTGCACGTTCGGTTATATAAGTTCAAATGAAAGTACTTAGTATCCGAGTTATCCAGTAACTGTTTCTATGACTCACCGGATCTCGGTTATTCTAAGCCGAAGTATATATAGTTATAATATTATTTTGCTGTTTTTATTTTAAGATAATTAAACGAATTATTGATTTACCAGTGAATACGCGTATTTCATCATAAAAGCTTTGCTGTTTTGGAAAGAAGATAACATATGGGTAGTGAGACTTAATCGTGGCAAGGGATCGGTCGTCTTGACGTTGACGTTCATTGAAGGAGGCCTATGTTCAGTAGTAGACGGATAAAATCTGATGATGTTGATGTTGATCATAATACTATATACACTGTGTCATCATCATCCTAGGATAGAATACGCATCCCCCCCCCCCCCCAAGGTTCAAGCCTTGTCGTGGCGGTGGGGCTCAGTAACCTAGGATGAGCCGCTGCACCTTGGGTGAAGCTAATTGCGGCGAGGGGGCTCTTTGTACCCCTCTTAAAAGAAGAGGGAACAAAAGATTAGGTTGAAAGTTGAAAAGGTCATGACTTATACCTTGCATTAGGTCATAGGTAATTTTAATCCCGAAAAATTGAAAGCTCCTGCAGAAATTACATTTGCCTTATTAGTCAATGAGCTTTTACGGTAGTAACATATAATATCATTTTTATTAGTAGTAATAATTCATAATTTCCTCTATTTATATAAATTATCCTCAATTGAAATGTCAAAAACGATGTAATTGTCAAACATGCAAAAATATGTACTGGTATGGTACTAGCCGTGTCTCAATAACACACGTTTGAATTTTATAATATTTATAAGGATAAACACAGCTTATTTGTTTATTTTTTATCACATTTTAGCAAGGATATATTATATAGCTTATAATATAGCTTTTTTGAACTCCACACCGGCAAAGCTGAGGGCAAAAGCTATTCTCCAATAACAATAAAAATCGGTCCAATGCGAGTTGAACTCGTGCGCTGAGTGTTCCATACCAGCCATTATGCTACCATAATAAAATTCGTATCATTTTTATAGGTGGCTAGTCCTCTAAATTGTATGAGGGCCCAACCCAGAGGGACACCCTTCAATTTGCAACTTTTTTATTTTTTCTTTAATATTGCTTTTTGCCAAATTTCGTAATTCGATGTCAACGGGAACTACCCAAGGTTTTGACCCAAAACCTATAAGCTACTTCCTACTACAACTTAGAATTGTCAATTTCGGTTAAAAGCAAGATCTTACAGCACAAGTAAAGATTATAATATTTCTTACAATACATTCCTTATACACACACTAACTATATGAGCACTTCTTTTGCTTGAAATAAATATTTCTTGAAACAATTTGAACAACTTGAAAGAACACTTGAAACCTATCATTTTATCATCTATTTATAACTTTTTTTTATTTTTTTTCCAAATGAGTTGATTCGGGTGCTAACGCTGCGTGTACTCTTATGTAACTGCTATTTCTATGTTAGTTGGTTGTGTATTTAAGCTAGGTCTATTTATAACTATCAGTTTAAATATATCAAAATTTACTCTTAACTTTTCTATCATTTCATATATACTTTCTATCAACCAAAGACTGTACGGGTACGTCTCAGCCCGTACACAAACGAACTATTCTTTTCTATTCTATTGTAATGTTAAGTAAAGGAGAGAAAATATTCGATGAGCCTTAATGAATTATGAGTGGTTGAAGACGAAAGACGCTACAGTGAAGATACTAATATTTCATTAGTATTTGTGTTAGTATGTAGTAACTGCAGTTTCATCCGAGTACTTCCCATTCCTTTCGGAGTAACGTATAATCTATATTATTGTGAAGTTTCATTAAAATCCATTCCGTAGTTTTTGCATGAAAAAGTAACAAACATACATCCACACATTCTTATAAACTTTCGCGTTTATAAAATATATTAGTAGGGTTTTAATAGATACATTAAATATGTAAATATTAACAACCATTGCAGGTTTACATGTTCTATAGATTACTAAACAGAATAATTCTCATATTGTTTTCTAATGTTTACGCGAATTTCACTCATTATAATAAAACAATTTTTTACGGATTTTATCGCGGTTTATTAAGATTTTTACAAGCCCGACGTTTCGGATACTTTACAGCAACCATGGTCACGGGAGGACTGAGGTGTCATACGTCCTATCATTACAAAGTTATTCGAAACTACCCTATGATACATCAATATTTTGGTCAGTCCTATCTACGCAGAAAGTGCTAACTGTATCTTTAATCTGTGACATATTATGCTTGGATTTTGATTTGATAATTTTAATAATGGGATCCCAAGCAGGTGGTAGAAGCCAGCCATCTTCTCTATTGAAATTAGGATGTTTTTTAATTTCAATAGCCTCACGGATCATCCTTGGTTGGAATCTGTGTTCTTTTGCGAGGACGAAACGTCGGGCTTGTAAAAATCTTAATAAACCGCGATAAAATCCGTAAAAAATTGTTTTATTAGAATAATTCTCGTCATTATCAGCGTATTCCGCTCTCTAATATTGACCTGTTTCAAGACGGAACGCTAAGATGGTTTCGTATGAAACTTGATCAGCTAGGTGAACTAGGTTTATGAGTGGCCTTGATAAAAGTACTGTACATATCCTTATCGATACGCATTAAAGGCTTTGAACTTGAACTGAAACAAAATGCATGAAGCATTAATACTTTGTAATTCAATTACTGTATATGAATTTCAATGTAGTTTCATATGAGATTTACTTTAGGTGAAACACGCGAAGGCTAACAAGAATATGAAACACATGACCTGCTTGCTTGCTATCATTTACATCATCAATTGTGATAAATGGTTGAGAGTTTTTGAGGCTACAGTTATATTTACAAAGATTTTATTTTACCGGTAGAAGGGATGCGCTGTGCCGCGCTCCCGGCTGCATGGGTACCACCATCTTGCTTGTTTCTCCCGTGAAACAGCTTTGCTGTGTTTCGGAGAGAAGGGCAAGACAGGCAGTGTAATTACTATCACCGAGACTTAACATCTTATGTCCCAGGATAGGCAACACATAGATGAGTTGCCTGGGCTCGTTCCGGGTGGGCTGATTTATGTTCATGGGCGACGTCGGCCACTTTCCATCAGGTGGCACGTTAGCCAGTTTGCCTATCCAACTAACATAAAAAAAAGAAGATTTTATGGCATTATCTTTATACTACCCTAATTTTATACAGTATCTACATAAGAGTCATTCAGTATAGCGTGGTCATTTGTATTTTTTTCTATCTATGCTATGATTTAGGAATAATATAATATTTTACCCCCAAAGAATAGTTAATTTAGCCCTGTTTGGTTACCTCGAGGTAGCCCATAATCTTGTATATAATTATTATTCTCAGCTGCAAAAATGGACTCAAATGAAATTTGATCCACAAACAATTTCAAAACCCACAAAACTTTCCAGATTTCTATATAGGATATAATTAATACAAAGATGTTTGTAAAAATACATTTCTCTCGCAATATCTCTTGATCAATATACAATCTTAAAAACGTGTTTCGTTCTTTATATTGCAGCTTGTACGGTCGCGTTAATTGAAGGAGGCCTATGTTTTTTGAGTGAACGAATAAAGGCTGGTGATGATGATATTGCAGCAAGTAGGTACTCTGAACGTCAAGACGGCCGGAGGCCGGCCCCACCGCTTCGGCGTTAACTCATAAGTATAATATTACACTTTTTACGTACACAAAATTTTTATTTTATTTTATTTATTTTTAATATTATATTATAATATTAAATATATCATATACTAGTTATGTCCAGCGATTTCAGCCGCACTAAAATAAAAAAAACGAAACATATAGATTTGTTAATTGGACTCAAACGGAAAAGTTTTCCATTAATCCGACTGGCGGTTAAAATAAACACGCCCCATTACGCCCTAATATTAGTTAGTTTATAAAATAACACGCTTTATTATATTGGTGTTAAATAACTAACGCGATCGTCCATACAAAATTGTATAATGTAACCAAATAGGATTCTGACGTCCCAAATCAAAATAAAATGAAGGAGTTAGAATAACAATATGGCAGGAGCTCACTACAGTTACATCACATCTCAGATGACTAACGCCAAATCAACTCTCAATATATAACAGCATATTGATAACAAGGTTTTTTTTACTAACAATTAATTTTATTACACAATGTCAACATGGTCCCTTAGTAAGCTCGTAAGAACTTATGCTACTAAAAATATATGACACGATCTATATCCCTACAAACTATCTACAGTTGGCGGGAATAGAACCCGCGACCGATGCGTGCAGCGCCTGTCAACCACTCTACTATTATTGTTGCGTTGAACACGCTAGAAAATTAGTGTGACATAATAATATGGGTTGATATATTCTTACTATCATCATTATCAGTATGCAACCGTCCGCTGCTGCACATATTAGGCTCTCACAATGAAGTTCACAGAACAATATTACCCTAGCGAAGAATTAGAATTTAGAAGGTCAACTTCATACAATAAAGTTTAGGACCGGACACAGCTGCCATCTCTGTTAGTCCCACAGAAACTGTTTGAGCGGCAATTTTAAATAACCCTGATTAGCATGTTTTTTTATTCAAAATAGATTATACCTACTCTGGCTTCAGAATTGATATCGACACTTCCATAAACAGATCTTATAAGTGTCCTGAATCAATTCAAAAGTTAAATTATTCATGATATCACATTAAATAAAACAATTATAATTTTGTGCTAATTTTTTATACACCTCAGTTAACATTTACTATTTCTATAAACAATAATATACAATCCTAACCATTTTTATACGTTAAAATTTCCAACTGCTTCCTTCATAATAATAGTTTTATTGATATTATCACTAACTAATAAAATAACACGTAACTATTGTCTTTGTCACTAAAAGTCCTATATCACTTTCACTTCACATGATTACGGAGATGACTGGCTCAACTCAACTCAAAAGCAGTAAAACTTCAACAAAACGACAGTAATTACATTTATATTTCAAACTATGAAAACCTAAATGAAAACAAACAAAGCAGCCATTTTATAAAATTCCAAGTTAAAACTTCAATTGTAGTAATGTTACCATTGCATAAAATTAATATAAAAATTTTCACTATATATATTTTATTTTACTTTTTAAACACAAAATGCTCAACAATTAATGTTTTAAAACTTATAATAATAGTTAAATAATAAGTTAAATATTTTTACTAATAATAACTCTTCAGCTTTGTAAGTTTTTTTTATTATGAAAGACCCATTTTTATTTATAGGCTTGCAGCACTGAACAATCCCCAAATAGGTCTCAAATAATGTCGAAGTTGACCACCCCTGATGAAGATGGCCAATACCCCGCCAATCACATCCAACTTGGCTATACGAATCTGAAGTTGATGCTGCTTGATGAAAAAAATAAGTATGGAGTTTTAGGTATAAATTATAGAGTATAATAATATTTCACCATCATATTAGACACAAAAAACATAACATAATGTCTAAAAACATAAAATATATGAAAAAACTGCACAGAATTTCTAATGTTTATCATTTTCGGTGGATGAATAATACATGCCGGTTTCCGCATTCATACTGCCCATAGACGCATGCGACGATTATAATATGGAGATCAGACTTGCCCAAAGTGCTTATTTTAATATTTCAAAGCCTAGAAGTGTAGGCCAAGTTTAACATTACCAAATTTATACGCGCCGTAACAAAAATCGTTCTTATTTTATCTATAACATGATAAGAGTTTTGTATTAATTTAACGATGACAGACGTGTATAATCGTATGTGAACGTCACACATGCTATAGCATCACTACTGCATCACTAGGACTGTTTCTTATGCATACTACTTGGGTGCTTACCGCGTTTTAATTTCCCGTAATAATATTAATATAAATATGAATAGTGATCGCGTTAGTTTAAAACAATATTTTTTATTGTTGACAGTTGACTTGTTCAATAATTCACTTGCACTGGAAAATGGTAAGACATCAAGGTCTTGTTTGTCAGGCCCAGGCAATATAAACGAAGTGCCAGTTTTTTCAAGGAAAAAATCCATTACTTTATTTTAAGTCAATGCGTCCTGCATTGGAAATTTAGGCGTCAATAATCTCAATTTTCTTCAGTAATACTAAAACGAATGAAAAATAAGTTGGTGTCTTGATAGTACATTATAAAAACCATATTTTTTGTTTTCGATACATGATTATCAAACATACCTCTTTTTAAAAATAGATTCACAAATTATGGGCAAACGGGACCGGTTTAAGCCTTTCTCCGTAGATGAGTACATACTTTTTAAAATTATACTAGCGGCCCGGTACGTGCTTCGCTACGTATAAAGTAAAATAAAAAAAAAATGGAACATCAAATTAATTTATTCAAACAAAAAAAAAATATTATTAATTGCTAGCTATTTTAAAACTTGATGTTGTACTGTCAACACTGAAAAAAGTTTCAATATGACCCTAACTGAAAAAGATTCAATTTTACAGCAAAATCTCCATTAACAAAATGATCCGCCATTTATTGAATTAAAAAAATATGGTAAATGAAGAACCGCTCGACCGATTTTGTGCAAACTTCACATAGCCCATCTACTAAATAGTCCGAATAAAGCCTAAACATTTTGTTGGGATTGGTGAGTCCGTTCTTACGAAAAGTGGCATTGATTTTTATATATAAAGATAAGGAATTTCTCAAATTATCGTTTGTAACTAAATAAAATAACAAAAACCATTTTGTAGTTTACGTTCTTTAGTCATAAGCTCGCGTGCGTTTGGAGAGTCTTGTCCTGCTCAGGACGCTCAGTCGCCTCTATCGCGTGCCTGATTTTAGAATTATTATTTAATATTATTTAATAATGCAATGATGCTTCGCCTTACCGTATTATAGAAGAGGCACTGTAAGATTCTTAAACAGAGATTATGTGTTACGGTGACATTTGTACATCTACACCATACCAATATCCGCCTTGAAAGCCGCACCCACGGCGGCTTAGAATATTCAATCTTCAAATATAAAAATATCAAATAAAATATTTTCTGTCACAGTAAAAGACTAGGACGTTGCAGGGCAACAATTAGCTCTCCTCTCCTTTATACAATTCAAGCCAATTTAGGTCTATTTATTTTCATATTTATACTTTTGTTTTAAACTAACGCGATTACTATTCATATTTACTCGAATTTTTAACGTATCCATGATGACGAAAAAGATAGAAATGCGATGAAAATGTAACACTAATCAATAAACAAATGACTGCTTTTGGAAAAAGAATTCCATGTTTTAAAATAAAATTAATTTGAAATTAGAATTCTTAGCCAAACAAAAATTATTTTGATTTGAAATGGCCAAAACTGCAGAGCGGTAATTTCATAGGTAAAGACCTAATTTATTATTGTTACGGGCGCTTACCGCGTTTAAAGATTTATTGAGGTCCCGATATTTCGGCAATGTTTCAATCGCCATCCGCGCCTTATGCATTATTAATAATGTTTTTTTGGGTTTAAAGTCCTAAAAATTCTTTATTTTAAGGGAAAGTTGCGATTAGTATCGTAGTAAGTACTAAGGAATTATAAGATATTTTATTACTTATTATTACAGGCCTATTTTTCGTGCTGGTATGAAAATATATGTCGATTGATATAGATATATTATGTCAATACTTTCATCATAATTAATTTCTTATATAATAGGTAGTCGAGTAGTCGAAGCCTTTTAGCGACTATCGATGCCCGGGCATACACATCCGCATACACCCATCCCATACCCCATACACATCCGCACAATTATACACATGTGTTATTCCAAAACAATTCTATAATAGTTTTATTCTCTAATCAATAGAGAATAGAATCTGATTGCTTACAAAACTCATTTATTTTAAATATCTAATTCATATAATATTCGTTTTAGACTTAAATTATTCGAAAGCCTTTCGATACGCAAGGAAGAAATATTCTTCTATATTTTTATATCAAAGAAATAAGATTATATAAAACTATGAACTTGCGTTCCAAAGCCTTTCGCATATTTATAATTGAAGATAAATATACTTACTTTTTATGTTGCGATTTTTACGACGTTTTGTACCTACGAAACGTATTTACATGTTAATCTTAAATGTTTTATTTTTACAAAGGGACTGATTAAAACTGAATTTTCGATTGTTTCAACTTTTAAATACAGTAAGAAATTTTATCAAATACTGGGATCTGTGATGGACATATCAAATCCTAATAAGTAATTCTAGATAAAACATTTTATATCTTAATTGAAAAGGACTGACATATGTGCACTTATATCTAGCAGAATTGTCAGTGCAGTGCTCTGCGATGATCTACCCTCTTTTAAAATTGCCTTTCCTATTCAAACTTTTCACTTTTATGTTACCAAGAATGCATTTACTTGCAGGCAACATTTAACATGAAACATCATGCACGTTGTATTTTAGTTTAAACATTACATGCCACATATAATACATTAATTATATTCTTTCACATGCTACAATTTAAACAAACCAGCAGCAAAAGAAACATTGAAATTATCCACATTGAAAAACATAGAAGGAACGTCACATGTGCACAGTATGAAAGAGTAAGTTGGTTGTAACAGAAAACAAATATTTTAAGATTTAGATAAAATGTTGCTAACTTTTGTTTTATTTTATAAAAAAAATAAGTGTTTTATATCATGAATACGCATATTTAAAACATCTTTCTCTAATAAAAGAAATCGGATAGAAGGCAACATTGTTTCGTAACTAAATCCCTTTACGAAACTGTAGTAGACGCGCCTCAAACTCATGTTAGCCTGATAAAATTGTAAAATATGCCAGGGCATATTTTACAATAAAATAAGCCGATTAAGACCTGTCTTGATCGGCTTATTCCAGTTTTATTGAAAAATCTTACTAAGTATCAAATGAATTTAAAAATTAAAAGAAAATAAAAGTTTCTGAACAATAGTTTAAAAATGTTTAGTGGTTTAGGATTACAGTTGCTTGCTTATGTAGGTATACATAATTTATAAACGTATATATTATTTATTCGATTTTATAAGCCACAAGGCTTCGCAAAAGAACATCAATTCCAATCAAGGATGATCCTTGAAGCTATTGAAATTAAAAAACATCCGAATTTGAATAGAAACGATGCCTAGCTCTTACCACCTTAACATACTATAATACACCTAATAACTTTGTTACGTTAGGCCGTATGACACCTAAGTCCTTCCGTGACCATGGTGGCTGTACAGTATCCGAAACTTCTGGCTCGTAAAAATCTTAATAAACCGCGATAAAATCCATAAAAGTTGTTTCATTATACTTATAATAAATATGTATAAAGTATATATTACTTAAGTTAATTCCATAGTGCTAAAAAAGTTAAATTAGCAGTTACAGTTGTTTTATTTCACGAAAGCGGGTGGGCCATATTTGTAGTATACTAAAGAACGCAACGTCTGTCGCATCTCAATGCGACAGACGTTGCGTTCTTTAGCGCGTAACTACAGGCAGCGTGTCAGCGAACTGAGCTGAGCGCTCCCGAGCTTACGCACGCAAAGACATACGCATATGCATGTGCATTTGCAAATAAGGATGGCTCAACGGCTTTCGTGAAATAAAACATCTATAGCTTAGAATCGTATTGTTTATATTCAGATAATAATGTTATTAGTGTATTAGGGACAACTTAGTGCTAACTACCCGTAATGCCGGCTAAAAGATCAAAGTAGGCTGTAAACATAACCCCGTTCATTAATTAAAAGAAAGTTCACCGAAACAAACCTACATTCTGAGACCAAGGTGAGTCTTACGATGGTATGTAATGTAAGATGGTATGTAGTGCCGGTATATCTTACAATGCTGCACGAAAGGAATAATCACGATGGTGTCTAAGTTGGCAGGCGGTACAAGAGCACCCTTCCACAGGCAAATACTAAAATTCTTTCTAGTGAGAGGTAGTGCCATTGCTGCATCACAGCTTGGTCCGACACGACCGGGGTAGACCTATCGCTCACATGATACCAGCGTAAAGTGACAGCTATGCTATCGCACGGTTTGTGAGGCAACGCATCTGCATAAGTTCTGGTTGTGCGGATTTGTATGGGCGTCGGTAGTCAGGAGGCATCCCGCGGGGAAGTGGGTCTCCCCACGCGGGTATGTGGGACTCGCTGCGCCCGAAAGGTAGTAAGTGGACATAGCTCTACCCACTAAAACCCGGCGAGTGCCACCAATGCCGCCTTTGGTGAGGTGCCCCGGATCTAATAAAGAAATAGGGCACCTCGATGGCTAGTCAGTCCCTCAGGCAACCGACGCCACCTCCACCGAGGGGTTGTCCCGCACCACAGAACAACCCCTCCCAATGTTAGGACAATGGGGTGAAGTTCCTGTCCTCGCTCCCTTGCCCCCTGCTCTTTTGTCCCTCTTATAAGAGGTACAAAGAGCCCCTACGGCTCAATTAGCTTCTCCCAAGGTGCTGTGCTCACCCGTGGCTACTGAGCCCCACCGCCACATCAAGGCCTGAACCATGGTGGGCAAACTTTGCTTTTTATGTGTGTTATAAGTATAATTTTATATTATACAACAATAATTACAAATATTGTTTTAAATTACTTCTTAGTATATTTCGTTAGTTCGTGTTCACACGTTCATCACAATATATCAGTTAGGCGCTTCGGAACGGTAACAATGCCACATAATGAAGAGTGACAAAATGAATAATTGTTGTTATCATATATATTTGAATGATGTGTAACTTTAATTAAGATTTGTTAAATGTTTTGAAGTGTGTGTAATAAAAATATGTAAGTAAATATTTAGTTGGATTGGCAAATGGAAAGTCGAGCCACCTGATGGTAAGTGGTCGACGTCGCCCATGAACATAAACTAGTTTACCTGGAACGAGCCCAGGCAACTCATTTATGTGTTGCCTATCCTGAGACATAAGATGTTAAGTCTCGGTGCCAGTAATTACACTGTAATTGTCTTGCCCTTCTCTCCGAAATAGCAAAGCTGTTTCACGGGAGAAACAAACAAGATGTTGGGACTCCAGCAGATCGATTCATACGGTCGGGAAGGTATCGGTGGGAGGAAGGCGCTGCGCTGCGCTCCCGACTACATGGGTACTTGCTTGTTTCTCCCGTGAAACAGCTTTGCTATTTTGCACTAGCGCATCTCTCTCACCGGTGAAATGTACGAACAAAATGTGTACAAAAGTTTTCCGTCATATATTATGACTATTAATAAGAGCGTAACCAGTATGTATACACAATGTAGTTCACAAATATATTAATAAATATATTTTAAACAAAACATAACATAAACAAAATGGCCGGTTATATTCGCCGGGTCCTATCAATGAGTTGTCTACATTGACTTTCAATGCTACTTCGTAACTTGAATTGAAATAATAATATTTAACATACTGTATATATCACTAGTGGCACCGACAGACGTCCTGTACAATTTTTTTTGTGAATCTAAACCATTCTCGAATCCACTTGAACACACACAAAAAAAACATCAAGATCGGTCCAGCCGCTAAGGAGAAGTTCAGTGACATACACACGTACAGAAGAGTTATATATATACAGATTAACAATATTTGTTGTTTAGGAAACAATGAGACAAACATCACATAGTCAAATAATGTTTTATTGAAAACGGCCAATCTTTTTTAAATAATGTTATAGCTACTTCATAATTGTATCACTGTCTATGAGTTTATCACTAATTGTTATGAAAAATTTAAATACACTCGCCAATTTCGCTTGCATAAATAAATTAAAAACTTAAGGGAACCATGATAAGAATATTAAAGTAAATATTTAAACAATTCCTGACGGACCAATTGAACAAATTATAAACATCTTATACATATATATATAACATATTATCAATAAATTAAAAATAATTCTACAGTAAATTCACCATTTTTCATTAGACCAACACTTCTTCAATATTAAGCATATAGAATACAGATATGGCATAATATGAACTGACGGTTTCTGATAAACGTGACATAAGAATACCATAACAATAATATATGTTATAGTTAAGTCAAGGAACCTTTACAGTTTTGACTCAACCCTTCTTATGAGAACATTATTTAAACATATGTTCGGACCTAACTTGCGTAATGAGCGTAATTTATTACGTACTACATAATATATAAACGTCTCGTAGACATACCGTAGACAACTCCAGCTAGACGTAGAAAAGACATCAACGACTATAATTAAGATTACTCACTATTAAGTAATACTTACAAATACTTAATACCAGTTTAATATCTTACTTAATGTCAAGTTGACATTTATGAAGTGGAATATGGGAAAAGCTCTGATTTGTTTATAGAGAGGGGGCAAACGGAAACCGGTTCACCTGATGGTAAGTGATAAGCGATATCCACAGACACCCGCTACACCAGAGGATTAGCAGGTGCGTTGCCGGCCTTAAATTCTTCTGGTATGTTACAAAAAATATTTCACGTAGATTTCGAGTTGACCCTTTCGCGTGAACTTACCAGAAATGTATATTAATAAATAAACACACAACACACCTTGTTTCGGCTGAGGCGGGGTTTCCTTATCATAGAACGTGAGAGCGAAATCTGTGTTCGTCTCAACGTTCAGGGTTTGAGTTGCGCGAACGCACGAAGCGGGCATACCGCTCCACACGTCCATATTACGAGCATACCGACAGGACGTCCACCGCGGTCCGCGTCACACCGCGCACTGAGCTTTCAGAGCTTGGGTTGCGCAGGAGTTCGAGCCAGCGACCCACGAGCCTTCACACGGAACAGTGAGAGTAAAATAATTTCTTATGGACTTTTTTCATATGTTTGACACGTATCGGAACGATTTGAGAATATGCCACTGGTACTTTTTACGGTTCACGAGTGATTTGAAATTTAAAGTGGACGAATATGACCTTTTTGGTCCGGATTGCATATGAAAGTTTATTATTATATTATATCTTTGAAATCCTCGCAAGTAAATAGGATTCGTAGTATTAACATGAAATATTTTAATCCTATCACAAGTATTCTTCTTAGTAGTTGAGATCAAATACATACATTTTATTTGCGGGAAGAAACCGTCCCCTACATTGTGTTTATTATAACATCATCATTGATATCAGTTATTTATAATAATAATAATAAACCTTTATTTTCAGGCTGCATGTGCCCATAGATAAATACCTTAACATAATTATACATAATTAATTATAAACAATGTCGTTAGTAAATGATTATTTTACTAACTTAATAAAGAAGATTAATTAATGACTTATACAATCACCAAATATCGACTGGTACTGATTTTTTAAACTTATCATTCACTAAACGTTAAGATGACCAATCTCATTACTAGTAATCATATCATTACTAGTCTGGGCAAAGAAAATATCCTTTGGCCATACCACCACTAACGACGATGGTCTAGTGGATATGGGCTCGAAGTTTTGAGTAAGAGCCGAGAGGTTCGGGTTCTATTCTGAACCCTGTGATGCCTTCAAATGGGTTTTTCTAAATATCTATGTGCACCTGAACATGAGACCATCGCTTGCTCAGCAGTAAAGGAAACATCGTCAGAAAACCTATCTGATGAGATTAAGAGTCTTTGAAGGTGTGTGAAGTTCACCAACCCGTATTGGGCCAGCGCATCGATGAACTATGGCCCAAAACCCTCCTCGCCGTAGAAGAGACCCGTGCCCATCAGTGGAACATGTAAGGGTTGATAATATAATAATTATACCTATTATATATCACCACTGCCGGATCTAAACACAAAAGTTGCAGGAGCTTTAAATTTCCATAAAAAAATGTTTTCCGTCATGAAGCGCTTGGCAGATGTGAGACATAAATGTTAATATGAGAATTCATAATAAATATTATCTAATAACAGATGGAATCAAGGTAACATCATGTGGCTTACTGTCACGGCATATGAGTTGATTTTATGCGCGCTCTGAATGTTTCATATCAAAAATAGCTTAAATAACTAAAATATACGTTTGAAATAAATTTTCAAATTATTTAAAAAAAAAACAAGCTAACAATTGGACAAATATAATTTTTATTATAAGAAGTAATTTTTATTATAACAAAAATATATATTATAAAAAAGCGTGATATTAATTATTATCTTTTTTTTCGAAATGGTCTCAATTGGGTCCTAATCCCTCTTTAATTAATCATAAAAGTAGATAAGCTGATTGTTATCACAAGATCACGCGAGTGACATGAGCAATTTGCGCGCCTGATCAGAATATTGGAACTAACTTCTTCAATTATTGTATTGTCATCTGTCCGTAAAAAGTTTGCAAAGTTTAAATTTAATCTGACGTCTTAAAGTGAGTAAAACTGATGATTAAAGTTTTCGTTACATGGATAGATAGATCGGTCGGTCGATAGATAGATCGGTCGATCGATAGATAGATAGATAGATCGGTCGATTGATAAATAGATAGATCGGTCTATCGATAGATAGATAGATCGGTCGACCGATATATAGATAGATCGGTAGATCGATAGATAGATAGATCGGTCGATCGATAGATAAATAGATACAAAATGAAGCTAATAAATGCTTCGGTGGTGCTGATAATTATTGACGATTGTTCAATATTTCTCACAATGCAGAGATATGCACAATGTAACGGTTATACCTGGCCGAAATCGGGGTAGATCCTTCAAAATACTTATTGAATTTCAAGCCGCATTTGTGATTCCTATAAGAGATGACGCGCGTCGTACCCAAATTTATTATCGACATATATTTACTTAAACACTGACAATTATGTAACAGATCGACAATTAAGTTTAAGGTATAATCATTGGGTAAGATTAAGTATATTTGTTTTGTTACTACATAACGAAAATGACGAATTACAAGTATATTTACATTAATAATTACTGTAACAATATTAAGAATCGACTATCTGTATGAATGCAAGCCTCATAATCACTCCACCTAAGCGATGGTCCATCCGTATTCCGTAACTTTAGTTATCGTTATACAGTTTACGTATCTTAACCCGTATCGATATAATGTTTTTCCATAAAAATATTCTATAAAATATATGATTTCTATAATTTATAGATACTTTTATATCTTAAACTCATTGACCATTATGTAATTACTAAAAGGCGGATTATTTAAAATCTGCAAAACAATATTCTACATTAATATTAGACATTTAAAATGAAAAAGTTCATTACATCTTATTTTTATTGTTCCTACATTATATCTACAATGTAAGCAAACGGTACCCCAGCTAATGTTTACGAGTTTGATACAATCACGGTATTTCCTAAGTCGCAAAATTTAGAATTATGGCGCTATCTATAGATGTACGTAAAAAGACACTGCCTCAATGGCGTTTGCGCAGGAAGGAAACCTCTGCACAGGTCAACGAACTCGACATAGCTGTTAGAAAATACTCCATATTCAACACGGAACCATATTATTTTCACGCAGGGTTTAAACTCGGTTGCGACTGTAGTTTGAATTTAAGCATCTAATCAAACGTGTTGAGACACGTCCGTTTCGCTTTTCACCCAAGCGTGTTCATTTTAAGGCTTATATTTGTTTACTGGACCAGACCATTAGTGGCCGGCCAGCCTGTCTCATAAGATTTGCCGATAACTACGATTAAGTATGGAATTAGTCCTGGAGGTTCTATAAAAATATGTTTGGTGATTTATTTGTGTGGTATATGTGTTTTGTATAATTGTCAAATGTCTTTTATATTAAAAAAAGTATGTCTGCAAATTATATATAATAGTTGTTCCCCGTAGTTTCATTTGCATTAAAATATTAATTTATACATTCCAAAATAAATAGTTTCATTGTTTCTCAATAAAAAAACAAGCATTAGCATTTTCAAAACAACGATGAGCATAGTTATACTTAACTAACACTTCAGCTTTATTTATTAGTATTATTATATATACTAATATAATAATGCGTGACTTATGAGCATGGCCTTATTAGTGTAAGTTATAGAGCTTTGCTGAGATTCGCTTCGCCGCCTTTATGAGTCTCTTGCATTTCGACTTTGCTAACCACAAAATGCACCATATTTTCATCATATCATTTTTTATGATTCTATGTGGTACTAACAATATTTTACATGTTTGATCAAAACTGAGTCTTGTGATATTATTTTAATTAAAATGTGTTGTGTTAATAGTGTATGAACTAGAGTAGGATATAAATGGAACTTTTTATTTATTTTGTTTGTTTATTTTATCTTTATATCTTGTGCCAGCTTTGCTATAATTTATATCAAAACAGAGATATAGTGTATATATATACTGGCTCACAAAAACTAGTAAGTTACATTCATTTAAACTTGTGTTGTGTTCATGTCATCATCAAAATATCACTCCACGGCTATCATTAACAACTTAAGAAAAGCTCTTCAGCTAATTTTAGCAAAATAAAACACCAATATCAGTATTCTAAGAAATAGAAATGTATTATTAGATGGGAATACAAAAGCCATCTCATATTTGTGTATTGTGCGCTCGCTGAGATTCAAAGCTAGGAACTGGTCCTAGTAAGAGAATGCCCATAAAGTACGCTACATTACAACTGCGATAGTACCTAGGCGGGTTGTAAGTTTATCTTCGTTTTATATTTAAGCTGCTTTAATTCAGTACTGTCGGAGGAAAAAGTCTTTGCTGTTATTAGTGCCTCTACCAAAAATTGATTGCTAAAGCGAATATGTTATGTGGACCGACAGAATATCAATGTTCTTTTTATTTTAATTATTTATATATATAATGTATCATCATCATTATCAGCATCTATCTGTCCACTGCTGAACATAGGCCTCCCTCAAGGAACGCCAAGACGTAAGCAAGTACATCAAGTAAGTACAATCACACAAACGTATTTTTGTATGTCGAAGCCACCGCGGCTGGATATCTACATCGCCAATAGAGTCTGAAGAGCCTTTAATCCAGTTTAGCCAGAGCTACTAGGATGACGATAATCGTGGTGCTGTTCACTAATTCTGATTTTTCTTGGCAATTAGCTTTCTAGTCACTCTTAGTAAGGTGGGACGAATCACTAGAATCTGACAAAGGAACCCATCCCGGATCGATGTTCAAGGGCGTTGTGGATTAGCAATATAATATCTATATTCTATAGGTATTTTTTGCGCTGGGCAATGCTCTGAGTCATCCTCCGGGGGAGTGGAGACTCTCCTAACGGGTATGTGGGACTCGCTGCGCCTGAAAGATGGTAAGTAGACGCAGCTCTATCCACTAAAACCCAGCGAGTGCCATCAATAAAATTGGAGCCACCTTTGGAGAAGTGCCCCGGATCGGTTGAGCAAACAGGACACCTCGACGGCTAGTCAGTCCCTCATGGGAACGACGCCACCTGCTCAGAGAGGTTGTCCCGCACTACACCCGGGAGTCAACAATAAGGGGTGAGGGTGGGAACCTCACCCCTAGTCCTTCCTGTTCTTTTGTCCCCTCTTCTTATAAGAGGGATACAAGGAGCAGCTAGGCGGTTCAATTTGATTTACCCAAGGTGCTGGGTTCACCTTAGGCTACTGAGCCTCACTGCCACGACAAAACTTGGACCATAGTGGGTTGGTTATGTACTACTTAATTTCATAAATATATTTTGCCTGTTCGCGAATATTAAAAAAATAAAGTAATATACAAAATGATAGAAATATAATAAGGCGGTGTTTGGAGGTGATTTTATGTGGCCAGGAATTAAATATATTACAGCTAATTATTACTATTCATATATATTTTAATTTTTTTATATTAATATTAGTGTCGCTGTCACCAAATAAAATAATAATTAGAATATAATAATGATTGAAGCCCGATCTCTCAAATTACATCAACCATTAAGCTATCCCTCTCATTATTGACAACCGTAAGTTTATATCACCTTAATCCGTAAAACCAGTATATATTCATCATACCACATCATATCCACTAGACCAGTAATTCGCCTTCCTGAATAAACACTAGTGTCGATAAATAACAAGCAAAACCTTCGGTATTGGTTTTTTAACGCATTAGATCAAGCTGCTATCATGCGCCTGGTGCATCGGACTGAGGTTCTAAGGGGGCTAGTACATCCATAGATGTGCTATAGATTAGTATAGCAATGGCTAGAGATTTTTTTATATTTTTTTATGTGAAACTCCTAGACCGTAAAGGCACAAGGAGTGACCCTGCAAGTTCTACATTTTTACATTTGTGCATTTATAATTTAACAAATGATGCACACCTGCGGGACGTTCCGTGATGGTAAACTTTTCTTGTGTAAGGAAAGCAAAAGAAGGTTAATAGTGATGATGTTCACATAATAGACTTTATTAGGAATACTCTTTTTAAATTTTGTAAGAGGTAGTCTGCTTTGCAGCCGAATTGGGCCGGTACGGTACATCTCGCTCACATAACACCGGCGTCAAGTGACAGCTATGCTGTCCTGTTTAGTGCGGTTTGTGAGTTTTCTGTGGACAATCGGTTGGGGATACCATCAGAGCAGACGCTCATACACATCCGCACAAACCTCTGTTTGTGCGGATGTGTATGAGCGTCTGCTCTGCTCGTTTTCTCTCCTACACTATAAAAAATCTATTAAAATGTCTATTAAATTATCTTAATCAATAAGAAGTTTAGATGCTACTTCGGTACGTAAATGCAAACATCTGCTAAAATCTATATCACTACATATTATAAAACAAAATCCTCCGCTGCGTCTGTCTGTCTGTACGCGATAACATGAAAAACTACAAAATATAATTTTATTGTCTTTGCATCAATAGATACAACAATTCCTGAGGCAGGTTTTAGTATATAATTTGCCAAGGTTTTGGGTAAATTGGTTTAATCGTATCATTCAAACGTATTATTTTATTCTTTTGAGATATAACAAAATATCATGGTAGCATATTTTTCTTTTGGAGATCTACAAAAAGTCCGCGTTACCATAATATATCTGTATTTTCTGTGTAGCTCATTATACGCATTTTATCCTCTAATTTCTAAAAATAATCACGTAAGTACATCGCGGCAATTAAAAACTAAAACAGATTGATACAGTATCAACATATCAATTTTTATACGTTAATTGCCCTAAGCAGTATAAAAGCGATTTTTATACGTTAATTGCATAAGACATGCATGATTTCGTGGTATAAATTGAACCAAATTGAACCACTGCTTAATTATACATAGATATATCACATGCTAAACATGATTAGTATATTTGACACAATATTTTTTTTCATTATATGTATAATATTGCACCCGTACAAATCCAAGATGGGCAGCTATATCCATATTATATTGTATTCCTTCTTTGCTGTAGTTATGTAGAAATGCTAATAATGATGATGAAGTTAACTAGCTTGTACTCTACATAGCTTGTTATACACGCGGGTACTACGCCATTATGAGAGGATCACTCTACCTTAACCGGCGTCTTCGTGTTTTTCTACCATACCTGGTGCTTGAACCCAACTTATTAGAAAAGTACCGCCTCTCCGCCGGTTAAATATTGTGTAAACGTCGTTATGTGTTGCAACAAAAATATAAATTAAAATTGAAAACATTTACCGACTTAAAAAAAACTTAATTCAAAATAGTGAAATATTTTTTTCTAATCAAATGTACGATAAATAAGGAGCAACATTTTTTCGGTTCAAATTATTAAAATTCATGTCCATAAAATAATTATATAATATTTTTATAATATTTTTTTTTGTTATTTCATTTAATTCTTATAATAAAAATATTTTTTTTAGGTTGTTTACTATGTTGTTGTTTATTTTTGTGTTTAAAACTATAATTATATAATTCGTCTACTAAGCAATAATTACAGTAATTAATAGGTTTTTATACATAATTAGGCGATTATCAGACATGATTTGTTTTAATTCTTGTGTATTATTGATGTTTAGAAGCTTCTGTTAGTATAATGCACTGCTTTTTTGACACTTATCATATTATAAGGAATCACACCCAGAAAGAAGACGACGAAGACGAAACATAACTGAAAAAAAAGTTTAAAGTATGTTTTACCTGTTAGTATGATGGCGATAAAAAGTTTAATTTAAAAAAAAAAAAGATAATCATCATTAGGTTGCTCGCGACTTTGAACATCGCGAGTCAAGCCGACTACGAAACTAAGTCAAACTAAAAGTGCAGTAATAATAATAATAATAATTCATTTATTTCAGGTTAATCATCCATATAAGTACAATATTAAAATTTAAATTATAAAAATAATACCTAATACTAAAATCAAATACTAATTGAATTAATTTCGAGAAGAATTACAAATTAAAATTTAAAAATTTAAATACATGTATGTTATATAATTACTTAATAATTAATTATAAAATATAAAAGGACGTTATAACTTCCTCCCCGGCTTTGGCACTGCTAATTATGTAAGCTGCAGCAGTGCCCAATATACGGACAGTCTAGCCTGGCCGCAATGTGTAAACATGATCGCGTTAATTTCAGTATAGTTATACTTTTATTTGAAGAAGAATTTTCGCTTTTTCTATAATTATTAAGTCAGCTTACTATTAGATATTTATAATGTTTATTTATGTCTGCCCTTAACGGGATTCAAACCCGTGATCTCAAAATAGGCACCTGTCATGAAACTAAGGCACATATAAATGCGCAGGTATTTGATATTTCATTTCAGGTTCAACATTTGGCCTGATCAAGCAACATACTAAAGAATAAATTGTAATCACTTATCGTTACAAAACAAAAACTATTTTTCTTGAGGAGATTCTATAGGGGGGCTGCTAGCATAATATTATATACACGCTCATCGCGCAGCCACTATATCCGTGCTACGCGTAAGATTTTACCTTTGTGTTTCACCGTTACATTGTCGCGCGTGCGGGTTTTTTAACGCTTACTTCCTAGGCTTTAAGTTTACAATATAAAGCTTTGTTTCTTTCGAACGTCGCCGGAACTTTTTTATTGGATTGTGTCGTGCCGAAAAGTAAATAAACGTAAATAGTCTGATAAATTGTAACATTATTTTGTACAAAGTAACTCGTACTCGTAAGAAAAGATACGAAAATTCAGAAAAGAAAAATCCACGATCCACATTTTGATACTAGCCAAATTAAACATCAAGAAACATAAAAAGCATTTCATTGCATATATTTGAAAAGCGCAAGCGAAGAACATTAAAATGAGTAATAAGCTTACCTGGAGAGTTCAGGGACACTGGAGATTCTGGGTCGTCTTTAAAACTGAAAAAAAAAAAAAATTAAATAAAATTTCTTATAAGACATGTAGAAAGTTTTATGTGTATAAAAATATAATTCGTTAAATAAAATTTCTTATAAGGCATTTAGAAATTTTATACGGTATGATCCGTCTATGAAGAACGAGGATTATGCTTCTTTTTGAAGTCGGTTAAAATCTAGCCTATTTCACTAGTACTTTTACTGTGTAACCATCGATCAATCAAGTTCTTTTATTGATCGATGTGTGGAACATACAAACCGACATACACAAATAGACTGCTAAAATCATACATAATAACTCTTCGATTAAGTCGTAATAAGGTAAATAATAACCTACAAAGGTTAATTTAAATTTGAAAACAAAAGCAAAGCGCGTTTAAAACTTCGCATTATAGATTATTGTAATAAAAATTGGAGTGTCTGTTTGTAATATTAAAATAACAGCTTTTAATTGGATGTATACACGGTACATATACCAAAATAGCATTTTTACAATTTTTGTCTATCTGTCTGTTTGTGCCGGCTGATCTCTGAAACGGCTGGGCCGATTTTGATAGGAATATCACTGGCAGAAAGCTGATGTTATGAGAAGTAACTTAGGCTATAAAAATAATCATCATCTATCCGGGTACGGTACGTAAATCTAAGTTAACGAGGGAAAAGCTGCGGGCAACAGCTAGTTATGTATAAAATGTTTGAATTAAACTATTTTCAATTTATTTCGACTGTGAGACATTTCGTCTTAATTCTTTGTTTTCATTCTAGTATAGGATACCGATATAAAACGACCTTCACCGAGATGTTTTTTTGATGAAACGTATTTTATATTTAATTTAATATGTCAATAAATATATTGCATATGGGTTGCCTAACAAATTTTAGTCCAGGGTATGTTTAATTAATAATAAAAAAAAACATTTCACCGGTATTATTAGATAAATTCTATACCAATCGAAAGTATGAAGCCCATAGAATATGCAAACGTTAGGTTGCCTATTCTTTTCCGGTCCGGTATAGATTTACCTATTTATACTTGGCTACCCGATAGTTGTGACCGGAAAAAAATAGACAATCTAACGTTTGCATATTCTATGGGCTTCATACTTTCGATTGGTATAGAATTTATCTAATAATACCGGAGAAATGTTTATTTTTTTAAATTATTAATTAAACATACCCTGGACTATAATTTGTTAGGTAACCCATACGCAAAATATTTATTGACATATTAAGTTAAATATAAAATACGTTTCATCAAATAAACATCTCGGTGGAGGTCGTTTTATATCCCGGATCTTAGCCTATTCTCGACACATTTTAAAAAATTCTTCGATTATGTTAATAAGAATTGGTCTATAGATTTTTAAGAGACATAAATAGTGGGCCAACAATTTGATCGAGGACTATATGGTTTCCATTTTGTAATATTGAGGAACGAAACGGATATTTATTAAGCGAAATAAAGATCAACATTGCTCTCAAAATAATTATATATCAACTCATATCCTAGTGTAAATGTAAGTCAAAGGAAGTCACACCATAGAATGTAACTAAAAATATTTAGTTTTGTAGAGTCGGCCACGCTGTCCTTGGTACTTGACACGGCTCCGTCCCTTTTGTGCTTCTATTAATATTTTTGCGCGCGAATAATTTATGCAGTTGCATTACAACGAGTCGTCCTGGACCTAGTTAAAAATTCCGTCAATAATTTCTTCTCGAGAGAAACTTCGTCAAATGCATTAGGGATTTATATCTATCTCGTATTCCCACAAATATTCAAACCTTGTCGTGGCGGTGGGGCTCAGCACCTTGGGCGAAGCAAATTGAATCGAGTGAGCTGCTCTTTGCACCCCTCTTATAAGAAGAGGCGAAAAAAGAACAGGGGGGTAAGGGGCGAGAATGGGAACCTCATTTTCCACGCCTCGGTACCTTAGTAAGCGCTTTGTATACAGTCCCACTAGTGATAGACCAATACGAACCTGTATTAACCCAAAGCCTTTGACCATCCCTTATTATAAGTGTTGATATGATTGGCGCCATATAAGTTTTTTTTATAGCGAGCGGTTGTGCCGGCCCAATTCGGCTGCAAAGCAGTATGGCACTACCTCTTAAAAAGTTGAGAAAATATCTATGTAAATAAAATTATATCCATGTTATCACTTATTGGTAAACCAATAAATAATTAAATAGATTCTGTCTCAGTATCTTAAAAGACTCCAAATATATTCTACTTGGGGTCTGTTGAGATGTAAAAATCGACGTAAAAGTCATTTCATTTGACGCTACCCTATAGGGTATACCTTTATTAACTAAATTTCGAGCAATTGTAAGCTTATCAAATAAATGTATTGTCATCGGTTCTTAAAAAACAAAGAGGTAGGAATTGTATTACTACTACTCGGTCGAGCTAACTGTGGACACGGCATTTGACATTTTGTACAGTGTGCAAAAAATATTCTTAATAATTAAAATAAATAAATAAAATAGCCTTTATTGCTGTTCTTCACTTAACAATCATAATTATTTTAAACAAATGCCTACTTACTACTACTAGATACAATTTCACCATACTATATATTCTATTACTACGTATTTAATTATTATCTAAGTTCCGGTTGTTATGTATTTACTGTACCTATATTATCGGCAACTGGATGTTTGTCTGTAACAGCTTGTCTGTCGACAAAGGCCTCCTCTAAAGATTTCCATGTATTTCTGTCTCTCGCTAAACGGGTCCATACTGGACCAACTATGTTTTTAAAGTCGTCTTCCCATCTCTTGATTTGTCTACCTCTATCTCTTTTTCCATTTCTTGGATACCATTCGGTTATTAATTTTTAACCGGTTATTAATAAAACTTTCTCTCAGCATATGCCTCGTCCATCGCCATTTTAGCTGTCTATACGCTGTGAGTGCATTTTTAAATTTCGTTTTATTTTTAATCTCTTTTATTTTTACTCTATCCTTTCTTTTTATACCTAATATACTTCTATCTATTCCATTTTGGCAGACTTTTAATTTCCTTTCATGTTCTTCTGTAAGTGCCCATGTTTGACATCCGTACAAAAAACAGGGCATAATGCATGTTTCATATACTTTTTTCTTAAATTTTATGGGCATATCTTTGTTCATCATAATTTCGCTGAGTGACCAAAATCTTTTCCAAGTATTAGTTATTCTTAATAATTATTAAACGATAAATGCTTAAACGTTTAAACGATAAATTCTTAAAAAAACTGTTTTTCAAAATAAGCAACCAAGTGCGTTTACTGATTTAAACATATTTGGTTTATACGTTGACTATTCTAACTCTTAAGATCCATTAATTTTCTATATTATCATGATTGAAGAAAAGCAAACTAGCATTTCGAACTTTCATTTTAATAAATTAGTACTGTGAATAATTAGTCTAGTGATGATGTTAAGAGGAGGAGGAGGAGGAAATTTTGGTGTCAATAATTTAAATTATAATTTTAATTGAATGAAAATATACGTTGGTGACTTAATAGTTCATGATAAAAACCTTTTATTTGTTAGGTTTCAATAAATGATTAGATAACTTTTGTAACAGAGAAAATATCAAACATACCTCTTCATTACCACTCACATTTAATTTTACATAACTATTGAAATAAGGTTCTTTTCTTCAATCATGATAGTATAGTATTTAAATTATTAAATCTTAACTGTCAAAGCTTAAACGAAGTCTGTTTAATTCCATAAGCACTTATTAATTTTATTTTATTACTCCATAAAAAAGTTCAAAAAAGTTGTTAAAGAGCGTTTGTGTGGTAAAGCATATTATAAAGTAAAAGATTTCATGGAAGATACCACACCCTGGGAATAAGGCGTTCCTCCCGGGCATTTCAAGATAAGATGTTAAAATTGTTATATAATATATATTAATTGAAAAGATTAGTTCCACTGAGTTTGTTTCGCCGGTTCTTCTCAGTGGGCTTACCTTGGAACCGGTGGTAGATTCAATTGACGTTCAAAAAGATACTGTATTAGTACTATTTTGAATAAAAAAAATTGATTTTGACTTTGATTTTTGATTACTTATTTTGAATTCATTATATTATAGTTAATATACATTCTATTATAAATATTTTTAAGCATTTATCGTTTAATCGCCCATACCTACTAGGGTCGGTCGAGCTAACTGTGGACCCGGCCTTTTGACATTATGTCTGGTACAGTGTGCAAAAAGAGTATCCGTAATATTATGAAGTAATAAACGGCTTTTTATTTTTAACACGCTTATTAATTTTGCTTATAATTTTAAACGTGCTTATTAAACTTTGCTTTAAACGCCTAAAAAATTTAATGTGTATTAGTGATGACTGACGACTGACAAAGCCGAAAGCTACAAATTTATAGAAATTAGATATATGTGTTATCTTGGGATTCATGAGAAAATAGAAAGTCATTAATTTTATGTACCAATAGTTATTTACAAAATATTAACAATATTTTTATTTACAGTTCAAAATCGTCGCTTGCAAAGTAAATTAAATAATCGAATGAGCTCGTCAACAGCGAAAAACGTATTGATTTTAAAAATATTTAAAAGTTTAAAACGTAAGTTGGTATTTTCTATTTTGTTATAAAACAAACCAAAAAACGGAGCGTTGTCTTTGATTGATAATTTATATTATATAGGAATTCGTATTCTATTTGATAACATATTTCGAATTCCTATAAGCTCGTAGCTCTCGGCTTTATCCGTCAGTCGTCAGTCGTCTCTATTTCACAACGATTAACAATTTTTTTAGGCGTTTTAAGAAAAGTTTTTTAAACACATTTAAAAATTTAAGCAAAATGATTAAACGTGTTGAAAATAAAAAGCCGATCATCACATCTATAATTATTGATAAATATTATTATAACATTGCGTGTACGCACTACGCACATTTTCAATGTGTGCGTAGTCAATCAAATGTGCGTCAATCGTATTTAAACTGTGAAAACTATTATCTCTTTTGTTAAATTGTTGAGTGTAATTTGTCTGTTAAAACTCTACTTATATACTTTTTTTTATCATTTTGTTATTTTAAGTGTTGTTACAACTGTTTGTTTTCAAATAAATAGTAAAATTAAAAACAAAATAAAATATCTTACAATTACTATGATACCTTTTTAAATATTACTAGTAAATAGATAGCCTACTGTAAGCTTTTATGTTATTGTCAAATTCCCACGCAATCCTTAACTTTGCAACTTATGATCTTCACGATCATAAGTTGCAAACGATTCAGTCTTTGCATTGCATTGGGTTTAAATTTTAAATGATTAAATTTAAAAAAAATGGTATATTTTTTAATTGTATGTGGTTTTGAATCATAAAAATAAAGCGTTATTTATATAATTATTATTGATATATTTTTTGCACACTGTACATTAACATAATGTCAAATGCCGGGTCCACAGTTAGCTTATGAAACCAAGTTTGTAAGTCTTTGTTAAAAAGTATGCAAAATTTCAATCTAATGTGACGTCTTAAAGTGGGTAAAAATCAAGTCGAAATGAGTCGGTTACAAACAAACATAAACATACAGGTGAAGCTAATAAAAAGCGTTTCGAAATTAGGAATAAAAATCAACACGTCTTACATCTACACGACTATAATAATATAAAAGTATTTTAAAAAATGTTCTCAAAATATGGTTCTCTCATAAAATATATAATAATATGTATTATTATGGATTAAAATATATAAATTATCTGTTTTTTATCTAAACGTTTTGGAAGTTATCGTCGAACGTGCATGCAGAGATATAATTTACATGTCGTGCGTGCGACTCAAAAATTGATCGATTCGTAAAATCAGAATATATTTGAATATGCTTTGTAATGGGATTGAACTTCTATATAAAAGTAAAGATAAAACTATATCATACATACACTCAAACTGCATCAAAAGTATGTTAAAATTAGTGGACCCGACAGACTTTGTCCTATCATATTTATAAAATATCTTGCAGTATATCGAATTGTGAATCTAAATCATTATTTAATCGACTTGAACACTTACGAAAATGATCGAACTCGGTCCAGTCGTTTAGGACGAGTTCAGCGACATGCACACGCACAGAAGAATTATTATAATAAATTAGACTAAGATAATATGTAATGATATAATGATATTTTTTTAATATTAATCATCTTATGAAAACTGTTTATATTTATAACTATTATACACCATTTAAAAAAATTGTTCCTTTAAGATATTTCTAAATTGTTTGGCGAAATTAACCTCTAATACCAACTGATTCTAAGTAATCTCTAGTTTTATAATCTCAAAAACTAACTTATAGTCTGAAAAAAAGTTTTGAGACTGTACCATAATATGTAGGTATATTTACTAAACTTCCCACGACAATATTCTCAATTCTCGAGCAAAAATTTCATAAAAATATTCCCGCAGCCGGTTCTTTATGCAGACTCCAAATTTCATGGCCGAAAATGTTTGAGGAAGCAAAATTTAAGTAGAATAAATAAGCCAGTAGGTTATTGGGGAGTCTGTACTTTCAAGGACGTTTTTTTTGTCTCTCTTTTTTTCTGTCAGGACTTGAGACTGGTGAGGTACGGCGGGATTATATTATTAGAATTGTAAATAAAATTGTCGAAAATCGTTTATGCATTAACACACGTATGTCCAGCGGTCTCGAATTATATTCACAAATTCGGCGATAACCGATACGGTATTCGTCGAAAAAGTTTTTGAGACAACTTTGTTTTAATACTCGGCTACACTTGGTCCGAGGCCGGCTTCGTCGAATATAAAGAAATGTATGTTTTTTAAAACTACAGGCTACTGCATATTATATAGCACTTCCGGCTACAATACATAAAAACAATGGACAATACTGTCAATAAAAAAGTTAAGTATCATCATCAGCCTTTACCCGTCTACTGTTAAACATAGGCCTCCTTCAATGAACGACAAGATGGCCCATCCCTTGCCACTCGCATCCAACACGGACCAGCCACAGCACGAACGTCGTCTTCCCACATGGTTAACGACCGAAACTAACAAACCGCACGAAACGCATGAGCGAGAGGCACCAGCATGGCTCTACCTCTTAAAGGTCTAGCTGTGCTCTACTATAGATATACAAGCTCTATAAAGGTTCAACATGAACACTGTTTTAGCTATGCATCAACTTTATTTTCGTAGAACGAACGTTGTCTGTTCCAATATATTTTAAGACTAACAAATAGGTTTTTCCTGACATTCCACTTTTAGTTGCGCAATATGGAAATATATTAGAAACGTATAACGTATTGCGTTATTCCTGTACCACAAAATCGTATAGAATAAAGTCGCAAAGGGACTGTTGTATCAGCTAGTGGAACGTGATCATTTACACCCAAAGACATGACACAACCAGGGGCTGGTACGTTGTTAAAAAAATAATGGTGTTTTGAATGTCCCTAAATCGTGTGGTCGACAGTTGGTACCAGATGGTACC
Organism: Helleia helle; assembly: GCA_963853865.1. NCBI lineage: Eukaryota > Metazoa > Arthropoda > Insecta > Lepidoptera > Lycaenidae > Helleia > Helleia helle. Next base: position 3,008,711 of record OY971420.1, read on the forward strand.
AGATTTAATACAGTACAGTTATAGAAAATTATTTACCTTGCCTTGATGAGCACATGTTCAAAAAGTAATTATTTAGAGAAATTCAGAGAATAATATATAATAAAAAAAGGATTGTGTGGTTTTATGAAACCACGGTAAAAGAGAAACTTTTTTTCACATTATAGACATTTAACAAAAAACTTTTGGAATAATTATCCATTAAGGGTATAAAAATCGCTTTATTATTCTTAATTTTATACTTGGAAATCTTGGCGGCCGACCGTCACGCGACATGCAACACACAGACGAAAAAGTTTGAGGCGATGTACTAAAAGTTTCACTTTAATAAATATAATAATATTTATTTACGAGAAAAATAATGATAAACTCTGCCTAACACTATTACAAGAAACATGAAGTATATTTTGTATGTGTTATATAAAAGATTATTAAGATTTTAAGTGCTTTTTATTTAAGTAACTTATAACATATTGGTTCAAATTAAGCATGTTATGTATTCCGCATATATACTTTTATCAGCTGTCGTTTGCAGCTTGCATATTTAAAGTACATAGTAGCTTTAAAATTCATTAAAAAACCTTTCTATAGTACACATATGAGCATTATTCTGGATTTATTTAATAACATTTGAATTAAGTGATTTCAATTAATATTTATAGAGTCAAAGCAGTTTGATATATTTTATAGTAATACCTAGAAAGGGAATTGATATTTTCAAATAAGTTTCAAATGCCTTTAAAATAAAAAATAAAAACTTACCAAATATATTCCGTCGAAGAAACTAGCCTCGACAACTTTACACGTATATCTAAATTTTTTAATTGTATGTAGTTTATTTAACGTGTCGTGTTACTTGTCGATATTGCAACATAAAGACAACTGATGCCTAAGGTATTAATTTTATTTGAGTCAACCCATTAGAAATTCTCATGTTTATAGGTATTTAAAATGATGCGTAATAGATTTATAGCACGAGGGCTGATGTGCGTATTACTAGGCGCTTCTTGGTTGGCGTCCTAATAATGCCACTTCAGGCAAATAAGATCTTTATATTTGCCAGTGAAGAGTTGATGAAAATGATTTATTTTAGCAGAGAAGAGAGCCCCTGATAGTCATAGTTATAATTCATAAGCTGAACCCGGCAAACCTTGTCCTTCACAAAATTGATGCCCTTACCGATGGATTTTTATACAAGCCTTGTCCTGACTTTGGTGTCTGAATATTGTGGAGTGCGTACATACATTTCGGAGATTCATTTTTATTTATATACGATTTAATACATTTGTTTTATTTAGTTGATAAATATGTATATATGACGACATCTGTGGCTCAGTGGTAAGCGCGTTGGCGCTCAAGCCCGGAGGTTGCGGGTTCGAATCCCGCCAGGGAACAAAAATATTTTCTGTGTTCCTGGGTCATGGATGTGTATTAAATATGTGTATTATATAATAAAAATCTTAAATATATGTATATTATAAAAGTATTAAATATATTTCCGTTGTCTGGTACCCGTAACACAAGTTCTTCGAGAACTTACCACGGGACCAGATTGACGTGGTGTGAAAGCGTCCCATAGATATAAAATATAAAAAAAAAAATATGTATGAACTTCTTAGCTTAGTTGTATGTTCTTGTTTCTTAACTTAGTTGTATGTTCCTGTACGTACGTGCCTCCTCATGTGACACAGCTTGCTGTGTTCCGGAGAGAAGGGCAAGATATGCAGTGTAATTATTTCCACAGAGCCTTAACATCTTATGTCTCAGGATAGGTAACACATGAATGAGTTGCCTGAAGTCTCAGGTTATCTTGTTTAAGTTCATAGGCGACGCTGACCATGGCACTTACCATCATGTGGGTCGTCTGCTCGTTTACATATCCAACTATCATAATAAAGTACATGTATATACAAGATCGTTTAGAGTGTTTAACTCTTGCATTTTACCATGTCTTACGTATGGGTGCCAAACATGGGCATTGACTCAAAGACATCTTTTAAAACTAAGATCGTGTCAAAGGGGAATCGAACAGAGTATGTTGGGCGTGACGCTAAAAGACCCAAAAAAAGCAGCAGACATTAGATCTGCAACAAATGTGGAAGACGTACTAATGAAAATAAGACGGTTAAATGGCGATGGACAGGACATATGGCAAGGGAATAAAATGGACTAAAATTATAACAGAATGGCAGCCACGTGACGGCAAAAGAAAAAGAGGTAGACAAGCTAAAAGATGGACAGATGATATCAAGATGATTGGAGGGACAATCTGGTCTAGAAAAGCCACCAATAGAGAAGAATGGAAGCAGCTGGAAGAGGCCTATGTGTCACTGGACACGCTGACCACTGAACTGGGAACCCCGATGGATTAGATTTAAGTTAGAATAATTTGCTACTGTGTGTACAATCATTGTATAGTATCAGCAATAAAGGCTAATAATAAATAAATATACAAGATCCACATATGATGCAAGTTCAACGTTTCACTAATTAATCCATGATTTACTCATGAAATCCAATCGCTTACAATCAATCAAATATTTTACAAGTGAATTATCTCTTTTTGGTTCATTATTAAATTCTCCATATATTATTATTGATAAAGAGCCAATGTGGCATATGCCATCAATAGACAACAACGAATCATGACAATCATGATGATTACATTATAGTTCATCATAGTCATGATTTTATGACTATGATGAACTCTAATTAATATAAATATTTTATAAAGAACCAAGGCCCGTAGTATAAATAATAAATTGCCCTACGATCGATAACATAATGGGCGTAGTCTGAAGATAATTTACGTTTGTTCGTAATAATTATTATAGTTCATCATAGTCATATTATGACTGTGATGAACTATAATAATTATTATCTATATAATAATTATTATATTATCTTCAGACTACGCCCATTATGTTATCGATCGTAGGGCAATTTATTATTTATACTACGGGCCTTGGTTCTTTATAAAATATTTATATTAATTACAATTTCAGTTCCTAAAATAAAAACTAGAATATCTGATCAGGCTAGCTGATTACATTTTTAAATAAGTAAGTTGGGGGATAGGTCGTCATGGCGTTCAATAAAAGAGACCAAAGTCTTAGTAGAAGGAAGATGATAATGTTAATAAAACTAGCCTCGCTCGAACCTGTTAATACAGGTTATATGTATACAATATAGAGAGCCTGAACTACTTATAATATGTACTAAGAACAAAACTTTAAGAAATGTATCTATTAAAAAAACCGGCCAAGTACTAGTCGGACTCGCGCACAAAGGGTTCCGTACCATTACATAATATACAACATTAGACACTTTAACAAAAATTAAGGTTTATGTTAATGGAATTAAATGTTTTTTATATATTTGAGTTGATTGCATGAAAGGTAAATTGCGGTTTACGATTTATGACGTATAAAAAAAACTACTTACTAGATCTTGTTCAAACCAATTTTCGGTGGAAGTTTGCATGGTAATGTACATCATATTTTTTTTTAGTTTTCTCTTATTTCAATTAATTCTCTTATTTTAGAAGTTACAGGGGGGGGGGGGGGGCACACACCTTTTTCTACTTTGAAAGTTTCTCTCGCGCAAACTATTCAGTTTAGAATAAAATGGTATTAGAAACCTCAATATAATTTTTGAACACCTATCCTAATAATAATAATAAAAATATCTAACACGGATAGGTTTGATGAAAAATTCTTTTTTGAGTTTTAGTTCTAAGTATGCCCACTCCCAAAATTTATTGGTTTTTTTTTCTACTTTTGTGTCAAAATCTTAATGCGGTTCACAGAATACATCTACTTACCAAGTTTAAACAGTATAGCTCTTATAGTTTCGGAGGAAAGTGGCTGTGACATACGGACGGACAGACATGGCGAATCTATAAGGGTTCCGTTTTTGCCATTTGGCTACGGAACCCTAAAAAGCACCAATAATCATTATACTATGTCTTTGGAAGTTTTCGCAACCCCCACCATGGTTCAAGCCTTGTCGTAGCGGTGGGGTTCAGTACCTTAAGGTGAACCCAGCATCTTGGGCGAAGACAATTGAACCGAGGGGGCTGTTCCTTGTGCCCCTCTTATAAGAAGAGGGGATGAAAGAGTAGAAGCGACAAGGGGCGAGGATGCAAATCTCACCTCATTGCATTGTCCCGATCGTTGGGAGAGGTTGTTCTGTGGTGCGGGACAACCCCTCTGTGGAGGTGGCGTTAGTACCTTGGGGGACTGACTAGCTGTCGAGGCGCCCTGTTGCTCAAGAGATGTGGGGCATCTCACCGGCGGCACTCGCCGGGTTTTAGTGGGTAGAGCTGCGTCCACTTACCGTCTTTCAGGCGCAGCGAGTCCCACATACCCGCCTGGGGAGTCCATCCTTCTCTAGCGGGATACCTCAGAGCATTTCCCGATGTGAAAGAAAAAAAAATGGTTTCGCAATCGCGAACTGAGCGTAACGCATCGAGCATATAACAGGATTAGAGCGGTAACGTTGTCTTTTCAGTTTTGTATGAAAACCAATTTTGCCAAATTTGTGCTGCGACGCTACGCCGCGCTGGTTCTTCGCTCTGAATGCCCGACTGATGGCCATTGATGCATGATTGACCGATGGGATGTACATAAAGATCACTGGTTGGTTAAACTACTATTAAGTCAGTGACAAATCACTGACCAGTTTCGGAATTTTATGGCTCACATTACTACACTATCCGGTTATAAATTGCTTTTTTTTTCTTTAACGCCGGGAAATGCTCTGAGGCATCCCGCGGGTATGTGGGACTCGCTGCGCCCGAAAGCTGGGCGGTGGACGCATCTCGACCCACTAAAACCAGGCGAGTGCCACCAATGCCACCTTTGGTGAGGTGCCCCGGAGCAAACAGGGCACCTCGACGGCTAGTCAGTCCCCCAAGGGACCGACGCCACCTCCACCTAGGAGTTGTCCCGCACCACAGAACAATACCTCGCAACATCGGGACAATACATTGGGGTGATGTTCCTGTCCTCACCCTTGCTATACTCTTTTGTTCCCTCTTCTTATAACAGGGGTACAAAGAGCTCTCTCGGCTCAATTAGCTTCGCCCAAGGTGCAGCGGCTCACTCTAGGCTCCTGAGCCCCACCGCCACGTCAAGACCTGAACCGTGATGGGGATGCGGTTATATACTCGTTGGCGTAACGTAACCACCATGCCTCTTTATCCTATCCTAATATTCTTATTATGCATTCTATTTTTTTTAACTTTCCTTTTGTCATTTTACTTTATTGAAAGTAAATATGAGATTTTTTTATGGAGATTTACGTTGATAGTCCTATAAATATTCAAAGGAAAACAATTATTACAATGTTTTGAGCGACGTAATTGTTCTGTCCATTATAGTTTTCCTTTATCTTGTTATTGAATTGTATTATTGTTATGAGAAGATATTGCGTAACATAAGTTAATTAATATCTTTTACAAAGACGTTTATCTTCTACGCTATTTTACATATTATAGTAGCAGTTTTAACAAAGCATTTACTGAAACCTTTAAAGCTATTTCAATGGGTTTGAAAGCATAAAAACAATTTTGGAAGAGGATAGTATTGTATTAGGATTATATATTGTTAATATATTATTAATATATTATATATTATTATATATTGGTGCCCACAGCTTCGCCTGCGTTAACTTAGATGTACAACCGTATCCAGATTGATGATGATTATTTTTATAGCCTGTCTAGATCCAAATATAGGCTATCTAACTAAAAAAATAAGGCTATTTAACTTTCAGCCAAATCAGTTCAGGCATTATGCAGTGAAAGATCAAGAAACATCCATACATCCAAACTTAGAAGCCTTTGCCGTTATAATATTAGAAAGACAAAGCTCTTGAGAGCATGCCATACGATAGAAGCCCCGGAGAAGATGGTATTACTACCAAATTTATTTAAGATTGGCGCTCCTACTCTACATCCACATTTTTTTTAAGTCATTACGGGGGCAAAGCCCATACACATTCGCACAACCAAGGCCACGCAGATGCGCCACCCTCCTCTTCCCCAGAAATGGGCTACCGGAAACTCACAAAACGCACGAAACGCGACAGCACAGCTGTCACTTGGCGCTGGTGTTAGGTGAGCGCAAGGTACCACCCCGGTCGTGCCGGCCCAATTCGGCTGCATTTAACTAAGCTTTTCAATATGATTTTAAAGACAGAAAATATTCCAAAAAGAATGTGCTACTCGAACATAATTATCCTCCATAAAAAGGTGACAAAAATAGCATTGCCGATTATCGCCCAATTAGTCTTGTATCATCCTTACTATAATATTATAAATGTGAAAGCGTGGATGTTTGTTACTCTTTCACGCAAAAACTACTTAACCGATCATCATGAAACTTTGTACACATATTCTTGGAGGTATTAGAAGTAACATAGGATACTTTTTATAAAAAAAAAACTAAAATCTTATCCTGCGCAGACGAAGTCGCGGGCACCAGCTAGTATTTATATAAAACATTAATTAAAATAATATTAAATCGCATTAATGAAAAACTAGACAGACAACAACCACCCGAGCAAGCCGGCTTCCGTCATAGCTTCTCGACCACTGACCATGATGGTGTGATAACTTAGACTCATAGCAACCAGGCCGATTGGCCGGCGGTGAAGAAAGATCGTGATATATGGAAGAACTAGGGGAGGCCTTTGCCCAGCAGTGGGACAACATAGGCTAGTAAAAAAAGGCTAGTAAGATTATACGATACAATGCTATGCCATCTCAGGTTCAGCGTAGTAAGTCAGGGCTTAAAATTGTGCAAGTTAAAACAGACTTTTCTCCCCTGTGCAGCTGACCTGGTCAAAATAATCCACGAAAAGAAACATTAGGAAACCTTTTTTTTTTTTTTTTTTTTTTTTTTTTCGGAAGGGCTAGACTTTTCGGCCTGATGGCCTTTAAGCTCAATCGGTACAGTAAGTGAGCAGATGGCTCACTTAAGAAATATTCGAACGGGGGACGCCCCCCTCCGCGCCCCGCAAGGGGCGCGGTTAATCGCGCGCGCTGCTAGGGAGAGCATCATTTGGACTAGTCAAATCCGATACGGTCGACGAATCTTTTACGGTTGAATTTAACCTATCATCATGAGGGCCGGCCCTCATCCCTCCCTCTGGAGAGAGAGGCGGGTCATGCGCGGTGCCCAAGCCTAACGCCTAATGCCTAAGAAGATTCAAAGGACATATTTTGTGTGAGCATAATTCGCATAAATGAAATTTGATCTCCTCGCATAATTTCGAGGAGGCGACCCATTTAAAGATATATAAAATTATGCTTTATAAGTTTCTAAGAATAATACACAATCTCGCACGGGCTTTTTCCGTGTTCTACTTTCACGAAACTCAATCAATTCGCTTTTAACAGGCTGCATTTACCCGGAATAAATATATAGTAAAAGGATTAGTTTACCCGGTAAAAGCATATGGTTACTTAAAAGGTTAGCTACAGGCTTTATCAAAATAATCTAAATATAAGACATCCCGCGAACATTATATACATATATCATGTGTGCTGGCTGTACAGATATAGCTTAATTATGAAAAAACTATTAATTAATAGAAACATGACTATCCTCTGTAACTGTATCTGTATCTGTCGCCTGAAACACAGGATATCCTAGTTCAGGCACCACCGTTAATTTTATACAATAAATGTAAATTTTACCTTATGTTTCCATGTAATTTAGCATATATCTTGAATAAATTATTATTATTATTATCTATGTTACAAAGATAGGCAAACCAATAACCAATGTAGGATGAACTTCCACTAGTAGGTAGTTGTCGATATAGGCTTCTAGGTACAATATAGAAAACTAGCTGTTGTCCGCAGCTTCGCCCGCGTTAACTTTTGTCAAAAATAAGAGGTGGACCACCCTTAACATTTAGGGGGATGAAAAATATTGGCCGATTCTCAGACTTACCTGATATGCACACAAAACTTCATGACAATCGGTCGAGCTATTTCGGAGGAGTTTAATTACACATGAGATTTTTATATACCTATTAGAAGATTACTTCAGCCTTTCATAATAAAATATAAAAGATAAAAAAGATACATCATAATGTCAGATAAAGTCACTTTGATAGAATGCCTAAACTATATTTTGCGGAACTAGGTAAAAAAATCTATGAAAATAGAACCAACATAATAACAATAATATTCACATAATAAATAGCACAAAATCATGAATACAAAAACACAATAAAAGTAAGAAATAAAACAATAAATATACCTAAACAAACAAAAATCTCGATGATAAACACGGCGGCCTTGAGCATGGCAGTGTTACATCAACAGCAAGAGATTTCAAGGACAAATCCAAGGCCGCCGGCTCAGCTGTTATTGATCAGCCAACAAAACACTAAGCCCACTCACGTGTAAAGATCGTCTATGGTAGAGGAAGTCGCCTCCACAAGCACCGAACAGCTCATCACTGCTATTGTTTGTCTAAGCTCTATTTCATATCACCGCTTCACTGGCTGTCAGGATGTGAGCCTGTCACATCCTCCGCTCCCATTTCTGTGCGGAAGCTCACTTTTTAAGGCTTATAAACTGTTTCTGGTATGAAATCAGACGGACTGCCGGGCCGGACGGTGTGACGTTTGGAGGGCGCCTTCTTTTGTTGTGTATTTTTTTTTGTAATTGAATAATATGGTGACGATTTTTATTGATTATCTATATTCCCGTTTAATGTTAATCAAAATCATTAAAAAGTAATGTCTTAATGCATTACAATTAAATTTCAAATTGCTTCTTTTGTTTTCTTAACATACATTTCCAAAATGGTTTCGTTTTTTTTGTATCCGACTTATACTTTAATGCCTGTACTCAGATAAATAATATAGGAGAATATTATAATAATTAAAAATTTTGATAGAGAAAATAGATAGATATTATAATAATATAATACGAGAAGATAAATTATAATATTTAAAGATCTAAAATAGTATTTACTTTATTTTTTTAACCAAAGAAACCAATGTGTACATCGTGATTTGTTAACACTAAAACATTGTACTCTATCAGTGGCTGTAAATTTAATGTAGTATTTCAGTACCTCCTTACAAAGTTAGTGTCCCAGTCTCTGCCATCCCTCGGAAGCGCAGGCGCCAATTTAACCTTGAGCATACTTCCCGGTTCACGGACAGAAATTCCGTCACCTGCCTTGTGGGTCAATGTGTTTTTAGCACCCCAACATAAAGAACCCCTTAGCTAAGGGCCCTATGGCCTAAAGCCCCTCGGGTCATACGTCATGAGCTCATATTGGTACTAACAACAAATGATAATGTATGAATTCGTTTGATTATTTGACTTTGTGATTTTTTTTCTAATTCAATTTGTATATATTAAACTTGAACAAACGGCAGAATAATTATTGAGTTTTGTATAATAAATTGAATTATAAAAGCAACAAAACTATTTTTTCTAGGTTATAAGGTTTTGTATTGATTAAAAGAATCGTCGATGGCATTATAATATTAAAAATTATAATAATAGAGTTCTTACAATCTATCAAATGCTATAGATCTACATTATTGAAGCCTACTTGTTAAATCTGGTTCTGGTCTGGTGGTCTGGTCTGGTCTTGTTAAAACTGGAGCTCCACTGCCATAATTGAGGCACTGAGGGCGACTCGGCGCAGCATACCCTAGAGGTGTGCCCAAGATGGGCTTAGAGAGCGCCACGATCTAGTGGTGGCACTAGGACAAATGTACCTCTTGCTCGCGAACGTGTCCCGCTCCATAAGGACGCAGAAGAAGTTTGGTGAGCGGGACAGGGAGAATAATGTAGATACCGTCCCACTTCACAGGCGAAGGACGGGGGTCCGAAGAAGGTGATAGGCGCACAACCTGCCTGCCACCTCTTTAAATAAAAAAGGGACCAGGGTCAGAATGAGAACCTAATGTCAATGCACGGTCTCAACGTCGTTGAGGACTGTTTCAGTTGTCAGAACCGCTCCCATTAATGGAGAAAACTATATATAGTCTGTCGTCAGTCCGGCCGGTCGCCGTGGTGCCTTGGTGCTTATAAATCCGGGGCACCTCAATAATGGTGGCAAATGGCATCCGTGGAATCGTTAGTGGGTAGTGGTTTCTGACTGCGTGACGCAATGAGAGTCTTAAGCCGAATCCCACATAATCAAAGTATCCACCCGAATAATGGCGGTATGCGTCAAAAGCATTTCCCCGTGAAAACAAATAATAGGTTTCCCGAAATATTACTAAATATATGATTTAGTTAATATAATCGAGTTTTAAATACTCAGTACCTTTTTTTTCTTTTCCGCCGGGCAATGCTCTTAGGCATCCCGCGGAGGAAGAGGGACTTCCCAGGCGGGTATGTGGGACTCGCTGCGCACGAAAAAAAGTAAGTGGACGCAGCTCTAAAAAAGGAGATTGTCTTGGTGTTTCTTATGAATCAAAAGCATATTTTATTTATTTGAAATGCCTTGGTGTATCTTTATTTTAGTTGTAACTTATTAATTTATTATTCCTAATCAATATTAACAGCCTTGGGAGATTGAAGGTTTCACTATAATAGAATCGATAACCTAATGATATATGTATAAGATAAGTATATTTTTGCTTTAGAAAAAAGTTTTTTTTTTTCACTTACTTAGTCGTAGGGTTCATTTATAAACTTTGGGATAGGTATATTATGTCTCTTTTCTCATAGCCATATGGATTCTTAACCAATCCAAAGGATGGCGCGTAAATATTAGTGTCTTAAAAACGCTCTTTCCGTCACTAATCCCCAGCGAATAGACTTGATCTACTTCTAAATCTACATTAACTCGAGCGCAGCCGCGGGCAAAAGGTAGTCGTATATATAATACCTATATATTGCATATTAAAAAAAATACATTCGCGAATTCCTCTCATTGTAATGTATAAAAAATCAAATTAAAATACTCCTCGTAGTCCCTTTTTTTCTTTAACGCCGGGAAATGATGCTCTAACGCATCCCGCGGGGGAGTGGGTCACCCCAGGTGGGTATGTGGGACTCGTTGCGCCCGATAGCTGGTAAGTGGACGCAGGTCTACCCACTAAAACCCAGCGTGTGCCACCAATGCCGCCTTTGGTGAGGTGCCCCGGATCTGTTGAGCAAACACGGCACCTCAACAGCTTGTGAGTCCCTCAGGGAACCAACGCCACCTCCACAGAGGGGTTTTCCCGCACCACAGAACAACACCTACCAACGTCGGGATATTACAATGAGGTGAGGTTTCTGTCCTCGCCCCTTGGCCCCTGCTCTTTTGTCACTTATTCTTATAAGAGGAGTACAAAGAGCTCCCTCGGTACAATTCGCTTCGCCCAAGGTGCTGGGCTCACCCAAGGCTACTGAGCGCCACGAAAAGGCCTGAACCATGTTGGGGACTTCACATGGTCCTCCCGTGACCATGGTTGCTGTATTTTTTTAACTTAAATACAGTTAATTAAATATGCTTGTGTATCTAAGATTTTTCTGAGGTAATTCAGATTTTTAGGGAGTATTATTAATGTGATTATTATAATAATCTAATTGTTACAAAAAATACACACTCATTAATTTATTACCAACTTATTCCATCATATTATTGAGGAAAATTCGTCATTGAACCAATTCGCCATTAAAATCAATATTCTGTGAGACAGAGTACCTACAGTATAGACATGGTTCATAGAGTTACCCCAGACTCCCCGCCCTAACGACGGGCGTTGCGCGGGCCACCAACTCCGCTATTCATGTCATCCTGTCGTCCTATCGCCCCCCCCCCCCCCCCCCTCTGTTATTATAGTCCTGTCATTATTGTTATAGGTTTAAAGAATTTATTCTCAAAAAGACAGAGAGTCACCTAAATGAGAACATTTGATAACATTGTGTTTAAATACAATTTGAATGGTCGTCACGAAGTACTCACAACTTAGGTGCTTCACTTAACATAATATTATATTGAATTGGTAACTTACTTATTTTTAGTTATTTATTTAGTAGCTTTTTTGCCAATTCGTACCCTTCGTACCCTAGGTAATACAAGCAATCTTGGTCAGCGAGCAGTAGATACGTTTCATAACTAAATTTTTTTTTATTAAAGATAATTTTTTATACTTAATTAATTTGTTTTTTATAATTAGTTGATTAATTTTACATATATCGCTTTCGATGTAGATATTTTATGTGGATGTCAAGAATGGATTTTGGAAGAGATCTTTTACTAAAATATTTTATCTGTAATTCTTTGAATTTTGATTTTGTAGCGCTGCCCCATAACTCCGTCAAATATAGCATGTGTGATTTGACTAAGGAGTTATACATCACTAGTGGCTCCGACAGACGTTGTCCTGTACAAAATATGTTTTTTGTTAATCTAGACCATTCTCAAATCCACAAAAAAATCATCAAGATCGGGCAGCCGCTTAGGAGAAGAATTATATATATAAAGATGAAACGGGTATAAAATGTCTCTCGGGGAACGAAACCATAAAGATTACGAAGTGAACCAATTAGAGAGGAAAGCTTATTTTTGATGTAATCTATTTGGTCATTCCATGTTAAATAATTGTTTATATTAATTAGTAGTTTCATAGGAATATTACACACAAGTCACAACAACAAAACACAAGTCCCGAGGCCCGACCATAAAGTTAATATACCTAGGCCCGACTGACGTTGTCCTGTACAGAATAACAGGTCAACTATTTAATATTTCGCATTGAACTTTATTTCTGATTCGACAACTAATTGAAACTTTTTGTGAATTGAAAAGAAAGAACTTGAATTGTGAATCTAAATCGTCTTCGAGCTATTTTATTGTGTGTGTGTGTTCAACACACAGTAAATTTAATAAATCAGTCCAACCGTTTAGGATAAATTTAGTCACATACACACGCACAGCTATGAGAATGAAAGCAGTCAATCGATGGCAGTTTTCACGAACGGATAAGAAATGTAATCTTTGGGAAAATATGAAGGTTGAACCAGTCGACGGCGCGAACTCTAACAAAATGATTGCTATGCGCAAACATGTGTGCTAGAATGAAATGCTCAATAATTCATTCCGAAAATATCCTTTTAGCAAAACAGTTATTATAGAAAAACTATTAAGTGTATTTTCAAAATAAATTTATTTCAACTTTTGAATAACTAAACTATGTCTGCACTGGCTTGTCTGTCATGCTCCGTATACTATTTATTTTCGGCCAAAGTTGGGCTAAAATCAGTGTTGAAATACGAAAGTTTAGAAGCTTGTATTTTTAAATGAATATTTTTTTTACGATTTTGGGTACATACAGACATAGATAATGACGAGATCAATTTCTATTGTCCTTAGTATTTGCTAGTCAACGTCAAACATTGTAGTAATTACTGTTCTGCGTTCGTATGGAAAGATGAGTGACTTCTGTAACCTTAATATGATTTTCAATTTTTCCTGAGATAATATGGTGTTAAATATTTTGTTGGCATTATCGCCAATCCCAAACTTTTTGAAACATGCACAAAAAAAAATTGATACGCTACGGAACCCTATGCCTATTTCTACTTTAATCAATTTTCAGAAGCTCTTTGATGTAAGCTTATTCTTAAAAGGCTATATCATTTGAATAATTAATAAGAATTTTTAGTTTCCTGAGATTAGCGCGTTTAAACAATTAAATTGTAAATTGAATTTTATGCTAGAATCATTTCTATTTACTACGTTGTCTTAATTATATTATATACTAGCTAGTGCCTGCAACTTCCTCTGCACAGGATTAGATTTTGGACCATTTACACAATATTTTTGTAAATGGTAGCCTATTGTAAAGTTTCATTAAAATTCGTTCATTTAACTGTCATGTTTGTCTAGTGGTTAGTGACCCTAACTGCTAAACAAACGAAGGCCGTGGATTTGATCCTCACCCAGGACAAATCTTTGTACCCATCATCATTCAAGCCTTCTCGTGGCCTTCTCAGTAGCTTAAGGTGAATCCAGCACCTTGGAGCTGCTCTTTGTACCCCACCTATAAGAAGAGGGGACAAAAGAGCAGGGGGGTAAAGGGCGAGGATAGGAAGCTCACCCCATTTCAATGTCCGGACATTGGGAGGGGTTGTTTTGTGGTGCGGGACGACCCCTCTGTGTCGGTCCCTTGAGAGAGTGACTAGCCGTCGAGGTGCCCTGTTTGCTCAATAGATCCGGGGCGCCTCACCAAAGGTGGCATTGGTGGCACTAGTCGTGTTTTAGCGGGTAGAGCTGCATCTCGAGCTCACAAGCCCGTCTGGGGAGCCCCTCCCCAGCGGTATGCCTCAGAGCATTTTCCGGTGTAAAAGAAGAAAATAGGACAATTTTTTGTGTGATTAGCGTGATCATTTGTTCTGTGTCTGGGTGTAGTTTATCTATAATATGTATGTATTTAGAAATATGTATGTAAGTATAAATTAATTGTCTGGTTGCCATAACAACAGGCTGTCTAGTTTAGGATCAAATGATATGTAAGTTGTCCCAACATACTATTATTAATAATTGGTTTTTGTGTGAAAGAATAAAAAATCATCCATACATACAAACTCGCATTTATAGCATTATTAGGATCTCTACCATGAATCTGTGGTCGCAGACTGCACGGTTGGCGGGGGCAACCCCCCACTTTATAAATCTAAAGTAAGCCGAATGGGCTCACACTAATCCGATGTCGCATTAGGGCCTTCGGGCCGTTAGCATAGATCCACCCGAAAAAAAAACCATGAATCTAGAGCAAACAATAACATTGAGTAATATTTTACAAAAAATATGTTATCGGACAAAAATATAGTACATAGAACATTTTTCTTTGCTTACCCCATGTTATATGACACGGTGGGTGGTGACGTCAAAAGTGTTAATAGTATCCCGCTAAGTAATCTGCATACATAATATGTGTGTGCACGCATCGTGCGTTATCATCAAATATTGAACATATCATATTATGGGTATTGCACATTTATACCATATACATATATCATCATCATCATCATCAGCCTCTATCCGTCCACTGCTGAACATAGGCCTCCCTCAATGAACGCTAAGACGGCCGATCCCTTACTAATATATACTAAATACTAAAACAAAATTGAATAATTAAATTTTGTGCTCTTCTCTTCAGAACACAGCAAAGCTGCTTCACGGAGGAATTAAAGTGAGTGTCATCATCATCATCATCACGGAATTATAGCAACAATTTAGGTAAAGGATAAAAGCTATAAATTTTAAGACTAAATATAAGTTCAAAAATTGCTTTAATGTAAGAGGACATAATATTGTGAGTCCAAAACATGTAAGTCTTGATTGACTTATAAATAAAGCTTAACGGATATTTTAGTCCTCGTTTAAACGAACCAGATGACCATTGACCAGATGGGAACACGAGCTCCGTACAGTGGCAGGGTACGTGATGAATGCAAGTGGCAAGATCGGCCGTCTTGGCGTTGATTGAGGGTAGCCTATGTTCAGAAGTGGACGGATAGAGGCTGATGATGATGATGAAACTAACTAACTACCTTTAAGAATTCGTCAACGTCACCCATGAAAAAGCCTGCGCAAATCTCGCCCTTATACCGCCCGGATGTCAAGATGCTTATTCTGAAATAATAGATGTCTTCCTCGGTGACTTGAAATACACTGAACTTCTTTTCATAAATACAATAAATCGATTTCACGAAAATAATATTAGATATATACAACGCAAAAAAGTGCGTAGTAAGAAGTGCAACACTCACCAGTGAAAAGCCTACGTTTTTACTACAGTCATGAATGAAAAGTTACCTACCTTTTTACTACAAGCCCATAAACACATCAAGGTTGTTCAAAGACAAAAAACAAGATGGCGGACAGAGAAAAACCGACTTTTCTCAGCAAACGCCAGATCACAGTACAGAGTACAGTATAAGGTTGCATACTTATAATGTGGCAAGACGATGTCACCGGCATAAATAAGGGAAGAACACACGTGTACATTACAACAAAGAAAGAACAGCGACGTCATTATAGCGACACCATGAGATGCACGGCTTTGTGCATGGCGGTCACACGTCGCTATTGAGTTACGATTTTTTTGTGTCTTATTTTTGTTTACGGTAAAAGTCAAGATCGTTAATAGTTCCACGTGTTTCAGGGGCAGAAAAATATAAAGGTGTTTTCACACTCCGTAAGTCGTACGGTTACATCATACGAATCTGAGAACCCATTTTGGAATTAGTTAAAATATATTGTTGTTCGGGTAGACGAAGTGCTGGGCGACCATTAACCAGGTGGGAAGACGATCTCCGTGCAGTGGCCGGTCCGTGTTGCGTGCGAGTGGCGAGGGATAGGTCGTCTTGGCGGTCTTTGAGGGAGTCCTATGTTTAGCAGTGGACGGATAGGGGCTGATGATGATGATGATAAGGATATTTGCCATTAATCTAAATAGTCTGGTCGTAGAGCGACTGGATATTATGATTTTGACAACTTAAACGAATTACAGTCATGCAACATATCTTAGTAGATATGTTATGATATGTTTTAGTAGATAACTTAAGACGATGGAGGTACTACCCGGTCTAGGTAGGCCGAAACTGATTCCACATCTTAATCTTTGATGTTATGTTCGGCGGTAGGACACGTAAGGCATATTCGATATACAGTCATACGATACTTTATAATAATATATAATAATATCGACCCTTATATTATGTCCCACTGCTGGGCACGGTTCTCCTCCTCGAACTCAGGCGAGGAGAGTTTTGGGCCATAATTCAAGAGTTTTGGGCCATAATTCACCGATGCGCTGATCCAATGTGGATTGGTTAAGCTAGTGAGGTCGATAGGGTGACGCAGAGTTTAGGCAACTCTGTATTTTCCTTAAGAGTGTCCTAGGCGACACAGTGTCTGTCTGTCTGTGGAGAGGACACTCTATTTCAATCATCTGCAACAGACGGACTGAGACCAATGATATACACATGTCGAATTCATCATTACATTTGATTTGCTGATTTATATTTAAAGATACTAATTTCTAAAACACCTACACCTGAATAAAGGTTTTTGTATAGTTAAGAAGTATCAATCACCTGTATAACCATCTTTTGCATTTTCAATACACATAGAAATGCATTTTTTTTATTATTATTATTTTATGTTAGGTGGATAGGTAAACTGGCAAACGTGCCACCTGATGGTAAGTGGTCGACGTCGCCCATGAACATAAACTTGTTTACCTGGAACGAGCCCAGGCAACTCGTCTATGTGTTGCCTATCCTGAGACATAAGATGTTAAGTCTCGGTGCCAGTAATTAAACTGCCTGTCTTGCCCTTCTCTCCGAAACACAGCAAAGCTGTTTCACGGGAGAAACAAGCAAGATGATGGTACCCATGCAGCCGGGAGCGCGGCACAGCGCTTCCCTCCCACCGCATAAATCTTATATTCTGGTTGTTTAAATACAGGTCCACACATAACACTCTTAGCTGTTAGCTGTAAGCCTTGTCGTGGCGGTGTGGCTTAGTAGCCTAGGGTGAGCCGCTACACCTTGAGCGAAGCTAATTGAGCCGAGGTAGCTATTTGTACCCCTCTTATAAGAAGAGGGGACAAAAGAGCAGGGGGCAAGGGGCGAGAACGGGAACCTCACCCCATTGCACTGTCCCGACGTTGGGAGGGGTTATCCTGTGGTGCGGGAAAACCCATTTGTGGAGGTGGCGTCGGTCCCTTGGGGGACTGACTAGCCGTGGAGGTGTCCTGTTTGCTCATTATATCCGGGGCACCTCACCAAAGGCGGCATTGGTGGCACTCGCCGAGTTTTAGTGGGTAGAGCTGCGTCCCGAAAGCTGGAATAGGGAGACCTATTCCCCGCGTGATGCCTCAGAGCATTTATTGGCGTTAAAGAAAAAAAAGACGTTTAGTACCAATACAATAAAACTTTCGAACCCGCACCCTCCTGTGTAAAAGCCTGTAAAGTAATAGATATATTTTCTTTTCAATAAGCTGAGCCAATTTTTTCGGATGGATCTATGCTAACGGCCCGAAGGCCCTAATGCTACATCGGATTAGTGTGAGCCCATTCGGCTCACTTTTGGTTTCTAAAAGTGGGGGGTTGCCTCCCGCCATCCGTGCAGTCTGCGACCACACGGCCTTCTGGTGTCGGCTCAATAAGCTGAGCCAGGTGTTTGCTTATGAGTGCTACCTCCGTTTTGCTAAAATAATGTAATACAATATATATCCATTCATGTTCAAAAACCTGGACGAACTCAAATCTGTGCGCGGTGAGGGTGCCGAAAAACGTCTTTATAGTTAAATACAAATTGAACGTTTTTTCCTTAACTATCACCTTGATGCTTTGGCACGGCGTAGTGCGTAGAGATGTCAGATCGCTCTGCATTCTTCTTCTCTCTTCTCTTCTACCGCATCTACCACGGGGAGTGTTCTGAGGAATTGTGCGGACTGATTGCAGCAGAATTCCACCATCGGACATCGCGTAAAAATTCCAAATTCACCCTACACCAACTCGGTGTTCGGAAATCCACAACAACTCGATTCTTACGGCATTTTCTGCCTTTCACAATGACTGTATGGACTTAGGGAACTTCAAAAAAGAGCATGCTCATATTTGAAAGGTCGGCAACGCGCCTACTAATCCTCTGGTGTATCGAGTGTCTGTGGATATCTCTTTTCACTTACCATCATATGAAACATTTGTCCGTTTGCACTCTTTTCTATACAAAATATCTATGTAATGAGTCCTAGCTTCTAAAGTTAAATTTGAAAAATGGATTTGACTCTTCTGTAAAAAGAGACGCGTGTTGAAACTTGCCTTTTTGAATCGATACAGAAATTAAAGAATATTGGATTAAATTATAACATATAGCTCGGCTCAATTCGCTTCGCCCAAAGTTCGCTGGGCTTACCCTAGGCTATTGAGCCCCACCGCCACGACAAGGCCTGAAAAGGTGGGGTTTCAAAAAGTACCTAATATTACAATGGATTTGAAAAAATCCAATGAAAATCTTAATAAAATAATAATAAAAATATTTTTATTCAATGTTGTACGTCAAAGTAGCTTATTGAACATCAAATGACTCTACTACCGGTTCCAAAACTAGTCCACTGAGAAGAACCGGCGAAACAAACTCAGTGAAACTAATCTTTTCAATATTATACAATATAGGTACATAATATGATATAATTATACATAGAAGCCATGTAGGAAACGCCTTATTCCCAAGGTGTGGTATCTTCAATAAATTCTTTTATTTTGTAGTATCCTTTACCACACAAACGTTCTTTAACAGTTTTTTTAAATTTATTTATCGATAGGTTTTGAACGTTTTCTGGGATCCTATTGTAGAAGCGTATACATTGACCCATAAAAGAATTACTGACCTTATGTAGCCTAAAATATGGCACAACAAGTTTATGTTTGTTCCTTGTATTTTTATTGTGATTATCGCATTTTTTTACAAATTCATTTATATTTTTGCGAACATACATCACGTTTACAAAAATGTATTGAGATGCTACAGTCAAAATGTCTATTTCTTTAAATTTCTCTCTTAATGATATTCTGGGACCCAGACAGTAGATAGCCCGTATAGCCCGCTTCTGCAGTATGAAAATTGTATTGACATCAGCGGCATGTCCCCAAAGCAAAATGCCGTAGGACATAAGACTGTGGAAATACGCATAATATACTAGTTTAGCCGTATTAACATCCGTAATTGACCTGATTTTTCTAATCGCAAAAACTGCAGAACTGAGTCTACTCGATAAGGTAGCTATATGGGGCGCCCATTGGAGATTGGCATCTAAGGTAATGCCAAGAAAGGTAGTTGAATTCACCAAGTCCATTATCTCCCCACTTAATGTTACATTGGTTTCTACTTGCTTAACATTAGGTAGTGTAAATCTAATCAATTTAGTTTTATTGCAGTTAAGTAACAAATTATTGACAAATGTACCATCTTTGAAAGAGCATCGTTTACTTCGTCAGAAATCATTTGTTGTCGCTTAATTTTAAATATTAAAGAAGTATCATCGGTAAACAATACTATTTCATGCTTATCCTTCATGAGATACCTACCTACTTACAACTTACAAATACCTACCTATACTATCTTACAAATACATAACCTATAATAATCTACCTAAACCTATAATCCTATAAATATTATATCTATTTCAGTAATTAATATTTAGGACATCACCCACTTAATAAGTATTAACGGCGTGAACAAAGAACCACCGAGTCGATACCGTATAGATTAAGTTCAGCCCAGAAATCTAGAACGCTTATTTAGAATACTAACTCATATGTAGGTTATTTTGTCATAAAAATAATGGGTTTGGTTTGACCTGGTCCAGCCATATAATCCTATAGACAATGTTATATATTTATAAACGTTATAAATATTACAGGTACATCTCTTTTGTTCATGGTTCAGGCCTTGACGTGGGGGTGGGGCTCAGTTATCTAGGGTGAGCCGCTACTGCTTTCGGCCGCATCCAAACGGGATGCATCAGAGAAGAAAAAAAGCTACATTCGAAAATGGATTCATATTGTCT
Source organism: Helleia helle (assembly GCA_963853865.1). NCBI lineage: Eukaryota > Metazoa > Arthropoda > Insecta > Lepidoptera > Lycaenidae > Helleia > Helleia helle. The sequence continues at coordinate 3,029,276 of OY971420.1, forward strand.
TGAACGGAAGTATCATATTATGTTTTCTAAGACAGGATAGTGTTACAAGGGAGCCGGTGACAGAGTGTCACGATTGTGGCGCCGCGGTGGACTCGGCCCAGCTCTTTAGATCGGAGGGGTGAGAGTCAGGTTGAGCCCCCATATCAAATATCTGGGGCTCAACCTTGACGGAGGGTGACCTTCACCCGATATTTCTCAACCGAAGGTCGTGAAAACGGCAAGTTCGCTGGACACACTCCTCCCGAACTTCGAAGATCGCAGCGCCGCCTGCAAGCAGCTAAATGGTGCACCCATTTGGGCGGGTCACCTTACCGCGAGGAATAATGCCCCAGCTGCGCTCGGCACTGCTGTTCATCGCGGTAAGCGCGATTCGGGGCTACCGTACGGTATCGTGGGCAGCAGCCCTGCCCTGCCCTGCCCTAGCCGGTGACTCCCCCGTGGGATCTCGTAGCGGAGGTTCTTGCGGATTTGCACTCCTATGTCTCAAATAGGAGGGCTCTCGACGAGAATCTTACGTTGGAGGGGTCCTACAGGTTCGCCGACTAGGGCAGGAGGCGTAAATGCGAAGGTGGAGGGAGGACTTGGCGTGGCAGCCGTATGGCAAAAGCCTAATGGCCGATCCTTGAGCGGTGGATGCCCCGTAAGCGCAAACCCCTCGACGTCCGTTTGACACAGGTGCTCACCGGGCATGGTTGCTTTGGTGGGTGCGTCGAGGCCTCAGCCCGCGGGCGACGAACGGGGTTGCGTAGGAGGTGCTACTTAATGCGCCCCTAGTAACGCCCCTTGTGCTCGTGTCGGGTCAGGATGGGAACCTGGCCCAGTTAGGCACGACGTTGTGTCACGACTGGATAGTGGCGGCCGGGCAGTCTACGAGGAGTAGTCTGGCCTTTGCCGGGGCCAGCCTGTCACTGAGCCGATCCTATTGCCTGCGGATCCCGGACCCTCAAAACGTGTCTCGAACCAGCAGAAAATCAATATCGGAGCGGTACAAGATGAATCCACCTTTAGATTTCCAGAAATGAACTAATGTCATGATCGTGCCATTTCTATTATGTAGTTATGTATCATTATTATTATTAATGTCTTAAAATACGGACCGTAGTTTGATCTAGACTGTTTTCCTTTTTTTCGAATTATCATTTATTATATTATACTGGCATTATTAAAAACACATTTATAAAATATATTTTAAAGAAATAAATTACAGGTAATAAAATTATCCAGCAATTTTTTTACGGACCATTTGGCGCCCTGTGTGAGTAGCGCCCAGGGCATGCCCCTCGCTCTCCCCTCACTACGCCACTAACTTAGTCGTAAGGTTTAGGTTTCTCTAAAATAATTGCCGGACATTCAGATGAAGATAGCAACCACCGCATCCCGCATGCTGTTCCTGCCTGGCGTGGACCAGAAGGAGAGAGCCAACTCCGGGAGGTGGTCGGCAATGACGTTGTCCGAATCTTCAGGCACACAAAATGTATGAGCGCACGCGTTTCGGGCCTGGACGATTCAGCAACAGAGAACGACGTCGTGGTGGCGATAGCAGTGGCTGGCGGCACGTCGTGGTGGCGATAGCAGTGGCTGGCGGCACGTCGTGGTGGCGATAGCAGTGGCTGGCGGCACTAATAAGTAAGTGACATACATAGTAAGGCTATACGGAATAAACACAGGCTAGATGTATGTACCTACTTTAGATAAAAAAAGCTAACCAATGATAAGACTCCCCACCATGGTTCAGGCCTTGTCGTGGCGGTGGGGCTCAGTAGCCTAGGGTGAGCCCAGCACCTTGGGCGAAGCCAATTGAGCCGAGGGGGCTCTTTTTACCCCTCTTATAAGAAGAGGAGAAAAAAAGAGCAGGGTGCAAGGGGTGAGGAATGGAACCTCACCCCATTGTACTGTCCCGATGTTGGAAGGGGTTATTCTGTGGTGCGGGACGGCCCCTCTGTGGGGGTGGCGTCGGTCCCTTGCGGGGCTGACTAGCCGTCGTGGTGCCCTGTTAGCTTAACAGATCCGGGGCACCTCACCAAGGCGGCACTGGTGGCACTCGCCGGGTTTTAGTGGGTAGAGCTGCGTCCATTTACCATCTTTCGGGCGCAGCGAGTCCCACATACCCATCTGCGGAGACCCACTCCCCAGGCGGGATGCCTCAGAGCATTTCCCGGCATAAAAGAAAAAAAGAAAAATTATAAGACTGACAAAAGTAAGCAAAGTACTTTTTGTACTTTTTGTAAGGTAGGTAAGTAACTGTATTTATTATTCTAATTTAACACCAACAAGAAATAAGTGCGCATTTACCGCTAACAATCAGCCTCCGTCGTTCCTCTACAATTTGAAGGTAAAGTACCTATAAATTAATAAAGATAACCTAACCGCCTTTATTGGAATTCGTCTTGGCATTGACATATCGAGCAATGTGCAATTTTGTCATCATTTGAAAAGAAAGGCTAGCTTATTTCTAGGAAACTCGGTGTGCTCAGCAGGGGAAGCAGTACATACCTATTTATTTCTATTTTTATTAGAGATGGTGTTCTTTACGGAAATAATTATATACTCAAAAAAAGGTATGAGAAAACTAATAATCTTCTGATATGTTCTTTTTTTACCCTTTTTTCATTTTTATTCTACTATTCGTGACCGAGGCAAATACAAAACAAGCAAAACAAAAATTAAAAAGCAAATATTCACTAAAATCATAAAATAAAACTTTATATTGGCAGATCCTAATCACTTGTTGACCAATAAAATCGTAATAAAATCTACTGGCATTTAATACTTTGACACTGACATAATAGGGATGTTGACAGTATTCATATAAAAATATAATTTTGATGTTAATTGGTAGTTTATATGATAGAATTCTGAAAAAATACAATATTTTCCCTTATTTTTATTTGATTAAATTAATATTTTATAAATAAATAAAATGTAACAAAATTTAAAATAGGTGACGTGTAACAAACGGAAATGACGTCACTTGTTCTTTTTTAGCGGAAGCGGAAGAATATTGAGGTACTTCTATAAGTATACCATTTACCGTACGCAGTACATAAAGTAAAAACAAATTTTCAGGCGTTTTGACAGTGCACACACCGTACATTGGCACCGTAGTACACTTGTAAAACTTAGAAGCCAACACAACTAGAATCATTTTATCACTTTTACGATGTTTAACAACATATGACGTCACATTACAAGTGATAGCGTTTTGGAACGAAATTTAAAATGCATTATAAAATGCAAAATTTTATAGGCATTAGACGTATTTAAGCAAAAGTTAATATTTAGGCCTCCATTACATATTTATAAATGATTTAAAAACATTTCTGAAAAATGTCAACATCCCTATTTAAGACGATTGACGATTCGACGCGCAAAATTTGCCATAAGCAAAATAAGAAGAAGACGTACATAATTCTCGGAAATGCACATTACAATGTCACGCGATCCTTGACAATTTAGATCCGGACATTTAAGTTTTGCATTTGTTACTGTAAATTTCACTTTTTGTGAATTATGAGTTAATTAAAATGCCGCTATAGAATTATCCAATGCAAGATAACTTACCAATACCAAACGATGAGCTCAACAACAATGTACATACGGACAGCGGGTTAATGCCTTCCAAAATAATGGAAACACGATATTATGAAGGTTGCGGGCGTGAAGGTCCTATTCGATGCATATTCCTTGCCGAATTTCACCCTGTTGCAGGCCCAAAAATATCATGCCAGGTAAAACATCTATTACCATGTACGTCTAGGGATCTTCTACGTAATTAACAGAAGCCGTTTGGAACGACCTTAAATTTTATGCAATTATTCATGTAGAAACGTAAACTACATGATGTATGTACGATGTACCTGTCTCTTAGTTGTTTTATAGTAATGAGGTGTAATTTGAAATATATTTCAATGTCTTTTTTTAATATTTTTCGAGATTGATCGCCTACAGTGGTATGCAACGCAATAAATATTTTGGTTCTGTTGAGTGGTCAACATTAACCATAAACATACATAGCTAGCTATATAGCTATATAATATAGCTATTATGCTGGCTTAGGTGACTTGTCTTACTGAATAACAGCCACGTCTATCTTGGTGCCTGTAATCATACTGCTTGTCCTGTTCTGTTGTTGAAAACATAATATTATGCCTCGCATCAAAATAAGTAACATGGTGGTACCCGTGCAGATGGTGTACTGTGATTAACCCCAAACCCATCACTTTGGATTTGTTTTGCTAATGTTTTTACTTGAATTATTTTTCTCATTGTTTGCATTTTGTTTCAGTTTCCAGAAGATTATGTTTCAAAAGAACTTTTTGATTCAATCAACGCATACATTATCCCAAAGCCTCAAATACAAAAATGTACAATGACCATGTGAGTTTACCATTTATATTGAATATCCATTTATTGAAGGGATAACTTCTTTGTAGGGGAAAATTTTATAGGCTCGCATCAGCATGCTTCAGCAACATGCTTAAGTGACATTATGACATCCTTATTTACGAATTTATAGACTCCGGATGTGTGCATGTGTAGTTTATCATAATATGTAACTATGATAAGTTTTATAGAAGAGAACTACAGGCAATATCAATAGTATTGATTTTCCTATATGTGTTATGAGCATAGGATATTATAGTTCAAGGGTTTAAATTATCAGTATGGATTTCCTGGAAATATGTTGTTTTAATCAATAACTAATTGAGTGATGACAAGGGTTTTATGGCTCATGTATATAATTTACAGTAAACTTAACATATTGATTTAACAGAAACAATTTGAAAGAAAAATTAAATATTTATAATAATTTCCACTAATATTTTAATGTACTCTTTTTCTCTTAACTAGTTCAAATCAAATCAAATCAAATCAAAAACCTTTATTTGCCTGAATATAGTACATAAGTTGTTATTAATTGTAGTGTTTCATATATTCTGCCTTAAAATGGTGTGCAAATTTTTGTTCCATTTAATTAAATTATTATACAATTCAAAAAAAAAAAAAAAAGAAAGTGCGTATTAGAATCAAGAAACATTTTTTTACAAAGGCCGACCATTTTACATTTTAAATAAGTCTCACTATTTAAAGATAATATAATTAATTATTTATTTATTTATTTTTAAATTATTTATTATTAAAATTTATTAATTATTAAAATTTATTAATTAATCTTAAATTAAGGTAATGTCAATAAATTAAATTAAAATATGTCAATAATTAGTTCACACTATGTCCATTTAGATTTTTGGTTAAGAAAGTCATTAATATTATAAAACAAATTGTCAAGAAGATATTCAAATAGTTGCCTCTTAAATTTCGTCCAAGTTAAATCACGAAGACTCTTGTCTAAATTATTGTATATTTGAATTGCCATACAGTGAACATTTTTTGCGTATAGTGTCAACCTCTGATGTGGTACATATAGTATGTCCCTATTTCATATTCTGATACCAGTTACATCTTTTTTTGTTTTAAATAAATGTAGGTTCTTCTTGACAAATACACAAATTTCATATATATATAAACACGGAAATGGAAGTACTTTTTTAGATTTATATAAAGGTCTACAACTATCTAAAAATCCAGCACCGCATAAAGCTCTCATGCATTTTTTTTTAATTTTAAATACCTTCCCGGAATCGACAGAGTTGCCCCAAATAATTACACCGTATCTTAAATTCGATGTCACATACCCGTGGAACGCTAACAGTGATGCTTCCGGTGTAGTTATGTTTTTTAGGCGTCTTAAAACATAAACATATTTTTCTAGCTTGTTACATATTTTATTGATATGTGTTTTCCAGTTACAAAATTTATCAATACTTATACCTAAGAAATCGGTGGATTTAACTGATTCGATATGAACTCCATTAATATCAATATTTAAATTCACAAGTTTACTTTGAGGTGTTTGAAAATGTATTATTTTAGTTTTAGTTAAATTGATTTGTAAATTATTTTTCTTTGGCCAGTCTATTACTTTTGTCAACGTAGATTTTGCTTCAATGTCAATATTATCTATTTTGTCACAATTAATAGTAATAGTGGTATCATCAGCGAACAATATGCAGTCATGTTTTATACAGTCAGGCAAGTCATTAATATATAGTAAGAATAATAAGGGACCTAACACACTACCTTGTGGAACTCCGTAGCGATTGTAACGGTATCCCGAATGAAACAATTTTCTCTTGCAGTGCCCTTATATGTATTTAGTATATAAGTCAATGTTTATTATTGTTGTTAGTATTGTTGGAATTTTTATTGTAACTACAAATAATTATAAATTACAAGCTGATCCCGGCAAATGTCATTTATCATGTTTTGCATTATCATATCATGTTTAGCATCATCATATCATGTTTAGCATCACCATCATATATTTTATACAAACCTTGTCCTGATGATAACCAACACAACATAAAAGAAGTATCTAATTTGTTACAGTGGTTCTGAAATTATGTATGTACATATACCTACATACATTTTGGTGATTTGTTTTTATTTATATAGTGTATTAAGTGTATGTATGTCTATTTTTTTGGTACAATTTAAAGGTGGAACAATATCATCATATTGTTAACTACTAACTTTATAGGTGTCGTTAGATTTCTCTTAATTGTGATACTGTTATTGTACTAATAATGTATATAACTATAAATGTGTAATATTTATATTAAATATTTGTGTTATGTATCGTCAATGTACCATAATGTCACATTTTTATTACAGTAATGCCTTAGGTCACAAAATAATCGGTTATCCGATCCGCATAGACAACTCCCGATATGAACGCAACATGTACATGTTCAATTTGTGTTTTGTCTGCGATAGCTGGTCTAAAACAGTGCAGTATGAGCCAGTTGTGAAGAAGCTTGGTGAACATTTGGTAAGAATGTAAACATTTTTCATAAAATGTTTATTTAGACAAAAAGTTGGCAGTACAAGATCTGTTGGGTCGCAGATGTTCTTCTCATATTTGGGCTTATCCAAGGACAATGCATCAAACAGGTTCTTAGTAAAGTATTCCGCTTATGTTTATTAGTATTAACTAGTGCCCACAGCTTCGCCTGCATTAACTTAGATTTACAACGGTATCTGGATTGATGATGATTATTTTTATAGCCTAATGTTCTCATCCAAGGTACAAGCCATCACCATTTCAACTTTCAGCCAAATCAGTTGTGGTTTTGCCGTGAAAGATCAACAAACATCCAAACTTACAAACTTTTGACTTTATAATATTAATAAGATTATATTCTTTGGACAGATTTCATGCATTATAAAAGAGGAAGATATAAAAAGAAATATAAATGATACTATAGATTTTACTTCCTAACACTCCTCGAAAAATTTCAAAGTGAAGAATTGTGTGTCCCAGCAGTGGGACATAATATGTTTAGAAGTAAACATATGCTGGGTAGAAGTTTTAAACTCATATTATATATTATAATAATTAATAAAATAAATACCTAATCAAATAATTAATATATTTTATTTTATAACTTCAAACAGACAATTATGGAGGAGGAGACTAGATTTGTATCAAGCAGTTCTACAAAGTTGCCTACACTCCTTGCGCATTTGCTACATGACCTAAACACGTATAGGAAGGCAACTTTAGTAGGTACGTCAAGTTAGTATTGCTGTCTTAGTTTCTTACTCACAAATACTTCCTCACACACCAACCACCACACTAGTTGATGCCTGCGTTTTTCCTTGCTTGGTATAGTATTGTAAATCATTGATCATTCTAGTGCTAATAATGTACCCTTTTCTATTTTATAGCTTAAATAGTATATTTTAAATTAAAATCTGCTCAGTAGTTTTTGTGTGATAAAATAACAAATCAGTAAATATAGGTATAAATTAATATTTAAATCAATGATACTTTTGCCATTTTTTAGTGGATTTTCAGTAATAATTTCTTCTATGAATAGTTTATTGTATTATAATGTTTACGCTCATTACAATGAAATAACTTTTACGGATTTTATCGTGGTTTATTAAGTTTTTTATAAACCCGACGTTCCACTTTACAGCAACCATGGTCACGGGGAGACTGAAAGAGTCCTCCCGTGACATGCCTGACTATGCCTAAGATTTTCACAAGCCCGACCTGGCTTGTAAAAATCTTAATAAACCATGATAAAATCCGTAAAAATTGTTTCATTAGAAATAAATAATTCATGATTTCATGTATTCATCATTTTCCAATTTTAGTGTCAATAAATTAATATAATGCCATAGACAATTGTTAAGAGTTATATTATTAATTTGGTTTAGTTCACTGATACTAAAAAGTAATTTGAATAAGTCCGTCTGAGTGCCTTAAACCATTTCTGTCTGCTGATACAACCAATTTTTCTGTTATTTAATATCCCCTGTTGAATTTTCATTAAAATCCTACCAAAAAAAACTGACTAAAAAGCTAAACTATACTTAGTTTAGCCTTTTAGTCAGTTTTTTTTTGGTATGTTTGCACATTGCACATAGTAATTAATGCATGTTTAGTGATTCAGCTACACCAATACATTGCTAACTTTTTTTTTATTTTTATAATGGGCTGAAATAAATGTGTGTATAATTTTTAGAAGGTGACACAGTGATGCATTTAAAGGTATTAGAAGTTCGGAAGGACCCAAGCACAGTCCACGACTTTGATGTGCCAGTTCTTGTAGCGTCTGTCGGATTGCCCCGTCCGGGGAGACAACCCCGAATCGCCCCGCCAGAGGGGACCGAACCTATACAGAGTCAGGAGCATTTAGATGTGGAGGATGACGAAGCTTTTGAAGTAGATATGGACGCGGACTGGGATTTGACGACCAGACAAGTGAGTATATCATTTAGGGAACTAAAGAGGTTTGAAATGTGGTTTATTGGAAGCGACCATCGAGAATATAACCGGAATAGAGAGGTAATGTTGTGTTTTATATGAAAGCTAATTCCGCCAAAGAGCTCCGACGCTGCGCTGGTTCTGCGCTCTGATTGGCCGACTGATGGCCATTGATGCATGATTGGCTGATAGGACGTACATACAGATCACTGGTTGGTTAATTACTGTTACGTCAGTGACAAATCACTGACCTCTGATATGCTTGATGGAAGCGACCTAAGCGTAGACTACAGATACTACGTAGCTATATTTCTATATTAGTAGTATTGGCTTCTAAAGTTCAACTATGTCGACGTGCACGGCGCGGCGTATAGGCGAGAGAGAGAGAGACAGACAGAGTGAGAGAGAGAGAGATTAGGCTACATTGTAGGTTTGCATTTTAATATTTGCCTTTTCTGAAGCGTTGTCCTATTAATAGTATATCATATATCTCCATTTGTAATAATATATACATACTAGTGGCCCCGACAGACGTTGTCCTGTACAATTTTTTTTTTGAGAATCTAACCCATCCTCGAATCCCCTTGAACTCACACAAAAAAAAATCATCAAAATTGGTTCAGCCGTCTAGGAGGATTTCAGTGACATACACACGCACACGCATATATAAAGATGTGAATTGAGTAAAAACGTAAAACATTAATTGTATACAGTTTTTATATAACTCATTATCATATCGTACTCGTGACATGATCGTAAAAGTGATAAAGATTGATACTTTAATACGTTGATTAAATTGTGCGTCACTTACGATAATATAACTGTAAAGTCATACGTGGACTTTCCCGTAGTAAGCGTGACTGTCGGGAAATTGTTATTTTTATAGAGGCGTTTTGAGAGGATTGCGCCTATAATTGTCTCTTAGCTAGTACATATTCTGGGTTTCATTAAAAGAGACATGACCCGATGTCGGAAGTTTGGTAACTAGGACGATGTAAAAAATCGCGTGAAGCCTTTTTTCGTATTAACCATAAAATAGATACATATATATTCATCATAATACATATATTCATATGAAAGGTGAACGTGAAGCAAACGTGAAACCTACCATATATTTTTTATATATTAGTTGGATAGGCAAACTCGCAGATGTTACTGTGCCATTAGCTGAAAGGTGAGTAGTCGACGTCACCCATGAACACAAACTAGTTTACTTGGAACTAGGCCAACTCATGTGTTGCCTGTCCTGAGACATATTAAGATGTAATGTCTCAACCTCTGTGGCTCAACGGTTAGCGCGTTGGCGCTCAAGCCGGAGGTTGCGGGTTCGAATCCCGCCAGGGAACAAAAAAGTGTTCTGTATTCCTGGGTCATATGGATGTGTATTAAATATGAGTATTATATAATAAAAATATTAAATATATGTATAGTACCTATAAAAGTATCAAAATATATATATCCGTTGTCCACGTATATATACCACGTAAGTCTACTAAGTGGTTGATGAGGACCAGAATTTATCATGCCCTCCACTTTTCATATTTTATTAACTTTTGATTATATTTTTATTATGAGAATGTACCTATTCATACTGGTTTTAGCTCCTGCCCTACATCAACGGATACAATCATATTGCAAAAATTTCGTCAGACACCAACGTCGAGAAAACATTAGTGAAGTCGTGTATACAGAATCTACTGTATTATGGTGTGGTGAGTCCTGATTAATATAATTATACAGAACCTACTGTATTATGGTGTGGTGAGTCCTGATTAATATAATTATACAGAACCTACTGTATTATGGTGTGGTGAGTCTTGATTAATATAATTATACAGAACCTACTGTATTATGGTGTGGTGAGTCCTGATTAATATAATTATACAGAACCTACTGTATTATGGTGTGGTGAGTCTTGATTAATATAATTATACAGAACCTACTGTATTATGGTGTGGTGAGTCCTGATTAATATAATTATACAGAACCTACTGTATTATGGTGTGGTGAGTCCTGATTAATATAATTATACAGAACCTACTGTATTATGGTGTGGTGAGTCTTGATTAATATAATTATACAGAACCTACTGTATTATGGTGTGGTGAGTCCTGATTAATATAATTATACAGAACCTACTGTATTATGGTGTGGTAAATCCTGTTTAATATAATTATACAGAACCTACTGTATTATGGTGTGGTGAGTCCTGTTTAATATAATTATACAGAACCTACTGTATTATGGTGTGGTGAGTCCTGATTAATATAATTATACAGAACCTACTGTATTATGGTGTGGTGAGTCTTGATTAATATAATTATACAGAACCTACTGTATTATGGTGTGGTAAGTCCTGATTAATATAATTATACAGAACCTACTGTATTATGGTGTGGTGAGTCCTGTTTAATATAATTATTAACAATTGTTGATATAAGCCTTTCGATTAACATAATTAGTTTCAGTCATAAAACTATTAGAAAGGGAATATTTATCATGTTTTTCATTTTAATTCCATGAAGCTCTTTTAGCAATGTCTACAAAAACATAAAAAATAACCCCTTTTTCAAAAATGAAAATAGCTGTTGAGCTCTTAATATCTCTCCACACGATTTTCCGGACAAAAAATTAATAGAGAGTTAAGAGAGAGAGTAAAAAGCAATACGCCCACGAAACGCTAGCGGCAACCAAATTAATGTTTGTGAACGAAATTTCAGGTGACTCTGATTCCGGTGTTGAAGTTTAGTAACATGTACCGCGCCACGCCCAGTCTCAGTCGCATGTTCAACGACCACGAGCTGCAGAAGTCTTGTCTGGCCTTCATCAACTCCGAATGTGATAAGGATAAGGTATATAGACAAAAAAACACAGTACACGTACAAATTATAGTTAAAAAAAAATAAAAAACACCCTTTAATATCGAACTGAACTGAAAATTAGAAAATTATTTTTAATATAAATTTTATATTATGGATTTCAATTTTATAGCAGTAACTTGAGAATGAGCGAGACTAAAAACCACATAAGCGATGTGGGTAACTTCTGCGTCTTATGCCTTCCTTGCGTGTGCTAACCTGATTATCCTGATCAAGATATTGGAACCAACTTATTAAATTATTGTATTGTCATCAGTTCTTAAAAAGTATGTTTCAATATAATCTGACGGCTAAAAGTGGGTAAAAATAAAGTTTAAAGGTTCCGGCTGGCACGACCGGGAGAGGTACCCTCTCGCTCACAGAACACCGGCGTCAAGTGACAGCTATGCCGCTATGGGGGAATAGGAAAAAGGAGGACAACGCATGTTTTTGGGCATCGGTAGTCACCATAAGGCTCCCACTGCTCGGTTGCCTCCGTATGACAAAAAAAAAGATAGATATAAGTTAATAAAAACATGTTAAAATAGTTGGCCGCCACGGGACCCTTGGCAGATGTGAGATATTTTTCTTAAAATTGGAATTAGTAATCAATAAAAGAACTATACCATATGTCCGTCCCCGTCACAGCATTCTAATCGATTCTACTGCTAAGACGCGCCTTACTGAAAACAGAATCCTCAAATCTATATCTAGTGAAATCACACAAACTTATATTATGACAATTATTTTTCGATCAAATGACCTAACTTTTACAGCCGTCGTTGTCGGATGTGCTAAATGTCTTGTGCGCGCTACAACAAGGCACGACCTTACGTGTCGTCTGCGAGCGGCTAACCCCGAGCGCACCGTTCGACGTGCGACGACTCATAGTGTTCGCGCAGCTGCATGGACTCATCAAGTGCTTGAAAAGGTAGTTTGTTTGTTTGTGTCTAAAAGTGCAAGCTAATGTTAGTTTGTTTGATAATGCAATTTGCATAATACTGTGTAATATTAGAGAAGATGTTTATATTATTTTCTAATGTTTGACGCGAATTTTATTTAATATGAGAAAACAACTTGTTACGGATTTTGTTGCGACTTAAGTTTTTTACATTCCGTACCTCTACCATGAGTTCGCACATGACATAACTATAGTAGCGCAACATCAATCGAAAACTATACCATACCTTAGTTTTCTATTCGTGTTACGTTTTACGTAACTACTATAGTTATGTCATTTACGCTTGTAACAAAAACTCATGGTAGAGGTACCGGACGTAGGTATCGGTCCCCTTTTGTCCTGATTTCGTTAAAGTATCCGAAACATCAGGAATGTAGAAGCCTTAACCTAGTATTCTGTCAGTATTAATATAATATATAATAAGCGGAGGAGATTGTTATATAAACATTTAATCTCTGGAATTACCAATCAGGTTTGGAAATTACGTTTGCTGTTAGTTTACTATCTATTGATAAGGGTTGTGAGCAACCTAACATTTATAATTTTATAATATTTTTCTACACAAGCTGCAAGCGACTGAGACTAAATGAAATAATAATGTACTCGTCTATCCCTATCTAGAAAATATGTCGATTGATAGCATATGGAAACCTACTAGAGAATCATTATTTACTTTTGTCCGCACTTTTTAAGGTTAATTTGCGGTTTGTGAGTACAGTTGTCTAAGATTTGCAGACTAGCTTAAGCTATGCGTATTTATTTTTGGTGTAAAATTATTAATTAACAGTAATAAATGGACACGCGTTTAATCCTCGACATCAAGTGATGAATCATTAAATTAATTTATATTAAACTAAGAGAACCGATCGAGTACTATGTATCATTATAAAATACCAAATATATGAAATCACATATTGGGTATGTTAAATTGCTTTGCGAATAAAATATTTGATAAAAGTTAACTTGAGGCTTGTGCGATCTTAACTGTACACTTTAATGTACAGCTGAATAATTCTCGCGAAATGCTTTCACGGTGTTGGAAATTCAATAACAAATTACTGTGGAATTCCATGAACTCATTTCTGACGATCGAGAAATCCATGACAATAACAGGTTGATGATAATATAATCTAAGGATATCAACATCTCGTTAATGTTACATGATTAACTTTAGTTTTAAAATAGAGCGTGTTAAAAAAGCTTGCTATTACTTGTCTATGATCTAAGCAAAATTATTCATAGTAATAATACTATGTAATACACACACCTGTATATCGGGCGCTGTTTCTATAATAAACAACATTAATTTTATATTTTTAGGTATCCCGTGTACATCAGAAATCCAAACCGACCAAACGGTTTCAGTCGTCTCGACTCGATGCTGGGCATCCGACGTCTGTTCACGGGCCGACATCACACCGACGAAATATGTTGTCTCGCTCGCATAGACCTGACAACACTCGACCAAATAATCGAAGACGACCCCAATGTTGCCATCATATGGAGGTAGACACGTTATGGCGAATATTTTTATATAAATATGCTTACAGTATTTATTTTCGTATTTTAAATATATATTTTTTTGGCTAGTGAATTATAAAAATATTAATACAAAAGGATTTATTAATGGCAATATACAGATTGTGTGTATGACGGTATCAGTTTACATTACACCGCGTGTCAGGGATAGAGTTACTAGAACATACACAAAATAATATTTAAATATTATTAAAAACAAAAACATTTGAATTTTCAAACAAAGTTTTAAAAATGTAACAACACCATCATTTATCATTCACTTAACTGACAAATGTGACTACGCCGTAAAGCCTAGTACGCACTATCCTAGTATTTTAATATTTTATTGGAAGATCCTAAAGAATACTTTGATTACTACTACTAATTCGACTAATTCAACAGTTTCGGATTCTTTTTGCCGGTGAACCGGTGAGCACAGACGCGTGGCAGGAGATGCTACTCATCCGAAAAAATAAAATAAAATGATCGACTCAATTACTTATTTACCGACTCGACATAATTTTGGTGTTCAGGCATTAAATTACTTACTACGTCTTGACTAAAATATTGGCTTAGTGCGAGCTAGACTATAACTAGCCACTATAATAAGCCACAGTTTTATTCTTGTAATAAAGACGCGCGGGACGCGGGGTCCCACATCTATGTGCATCTACAGTGTGCGTAAAACTTGCAAAAATGAAAGAAATCCTGTGCCTAAAGTACTTTTCAATAATTATTATGTTTATATTCTAATAACACTATACCTGACACGTGGCATAAAGAAAACTGATACCGTCATACACATCCTGAATATAGAATTTAACTTGACCGGTGTGAAGTTAGCTAAGTGTGACGTCACAAAGTATTTATTCTACACAAAATGCGATGCGTATGTTTTGAGCTATGTGAAACTAATATCAATCCAGCCAAGTTAAATCGTACGAACGGTACATTGGTATTAATAACATGATAGCTGCCAATTTAAAATCGCTGTATCGGCGTGGCAACATAGCAAGTGAACAAAAAAATTGTCTGGTATTTAATGTGTTTTCTGCTTGCCTCAAAACGTACTTAAAACATCATTTATAAAGTTTACTTTTGTAGTTTTAACAACAATGATAAGAAAAGTAAGAAAATTACAGATAAAAACGACGAGTCTTTAAAATTTCTGCTTAATTATTATTAGTAGTACTATATAAATCTCTATTAAGCTAATGAAATTATTTTAACAAATATATAAATTAAAGTTGGATTTATATTTAAACTTGTTTTTAAACCGTTAATTGCATAAATATTGAGAATTATCTTAAAACATTGAGGCGAATGCTATTAGCAAAAATATGTATTCTATTATTAGGCTCACAAAATCTAAATCAAATAAGCAGAACACAATTAAAATTCAGGTTGACTTTCGTTATTGACGAATCAAATTATGACGACTACAATATAGTATTAAAATAGTATTAAAAATTATAAAGATAATTTAATGTTTTATATTCAACGCTTGCATAGAACGTATGAAACAAATAATTCTTTTAAATTATATTTTCTTGATTCCTATTTTCAAAATTTTGAATCATTCGGAAAATAATTATGACCTGACAATACTTTTTGTGCTATTTTAAGCGACCTTTTTTACGTTTAAATAATGAAGAGATGAAAAATAGATGACGTAAGAGATATTTCAGTAATTGAGAACGCTCATATAATTTCGTGACTAAATATACGTTACGTAAAAATGACATGCAAAGGTTTTATGTAAAATATAAGTTTTGTTACATTTGGAAATTTAACATTTTAATATTAGGGATATTTCAACTGTATTTAAGTCTCGCACCTCAAGGCATCTTTAACTTCACTATCCAGGTCATAGAAAATTCTTACACGTGTGAATGCTACTTTATTACTAGTTATGCAAAAGCTGTGTGATATGTATTTGAAACTAAGTATTCAAAATTTATTAGTTTTGCATTTTTTTTATTCGCTTTAAACTTACGATTTTCCAGTGCTAAGTAGAATAAGCCTTATGCATATTTTGAATAATTTAAAATTAAACTTTATTTTATCCAAGTGATCAAGTTTAAAATAAGTTTCTTAATTGTATTTACTTCCCGCCTTTAGACGTATTTTGTTAACCTACACTGCCATTACGGCATTTAGTCCTGACGAAATATTTTTTTACTATTATTTTTACTTCTGTAAGCTCTGATATCTAGTTTATCAGAATTTGGTTGTATTTCTCGAGGAATTGTTTTGATCAACTGCCATCAAACTAGGATGAGCCCTCTATTAATGACGAGTCAAGTACCTTGACACAGCGCCTACTGCGTGTTGATGATTATTTAAAACGAAAAATAAATATTATTTGACAAATTTAGCAGTGAGTTTTGTTAGCGTTTAAGTTTAATACTTCTCAATATACTATAATTGTACATTTTAATAGACTTCTTCATTCTGATACCTATTTGAATGCTAAATCAAGAAGGAATCAAGAAGAACGACATCTTACAATTTACCTATAACATAAAAAAATAGTTCCAAAATATTAGCGGTTCATTATTTTATAATACGACATTAAAGTATTATGGAGAAGTATTATTTACTTAAAAAAATTAAGCTGCAGGAGAATAATCTAGAAGAATATATTTTTAATACATAGAATCAATATTAAACTTATTGATCGATAAGAACACAATCAGCAGTATTTGCAATTTGACTTGCTGCAACTACCGAGCAACGTTAGCTGCATATCCTAGAACCTTGATCGCAGTTTTTCTTAAATGTTAGTATGGTTAAATTTGGTTGTTTTGTAATAAAATCATAATACAATCTTCTTCAGTATTTTATCAGTATGTGTTTGCACGGTTGTGTTGAGTTTGTGCTTATCAACAATTAATTATTTATTTTCGTAATTTATTTGAGTGAAGATACTTAAGACTATACATTTTAATGCTATGTGTATTATTACTACGCGTAGGTCAGACAAAGAAGGATTTTGACTACAGTTAACTTACTTTGTCTAACCATTATAGATATCAAATAGATATATGCGTAGAAATGATACCTCAAGATTTTTAAGAATAACTCTAAGTTTTAAAATTTATAATTCCTAATATATTATTATAAATACCTTTCGAGATAATCTCAGCAGTTGATTATCGGCGAAATTTCATTTTTTTTTTGTCTCGAATATTAATCGCATTTTATAGTGTAAGATTTATTTTCAGATAATTTTCATTCAGAACCTAAGGTGTAGTTTAGACATTGAAGGGATAACGAACACTTGCACGTAGTGATATAAAGCACCAAACATTAGTTACTCAGCTGTAAATTAAGCATTGCCTAAAATCCTTCATAAAATAGATTTTTGACTCGATAATCGTTACATTAATTTACGACCGAAAATTCTTTATATTTCACGAGACCTATGTTTTACCAAAAAAGTGATAGTAGTATTAGGTTGTAGTTTTAAGAGTTGCATAGTGTGGGTGTGGCGAAATTTCAACAGTATCATAACACGGGTGTCGTGAAATCTAAAGAGTTGCATGTTATGGGTGTCGTGAAAATTAAAATATTCCATAGTTAGGGTAGTTTTAAGTGTCAAGATAAAAATATCATGCGCCTAAATCATACTAATGATGAGAATCAGAAATATCGATTGGCAGTAATTACTTATCTTTAGCATTCACTTAATTATAAATCGGAGGGAGACAGATATACAGTAAGATGAATTTCAATTTAAGATAGGCTTAATTTGGAATCAAGAAAAAAAATGCCGCATGTAGTATTTAGCTAAAAATAGTGATAATTATTGCGTAGAATATTTTGCATTAAATATTTACTACGCATATTATGACTGTAATATTTATGTACTACACAACACTCCTGTATTACATTCAGATTGTCACGCATATATTTCGTATTAACGTAGTATATTGGCCTGCTTTATTTACTATCAAAGTACGTAACGTAATTTGATAATAAATAAAACAGGCCACTATAGAATTTTTATGTGATTTCTAAACCGAATAGAAAGTGTTATTAAACGTTTAGCCTTTTGACATAATATACTTATTATTAAAAATGTAAAATAGAATAGGGCGTTACATAACAATTTTCCGTCTATAAATGTAAATCAAAAATGTGTGTCTGAAGTTACAAGTGACATATGACATATGACACATATCACAGATGCGCGTGCGTAGCTAACTTCAGGGTGGAATCAGTTTTACGCGATATACTTCAGTACTTCTTTAGTAACGTAACATAATTTTAAAACATATTATTATTATGCGAATGGTAGTACAGAAGGACAATAAACGTACCTTGCACTATATTTAATATTATATTCATAGTCATGTAGATTATATTTGCTTTAATGAACTTGCTAGAAAATTGAAACATATGTACAAAATGGTTTATTGAAAAATAGCCAAACCTAAATTTAAAAGCGAGGCAGGCAATATTAGCGGTTCTATCCTATATAATATGTATAAATACAAGCTTGTTACAAAAAATTAGACAGTATTATATTCTAGGCTATAATTAAAATGTGTAATTTATCATAAATATTTAACATGAATCTATAATTTAATGAATATTCAACACGTCATATCAAATGAAATGAAGGTAATAAAATGAATAAATTAAAAGAAATAATAGAAATGTAGTTTAGTTCAGTACACATTGCAATAAAGGATAATATCTTAATATAATTATTTTTTAAATTATTGTATGCAATAGGCATTGTAGTTACATTGGGTTGAAGTGGGCTATATATTATAGTGACTGAATTGAATTAATGTACTTATCGAAGTAATTACTCCGTAAACATAGATAATATCTAAAAACTACAATAGCGTATGGAAAAATTAAAAAAAAATATTGTAAGAAAAACCCTTTGCAAACGCACGTTACTAGCGTTTGACATAAATTTGACAATTATTCGTACTGATACGCATAAGTTGTACCCATGCAAGCATATGTGAACACCAGCATGTGCATATGATGCAAGCGACGTTTGACATTCTAATATATGGCAATATTTGTATCAACGATTACGATTTCAAGAAAATACGTGTGAGTAAAAAAATATTTTTATAAATGTTTATTTGTAGTACAAAAAGCGGAGAGGTGGTCAAATTTTAATTTATGTTTTAATGTATTGTGCATTATTTGAATTGTGTACGTGCTTAATTGAAAATTGTTCCTTTTTAATTTTATAAAAAATTGTCTGAAATTTTAAATTTAATACAATTGATAAACATGAATTATATGTGACTTATTTATTTTGACCTTTTCTTATAGATTTAAAAATAAACTTACGGCAAAAAACATATCTAATCAACTAAGAAGCTATTTGTATGTGTATATGTATTTGTACTCCTGCCTTCATTTATACGACAATCAGCTTGACTGAGGCAGGAGAATCTTCCAAATTTAAGACCAGACCCCGTAAACGTATAAATAGACGCAAATAGACGGACGCAAAGACTAAATACGGCAAACTTCTGGAGATCAAATTGATCCGTCTCATAACTGAGATATACCTATGAAGTGTCGCGTCTGTCCCAACCAATGAAGATAATATCATATCAAGTTGGCTGGCAGAGGATAAAGACTACTTGGGACTGGCAACATCTCCCAGACCCATTTCACTAAAATATTCTGAATTTGAGATTGAATGACAGAAGGAGCTGGGATCATATAAAGATGCGAATACGAAATTATCTTTATACCGTTTTTTTATGTGAAATAATGATGTGTGCTTTGGCGAAGTTTGACCTTTATTTCAAATGTGTTATTTCTTAAAAGATCTGCTATGTGAAAAGAAAAGAAAGTATTTATAAGTATATGCTCCGCAGCGCTAATAATTTTAATAACACAATACCATCTTCCTCTTGATCTGTCATCTGTAAAATGCTCTGCAACTTGAAAGACTTATGCGCTATGGTATTGATTATAATTAATATGACTGTATTTGTAAGTAGGTAAAGTCCACGATTACAAAGTTATGTCGTGACGTAGACCGAAAGTGAAAACTAAGTGCCTCGAAACGTCCGCTAGAGGCGCTGGCGTGCTGCGTTCGGAAACATGTCTCACATTTACATGTACAATTAGCCGCTAGTAAGAGATATTAGCTACCAACGCTAATAACAAATTATAGAAATAAACAAGATCATTGTAAAAGATCTATGTCCAGCGGTAGACGTGATAAGGTTGGTGATGATGATGACGTCATGACCCCG
Organism: Helleia helle; assembly: GCA_963853865.1. Classification (NCBI taxonomy): domain Eukaryota; kingdom Metazoa; phylum Arthropoda; class Insecta; order Lepidoptera; family Lycaenidae; genus Helleia; species Helleia helle. The sequence continues at coordinate 3,049,700 of OY971420.1, forward strand.
AAACACACAAGCGATTGACGAGACTCAAACTTGTTCCTATTACGTAAAATGACAACTTTACCTTTAGTTGGATAGGCAAACTGGCAAACGTACCACCTGATGTTAAGTGGTCGACGTCGCCCATGAACATAAACTAGTTTACCTGGAACGAGCCCAGGCAACTCATTTATTTGTTGCCTATCCTGAGACATAAGTCTCGGTGCCAGTAATTACACTGCCTGTCTTGCCCTTCTCTCCGAAACACAGCAAAGCTGTTTCACGGGAGAAATAAGCAAGATGGTGGTACCCATGCAGCCGGGAGCGCGGCACAGCGCTTCCCTCAATGGTGGGACCATTAAGTCAGAGCGTGACTTAATGGTCAACCGGTGACCATTAAGTCACGCTCTGAATCTGAATCTTGATATATTTGTATATTGCTGTATATCATATATATATATATATATATATATGTGTGTGTGTGTGTGTGTGTGTGTGTGTGTGTGTGTTTGTGTGTGTGTGTGTGTGTGTGTGTGTGTGTGTGTGTGTGTGTATGAAGCTGTTGTATGAAGCATTTGTTTACAACTAGCTGCTACTCGCAGCTTCGCGCTAACTTAGATTTGCAGCCGTACCGGGATTGATGATAATTATTTTTAAGCCTAAGTTACTCCTTATAACATTAGCTATCTGCCAGTGAATGACCCGTCAAAATTGGCCCAGCCGTTTTAGACATTAGCCGGAACAAACAGACAAAAATTGTAAAAATTATTTTTGGTATGTGTACCGTGTATACATCCATATGCTTTACAAACAGCACACTCTAATTTTATTTATCTGTATTGATATCTTTGTGAGTAGATAATAATATAATAATAAGCGTAGGTATTAGTATTTCCTTTTGAAACTTGCTGTCGGTTATTCAACTTGCTGGCGTTTCGTTGAGATGCAATCTGCATCCTTATTTCTGATAATTATATGTTATGACAATCATACAAATGCTGTCTGTTAATGGATATCTGAAGTGATCAACCTCGCCCACGAACATAGGTATCATTAGTGTTCGGGAACCTTAATATTAAAAGGTTGGAAAAAAAGAAATAATACATGAGCGAACATTTATTTAACATAACATTGACTAAACTATCACAGTCCATCAAAACATATAATATATGAATAATTAATAGAGTTTGGCCAACGAAAGCTGTCCACGAATTATTATTAAGATTTAGTATGGCAATATTTTGTGACAGTCAAAATTGTCACATTGACATTTCTTACTTAAAATTCCGTATATATAAAAACGAACTTGATCCATTAGTATACTGATAGTGGTGGTCATTATTACGACAACAGTTGTAGTAATGCGTTATTTGAAAATAGCGAATAATCCATTATTAAAGAATAACTATCCTGTTGTCAGTTGTCATTATTGAGACGATGACGCAATGGTAAGAATAGGCACACAATAGGCAAAATGAGATTTTTTTAGCTTATTCATATTTTTAACGTTTATAAATCAACAATAACAGGATAACAGACAACAGTTTAGAACAACAGTTGTTACTAAACAACACAACAGGATAATTTATTATTGTAAAACAGCCGTTATTGCCATCACTAAGTATACATGTTGAGGACAGTAGCAGTAGCGGGGAAGGAAGCAATGAAGTTGATACAATATTAAATATTATTAGATGTAGAGTTTTTGGAATCCGATTTAAACTATAACTCGTAGCCCCTATGTATTGTTTCGATTTTATTGTGTCATCCTAATGTAATAACTTTTTGTTGAATTTAACTTTTTCTGTATGAGATTGCCAGGAAAGTTCAGATGTGAACTCCAATGTGCTAAAGTTAAAAACTGCCAAGCTAGTTTCGGTATTTAGTTTTGGTACTGAAAATAATGATCATCCTCAAGGCGAAATATTGTAACACTAACTTGCTTATTTATAATAAAATGCTGGTAAAAATATCGCATAATGTCTTGAATAATAAATAGTATCAACTCCTTTTAAGCAAAGTATAGCCAGGGTTGCCAGCTCCTGATTTTATATAATCCCGCCTTTTTTCTTGAACAGCTTTCGTTGGTCAGACTGTTACATTTTAAATTCTAACAACTAAAGCTCTGTATGATTAACATTTAATAACATTCTCGTTTGACGAGTACCTACAATCTTAAATATTAAGCTTTTATTAATTATCAAGCGTGATACATTATGCCATTTGTTTTTAGTTTTCGGAACAATTTATGATTTTCGTACAAGGAAAGCACATAGAAAAATATATATATATATTTTTTTATCAAATATATTTTTAACAAATTTCAATTGTACATAGATCTCAAATATTACATACGTTTTTCCACATGTAAACGCACCGTATCAAGAATATCACTATTAAGTAATTTGTCTTATCACTGTCTCATTATAAATGCTGTGAAAACGCTAGCACGCTACTAATTAATATATGTCGTAAGCCCCTCCCCTTTTTTATCCTAATTAAAAATGTGCTAACACTACAATTAAACAACTACTAGAATAAGCACTACTGCTACAAACTACTACGGCCACTACTACTAACATAGCCACCACTATTAACATGGCCACTACTACTACTATGGCCATCACTACTACTATGGCCACCACTGCTACCAATGCCATTACTACTATGGCCACCACTACTACTGTGGCCACTTCTACTACTGTGGCCACCACTCTACTACTGTGGCTACCACTACTACTATGGCCACAACTACTGCTATGGCCACCACTACTACTATGGCCACCTCTACTACTGTGGCCACCACTACTACTATGGCCACTTCTACTGCTATGGCCACCACTACTACTATGGCCACCACTACTACTATGGCCACAACTACTGCTATGGCCACCACTATTACTATGGTCACCACTATTATTATGACCACTACTTTTAGTACCGGAGAATTGATGACGTATTTTAATTAGTGTTGTATTAATTTAATTTATGCACTATAATATTGATTAATGAGTGATATTGTATGTGATTTATGCCCTGTAAACCGCTTTGGCTCATATAAATTTCAAACTAGATTTCTCTTTATATAAATGACTACTATTTCCACTGCTTCTGCTTTTAATAAATGAATAAAGTAAGATTGTTTACCCCATTACAACCCCCAAAATAGTTCATCTACTGTTACTATGACAACTACAATTACTATAAATACAACTATTGTTTAAGAACTACGCCTACAATAAGCACTACTATAAGCATCACTACAACTATTTCTATAGTATATATTACTAGTGGTATAGCATGGCCTACTATTATGGCCGCCACTACTAGTATAGCCATTACTACTGTAGTGTAGTGATGCAGTCATGGTAACTAATATTATGTTTCTCTTAGTATATAAGTTGCAATATCTCATGTATTTGGGGCATAATAATGCTGACCAGTGAACCAGCAACATGTGTAATTTCCCTCAACACCTATCCTTACATGGCGATCCTGCCAGTGAGTCATTATGCCCCAATTACATGAGATATTACAACTTATATACTACGACAATCATTTTAGTTACTATGAATGTATAACTACACTACTATTATGACCACTACAACTACAACTAAGACCACTACAACTACAACTATGACCACTACTAGAATTACTACCGGAGAGTTGATTAGATAAATTATTTTAATTAGTTTATCGTTATGGTGTAATAATGTAATTTATGCACTATAATTTTGATTAATAAGTGATATTGTATGTGTTTTATGCCCTGTCAACCTTTGGCTCAAATAAATGACTTCTATTATACCTCCCCTGCGCTACTTCGCTGCTCCTGCCACTACTACAACAAATAAAGTATGAATATTTACAACCCGCAAAATAGTTCATCTTTATAACAACTCTCCAAAAATTATAACTTCTATAAACATAATAGAATACTACAACATACTACTATACCGTTAATCATCGTGTTCGGTTAAAAGGGGTGTTACCCCTAGAGTTGCCAGTTCAATACAATCGCAAGTATCTTTCTCAAATTTCAAAATATTTTACCACTCAAAAATCAACTGTATGCAGGGTTGGGCAGTATTTGAATTACTTGTGATTAAAATACGTAATTGAAATACAAATACATATTTGTTATTTGTATTTCAATTAAGTAATTGAAATACAAATCCTAAGGTAAGGAAGTCCTTAAAATGTAATTCGTAATTAGACGCCGAGGTATTAGTATTTCAAATGCTAGAAAATACATTTTAACATTAAAATACATTTAACCTTCATTTAGCGAGCGTGAGTGTGAATGCGGTGCGAGGGTGTAATATGATAAAGCACTAAGCAGCTATTAGAGTTGGCAACACAGCACCTGTTATGTTTACAATACATAACATACTGTATGTAAAAATTGGCCAACAGAACTCAGAGATGTACGTCAAATTATCTTTAATGCTTTGATGCTTGATTGAGCTTTTAATTCTTGAGCGCTATTCAAATATAAATATTTGTTTATACAATTTAACACAAGTTTGTGCTCATCACGACCAGTAGAAAGATTGTTTTCTGTAGCAGGTTTTATTCACTCTCCAACAAGAGGCTGTTTATCTGAAAAATCTAGTGTTCATGAAAGGAAACTTTGGTTTTACTGATTAATTAATCTTGTTTTCCTCTACTTTGCAGCCCATGCTGGTCTATACTACGTATTTTGTAATTTGTATTCGTATTTCAATTAAAATAGCCATGTTAATGTTAAATACTGTATTTTGAATTTATATTTCAAATGTCTTACAGCTTACTTAAAGATATTTTGTATTTCTAATTACTTGCGATATAAATTTTATTAATTTGTATTTCAATTAAAGCAAAGCATGTATTTTGCCCAGCTCTGCTATCATGCAACGGAATCTATGAACGTGAATTTCGTCAACTTCAAAACGACGTGGTAAATTGATACTTTACACTTTACAGATTTGTCAAGGACCAATGATAATGCATCCACAAAAAATCGGTGTCATGAAGTTTCTAAAATGCAATTAATTTTAATTACTTTTTAGTTATAAAATATAAAATAGTAATGTTATTTTTAGTCCATTTTACTATGGTAATATAATTTCTGCGTTAAATGCAAACGAACAGCATACTTAGCTTAATTTTATCATGGTATGGTTTGAGACTCGAGTACCAATTATTTACTTATTTATGTAGTTCATTACTACTGTTATGTTAAAATAACTGTTAAAATATTTAGTTTATTTAATAATAATAATAATAAGCATGTTTTAGCTGTGTCTACAATAAATAAAATAGCTAAACTATTTTTGACACGTCCGTCGAACAATCTTTATATATAAAAATCAATGCCACTTTTCGTTGTAATTTTATAACTCAAGAACGGGCTCACCAATCCCAACCAAATGCTTAGGCTTTGTTTGGACTATTTAGTAGATGGTTTATGTGAAGTTTGCACAAAATCGGTCGAGCGGCTCTTCATTTACCATATTTTTTTAATTCAATAATTGGCGGATCATTTTGTTAATGGAGATTTTACTGTCAAATTGAAACTTTTTCAGTTGGGGTCATATTGAAACTTTTTTCAGTGTTGACAGTACAACATTAAGTTTTAAAATAGCTAGCAATTAATGATATATTTTTTTGTTTGAATAAATTAATTTGATGTTCCAATTTTTTTTTGTTTCACTTTATACGTAGCGAAGCACGTACCGGGCCGCTAGTTTTTTTAGTATATATTATATATATATAGTATAGTTAACTCATACTTTTATTATATCATTGTATCTCTTGTCAAAATTATTTAATCCGAGGTCTGAGAAGCGTAATTTACATCCGAGTAAAAAGAAATTTGTAAAATTCAGTATAAGCAAAATATTTGGATGTAAAAGGGATTAAAATGATATTACATCTTAATTAATATCAATAAAATAAAACCTAATATTGTATACACGAGTGTGAACAAAATTTGCTAGTAATATCTTAACTTTCATAGATATTACGACTTACGCCAGTCTGACCTCACTTTTATTACGATCACAGGAATATTAATTATAAAAAAAGAATTACTTATAATTAACATAGTAAACTACAAACGTAAACTTACGAAATAACTAAACATTAAAAATAACTTAAAGTTTTGGTTTCTTATACCTAAACGAACAAAATATATTTACAATACTTAAAAAGGTATTTAAAAGGAGATAACTTCTAAAATACCTCCTTCATTAAACGGGCCCATAAAGTTGTTTTTGTGTAAAAACGATAACAACACTAACTTTGATTTAACATTTTTGTATTAAAAAAAAAAGATTTTGTGTAGATTAATAATAATAATAATAATAAATGCTTTATTTTGTACCAATACAATAATAATAATAATACAGTACAATATTTTATCTAAGTACAAAAAAGGCGGCCTTACCGCTCCAAGCGGTCTCTTCCAGACGACCATTGATGAAGAGATAACAATGTAGGTGAGGTAGGACTTAGGTACGAGTATTCATTTTTTTTAGATTATCGAGTTTACTATAATTAAAAAAAAATTAAAAAAATTACATAATATTATATACTTAAATTATAAAAAAATATACTTATACTTAATATATAAACACATATATTATAATATATAATTATATAATAAATACACTCATACATACATATTCAAATACATAATCTTATAAATACATATATCTCATTGCCACAACGTAAGCAACGAAAATAGGCACTATGAGGCGGGTAAAGTCAGATAGTACTCCTTGAGACGTTTCTTAAATACATTAATGGATTGTGATTTTTGCACTGATTCGGGCAAGGCATTCCATAGTTGAATAGCTGAAACAGTAAAAGAATATTCAAAGAAGATAGTTTTATGAATAGGAAAGGCAAGTGTCAGTTTATTAGACATTAATATGTATTACTTTAATATTTTTTTGTTATAGCAGTATTTGCTCGTGAGGACTAAGTATTTATATTGCACTAATGGCTTTTCTAAGTATTTATCACTAAGGTAAGAAGAATAAACAAAAGGCAGAAGTAGCTAACAGAATAAAGAAAACGTGGCTCTGATGAGTGATATCATTCTCAAATAGGTTTTCAGATGTCGTTCCCGGCTGTAACTTACACCGTTTAACCGAATCGCGAGCGGTCTTCTACCGGGAAGAATTCTTCCTTAAAGCTTTATTACCGTTAGCTACCTATATATACATACACTTTTGTGTTTCATCTTCATTACGACTATGTTCACAACGCGCATATGTGAGCATTCAAGACCTATATAACTAATTATATGCTACCTTTACCATCGCTTGTACTGAACAAGATGCGATTCCTATCCTTTACAAATACTTATTACTATCAACAATATAATATATAGAATTCTAAACGAGGACGTAGAGTTCTACTACTATTCCCACATTAAAGCAATTTTCGATATAAATTACAATACAAGTATAAATGTCTATATTTTTCGTTACCCTAAAATATATAAATGTTCGCTCCACATAGACATTAAAGCTCGTATTACATAAACAACTATTACACCTAGAGAAAAACTCATGTTTGAAATATTATGTACGGTCGTGTCCATTCACCTTTTGAGTCTCAATGCACGCCGGGTGCATTGAGTTAACATTGCATTAACAATTTTTTCTTATTAGAATCACAATGATAAACAAGTGAAAAATATTGGTTGATAGCAGTTATGTCCAGGAATGGAAGAATTGCCATAGTAATGCCATTATGGAAGTTTAAAAAAATGAAGAAACGATAGAATCGTTACTTCATTTTTTTTTAGAACTTGGTTGACTATGATCTCAGGTACTCATATATAAAAATTTCTTATTTTCATCAAAACGTTGAGTTTAGATAGGACATACGGACTTACGAAATTTCGATAAAAAGATGTCGTTTTGAAACGATAGATATAAACCGCTGTAGGTAATTTCCCAATCGGTTCCTTGAAGACGAAACGAATGTGTTTTCGTTCCTTTTGTAAGGCGTTGAAGATCTCATTATGTGTCCTGCCTATAAATTTTATTAAATGTGTAATTTTCACAAACTGTCTAACATGTCACTTCGAATTAGCTTTCGATGGAGAATGTGAATAGAAGAGGTGACTAAAAGGATTTCTACCGGAGAATGTAAGGACCACCGCTGAAGTGGTCTTATCATTTAAGGAGATTGGTGGTGAATACAGAAGAGATTCCTCTGCCCAATTTCCTTTTTTAACCGACTTCAAAAAAAAAGGAGGTTCTCAATTCGTCTGTATGTTTTTTTTTTTTTTTTTTTTTTTTTGTATGTATGTGACACGATATCTCCGCCGTTTGTGAATGGATTTCGATGGTTATTTTTTTGTTTGAAAGCTGGTGTTTCCAATTTGGTCCCATATTAATTTTATTAAGATCTGACAAGCCGTTTTTTATTTATTCCCAATAATGCCTATTTGGTTGGTTTTGTTTACCTTGATGATATGATTATTTTATTACGTGTCGATGTAACAATTGTATAGGATGCTTTGGTAGCACACCATAGTATGTCGCGGTCCTCGTAATCATCATCATCATCGCCATCAGCATCATCATCATCATCCTTTATCCATCCACTGCTGAACATGCCTCCTTCAATGAACGCCAAGACGACGAATTTCGGAATCACTAAAAATTAAGAAATAAAAACATTTTACAAAAAATTAAAACCGACTTCAAAAATACTAAACTAAAAAGTAATAAAATAACAGTTTCATTAATGTTTGTGCTTACAACATACAATCAACTTAATCTTCTACTAATGTACAAACTTTGCGTTTACCACGTCATTATAGTTACTTTTGGAGTCGGTGTCGTATTTGTTGCTGTACATTACCTACCTACCTACCTTGGCTGACACCGACTCCAAAAGTAACTATAATGACGTGGTAAACGCAAAGTTTGTACATTAGTAGAAGATTAAGTTGATTGTATGTTGTAAGCACAAACATTAATGAAACTGTTATTTTATTACTTTTTAGTTTAGTATTTTTGAAGTCGGTTTTAATTTTTTGTAAAATGTTTTTATATTTTTTGAAGTCGGTTATAATTTTTGTGACCTTTAGTCGCCTTTTACGACACTCGCGGGTAGTGATGGGATGGTGCTATTCTAAGCCGGCACCATACGGCGATTTTTTTTAGTAAGTAAGTAAAAAAGTAGAACTTTCATGTAGAATTATCGAAAAACCTTTTTGTAACAGTCGGAAAGTTTATAAAAATGCTTTTTTTTACATACATAAATAATTATTTATCTAAAAAATCTTAACCTTCATAGTGCTGTGCGTAAAATAACTTCATCTTAAAATAGTTATGGTTACACAATTTTACATAACCATTACCGCAGCTTTACTTGCGCATAGCGTTGCCTAAATAAAATATTTATGTACGGTCTCATTAAAATCGAATGTATCTTTAACAAAAATACTTTAAATCACTTTTCGCAATTCGCTCCATTCCATATACTGTATATTGGTGAAAAATATTTGTTTAGATTTTATGGAATAGTTTTTTAATTAGTTACATTAATATTTCATACCTCTTTTGTTTCCCTAATTATAGAGTCACACATACATTTTAGGTCAAAACTAGTATAGATTTGTATAGTGTAATAAGTTTAAAACAAGCCAATTCATTAGAAATATCATATGACCTTAAGTATAGGCGGGATGTTCTTCACAGATAACAAATAGGATAACAGTTGCTAAAGAGGTTAACCGTTAACAAAACAATTACAAGTAAACTCCTCACATGAACGGCAACACTCTTACTAGTTCCTGGCGTCATCTTGGCGTTCATTGAGAAACACCCATAGTCCCAGCCAAAGATAAGGCCAGAATTAAAATCGTCAATTCAAACTCATAACTTTCATTGTGAGAGATGAATCTCTATTAAAGTAGGACTTATCCTACTCTTTAAACGCTCTTATGATAGCTGCCATACTTTCATATGTACCAGATATGAATATATATATGCCTAGTGCTATAATAAATATGTCTTTGATCAGCACGAAGATGGGAATCCTGTTGTCCCGCTGATAGATGGAGACCAGCTCGATGAGAGGTGGAAACATTAGGGCCAAGGTAGTACTGCTGATGGCTCCAACCAGGGATATGAACAGACCCAATTGAGGTATGGACTCAGCCAGGATAACTGAAAAGAAAAATAGCATGAGCTGATTATATCAATTATACAGACGTGGTGGTGACCATCTCTTAATTTTGATATTGTGAAGTCTTTGAGGTACTTTGAGCAACTGAGGTAGATCAAATCGCATGTTTCTTTCCGTGACTTTAGAAAATAAATATTTATGAGCAATTACACCACAACAGCCTACTTTCGTGGTAGATTCGTAAGAGTTAACGTTACGTAGATAGTATGGTAACATTTATATATAATTTTATTGGCGTGAAATAACCCGATAATGATGACGATGATACAGTACAGATCAACATAAAAATTGTTTCTCCATGGCGGCCATCACAGTAAGAAATGGCGATAAAGAATATTACGGGTTGATTTATCGTTTTCAGTACAAAGTGTATGGAAAATGTTTTTGGCCATTTCTTACATTTCTAGTATTCACCATAGAGTCTTTTTATCCCCGTACGAAGTAGGATCGATAGGCATATTTTTTATTTTTATTTTTTTAATTCTTTCGCTGACTGTACATTTCGTCTAAAATCTGTGAATGCAGTTCAGAATATCTTAAAAAGTTATGGATGGTCTCCTAGGAACGTTTTCCTGTAAGGTTAAGGTACCTGCCCTTACTGACCTGTCTCAAAAATGAAACCTGAATATAGTGTATATTATAACAACTAATGTTTCATCTGTAGTAGTATAGTAACTATACTACTATATACTCTAATAGAAGTAAATATTATGGCATTAGTATTAGCAATCGTTAAAATGAAAGGTTATATTAGAAAAACCATAGAAATATTAAATATCTGTGATAAAAACTTACATGTCACCATAACTACTAACGCCCGGTAGAACAATTCTTTTGCGATAGGTGACTTCTTCCCGTACTTCTTGCGGAGAGCCGGCCAGGTGATAGCGATAGGTACGTAGAACTGAAGTGGGTACGTGAACAGCATCGCCACAGTGATCAGTACTTGAACTACGGTGCTCAGTCTGAAATAAAAAGATTTATTTCATAGTTAAAAACAGAGTTTTTTTAACGCCGGGAAATGCGGTGGGTCTCCCCAGAGGCGAGTATGTGGGACTCGCTGCGTCCGTAAGTGAACACAGCTCTACCCACTAAAACCCGGCGAGTGCCACCAATGCCGCCTTTGGTTAGGTACCCCGGATCTGTTGAGCAAACAGGGCACCTCGACGGCTAGTCAGTCCCTCAGAGGACCGACGCCACCTCCACAGGGGTTGTCCCGCACCACAGAACAACCCCTTCCAACTTCGGGACAGTACAATGGGGTGAGGTTCCCGTTCTCGCCCCTTGCCCCCTGCTCTTTTGTCCCCTCTTATGAGAGGTACAAAGAGCCCCCATAGCTCAATTAGCTTCGTCCAAGGTGCAGCGGCTCACCCTAGGCTACTTAGCCCCATCGCCACGACAAGGCCTGAACCATGGTGGGGAGATTTGCATTGCCTGACACAAGTCCGAATTAGTAATGGTATTGCATGTTCTTTGCGGAACCACTTACCGGTGGGAGGGATGCTCCCGCTTCCTGCTTTTTTCTACCGTGAAACAGCTTCGCTGTGTTTTGAAGAGAAGGGCAAGACGGGCAGTGTAATTACTGGCACCGAGACTTAACATCTTATGTCTCAGGATAGGCAACACATAGATGAGTTGCCTGTAGTCTCAGGTAAACTAGTTTATGTTCATGGGCGACGTCGACCACTTACCATCAGGTGGCTCAACTGCCCGTTTGCCATCCGAATAACATAAATAAACACCGACCTAAAATATGAACTGTGTTTATTATTTTGATAAGCCTAAGTCTGTTTGTCTGTAAACATTGAAATGTAACATTTTACGTAGTTTTGATAAAAACAAATTTTGATAGAGCAGTGTTCATAGCTGTTATAAAATACCGAAACTTAAGACATTAAAATTACTTAATATAAGCGATAAAATCTGAAATAAGTAGTTCATTATATGAATCAAGTTAACAAAACGCAAACATTTATTTCCCAAGAAGCCAGCAAGTGCTGACCTGAAACTTGCTCCTCCAGTGAGCGAAAGCCTATAGTTGCCGGTGACCACTTACAACGAGATGATCCCGATAGTCCCATTCTATAAAACATGTATGACGTACGTGTGACCAGGTTTCAGGTTCAGTGTAAGACTGCCAGCTACATCTTCCCCCCACTTGAGGTACCCGAGGAAACCCACGGTAACGAACACACCCCCCACCACCACCATCCCCACGTTCAAGACACCGAAAGGCTTCTGAAACAGCTCGGGACGCAGCATTTCGTTTTTCAACGGCAACACCTGGAAAATGGTCATTTAATTCAGGTGTCCTAGTGCTGCAGTATGGAATAATAATACACTTCATCTATGTTAGGAAGTATAGAAATATAATATCTTCTTAGTTGCAAGTCTCAAATTGTTCCCGCTAAACCCATTTATGTTTATGTTATAAAATACTCAGAATATTTATGTAACTATACAGAAATAGAATATTATATACGAGTCATCTGGTAATAGTTCAGGTAAGTCGGGCACCTCAGAAAGGCGGCATTGGTGGCACTCTCCGTTGTTTTAGTGGGTAGAGATGCGTCGATCTTACCGTCTTTCCGGTGCATCGAGTCCCACATACCCGCCTGGGGAGTCCCCCCTGCCCCGAGGGATGACTAAGAGCATTTCCCGGCGCAAAAAAGGTCCTAGTCCTTACTGAGCGTATGTACCGAGACTTGTCACGTCCCTACCCAGGTAACTCGGTCATGTTAACATACGACATTGACTGCTTATCGTCTTCTAATCCTCGGCGAGTTTTATCATACAATAAAAATTAATAGAAAGATACACAATGAAATAATATAGATTAAATACTTTAGTACAAGTACTAATTACGACGACCTCTGTGGCTCAGTGGTAAGCGCGTTGGCGCTCAAGCCGGAGGTTGCGGGTCCGAATCCCACCAGGGATCAAAAATATTTTCTGTGTTCCTGGGTCATGGATGTGTATTAAATATGTGTATTATATATAATAAAAATCTTAAATATATGTATAGTATAAAAGTATTAAATATATTTCCGTTGTCTGGTACCCGTATCACAAGTTCTTCGAGTACTTAGCACGGGGCCAGATTGACGTGATGTGAAAGCGTCCATAGATATTATATTATATTATAATTACTTACCAAACCAATACCTTCAAACGCATAAACGGCGGTGCCGAAATACAATGGCAACTGAGACCATGGCGCTATGTAGGTTCTACTTGAAACCTCCGGTAGGTCCTGGGTCGCCTCATACAGCACAGCACCCACCCCAACCGCCATCAATACGTTGGCGAACGTCGAGAACGGTGTCAGATACTTCAGGTTACGGACCATGCACAAGAGCAGCACTGGTATTATCACGAACAGCATGTGCACCGACAGCTCTATATGCACCCCGTATTGGTCGCATATCTATGGAAAAAGTAAAATCTTAAAATCTCAGTGCTTAAATATTATTATGTTGTAAAGATATATTATAGAAGGAAGGATTGACGAAAAGAGAGGAAGAGGTTATATGGGACAGATCAAGGTGAAGGTACAGGTCAGATCGTGAAGGTATTGGCGGAGAGAAGGAAGGATTGGCAACTGCTCCACCGACAAGAGCAAGGCTCCTAAAATATGTAGAGAAAGAGAAAAATATTACGTCAGCATTTTGCTTTGCGACTTTATAAGGTCTAGCAAAACGCCGCATTTGCTGAATATCGATGTGATGTCAGCAGCACGCACCGCACTCACATGTCCGCAAAATAGACCTGGTATTTGCTGAACTTGTATATCTGCCAACACCTCATGCGCCGCGTTTTCTACGCAGACCAGTTATACCTACGTTTAAGTGAAATTCAAGTATCTATATCAGGCTATGTAATAATATTTAAAAGCAGAGCCACTGGCAGTATTTGTGAAATCAGTTTTTATTCGTTTTTTATACATATATATCGCTAGGAAATCCTTATGGATACAGCCAGGATCGTCGGCTAGATCCTGACCCAGTGTAGGACTCGCACCTGGGAGAGCCTAGCCTAACTAAAACCACTGCGAGCGTCTTCAGCTGCTTTTTGAGGGTCCCGGATATGCAGGCAGCAGACATGATCACCTCAGCGACAGGCTGGCCCCGGCGAAGGCCAGACTACTCCTCGTAAGGGGGGACTGCCCGGCCGCTACTTAGCAGTCCCCACGACGTCGTGCCATACAGGCCAAGGTTCCCATCCTCAGCCCGACACAAACACAGGGGCATTACTGGATGCGCATTAAGTAGCACCTCCTACGCACACCCGTACGTCGCCCACGGGGGGAGGCCTTGTCGGTAACCTCTCTCATCCGCTCGTCGGCCTCCTTCTGGGACATCACTGCCTCGCAGAAAGCAGCTTTTATTAGTTTTGGGCTAATATACTATGAGCAATTTACCTATTACCCAACTACATTGATTGCGGTTTTGACTTTCAACACAGTAAACTTAAGGAGAAAAAAAATTACAAAGACATACACACTCCTTATTATGATATGATGTAAAATGAAAAATGTTATGACGAAAAATACGTAAATATTCATGTTTTTTTCCCCAAAGAACTCTTTAGTAGTTAGTCTACTCACCATCTTAACATTGTTTGCAATGAAGACAATGTAAACGCAGCAGAATCCAAGTTGTGTGATGCAGAGGAAGGTGTTGACGAGGACCTTCATGACCGTTGCCAGCGCCCTCAGCCGGGCAGGGCCGTATTCAAACACGAGGGAGACGGTGTCAGCGAAGCCCGGGGGCTTGTCTCGTTTCGTTTTGCGATACATTTCTTCGGAACAGTTCAACTAAAAACGTTTTGAATTTGGTAAAAAATATTTAAAATACCTGTAAGTGTACAACAGAAAAAATGTTTAAAATTTTCTAATAATATAGAGTGCATTTTACCCCCAAAAGTTTCTAATCAATCTATCTATCCTTTTTCACCTATACTCGAATTTGCAACCAGTGAGAGTGCAACTAATGTGAACCAGACACTTACCAGTATATGTTGTGCATGAACACAAAGAACTCCCAGAAAAGCAGTCATGATGGGCGAGAATATGATGCCGCCATTTTTAAACGCGTCACCCATCGCTAATAGTCCAGATCCTATGTTCCCTCTAAATAAATGCAGCATTGTGTCCATATACCTGATAAAATTGACAAAATTACTAACCTCTTCATATATATTATTAAGCTGTTGCATAGCTTCTATCGCGGGCCTTGAGCGCGGCGACCGAATCCAGAAATTCCGTAACGAAAAAACCTCACGCTCCCCACTCCGACGGACAAGGAGGTGTGGCTTGAAGGCCGTGGCATCGTCTAACGTCGTTTCAGTTCGGCAGTCTTTGACACGGCGTTGTGTGCGATTAGACGTATTGTACGACTCTACGAAACTCGGACGAATCGAGACGAGCTGCTCCGAAATCGGACGAATACATAAGCAGCTGTTTATGAGAAAGTATATAGGTGTATAGGTATTTATGTACAACAGTGAATAGCTGTACTTGTAAAATTTGTGTATAAAGTGTTTTGAATATGAATGAACAAAGTGCATTTATTATTAATGAAGAAAGTCACGAAAAAAAAAGACATGTGGCACTCGGGGACTGCCGCGGTAAAGCTATTGCATAGCATTTTTTAAGCAACTTATGCAATTATAATTATTTGTTTATTTTTTATTTATGCAGTTTTTTTTTTCTTTCTTTTGTTTTATATTTTATATTTAATGTATTACCAACAATTCTATGATTTAATGCGAATAGCCAATGATCAACAAAGAGATAATATTCTAAGGCAGTTAAATATTCTCACGGATAAAACTTTCACTTAGTTATTGTCACTTTAATGTTCAACACTTATAACACGTACACTTATTAAATTATTACTTATTTCTATTTTTAATACTTTATTTAACACGGAGACGACGTGAAAATGTAAAGCGCCATCTAGTTAGTCACCTATATACTTTCTCACAAACAGCTGTTGCTTACTGTTAGGATGGCACGCTGTAGGTCCTTTTTAAAAAAAACACTTTATTACTGCTGAAAACTAATTTAATCACACTGCATTTACTTTTACAAAAATGAAAATTACATGTGTTGACCGGACAAAAGTTAGGGTTTGACTGTCTATAATTATTAAAAAATCGCTTTTATATAAAATAAATAATGTTAAGCATAGCATATTCCAGGAACAATAATCGTTCATAACATTACGTATTCGTCCGATTTCGGAGCAGCTCGTCGCTCGTCGAGTGTCAGGTTTTTTCGTTACGGAATTTCTGGATTCGGTCGCCGCGCTCAAGGCCCGCGATAGAAGCTATGCAATAGCTTAAAATATCTAGGTATAAATAATAGGTATAAATAATTAGGTATAAATATTGTTGGTAATCCATTAAATATAAAATATAAAACAAAAGAAAGAAAAAAAAATACTGCATAAATAAAAAATAAACAAATAATTATAATTGCATAAGTTGCTTAAAAAATGCTATGCAATAGCTTTACCGCGGCAGTCCCCGAGTGCCACATGTCTTTTTTTTAAGTGGTGAATGGAAATGGAAACATAATCGGTACCTACGTCTGGGACCTAGGCGCATGATTTCGATAAAAAGGGCCAATAGTTTATTATTGCTATTATTCCAATTATTGTGGCTATCTTGCCGAAACATAGCAGAGATTTGCAGGAAAAATGCGCATGCATAAGGCTCATAGCTTGAAGCGCTTAACTACTACCGGTATAGTCAAAAAAATACCTTTTGTAAATTCCTACTTATATTATAATTAATGTGAAAGTAAGTTTGTTTGCTACGCATTCGCGCTAAAACTACTAAGCCGATCATCATGAAACTTTGTACACATATTCTTGGAGGTATTAGAAGTAACATAGGATATGTTTTACGAAAAAAAACTAAAATCTTATCCTGCGCAGACAAAGTCGCGGCCACCAGCTAGTATGTTATAAAGCAAAGTATAGCTGCTAATATTCCCTAACGATTTTTCTTTCTACGATCATCCATGAGTGCTCATGCACATTTCCAGGATTGTGACTGCAAAAGCTTACTTCAAACCATAGGTAATACTAACGATGTGGGATGGTCAGCCCGGTAGTGACCGTCCAAGTCTTCGGTCCCATTTTCCAACTCCAGCTGGTTTTTAGATTCCAAACTTATTATTTGCTCTTGTGACTGAAATGCGCCAAAACCGTCAGACGTGTTGCTGAAACAATAATAAAAAGTATATTGAAATAATTGGACCGTAGCCTGTATGTTTGCAAGATGCATGCATTTCTGGTACATACATTTATTATATCATAATACTGCAAATATTACAAATGTGAAAGTTTGTAAGATGATTCATACATCTGAACCAATGGTTAGAATTACACAAAAGTTAACTAAGAAAAAAAATTTAAATAATTAAAAGGGACTTTAATAAATAAAAAGTTATAAAATAATTGCGTTTCTTGCGAAGAAACGCATTAGGCACCAAAATAAAACAAACGCAATTATTTTATTACTTTTTCTTTTTTTTTCTTATATTTTAGTTATTCCGAAATTCGATAACTGATTGTATTTGTCTGAAATATGGGTAAAACTACGCTTTGCTTATATTATCAGGAAATGTGTAAAAAATTAGAATGGATATTACAATGACCTCGAAATACTGTGATACGCTTTCAAAGCATCCTATGCTTTTTTGTTAATTTTACATCGACAAGTAATAAAATAAGACATTATGATCGACTACTACTATTTTTTGTACGAGCTAAAAATTTTAGCATAATATATTGAACCGTATGAAGTGAGCCCAACTAAAGATAATTGCTGTAAATCATTGAGGAATTTCCTAGACTGTCTATGGTTTCAATCATCAGACATGTAATGGCACTTATAACCCATATGGGTGCTAAGTCCTCATTAATATTAATAAATTAAGTCCAAATAAAATGTAGCTACTGTAAACCGTTGAAGAGTTCCCTTAACTGTCCTTTGTCTTCATCATCAGACCTCTTATGACAGACACAACCCATCTAGGTGTAAAGTTCTCATTAATACCAATCAATCAAGTCTAAACACAAAGTGACTGTTGTAAATTGTTGAAGAATTCCCTCGACTTTCTTTCGGCTCCATCATCAGATGTTATAAAAAATGCATTTATAATACCAGATAGATTATAATTCAGACATCACAAGACAACAATTAATATCGACATCCCTAAAACCTAGATATATAAAAAATTGAAAACAGTCCAAAATAAATATTATAGGTATATAATGTGTCGGATACCTAAATATAAAAAAAAATTGTACATTTATATGTCGAGCTGTTTGCGTAAGGTAAGTTTTGTTAGTATTCGTTTGATTGTTAAAAATAAATACGCATTATATATTTAATCCTTTTATTATTTTTATAGTTTAGTCAACTACAAAAATGAATGAGTGAATTTTACTATACTAATTTTAAGCTTAGTCTTTAATAATAATAATAATAAATATAATAATAAATTTTATTTATACATATCTTAGACATCTCTGTACAAGTTTTGATCTTGCAAATATGAAAAACTTACTTCAAATTAATAATTGCATATGCAAAAAAAGTTTTATAAAGTCAAAGTTAAAAGTCCCTTCAATTTGGGCCAACTTTTATGACTGTCTTGACGCAACAGTACCTAACGCAACTGTATCGGCACACTTGGCCAAACTTGGTAATTTGTCAAGGCTACAACATAAAGGTGTTCACACATAAGTCTTATAGTCATTTTTTGATTATTGTTGACAGTCATTATTGAAAAAATCAAGCTCGTAATCTAGATTGATATTTTTTATAACAAAAAAATTGTAATTCTTATAATTACAATTTTTTTGTTATAAAAAATATCAATCTAGATTACGAGCTTGATTTTTTCAATATGTTCAAATAATAAAACATTATTATTTATATTAACATAAATACACAAAATTCATGCATGTCCCTAGAAATGCTGAAATGACTAGACTAAGGTCGGGTTTTTAGTCTTGCGTGATTCGTTTTTTATGGAAGAGGGGGCAAACGGACAGTCGTTTCACCTGGCAATAAGTGATAAGCCACATCCATAGACATCCACTCAACCAGATGAATAGCAGGTGCGTTGCCGACCTTTCAAATATGTCTCTAAGTCGTAGCGAACCAGGAAATGCTGCAAAGATCGAGTTAGTAGTATAATAGTGGAAATACCAAACAAATAACATTCAAGGAGTTCATGTAGACGCACCCATATTACACAATTCGCTAACTTGTTTAAACATAATAAAATAATTAGTTAGCTTTGTCTCGCAATACTGATTGCACAAACAAAACTATATTGTGTGATTATGACGCAGACTTGTGTGTAATCAACTTTATACAGGCTGTCGGGCAAATAACTCGACAAAAATGGGAAGGTAGCGAAGAAGAACCTACAACATATTAAAAAAGAGCCCTAGTAAATATTTCACCGTTCTTAAGATATATTTTTTTGTATTTTATCTTTTGAAATTTTTATTTTACTCAACTTTAAGTCTCAGCACTGAAAAAAATGTACTAGACTGCTACTACTCATTAAAGCAATAAATTACCTGTTTCATTGGAAATTTAGAAAGGTATGTCAATGCTACCTAGTTTGGAAAGTAAAGAAATTAGAGCATTTTTTCGGCACAATCTCATTAACTATTAAATCCGATTTATTCGAATTGAAATTAAAATTTAAACTGATCATTGGCGTGCTTAATGTTTAATAATAATAATGCAAAATATTAATTCTTTTTGTCGACGTTCCACATTGTATTACCGAAAATGATATGCAACGATTTGAAATAATAAATCAAACGCCTGAGAGTATTTGACATAAAAATAAAAACAATGTGTCTATGCACAGCAACAAAAGATCGATAAAAATGTCTTTCTTCATAAGAATTACCAAAAAAATATCTTAAAAACGGTGTATATATTTATTGTAGAACTTTAAAAGGATTACTAAAACTCTTTATTTATCTTCTTTGATAAAGACATTTTATGTCTCATACATATACATATGTAACTATGTAGGTGGGGTGGGGGGTGACTTTGGTGGAAGACCAACATAATATGCTATTATTTCTTGGATTAGGATTGATATGGTAATTCTGAGGCAAGCATCCTCTAAACAACTTTTAATATTATTATGTTGCGGATATAAGGCAGTATTTAAAAAAAAATTGGGAACATTACAATCCCACTGGAATTAGTAGAAGACAACTTATATTGCGATATTTTCTAAAGCGTCATTATTATTGTTTTAATTAAACAAATTATTGTAAATTTATTATTTTTGGTTGTTTACAGAAACACGGCATTCATGTTTTTAAACGTAAAAGGTATTAAAGTTCATTGAGTCAAGAGAAAACCTCTTTAGTGAGAGGTCTGGGTTTGATCCTGACCAGGTGCCCGAAAATGGGTTTTTCAAAAAATTCTCAACTAAACATGAGAACATCGCTTGCTCACAGGTGAAGGAAAACATCGTGTCCAAAAAAGGAGGAGACCCGTGCCCCACGGGAGGAAGGGGGGGGGGGGGTTTGATGACGTTGATTTATATAAATCTTTCGAAGCAAACGAAACACAATATTATACCAATGAAATAAAACAAATTCACGAGAGAAATATATAATGTTCGGGAAATATATTTATGTAATTAATTTTCCTAAATATAGTAACTTTATGACTGACTTTCCTTAAACTCTTTATTCCACTGTATTTTAACTTAAACATTAATTATTATTACAATGTTATGTATAGTGTTATAAGATCTTTGTACGTTCTTAAGTCAACAGTAATACTGAATATTATTATAATTTATGTCATAATACATAACTGAAACATATGTTGCTTTGAAAAAACAAGCAGATATCGCTAATTCGGCTGAGGCCTGAGAGGCAAGTTTTATCAAGAGTATAAAAATATGTTCCCCATCAAATAGGTACCCATAAACGTTCCAAATTTCATAATAACCGGTCAATCGGTGTCGAAGTTTATCGATCTCATATGTCGCATATATATAATATCTATTGCGTATGCATCATAACTCGATGGTATAATAATATCATCGACAAATCAATCGACAATTTATTATGCCCTAATATCTCACTCTTATACCTTATGCCTTTATTAAATTATTATACTTTCTTAGTTTTATACACTTATACATACATATTAAAGACACGTTACTACTCCAAATTGCGGCCTTTAATTTTATCAAAAAAGTCTATTGAAGGGGTTAACAAACTGATTATTTTGTATGTATGGCCGTCGGTTACCCAAATACGAGGAGACCGCGGATCCGAGTCCAGACGCCGCGGCTGACACTATCCCATTAAATGGTCCATTGAAACCTGGATTACCGTACTGATTACCATATTGATTACCATATTGGTTATAATTGGGATAGAATTGATTCTGCTGCTGACCGTGACCAAAACGGTGACCATGACCATGATGACCGTGATGACCGTGATGACCGTGATGGCCATGATGACCGTGATGACCTTGATTCTGACCAGGAAAGTTATTCTGCGAAAATTGAGGCTGACATCCTATGTAATAGTTGGACACGTACGTCTGCGAACCGAATAGCGTTCTGCCGCAGGGATTCTGGGAGTTCTGGTATTGTGGTCGTCTTCTGTGCTTCCTGCCCAGCTCGTCGTAGTCCTCACCGTCGTCGATGTCGCTGATGTCTCTGCCATCTTGTGATACGACCATGCATATTGTGTGCAAAAAGCATATGATCAATATGTGCCTCTAGAATTGAAACAAAAATGATCTGATGAATGATGTTGACCTTAATAATAATTGATGAATATGTCAAGGGATTTTATAAACACGAAGATACATTTAATGTGATTATAATTGATTTAAAATGTGCACTAATCAATGAAATATTGTAATATGTTTAACTATAAATAAAAAAAACAACAAATAAATACCTAAGTGTATCGAAAGCGCTCTGCATTAAGCCTAGCCTAGTTCTAATGTACGTAAAGCTGTTGTTGATCAAAATAATAATAATACCGTGTACACATAAAATCCTTACCAATATTACCTATAAATGTGAAAGCATGGATGTTTGTTACGCTTTCACGCGAAAACTACTTAACCGATCATCATGAAACTTTGTACACATATTCTTGGAGGTATTAGAAGTAACATAGGATACTTTTTATATAAAAAAACTAAAATCTTATCCTGCGCAGACGAAGTCTCGGGCATCAGCTAGTATGATATAAAACATACCTTCGCGTAATGAACGTATCAAAAAATATACAAAATTATATAGGTACTGGGAATAGCATGTATATTACATGAGTATCTTAATTGCGAGTGGCAAGGGATCGGCCATCTAGGCGTTCATTGAGGGAGGCCTATGTTCAGCACTGGACGGAGAGAGGCTGATGATGATGATGATCTTAATTACTTTTAGCCGAAAGTTTAGTCTAAACTAAGTTTGCAATTTGCACATTATCCATTATGTTCCGGTCAGTGGACCTTACAATTAATTATGAAATATATATATATATATATATATATATATATATATATATATATATATATATATAAGGTACTCATCATTGTTATAAACAAGAATATATAAAAAATTAACTCACAAACGTCATATTACCAATAATAAAAGCGGACAAATACTTGTGATACTACATTTTTACAGGAATATTATATTCTTGAATAAATAATATATAACTTTATAAACTACTGTTATATAAATAGTAAATCACACCATTCACAACACAGCAAATTAAATAATTTTGATCTTCAGTAACTCATAATTTAATAATAACATAAGTATAATATGCAAAAATATTTACCATATTTGTGTCCAAATCCACAAGAACGTGCGGTTGGCCGAAGACGACTGAAGCAATACGCTAGAACCTACACAAGTTAAAAGAGAAAGTTCAAATTCCTATGATCGCATTGTAGGGGATACCCAACATATTTTGTAACAAGCTTTTTATATTTCATATAGGTATACCGAATGTGCCCGCGACCTTACTTGGGACCGGATACACTTTTAATTTGTTTTGCTTTTTTGAGTTGGCTTTTTTTGAACATTTTGACATGAAAATCTCTGGCAATAAAAGTTATATTTGAAAAAATCTGTTTGTATTTGATAGCACATCTTTTACGGGAAAGTTATATGCTATATTTTGGAGAAAGTAATTTTGATAAATTTGATTTCGGGGAAGGTTTTACTGCGGGGAACTAACAGTTAAAGGCCTCATGGAAGACACAAACCAGCTGCCGTTCATTGAGCTTGAAAATCGTTTTAAGCTGCGCTATAATCGCCCATGCCTCAGTCTACCTTTATACCTTGTACACACATAAGACCAAAAGGTAAATCAACTTGGCATATGGCTCAGGATGGGGCTCGCACATCCTAAAGATGCACGAAGCCCAAGCTCAAACCTACGAGTATGTTGATATCATCCAGACACGCCAAAAACGCTCAAAGTGCATGACAGCTTCCCTCACGCGGTAGTTGCAATATAAATATGTCGCCTCTCAATACATCTTAGAAAATTTAATATAGGTAGTTATGTCCAGAAAAACATAAATGAATTTTGTAAAAAAAGTGATATTCACAGTAGTACACACTCACAAAAGTATGCAATTATTTTAATGGTAACTGTACCTATACGCTTTTACAATAGAATCCCAGAAAACGTTCAAAAGCTGTGCATAAAAAATTTCATAAAAGTTATAAATTAGCGATTGTGTGGTAAAGGATACTATAAAGCAAACGATTAAATGGAAGATGTGGTATCTTCCATTAAATCTTTTTATCAACTGCTGTCAGTTGCTTAGCAACGAATAAACAATCCGCTAAAAATGAGCTTTTATAAATAATCAATTTTATTGTGGAAAATCAGATTATAAGGCGTGCATTTTTGGATTTTTCAAACTTTATTTTATAATCATGTTGCATAATTAAACATAAAATTATTTAAGATTTACATAAAAAAATGTTAGTAAAATATTTTTATTAATACGTATTATTAAACTTATAAATATTTAAAATAAATGAAATTAATATGAAATTAATACTAAATGATGTACTTACAGTTTGCATCAATAAAAGTTGTAAGATGTTAAATCTACACCAATAAACCGTATATGATGTTACACCCACATCAATCAAGGTTGTATGATGTTTGTTTTACATCAATAAGCGTTAAACGATGATAAGTAATAATCATTAAACTTTGTATGGTGTCTAATCCACATCAATAAACGTAAATTTATATAAGGATATTTGCTAATGGCAGCCAAAAAAAAATCATCAAGAAACTGTACGATGCTTATTATATTCAAAACTTATTAAAGGATACGTATAAAGATATTTTTGTTAACCTACCGTTTACATCTATAGTCTATTTTTTTAACAAAATAGGACTTTAAAAATGAATATATACAAGTTTACAAAAATTAGAGACATTAAATCTAAATTCATATTTTTTACAAACCCTATAAGCATTAAATGATGTTTTGTCTACACCAATAAATCTTAAATGATGTTCGGTCTACAACAATAAGCGGTAAATGGTGTTCGAACTACACCAACAAGCGGTAAATGATGTTCGGTCTACATCAATAAGCGGTAAATGGTGTTCGGTCTACATCAATAAGCGGTAATATGTACGGTTTGCATCAATAAAAGTTGTAGGATGGTAAATCTACACCATAAAACGGTAAATGATGTTACACCCACATTAATCGAGGTTGTATGATGTTTGTTTTACATCAATAAGCGTTAAACGATGCTAAGTAATCATCATTAAACTTTGTATTATGTCAAATCCACATCAATAAACGTAAATTTATATACGGATATAAGATATTTGCTAATGACAGCCAGAAAAAAATCATCAAGAAACTGTACGATGTTTATTATATTCAAAACTTATTAAAGGATACGTATAAAGATATTTTTGTTAACCTACCGTTTACATCTATAGTCTATTTTTTTAACAAACGAAGACTATATAAATGAAGAAATACTAAAGATTAGAGACATTAGATCTAAATTCATATTTTTGCAAACCCTATAAGCGTTAAATGATATTCGGTCTACACCAACAAGCGGTAAATGATGTTCGGTCTACATCAATAAATGGTAGGTAAATGGTGTTCGATCTACATCAATAAGTGGTAAATGATGTTCGGTCTACATCAATAAGCGGTAAATGGTATTCGATCTACATCAATAAGTGGTAATAGTGTTCGATCTACATCAATAAGCAGTATATGATGTTAACTCCACATCAAAATGGGTTAAATGATGTTTGATTTACACCAACAAGCGGTAAATGTTGTTTCGTCTACACCAATAAGCACTGAATGATGTTTGGTCTACACCGATAGGCGTTGAATGATGTTCGGTTTACACCAGTAAGTGTTGAATGATGTTCAGTCTACACCAATGAGTTGAATGATGTTCGGTCTACGCCAATACAAGAATTGAATAATGTTAAGTTTATATCAATAAGCGTTAAATGATTAAATTTACATAAAAAGTTTTAAAAGATGTTAAATCTACATCTAAAAGCATTTAATTATGTAAGGTCTACACCAATAAATAGTAAATGATGTTCAGTCTTCAACAATAAACATTAAATGGTAGTTAAATGTACGTTTTCTACATCAATTAATTTTATATGATCTCAGCTTTTCACCTATAAACATATATAGATATTCGAAGAAAGCGTAAAATCATAACAAATATATCAATTTGATGATGTCGGAATCTACATTAATTAACTTTCAGTAAAATTTAGTGTACAGAAATAAATTCAAGATAACATTAACACATATAAACAATGAAATTAATACTAAATGATGTACTTACAGTTTGCATCAATAAAAGTTGTAAGATGTTAAATCTACACCAATAAACCGTATATGATGTTACACCCACATCAATCAAGGTTGTATGATGTTTGTTTTACATCAATAAGCGTTAAACGATGATAAGTAATCATCATTAAACTTTGTATGGTGTCTAATTCACATCAATAAACGTAAATTTACATACGGATATTTGCTAATGGCAGCCAAAAAAAAATCATCAAGAAACTGTACGATGCTTATTATATTCAAAACTTATTAAAGGATACGTATAAAGATATTTTTGTTAACCTACCGTTTACATCTATAGTCTATTTTTTTAACAAAATAGGACTTTAAAAATGAATATATACAAGTTTACAAAAATTAGAGACATTAAATCTAAATTCATATTTTTTATAAACCCTATAAGCATTAAATGATGTTTTATCTACACCAATAAATCTTAAATGATGTTCGGTCTACAACAATAAGCGGTAAATGGTGTTCGAACTACACCAACAAGCGGTAAATGATGTTCGGTCTACATCAATAAGCGGTAAATAGTGTTCGGTCTACATCAATAAGCGGTAAATGGGATTCGATCTACATCAATAAGTGGTAAATGGTGTTTGATCTACATCAATAAGCGGTAATATGTACGGTTTGCATCAATAAAAGTTGTAGGATGGTAAATCTACACCATAAAACGGTAAATGATGTTACACCCACATTAATCGAGGTTGAATGATGTTTGTTTTACATCAATAAGCGTTAAACGATGCTAAGTAATCATCATTAAACTTTGTATTATGTCAAATCCACATCAATAAACGTTAATTTATATACGGATATAAGATATATGCTAATGACAGCCAGAAAAAAATCATTAAGAAACTGTACGATGTTTATTATATTCAAAACTTAATAAAGGATACCTATAAAGATATTTTTGTTAACCTACCGTTTACATCTATAGTCTATTTTTTTAACAAACGAAGACTATATAAATGAAGAGATACTAAACATTAGAGACATTAGATCTAAATTCATATTTTTGCAAACCCTATAAGCGTTAAATGATATTCGGTCTACACCAACAAGCGGTAAATGATGTTCGGTCTACATCAATAAATGGTAGGTAAATGGTGTTCGATCTACATCAATAAGTGGTAAATGATGTTCGGTCTACATCAATAAGCGGTAAATGGTATTCGATCTACATCAATAAGTGGTAATAGTGTTCGATCTACATCAATAAGCAGTATATGATGTTAACTCCACATCAAAATGGGTTAAATGATGTTTGATTTACACCAACAAGCGGTAAATGTTGTTTCGTCTACTAAGAATAGATTAATGTCAATTTTTGCATTTCATTTGAATAGTTTAATATTAAACGCTTCCTATTCGACTCAAACCTGATCCCAATATTTTCTCAATCGCTTACTAGGGGCCACAAATTCAAAAATTTCCCTTTCATGCCACCTCTCTCCTACTAAGTCTACAAAAATAAATGGTAAATTATGTCTGATCGTCACCAATAAACTATAGGTAAATGATATGAGTCTACGTGTATGCGACAACAATCAACATTAATGAAGCTTATATGATTTTACGTGTATATATCATGTCTGATGTACACCGACAAACGCTGAATGTCTTATATTTGTACTATTATGTGGATTAATTTACAATTATTTAGTTAGTATATAATTTTGAACTGTATAAAATGATCATCAGTATCTCAATAAAATTAATCAATCCATCTTAATTTGATTAAATGTATATAATCGTCGAATAGGTCAACACACAACGCCACTATGGTTCTGGGGGCCCAGTAGCCTAGGGTAAGCCCAGCACCTTGGGCGAAGCTAATTGAGCCGAGGGCGCTCTTTGTACCCCTCTTATAAGAAGAGGGGACAAAAGAGCAGGGGGCAAGGGGCGAGGACGGGAACCTCACCCCATTGAACTGTCCCGACGTTGGGAGGGGTTGTTCTGTAGTGCGGGACAACCCCTCTGTGGAGGTGGCGTCGGTCCCATTGGGACTGATTAGCCCTCGAGGTGCCCTGTTTGTTTATTAGATCCGGGGCACCTCACCAAAATCGGCATTAGTGGCACTGAGTTTTAGTGGGTAGAGCTGCTTCCACTTACCAGCTTTCGGGCTCAGCTCAGAGTCCCACATACCCGCGTAGGGAGACCCACTCCCTCGCGGGATGCCTCAGAGCATTTTCCGGCGTATACAACATCAATGATAGGTAATTAAAATAATGTTATACATCATTAATATTTCACTATGTTAGGTCTGACAATAATGTATCTCAAAGAATTATATTGGGTCTAAATTTTATAAACTTTAAACTTTCAGGTCTAACAACTAGGCTTAGTACCTTTACACTCGTTCCGGTTGTAATAAAACTACGCCGGTACGTGTAAGCTGCCATACATGCCCATGGATACAGTTCGCTACCGGTTACCCGGCGCCGGCTACGCGGCAACCGGAGCGTGTGAAAAGGGACTTACTCGGAATTAAAAGGCTATGAATATTCTACTACGCTACGTTAGGTTTCACATCAATAACAATGATCTGTTTTACATTTGGCAACAACAAACGTAAAAAAAAGATTAAATTAATTAAATTATAATATAATTATACAACAATAAAAGCAAAAAAAAAAATGTTTTTTTATATTTAGGTATTTGGGGCTGACAATGAATTACCATTATCATCTGGTATAAATTACAGTACTGTATCAACTTTCAATTTTTAATCATACAATCTATATATTATAATATAGGAGCTGTTCTATAGATTGACTCATCACGATATCTCTAGAACTATAAGACCTAGAGACTTGAAATTTGGTGGGAATATTACTTTTGCCATGTAGAGGTCAGCTAAGAACGGATTTTAATAAATTACTCCCCCTCCCCCTTCGACAGAGCGAAGTATATTGTGCTAGTTGTAAATATATGAATAGAAGTGTAAATTAAAATAAAACCTTGACTGGTGAAAATACCCGGGTTGATCAATTTATATTGAATACACATCACAACTTATTTCATCAACATTTTACTTATAATGGGTATTCAAGAGTATACACATCAACAAATTCATACACATCAACAAATTGTCGGTCATCCGATATTGTCTTAGCAACAGATATTATTGGTTCATAAGAGCACATTCACATCGGAGGGGGTAAACGTGTTATTGAATAAATTAAATAACCTGCTTTCTACGTTAGAATAAAATACAAGCAATAAGAGTGGTTGTCCACAGACACGACCGCCGAGAATGAGCTGAAGTCCCGATTAATGGCTCCGCGACATATCGGTCAAACACATCAGAGATACGATATTTTAAATGTATATTTGCACATTTTGTACCTACATGGTACCTACATAGTAGCCGTGACTGAGATAAGATTGGTGGTTTCTGCCAGATGCGAGGTTCGGGGTGGCTTTATGGGAGGTTAGAGGCTACATAGGGGGCATCCCCTAATCGCACACGAGCCGTAACAAAGTAGTAATCAGTATCAAAAATTCAGTTGAAATGAGTAAGTAAATAAATCATTGCATAACCTTGGTAATGTAGATTTAGTATCTAACTTTAATATTTAAAGAAGTACGAGTAGATAGTGTTCACTGTTAATATAGGTAATACACATTTACTTTCAATTTTTATCTCTTTATAATTGAAAGCATTTTCGTGTGAATCGGTTATAGTAAATTAGATATTAGATCGTCGTACTAAATTATATTAATTTAACTATTAGGCATATACGCATATAGGTATAAACGAGCTAGTATATATAAATATATACTAGCTCGTTTATGCCTACATGTTTTCATCATACTATCTGAATTTAATTTTTAGTTTTTTTAGTGTATTATATTTTATTCGACGTACACTTGTAACTTATGTTATTAAGTTAACATAACATAATCAAGATCAATAATTACGGAGGTGACACAAACGGAATCACGGTCGTGGAAGGGAAACGCGCCCTAATCATGTCTTGTTAATTCGGCGACGTCGTCTGATACCTGCACTGTTGCGAACTATAGCTGATTATATCTTTCATGGAGATCAACCTCATTCTTCTTTCAGTCGATCACGATACTCATAGGACTTAATAAATTTCTATGGACGCTTTTACACCACGTCAATCTGGTCCCGTGGTACGTTCTCGAAAAACTTGTGTTACGGGTACCAAACAATGGAATATATTTAATACTTTTATATTTATATTATACATATTTAAGATTTTTTTATTATATAATACAAATATTTAATACACATCCATTACCCAGGATCACAGAAAACATTATGTTCCCTAGCGGGGTTCGAACCCGCTACCTCCGGCTTGAGCTCCAACGCGAATACGATGTGAGCCACAGAGGTATTTCCATAGCTTTTCCAAATAATTAAGTTTGTTGGTTAAGTTATTGCCAAAGAGTTGCTTAGAATACATTTTTCTTTGCATCAAGTATAAGGTAATGACATAAAAAGTTAAACAGCCATAATAAATTAGTATGTCCTATGTCAGTATATGATTCATTTAAGATTTATATTAATGAAATATTCGAATAAAGGGAATCCAAAGGATCTGTTGCTTCAAACCTTCAAAGGTATTACTTATTTTGGCAGTCTATAAACTAGTGTATAGGTAACAAAACAAACACAATCCCGTGACTGTCAATGGAAATCCTCGGGATGTGCCCTAGGCGGTACAATATTCACTTTTAACTCTTGCTATTTTAAAATATCGGGAATTTCGCAGTTATTGAATACAACTGTAAAAGAGTAGAAAAAAATAAGAGAATGATATTGACTGTATTGAATGTATCGAAAGATAACTTTCGATACAGAGATGCATTTTATATTTAAATCGGGAACAATATTTCAATTGATTTACAGTAATTTACTGTTTTTATTGTACTTGGAAAAGCAAACTGGTAGACGACCTCATTCTAAGTGATCACGTTACGTTTGACCGAGCACTAATTCTGACACATAAGATGCCAGTAATTACACTGCCGGTCCTGCCCTTCTCTCTGAAACACAGCGAAGCTATTTGACGGAAAAACAAACATGATGATAGTACCCTTGAAGACGAGCGCGGCACAAGCACTATCTAATATACAGGGTGGATTTTTGAGACGGGAATATCTTAATAGTTATGGATGGTCTTCTAGGAACGTTTTCCTGTAACTATAACGGTTACAGTACGGTACGGTATTGTATAAAATTCTCGTGCCACAGTTGTGTTTATACTCCTCCGAAACCTTGACCGATTTTGATGAAATATATGTTATATACAGTGGGTATGAGATTTTTAATTTTTTTTGGACAAAAGTTAATGCGGACGAAGCAGCGGGCAACAGCTAGTATCAATATATTAAGGAAATAATATTTATAGGTTTGTAAGTCTTCAAGACCACTCATTCAATTTTAAAATATTCACTGAGTAACAAAATATATAAAATACATTAAAATATATAAATCATCCAGATATTGTTGTAAATATAATATGCTAACGCGAGCCAACGTGAGGCCCTTACCCTTAGCTAGTATTAGTTTAATATGAAATTTAATATTTATTTGTTACTCGAACATAAAAGCTTGTACAATTTGCACGACTTTATTGTAAATAAATAATCATTTACAATCAATAAACGCGAAACTTTTTAAGGATTTAGGTTTGTCGTTTCACGCAAAAATCAATGAATGGATATTAATGAAACTTTACAATAACATAGCTTATACGTGTACGCGAAGTACGCGGGCACATGAGTAAATAAACGGACAGAGGCAAAGCTTCATACAACCGCGTGAATCGATTGCACTACTACAAGCGTCGTAACGCATGTGTGCGTAAGCACTCGTGGCTTGTCACGTACGAGTAGAAACCGGTCGAAACCGGTTCGACGAGTGTTCGAACGCAGGGATGTGAGTGCGTTGTATATTTTTTCGCTTGCCGGGTATATCGAATTATTATTATACTAAAAGTAAAAAGTGTCAATATTGTATACTATACTGTGTGTATGAACAATAATAGAGCAAATAAAAAAGAATCATATTTTATAACATTGTTCTTAAATTATTATTGATAATTAAAAGTAAAAAGTGTCAATATTGTATACTGTACTGTGTGTATGAACAATAATAGAGAAAATAAAACAAATCATATTTTAGATATTCCAAAGATTTCAATAGGTAAGTTGTATCTTATTATTTTATTTCTACTAATTATTATAACTTTTGTTCACTAAGTTTTTATGGATGTGCCTAAAGTCTAGTTAGGGAAACATTTGACCCGACATTAAATCTTAAATCTTAGCTAAACTTTACAGTAAAAATACAATAAGTATAGGTACAGAATACGTAATTAGGAGACGATTCCTGTTCGGAAAAAAAAATAATAGTTATGATAAAAACTGATATGCAATGAGAGTGCTTTGAGCTTTCCATTAGAATTTACCACTCTATTAAAAGGTACAACAGATTATTGCAAATAAAAAATATAAACAAAAAATATTTTGTAGGTAATAAAGATAGAATATTTACATAGATTACTACTCGTTAAAAAAATCGTTTCGTTCGTTTAATTTTATCCACCTGTGACAACCCTTAAATAATTTTACGCGTTGTATGAAAGCTTTGTCTCTGTCCGTTTACTTACTCATGTGACGCGGGTGAAACCGCTGGACGCTGCTAGTAATAGATATTGACGACTCCACCCGACGGTGACGCGGCACAGTCCGGCCACTGATACACAACCGACGCCAGGAGGCCGTGTGGTCGCAGACCGCATGGTAGGCGGGGGGCAACCCCCCACTTTATAAATCAAAAGTGAGCCGAATGGGCTCACACTAATCCGATGAAGCATTAGGGCCTTCGGGCCATTAGCATAGATCCCTCCGAAAAAAAAAAAATATATATATTGACGAACAAGCACACCTAACCTAGTCATGTGTAGAACAGTTGCTAACCTCCTGAACATGTACTAGGAACTGATATCCATGCGCAGCAGAGTATATTATATTCATCATACAAAACTGTGTTTTTCAAGTTTGAACACCGCTAAAACCCGCCTGCTTTCAGTTTGCAGCCAGCCTTCAGTCACTGGTCCACCAACCAACCGTTAAACCGTCAAAATATACGTCAAGTGTAGATAAACTATGATTTAAACATAATATTTTGATCTAAGCAACAAATTCATAATATGATATAATTTACAATACTAATATTTGGCTTAAAATAAAAAATTAACTATTCTTAAGCTTAACAATGAGAAGCTAAGTTGAATCACTTGAATGTCCTAAAACATTGCGATGATTTTAACTTCATTGCAAAACTAATAAATCAAAAAAGTAATGATTAAGCTGTTCAAGACAAAAAACCAACAGCATAGTCCTTCCTATTCGATTATAAAGAAAGGTATTCGTTACCCGATCAAACCAAAATAATGATACGGATTTTCATGAACCTCAGTGAAGTTTATTTATACTAGCGTTATTGACGTATTCATTATCAGCCCGATTACTACTAAACAACATGTACAACAACAACGTTTAAAGGTAGCATAAAAGCAAGGAATAATTCAAAAGAAATAATAAGAATATTCAGCGACACATGATACGCAAGAAAGAAAACATAATGTTTCAATTATATGAATATATCAGGGATTTCACGAAATCTTTTTACTCAAAATAATGACCGTCACGGGAAGCCCGGCAGTGAAACATCTAATAATTGTGACTAATATTATTAAAAAATAGATTTTTTTATAATAATAATAAAATACGCGCACGCACATATAGGAGCTAAAATCGGCGGCGTAATCATGGCGTCACTACATGATAACGTTTGGCGTCACGGCATGTGCGGCATATATAAGCGCGAATAGTTGTATTTATCATACCACCCAGCTAAATAACGAAAAAGGCATAAATATTTCATATTACTGGATTAAATTTAATATCGAAATCCCTGATATCGTCATATCCCAGCATATACAGAGCAGACAATGATATATTTAACAGCGTTATGTGTGACAAAAGCAAATCTCGTCTCATAACGCTGGCTTTAATTTGTTTTATATACACTACATCGATACACAGAATCATAAGCAGCACGAATGAAATATACTCCCCAACGTATAAAATAACAGCAGTTTACATCGGCTAGCCAGAACTGGAAAGTCAATAAACACTTTTTAAAACACACAATGCTACATTTTTTATTAAATAAGATAAATATTTTGAATCACAACTGCCAAAAAATGTTCTACACGGGTAATAACAATACTAATTCTAATTCGAATGATTTATCAATGAGTAAGCCATATTAAAAATGAGACACGTGATGAAATGAACTCTATAAATGAAAGTATGATTATTTTGAGTAATAAAAAAAATCTGCACTATAACTAAGTTTTAAATAATTTAAAAAAAAAACTAATTTGATACTAAATAGTATATACATTCCAAATACACTAACTATTGTTCAATTTCATTAGGTACATCTATAATATATTATAGTTTTTATGAGAAATTTGTTTTTTATTTATCTCTTAAAAAATTTATTTCCTTTGCTTGTTTTAACTTAAAGATTTTTGTTTCGTTTTATTAGTAAAAAAATAAAAAATCTTACCCCAAATCCGGACCTATGGTCGCAGAGCTGCCACTAATATGGTGCAGTTCTGATTTTTTCACGGAACCCATTTTCCTGAAAAAGAAAAATAATATACATATTACTACGAGGTTTGTATAGGTATATGATGTCAAGGGGTGTATGTAATGGATATCGGATAAAGAGAGTCACTAAGACATTTTGTAATTTAAAAACAGAATGATGACACTTAAAATACTGACCACAGTTCATTTGGGTTCAATATTTCTATCGTATTCGAATCCACGACATGTAAAACAATGTAAAACAAAAAATAAAATAATTAATTTAATTTGACGACAAGTTGTGGCAATACCATAAGTTAATGTGCATATGATATTCTTATCGAACCAGTTATAGCCAAACTGTTAAAACTGGTAAGTTACTCAGGGCACATAAATTTGATCGATAAAGTCCTTTGACTAAACCAAAAGTAAATAACGTATGTTGAACTATATTGTATTTAGTGCTAGTAGTTTTTTTAAATAAATTATAGTTATATTTAATAAAAAAAATGCTTTCATAGCAAACCAAACTAAATTTGAAAATATTTTTTAGGATTAACAAAAAATATATTATTACTTATCGTAAAAAACTTCACTTTTAAAAATAGATACAGACGAAATATTTTTAACAATGAATATCGTATACCTCACGCTTTTATACAATAAGTAATATCTTTTTTTTTTGTTAATCCTTAATTCTTGTATTAAAATATATTTTCAAATTTTTAGTTAGATTTGCTATGAAAACATTTTTTTATTAATTATAAATAATATTATATTAAAGCGTGTTTTTAGTTTTTAAAACTATAATTTATTTTTTACTTTTTAGTATCGTTTTTTTTATAAGTTCAAATCAATCAACTTATGTAATATGTATGTACGTGATGTCTTGCGAGTGCTTGCGTGTCTTACGTTTTCCTCGTGTGTATCCTGATTATCCTGATCAAGATATTGGAACATACTTATTAAATTATTGTATAGTCATCGACCCTAACAAAGTGTGAAAAATTTCAATTTAATCTGACTTAAAGTGGGTCTTAATCAAGGCTAAGGGAGTCGGTTACAAACAAATAAACATATTTTATAATTAAATTGCTTTGGAATCAAATTTAAAACCCATCATTATCGTTGACCCTTATGGCACGGCGATACTACTGCAGTCCACGAATCCTGTTCAATCAGGCGAGGATGGTGTTCGGACAGAAAGAGCCTCAAAGCCTCAAAGATTTAAATCTCTTCAGGCAGCAGGTTTCCTCACGACGTTTTCCTTTACCGGTAAGCAAACGATGGTCTTTGTAGCCAAAATAGTTGACAAGATTGTTGAAAAGAATTTTCTTCTTTAGCCATACCGTGGGACTTCCATAACCTTCTCCGCTAATTAGTTAACATAACAGGAGACCAAGCATAACATATTTCAGCTTAACACGCTTATAATAATCAAATAATAATTCTCGATCAAAACAAAGCATCCGGTGGTTTAATTATTTCACTACAGATGTATATTATTAATTTTGCTGATTTCATTATAAATGGTCGAATGATAAATTATAAATAGCAGAATTTTGAATCCGATGGCTTAGTTAATTAAGTAGTGTAACAGTCTATACATTGTATTTATTTTTATTACAAGTTTATTTTAGTAGGTATTATATTTTATTAGTCGATTGTTTAATAAGCCTATAGCTGAGACACCTTGTACCACAGAGCAATTACCGAGTGCTTCAAGATCATTCAAAAAGAGTCAAATTTCATTCTACATTAATATTGTAAAGCTGAAGAGTTTGTTTGTTTGAACGCGCTGATCTCAGGAACAACTGGTCAAATTGGAAAAAAATATTTTTGTGTTGAATAGACCGTTTATCGAGGAATGTCACTAGACTAAATTGCATTAATTTAATCTCAGATAATACTATTTAATACATTGAAGGAGGCCTATGTTCAGCATTGGACCGATAAATGCTGATGATGATTATACTGTTACTACTTACTAACTAACGGGTTCTCTATGTAAATTACATTTACCAAACGATATGTCTAATTTTATGGAGTATCGTGTGAAGGAATCAGTGTCGCGAATTCAAATGAAGTCAGGGTGTATTCTCTTACTCCCTATTAACAAAAATCGATGTTCGTATTACATTGATACCAGAAATTCTGCCAACTGTAGCAATCCCATTCTAGGCAAATTAGAGAAATTTGCTTTGGAAAATCCTGGTTCTAGCATGGTTGTTTCTTTTGGGAATACGAAATTCAGATAACTGACGGTTAACAACAATAGTAAGAATCTAAAAACAAATGAAAAGTAATAATAACCAAATCAAAACGTGAAGAATCTCTTTCGACGTTCGACGATTTGTATGAAATTCACTTTGTTTACACCAAATTTTACACGGACCGATAGTGACGTGACGTATTGCGTTCTGATTTGTGCTTAATTTATCATGGCGGATTGCTGTATTTTATGGTTCTAATTTAGCAAAACCCTAATTCATTTCAATTTAATTTCGATAAATAATGTATTTTATGGAATCTGAGTATATTTCATAAAATTAATGCATTATTTTAATTATTACTCATCACGGGAAACAGGCCTATTGACGTGCCAGTTGCTTAGCGACGAAAAATCAGTGATATTTTTGTAAAATACTCACTCGTATTATAGTTTTCATTAATAATAATAATTTAATGATAGCGCTCGGCTATCGGCTCGGCGCATTTCCTTTAGAATTTAGTTGATAAAAAAAAATATTCCTGTAGCATAATTGTTTCGACTTGCCACATACAGACACAGAAAACACGGACGTCCATAAAATATTATTTTTATTGTTATATTTACAATGTAAAACAAAATAATTATTTTTTAAATATATTTTATGTGCCGGGTAGATTATTTGACTTGATAGAAGTGCACTCATATTCAAATTCAAATTTAAAATTCTTTATTGTTAGATGCAGTAACAAATTATAGGTCTTACAAGAATATACAGTCCTTACATCTACCATCACTATGGTGTACAATAATTCATTATAAAGATTCAAAAATAATTCTTGCCAGTTTTAAAATATTAGCTATATTATTTAATGTTATTTTTAATATAAATATTAACCTATTAGTGCGATATACATAACCAAAATTCAATTTCAGTTTCGATAAAACTGGTTTTTTGGACATGTGGAGAGTCCGTAGAGCAAGCGCTTGAATGAATTGGCATGAAATAAAAAAAGGGTTGGGTTACTTTATTAAAACATTAGTCTAGCTATTTAATTAGTAAAAAATAATGTGGTGTTGTCGCTGATAATTTTGAGATATTTTTTTTCCATACGAAGTTTTTTTTTTTTTACAAAAACCAGATATTTTTTCATAATTCTACTGGGTTATTTAATTTTTACAGGGTTTTACCTACCTATATTTTTTTTAAATCAGAATTAATTGGTTCTTTCCCATTAAACTATGGGCTTAAAAATAGACCGTTTCTCTCAATTTTCGCGTTGGGCGCACTCACGAGGCGTACAATAACTAAATTATGTACAGGCAAAATATAGGATGAATACCACAGTTTCATCACAATTTCGCTAAAAATGTATGGAAAACATTCTACACTTCAAAGCCATAAGACGAACTATAATAATAAATACCTACAAAACATCAATTATGCAAATACAATATAATATTATATATGCGTTTTACAATTAATTTGTTATTCGGTAAAAACACGCGACATACGTTCCAAGTCACCGAGGCTATTTAGGCAATATTATTATATACGGTGGTAAAATTAATATATATTATTAAAAATTGATCCTTTTCAAAGAAGTGTGCCACCTATAGTTTCCAATATATCCTATCTCTTTCGTTAGACCAAACTGCAAAGTGTGCAAAGTTTCATTTTCAAGAAGATACGATTTTTTGTGTATGATTACTATGATAGCATTCATGTTAAGGATTTTCGTATACATGGATGCCTCTATTTCTCTATTTAAATGAGACTTTCATCATAATTTTATAGGATTTACTGTTTTTCGCAGAACCCTGAGTCTATTTCTTAAAGAAAAGCAGTCTAATTTAGTTTTATTATAAGTTCATTATGTAATGTAGTAAAGTATGTACAATAGGTATGGACTTTCGTATGTATTTAGTAAAAGCTCTCATTCTGGCATTACAAACAATGCAATTTGTACATAGAGATGATTATGTTCAAAGCAATGGTTCAAACATACTTCAATTTGTACAGATGAGTTATATTATTATAAGTGCCTGTACGAAATCTAATAGCAATGCTTAAATGAACATTTTCGCGTTATTAACTGCGTTGTATATTTTAGAACTGGTTGTAAATCGAGTTATAGATACGAATAATAATTTAAATATATTTCTTTTTCCTCATCACTGTCCTTGTTCTTGATTATTTTTAGATCCAATAAAACTTGTTCTACGATCATGAAGGATCGAGGAAGAAATATTTACTGAACAATTTAATGAAAAAAGGCAGACTTACTCTTGGAAACATTACATAGCATCCTAATCCTAATCTTATCCTAATACAATATTAAAATGTAATGGACGCTTTTATAATTAAGCTTTTAAATAAGCGTCGATAGATATAATGCGAAAGTTTGTATGTTTGGATGTTTGTTGTTCTTTCATCTAAAAACGATTTTTTAAACGAAATGATGATGATGGCTTGTACTTTGGGTTCGAACATAGGCTACATTTCATTCCGAAAATTTCAAAGTTCCTATGGGAATTACATGTGCCTTATAAGCCTTATTATTAGTAGTAATACAAATTACGTCACTCGACACACGTACCTATGCATTTTATAATATTAGTAAGGAATAAACTACTTTTTTTTTCTTTAACGCCGGGAAATGCTCTGAGGCATCCCGCGGGGGAGTGGGTCACCCGAAAGCTGGTAAGTGGACTCAGCTCTACCCACTAAAACCCGGCGAGGGCCACCAATGCCGCCTTCCGTAAGGTGCCCCAGATCTAATGAGGA
Source organism: Helleia helle (assembly GCA_963853865.1). Classification (NCBI taxonomy): domain Eukaryota; kingdom Metazoa; phylum Arthropoda; class Insecta; order Lepidoptera; family Lycaenidae; genus Helleia; species Helleia helle. Next base: position 3,089,461 of record OY971420.1, read on the forward strand.
AACAGGGCACCTCAACGGCAAGTCAGTCCCCCAAGGGACCGACGCCACTTCCGCAGAGAAGTTGTTCCGCACCACAGAACAATCCCTCCCAACGTCGAGACAGTACAATGGGGTGAGGTTCCCGTCCTCGCCACTTGTCCCCTGCTCTTTTGTCCCCTCTTCTTATAAGAGGAGTACAAAGAGCCCCCTTGGCTCAATTAGCTTCGCCCAAGGTGCAGAGGCTCCCCCTAGGCTACTGAGCCCCACCGCCACATCAAGGCCTGAACCATGGTGATGAAGGAATAAACTACTACTACTACACTACTTAATTGTTTTTTCTAGCAAGGAAATACATAAGCTACTTCTTCAAACTCATCAGCTAGTGCTAAAATAAAACCTTCGGGCTTTGCCAATATCGCGTAAAAAGTATAGGTAGGAACTAAATAATTATGTAAGACATAATATAAGGGTTCGTTGGTTTTCTGTATTACTAGGTTTGGAACCGGTCACGGAGGCGGTTGTAAGTATTAAATAAAAACAAAAATAACTTTAACTTAAATAGAATTGAGAAACACATAGATATATAACTACAAAGCTCGATTAATCTCGAAAATTTCGAAAAAAATAACTTATTTAATAGAGCTAAAGAGTTTCATTGAACGCGCTGATCTTAGAATTTACAGTAGGAATTTTAAAAAAAATGCTTTCTATAGTCCAATTACTGAAGAAAGTTATAAGCTAAGAAAATATTTATATAGTTTCGAGTGAGGAGGTAAAATCGCGGGGATTAACTAGTGTTATCTAGTACTACCTATTTATTTGCGCGCGCTTGCGCATTACGCGTAATGTCAGAGCAAGGAATTTGGACTTAACACGTGATGATCATTATAAATATACTATACCAAAAACATCTAGGACAGAATCCCAAGAATCCTGATCGAATGTTTGGATTTGCTAGATCTCGTTTGAAATGATTCGAGTTCAAATTTGGAACACCCAACGAAACTAAAACGTATCACGGTAAGTCTACTTTTATCTTCGGATTTCAAACTCGGATAAAAAACTAAATATTTTGATTGAATACTCTTTAGTCAAATTGATATCTTAAGTACTTCCAAAGCTGTGTAAACAAAAAGCACGTTTCAGGCTTGCATGTGACCAAGCTTTCAACGTGCCTGACCTCCGCGTGCCTTCGTTTTTTGTGAAGTCCCTCGTTTGTTGTTTTTTCAATTTCCGTTAGTGGGCGAAATAACAAAGCATTCTTTCGACTTCATTTCGAGCTTTATTCTTTCTAATGGCCTGGTGATTAGGCGACTGTCACGGTTTCGATTCTCAACGTGATTTGTTTTATATAACACAGCACTTATCACCAGGAACTGGATATATTAAGTAGATATCTCGTCACACAGTCATGATCAGTCAAGATAGAGTTTTGACATTCCCTACCATGGTTCAGGCCTTGTCGTGGCGGTGGGGCTCAGTTACCTAGGGTGAGCGGTGCACCTTGGGCGAAGCTAATTGGGCCGAGGGGGCTATTTGTACCCCTCTTATAAGAAGAGGAGACAGAAGAGCAGGGGTGAGGACGGGAATCTAACCCCATTGTACTGTCCCGACGTTGGGAGGGGTTGTTCTGTGGTGCGGGACAACCCCTCTGTGGAGGTGGCGTCGGTCCCTTGCGGGACTGACTAGCTGTCGAGGTGCCCTGTTTGTTTTCTAGATCCGGGGCACCTCACCAAAGGCGGCATTGGTGGCACTCGCCAGGTTTTAGTGGGTAGAGCTGCGTCCATCTACCAGCTGTCGGGCGCAGCGAGTCCCACATACCCGCATGGGGAGACCCACTCCCCCGCGGGATGCCTCAGAGTATTTCCCGGCGTTAAAAAAAAAAAAAAAGAATGATATAGTTGCAATGAATGAGACAGACTGGACTATACTGGGAAAACCTGTACTGCAACTTTAAGTTTAAATATAAGGAGCGTAAATATGGCGAAAGGAAATCAGGAAATGGATTACGGAGACCAATGTGTGCGCGAATGCAAGTGTGGCTGTAGATATTATATTGTTTTAAACTAACGCGATCACTATTAATGTAAATATAGACATCATCAGCCTCTATCCGTCCACTGCTGAACATAGGCCTCCCTCAATGAACGCCAAGACGGTCGATACCTCGCTACTCGCATCCAACATGGACCGGCTATAGATAGACTTGATCACTAAGCATTGATCGCACAGAGTGATGGCGGGACCATCAATCGGATGAGCGGCAGGCAGCAGTGCCGCCGATTCGGATCCATCATACTCTGCTAGTGGTGGTCATTATTACGACAACAGTTGTAGTAATGCGTTATTTGAAAATAATGAATAATCCATTATTAAAGAATAACTATATCCTGTTGTCATTATTGAAACAATGACGCAATAGTAAGAATAGGCACGCAATAGGCAGCCTGACCTTTTTTTTTGCTTAGTGTCACAATTCATATTTTTTCAACTTCTATAAATCAACAAGAATATGATAACAGACAGCAGTTTAGAACAACAGTTGTTACAAACAACACAACAGGATAATTTATTATTGTAAAACAGCCGTTATTGCCATCACTATCCTCTGCGATTGCCAATCCGCCTGCTCAGCGTGGCAATTACGAGCATTTATTTCCCTCAGACCTCAATAAATCTTTAAACGCGATAAGCACTCGTAACAATATTAATATAAACATGTGGCTGTAGATTTTATAATTAACTCTTAATATTATTAGGTAACTAGCGGGCCCCACAGACGTTGTACTGCCCTTGACGGTTGCTTCTGTTAACACTTTATTCTTTAGTAATTAGTGACTATGACAATTTTATGCATTACCCCACATACCTACAAAATAAAAATAGTTCGCCAGCCCGCATTGAGCTCCCTAGTATTATGACCAAATAGTTAATACTGTCCCAGAGAAATTTCAGAGCTTATATAAAGAGTACGTAGATATGCGTCATATCAGCAGTGCATATATGTTCAGCAGGGGACGGATAGGGGCTGATGATTACAATGATGATGATGCGTCTTCATGGATGTGCAATATGTATGAATATAAATTTCATAAAGTTAGCTCCGTTTCTAGTCTTTATAAACTTAGCACGAGTCTAGATAACCTTAACCATTTACTATCTAGTTCGTACATCTCCGTTTATATAAAAAAATATGCATATTATATTGTTTAACATCATACCTACGCGTGTCTTTAAACGAATCTTTACGCCTCTGAGTGTAATTGAGAATTTCCTGTTACAAAGTACCATTAACGTTATTCTTATTGCACCTTATTTATGTACTTGTATGGGCGTGAATTTGCGAACAGATAAAGACTATTATTCTTTGTGTGTTCAAAATCGTTCTAGTAACACGCTTAAAATATTATTGCTTAACAAAGATTTAGTTAATTTGTTTCATCGTCTTTTCTGTGAGCTCGTTGTGGAGCTGCGATAGATTTTTTGTTCAAAGACAATGTCTAAGTTCTACTTACATTTTTTATAGTAGAGCGGGCAAACGAACAGTTGGTTCATCTGGTGAAAAGTCATCATTAACACGAACCCCCGCCATACCAGAAGATTGCCGGCCTTTACCTACATTGAATATTTTTTCTACTCCATTTTTCAACTCCACTAGAGAACACTAGAGAAAAGAAGAGAGAGTAGTCGCAACCCGAATCAACTACAAGAGAATCATTAATATCTAGCTCAAGGTTACACAAAGTCATGCACCATCACCAAAGGGCAAGGAAAACTTTCCAATCGCGGCCACCATACCAGAACCTGATTGGGCCTTTAACCTACTGTTTGTGTATCCTCGTTGCTAATTCAACTTATTCTTTGGCTCTTTAAAAATATTATCCATCTTCTCCTTTCCACTGTGCCAATTTAGCTGATAAAATATATACATACATAATATTATATACATTCTGATATATTGTTCTTCCTTGAGATCCTTTGACTAAAGAACTCGTAGCAAGCTATAATTATATCCTTCTTAATGATTGTCTAGATGTTTTTTAGGAAACACCACACCAAATGCCACTACATATGCTATAATATATAAGCTTATTTTAATAGCAGAAGGATTTTCCACGCTTTTTTTTAGTTTTTTTATTTTTACCTTATGAAATTTGGTGATTTTGAATCCGTTATATTTGCGTGTTCACCGTGATTAAAACGACTATATTCTTTGTTTTTTAATGTTTATTCTAATTTCACACATCTAACGAAATAAATTTTTGCGGATTTTATCGTGGTTTAAGTATTAATATTTTCCCTTGAAAATGAAACTGGAAATTTTCATACTCCTCCTGAATACTTCTGATTAAATTCGTTGCGGGTCCTAAGGCAGTTTTAACGTACCCTCGGGCTCCCTGAGATCGTATCAAAGGGTCATTTAGTGGTTACTGTCGATCCTGGCTATACAGGAGTAGCAGCGGTGGGAACGAGTGGTGGGCTTAGCCAGATTAAAAATATGTGTACATTTCGGATACTTTACACAAATAAAAGTATTAAAATCAATAAAGTAAAAATCAGTATTGTTTTCATTAGGTATCTGTGTAATGTACACTTAGTATCAATAGTTGAAAATCCTTTTATCTAGGCTATAGGGCAATGTAGTATTACACATCAGGCTCCTATTGTTGCAGCGTCACGGTATAATACTTATATCGATAAGTCCTGCCTGGCGCCAGACTAAAGTTTCCATTTGCTGCATCATAATATTAATTATTATATAGTTATATATTTCATCGACTATATATTTCATCGACTATTGTAAAATAAATGTGTATAAGAGAACATACAAATACATACAGCGTATTTCCAACTCTTGTAAGATATTATATGCTTAGCTATCTATATTTCTCATACAAATTATCAGCAATCGGCGGGGTTTGAACTCGCAATCTCTACGTGTAGTGTCCAGTCACCTGACAACTAGACCACCCGGCCGTCACATGCCAGTACTTTCAATTATTCTAACCTTAACGACGTTTTCATTAACTATTGCAAAACAAACGCTTAGCGAATGCAATCAAATTCACTCGGCATAGATTCCAATACAAATATTAAATTAGACGAAACTTGCTTACATTTTTAAGATGTTATTATTAACAAATGTTCAAGTGAAATCTTTTACCATTTTTTTTTCAATTCAATTTTCAGTTACGCCGGGAAATGCTCTGAGGCATCCCGGTGGGGAGTGGGGATTCCCCAGGCGGGTAATTAACACATCAACCGAATAGTTGAACAAAGATAGTTCAAAGAGAAAGTATTATTCAATGAAAAATAGTTGCTTGCATACGCCAGGCCAGCTGTGGACGGAAAAGCTATGATAATAGTTATTATTATAACGAAGTGCTTTCCTATTGATTGTGTAAAACACAATTGCGCAGCAAACTCAATATAAATAGAGTGAAAAATAATTTAAAATTCCTTACCAACCAAGGTACAAAGGCACAAAGAGAGCTTTAATTAAGTCTAAAAATAAAACAAATTGAACAATTGTTTCAGTTTTACGCAACAAAATATGTATATTGGTTATTAATATAAAGGGCAAAATGTTACGCAATTGAGAGCTTCGATCTGATTACATGTCTTGTATATAACAGCTTTATGTAAGAAACAATTATATTCGAGAAAACACGTTAAAAGTTTAAAAGTGACGCAATACTTCGCCAAACTATTACTATCTAAGAGATAAAGTTTGGGTTTTGATATAGGAGGTATTTTTTTCAAACTACTCATACGATTCATCAAACACAACGACATACAAATTACAATACAGACCATAAAATAAACACCAGTTCGGTTATAGATGCAATCTAAGTTATCGCAGCCGACTGAGAACAGCTACTGAGAAATGTACATATTATATAAACCATATTGGAAAATTAAGGGACTCCTACAACATTCACTAAGCACTCCTAAGAGCTTTGCCAATAACCCAGGGCCCGTTCAATAGGTCAAATGTGGAAACCAGTCAAGCACCTTAGTACATAACAGGTTAGGAAATATATTTACCGACCCTGAGTCTATGAGGTATGTAATACGCTGGGATTTAAAACAGTCCGTTAATGAATAGCGAATATAATCGTGAATTCAAACTCCGTCAAAGATTTTTTGGGGACATTGATAAGTAGTCATCATGTGTACATATCACGTCTTCTCACATCACATTATGATATAATCATAAATAAGTTCGTCCGAATCTGATGTATCAGATCTGTGATAATCATTTAGATGTCTGTAATTTTATACTCATCATCATCATCAGCCTATATCCGTCCACTGCTGAACATAGGTCTAATAATTTTGTACTCATGGCCTTATACTTATTTGAAAAGCTACACCGAGATAGAAATATAAAACAATTGATACGAGTGGAAGATCCGTCCAGATTCAGATTAGACTAGCTCTTGGGCGACTAAATATTAGCCTGTAACAGTTCGTAGATCAGACGAATCGTCTGATGAAAAAAATAGCGACTATCCAACAGATCCCATTATAGTCAATTTACGTATAAATGCGACGGACAACGCACCTAACTCCTTTATAAAGCTATCTGTATATAGATTGTTATTACATACTTATGTAACAATCATAAATTATTTGCAATAATGTAAGTCATCTTCACTTCTTTTAATGTCTTTAGATTTTCAAACCTAAAAAAATTCCATATCGTGCGTTAGTACTCTTGGTTCAAGTTGTTTAATTGGTTACTCTTGGGTCCTCGAAATTCAGTAACCTATTTTATTTGTTTGAATTGGGTAGAAGAATTATTATTTTAGTTGCTCATATTAGACAGCGCCGTTTTAATCAGACGAACAAAGAAAGGTTTAAACCAATGAGAAAAATAAATATGGAATTTTGCAAACAATACATATTATATATGTAATTGAAAACAATCATGAAAGATTTGCTGCATTTATTATTGAATTCCGTTGTACCTATATCACCAAATATTCATCAGAACATCACTAAACTAGAATAGATATAATGATGAGGTCAAAATACTGTGATGCGCTTCCAAAGCTTTTTTTTTTCTTGGAAATGCTCTGAGGCATCCCGCGGGGGAGTGGGTCTCCCCACGCGGGTATGTGGGACTCGCTGCGCCCGACAGCTGGTAAATGGACGCAGCTCTACCCACTAAAACCCGGCGAGTGCCACCAATGCCGCCTTTGGTAAGGTGCCCCGGATCTAGAAAACAAACAGGGCACCTCGTCGGCTAGTCAGTCCCGCAAGGGACCGACGCCACCACCACAGAGGGGTTATCTCGCACCATAGAACAACCCCTCCCATCCTCACCCCTTGTCCCCTGCACTTCTGTCCCCTCTTCTTATAAGAGGGGTACAAAGAGCCCCCTCGGCCCAATTAGCTTCGCCCAAGGTGCACCGCTCACCCTAGGTTACAGAGCCCCACCGCCACGACAAGGCCTGAACCATGGTGGGGCACTTCCAAAGCCTATCCTATACCATCCTATACAGCTTTTTCCTTCATTTTACAACGACAAGTAATAAAATAACACTACTAACTACATCATCTACTAACTACTATTTTTGTATGAACTGAATATTTTGGCATTATGAACCGTATAAAGTAAGCCCAACAAAAGTTAACTGCTGTAAATCGTTGAGGAATTTCCTCGACTGTCTATGGTCTCCATCATCAGACCTGCATGGCATTTATAACCTCTATGTGTTCTTATCAATATAAATGAATTAAGTCCAAAAAAAACTAGCTGTAAACCGTTGAGGAGTTCTCTTCATTGTCCTTCGTCTTCATCATCAGACCTCTTATGACAGACAAAACCCATCTAGGTGTAAAGTTCTCATTAATACCAATCAATCAAGTCTAAACACAAAGTGACTGTTGTAAATCGTTGAAGAATTCCCTCGACTTTCTTTCGGCTCCATCATTAGATGTTATGATGTCAAGCCCAATCACAAGGTGACTGCTGTGCCTAATTCGTTGAGGAGTTCCCTCAACTCTCTCCCTCTCACACTGATCATTATCAGAAACAAACTAGTTGCCCTACAATTTTCGAAAGTTCCTCTCGATTTCTCTGGGATGTCATCATCAGATCCTCATTTCCTTATCATGGGACCATTTGGGAAGTATTAAACCCTTTCGAACAAAAAAAAACTTTCAAATCGTTTAGTAATCGACGAAGTTATGCCCGAACAAACATAAAAAAACATACAAATATCCGAATTGAGAACCTCCTCGGTTAAAAAGCGACTATAGTCGCTCGCAGTATTATAGTTTAGAGTAGGGCACACCCACGTGCGAGTCCCACATGGGGTCAGGATCTACCCGAAGATCCTGACTACATCCATAAAGGATTTCCCTGCGATATAAAAAAATGACTCAGGTGTTTATTCAAGAATCTTCAAATCATTGACAAAATAAGGCTTTACCATTTTGTTTTTTCGTTGTTATCTTTTTTTTTTCGGATGGATCTATGCTAACGGCCCGAAGGCCCTAATGCTACATCGGATTAGTGTGAGCCCATTTGGCTCACTTTTGGTTTATAAAAGTGGGGGGTTGGCCCCCCACCAACCGTGCAGTCTGCGACCACACGGCCTCCTGGCGTCGGTTGTGACCTCTCTTTTATTGACAACAATATTCTCTCCTAATTAAATAGCTTATAAATAGCACTCTAATAGCTGAAGGTAAGAGGCTGAATATAAAATATTAAGTTTAAATATAAATTTTTAAAATAAATTGTAATGACCGTATTTTGCACTAATGGGATTTTAACAACCTTCTGTAAATAGAAACTCTATTATATTGTTTTTAAGCGTATTTTACGTATAAGTAAGCTAATTTGAATGTCTTGATAAGTCCACTTAGACCTACGCATTCAAAGTTGGCAACACTACAGGCATACCCGGTGTTGTAAGTATAATCCGTATTCTTTATATCTGACAAAAAGTCTATGTATACTCGTTCTATAAAATGATATTTAAAATAATTCGTCAAATAAGCAAGTTATTTTTATTGCGTCTGACACAACGACATCTGTTTGATATAACAAAAATCTCGGAGCGGGACTTGAAGATGTAGATAGATGTATTACAGGGTTGTAGTTAGACCTCTAGTGCTAACACTGGTAAACTTTGGAGACTTCAAGTTTTTACCTAGCCCTTAAGCCCTATTTTGTTTGTATGCGTGTTTTTTCTCCATGAACATTTCAGAAAATAAGGTGTTTTGTTAATTTTAAGAATTTAATTAGTTACTAACACTTTTATCCAACTATTTTTTTTTTGTAAAATATATTAAGTCAACTACTTGGTTTCTAAAACACATATAATATAAATGAACCACTTAACCACATTACAATGTTGTATGAGAATTGGAAATACTAAAATTTTCATCATTATCCAATAGATTATCATCAGAAGTAGCAAACCATGAAATAATTATTTATCGTCGACGGAAACATTAGATTGGATAAAAAATGACGTTTTATTGTACCGTCGTAACCTTGTAATACGCTTTGTTATAAACCATCAAACAGATAAACATCAAGGCAAATTAACATTAATTTTACCTTTTGCGAAAATCTTTACATATCACTACATAGTATAAAACAAAGTCGCTTTCTCTGTCCCTATGTCCCTTTGTATGCTTAAATCTTTAAAACTACGCAACGGATTTTGATGCGGTTTTTTTATTAGATAGAGTGATTCGAGAGGAAGGTTTATATGTATAATAACATCCATTAAATAGTGGAGAAATACTGTTATTTTTGACGTTTCTAATGTGATGTCGTAAATAAACACATTTTTTGCACTTACATCGCAAACGCTGGATGAACACTAACAGATAGATCAAAATTATGTACTACATTATTGTACAGCTTAGAAATATCTACAAAAAAGTCCGCGATGGCATATGTGTATCTCTTAAGGATTAAGGAACATACTATATCCATTTTAATACTTAAAAAATGGGCAATTATAAAACGGTAGTTGGAAAGCTATTTACACAAATGTGGTATAATTCCTTATCATTTTAAATATATGATGCCGCGCCTCGCGCCCGAGCCGGGCCGTATTTATTGTTGTACACAATATCTATGTATCCAAATACAAGTGTGTTACAAACGAAACAGATACAGTCAAAGAGAGCAGTTAGTTATGAATTTTTATCGTATATTTTTAATTACCGACGCAAAAAGACTAGTGTTATATTATGTTAGAACGCTAAGTTGTGAAGAAGATGTTTGTGACATCGTAGTTAGTTAGTTTTGTGACATAGTAGTAGTTCTCAAATGAGTGAACCTATTAATTGGATGCGAGTTTATCAAAATGGGCTCAATCGTTTCTTCAATTCTTAATGCGCGAGGCCGTGAGAAGCGTTCTCCTATAGTGCGTAAGAATCTTTTGAAATGCATTTTAAATTCCTCCAGGGAAGCATCTCCGTGAACAAACTCCCATTCGCCCTCACTTCTAGGTATATAAAAAAACTAACCCAACCAGTCACAGGGACTGGCGACAGAAGTGAAAACAAAAAATTAAATTAAAATATCGATAATACAGGCTGTAATAGATTTTCCTGGACGGCGATGGTTTCCTTCAGAAGGAGGCCGACCGCCGCCGACGAGGCCTCCCGCCGTGGGCGACGAACGGGGGTGCGCAGGAGGCGCTACTTAATGCGCCTCCAGTAACGCCCCTGTGCTCGTGTCGGGTTCAGGATGGGCACTTGGGCTCAATAAGACACGATGTCGCGGGGACTGCCTAAGCAGCCGGGCAGTCCCCCCTGAAGAGGAATAGTCTGGCCTTCGCCGGGGCCAGCCTATCACTGAGGTGATCCTGTTGGGACCCTCAAAATGCGGTTGAAGGCGCTCGCAGTGGTTTTAGTGTGTAGCCAGGAGGCTATACGCGTAAAAAGCATTTCCCTGTGATAAAAATAAAAAGCTGTAATAGATTTAATGACAACCTATACAATTTAAACAGCGCACAAAATGGCCGCATGTCATTGTCATTTCAGTGTGTTTGACAATTGGTTATGTAAACAAATATTGCATAATCTTACATAAATAAATCAAACGTCATATAAATGCCAAATAGCGTCTCATAACGGTGGTAACGGTGTCGCGAATCCAGAGATTTTATTTCATCTAAAAATATGCGTAAAGAAGTTTTCACTTCAAAAACCTTGCGGGTCCAAGCACATCTATTCGAAAGAAATAAACAGAATGAACCACGTTGTGTTCGACGGGAGTGTTCGATGCGTCATCCATAGATCCGTATGAGAATGACATACATACCTACGTCAGTATATATTGGCACAAAATATATCAATATAAGTACACTATTGTAGTAAACAATACAACAGTAAAACTCGTGAGAGACGCGACACGTGTCGAGACTTATCTAGTTACAATTTCCAGTAGCATTTCAACTGTAACTGTTGATCAACCGTACGGTATTAGTCCGTGCTACTATTTGTATATAAAAAATTCTTATTTGTTTTCGATGAGCACAGATGTTAACGGAATACACGTTTCATTTACTTTAGTGCATTTTCAAGGACAATTTTAAACACGATAGGTCTCTTTTTTATTATTTATTAACTTTACAAATATATGTAAAATAATCTCAATTTATATGCATAACATGGGATTACAATTATTATGCACATACATGACATTTTCCGTCAAGGAATTGGGTTGAGTGGGTTAGTTATATCATAGAGACGAAACTAGGCAAGCACATCAAGTGTTTTGTTTTTTATCTATAAGGTAAGAAAGTGGTTTTTAATTTGTTTCTGGTCTACGTGTCCTGCGTTCCCTTCCTGAACGGTACATGCAATACTCGTAGCTAAGTTCTGGGCGGACAAAATTTAAGCAGCCATCGCGACACGCTATGAAAAAGAATTTGTTCAAATTAGATAGTGTGATATCTCGTATGTCGGTGGGTAGGTCATTTATTGATTATGGTGATGATGGCACAGTGGTTATCGCGTTGGCGCTCAAGTCGGAGTTTGCGGGTTCGAATCCCGCCAGGGAACAAAAAAGTTTTCTATGCTCCTGGGCCATATTTTGTATACACAAATTAAATATGTGTATCAGATAATAAAAATCTTAAATATATGTATAGTATAAAAGTATTAAATATATTTCCGTTGTCTGGTACCCGTAACACAAGTTCATTAGAGAACTTACCACGGGACCAGATTGACGTTGTGTAAAGGCATCAATAGAAAAAATGAAATAAGTCCAATTTCCGTTTATTAATATTATAATCCTCATTTCTGTTAATCCTTAAAAAGAAAGCGAAAAGCTTTTGCGCACCAGTCTACGTGGGAACCGCCTTCATGTTTCTTGAAATAGTTTATCGGTATTCCTGAAAAAAATCGGTAATAACAACACTAATACTAAGAGTGGAGACAATGTCTTCATTCTATATAACTCTATAGTAGTAGAGTTTGTTAGTAGAGTCTATATAATTTTTTTAAAGGGTTTTTAATTGTCCGGTTCACCTTCAAGCAATAACTAAAATTAAAAAAAAAATTAAAAAAAACTAAAAAGTAATAAAATAATTTCCTTAATCTTTGTGCCTACAATTTATAATCAACTTGTTCTTCTACTAATATACAATCTTTGCATTTACCACGTCATTATTGTTACTTTTGGAGTCGGTGTCAGCCAAGGTAGGTAGGGAGGTAGTACATCAACGAATACGTAAATTGTAGGCACAAAGATTAAGGAAATTATTTTATTACTTTATAGTTTTTTTTAAATTTTGAAGTCGGTTTTAATTTTTGTTTAAATTTTTTTTATTTCTTAATTTTTAGTCATTTCAAAATTCGATAACTGATTTTATTTGTCTGAAATATGGGTAGAACTATTAAACGCGTTGCTCAGATTAGATAGCGCTGTATAAATGAGATGAACGTAGAAAGGGTTTAAATCATTACATAACAAATGAAAAAACCGAAATGGAATTGCGTAAAACTTTATATACATGTAATCGAAAGCAATCACGGCAGATTTGCTGCTATTCGTTAAATAATTCCATTATATATAGGTATAGAACATCACCAATATATAGATATAGAATGGATATTATGATGACCTTGAAAAACTATGATGCGCTTCCAAGCCACAGTTGTTTTTTGTTCATTTAACAACGACAAGTAATAAAATTACATGATTTTGGCATAATATTATTTACCTAATGAAGTAAGCCCAATTAAAGCTTTAAAGTTTTAAAGTCGAGGATTCCCTCGACTGTGTATGGTCTCTATCATCACACCTGTAATGGCGCTTATAACCCATATGGGTACAAAGTTCTCATCAATTTAAATTAAGTCCAAACACAAGGTAGCTACTGTAAACTGTTGAGGAGTTCCCTTAACTGTCCTTTGTCTTCATCATCAGACCCCTAATGACAGTCACAACCCATCTAGGTGTAAAGTTCTCATCATTACAAATTAATCAAGCCCAAACACAAGGTTACTGATGTAAATCGTTGAGGAGTTCCCTCGATTGTCTTTCGGCTCCAGCATCAGATCGACTCCAGACCTTCATTAAATTGAAGTCCTTCAAAACACTTTATAAAAAAAAATATCAAACACACTAGTCGCCCCTACGATTTTCGAAAGTTCCCCTCGATTTCTCTGGGATGCCATCATCAGATCCTGGTTTCCTTATCATGGGACCATTTGGGAAGTATACCCTTTAGAACAAAAAAAGAATTTTTCAAGTCGGTCCAGCCATCTTCGAGTAATCAGGTAACATACATAAAAAAAAAAAATATTCCGACGAATTGATAACCTCCTCCTTTTTGAAGTCGGTTAAAAAGTAATCTACGTAAGATTATGAGTAGAATATTTTATGACCAATGCTCGGTGTTTGTACTTAAGCCATAAAAATCATTGTGGTTTTCTTATTACTTACCTACTTTAAAGATTGCAGTTGAATGCGTAATCGTTAATTTAGTATATTTTTTCAACGATAACATAGTTTTCTTATATTTTCTCGAATTTCGATGAGCATGATATGATTGAAAGGTAGTCAAGTATGAACCAAGAAGTTCAGCTTCGATCTGGCTCGAAGTAAAACTGTCAGATTTTAAAAAGTTTATATAATACTAGTGGCACCAATAGACGTTGTACAAACCTGTACAAAATATTTTTTTTATCAATCTAAACCATTCTCAGATCTTCAGAAGGTTGTAATTATTAGATAAGTAATGTATTTAAAGTTATGCATCAAGCACAGTCTCTGACTAGAAGAAGTAGAAGACTATTGTAAAATAAATGTGTATAAGAGAACATACAAATACATACAGCGTATTTCCAACTCTTGTAAGATATTATATGCTTAGCTATCTATATTTCTCATACAAATTATCAGCAATCGGCGGGGTTTGAACTCGCGATCTCTACGTGTAGTGTCCAGTCACCTGACAACTAGACCACCCGGCCGTCACATGCCAGTACTTTCAATTATTCTAACCTTAACGACGTTTTCATTAACTATTGCAAAACAAACGCTTAGCGAATGCAATCAAATTCACTCGGCATAGATTCCAATACAAATATTAAATTAGACGAAACTTGCTTACATTTTTAAGATGTTATTATTAACAAATGTTCAAGTGAAATCTTTTACCATTTTTTTTTCAATTCAATTTTCAGTTACGCCGGGAAATGCTCTGAGGCATCCCGGTGGGGAGTGGGGATTCCCCAGGCGGGTAATTAACACATCAACCGAATAGTTGAACAAAGATAGTTCAAAGAGAAAGTATTATTCAATGAAAAATAGTTGCTTGCATACGCCAGGCCAGCTGTGGACGGAAAAGCTATGATAATAGTTATTATTATAACGAAGTGCTTTCCTATTGATTGTGTAAAACACAATTGCGCAGCAAACTCAATATAAATAGAGTGAAAAATAATTTAAAATTCCTTACCAACCAAGGTACAAAGGCACAAAGAGAGCTTTAATTAAGTCTAAAAATAAAACAAATTGAACAATTGTTTCAGTTTTACGCAACAAAATATGTATATTGGTTATTAATATAAAGGGCAAAATGTTACACAATTGAGAGCTTCGATCTGATTACATGTCTTGTATATAACAGCTTTATGTAAGAAACAATTATATTCGAGAAAACACGTTAAAAGTTTAAAAGTGACGCAATACTTCGCCAAACTATTACTATCTAAGAGATAAAGTTTGGGTTTTGATATAGGAGGTATTTTTTTCAAACTACTCATACGATTCATCAAACACAACGACATACAAATTACAATACAGACCATAAAATAAACACCAGTTCGGTTATAGATGCAATCTAAGTTATCGCAGCCGACTGAGAACAGCTACTGAGAAATGTACATATTATATAAACCATATTGGAAAATTAAGGGACTCCTACAACATTCACTAAGCACTCCTAAGAGCTTTGCCAATAACCCAGGGCCCGTTCAATAGGTCAAATGTGGAAACCAGTCAAGCACCTTAGTACATAACAGGTTAGGAAATATATTTACCGACCCTGAGTCTATGAGGTATGTAATACGCTGGGATTTAAAACAGTCCGTTAATGAATAGCGAATATAATCGTGAATTCAAACTCCGTCAAAGATTTTTTGGGGACATTGATAAGTAGTCATCATGTGTACATATCACGTCTTCTCACATCACATTATGATATAATCATAAATAAGTTCGTCCGAATCTGATGTATCAGATCTGTGATAATCATTTAGATGTCTGTAATTTTATACTCATCATCATCATCAGCCTATATCCGTCCACTGCTGAACATAGGTCTAATAATTTTGTACTCATGGCCTTATACTTATTTGAAAAGCTACACCGAGATAGAAATATAAAACAATTGATACGAGTGGAAGATCCGTCCAGATTCAGATTAGACTAGCTCTTGGGCGACTAAATATTAGCCTGTAACAGTTCGTAGATCAGACGAATCGTCTGATGAAAAAAATAGCGACTATCCAACAGATCCCATTATAGTCAATTTACGTATAAATGCGACGGACAACGCACCTAACTCCTTTATAAAGCTATCTGTATATAGATTGTTATTACATACTTATGTAACAATCATAAATTATTTGCAATAATGTAAGTCATCTTCACTTCTTTTAATGTCTTTAGATTTTCAAACCTAAAAAAATTCCATATCGTGCGTTAGTACTCTTGGTTCAAGTTGTTTAATTGGTTACTCTTGGGTCCTCGAAATTCAGTAACCTATTTTATTTGTTTGAATTGGGTAGAAGAATTATTATTTTAGTTGCTCATATTAGACAGCGCCGTTTTAATCAGACGAACAAAGAAAGGTTTAAACCAATGAGAAAAATAAATATGGAATTTTGCAAACAATACATATTATATATGTAATTGAAAACAATCATGAAAGATTTGCTGCATTTATTATTGAATTCCGTTGTACCTATATCACCAAATATTCATCAGAACATCACTAAACTAGAATAGATATAATGATGAGGTCAAAATACTGTGATGCGCTTCCAAAGCTTTTTTTTTTCTTGGAAATGCTCTGAGGCATCCCGCGGGGGAGTGGGTCTCCCCACGCGGGTATGTGGGACTCGCTGCGCCCGACAGCTGGTAAATGGACGCAGCTCTACCCACTAAAACCCGGCGAGTGCCACCAATGCCGCCTTTGGTAAGGTGCCCCGGATCTAGAAAACAAACAGGGCACCTCGTCGGCTAGTCAGTCCCGCAAGGGACCGACGCCACCACCACAGAGGGGTTATCTCGCACCACAGAACAACCCCTCCCATCCTCACCCCTTGTCCCCTGCACTTCTGTCCCCTCTTCTTATAAGAGGGGTACAAAGAGCCCCCTCGGCCCAATTAGCTTCGCCCAAGGTGCACCGCTCACCCTAGGTTACAGAGCCCCACCGCCACGACAAGGCCTGAACCATGGTGGGGCACTTCCAAAGCCTATCCTATACCATCCTATACAGCTTTTTCCTTCATTTTACAACGACAAGTAATAAAATAACACTACTAACTACATCATCTACTAACTACTATTTTTGTATGAACTGAATATTTTGGCATTATGAACCGTATAAAGTAAGCCCAACAAAAGTTAACTGCTGTAAATCGTTGAGGAATTTCCTCGACTGTCTATGGTCTCCATCATCAGACCTGCATGGCATTTATAACCTCTATGTGTTCTTATCAATATAAATGAATTAAGTCCAAAAAAAACTAGCTGTAAACCGTTGAGGAGTTCTCTTCATTGTCCTTCGTCTTCATCATCAGACCTCTTATGACAGACAAAACCCATCTAGGTGTAAAGTTCTCATTAATACCAATCAATCAAGTCTAAACACAAAGTGACTGTTGTAAATCGTTGAAGAATTCCCTCGACTTTCTTTCGGCTCCATCATTAGATGTTATGATGTCAAGCCCAATCACAAGGTGACTGCTGTGCCTAATTCGTTGAGGAGTTCCCTCAACTCTCTCCCTCTCACACTGATCATTATCAGAAACAAACTAGTTGCCCTACAATTTTCGAAAGTTCCTCTCGATTTCTCTGGGATGTCATCATCAGATCCTCATTTCCTTATCATGGGACCATTTGGGAAGTATTAAACCCTTTCGAACAAAAAAAAACTTTCAAATCGTTTAGTAATCGACGAAGTTATGCCCGAACAAACATAAAAAAACATACAAATATCCGAATTGAGAACCTCCTCGGTTAAAAAGCGACTATAGTCGCTCGCAGTATTATAGTTTAGAGTAGGGCACACCCACGTGCGAGTCCCACATGGGGTCAGGATCTACCCGAAGATCCTGACTACATCCATAAAGGATTTCCCTGCGCTATAAAAAAATGACTCAGGTGTTTATTCAAGAATCTTCAAATCATTGACAAAATAAGGCTTTACCATTTTGTTTTTTCGTTGTTATCTTTTTTTTTTCGGATGGATCTATGCTAACGGCCCTAATGCTACATCGGATTAGTGTGAGCCCATTTGGCTCACTTTTGGTTTATAAAAGTGGGGGGTTGGCCCCCCACCAACCGTGCAGTCTGCGACCACACGGCCTCCTGGCGTCGGTTGTGACCTCTCTTTTATTGACAACAATATTCTCTCCTAATTAAATAGCTTATAAATAGCACTCTAATAGCTGAAGGTAAGAGGCTGAATATAAAATATTAAGTTTAAATATAAATTTTTAAAATAAATTGTAATGACCGTATTTTGCACTAATGGGATTTTAACAACCTTCTGTAAATAGAAACTCTATTATATTGTTTTTAAGCGTATTTTACGTATAAGTAAGCTAATTTGAATGTCTTGATAAGTCCACTTAGACCTACGCATTCAAAGTTGGCAACACTACAGGCATACCCGGTGTTGTAAGTATAATCCGTATTCTTTATATCTGACAAAAAGTCTATGTATACTCGTTCTATAAAATGATATTTAAAATAATTCGTCAAATAAGCAAGTTATTTTTATTGCGTCTGACACAACGACATCTGTTTGATATAACAAAAATCTCGGAGCGGGACTTGAAGATGTAGATAGATGTATTACAGGGTTGTAGTTAGACCTCTAGTGCTAACACTGGTAAACTTTGGAGACTTCAAGTTTTTACCTAGCCCTTAAGCCCTATTTTGTTTGTATGCGTGTTTTTTCTCCATGAACATTTCAGAAAATAAGGTGTTTTGTTAATTTTAAGAATTTAATTAGTTACTAACACTTTTATCCTACTATTTTTTTTTTGTAAAATATATTAAGTCAACTACTTGGTTTCTAAAACACATATAATATAAATGAACCACTTAACCACATTACAATGTTGTATGAGAATTGGAAATACTAAAATTTTCATCATTATCCAATAGATTATCATCAGAAGTAGCAAACCATGAAATAATTATTTATCGTCGACGGAAACATTAGATTGGATAAAAAATGACGTTTTATTGTACCGTCGTAACCTTGTAATACGCTTTGTTATAAACCATCAAACAGATAAACATCAAGGCAAATTAACATTAATTTTACCTTTTGCGAAAATCTTTACATATCACTACATAGTATAAAACAAAGTCGCTTTCTCTGTCCCTATGTCCCTTTGTATGCTTAAATCTTTAAAACTACGCAACGGATTTTGATGCGGTTTTTTTATTAGATAGAGTGATTCGAGAGGAAGGTTTATATGTATAATAACATCCATTAAATAGTGGAGAAATACTGTTATTTTTGACGTTTCTAATGTGATGTCGTAAATAAACACATTTTTTGCACTTACATCGCAAACGCTGGATGAACACTAACAGATAGATCAAAATTATGTACTACATTATTGTACAGCTTAGAAATATCTACAAAAAAGTCCGCGATGGCATATGTGTATCTCTTAAGGATTAAGGAACATACTATATCCATTTTAATACTTAAAAAATGGGCAATTATAAAACGGTAGTTGGAAAGCTATTTACACAAATGTGGTATAATTCCTTATCATTTTAAATATATGATGCCGCGCCTCGCGCCCGAGCCGGGCCGTATTTATTGTTGTACACAATATCTATGTATCCAAATACAAGTGTGTTACAAACGAAACAGATACAGTCAAAGAGAGCAGTTAGTTATGAATTTTTATCGTATATTTTTAATTACCGACGCAAAAAGACTAGTGTTATATTATGTTAGAACGCTAAGTTGTGAAGAAGATGTTTGTGACATCGTAGTTAGTTAGTTTTGTGACATAGTAGTAGTTCTCAAATGAGTGAACCTATTAATTGGATGCGAGTTTATCAAAATGGGCTCAATCGTTTCTTCAATTCTTAATGCGCGAGGCCGTGAGAAGCGTTCTCCTATAGTGCGTAAGAATCTTTTGAAATGCATTTTAAATTCCTCCAGGGAAGCATCTCCGTGAACAAACTCCCATTCGCCCTCACTTCTAGGTATATAAAAAAAACTAACCCAACCAGTCACAGGGACTGGCGACAGAAGTGAAAACAAAAAATTAAATTAAAATATCGATAATACAGGCTGTAATAGATTTTCCTGGACGGCGATGGTTTCCTTCAGAAGGAGGCCGACCGCCGCCGACGAGGCCTCCCGCCGTGGGCGACGAACGGGGGTGCGCAGGAGGCGCTACTTAATGCGCCTCCAGTAACGCCCCTGTGCTCGTGTCGGGTTCAGGATGGGCACTTGGGCTCAATAAGACACGATGTCGCGGGGACTGCCTAAGCAGCCGGGCAGTCCCCCCTGAAGAGGAATAGTCTGGCCTTCGCCGGGGCCAGCCTATCACTGAGGTGATCCTGTTGGGACCCTCAAAATGCGGTTGAAGGCGCTCGCAGTGGTTTTAGTGTGTAGCCAGGAGGCTATACGCGTAAAAAGCATTTCCCTGTGATAAAAATAAAAAGCTGTAATAGATTTAATGACAACCTATACAATTTAAACAGCGCACAAAATGGCCGCATGTCATTGTCATTTCAGTGTGTTTGACAATTGGTTATGTAAACAAATATTGCATAATCTTACATAAATAAATCAAACGTCATATAAATGCCAAATAGCGTCTCATAACGGTGGTAACGGTGTCGCGAATCCAGAGATTTTATTTCATCTAAAAATATGCGTAAAGAAGTTTTCACTTCAAAAACCTTGCGGGTCCAAGCACATCTATTCGAAAGAAATAAACAGAATGAACCACGTTGTGTTCGACGGGAGTGTTCGATGCGTCATCCATAGATCCGTATGAGAATGACATACATACCTACGTCAGTATATATTGGCACAAAATATATCAATATAAGTACACTATTGTAGTAAACAATACAACAGTAAAACTCGTGAGAGACGCGACACGTGTCGAGACTTATCTAGTTACAATTTCCAGTAGCATTTCAACTGTAACTGTTGATCAACCGTACGGTATTAGTCCGTGCTACTATTTGTATATAAAAAATTCTTATTTGTTTTCGATGAGCACAGATGTTAACGGAATACACGTTTCATTTACTTTAGTGCATTTTCAAGGACAATTTTAAACACGATAGGTCTCTTTTTTATTATTTATTAACTTTACAAATATATGTAAAATAATCTCAATTTATATGCATAACATGGGATTACAATTATTATGCACATACATGACATTTTCCGTCAAGGAATTGGGTTGAGTGGGTTAGTTATATCATAGAGACGAAACTAGGCAAGCACATCAAGTGTTTTGTTTTTTATCTATAAGGTAAGAAAGTGGTTTTTAATTTGTTTCTGGTCTACGTGTCCTGCGTTCCCTTCCTGAACGGTACATGCAATACTCGTAGCTAAGTTCTGGGCGGACAAAATTTAAGCAGCCATCGCGACACGCTATGAAAAAGAATTTGTTCAAATTAGATAGTGTGATATCTCGTATGTCGGTGGGTAGGTCATTTATTGATTATGGTGATGATGGCACAGTGGTTATCGCGTTGGCGCTCAAGTCGGAGTTTGCGGGTTCGAATCCCGCCAGGGAACAAAAAAGTTTTCTATGCTCCTGGGCCATATTTTGTATACACAAATTAAATATGTGTATCAGATAATAAAAATCTTAAATATATGTATAGTATAAAAGTATTAAATATATTTCCGTTGTCTGGTACCCGTAACACAAGTTCATTAGAGAACTTACCACGGGACCAGATTGACGTTGTGTAAAGGCATCAATAGAAAAAATGAAATAAGTCCAATTTCCGTTTATTAATATTATAATCCTCATTTCTGTTAATCCTTAAAAAGAAAGCGAAAAGCTTTTGCGCACCAGTCTACGTGGGAACCGCCTTCATGTTTCTTGAAATAGTTTATCGGTATTCCTGAAAAAAATCGGTAATAACAACACTAATACTAAGAGTGGAGACAATGTCTTCATTCTATATAACTCTATAGTAGTAGAGTTTATTAGTAGAGTCTATATAATTTTTTTAAAGGGTTTTTAATTGTCCGGTTCACCTTCAAGCAATAACTAAAATTAAAAAAAAAATTAAAAAAAACTAAAAAGTAATAAAATAATTTCCTTAATCTTTGTGCCTACAATTTATAATCAACTTGTTCTTCTACTAATATACAATCTTTGCATTTACCACGTCATTATTGTTACTTTTGGAGTCGGTGTCAGCCAAGGTAGGTAGGGAGGTAGTACATCAACGAATACGTAAATTGTAGGCACAAAGATTAAGGAAATTATTTTATTACTTTTTAGTTTTTTTTAAATTTTGAAGTCGGTTTTAATTTTTGTTTAAATTTTTTTTATTTCTTAATTTTTAGTCATTTCAAAATTCGATAACTGATTTTATTTGTCTGAAATATGGGTAGAACTATTAAACGCGTTGCTCAGATTAGATAGCGCTGTATAAATGAGATGAACGTAGAAAGGGTTTAAATCATTACATAACAAATGAAAAAACCGAAATGGAATTGCGTAAAACTTTATATACATGTAATCGAAAGCAATCACGGCAGATTTGCTGCTATTCGTTAAATAATTCCATTATATATAGGTATAGAACATCACCAATATATAGATATAGAATGGATATTATGATGACCTTGAAAAACTATGATGCGCTTCCAAGCCACAGTTGTTTTTTGTTCATTTAACAACGACAAGTAATAAAATTACATGATTTTGGCATAATATTATTTACCTAATGAAGTAAGCCCAATTAAAGCTGTAAATCGTCGAGGATTCCCTCGACTGTGTATGGTCTCTATCATCACACCTGTAATGGCGCTTATAACCCATATGGGTACAAAGTTCTCATCAATTTAAATTAAGTCCAAACACAAGGTAGCTACTGTAAACTGTTGAGGAGTTCCCTTAACTGTCCTTTGTCTTCATCATCAGACCCCTAATGACAGTCACAACCCATCTAGGTGTAAAGTTCTCATCATTACAAATTAATCAAGCCCAAACACAAGGTTACTGATGTAAATCGTTGAGGAGTTCCCTCGATTGTCTTTCGGCTCCAGCATCAGATCGACTCCAGACCTTCATTAAATTGAAGTCCTTCAAAACACTTTATAAAAAAAAATATCAAACACACTAGTCGCCCCTACGATTTTCGAAAGTTCCCCTCGATTTCTCTGGGATGCCATCATCAGATCCTGGTTTCCTTATCATGGGACCATTTGGGAAGTATACCCTTTAGAACAAAAAAAGAATTTTTCAAATCGGTCCAGCCATCTTCGAGTAATCAGGTAACATACATAAAAAAAAAAAAAAATATTCCGACGAATTGATAACCTCCTCCTTTTTGAAGTCGGTTAAAAAGTAATCTACGTAAGATTATGAGTAGAATATTTTATGACCAATGCTCGGTGTTTGTACTTAAGCCATAAAAATCATTGTGGTTTTCTTATTACTTACCTACTTTAAAGATTGCAGTTAAATGCGTAATCGTTAATTTAGTATATTTTTTCAACGATAACATAGTTTTCTTATATTTTCTCGAATTTCGATGAGCATGATATGATTGAAAGGTAGTCAAGTATGAACCAAGAAGTTCAGCTTCGATCTGGCTCGAAGTAAAACTGTCAGATTTTAAAAAGTTTATATAATACTAGTGGCACCAATAGACGTTGTACAAACCTGTACAAAATATTTTTTTTATCAATCTAAACCATTCTCAGATCTTCAGAAGGTTGTAATTATTAGATAAGTAATGTATTTAAAGTTATGCATCAAGCACAGTCTCAGTGCAATAAATAACAATTAATTTATTTATTACTGTGATAAAACTAGCACAGGATCGATTGATGTTTTACATCAATCGATGACAATATTTATTCTTTATTTTGTTCGTCATTTTTATTCATTAATGGCTGGTGCCCGCGACTTCGTCTGCGTAGGATAAGATTTTAGTTTAATAAAAAGTATCCTCCAAGAATATTTGTACAAAGTTTCATGACGATCGGTTTAGTAGTTTTCGTGTGAAAGCGTAACAAACATCCACGCTTTCACATTTATAATATTAAGTAAGGATGAATATTTTAGCATTGATGCTTTTCGTTCCGCGTCCCGTCAATTTTTTTTTAAAGATTTTCTCATTCCCGAAGTCTCAGATACTTCATTATGACGTGAGGTAAGTTATTATTTATACACATTTAAAAATCGGTGACTGTGCATAGAAAATATACGAGAAAAACTATTATGACCTTTGTAAATACAATAGAACCCAAAACAATATTTAAATGAAGAGTGTTAGTTAGTTGAACAGGCAAACGGGCAGACGAGCTACATGAGAGTTAGTGGTGAGCGCCACCCATGAACAACAAGTAAACATAAAACTGGCCCAGGCCACTCATTCACGTGTTGTATATACTGAGTACTGAGACGCAAGATGGTCAGTCTCTGGGACAGTAAATTTACTGCATGTCCTGCCTTTCTTTCCAAAACTCAGCTGTTTTACAGAAGGAATGGTGGTACCCGTAAAGAGCGCGGCACAGGCGCATCCCTCCTCGCGATCGGTAAAATAGAAAAAATATTTATTTATTTCAGTCATAACTTACAACTATCGGTACAGGTACTATCAAATTCGATAGTGAAGCACACATTATTGAACTAATATTAGAAATAACTTATATGTATATATATATATATATATATATATATATGTGTGCAACGTATTGTTTGACGGCTTTTTCGTTAAGATTTTGTATAGTTTGGGGAAATGTGTATTCTATGAGGAAAGTCCCAAACTATATCATATACCTAACGTATTGTTTGTGGAAAATTTATCAAAACGTTGCACATACATACGTGTATCACATACGTCAAACAATTCGTTGCATTTAAATATATATATATGTTATTTCTAATATGTTAGTTAAAAAAATCGGTTGTCTGTAAAGTCGATTTACTGACGATATTTGAACGTGACGTCATAAGGAAATGGAACGCCTCAGAGCGCCGCATGCGCAATGTTTTTTCGTTCTTGCAGCTGGCTCCATCGAATTATAAGACGTTGTCACGTCAATAATGTGTGCTGCATTATTGAATAACGCTATCCCTGTGAATTCAATCAGTGTACAATCAAAAATATCCGTATCCTCTGCGACAAGGTTGAGAGTGTGAAGCGCTCGCGAAGATCAGTGATGTCAATAATATACAAAAACTAACCCAAGTCAAAAGTGTCGCGCACTGAGAGAACTAAGACTAAGAGCAAGTAATTACACTTCTTGTCCTACGAGGTACGAGCAAAGCAGATAAATAACCACAGTAGTAGTTGAAGGAAACCATGATAAATGCACACAAATCTTGCCAACCAATAAAATAGCGTCGCACAAAGACGTAAGAATCATATAAAAACTGTTTAGAACTGGAAGGTTAAATTCGTGGAACTCTATATTTCGGCACTGTCAACATATGACTAGTTCGCGAAACTGCTGCGTTTTACTTTTGTCAACCCTAAGTTGCAGATGTCAGCGATCAGTTCCGAATCCGAACTAACATGTGAACTTGCAAGCCTATCACATAATCTTTTAAATTTGTTTAAAATCAATATCTACTTGATGTTTTTTTTTTTTCAATAATTATCATCATTAACGAACTTTCTTCATCCATAACTGGAGATGGCCATTTTGAATGAACGCCAAGACTCCAACGCTTCAACATAGGACCGGCCACTGAACTGAAATCATCATACAACTAGTTGAAGATTGACTAAGTACTATGTCATATTATTTACTAATTATCATCATCATCATCATCATCATCATCATCATCATCATATTCAAGCCTTTATCTGTCCAGTTCTAAACATAAGCCTCCCTCAATGAACGCTATATACTTGGCTGGGTTATGTATTTAGTATTATTAGTAAGTCTAGATATTTACATAACTAGGTACTTTTTTTTAAGTTCGTCCTAAGTTATGGTAATCATAGGTTAGGTTTGTTAAGATGATCATATTAAAGTATTTATTTATAAAAAGTAAAATGTCGCATCAGACTATAGTATATCTAATAGGCAAATCTTTCATGATATGAATCTATCATGAAAGGTTTGCCTATTATTATATTACGCTATACTAGAATATAATAAAACTTTTAGAAATTTCATAATTAAAAATAGTTGGGAAAACCAATAGCTCTCAACATATTTCTAGTAGAAATGAATTTATTAGACGTATATTTTCTATACGTATTAAAAGACAAAAGTCACTCTATGAATTTTTCTATAAAAGTATTGACAGAAAACACCGCCCACGAACAAACATAGGACAATGGTTGTTGTCGTGAGTGTTTGTAAACATGTTTAATGAGTAGGTACATTGGTACCGTGGGTTAATGCTTAGAGTAGCACAATCATGAGAACTTCTCATCAGTTGCATTTATTGTATATATCTGATAAAAAAATACACTTATGCTTGGCTTGGGTTGCTAGTAGGTAAGCTTTTGTAGCGCGGCGGTGGACTCGGCCCAGCACACTCTCGAGATGTGCCCGGGATGGGCGACACTACGTCACGGTCTGACGTCGGTATTTTCCTATGTATACCATAGCATAGCATAAATAATATCCTTCCCATATTATATTCTTATCTCCTACCTATCATATTCTTCCTACTTTAATAAGTAGAATAAGACTTATTTATACTAGTTATGAACCCTACGGTCCTAACATATAGCGAAACCACAAACCTACTTTCCTAAAGCATGTAAAACAAGGATTCGTTTCAAGGAGAGTCAATTAGGTGATCACGGGAAATGGTGATCACCTAATTGACATGAAATTGCCTATTAGAGATAACACTACCTGCGTTACCCAATATCTCGTTCTCAATAGAGTAGTTGTGAGTTTCGCAACCACCCAGTAAGTAGTCAACGACGAAAAAATGACATAGTATGTGGACTTGAGACAAAAATGTGAGTTGCGAGTCTTGTAAGAATTTGACTCAATTAGAATTTCCTTAAAATTTGATCCTCATACAATACCTACGTTTTAAGTAGCTAAATTTCTTTGAAGAACTATAACTCTCAACTGTTTTCCATTGAGAATTGTATTCTAAAATAAAATAAATTATAGTTAAAAATACAAATAAAAACACGCTTTAACAGCAAACCGAACTAAAAAAATATTTTTTAATTTTTTTGTAAATATCAATTTTTAAAAGTAATTGATACTACTTACTCAACTTATGGCTATCACTTTAGAATAAGTGAGAGACAAAAACCACACAAGTGATGTAGGTAACTCGCGCGTCTTATGCCTTCCATGGGTGTGATGTCCTGATTATCCTGATCAGGATATTGGAACGAAATTATTAAATTATTGTATTGTTATCAGTCCTTCAAAAGTTTGCAAAGTATCAATTTAATCTGACGTCTTAATGTGGTTAAAAATTATGTTCAAAACTTCCGTTACATCGGCACAACGTTTGAAGCTAATAAAAGCGTGTCAATAAAATGAAATTATTTAAAAATGATTTTATAAATCTTCTTCCCTAATGTCTTTTTGCAAAGCTTTTGTCAAATGTGATTTAAAGCTCTAAATAGCAGTCACCTAATTTTAGTACTAATAAATAAATGAATAAATACCAACAATCGTAAGAATATGTGTTACGGGGGCGCAAATAAATAATATAAGATAAACACATAATATGTACACGTCCATGACCCAGACATCTATATTTTTCATACAAATTATCTCAACTTTTCGTATGGAATTCGAACCCGCGACCGCTGCGTGAAGTGTCAAGTAGCATGACCACTCAACCAGTCGTCATATTATGCATAAATATCAAAAAACAACTCTTTCTTGCGTATACTAAATATCTAAAATAGTTACATAAACAGTTCAATGATTTTAGATTTAGCATATTTTTTTTGAACAAGTACAAACTCAAAATATAGTAATTTATGATTCATATCCATGAAGTCACTTTTATGTCTGAGATGTGAGAGAGTTTATAATAGAATTCGGATCGGTGAATGAGACCTGAGACATGTTATTTCCGGGCTGGAGATCTGGATGGAAATATAAGTTCACATACCCACGTGGGGAGAACCACTCCCCCGCGGGATGCCTCAGAGCATTTCCCGGCGTTAAAGAAAAAAAGAATGTATGAAATAAGTGGCAATAGTATGACACGCTTTGTATGGAAGTAGATAAGTGGTTAGCCTCTGGTTTTAAATAGCTGTGGCGAATACAAAGCAGGCCGGAAGGTCTTCACGTTGACAATGGCATCAATAAAATGGGAGTGATAATTTGAATGAGAGAAATAAATGGCTAAGCCAAATGTACCGATGCATCTCATCGTCATAGATGATAGAAATGGTCCTTAAATTGTTGCTTGGCGTTTATTAAAAGAATAATAAGGATAAGATTTATTGTGATATAACGTCCCGCGGTTTCACCCGCGTACTTCCCATTTTCTTGGGAGCACGTGGATAAATTATAGCCTGATATTCTGATATGTACGCTATATTATTGTAAAGTTTCATCAAAATCCATTCAGTAGTTTTTACGTGAAAGATTAACAAACATACATGCATACATTACACTTTCGCGTTTATAACATTAGTAGGATTATAAATGTTAAAATAGCTGGGTTTTTTTTTCACACCTGACTACTGATCAGTTTTCGATAAAAATGGTACAAAACGGTAATACAATAGTAATATAAATATAAAATTTTATCGCTTTGTTTGTCTATCATGCATCAACGTCCGTCAAGCTTTTCATGGAAGGATTTTCATGGAATTTTGCACTTAGACCATAACTCGAACAAAACATCACAAACTTTTAATCTCAAAAATTGGTTACAGCATCGTGATTTTGTTTCGCCAATATTGGGTTACAGCATCATGACTTTGTTTGTTTAGTTCCACTTTTTTTTTTCTTTAACGCCGGGAAATGCTCTGTGGCATCCCGCGGGGGAGTGGGTCTCACCACGTGGGTATGTGGGACTCGCTACGCCCGACAGCTGGTAAGTGGACGCAGCTCTACCCACTAAAACCCGGCGAGTGCCACCAATGCCGTCTTTGGTGAGGTGCCCCGGATCTAGTAAACAAACAGGGCACCTCGACGGCTAGTCAGTCCCGCAAGGGACCGACGCCACCTCCACAGAGAGATTGTCGCGCACCACTGAACAACCCCTCCCAACGTCGAGACAGTACAATGGGGTGAGGTTCCCATCCTCACCCCTTGCCACCTGCTCCTATGTCCCCTCTTGACAAAAAGCCCCCTTGGCCCAATTAGCTTCGCCCAAGGTGCAGCGGCTCACCCTAGTCTACTGAGCCCCACCGCCACTACAAGGCCTGAACCATGGTGCGGTTGTTTAGTTCCACTGAGTTTGTTCCGCCAGTTCTTCTCAGTGGGGTAGCCGTGGAACCGTTGGTAGATTCAATTGACGTACAAAAATATACTGTATTGGTACTATTTTGAATTAAAAAAAAAATGATTTTGATTTTGATGATTTTATAGTTCCAACAGAATTTAAGTGGTTATCACTGACTTATACCTATATATCAAAATAATCAACATCATTACGGATACGACTGTAAGATCGTAATGCGGGTGAATCTGCGGTTAGTAATAAAGTACCATTTTATAGTAGTTACCTAGTAACAATCTGTTTGTAAGCCAATCTCTGAAATAGTAGTTTAGGTCATTAGAGCGAGTAGCCGTCGTTGGAGGTAAAATATCAAAGACATGTCAGCACCAGACCATCCTATTTAAGATTTACTCCATCCTATACAATAAGAGGCTAAATATGCATTTGCGTCTTCAATTGGCGGGAAAACTTAGTTTCCATTTGATTATAATATCGAGCATATAACGGGAATAGAGCAGTAAAGCAGTGTTTTGTATGGAAACTAATTCCGCCAATTTGTACTGCGACGCTGCGCCGGTTCTGCGCTTTGATTGCCCGAATGATAGCCATTAATGGATGATTGGCCGATGGGAGGTACATATAGATCACTGGTTGGTTTTTTTTTTTTTTGCTGTTACATCAGTGAAAAATCACTGACCAGTTTCGGAATTTCATTGCTCATATTAGCCCCTTTTCAAACGTTCCGGTTGCCGGGTAGCCGGCGCCTGGTAACCGGTAGCGAACTGTATGGTATATACTGTATGGCAGCTATCACACGTACCGGCGTAGTTTTCTTACATTTCGTTACCGATACCCGGCACCGGCTACCCGGCAACCGGAACGTGTGAAAAGGGACTTACAGTTCACATTACTACTATGTGCTCGATGGATTAAAATAATATTAACTGGCGTTCATTGAGGCCCACATTTTACCACTTTGGAAGTGTCTCTCGCGCAAACCATTCAGTTAAGAAAAAATGATATTACAAACCTCAATATCATTTTTAAAGTCCTATTTTTCACGTATGGGTTTGATGATTTTTTTTTTGAGTTTCAGTTCTAAGTATGGAGACCCCCATCTCTGGATCTACTTCTGTGTAAAAATCTTAATGCGGTTCGCATTAAGATTTTTAGATAGAAGTAGATAGATATAGATAGAAAAAAATATAGATAGGATACATCTATTTACTAAGTTTCAAGAGTATAGTTCTTATAGTTTCGGAAAAAAGTGACTGTGACATTTGGCTACGGAACCCTAAATAGTTGATGAAGGGAATTCAGTTAATTCAGAATTCTAAATCGAATAATAGTAATTCATGATTGTATTAAAGTAATTCTTACTAAGTAACTTTTTCATTGTAATTCAACTATAACTATGTAGGTAAATATTTTATTATAAAAAAATGCATAGGTACTCTGAAAGAGGATAAGCATTTCGGCAGATCGGGCTTGTTAGGGCTAGAGTGGATGGAAGTAGAATAATGTTGATTTTTATTTGCATACAAAACATCAGGAATTTAAAATAAAACAAATTTTAAATCCCTATTATAACGAACCAATGAAATTATCCGAAACACAAAATCAATTCATTCCACGCTCGAACAAAAGTACATTGATATTCTTAAATTTACTTATTATAATTAATTATATAGTGTTACTAGCTGTTGCCTGCAGCTTCGCCCGCGTTACTCAACTCCTATAAGTCACAGCGTGATTTTATATAGCCTATAGCCTTCCTCGATAAATGGGCTGTCTAACACTGAAATAATTTTTCAAATCGGACCAGTAATTCCTGAGATTAGCGCGGTTCAAACAAACAAACAAACTCTTCTTTGTAACATTAGTATAGATTTAATAATGTACCATTTTAATAATAAATATATGCAATCTTGTATTTGTATATGGTTTGTAACAATTTGTGTATTTAACAAAATGATTATCGATTTCAAATGCATTTGTTTTATTGCGTGAAACTTGCTTTATCATATCAACATTTTCCGTCCTCTGTTCGACAAAGCCTCTTTTCCTTCTGGCTTGACTTTAATACTACTAACAAAAGACTCGACCTCGTTTCTTTCAGTCTTGATTTAGTTATTTAAGTCGTTTAAGTCAATTTACTATATCGCTTTGTGCGCTTACGAAGCACCCACAAAGCAAAAAGGCCTAGTGGCGAGTCATGCTCGTGTGTATGGTCGCTTTAGATGTCCTAGTTGACCTTTTTGGCTTTATGGCCTACTTTTTGACGTGATAACGTCTTATATATCCATGAACTCCGGCTACATGCACGAAAAAGTGTCACGTTCCGCCTGAGACGAGCGTGCAAGTGAGAGCTCGGAACAAGCGATAGAGAGGCACGATCGGCCTAAGCGTTCGGCTTATGACACATTGTGTCAGTCCGTAAACCGACTTTACAGACAACACTCAACTGATAGGTTTTTTTGGACTAAACTTAAGATAAAAAGAAACCCAAGATTAAACAAAAATATTACGTAGACGATTAAATAATGAGATATGTAATAAAACAATCAGTGAAATGTCTTCATCATCTAAGACGTATTAGTTATTGGAAAATCTGACAAACAAGCAGTCGGTCAGTCTTCACGATCATCAGCTGACGCCAATATCATCATCATTAAAAATTAATAAAATCATTTTACAAAAAATTAAAACCGACTTCAAAAATACAAAACTAAACTAAAAAGTAATAAAATAACTGTGTTTCTTTAATTTTTGTGCTTACAACTTATAATCAACTTAATCTTCTACTAATGTACAAACTTAGCGTTTACCACGTCATTATAGTTACTTTTGGAGACGGTGTCGTATTTGTTGCTGTACCCTACCTACCTATCTAGGTACCTACCTTGGCTGACACCGACTGAACTCGGAACTTTAAAAAATAAACTTCTAACAATCGATTATTCTTTAGAAAAGAAATAGTTTTCTTTGCGTCTTTCTTAAAATGTCGTAAACACAAGGCCAATTAAAAAAGTAATAAAATAATGTAATATGGCACAACACGTTTATGGATGCTTTTTGCTCTGTAATCTATTCCCGGTGACTCTTTGAAGTTTTAGAAACAATTCCTTACCATGAAGCCCTGAAAATGGCGTATTTCAATCACTTCAAAATTGAAAACGAAAAACAAATGAAAAACATTTTAATGTTACAAATGTTGCTGATTGATGTAAAATGTCTATTGTTCATATAGTTAATTAGAATCTAAATTATGTCTATGGTAAGTATGTTAAATGAGATGTGTTAAAGAAACAAACCGAATAAAAAATCTTCCTTAATATCTTATGAGACAGAGGCGTTATTAATTTTCAAATAAATTAATAGTAATAATAAAATTTTGTAAGAGGTAGTGCCATGCTGCTTTGCAGCCGAATTCTGCCGGCACGAACGGGGTGGTACCTCTCGCTCACATAACACCGGCGTCAAGTGACAGCTATGCTGTCGCGTTTCGTGTTGTTTGTGAACTTCCGGTGCCCCATTGGGGGGATAGGGAAAAAGAGGGCAACGCATCTGCATAACTTTTGGTTGTGCGGATGTCTATGGGCGTCGGGCGTCCATAAGTCGCTCCGACTGCGCGGTTGAAAATATGTTATTTTGATCTTATATGAAAATACTACACTTCGAAATATCCATTGAACATTGAAATATAGCTCAAAAACACCGACCATTTATATTATTCTCAAATTATTTTCCCAATTAATGGACAAAATATAACGAGCCCTTAAAAATAAGTAAAAAAATACGTGAGGTCCAATACTAAAACCTGTAATGCCTCAACTTTATTTAATTTTTTCAATCATTAAAATGGTAAACATGGATCTCGAGAAATCAATTAAAATTAAAGAAAACAACAAATAAGAAAAAAGTCGAATTTACGCTAATGAACGAAGGGAACCCTGTTTTCGGTAAACACATAATTATATTGAGTGGCGGGGCCCGGGGGCCGCTCGTCTTGGTGTTTATTGAAAAAGACTTTCTTTATTTATTATGTTAGTCGGATAGCCAAACTGGCAGACGTGCATCTGATGGTAAGTCTACTCATTTATGTGTTGCCGATACAAGATCTATGGGCTATGCCTCAGATATAAGATTTAGTCTTGGTGCCATTAATAATTCTTGTTTAGTGGAAGGAAATAAGCTAATGATGATGATTCTGATATACGAGACCTCGCGGCGAACGCGACTCGCGCTTGCCGGATTTTTTGTCCGACTGATAAACTTCAATTTTCCTGTTATTGAGATCCACGTTTATTAACCTTAGAGACTAACCAATTGAAGGGCATTCCATTGCGAATTAGTCATACGAAAATACGATTTTTACAATCTATATTACACTAGTGGCACCGACAGACGTTGTCGTGTACAAATTATTTAAATATCATCACATCCGTCCACTGCTGAACATAGGCCTCCCTCAAAGAACGCCAAGACGACCGAACCCTCGCTAGTCGCTATTTAATTATATTTTTTTTTAATTTTGTGAATCTAAACCATTCTTGCATGCACTTGAACACAGACAAAAATTCATCAAGATCGGTCCAGCGGCTTAGGAGGAGTTCAGTAATATACACACGAACGTGAAAGAATTATATATACAAGTGTATTTGGAACGCTTGCGAAAACGAAGAGGTATGATAGTGTTGGCATAGCCGGACATGATACAAGTGAATAAAATGCGTTTTTTTTTTTTGGTTGATTTTAAGCTATTGCATAGCTTTTATCGCGGGCCTTGAGCGCGGCGACCGAATCAAGAAATTCCGTAACGAAAAAAACCTAACACCCGACGAGAGTCGAGCTGCTGCGAAATCGGACGAATAAGTAAGCAGCTGTTTGTGAGAAAGTAAAAGGTGTGGGACAATAGTAGTCTTTGGGTGTGGGATACGGTAAGTTCTCCTCTCAAATTAAAGAACGTTTAAATAAATGTTTTTAGTAAACATAATGTTACAGGAATTTGATGATAATGCTTTAAAATAATGGTTTTTTGAAGAAAACAGCAATATAATTGGTGGACTGAATCAGCTGATAGCGTTCGCCGCATGCACGAGGTGAATGAACTTCCGCACCGCGCCCGTTAGTCGCGCGTCACGCGGTTAGTATGAGTGCATAGTGTGCATACATACATTGCGGGTTTGCAAAATACACAAGTCCTAAAATTTTCTTTAAAAAACGTTTCTGAGATAAATGATTATATGCATTATATAGTATATAAATAGTATATTATTAGGGTTTAATCTTCGCAAGCGTTCCAAATACACCCGGTATAAAGATTATAAAATAATCGTCTATAAAATATGTGTAACAAATTTTATAGACGATTATGATATTTTATTGGAGTTTAAGTACATCCTCTTAATATTTTATAACTATTACCCTTTTTAAGTGTTAAAATTTATTATTGTGATAATAACGTCGAATGTTTTATAAGAATAATGATGTCCAAAAAAAAAAAAAGTAAAATGTGTATAGATTTGCAAGTTTATTTTCGCTTGAGAAAGCTTTGAAATTTCAATAATATATACCTACACTGAAATACAATGTTTTGCAAATGGACGATTCCTAGGAGTACTTTATTGAAAAAAAATACAATTGATTCGAAGAAATGTCAACGCTGGGAGCTTAGCTCTCGTTAACTTAGGTTCAGATGATGATTTTTTTGATACTTTAACTTTTTTTAAAGAATTATTAACAAATAAGTTATGTTACATTTCATCATCATCATCATCATCAGCCTCTATCCGTCCACTGCTGAACATCCTCCCTCAATGAACGCCAAGATGGCCGATGTTACATTTAATATCTATTAATTTTTAATTAACTTGCCTGCTAAACAATGTGTTGTCTCATGTAATATAGTATACTATAAGTGGAAATTAGATTAAGATATTTGTTCTTCACATTTAAATGTGTTTAAAATTGTAATTAATTCTGTTAATTTCCCAAATAAAATAAAATAAAAATAATAAAATAAAATAATACCTTTCGTCATCATTATCATCAACATTTCTTCTTGAACTTACAAAAAAATTAGCGAGAGCTGCGTGTACTCAGATTGTAACACATTACTCTAACTCATATCATCATTTGATACTACAAAAAATTCAAATTTTCGCATAATCATACTCACAACATATCCCTAGCTTAAATACACAACCAACTAACATAGAAATAGCAGTTACATAAGAGTACGCGCAGCATTAGCACCCGAAACAATTCATTTGGAAAAAAAAACTTTCGATGACCGCCAAGACGCCGATCCTCCACGCACATCAAGTCGGACCACCCATTGCACTGAGATGGTCCCATGAGTCAAATAGTGATGGTCCAATGGGACACCCATCTAGTTTATAGTAGCGGTGTTGTCTGTGGACGCCGCCATCTGCCCAGACCACAGACAGAAGATAGATTTAATCATGACAATGATAATGGTGATGTTGACAATTTTTTAAAAAGTATTTTAAAATATTGCTTAGATCACTATTTAACCAAAATATGAATATTTGATTATAAAAACCACCATTCTTTGAAAATAAAATAATAAATAAAAAAATAAAAAAAACCTTTTTGAAAATTCCGCTATAAAACGCGGCCATCGGTCATGGCGTCGCCGTGACGTCAATGGTTACACAACAAACATTGTTTGGTTGAGTGAATTAATATTTTTGTTAAATTTTATCAAGTTAAATAGTTTCTAAATATTATAGATACGGTATAGTACCGCGATGAGAAAGATGTCTTGATATTTCGGGATTCTGTCTGTTTGTTCCGTCTAATCTCTGAAACGACTGGGCTAATTTTTATGGGAATTTCACTGGCATATAGCTGACGTTATAGGGAGTAACTTAGGCTATAAAAATAATCATCATCAATCCGGGTACAACTATAAATCTAAGTTAACGCGGGTGAAGCTGCGGGCAACAGCTAGTAATAAATAAAAATCTTCCATTATTATTGTTACTGTCAACTATCGTATTGCATGTAGATACGGCTATTACTATGCTAAGGACTCACGTAGAAAAATATTAGTTCTAGATAATTGGTATTAAATTGCTTATGTAACTAAAGTATGTCGATTTTGCACGGAGATTAAAAACAGTGCCTACGCAATGGTAAACGGCTTATGACGTACTATATCCTTTTTTGTAAGACCTTTTTAATAGCCCCGATGTTTGCCGGGTTATGCTTTTCATGTTGTTTATTTGTCAGTTACAATTCACTGTATTTATGAAATACTGCCTTCCGTGTAGTTTTTACGTAATATATTGTAAATTATTCTGCGATATTTTTATGGCCCATGTAGGTACGTACAGTCAGACATACGTACACAGTACAGTAGACATGGCTTAGCAAATGAACGTTATATTGAATTTTTATCAAATATATTATTTTGGACAAAACATGTATTAAGTATTTATTAACATAGGAAATCAGTTAAAAATATATTTTATACGTGGGTAACACTGAAAATGTTTAGAACTGGCCAGTTAGAAACATTGAAAATGAAAACTTTTTTTGAATTTCAATTTTAGAACTCTTTGGTAACCTAATGTAGTATATTGCATTCATTTGTCATTTGTTTTTGTGAATTGGCGGCAAATCTAAAACTCTTGTTACACGTGAAAATGAACATAACGCGAGAAAATTTTCGGTCAATGATTTATTATGACTTTCGTTGTGGGCTTACTCAACAACAAAGCTATGATAGGCTGCGATTAGCATTTTTTAATGAAGCCCCATCTCGTGCCACTATTTACAATTGGTTTAACGAGTTTAAGCGTGGACGTAGCAATCTCAGTGATGATCCGCGCGAGGGACGTCCTTTAACAGCGACTACTGAATATAACATCAGTGTTGTGCGACGCATGATAGAGGAAGATAAGAGAGTGACCTATCAGCAGATACGGGCAAGCCTAGGCATTGGTATGAGTCAAGTTCAAAAAATATTACACGAACATTTAGGCGTCAGGAAGCTTTGTACCAGATGGATTCCCCATACTTTAACCGACGACCAGAAACGCCTCCGCATGGACTGGTGTCGCCAAATGTTAGATAAGTTCAACGGCGGTAACTCAAATGCTGTATTTGACATCATCACAGGTGATGAAAGCTGGATATATTGCTACGAACCCGAAAACAAAAGACAATCAGCTCAGTGGGTGTTACCTTTCGAGGATCGGCCAACTAATGTAAAGAAAGGAAGAAGTCAAGGAAAAAAGATGATTGCCTCATTCTTTGGTCGGAAAGGTCATTTCGCGACAGTTGTGCTAGAAGATGGAAGGACAGTTACTGCAGACTGGTATGTCAATCGCTGTTTGTCTGTTGTCTTGAAAAAAATTCGACAGCAGCGCCCTCGAAGCAGGATCCTCCTTCACCACGACAATGCTTCAGCGCACTCCGCAAAACGGACTGTTGAATATTTGACTATGGCAGGTGTCGAGATAATGAGTCATCCGCCTTACAGTCCTGACCTGGCACCTTGCGACTTTCATTTATTCCCAAGAACTAAAGATAAAATTCGAGGTTTTCGCTTTACGAGCCCTGAAGATGCGGTGAAAGCGTACGAAAATGCCATAGAAGAGACTCCTAAGGAAGAATGGGCACACTGATTTTCTCAGTGGTTCCATCGAATGCGACGATGTGTAGAAAAAAACAGAGATTACTTCGAAAAACAATAAAAGTATTGGCAACTCTCTACATTAAGCCGTTTTTTCATTTTCTAAACATTTTCAGTGTTACCTAGGTACTTGAGGCTACGACCGTCTGGTGCATTGGTAAGAGGCATGTGCCTTTCACATCATAGGGTTCATATCTGGAAGCAATATTTGAAGGTTTTTCGCGCACAGGATTCGATTTTGTATAGTTAAGAGTTTCTGTTAAGAGTACATATAAAAGTAGTATATTTATTACAATATGTGTACAAAATACAAATAGGTCCTGTAGTTCAAGTAAAAAAATTAAAATTAATAAAATAATTGCATTTCTTTAATTTTGTACATAGGACTCGTAATCGGCCGGACGACCTCTGTGGCTCAATGGTTAGCGCGCTCAAGCCGGAGGTAGCGGGTTCGAATCCTGACAGGGAACAAAAAAAAGGTTTCTGTGTTCCTGGGTCATGGATGTGTATACACATATTACATATATGAAAAAAATCTTAAATATATGGATAGTATATAAGTATTAAATATGTTTCCGTTGTCTTGTTGTAACACGAGTTATTCAAGAACTTACCACGGGACGTAAAATATTAATAAAATATTATATTATTAATAATCAACTTATTCCTCTATTAAGGTTACACAAGTCGCTCATCTTTCCATACAAACGCAGAACAGTAATTACTACAATGTTTGACGTAGACCATCAAAAACTAAGGATAATATAAATTGATCTCGTCATTATCTATGTCTGTAGGTACCCAAAATCGTAAAAAATATATATACTTAAAAAATACAAGCTTCTAAACTTTCGTATATCAACACTTATTTTAGCCCAACTTTGGGCGAAAATAAATAGTATACGGAGCACGAAAACTCAAAAATAAAGCCCGTGCAGACATAGTTTAGTTATTCAAAAGTTGAAATAAATTTATTTTAAAAAGATACACTTAAAAGTTTTTATATAATTACTGTTCGTTGTTTTAATTTTGAAGTTGGTGTCTAATTTATTGCCGTAGGTACCTATCTAACTTTTTTTTCTATAACACCGGGAAATGCTCTGAGGCATCCCAGGGTATGTGGGACTCGCTGCGCCCAAAAATTGGTAAGTGGCAGCTCTACCCACTAAAACCCGGCGAGTGCCACCAATGCCGCCCTTTTTGATGTGCCCCGGATCTGTTGAGCAAACAGGGCACCTCGAAGGCTAATCCGTCTTTTAAGGGACCGACGCCACCAAAATAAATGGCAAAATTGATTCGTACAGAAAAAATAGTGTAGCGCCTCTGGTGAGTTGTCACCATAACACCTACAACAACATGCACCCATAAAATGCAAGCCTATCACTAAAAACCGCATCAAAATCGGACTAACTTTTAGAGATAAATAGCAAAATTAATTTGTACAAAAAATAGTGTAACGCCCCTGGTGAGTTGTCACCTTAACACCTACAACAACATGCACCCATCAAATGCAAGCTCATCACTAACCGCATCAAAATCGGACTAACTTTTAGAAATAAATGGTAAAATTGATTTTCCAATCAAATGTTTACTGCAGCGCCCCCTGGTGAGGTGTCAACGTAACAATTATCTAATAACATGCATCAAAAAAATCAAAACACATCACTGAA
The DNA here is from genome assembly GCA_963853865.1 of Helleia helle. Lineage (NCBI taxonomy): Eukaryota > Metazoa > Arthropoda > Insecta > Lepidoptera > Lycaenidae > Helleia > Helleia helle. The sequence goes on from OY971420.1 coordinate 3,129,100, forward strand.
AGCCGCATCAAAATCGGAATAGTAGTTTTGGATAAAATGGCAACATTGGTATTTGGTTGCACACACATCCTCGCACCCCAAACGCAAATACCGTCTCTGTACCGTCGCGGGTAATAAAATAAAGTAATTAAAATTAGATCGATATATTGTTCGTGATATTGAAATTTTTGTTACTTTTGTATTAGTTCAATTGAGTAAGTAAATATTTACTCTTTTTTTAGTTTGATTACTATAATACAACTGAAGTTACTACTACTACTAAACTTAACTAATAATTCGTTCAATTTTTGAGGAGTTCCCTTAACTGTTCTTAGTCCCCATCATCAGACCCCTAATGACAGTCACAACTCATCTAAGTGTAAAGTTCTCATCAATACAAATTAATCAAGTCCCAACAACCAGGTAACTGCTATAAATTGTTGAGGAGTTCAAGTCGTTTATGGAGTTCATGGAATATCTCCTTTTTAACAAAAAAATAATCATCAAAATTGTAATCAAAGTAATCCGCGAATACTCATAAAACATACAAACGGTCAAATTGAGAAACCTCCTTTTTTTGAAGTCGGATAATAAAATATGTATTTATGTTTCATATCAACCTCCAATGATTATGTTAGTACGAGGAGCAAAATATTAAACACCTTATTATAGATACGTACTTTATTTTAAAATAATCACCATCATTATCAGTATGTAATTGCCCATTTTTAAATAGGCCACTTTCAATTAATGCAAAGACTATTGTATAATAGACAAAGGGCATCAAGAAAAGAACGATAGATTTATTTAAAAAAAATAGAACTATAAATCGAAGTCAAGGCTGTGTCAATAGATAGTTACTAAATCTTTACTTGCAAGTGCGTTGCTGGCTTTTACGGCTTAGAAATTACATTGCTTCTGAAATCGGGTGGCAGTTAACTCTACATAGAGGGTGTTCTTCTCTTATCTTCTGTTTTAAAAGATGGTGAGGAGGAGAGATGTAGTATACAAGCTATGACTAGTCCCATAAGATTTTGGATTATGAAAGAAGTAGACTGTAGAAATGGAAAATTGGTTGTTTGTCAACTAAGTTTAGTAAAAGGTAGTGCCATGCTGCATTGCAGCCGAACTGGGCTAGCACGACCGGGTTGGTACCTCTCACTCACATAACATCGGCGTCAAGTGACAACTATGATATCGCGTTTTGTGCGGTTTGTGAGTTCCGGTGGAAAAGGTGCCTTGGTCGTGCGGATGTGTATAGGCGTCGGCGCCGTGAGGGAGCCTCATTTGCCCCCTGATTTTCTTGGAAAGAAAGCTTGCAAGAAAATCCGAGAAAAGGATACACGCATCCATGCGTGTATCCTTTTCTCGGAATATTTTCTCTCATAGAATAATTATGGTAAGAAAACACAGGTATGACAGGATGTCGTTAACGCCTATCTATTTTTGGACATAACTTTATCGGCACATTATTATAAAAGCTTTTCTATAGCGCTGACTGGAAGTCGCGGGTTTGAATTCCATGAAGAACAATAATTAAGGGTGCATATAAACAAATATTGATAATCTAAAACACGTAAATCTTTTCCCGTTGAAATTTTATAAGGACTTGTGCATTATTTATATAATATGTATTTGTTTTATGACACAGACAAAATATATATAGACAGTGTGATACTGATACTAGAGAATCTACTTATATTAATCATACAAATTGTCAGTTTGACGGGATTCAAACCCAGCACCTCCGGCTTGAGCGTCAACGCGCTAACCATTGAGCCACAGAGATTCCGTTTATGAAATACTAAATTACTTTTTTATTTAAATTATTATACTTTACTTCTTACTTTTGACGCTATTATGAAAAGAATATCAGAGATGATGCTCGCAGACGAACCTACCCCAACCTCAATTCTAGCAAGTTTACACTGCCTGTCCTGTCATACTTCCAAAACATGGAAAGAAAAACCAATAAGCGGGATGCTATATGCAGAGCATGGAGTAACGCACATCCACGGCACATCCCTCACGGTTACTTTACTATGAAAAAAAAGCTTTCGCCCAACGAAAAACTAAAAAAATTCCCAGATGTTTTAGATTTTTTCGGATACAAAAAGATTTTTTTAATCCGATTTATTGCTTTCAAGATAGCTCGTTAAAAAACACAAAGTTCGTAAATATAGAAAAAATATCTAAAGAACGACCAAAAACAAGTTTTACAAAAACTGGAATTATGGCCATGACAGATGTCTTAACAATAAAGATGAAAAATTCAAGAAATATTCGCACAAAAACTTGTTTTAACGGCTTTTTTATTAAAAAATGATTAAGATATTTAATCTGAACAAAACTTGTTGAATACAGTCAAGTGCTGCACTTTTTATGAACATATTTTTGGGAAAATATAGGTCTAACATAATTATATTGGTTAGACTTAAAAACTATTATACACTTAGCAACTTTTTTTTACTTTTTGTAATAAAAAAGTTTTAATTTATCTACACGGTCACTTTACTGTGATCTCACATGACTCCCGTACTAAATAAAGATATTTATACTCTATATCAGACTCTATATACACATTTCATTAATTAATTAAACAAATTTCTTAATTGATTTCTAGAGAAAATATAATAGTAAAATTATCAGCAAGTCTTAAATAAAATGAATTCGCCACAAAATATTTCGTACTATTACAATAAAACATTTATATCTATGCAACTATTAAAACAGGAGTGCATGTTTTAAATATTTACAAATAACATTTAATTAAAGCGTGCAATATTTATTAACCATTTCGCACAGCCACACATTATAATTATTAATAGATAACTATTATTATTATCTATCATTATTACTATTATCAACATCAATTAATAATAAAAAACTTACTTTGACGTTGCGAATGTTTGGCACAGTATCCGCGGTCGCGCAACACACAAACGCTGTGAGGTACGCGCGACGAAGTACTGCGTGGTACTGCTTGCGGCCTGCCTGTCTAGCGCTGTCTACCGACTGTCCAATGCTCACTGCTCACTGCTTACTGCTACTGCCGGCCACTCCAGACGGGTAGTGCGATTAAACAACAAAAAAAATCTGTAATCTATAGTTGTAACTTGTAGGTACGCTTCGCCCCCGACTTCGCGCAGGTCAGCCTTAGTTAATTAATTATTCATAAAAATAAATAGCTAATTTTAGGTACCTACATATAAATAGAAAAAACTCATGGTTTGCTCTTTCGATGAAAAATTTTAGAAAATTTGTGTATAAATCTCGGAGCGAGCCTATTCCCAAGGTATCCTCATTGAATTTCTATATGATTTTTAAAAGCCTTCACCACACATATATTTAAAAAAAGTCTTAATTTATTAAGTAATATTTTTACTTATATTACTGAGATGCCTAAAAATGCTACTAAATAATCATCATTTTTTTTTATAGAAGAGGGGCTAACGGATAGTCAGTTCACCTGATGGCAAGTTAAGAGCGACATCCACATCATGAACAGACTTTGATATACTAAATTAAAGAAAATCAACAGTTTTATCGAACGCATATTTCACATGAAATATATGAAACCTATAAGATTTTTTTTTCGGATGGATGTATGCTAACGGCCCGAAGGCCCTTTTTTTCTTTTACGCCGAGAAATGCTCTGAGGCATCCCGCCTGGGGAGTGGGTCTCCCCAGGTGGGTATGTGGGACTCGCTGCGCCCGAGATGGTAAATGGATACAGCTCTACCCACTAAAACCCGGCGAGTGCCACCAGTGCCGCCTTGGTGAGGTGCCCCAGATCTGTTAAGCTAACAGGGCACCTCGACGGCTAGTCAGTCCCGCAAGGGACCGACGCCACCTTCAGAGGGGTTGTCCCGCACCACAGAACAACCCCTACCAACGTCGGGACAGTACAATGGGGTGAGGTTCCCATCTTCACCCCTTGACCCCTGCTCTTTGGTCCCCTCTTCTTATAAGAGGGGTACAAAGAGCCCCCTCGGCTCAATTGGCTTCGCCCAAGGTGCTGGGCTCACCCTAGGCTACTGAGCCCCACCGCCACGTCAAGGCCTGAACCATGATGCTACATCGGATTAGTGTAAGCCCATTTGGCTCACTTTTGATTTGTAAAAGTGGGGGGTAGCCCTCCGCCAACCGTGCAGTCTGCAACTACACGGCCTCCTGGCGTCGGGTTGGGCCTATTAGAGTGTGGACGAACATCTGCCTCTTATGGAGTGGTATTTTCACTTGCTAAATTTGTTGCGGTGGCCATCTTGGCGTTCATTGAGGGAGGCCTATGTTCAGCAGTGGACGGATAGAGGCTGATAATGATGATGATGAATCTGTTGAGGGTACTGCGCTCGATCGTTAACTACTGGCAGACTTAAACTATTTAGGCCTGAAGAATATACTCGTTCAGAATGACGGCCTCCCGAGAGCAAGAGGGAAGGAGTATACAAGAAGGCCTCCTTCAACGAACGCCAAGAAGACCTATCCGACCACTTGCATCCAACACGAACCGGCTACTGCATGAAGATCGTCTTTACACCATTAGGTCGATAAACACTTCGTCTACCTAAACGTGGCCTCCACTCTAGAACCTTATTGCCCCATCGGCCATCCGTTCTTCTGAGTGTGTGACCAGCCCACTGTCACTTGAACAAGCTTATTCTTCGCTTGATATCGGTAACTTTAGTTCTCTGGCGTATGTCTTCATCAAACTACGAAATGTTAAACGAATAAAACTTATTTATCTATAAAATAAATTATCTTTACCGGTGGGAGGGAAGCGCTGTGCCGCGGTCCCGGCTGCATGGGTACCACCATCTTGTTAGTTTCTCCCGTGAAACAGCTTTGCTGTGTTTCGGAGAGAAGAGCAAGACAGGCAGTGTAATTACTGGCACCGAGACTTAACATCTTATGTCTCAGGATAGGCAACACATAAATGAGTTGCCTGGGCTCGTTCCCGGTAAACTAGTTTATGTTCATGGGCGACGTCGACCACTTACCATCAGGTGGCACGTTTGCCAGTTTGCCTATACAACTTACATAAAAAAAAAGTTATTATTTGTGTTATCTTTACAATTTTCTTAAATTCTATATAGTAAAGACTTTTAAATAACAATTTGTACATAATATAAAACTCAAATTATACTCACTAATAACGTTTAACATAAATTTTACACACTTGTGGATTATGAGCCTTTGTTATTATCATAATACGTTAAGACATTGATTATTATTCAGTATCGCGAAATAAATCTTTACCATAGAGTTTTTACATGTCGTGAAAGACAAGCATCCTTTTATAAAAACATATAGGTACCCAATATCTACAGCTTGGCTAAAAAGAGTTTGGAAAAACTGAGGGCGCCACTTTCACTTAGGTCTCATCATAATATGGGAAACAGTAAGAGATTTCAATCAAACCGTTAATAATAAATGTGAAACACTAGACTTTACTCAAAATCTAGTATTTATCGGCCATATATTGTCAACATCGTAGGTTTACACTTAGTAAAATATTTAGTTCCACTTGTCACCAAGTTATACTCGTTTTTGCCAAGCTGTACTTAAATAATTGCCTACTACTACGTAAACATGATTGCATTAGATGCGACTCTTGTCAAAAACACACCTAATGAATGTAAAAGAGGAGAGTGATCAACTTCGTCAACAAATTCCCTCAACCATCATCATCGCTAGTGGGACACATTGAACATATTCTTTCACCTTCCACCGTGGCTGGCGCAGTGGTCCGGTACACAGAGAGGGCAGGTTCGAAACCCACCAGGAAATCGCGTGATAAGTATGTGTGTACGAAATGTGTATTTTCAGGACCCAGGGCATGTGGCCCTGAAAATAAACATTTCTAAAGAATATCTTACTAATATTATAAAGGCGAAAGTTTGTGTGTTGGATGTTTGTTGATCTTTCCCGGTATAATCTCTCATTTAGATCAACCGATTTGGCTGAAAGTTAAAATAGTAATGGCTTATACTTTGGATTAGGACACAGGCTATAAAAATAATCATCATCAATCCGGTTACGGTTGTAAATCTAAGTTAACGCGGGCGAAGCTGTGGACACCAGCTAGTGTTTACATACGTACACAACACAGGTTCTCTCCGCGATTGTCAAGCTATTTATTGATCGCTTTACTAATAAACACTACTTGGCTAATGGAAACGAAAACGGAATTTTTCCCAAGGTAGCTACCAGACTTATTGTGTGCTTATTGTCTGATATTTAAACTGATAAAAACCATCGGCTACCACATACGGCTATCTGCTGCAGTAGTAGGTGAATCTTTAATTCGCAGGACACATCGAACATAATATGATGATCAGCGCGTATCCGTTTAATGCTGGATATGGCCCTTTGAACGTATCAATACTAATTTATTTAATTAAATCGTTCGTTGCTATTTACGAAGCACTCGTAAGACAAGTTCTTATCCATGTTATTATAATTGTAATCTTATTTACAGTCGCGAAAGGATCAAATTTAATACCTATAATCCAAGTATAAGTTAGTTGAGTGGTCAGATGATGGGACATTTGGCGGTCGCGGGTTCGAATCCCACCAAGTGCGGATTAGTTTGATCTATTCTGTATATTCGAGTACTGGCAGATTTTCCAAAAACATAAGCGAGATTAACGTAGTGTAATTGTATGTTAATATTCATAATTATTGTTTTAAGTACCTAGTTAAATTATACATAAATATAATATAAATTGGAAAACGTATACTTGATGTGCCGGTGTAAAGTATGCGCTCTCGTCGGCTTGGGGCTTGGGTACCACCAGTTATCCTACTGTTTTCTTCCGTGGAACAGCGTTACTGTGTTTCGGAGAGAAGAGCAGGACAGGCAGTGTAATTACTGGAATAGAGAAATAATATCTTACGTCTCAGTATAGGCAACAAGACATTAATTAGTTGCTTGAGCCTAGATGAACTTCATGGGCGACGTCGACCACCAGGCGGTATCCGTTTTCCCGTTTCGCCATCCAAGTAAAATAAAAATAAACTTGAAACGACGAGTAAAGCGTGCTCAATCTATACATCTATACAGATAAATAAAATTGGAGTGTCTGTTTGTAATATTAAAATAACCGCTTTTTATTAAATACGTATTTAAATTTGTATATGTATACACGATACATATACAAAAATAGCATTTTTTACAATTTTTGTCTTTCTGTTTGTTCCAGGTAATATCTGAAACGGCTGGCTCCATTTTGACGGGACTTTCACTGACAGATAGCTCATGTTATGAGGAGTAACTTAGGCTATAAAAATATTCATCATCAATCCGTATACGGCTGTAAATCCAAGTTAACGGGGGCGAAGCTGCGGGCAACAGCTAGTTCAGAATAACACATACACAAATGTCTATGTGTTCTGAATATTTGCACACATTTTTTTCTTTTTTTTTCGTGTCTAAATTGAATTCAATGTAATATGTAGGATGCACATTTTTGTCGATTCTGCGTCGTTTTTCAACGTGAACAAGGTTTTGGACACGGCGTGATGTTGTTTCAATGTTTGATCGTGTTAACTACATAGGTACATGATATTCCGATTTTGAGGATTCCTTTTTTCATTTGAGGATATTTCTCGATGCGTTTTGTTATGAATAACGTCTGATGTTATACAGTATGTGCAGTCAATTGGTTGTGAATGCTATATGATGAGGGCGTGGGTTCTACTCATCTGCACAATCAAGACATGATTGTGTATGTAACGTGTAATAATTAATATGCGTATAATGTATTACGCCCTCCCCTTCCGCCTAGCTTTAGATTCGTAACAGCCTTTTTTATACCATAGGAAGGCAACCGAGCAGTCGAAGCTTTAGACTACCGACGCCCATACACATCTGCACAACCAGAGATTATGCAGATGTGTTGCCTTTTCCTTATCCCCCAATCGGCCACTGGAAATTCACAAACCGCACGAAAGAACACTTCTGAAGTAGGACAGGTCAACTAGCCAATTTTAACTGTAGACCAAGTAAGGGCAAATTGAAAATAGGTATAGAAAGAGCACTTCTGAAGTAGGACAGGTTTAAAAATTAAACCTAATGTCGATACACAGCGCACCTGTGGCTCACGAAGTAGCGCCATGCTGCTTTGCAGCTGAATGGGCCGGCGCGTCCGGGGAAATACTTCGCTCTCACATAACATCGACGTCAAATGGCGGCTAATGTCGTCGTGTTTCGTTCGGTTTGTGAGAGATCCGGTGGCCCACACCCCCCCTCCCCCCACACACATGACAGCACAGAATACTCAAAGACTACCCCAGGAGGGTACCGGTCGCGCAAGCACCGGAGAATCCCTCTCTAGGCCTCCGGGCTCAGGACAGGTACTTGAACCCGGAGACCTGGGCAGCCCCGCGTATTCTGGGGGGGGGGGGGACGAATCTGTGCACAACACAAAAACTGCCCGGGGTAAATGGAGCCGTCGGCAGAAGTCCCCTACCTCTATGACCGTGGATTTCTGTAACATTAGGGGACTTCATACCAATCTTGACGCCGTCCATTACCACCTCCAGATGGCGAAGCCGGCCTTGCTCTTTTTAACCGAGACTAAGATATCCTCTCCGGCTGATACTTCTTATCTCTCTTGTCCGCGGTACAAAATAGAACACTTTTTTGTACCGCGGGCTGGAGTTTGCGCGTACGTCAGAGAGGATGTCTGCTCTCGTCGCCTTGGCAGTCTTGAAGGTAGGGACCTCTCCATCCTCTGGTTGCGCATTGACAGCGACGACCATCCCCGCCTCTATGCCTGCCTATATAGGTCCCATAGCGGTAATGACGAAACCGACCGACTTGTGGAGCACATTCAAATGGCTACAGATTCCGTACTACAACAGATCCCATCCGCAGAGATCGTGATTCTTGGTGATTTCAACGCCCATCACACCGAGTGGCTCGGCTCTCGTACAACCGATCATGCGGGAAGATCTGTTTACGAGTTTGCCTCAGCATAATATGATCTGACACAATTGGTGGTATCACCAACTCGTATCCCTGATGTGGAAGATCATACGCCTTCCCTGTTGGACCTTTTGCTGACCTCTCACCCGGACAATTACGTGGTCTCCGTGGACGCTCCACTTGGCTCATCTGACCACTGTCTGATCCGGAGTTCTGTACCTGTCGCAAGCCCATCATGGCCTCGTTTTGCGGGCTGCCGCCGCGTTTGGCACTATAGGTCAGCTGATTGGGACGGGATGCGGTCCTTCTTTGCATCCTACCCATGGGGGCGAATTTGCTTCTCGCTGGATGATCCAGACATCGTTGGCGATTCTGTTGCCGATGTGGTGCTGCAAGCCATGGAGCTTTTCATTCCTAGCTCTGCAGTGCCTATAGGTGGCAAATCCAAGCCCTGGTTTGGTGAAACCTGTAAGATGGCTGCACGCCATAAACGGTTAAGCTACCGAGCCTGGGCCAAAGCATCGATGTCCCAGGATGTAAAGACCAGCGCATTGAAAAAGGAGTATAACTTTGCCTCCAGGTCCTTCAAAAGAGCTATTGCTGAGGCAAAAGCGGAGTACGTGGCACACCATCTCGATGTCCGGAAATCCACAACATCTCGATTTTTACGGCATTTCCTGCCTCGCACGACTAATATATGGAATCAACTGCCTCCTACGGTGTTTCCGAACCGATACGACTTAGGGGCCTTCAAGAAAAGAGCATACTCATATCTGAAAGGCCGGCAACGCACCTGCTAATCCACTGGTGTAGCGGGTGTCTGTGGATGTCGCTCTTCACTTACCATCAGGTGAACCGACTATCCGTTTGCCCCCTCTTCTATATAAAAAAAAAACTTATTTCACAGAAGCTAGTAGTAGAAGAACAAGTAGACTTTGTATCATAGCTGACCCAATCGCACGCTATCTCCCTTTAAAAAAAACATATAAATATGTAGTAGCACTTCGTAAAGCGCCATCTATGTGTATTGTAAATAATGTATTATATCTTTCTAAGGTCAATATTTGATTTCTAATTGCTATTTTCATCATGAATCATTATCATTCTTTTCGCATAGGCCTCGGATTCGGACTATAAGGCACCCTTATGTGTTCAGGATGCCTTAAGCAGAGTAGAAGGAGAAGAGAGTCCCGGATGACACCCGCGCCTGGCCGACCAGACGACGAGAACACCGCTAGGGTTTTAGTTAGATTATAGAGTCCAACATAACCACAATGATTTCCCCAGACAAAAAATAAGAGTGTCTGTCGTGAAAATAAATGTCACAGGCGACAATGACACGAACATTTACATAAGTCCATATAACACAATTAGGTATCACTGCTCGCCTTGTGAGAAATGTCTCCCTTTTTCTTAGACGCCTTATTCTCAGCATTTCTTGGTATTGAGATAAAACACAATTACGTCCTGTAGATTGAAAGGCGAGAAGAGTGTTGGGCCGTAATTATTCAACGATGCGCTGGCCCAATATGCAGAAACCTTACTCCCACCGGTCATTCACCGTTGCGATCCGACAAAATATTGATCTCTTTATAACGCACATTTGGCGCATCAGAATTTTCGCCGCCCTATTTATTTATTTTTGCCGTCCCAGGCCTTGCCCCACTTGGCTGATTCTTCCACTGATGCAACTCGTACGTGATATCTGGGTTATCGGTCATCAAACCATCAGTACATTGAGGAACTCATCGGAAAATTTTTGTCAGAACTTATTACAATCAAGTGTTATTTACCTCAGAGATATTGATGTAAATCCTATGGGGCTAGACATAAGAGCCAATTTCATGGCATCAGTGCTATAATTCTAGATGTGTTCTTTTTTAATTTTGCCAGGCAAACTATTTAACTTACCACCTGGCGGTAAGTGGGAAATGTCAATAACATTAAATGAGTTCAATTGGGTGAACTGGGTGAACTCTAGGAGTTCTCAATTCAAAGATGCAAGCTTGTAAGTCTCTGTGTCAGTGCCAATACACACCATTAGACAATAAAGCAGGAGAAAGCAGCATGAAAGCAGGATCCCCACCAAGGTTCAAGCCTTGTCGTGGCGGTAGGGCTCAGTAGCTAAGGTGAGCCCGGCAGCTTGATCGAAGCACATTGAACCGAGAGGGCTGCTCTTTGCACCCCTTTTATACGAAGAGGGGACAAAAGAACAGGGGGGACAAGGAGTGAGGATTGGAACCTCACCCCATTGCACTGTCCCGACGTTGTGAGGGGTTATTCTGTGGTGCAGGACGACCTCTCTGTGGAAGAGGAAGTGGTGTCGGTCCCTCGAGGTGCCTTGTTTGCTCAATAGATCTGGGGCACCTCACCAAAGGCGGCATTGGTGGCACTCGCCGGGTTTTAGTAGGTAGAGCTGCGTCCACCTTATCACCTTTCGGGTGCAGCGAGTCCCACATACCCGCCTGGGGGATGCCTCAGAGCATTTCGAGGCGTAAAAAAAGGATGATAGAAGGATGGTAAGAAACAGTACCTACACGCGTGACATATAGCGCATGCGTGATTGTGGTTTGGTCTAATTTATACTAAGTGGACTCAACTGCATGTCGGTGAATAACTCATTTTGAATACTTGCGTTTTGTTTATAGAGTTGCAGTTCATAGTTTTACCCAGCACTGAGTAGGTTAGGTATTAAATTGGACTTACTGGTGACTCCGCCTTTGTAGATGATAATGATGCTCTATGATAGTGATCATACGTGATGGTGGTCCTTCACCCAAGCCAAATAATACCATAGGTACCACCATGTAGATTGTTTCTCTCGTCAAACAGATTTGGGTTTCGGAGAGAAGGGCAGGCAGTGTAAGGCAGTGTAATTACTGGCACCGAGACTTAACATCTTATGTCTCAGGATAGGCAACACATAAATGTCTGGGCTAGTTCCAGGTAAACTTGTTCATGTTCATGGGCGACGTTGACCATCAGGCGGCAAGTTTACCTACCCAAGTAACACAAAAGTCAAAAAATATACAATATTGTCTGCAGCAAATTGCAAAAGCTGGCAAATTATTCTCCGAGCGAATTAGATATTACGAGCGTTTAACAATAGAACACTTTGAATAACATGATAACATGTCAATTTTGTCAGTAATATAGGTAGGTATATGGGGACATAATACATAGGCTGCACTAAAAGTATCGGGAATGGAATATTTCCACTGTTCCTGTCATATTAAAATCTTTTTAATTGAAAACTCCTTGGTTTTAAAAATTGAATACCATTTATTTATTTTAAAAAAAATCTCGGTCTTGTCAAACTTTTTTAGTCGTTGAGAAAATGGAATTGACTCGAGAAAATTCTAGAGCGATGATTTATTATGACTTTCGAAGTGGTTTAACACAAAAACAGTGTGTTGACCGGATGATTTCTGCATTTGGTGATGAAGCCCCATCCAAAACCACAATTTATCGCTGGTTTGCTGAATTTCAACGTGAACGTGTCAAGCTCAGTGATGATCCCCGTCAAGGTCGTCCAAAAACTGCAGTCACCCAAGAAAACATTGATGCTGTGCGTAAGCTGATTGAGGAAGATCGACATGTGACATACCGCGAAATTCAGGCAACTTTAGACATTGGCATGAGTCAAATACAAATAATCTTGCATGAACAATTAGGTGTAAAAAAGTTGTTTTCCCGATGGATACCGCATTTGCTCTGTAAAGAGCAAAAAGCGGCTCGCGTTACTTGGTGCGTCAGAACTCTCGAAAGATTCCACGCAGGATCCTCAAATGCTGTATACAAGATCGTATCAGGTGACGAATCCTGGATATACGCGTACGAACCCGAAACAAAAAACCGGTTACGAGTTTGGCTGTTCAAAAATGAGTTAAGGCCAACAAAAATTGTTCGTTCACGGAGTGTGCAAAAAAATTGGTGGCCACGTTTGTCTCCAAAACCGGCCATGTTGCGACTATTCCTCTTGAGGGACAAAGAACGGTTAATGCAGAATGGTATGCTAGCATTTGTTTGCCACAGGTCGTTTCTGAACTCCGTAAAGAGAACTGCAACCGCCGCATCATCCTCCATCTTGACAATGCGAGTTCTCACACCGCGCACAGAACAAAAGAGTTTTTAGAGCAAGAAAACATAGAATTATTAGACCATCCGCCGTACAGCCCCGACCTAAGCCCTAATGATTTATTTCTATACTTTCCCTAAAATAAAGAATAAATGTTGTGTCACTTCCTTGATTCCCGAAATTTTCAGTGCCGCCCTCGTAAAGTTTGTCTCAAATCACAATGGATTTGCAAAAATATCCAAAGTATATTGAATATATGATATTCATGATGTAAGAGCATGTTTTGATACATTACGAAAGAAAAAAGGTTATATATATTTAAATACATATTATGTTGTCACAGTGGGGGTAATGCGAACAAAACTGAGACAGCTGTAAATTAGTGGCGCTGATTCAAAAGATCCATTTTCTTCGTTTACATTGAATAACGTTCAAACTTGATTTTAATTGTAGTGGTAACTTCACTGTTTAATTAGGAAATTCTTATAACATTACTCACGTTTTCTCAGTAAGCAATTAAGATGGTATCACGTTAGTACAAGATATTAATTACGACTATTATCACCTCATTGTGTCAACCATGTCAACAACGGTTATGAAGATCAAATGCCAAACATACGTGCCCTACGCATGTTTAACACATAAATAAAGACAAATGCTAAAACCCTAGAAAGGGAAAGGAAAAGAAAGGTTCTCTTCACCGGTAAACCTTAAAAGATTTAACAATGGGAGGGAAGCGCTGTGCCGCGCTCCCGTCTGCATCGGTACCACCATCTTGCTTGTTTCTCCCGTCAAACAGCTTTGCTGTGTTTCGGAAAGAAAGGCAAGACATGTAGTGTAATAATTACTGGCTTACTGGCTCCGAGAGTGTAATTACCGGATCTTATATCTCAGGAAAAGGCATTTTATATCCCAGGATAGGCACACATGAATGAATTGGCTGGGCTAGTTCCAGATAAAAATGTTCATAAGCGACGTCGACCACTTACCATCAGGTGGCACATCTGCCAGTTTGTCATCTAACTAACATGAAAAAGGTTAATAAAAAACAAGTACTTAAATGTTTTTATTATTTTCCTTGCCGCCAGATGCAGGCAACACATGACATGGAGTCCTGTATCCAGAAAAGGACATGTATCGGCTGAGACGGCGACGACGAAACATTGCATTATTTTTAATAAAGTACACTGGTATCTTCGGTGGAAGTACTGGTTTGCCGAAGATTTTGCGTTTGTGTATGTACCATTCCATTTTTTTACTAAATAAAAAATATAATACAGAAGAGATCAAAGATTTTAATAGCAAAAAATCACAAAGGGTTTAAACGAGTACTAAACTTAAGTCCGTCGTAGTGCGGTCGCAGACTTCACGGTTGGCGGGGGGCAACCCCCCACTTTTACAAACCAAAAGTGAGTCAAATGGACTCACACTAATCCGATGTAGCATTAGGGTCTTTAGGCCGTTAGCATAGATTATTTTGAAAAAAAAAACTTAAGTGTACACCATCTTAAACTTAATTAATAACAACAAATTTTTCGCTAGGTACGCGCTAAAGGATAAACTTAGGAGCTAGGTGACTATTTTCTATAAAGTGTTTTTTTTAAATATAGTTTTATGTTTGTAATGTTTAATATTTAGGTGTTAATTTGTGTCGTAGTTCAGGAGGTTGTTTATAAACCGAGATACAAGATATTCAGTCGTACGCTGTCCGTACACATTGTTTGCACTCAATGAACTCAATTGATTTCTCGAGATAGCTCATCACAATTGACACGAAACATAAGAATTAGCTCTGAAAAATTACTAGTATTAGTACTATAATTCCGAACGCGTCCACTTTCTATTAGGTAACGTTACGTCCAATTAGGCTCTATCTCTAGGAACATAATAAAGGTTTTTATAAATAATTAATCAGTGGCTAGACTTGTCTTAAGTCTCTCTTTAAGAATGAGCCACTTCATCAAATTACATTTACAGAGGTAGATTTTAATTTAGCTATCTATTTTTTTCTATCTTATAATATTGCACGCTCTTAGAACCTCTTCTATGGCATCCCGCGGGGGAGTGGGTCTTCCCACGCTGGTATACAGTGGGACTCGCTGCGCCCGAAAGGTAGTAAGTGGATACAGCTCTACCCACTAAAACCCGGCGAGTGCCACCAATGCTCTTTTGTCCCGTCTTCTAATAAGAGTACAAAGAGCAGCTCCCTCGGTTCAGTTTGCTTCGCCCAAGGTGCTGGGTTCACCTTAAGCTACTGAGCCCCACCATCACGACAAGGCTTGAATATTAATAAAAGTAAAACGAGAAATATCCAAAAAAATTACATTAAACTCTTTCATTTTACATTCATTAAACATTTGTTTACATTAAAAACTTTCAGCCAGTTCAAATCAATACGATATTAAAATAAGGTTTATTATTAATTTGAAGTGGTAAGATATAAAAATCTACACGTGTATCTATTTGAAATTCATCAATATCATATCATAAATAATAATAAAATGATAAGGGTAAAATGAGTAGGTACTATTCCACTTAAAATAAAGAAAGTAAATCCTTTCTACTTATAAATGTATGGGAAAGTTTAATGTAAAATTTTTGGATATTTCTCGTTTTACTTTTATTAAATTACTATTGTCATTTTACTCATTAGGTAAAGTACTTTCGAAATCAGTTTAAAGTTTTTTGATATCTGCAATAGTTACGGAATAATCGCCTGTGCACACTTAACGATTACACCCGGTATATCTTTTCTTATAATGAAGAACAACACTGGCTTTTCTAACCAGTAGTCAGTCACAGCAAAATCATTAATATATTTGATAAAAAAATATGAATATATTTAATTATAAAATGCATAAATAATTGAAATATTACATGAAAACTTTAATTATTGAAAGCAACTTTACCGGATAACGAATATAAATCTACGAAATATGTATCAGAGATATAGATTACAAAAAGACTGCCTTTTCAAGGATGCAGGATTCGAAGGAGCAACCACTCAAGTAGCATTCCCGTACCTCCACACGCCGTGTTATTAACGGGTAGTTATATGGCAGATACCATCTGATGGTGTCTAACTTTGGTTATTCTTGAGAAATAAAAGATTTTTATTATTTATTTTTTTATCTGCCATCTGGTTCAGACACAAAATATTTTGTGGTTCAGATATGTTAAAAATATTTAATTGCCTGAAACTACTTTGCCAAAGACGCAAGCAAAGCTACGAGCTACATTCACGAATATACAGGATAATAAATACGACGGCCTCTGTGGCTCAGTGGTAAGCAGGGGTGGTCAACTTTGACATTATTTGAGACCTATTTGGGGATTGTTCAGTGCTGCTAGCCTATAAATAAAAATGGGTCTTTCATAATCAAAAACTTCAAAAAGCTGAAGAGTTACTATAAGTAAAAATATTTAACTATTACTATAAGTTTTAAAACATTAATTATTGAGCATTTTGTGTTTAAAAAGTAAATAAACTTAAAATAAAATATATATAGTGAAAAATTTTATATTCATTTTATGCAATGGTAACATTACTACAATTGAAGTTTAGTCTGTGTTGAAGTTTTAACTTGGAATTATAAAGGCTGCTTTGTTTTTTTTTCATTTAGGTTTTCATAGTTTTAAATATAAATTAGAGATGTTGAATATAACTATCAACCAATAAATTTAACTAATATTTAAAATCAACCATTATATTCAATAAACAAAATAACATTACTATCGAATAAATATATCATATTAATTTCAACCGTCTCAACCTGGGTTGATGAATCAACCACGAATACGTATACGTATACGTATACAAGAATACGTAGTATTCTCTATATAGTTTGTGGAATCAACTATATTGAATGCTTGGAAATTTTACCTTTAACGTCTTTTAAATATGGAACTTTTTCGTACGTTCACATAATATTATATCACCGGACTGAAGTTGCCTACATTGACATTCTATTGTCGCCCTTATTTTAATCAGAATAGTGTTGGAATTGATAATTTCTTGTATGCAATATTTTTATTCGAAACAAAGTGTAGTGATATTTTAAACAATTAACTATTAAGGGGGCTTAGGCGGTCAGCGAAAATTCAGATTTCGTGCCGTGAGGTGTGGGGGACGGTCCGTGTGCGCGGGGGACACGCACGAGCCCCGCGCTAGCCCCGCGCGAGGGGTAATCACTAATCAGTGTACTGTGTAGGTCACCGAACTTAATAATATCAAGCGATCCTATTTCGTTGTATTTTGAATGATAACCATTACATAATGTTTAGCCCTTTCGCTATGTATACCGTATAACCTATTTTTTATATATATTAAAATGTATATTATTATATATAATTATTATTTAAATAGCTATGTTGTTTGTGTAATCTATACAGATAAATAAAATTGGAGTGTCTGTTTGTAATATCAAAATAACCGCTTTTTATTGAATGCATATGGATGTTTACACGGGACATATTATACCCAAAAATTGTGTTTTATTACAATTTTTCTTTGTCTGTCCGTCTGTCTGTCTGTTTGTTCCGGCTAATCTCTGAAACGGCTGGCCCGATTTTGATGGGACTTTCACTGACAGATAGTTGATGTTAGGTATGTTGTTTGATATAAGGAGTAACTTAGGCTAAAAATTGGTGTTCAGTGAGAGAGGCCTATCACCAGCCATGGGTGGATCAATTCTGCTACTGATATGTATAATATCATCATTATCATGTAATGTAGTGGCATGAGATCGGCCGTCTTGGTGTTCAGTGAGAGAGGCCTATCACCAGCCATGGGTGGATCAATTCTGCTACTGATATATATAATATCATCATTATCATGTAATGTAGTGGCATGAGATCGGCCGTCTTGGTGTTCAGTGAGAGAGACCTATCACCAGCCATGGGTGGATCAATTCTGCTACTGATATATATAATATCATCATTATCATGTAATGTAGTGGCATGAGATCGGCCGTCTTGGTGTTCAGTGAGAGAGGCCTATCACCAGCCATGGGTGGATCAATAATTCTGCTACTGATATATATAATATCATCATTATCATGTAATGTAGTGGCATGAGATCGGCCGTCTTGGTGTTCAGTGAGAGAGACCTATCACCAGCCATGGGTGGATCAATTCTGCTACTGATATATATAATATCATCATTATCATGTAATGTAGTGGCATGAGATCGGCCGTCTTGGTGTTCAGTGAGAGAGGCCTATCACCAGCCATGGGTGGATCAATAATTCTGCTACTGATATATATAATATCATCATTATCATGTAATGTAGTGGCATGAGATCGGCCGTCTTGGTGTTCAGTGAGAGAGGCCTATCACCAGCCATGGGTGGATCAATTCTGCTACTGATATAATATATAATATCATCATTATCATGTAATGTAGTGGCATGAGATCGGCCGTCTTGGTGTTCAGTGAGAGAGGCCTATCACCAGCCATGGGTGGATCAACTCTGCTACTGATATATATAATATCATCATTATCATGTAATGTAGTCGCATGAGATCGGCCGCCTTGGTGTTCAGTGAGAGAGACCTATCACCAGCCATGGGTGGATCAATTCTGCTACTGATATATATAATATCATCATTATCATGTAATGTAGTGGCATGAGATCGGCCGTCTTGGTGTTCAGTGAGAGAGGCCTATCACCAGCCATGGGTGGACCAATTCTGCTACTGATATATATAATATCATCATTATCATGTAATGTAGTGGCATGAGATCGGCCGTCTTGGTGTTCAGTGAGAGAGGCCTATCACCAGCCATGGGTGGGTCAATTCTGCTACTGATATATATAATATCATCATTATCATGTAATGTAGTGGCATGAGATCGGCCGTCTTGGTGTTCAGTGAGAGAGACCTATCACCAACCATGGGTGGATCAATTCTGCTACTGATATATATAATATCATCATTATCATGTAATGTAGTGGCATGAGATCGGCCGTCTTGGTGTTCAGTGAGAGAGGCCTATCACCAGCCGTAGGTGGATCAATTCTGCTACTGATATATATATATATATATATATATATATATATATATATATATATATATAATATCATCATTATCATGTAATGTAGTGGCATGAGATCGGCCGTCTTAGTGTTCAGTGAGAGAGGCCTATCACCAGCCATGAGTGGATCAATTCTGCTACTGATATATATAATATCATCATTATCATGTAATGTAGTGGCATGAGATCGGCCGTCTTGGTGTTCAGTGAGAGAGTCCCATCACCAGCCAAGGGTGGATCAATTCTGCTACTGATATATATAATATCATCATTATCATGTAATGTAGTGGCATGAGATCCGCCGTCTTGGTGTTCAGTGAGAGAGGCCTATCACCAGCCATGGGTGGATCATGATATATCATCGGTAGTCGGTACAGCAGTATTTGAATTGATGATGATTAGTTTTGTAGCCTAAGTTCCTCCTTGTAATATCAGTTATCTGCCAGTGAAAATCCCGTCAAAATCGGTCCAGCCGTTTCTGAGATTAGCCAAACTTCCGGCTAAGTAAGATAAACAGACAGATTTTAAAAATGGTTTTCGATGTAAGTACCGAACAAATAAAATCTATGGACTCTTTTTACACCACGTCAATCTGGTCACGTGGTAAATCCTCGAAGAACTTGTATTACGGATACCAGACAACGGAAATATTATATTTAATACTTTTATACTATACATGTATATATAAGTTTTTTATTATATGTATAATACACATCCATGACAGGAACACAGAAAAAATTTTGTTCCCTGGCGGGATTTGAACCCGCTAACCTCGGGCTTGAGCGCCAACGTGCTAACTATTGAGCCACAGAGGTCGTCATATTTAGTGAAAAGTTTGAAATTACTCGTATAATACGATACAGACACTTCAATTTTATTTATAATTAAATAATATATTTGTATAGTTTTAATATTTTTTTTCAAATTCAAAAAAAACTAGAACTAATCTTTTCAAATAGTATGTATTCTATAACAATTTATAGTATTTACTCCACACACCACTCTTCACGTTCGTATCTAAGTAAATTATGTAAGTATTTCATCATCATCATCAGCCCTTATCCTTCCACCGCTGAATATAGGCCTCCTTCAATGAACGCAAAGTCCGGCACATGTAAGTATTTACAATTTAAAAATTACTAAAATCCATTACCATACCATATATTGTGATATTTAGCTAAACATTATTTTGTAAAGACAGACAAGTAGGAAGTCAATATCGATAGCGACTTTCTTTTATTTCCCAAGGTAATATTAGTTTGTTTACTCTTGCTTTGGACTCGTAACTTTCGCGGGTTCCGCGTGACGAGCGACACAACCCCCGCGTGCGAATGCCGAAGCGGTACTGGGTCTCACAGGTGATGCCTGGCCCGAGGTCCGTGGTTAACTGGTTAGTATGGAAACTTCGAATTTTTATCAAAAAGTTAATATTTTTTTTTAGTTTTTGGAAATCTAAAACTGTCAACACATCGTCAGGGTAAAAACCTATGTGTTTGTGATTTGAATGAATGAATAAAAGAATGATTATTGTAAAACACGGTCGTAATATTCATTTATATGAAATTTTAGAGGTTACTTCAGATTTTTTTTCTATCGAGCAAAATTTTTCCAATCGTGTTTTGAAAACTATCATCACCTCATACATACATTCTGTAATACATATTAGAAATTTCAGTGCCAGAAATCTTCAAGTTGTTAAATAGCAGCTAATAGAAAACAGCTAATTTTGCCGTTTTCACCTACCAAGGGCCCTTAACTAATAACTATAGCTGTGCGCTATGCGAATTGCGAACTCGTTTAGTTGATTTTTTACACTCTCATAAGTGCGTAGTGCGTATTGCGATTAGTAAATGACTTTTTAGTGTTTAGTTTTATTTAATAGTCGTTCGAAGTTGTTGTTTGTTGTTTTATTTAAAAGAAGATTAGTATGTATTATATTATAATTTATTTAAAGAAGTTCAGTTATTAAGATGTAAAGACGGAATGATGAATTCAATATTTGACAATTTTGATAAGTGTAATTAGTATACCTATTGATAAGTGATAAGTATTGTACTTTTAATCTACTACAAATACCTAATAATTTGAAAACGCAATTGGTAAATAATATAGGGATAATTATTGTACGAGTCGTACATATAATATTATAATATCAGCTATGGTGCAGATTCAGATAAAAAAGAAACAAAAAAACACAAAAAATCTAAAACATTTCAACTGCTTGCATTAATGTAATAATATAACACTAGCTAGAAAGTCCTAAGCCAGTTCTAGTGTGAAGGAAAGTTCATTGAATTTAACATATTAAAGATTAAGTATAGATGTTAATTATAGGTAGGTATAACCTATTAACATCTATACTTAATCTTTATTATATCATGCTACAATAGAATAAAATATTCAACTTCATTAACATCAATCAATAACCAAATCGTTTACTTGACATTTGACAAATAATATTAACTAATATATTTTTCAACCAATAAAAATATCGATATTTATTTTTAACAATTAACCGTTAACTGATATAAAATTTCAACGAATATTGACATCTCTAATATAAATGTAATTACTGTCGTTTTTTTGAAGTTTTTCTGCTTTTGCGTTGAGTTGAGCCAGTCATCTCCGTAATCATGTGAAGTGAGAGTGTTATAGGACTTTTAATGACAAAGACAATAATTACGTGTGATTTTACTAATTAGGGGTAATATCAATAAAACTATTATTATGAAGGAAGCAGTTGGAAATTTTAACGTATAAAAATTATTAGGGTTGTATATTATTGTTTCTAGAAATAGTAAATGTTAACTGAGGTGAATAAAAAATTTGCACAAAATTTTAATTGTTTTATTTAATGTGATTTCATGAATAATTTGGCTTTTGAATTGATTCAGGGCACTTATAAGATCTGTTTATGGAAGTGTCAATATCAATTCTGAAGCCAAAATAGGTATATTCTATTTTGAATAAAAAAACATGCTAATCAGGGTTATTTAAAATTACCGCTCAAACAGTTTCTGTGGGACTAACAGAGATGGCAGCTGTGTCCTGTCCTAATTTTTTTTGTATGAAGTTGACCTTCCCGCTAGGGTAATATTGTTCTGTGGTGGTAAGCGCGTTGGCGCTCAAGCCGGAGGTTGCGGGTTCGAATCCCGCCAAGGAACAAAAATATTTTCTGTGTTCCTGGGTCATGGATGTGTATTAAATATGTATATTATATAATAAAAATCTTAAATATATGTATAGTATAAAAGTATTAAATATATTTCCGTTGTCTGGTACCCGTAACACAAGTTCTTCGAGAACTTAGCACGGGGCCAGATTGACGTTTTATTATTATTATAATTTTAGGGAGTATCAGAACACATTGCAATTCAGTCAGACCAAAATATATGAATCGTAAAATGTGTGAATCAGCATTGAATATGTTTTAGATATTTTCATGTTTCTCTTATTTGAATTATCTGCTTTTTGTGATAGTCTATTTTGTCTATTTTGTGTATGTTGATAAAAGATTATTATTTGTATATTTTTTCTTTATAAGCCAAAATAGTCGCTTGACAAAATCTATACTTATAATAAAACTGTAGAAGTGTAAATTCTTTACATTGAAAATAATTAAAAAATTATAGTTTAAAAAAACTAAAAAACACGCTTTAATAGCAAACCCAATAAAAAATTTAAAAAAAATTTTAATAGATGAATTAAATGGGTTAACAAAATTACTTATTGTAAAAAAGCGTGGTGCTTGTAACTAAGTTTTTAAATTAACTTCACTTTTTAGAAATAGATAACGATGAAATATTTTTAATAATGAATATTGAGCACCTCACGCTTTTTTACAATAAGTAATTTTGTTAACCCATTTAATTCATCTATTAAAAATTATTTTCAATTTTTTTGTTGGGTTTGCTATTAAAGCGTGTTTTTTAGTTTTTTTAAACTATAATTTATTTTCTACTTTTTAGTGTCGATTTTTTTAATTAAAGATTTTATTAATTTAAAGTACTCAACTATTAACAATCACTTTAGAAATGAGTGAGAGACTAAAAACAACACAAGTGATGTAGGTAACTTGCGCGCCTTATGCCTTCCTAGCATGTGCTATCCTGATTATCCTTATCAGGATATTGGAATAATTTTATCAAATTATTGTATTGTCATCGGTCCTCGATAAATCTACAGTTTGAACTAAATCTGGTCGTTAGAAGTGGGTCAAAATCATGTTCAAAGATTCTATTACATACATAGATACATAGATACAACCCAAGCTAATAATAAAAGCGTGGTAAAAAAGCGTGGTAAAAAGCGTGGTAATAAAAATAAATAGCAGGAGGTGTTACTAGATCGATAACCAACCCAAAAATGTCTTTAGAAAAATTTTTGTCTGTCTGTTTGTTCAAGCATCACGCAATTTCGGTTTCTTTCGGCCGGTTCGATTCCGATGAAACTTGGTATGATTATACTTTACTTTACTTACTACTTATCCCGTACTTTTTATCCCGGACAAGTATTCACATTAAAAACAAACTTATTTTTGAGGTTCGATCCCTATACAATATGGTTACTGTACCAACATATATAATAAGTTTGTCGTACGTTACGTCAACCGCAGTGGAGTTTATGCTGTAACAATAGGGCCGAAGGTCCAACTTGGCTTAAAGCAATTGGCGGGGGCTGGGGATCTCAGGCCGCGCGTATAGCATCATACATTTTTGACTGTTATTGCGTATGGACGTGTCAAGCGGGGAGTGTTCCTTCATAATAATTATTCTTAAAGACATTTTAGAAATTGTATGCTTGCAACCATGCTTTTCAGCGCGCACTTTTGCATTTCCTTTAATTTTTATTAAGTACAGTTTAGAGCACTTACTTATAAAATTTATTATAAGGTGTAGGAATAGATTTTAAAGTTAACAAAATAAAGTATAGGTTATTTAAGACTGTTTAGCTGAAGTGGGCGCAGACCTGTCGCTTTCTGCGGTCATCCGAGCGATGACTGACAGTGAGAGCGCATGTAGTTATATCGCAGAAGGGGGAGAAGCGGGAGAGAGAGCTTTCTTGCGCCTCTTCCCGCAAGAGAGCATGGCGGCGACAGGCGGTTGCACCGCCGCGAGGAACCTGTGCGTGGCCTATCGGGGGATCTGCCGGGTCCGGGCTATAAGGCACCCTTAGGTATATGTTCAGGGTGCCTTAAGCGGAGTAGGAGGAGGAGATGTCACCCCCCTGCCTCCAGAGGAGAGTGCCAGATGGCACACCGTTGTGGCCCGGTGCGGACGTCCACAGCTCTCGCGCCGGATCACCCAGACGATGAGGAGAACCCGTTGGGGTTGAGTTGGTAGAGTCTGCGTCCACCTTACCACCTTCTCGGGCGCAGAGAGTCCTACATAACCCCCGGGACCCCCCCGTATCCAGTGGTATGCATAGACGCACTCCCCAGGCAAAAAAAAGATAGGATTATTCATTCGTGTATTATGTTTTAGTAGATATTTGTTTAACGTAGGTTCGTAGGCATTATTATTTTAATTTTATTTAGTTTTTAAAAATTATCTTTGGTATAGGTATTAGTTAATTATTAATTTATAATTCAATAAAGGTAATAGGTAAAGTTGGTTAGTTATTAATTTTCATTCTCTAGATTAGGCGCTACATGATTATTTTTCTATAAGGGTAGTTTTAAAGAATTCTATATTTAAAATACGGTTATAACACGATGCCTTCCAGAAAGAATACTTCTCTTTCTGCTACATCGAAATACGCTAAGCGAATGAGATTAGTTAGATCACAAGAATCTGCTGAGGAGCGAGAGTCCCGGTTAAACCGCATGCGATAGAGCATTACTGAAACAAGAGCACGCGAAAGCAGCGCCCATCGGGAAGTAGAAAAATGATCGTCATCGGTCCGGATACGTCCGTAAATAAAAATTAACGCGCGCGAAGCTGCGGGCAACAGCTAGTGCTTAGATAAAATTGGTCAAGGGATAGCATAATATATAAAATAAAGTACAAAGGTAAGGTATAGGAATTTTAAAAGCGTTACCTGATAAACGTTTAGCCTTTTAGGTTTTTTTAAGCGAAGCCTAAATAATTAGTCTTATGAAAATGGTCAAAAATAATTCCAAATGTTTGCTCTCTTTGCATGAAACTGCGGCATGTAAAGATTGCAAACATTTGGTGGTGACTTTATAATTTTTTTTTATAAAACTATCAGAAAAATCTCAATGTTTACAATACTTAAATGATTACATTTAATGTCGATTGGTATTTGATTGAACAAATTATGTTCTTGTAATAAATTCTTCAGGCCAGCCGGTCAGGATCGAACCCAGACCTCTCACCCAAGAGGCGGGGTCCATACCCACTAGAGTCTCGTGGGTACGGGTGAGTGAATGCACTAGTTTTTCTAAAATTTCTCCTTGCACCGAAATATGAGAACACCGCTTTCTCACCGGTGAAGAAAAATATCGTGAGGAAACCCGCATGCCTGATGAAATTAAAAATCTTTGAAGGTGTGTAACGTTTACCAACCGGCATTGTGACAGCGCATCGGTGAACTATGGCCTAACACCTTCCTCACCTGATTTCGAGGAAACCCGTGACCAACAGTGGGGCATATAAGGGTGGATGATGATGATGAATAACTTTTTTAAGTAAGCTTAAAAATGTAAACTGTAAAAGTAGACTTTTATCTAAATTTCGTAAACAAAACTTCAAAGTTCAAACAAAAAGTAACAATAATTACTAAGGTTATTTTTAAATATAATCTTTTATTATATAACTAAGTTTAACTATATTAGAAAAAATAACTAAATATGACATGACTGTACTGGCATCCGAATTACACGACATGGTAAAAAATAAATGTGTTAAGGTGCTTGCACACATCCGCACCGTCCTCGCGTGCGCGTGCCGTTCTACAAACTTGTGTCCGTACCTATTTGAAAATAACGCGCCGAATTTTTACTAGACATTTGGTCACAAATTATTGTCAGTTTCACAATCCGGACAAAGTTATGAAAATCGATAACATTCGGCTTACATTGGATTTATGCGGATTTATACGGTGCGGATATATGCGTAATTGCTTAATTAATAAAGTATTATTAATAATAAAACGCGGGATATTCGAGACAAACACGTGAACAGCTTAAGAGTAAAACTTGCAATACTAAACATAGAATAAAAGCGCCTAGAAGCTGAGTTGGTATATGATATGACGCTTATACTTTCAGTTAGTACTTAGTAGCAATAGCATTATATTTCCCATAGTCATATAGCCTTGTGCTAAAAACTCAAGTTAAAGGTGAAAGGGCAGATAACAAGTAGCCATAAAGCATAATAAACTGATTTTTTAACAAAATATGTGAACGTTATTTGTGCGATATGTGATGAGCAAGAACTAGGGTAGTAGACTCTCTAATTATAGCATAGCAAAAACTATTTCTTCCGCTAAACGATGTTTATACGGAATTTTATTTATACAATGTTATTTACTTTACAATGACTTACGTACTGACTTATAAGCTTTGATTTATAAAATATATGTATAAAATACCTTACTGTGTCATCTATATTAAATCTGGAATAATCGGTATATAATATATATTGTAAACTACCCTATTTTTTGACGTTTGTTTTTTTAAAATATACACATCATATTAATTGATGACTTATGTGTTTTAATAAGTTTCTCTACTTGACGGGATATTTTGTTGGTTATTATTATACCCTAACATAGCAAACTATATTTCTGGGCGTTATTATTCTATGCTAACAATTTTAGAAACATCAACATAGTTAAACTTTGAGTGACATTAGGCGTAATTATATTTATTGATCACTTTTCAAAAACACGTCTGCTACATTTATTGCTCCCGACGCTTAACGCCTGACAGAGGAAACGTTGGTCAGCTACCAAAACGTCTGTTTCAAGTACACGGTTGCCAACAAGCCATTGTGCCGTCGTATTACAGCAGTGAAGACGTGTCACCGAAGCTTATTTGTCAAATATACTTTATCAAAACAAACGTCATTTTTGTTAGTATCTAAGGTGTGTAATGAAACGCGTGATACGATTCACAGCGACTTACGTACTCGGGATTTCCAACCGCCGTCTACATGGTTGGAAGCAAACGAGACGCCCTTTATTTGCCCTTGGTAGGTAGGCTGGTCTCATGACCAATGACGTTGGAAAGTCAAGTGAAATTTGGTGGCAAACCACTACACGGTTGGAAACGAACAAGGTCTTCTCTGTCAGGCGTAGGTTGGAGACCGTGTAGCAGGCATTTAATAGAACTAAGTCTTATTCATAAAAAACATCACAAAAGTCCGACGTCAGATTTAGACACTACTGTTACGAGGTCCGTGATTAATGGTGTATAATATATTCCAAAATAGGATTTATCACGATCACTAGATAGATCTTTACACTTAATCTTAGTTTGTCTAAAAATAGACAAGGCTCCGATATAACAATGGCAGCCCTTTTAAAAGTTAATAATATTGTGTTTGATATAGGGGAATAAGTATTTTCAGACAATTATTTTAATAATGCATACAACTTTACAGATGATAAAAATGCTGGCAGTTAGATATTTAAAACGCCACACAAAACTGCCATTTACTCTCGCGGTTCTTTCTCGCGTTTTAAATTCAATAAAATATAAAATTGCCTGAATACATTTTTCGATTTCACTTTGCGTTGTCATAAAATACTTGAACGAACCTATTAACGCATTGTACGAGACATACGCTAGAGAGGGCATAACTTGGCATCTCTTTTTAACTCTATACGTAAAAGCGAGATAGTTGTTGTCTGCTGTGACACAAAACGCCAGCGTTGTTTAATTTACACGTAGTCTACGAATAAATAATAAGTCAGGAAGTCTAACTCAGAACAAATGACACATAAAAAGTGGGCCTACTTCCTACAAATAAATAATAAGTCAGGAAGTCTAACTCAGAACAAATGACACATAAAAAGTGGGCCTACTTCAAACGAAAACGACGTATGATTTAAAATACCAATCACTTTCCATTCAGAATAAATGCAGGTATTGGTCGGCACGCATGCTGCAATGTCTTCTATGACAGTTGAGTGATAGCTGCGTGGACGATTTCATGCAATAAGTGAACCAAGTCAATAATAAAACAATATTATTTAATATTTTACAATGATTTCTTTCGGCCGAGTCCACCGACGCGCCACAATCGTAACATACTGTTACTGACTCCCTGTGGGCCGTCCGGCACAGGTACTCACCAAAGCAGCATGCCTCGTAAGCACCTGTGTCAGACGGAAGGTGAGGGGGTTTGTGCTTATGGCGCATCCAACACTCGAGGACTGAATGCAAAGCAACCGTTAGGCTTTTGTCATACGACTGCCGTGCCGGGTCCTCCCCCCACCTCCGTATTAATGCTCCTGTCCTAGTCGGCGAACCCGTAGGATCTAGTAAAACGAAAGGTTCTCGCCGGGAGCCCTCCTAACCAAGACATACGAATGCGTCTCGGGAAGGACCTCCACCACAAATTCCCACGGGGGGTCACCGGCTAGGTCAGTGGCCCTAGTGACCCACGATACTGTTCGGTACCAGCTGGGCCTTATCCCACGCGGTAAGGTGACCCGCCCAAATGGATGCACCATACATCGCCATACTCCGGAGTATAGCTGCCTGCAGGCGGCGCTGGTTTCTTCGAGGTTCGGGAGGAGTCTGCCCAGCGCACTTGCCGCCTTCACGACCTTCAATTCCAATATTGACAAATGTCCCGAATATTGGCCGAAGGTCCACCCACCGTCTCCGTCCCTTGATCTGGGGGCTCATCCTGACCCTCCCCCCTCGGATCTGGAGGGTAGCTCCCGGAGGTTGTCCTTTACGGCCGGTCCCGCGGAAGAGAAGGACTTTGGTCTTCTCAACTCTGACCCGAAGCCCTAACCTCTCTTTGCGGCTGATCACGAGGTCGAGCCCGACTTTGGCCAGCCGCACCGCCTAGCTCCTTATAGGCTCTTCCCCGGGATACTCTTGTCTTTCAAGCTTAATTGCAGCTAACTACTTATTTTGCCGAATTGGATCGGCTGTGATACTAAAAGAAAACAAAGCAAGCAAAATGCACAATCATTTTTAAAATGAGGTATTTTAAAAATGGTTGTGCATTTTGCTTGCTTTGTTTTCTTTTAGTTTTCTATTTTAATCAAAAATTAAAAAAAAATCTTTTAGTTTAATTATATCGATATACATTTAAATAATGATAAAAATATAAACATATAAGGTATATTATACATTTCATGAAGAAAAAATAAAATACCTTCTACATTGGTTTAAATATTGACTGACTTCATTTTGCATAGTATTGACCAGCTCGGTTTGCTTATTACATTAACGTATTTGAATATAATATAATTTTACTACTATTTACTAGTAAGAAGTAATCCCTGGAGGTTTTGATTTTGTATGGCTCCTGCACCACTTCACTACAAATTATGGCATGATGATTAACAGCTGCAATTCATAATGAAAAAACGAAAACGTATGCTTAAGTTTGACGTGTGTTCGCTTGCAAGAAAAATGTCCGACTGATGACGCGCTGGACACGACTTTTAAGCCCCGCCTACTTGGACACGACTTTTGTTGGGTCATTTTTATAACGCAGTTACATTTCCTGACTTATTATTTATTCGTAGCACGTAGTAATACCTAATTCTTATAGCTAATTTATCATAGATCGTGTTACATACGGCAATTCTTGACTGGATATCGTTAAAACTCGTTTAACATACATTACCGAAACTAAGCGGAACTTATCGCGCACAATAATCTATATAACAAAATTTTAGACATTATACTATTTATTATTCGCGAAAAAGATGGAACTTTTGTACATCTGCTATATGATTAAGATCCATGTGCATATATTGTCTGGAACGTGCAGGAATATATTGTATTATTTATTCATATTATACATTATATAGTCTTAATGAGAAACTTCTATTATTATATCACTTATGGTGTAACAGCATATTCTGTCAGAGAAAAGTACACGGAGACATATTAATATTTTTCTATTAAATATGTATATTAATTTTAATGGAAGTATATGAAAAGACAATGCTTTTTATTGCTAGTACATAATTTTATTGCTATGATTCTCAACGATACTGTCGTATCGTCGATATGTCGTATTAAGGGGGATTCATGTCATTTTATTTTCGTCTTATACAAAGGCAATAAGGCATAATTGAATCAATAATTCACTGTCAATCTTATGATTGAATAACAAATTGCTTTCTATATACTTTTACATATCACTCTTCCGTAAACACATTGCTTTATTGACTATCGGTTATAATCGACTGGATTCGGTTTAGTAAAGCGCTGTCTCTTTCTATCAGCATAAGCCTAACACTAGTCAGCAGTAATATAAATACTTAATATTACGTACATATTATCTATATCTCTGAAGCAAACGTGTGCCTTGCTTGACCACATGAGTAAATAAACGGAACAGAAGCAAAGCTTCATACAACCGCGCGAATCGATTGCACTACTACTAGCGACTGACGCGTGTGTGCGTTAGCACTCGTGGCTCGTCACGTACTAGTAGAAACCGGTCGAAACCGGTTCGACGAGTGTTCGACCGCAGGGATGTGAGTGCACGTGTTAAGTTGCATTTTGTATTTAATATTTTCTTCATTTGGTGGGTATTTCGAATGATTATCATCGTTCTATAATTTTGGTTAATTAAAAGTAAAAAGTGTCTATATGGTATACTGTACTGTGTGTATGAACATTTGTTCATAATATGATTGCTCCATTATTTAATGGAGCAAATAAAAACAAATCATATTCTCCTCGAAGAAACTCGGCGTGCTCAATAGGGCGAAGCAGTATTTCATGCCTTCACACCGCCTTCAATTATACAAGGCGCAGATCCGGCCTCACATGGAATACTGCTCTCACCTCTGGGGTAGGGACTTCAGATTAGAGTCCATTAGGGGCCACTTCAAAATGACGTCAGAACGTCACTTTGAAAAGGCACTGCTTCACCCAAACCCGCTCATCGTAAGCGCAGCAAACTATTCCCCAGATAGCTCCGTTACAATTAGACATAGGTTACCTAAGCATGTTTTAACAGATCCAGCTGACGAAATCTCTCAGCTACTAATGCGCGACGCAAAAGCGCGACGCGAACGTCACAGCATACACAGACACACAGACGATGCTAGGTACACCTGCACACCGCTTGGGCCTCGGGGTCGTAAGCGACGTCGAACCCTACACATGGAAACCACATCGATCCGGATCGATCGCGGAAGCTTAGGTTCGAATCCGATACGAGTAGACTCAAACCCAGACCGCGCAAACAGCGCTAGCACTACGCTACCGCTAGATTGCTTGGGCACCGCGCATGACCCGCCTCTCTCACCAGAGGGAGGGATGAGGGCCGGCCCTCATGATGATAGGTTAAATTCAACCGTAAAAGATTCGTCGACCGTATCGGATTTGACTAGTCCAAATGATACTCTCTCGAGCAGCGCGCGCGATGTACCGCGCCCCCTGCGGGGCGCGGAGGGGGGCGTCCCGCTTTCGAATATTTCTTAAGTGAGCCTCACTTACTGTACCGATTGAGCTTAAAGGCCATCAGGCCGAAAAGTCTAGCCCTTCCGAAAAAAAAACCTCTGGGCTGGAGCGCCCCAATATCAGCTCCTTCCATTTGACCGCATTCAACGCCGGGCGGCTCGAATCGTCGACGACAATGTTATCTCCAATCGGCTTGATTCTTTGGCGCTGCGTAGAGATTTCGGATCGCTCTGTATCTTCTACCGCATCTACCACGGGGAGTGCTCTGAGGAATTGTTCGGACTAATACCTGCAGCAGAATTCCATCACTGGACATCGCGGAAAAACTCCAAATTTCACCCACACCATCTCGATGTCCGGAAATCCACAACATCTCGATTTTTACGGAATTTCCTGCCTCGCACGACTAATATATGGAATCAGCTGCCTCCTACGGTGTTTCCGAACCGATACGACTTAGGGGCCTTCAAGAAAAGAGCATACTCATATCTGAAAGGCCGGCAACGTACCTGCTAGTCCACTGGTGTAGCGGGTGTCTGTGGATGTCGCTCTTCACTTACCATCAGGTGAACCGACTATACGTTTGCAAAAAAAAAAAAATTAACTATCCCAAAGATTATATATATCCCAATAGGTATTAATTTATTTCTACTAATCATTATTACTTTTGTTCACTAAGTTTTTATACCTAAAGTCTAGTTAGGGAAACATTTGACCCGACATTAAATCTTAAATCTTAGCTAAACTTTACAGTAAAAATACAATAAGTATAGGTACAGAATACGTAATTAGGAGACGATTCCTGTTCGGAAAAAAAAAATAGTTATGATAAAAACTGATTATTAAAAGGTACAACATAGATTTCGTAATCTATATCACAATAATAAAAATCGTTGAGTTTGTTTAATTTTATCCACCTGTGACAACCCTACCATAATAGGTAACAATTTTACGCGTTGTTTGGAAACTTAGCCTCTGTTCCGTTTACTTACTCATGTGCCTTGACGAGATCTAAACTAGCGACATCTCAAAGCCAACTATTTAACAACTTATGTGCTAATCCACCAAAACAATAAGGCGCATGAGAGCGATCGCCCGGACCCCGCCTCAGCCCCCGGGCATCCCCGCGCTAGGGGAGCGCAGAGTGAAGGCGATTTTCGGGCGGTCGCTGTCTTACGTCTTATGGTTTTGATGGAGTAGTATGTCGATGTTACTTCGTAAGTGAATCTTGCAACAGAGACAGCTCTATACATTTAAACTAGACGATCGTAACAAATACCTAGTATATTTCTAAACACCGATAATTACGAAACCACTGCCAAACCCTTTACGTGGATCTCAACTTTTCTGATTCTTCAGAAATAACATCGAACAACATTTGGTAACAATCCATCCATTACACCAATTTTGCCAATCCGTTCATTGTTTATATATAATAGTTGATAGGTATGTTTCAGTACAACATGTAAGGATTTTGAGAAATCTACATAAGTAGATGCAATTAATTGCATTGTATATATTCATATCTCATGTACACATCTAAATTCATATCTCGACATTGCTTCAAACGATCCTTTTTTTTCAAATATAAAGCAGTTGTTATTGTAAAATATATCAAAGAATATAATATATTACTATATATAATATAATAATACATTCCAGTCGAGCCGTTTTCCTTACCATCTTGTATCAAATCCATAGATTGCTTTTTTTTTTCTTCATATTATTAAGGCAAAGATCATACAAGGTGAATCCTATTACAGATCGAAAATTCGATATTGGCTTCAGCTGTATGCCAATTATTGCAGATGCAATGTAAACGACATATTGAAAACAATTTGATAATCTAATAACGATGTAAATTCAAACTTGACTAATATGAAACAAGCAACTACGTAATATGTTAAATATAAATTTATTCAGTGACGGAATACGGTTTAAAATTCATGTTCTAAAGGTAAATAAAATAAATACGAGAATTGAAAAAAAAAACCATATATAATACTATATTAACCTTAAATGTATTAGCACTTTAGGAAATACACGCCTTTAATTATTGTAATTGTAATATAAAATAAAAAATCTAGATATACTTAGATATTAGTCAATCAAATCTGCATCATCTGACAGGTCCTGAAAGAGAAATACGAATACTTGTAAAAACATAGGTTGAACAGGTGGCTCTTAGGCCAATAGGGTTGAGTAGTGTTCCTTTTACAAGATGGGATGACGATTTTTTTTTTATGTTAGTTGGATAGGCAAACTGGCAAACGTACCACCTGATGGTAAGTGGTTGACGTCGCCCATGAACATAAACTAGTATACCTGGAACGAGCCCAGACAACTTATTTATGTGTTGCCTATCCTGAGACATAAGATGTTAAGTCTCGGTGCCAGTAATTACACTGCCTGTCTTGCCCTTCTCTCCGAAACACAGCAAAGCTGTTTCACAGGAGAAACAAGCAAAATGGTGGTACCCATGCAGCCGGGAGCGCGGCACAGCGCTTCCCTCCCACCGGTTATAGTCGTGTTTTGAGAATTATTCGAGGAAATTCACCGTGAGCAACGGACACATTATTTTAGGACCCATTTACAACGATAATGTTGATATATAGGAGTAAAATCATTCATTACACCAAACTTTTTTGTTTATCAGTTCATCACATCATTTATCAATGTTCAAAACCACAAAAAAGACAAATGATTTTGAAAGTTTGATAATTTTAAGTTAATAATTTCCCAAACTGTTTTGTTTGTGAGTGATATTTTTTAATTGACTTGTTTAAATAATATATTCATTTTGCTTACCAAATTATCAACAGAGTCATCAAAAGCCATATCATTAATTTCCCGCTCGATCTCCTCCATGTCTAACGAGTCTTTGCGTTTCACGTTTATATCATACTGTTGCTTATTTACCATACTCTCAGGCTCCCTACTTGTAGACATATTCGATGTTTCCCTGAAAAATATATATAAATATGTATATGTTCATTAACGATCTTATTTATATATTTATGTAATATAATTACACTTCTTGATAAGAATATATATAAGATATATAATTTAAGATATTTTCTTTTTGTGGAAAAGTGAGAATTACTTAAAATCTCATTAAATGATTTTAATGCTTTGCACGAAGTCATGTAGTCAATAATATATTATGTTTTTCAATTGAATAATATATGTATATCCAAATAGGCTTTTAACTATCTAAGTACGTATATATAGATAGTTTTAAAGATAGCTGATGTGTGTTAAAAAAATAGCATGACAGTTTTAGTTTCTTTTGCTACTATTATGAACTAATAAAATATAAATTACCTCTCCTTGGATGGTCCCGGCTTCCACAAACCCTTCTTCTCAATCTCTGCTTTCTCTTGTACAAGGTCTCTTTCAATATTACTAATTTCAATGTCTGCTGGTAAATTTTCTAATTGGGAATGGTATTCGAATCCGAACTGTGATTGGAATTGTTCTAGTTCTAGTGATTCCTGTATGAAAATACGGACCAATAATTATTATATAGATGTCAAGAACATAAGGATACCGTTATGTACTAGAATAAGTGTTCTTATAGAACAAATCTATAAGAAATGTTTATATTTATTTTTCAAATACCTACAATAAAACACCAGCAAGTAAGAAAAAGAATATTTGGGATTAGATTCTGCTATCACCTCAATATCCACAAATGTATATAACATGATATACGTCAGAAAATATAGTCTAAGTTCGGAATTATGTGCCTGGTGTTTTAGATTATCACTAACATTTACTCTTCCTTTGAAGCCTTGTAACAAGACCTTGGCCCTGTTGATGGAGTGATCAGGACACTACAGGCAACAATCCCTCCAAATGCAGATAATTTGTATATTGAATATTTATCTGCATCGGGACATGGTTGCTTAAGCATAATATGTGTGTTTAATATAAGCTTATTTTTATTTCCCTTCCTAGTACCCATAACACGAGATCTTACGAACTCAACACGAAGTCACAAAATAGATATGATCAGAAAGCAAACACATGTATATACTTCACTTTTTATGCCTACACTCGGCGGTCGCGTTAGGGTTGTTAACTTAGTTGTATGCACAAAAAAACTATCGTGGTAGTGACACTCATTTGTATACATCTCATAAATAATACAAGTATATTAAGGGCCTATGTTCAGCAGTGGACGGATAAAAGAAGAGGTTGCTGATGAAGATATACATTATAATTAATTAATACTTATTAATAAACACTTATCGTATCGTATAATGTATGAAAATATATTGCGACGATTTCGACATTGGCGAAACGCAATTATTATATTTTAAAATATAATAAATTCTCATTCTTATGTAAGTACATATTTTAACAGTAAGCTAGTGAATTGAATTTGGTCCACAATAACTTCATTTTTTTTCCTCCATTTTTGCACAAAAAAATTCACAGACTAGTGTCTCAAGCGCGCGATACTCGAGC
This sequence comes from Helleia helle, assembly GCA_963853865.1. NCBI lineage: Eukaryota > Metazoa > Arthropoda > Insecta > Lepidoptera > Lycaenidae > Helleia > Helleia helle. The sequence goes on from OY971420.1 coordinate 3,165,173, forward strand.
CTCCTATTGTTCCTGATGTTCCGAGATATAGTGCCCGTGACCGTTGTCTATGAATTATTCGAGCGCACATTGTATGTAGATAGATTGCCTTTTGTACATATCTATTTTGTGAGTGAGCTAGGTAAACATGATGTGATTGTTAGTAAATATTTATTTGTATCTTCCCACTGTAAAATCATATCACACCATAGCGTTACAAACCTGATATTCTGGGAATAGATTCTCGTATTGCTCGGGATCAGCCAGTGACTGGCCCGACTTCTTGTTGACGGCGCCCACCGCCTCCCGCCAAAGTTTCACCACCTCGCTCATCTTCGATGGAATGTATGATCTGAAATAATACATTTTATGTATATGGTCATGTAATTCTATATGACCTGCAAGTTGATATGACATACAATACCTACAACATACCTACAATATGTCATGGTATCCTAATGTATGAAGGATGACTTGAAAGCTGGACATGTCATATGTATGTCATCGTATGTATGGGATCTTAGGCACAGGCGGAAAAGGTCAACTGCTAATTGGCATACATAGTTTTGTATATATTTATCTACTATATATAATAGGTAGTGACGAGTTACAATAAAGTATATGACATATAGTCATGAATCAAATATATATATCGGCTTACATGGTGATCGGTCATTTGATATTTATTTTTATTCAAAAACTAGCTGTCCCGGCAGACTTCGTTCTGTCAAAAGTTATTGGGTGAAACAAAATGTAATTCAGAGAACTTATTGATTGTTTTAATGTTTCAATCATACTCTACGAGTACTTACAAAAATAAGTTTTCCATTTTGTACACTTTAATAATGATACTATAATTAATTTTCGTAATGCTTTAATAATAATAATAAATTTATTTCAGATCCAAATCGATAATATCATGTTAGTCACAAAAAATATACTTATAAATTATGTTAGTGGGTACTGAAGGTGACATATTTTTTATAAATAATTTTCAATGTTTCCATTTTCATTAATAATTTTAAACAGAGACGGGCGCCTTCGTCCAATGTTTCTTTAAAGTTCAGTGTCTAAATATGATTTATGGAACACGACATGTTCCGTACCTGAACAAATAATTTGCTTAAACTAAAATAGATATATGAGTTATTTCGTATTTTCGTACATCTGCAAGGTAGCATAAATTGGACAATATCGTTTAAGTACATATTATTATTTCTTTTCCTTTGAACTGAGGGGTCGCTTTGCGATATACCGCCATCCGAATGCGACCGTGAATGCGCCCTCTAGTGTGCGCTTATAGCCAGTACAAACTCAACCACTGCCGCGCGCGCATACAAACCGGGAGGCCTCCCGTAACCCGTTTAACTCGATCGAGGATTAACATCATTCATCCTACGCTGGAGATCCGAATCAGTGTGTCCCTATGGTGGTGTTGGATACGAGGGTTGGAACAGTTCGCGTCACCTACAGAGTCTCCGGAGCAGACCACGTTGCCGAGGACAGCGGTGAGTAAAGCGGGCGACCCCGGCCCTATATTTAACATAAATTTTTGTTCCTTCGAACCAGGATCATTGTCCAGCTTGTGCTATCTTGTTTAATAGCAGTACTACGTACTCATTTTGCAATAAACGTATTTCTTTTCGCATTTTATCTCGCCGCCATCTTTGCTACGCAAAATGCCGGACGAATTACAATTAGAAATATTGTGTGAACAAGATATTTTCGAAAGGGATTTGATCCTCGACGAGCTTAAACGTATTTTACAGCTTGCAACCACAAATGATCAACAATTTCGTTCGCGAGCTAGTGATTTAAGTTCACATCAAAGAAAATTCAATAAAATTCAATCTAAAATTGAAAAAACGCTCATAAAGCACAAGGTTTTTGATAAAGACGAGCATATTAAAATACGCAATGATTTTAACGACGTATATTATGCCATTGTTTCGTACATAAATAGTCATAAAAATGACGACCTGAATCGGCGTCGGTCACTTTATCAGGACGACATTTGTCATAAAAGAAATCTACCCATCTTGCCGTTACCCGATTTTAGCGGTGATCCTACCGATTGGCAATCGTTTTTTGATTTATTTAGTTCATTAGTCCATCACAACAGAGCCTACACGGAGACGGAAAAATTAAGATACCTTCTACTTTCGGTTAAAAATGAACCATATAACTTGATCAAATCACTCCCTATAACAGGTGATAATTATACTATCGCGTTAAATATTTTAAAATATAGATATGAAAATAGGCGTATTGTCGCATCTAAACATTTAGATCGTATACTCGACCTTGAAACATGTTCCGAGCGATCTTATCAAAGTGTACGAAATTTATTAAATGTCTACCAGGAAAACATTAGGGCGCTTGAGGTTATGGATTTTCCTATTGATCAGTGGAGTTTTATATTACTTAACTTATTACTGCGTAAAATACCCACAGGTTTGAGAAAGAATTATGAACGTTCATTGTCAAGACCGTCCGATATACCGGATGTTAATACTTTAATTGAATTTTTAGAACGCGAAATCTCAGCCGACGAAATCGCTATGGCTTCATATACACAGTCCATAAAAAACTATCCAGAAAATATTAATAATAAGCATCATAAGAAAAGTAGCGAGAAATTAAATGTACATCGTAATTCATTCACCGCACGCGTCGCGTCAGTCACAGAGCAAACTGGACCTTATAATACACGTGATAGGAATCGTTCTTGCTTGAAATGCGCCGGTCAGCATTTAATTTCTAAATGTACCGAGTTTTTAAATCTCTCTCCGCAGGATAGGTACAACTTTATTCAAAACAAAAATATTTGTTACAATTGTTTAAACGTCGGACACGATGTAAGAAATTGTAAATCGAATTTTGTATGTCGTACATGTCAAAAAAGACATCATAGCCTTATTCATTTAATTTCACCGCAGTCTTTAACGATTGTAAACAGTACTACTGCTAGCGCTGTCTCGTTTCCTCCTACGGAGGATAGACATGACGCGCGAGCGTCATGTCTATCCTCCTTTGTTTGTATGCGACATACATAATAATTACGCGACAAAAATGCATTCGTCGCATTCTACGGTGTTATTATCTACCGCTGTAATAGATTTATATATGGGAGATAATAAAATTTCATCCGTTCGGTGTATGGTTGATAGCGGGAGTCAGGCCTCGTTCATAAGCGAGACGTGCGTACAGCGTCTGGGTTTGCCGCGCACTGGCGTTCGAGTACCGGTACTTGGCATAGGTGATACGGAACCATTGGTACCTAAGGGTATGGTCACATGCTCGATTACGCCAAAGGATAAACATCATCCCGTTATTCCGGTTGACGCATTAATCTTGCCTAAGTTAATGTCAAAAATGCCTAGTGTGTCTTTGCCTTACTCTGAGTGGCCGCATTTAAAGGGCCTTACCTTGGCCGATCCTCATTTTCACACCCCTCAACCGGTTGAGATGTTATTAGGAGCGGATATACTATCCCACATTTTATTAAATAACACTATTATGGGTCCACCCGGTACACCGATTGCGATGAGTAGTGTCTTCGGTTATTTACTGTTAGGTAAGCTTACATTTAATGGAAACATTTCGACTCCACTCCAAGTTTGTTATAGCTCGTTTGACAACGACAACCTTCAAAGATTTTGGGAGCTGGAGTCAGTACCAGAGAAGCGGAGTTACACTCCCGATGACGAATTATGCGAATCCTTTTTTCGAAGAACGCATAATCGAGATATCACAGGGCGATACGTGGTCGCTTTGCCTTTCAAGGTCAACGCCCCGCCCCTCGGCGACTCGAGACAAGTTGCAGTTGCTCGTTTTCATAAGCTGGAATATAGGTTGGAACGTGACCCCCAGCTGAAGTTCGACTATCACGCTTGCCTTCAGGAGTACATTGACCTCAATCACATGGAGCTTGTTGATGATGAGTCTTCAGTTGGTGCCAACTACTATATCCCACACCATTGTGTGATTAAGCCTTCAAGCCAGACAACACGCACCCGAGTTGTTTTTGATGCCGGCTGTCGTACGACCAGCGGGTACTCATTGAATGACGTGCTGTTCTCAGGACCTAAACTTCACCTAGATATCGTTGATATTCTTTTAAAATTTCGTGTGCATCGTGTTGCTTTCTGTTCAGACATAAAACAGATGTTTCGTAATATATTATTACGTGAAAGTGATAGAGATTTTCACCGTATTCTCTGGCGTCGATCACCAGAGGAACCTTTGCGTGACTGCAGGCTGTGTACAGTCACATTCGGCGTCAACTGCTCTCCCTATCTCGCACTTCGTACCATCCGACAACTGGCTAACGATGAGGCCGAGCGTTTCAAACTGGCCGCGGCCGTTTTATTAAATAATGTCTTCGTCGATGACGTCATTACGGGCGCCGACGACGAAACCCAGGCTCTTCTTCTTCAGCGGGAGTTGATTGCTATTTGCGCGACAGCTGGGTTCGAGCTGCGCAAGTGGCATAGCAACTCGCCCGCGATTCTCGCTGCAGTCCAGCCATCAGAGTTTCATGGTGGGCGGTGTGAGAATGTCCTTTTCGCAGAGATGGAGGGCGATAGGGGTGTCAATGTTCTCGGATTACAGTGGGACCCCCGAGCGGACTCATTCAACTTCAGGGTTCACGTTACTTCGCGCGATTGTACCAAGCGTGCTATATTATCCGATATAGCAAAAATATACGACCCTCTCGGGTTATTGTCGCCAGTAACATTATTCGCTAAGCATTTAATACAGTTGATGTGGTTGGAGAACATTGGTTGGGACGAGCAGCCGCCTATTGATATATTAAATTCATGGATGCATTTTAGTAAGGAGCTACCGCTCTTATCATCGATTTCTTTTCCTCGTTATATTTTTAATACTGACGACATAGAATCTATTCAAATACATGGTTTTGCGGATGCGTCTCAAATCGGTTATGCCGCATGCGTTTATATACGACACATAGGCAGGAGTGGTAATTGTGAGACACATTTAATAATGGCAAAAACTCGTGTCGCACCGTTGCGTGTGTGTCTTACTATTCCTCGCCTTGAACTGATGGCAGCACTCTTGTTATCTAAATTAATTGAGAGGGTGAACCACATATACGGAGACAGGATCCGTCCCGGTCAAATTCAGGCTTGGTCCGACTCTTCGGTCGTATTGGCTTGGCTTCGTTCTTCTCCACATGAATGGAAGACCTTTGTGTCTAACCGCGTCAGTGAGATCTTGACCCGTGTGCCCGCAAGCTGTTGGCGCCACGTCCCGCAGACGCAGCGTCTCGTGGCCTATTGCCGGCCGCATTGGTTAGGAGTGGCTTGTGGTACCATGGTCCCGCATGGCTCCAACAAGATCCCGACACTTGGCCTATACAAAACCCGATTTTAAATACCAGCGAAGAAAAGCGTAACACAAAGGAACGGCTTGCTAAGTATTCCCACACAGCTGTGACGTATCGATTGGCGATACGGAAAGTTTTATCACACGATATTCGTCGTTAAATAAACTTGTGTGTGTGACCGCTTTCATTTTTCGTTTTTACAACAAATTTAAAAATAAACATATTAAACAATCACTTCCAAATTACATCACGGTTCCTGAATAAAACTTTTCACTTAATCGCCTTATACTTTTGACGCAACATTCAGTTTTTAATGAGGATATAAAAAATATTTCTAACAATAAATTAGTTTCGTTAAGCTTGCGCCGTCTTACGCCATTTCTGGATAGTGACGGATATTTACGCGTATACGGGAGGACGACTTCACAAGTCTCTTTTACCGTTTAATTCTAAACATCAATTGATTTTGCCTAAACGACATCCCTTGACGGATCTTATAATCGACGACGCTCACCTGACCCAGTTACACGCGGGACCTCAGTTAGTACGATACTCGCTTCTACAGCGATATTGGATCTTATCGAGTCGTGATATCGTGCGTCAGCGAATACATCGATGCGTACGTTGCTTCCGGGCGCGCCCTGTGTGTATGCAACCGCGCATGGGACAGCTCCCTGAATCCAGGCTACGTCCAACTCGTGCCTTTAAAAAGACATCGGTGGATTTTGCGGGTCCTTTTTATGTTCGCGCTAACAAGGTTCGGAATACTAAGGTAGTGAAGTGTTATGTCGCAGTTTTTGTATGTATGTCAGTTAAGGCCGTACATCTCGAACTCGTATCCGAGTTATCTACAGAAGCTTTTCTAGCCGCCTTGCGACGTTTCACGTCCCGGCGTGGCTATTGTACGGATATCTATTCAGATTGTGGAAGGAATTTTGTTGGTTGTAATAATTACTTAAAGGATTTATACGCGTTTTTACGTAGCGATCCAGTTCTAAATATTTTAAACAAAGAAACTTTAAGGCAGGGCCTTACGTGGCATTTCCAACCTCCTTATGCGAGCCATTTCGGCGGATTGTTTGAAGCCTCCGTAAAGAGCTTTAAACATCATCTTCACCGCGTGGTAGGTACGCGAATTCAGACGTACGACGAGATGCACACTCTTACGTGTCAGATAGAAGCCGTTTTAAATTCGCGACCTCTTTGCGTATTGAGTTCGGATGCTTCGGATCCTCTTCCCTTGACTCCGGCTCACTTCCTAATAGGGGAACCCCTAACTGCGGTGCCTGACGTCGCCTTGGTAGACGAAAATCCTAGTCGACTTACTCGTTGGAACTGGATTCAACAGTCGGTTCAACATTTTTGGAAACGATGGAGTAAGGAGTATCTTCACGAACTCCAACAAACTAATAAATGGTTTCAAGACCGCGGCTCCACTCTTCGTGAGGGCACTGTTGTTATGGTGCGTGATGAGAACCTACCACCCCTTCAATGGAAGCTCGCACGCATTCACGCGCTTCATCCCGGCTCCGACCAGGTTGTGCGAGTCGTAACATTAAAAATGGGCAATACGTTTTTCAAACGCCCTGTTGTCAAAATTTGTCCCCTTCCACTACAATAGTCAGATTGTATACAACCAATATTAATAGTTAAGTTTAGTTTTAATTAATATATGATTTTCTTTATAAGTTTTATTCTTCTTTTAAAAGACACTACGTGCTTTTAAGGTGGGCGGCATGTTCCGTACCTGAACAAATAATTTGCTTAAACTAAAATAGATATATGAGTTATTTCGTATTTTCGTACATCTGCAAGGTAGCATAAATTGGACAATATCGTTTAAGTACATATTATTATTTCTTTTCCTTTGAACTGAGGGGTCGCTTTGCGATATACCGCCATCCGAATGCGACCGTGAATGCGCCCTCTAGTGTGCGCTTATAGCCAGTACAAACTCAACCACTGCCGCGCGCGCATACAAACCGGGAGGCCTCCCGTAACCCGTTTAACTCGATCGAGGATTAACATCATTCATCCTACGCTGGAGATCCGAATCAGTGTGTCCCTATGGTGGTGTTGGATACGAGGGTTGGAACAGTTCGCGTCACCTACACCGCCTTATTACAAAAAACTTATCTAGTACCAGGATTAAACCAAGACTGAAAAGTCCAGGTTTGTTACGGTATTAACGTTAGTCCATGGACTAAAATTCATTCTTATTACAAATCGAGGACCAACCGAGGTCTAGGTAGTACCAAAGATCGTCCCTGGTTTAATTGTATCCACAGATTATTGAGCAACATATCATTCATTTTGTTCGTTCAATATTTGATTAGTTCGGTACACCGTTCCTTTTTATGCAAAGCTCTCTAATTTATAATTAAATATAATGTGGAAAATACATCAATATTTTGATAATAAAATTTATTGTGTTATATAAAATATCTGAAATCTTTACTACTTTGTACTTTGAGGTAGTGTGATTTAAATTCTTGTTTATTACACACAAATATTGTAATATTTCGCTGTTAAGTTGTTTATATAGCTAGCGTATAAGGGAATGAAATACAAAGCGCGCGTAGTTCTAATGTCATCAAAATGTTTATTCTTTAATGTTTAGTTATTGCAATGTAAGTCGAGTTACCAATAGTTACAATACAGCCATTATTGTTCTTTGATTCTAAATAGACGGTATGTTGTTCATAAGAATAGTATAATATTTATTGTTGTGAATTTGTGTGCCACGAACATTACTTATGTTGTAAAATGTATCAACAAAAGAAAAAAGGGATGATAATTGGACTTCTCAAGAAAAGGTTAGTGTTTATTTAATCCAAACATACATGAAAAATATCAGAGTTAATTAGAATTATTACATATGATATAAAATAGGTATGTATATCAATGACAAAATACAATACAACAAAATTACAGAAATAGAATGTTAAATTATATAAGGATGTCAGAATAATTATTTTAAATGTTAGTCCAATTCCATAATTTTGTCTACATCGAGTTCATTTAATTACCTTTCAATACAATTAATACGAAAAAACGCAAATTCAACGCATAAGACATCTGATAATTTAAAGTTTTGAGGTTAGTACCGAAGTTAAACTAGGGGTCACGGTGGTCTAACTTTAGTACCATAGATAGTCCTGGTACTAGCGTTAAACTAGTTTTTGTAATAACATTTATATTAGACCATGGTTTAAAGCTGGTATTAAACTCGGTACTATATTTAGTCTTCGTTTTGGAACAAGGCGGACAGAGTCTCCAGAGCAGACCACGTTGCCGAGGACAGCGGTGAGTAAAGCGGGCGACCCCGGCCCTATATTTAACACGACATTTTCTGCTTGATTACCTGCCGCGTAAATAATTAAAACCGATGGTTTTCCGGCAACATATAACTGTCCACGAGAGAAACATGGGTTTTCAAGATTAATGCCAAGACAAAACACTAAACAATTAACCCTGGGATTTATTTATGATCATAGCGAAAACAAGCTGCAATGAATATTGCAATTGTTTACATTCAAATGGTACGCCAGTTGTAGGGTTCGTCACTGGTACTATTGGGATACGTCATGCGAGGTATCAACATATCTACTCCCTTATGTCTTCCTTTTAGAATGGTTGCCACAATCACATTGTTCAGCAATGTTTCACCGCTAGCCGTGAAAGGAAGACGTTGATATTTCGTTACATTATGACCACTAATCTTACTTTTAATTGAAGATCATGTGGTTGCAATCCTGGCAAATTCAGTGAGTTCACAAATTCTCGTATTATTATTTCGTGCAACAGAGATAGCCCTCTACAAAGCCTAAATTAGCAGAATGGCTCTTTCCGAAGGTCGATGTGCAATATTTATCGCCGGGTATTGTATATCGATGAATATGACTCACTACTTTGTGGATATAAGTTACCTGGCAAAGAATGCAGCCTCTGGCAGCTTGTCCCGTTTGATGAGCAGCTGCAGACACGACTCGAGGTCATTGAGCGTGAAGTACGACGCGAACGCGATGTTGTCGTCGCCCTCCTCCGCCGCCATGCGCGCCACATCCTCCAACAACTTTTTATCCCCTGAATCGGTGAGAAATTGAATTATGGCCCAGGTGAGGAGTATGAGGGATGTGCTGTCTGTCTGCATGGATACCATCATCGCATTGATGAAAAAGGAGTCAGGTTAGGAGTGAGGGGCATACGCTATGTGCATGGGTACCACTATCCTACCGTGAAATAGTTTTGCTATTGTTCGAAAAGACAATAACCCCATTGTCACCTTACGTCTAAGCATCGCGTAAATGTGCTAGACCCTGATTTTACTTTCGTGGACATCGTTCACCATTTACCAATAGGTATCACGTCCGGCAACTTGCCTATCCAACTAAAATTAAAATCAAGCCTTTACAGGAAGAAACATGCGCATGAGCAATGTGCCGTTTTGCAGTTTTATATAATAACTAGCTGGTGCCCACAGCTTCGCCCGGGTTAACTTAGATTTACAACCGTATCCGAATTGATAATGATTATTTTTATAGCCTGTGTCCTAATCTAAAGTATAAGCCATTACTATTTTAACTTTCAGCCAAATCGGTTCAGTCATTTTGCCGTGAAAGATGTGAAAGATCAACAAACATCCAAACTTAGGCCTTTATAATATTAGTAAGATAAATCTACAGAAAATTACCTACACATCAGAACAAAATTATCTTAACGCGTGGCACTAATACCTTTTGAATTTAAATTATTTATACGACCCTTAGCAATAGAAGAAAATAATACCTTAATCAACATACCTGTGCTAACAGCGAATAGTAACAAGGCACTGTAATCGTGGGCGTTCTGATAGCATATCTTCGTGAGCTCGGTGTCTGCGGCGGCGGCGGCGGCCGAGCCCAGGCGCGACCATCGAGCTGAGGAGGACCGGGAGGGGGCACCCTCAGCCAGGGTCGCCTCCTCCGCCAACTGCTTCGCCCTCCTCAACTCGCCCAGGGAGAGCGCGAGTTCGAATTGGTGCTCCGGCTCCGTAGACACCGCGAGGGCTTGTTGCTTGAAGCCCTGTTAACAAATATGCCATGTATACTTGATATACGGCGAAGTTAAACCAGTTCTTTCTACCTAGCTCGTATTTGATGACCACTGACCTGTTCATACTAGGAATTAAAATATTATGATAAACCTCCCGAAGTTCTTTTGCCATCCTGGTACTATAAAGGAGCACAATAACCATAATTTGTCTTGTTTACACTTTGTATGCTTCAGTGTGTATATACATATGTGTGTGTGGAGATGAGTGAATTTGTGTGGAGGAGTGTGAAAGTGTTTGAATCTGTGCGGAGATGTGTAGAGGTATTCAGAGGTGTGTGGAAATGCATAGGGCTGTTTAGGTCTGTGTGGATGCATGTGTGGGTGCATCTATGTGAGTGGAAGTGAGTGGAAGTGAGTGGAGGTAAGTGTCGTACCTGTTTCTCGAGGAAATGCGCGACCCTGGTGCGGTGGTCATGCGGCACTGTAGGTAGCACGCGGTCGGCCGTCTCGAAGTCTCCTCGCATCACCGCCGTCTGGTACTCCAGCACCGGCAGCAGGAGAGAATACGACACTATGTTCAGCTCCTTGTCGTTCACGTACAGTCTGCAACATAGCATTGGTCATTCAGAGGACGTTATTATAGAATTTACAGAGATTATGTACATAAAATATACAATACTAGCTGTTTATTGCAGCTTCACCCATTTTTTTCTTGGATTAAGGAAAGAATAGGATGAATCGTTTCGAAAATTAGCTTCTAATCAAAACTTCAACAGCTGTATAACCTTATATTTAACAACAATCACATCACTATAATGTCATTTACGACGTCTACATTTGGCGTGACCACCATCACTGGGCTGAATGTTAAATAATAATAATAATATGTATCAATGCTTTTAGACCACGTGAATCTGGTCCCGTGGTAAGTTCTTGAAGAACTTGTGTTACGAGTACGAGACAACGGAAATATATTTAATATTTTTATACTATACATATATTTAAGATTTTTATTATATAATACACATCCATGACCCAAGAACACAGAAAACTTTGTTCCCTGGTGGGAATCGAACCCGCTACCACCGGCTTGAGCGCCAACACGCTAACCACTGAACCACAGAGGGCGTCATCGTAAAACACAACAAAATGTTATTTCCTTAGCTTTGAATTAAAACCAACTCTCCATTACCTTTTTTGGTTACATTATTTAAGCTCTAATGTATACAAAATGAATACCTAGGAAGACTGAATACCTCACCTGTTCTCTTTGGCCACATAACCCAGGATGTACATGGTGTGGTCCAGATGAGAGATGGTCACGATCTCGCCGCCCACGTAATAGTTTATCCGGTTCAAGGAGTTGGTGTAGATGAAGCAGTCTCCAATCCACAGACCAGTTTTCACTGTCTCGTTCACCTCACCGACGACCTGTTGATAGAATAGTAAAAGGCAGGCATAAAGTTACATGTCACGTTTTGAGGGTATTAGACCATAAATCGCCATTACTTTTTATATAAGAAGGGGCAAACGGACAACTGGTTCACCTGAAGTGATAAGCGACAGCCAAAGACACCCGCTACACTAGAGGATTAGCTGCTGCGTTGCCTTTCCAATATGAGTATGCTCTTTGAAGGTCAAATAAGTAATATGATTCTCACTTTATTAGAAACTGTACTTTTTGTATTTAGTCTCAAAGTCATTTGTAGATTGTAAGTTGTTTATCGTAAGATTTATGCGTAATGGCGTGCACTATGTAGACGAGTGTACGAAACGCTTTGTCCACACCGGCAGTGTTCAATTCGTTGATTGATCAATTTGCGATACGCCCTTACAGGCGGCTCTTTCATCTTCAGTAAACAACATGCATGTATGCGTAATACAAAGTGCATACTATGGTAATAAAATAATAAGGACATGCATTATGAAATGAATAGTTTCAAAGTCTGGATGCCTTCAAAGCAATACATAATAAAGAAAAAAAAATCTGAAACTTACAAAATACAATACAAATATCTGCATTTCTTTTTTATATTATAAGCCGCAAGCTCTCTGTAGAACTATCATACCTTACATCAATACTCGCAGAATTTGTATCTAGGTATTCTAATCTAATCTAGGTGCTTAATAAAAAGTTTCATTACTCATATGTCATATTGGGCCCAGGTTCCCATTCTGAAGCCTGACACGAGCACAGGGGCGGTACTGGAGGCGCATAAGTAATGCCTCCTACGCACCCCCATTCAGAGGGAGGCCTCCTCGTCGGCCGCTTCCTCTCTCACCCGCTCGTCAGCTTCCTTCTGGTACATTACTGCCTCGCAGAAGGAAACCATCGCCGTTCAGATCCTCAGCCATACTGGTCTTGCCCCCAATTTTCTTAAACCCACTGTTCTTACCTCAAAGGCATCCTCTACGCCATCTTCGGTTATGTTAGTGTTGGTCTCCCTCGCTTGCGTGACAACCGCGGCATTGTACTTCAACACGAAGTACGCTTCGTCAGTGGCCAGACACACCAGGCTACCGCTCTCAGACCAGAACACGTGGCGGGGTTGAATCTCAATCCTGAAACCAGATTAGGCTTGCAATATCCAAAAATGGGGACCTCGAAGACTAAGAATTTGCGAAGCAATAAATTCTCTCCTCCTTAAGGTTTTTGTACGTCCAGCATTAACATTGCTTCAGGGTATCTTTGGTGCATAGTGACAATCGATCGAAGAATGAGTTCAAGTACACAAGTAACAAAAAGTGGAGGTATAATGTTCTGGAATGAATAATACGTTCGCTAGGAATTTCGGTTTATTAGTTCGGTAAGACGTTCGCCGTTCTATCTCCAGTAAATGGTCGACATAAATAAATAGATGTTTTTTAAGGGAGTTAGAGAAACTTAATTTAACGTCAGTAAACTACGAAATATGAAACATCTAGATATTCTCGTTCGCATTGGCCAGTAGACGTGACATAGTTCTTGGTTAGTCTTAAGTATGTAAACATAATTACAGAATAAACCGTGATACTAAAAGTCATCATTGATGATATCTGGGATCATTTAGAGATGAACACTCAGTGAAGATGACGTCTCAAGGCTATATTGCCTTAATTGAATTTAAACTATATTTTTTATTCTAAATGTCCTCAATAAAATCGTGTGTTTCTGAGAATTTTATATCGAATGTACACTTGCAGTTTACACGTTTCACAATTTAACATAATACCCGCAGCTACACCCGAGTGAGTGGAGTTCGAGAAGGCTTACGTATGTATTTCCTTGCTAGAATGAGATAAAAAACAAACAAATAAGCAGTGTTTATCTTTACTAATATTATAAATTGCAAACATGTCTTAATTTAACATATCTGTATATCTGTATATATATACTATATTGAAAGACTTATTGCGTTCGGTCAGTTTAGTACTAATCCACCAAAACAATAAGGCACATGATGGCGACCGCTCAAACCCCGCTTTCACTCAACGCATCCCCGTGCTAGGGGAATAAATGAGTATTATCAGAAAATTCGCATAATTTATACATTTTATACGCATAATTAAATTATTTCAACAAATAATACATTTCTATAATTATAATTGCGCTGCATCATGCTAATATTTTAAATAATTTGTTTTCAAACTTGTACTGATAATATTATATTAAAAAAATATATTAATATGCTCTTAAAGTACTAGAACTTAGAAAACATGTCAGTTATTTAGGTCGTTGTTACTATTTTGGTTTGAATATGTTTTTTTAATGTTAGTTAGATAGGCGAATGGGTAGACGAGCCACATGGTGAGTAGTCAGCGTCGCCCATGAACAGAAACAAATTTTCATAAAAGCCCCGGGGAACTCCTTCACGTGTTGCCTATGGTTTCGCGGTGCCAGTAACTACTAATTACACTACCTGTCCTGCCCTTTCCGGAACACAACAAAACTGTTTTACGGAAAAAAAAACAAGCAGGATGTTGGTGTGGTACCCTTGTAAATAAATTTACCAGTGAATTTCGCACAGCACATAACTAAATTACATACAAAATATTTTATATCAAACTGCTAATACGAAAAATAATGATATCACAATTGTATCAATTAATTTTAGCTTTTAGTTTGTCCCTATTTCTAATAACAACTAAACAAAGATTTCACGAGTTCTTGAACCAAGATTTATAACTTATTATGCATCACGTTTAATAAATAAAAATAACGGAAATAGAAAAATATACAGATAATAAGCGGCTCTTCATATTTTTAAGCAATGGGTAACATATATTATACAAGCCAGCGAGAAAGTATTTGACGCAAGCAGTACTAATCACTGAACGTGACCCAATGGGCAATAAAAAAACATATTAAACTGTATTTCAAACACACAAAATAGCGTAAATCAACACCTTTAAGCATTTAAATTCAAATCATTTGTAAATTCACTTAAAATAAGTATTATCTGTTGATTTCACTGTCAGATAAGCCTTCCCTTATCAAAACCATAGCGATTATTATCTATTATAATTCTTTTAATATCAACAACATCCAAAGTATAGAGTAAATGTTTATATAAAACTTGCTAAGCGAATTCATTGAAACAATTTTATAATATTCGCATATTATAAGCATAATATTTGTTGAATTTTACTCATTAACAATGATAAATAATATAATTATATCAAGTGTATATTATGAAATGCAAAAATCAATTTGCAGTTTTAACTTTTAACATTTATCACGCAACAATACACCTTAATTTAATACTTACTAAGATCACACACACTGATAAACTTAGAGTCCATCTCAACAATCATTAAACAGACTACTTACTATTACTCATTCGCATTATAAACTGTGTAATATAAATAATAAGTTGCAAGATAAGCAATATATTTTCAAAATTAACAAAACAACAATAAACAAGTAGTTGTAAATTATTGTTTTAAGTGAATGTGAAACAAAAAGTAAAGTAAACATCAGTATTTAAACAAATGAAGGCATTATCAAGATTTTATCGTGTAGTAGATTTTGCCCGAAGCTTCTCATGCGTTAACAGAGATTTACATCAGTAACCGGATTGATGATGATTATTTCTACAGCCTATGTCTGTCTGTCTGTCTGTAATATTACCGGTGGGAGGGAAGCGCTGTGCCGCGCTCCCGGCTGCATGGGTACCACCATCTTGCTTATTTCTCCCGTGAAACAGCTTTGCTGTGTTTCGGAGAGAAGGGCAAGACAGGCAGTGTAATTACTGGCACCGAGACTCAACATCTTGTCTCAGGATAGGCAACACATAAATGAGTTGCCGGGGCTCGTTCCAGGTAAACTGGTTTATGTTCGTGGGCGACGTCGACCACTTACCATCAGATGGCACGTTTGCCAGTTTGCCTATCCAACTAACATTTAAAAAAAATATATATTGGTATAGAAATATAAATTTATTTTTTATATCGCCAAAACAACTATTTAAAAGCAGTAGGTACGCAGGATAACGGACAACGGTTCCGTAAGGATTAGGATTCGACCATGCGACATGGTACCTCGCAGAGCTAATGGGGGCTTGCACGTCATAAATGTTCGCGTCGTACCTACTTGATTAATAATAAGTAATAAGTCCTAAGATATTCCTTGAAATTAAACAATTTCAAGGGCAATTTTGTTCAAAATTAAATCTTTATGTTTAATAACGTATTTATTAGGATAACGAATAATATCATGTTTATAAAAACTCGCAAATCACACATTATTTTAGAACAAATTTGATAACCATACAAAAGATTTTAGTGAGTTAACCTTTAAAGATAGACATATTATGCCGTCGCAAACTTTTTTTTTAGAATTGTTTAGGGGTAGAATTCCGTCATACATAATTATTACGTAACTTTAACCGTTTATGAAGAGCACGCAACGAAAAGTCTCAAGACATATTTTTTCCCCTTTTTTGCAACATTTTTCACTGATTTCACTAAAAATATTTTTTCAAATCTAACCAGTATTTCCTGAGATTAGCGCGTTCAAACAAACAAACAAGCAGTAAAATAATTCGCATGCCAATAAAGTATTAAAGGATACATATCATAATATTATACTATTCATGTTGTACTTAATATGCTGATATATTGTGTCTTATACTTTACCTTCTAACAAGTTCCAACTGTTCCCAATCGTAGAAAGAGAAAGCTACTCCACTGATGGATTTTACGCCCAGCATGTATCCACCAAATATTCCTACAAAACATATTATTTAATTATGCAACAACAACATTTATTCATTCATTCATTCAACTACATAAAGTGAATGTATAGTTATGTATATTTGTTACATTCAAATAAAACTATACACCACCAGAGTTGTAAATAATATGTATATATTATAATAGTATCATGCATTAGACATTCTTATTTTGTTTTTTAGTAAAATGTCTGGAAAGGCACAAAATCCTACAATATCGTAAATTTGACCATAATTTCTATCTAATGGACTTATAATACAATATGGTAAATAATAAATTACCCTCAGCTCCATATTCTGGCTTGAAACTCTTTCTCTCCTTGAAGTTCTTGAATACTTTCACGGTACTTGAATTCTCTAGTGTAGCATATTCCGAACTGTCAAATGCCCATACAAATTCTTGCGCTGTACCAAATGCTTTGTTCCTAAGTGCCATTGCAGTGTAAATTATGTATTCTCCATCACCACACACAACTACGAAACGACCGTTAGGATTATGTGCAATTGTTTGTGGATATATCTCACATGATCCCATATCCTTTGCCACAACCGGTACTCTTTCACCATCTTTAATTTCTGTACCTAAAAATAGATTTACATTCATTTAGATAAGATATTATGTTTTACAGTAAATATATACAAAAAAAAAGCATATTACAGAAATACAGCGGTAATGTTATGTTTTAAATATATGAAAACGGTTTCCGCCTTTGTGCTGCGACACTGCGCTGGTTCTGCGCTGTGATTGGCCAACTGATTGATGGATGATTGGCCAATGGAACGCACATACAGATCATTGGTTGTTTAAATTCCTATTACGTCAGTGACAAATCACTGATCAGTATTGGAATTTTATTGCTCACATTACTACTCTTTTTTAATAATAATAATAATATGTGTACTAATTTACCTTCAGGTAGTGCTTTTAAATTGACTTGTTGCATTTCTGAATGCTTGGCCCATATAATTTTACCACCATTCACATCCATTGAAATTGCCGGCTCCTCTCTGCCAACCTTTATCATAATTGTACCTTCATCATAACTGCCAAAGAAACGGAACAATTAATATCCTTGTTCTAAAGTGTAGTAAGTATTTGACAAAAATATATATTATTTGCACAAACCCAATGGCAACATTGTTAGAACCATGCATGGAAGAGATAGTCCAGACTCTTTCAAATCCATAATTCAAGGAAGACTCCAATCTGTATGTACCAGCATGCCATATCCTGACTGTGCCATCTTCTGAACCAGTCAAAAGAATTGGCAATTCAGGGTGGAATGAAACTGCAGAAACATTCTGCACATGACCTGAAATAGCAAAGAAAAATTAGATTGTAGCATTGTTAAATCAACTTACTATAATGATACAATACAATCAAAGTACACTTACTATCCAAGGTCTGGACACAGGTTTTGTTTTGGTAGTCCCATATTTTGACCAAGCGATCATCAGCTCCACTTATCAAGTACGGCTTGTCTCCTCCATGGTAATAATCAACACAATTTACACCCTTCTCGTGACCCTCCAATGTGAAATTTGATATTGAAGAACCAAGCTGCCAAACCTAAACACAAAGAACAACATTATTAATGCACATAGTAACTGTGATAAATATTTTATGAAAATACACCTCATTTAAATAAAAATTTCACTGTTTATATATAAAATTAACAATACATACCTTCACAGTAGTGTCAAGACTAGCACTTGCAAAGGTATTTGTGTCCTTAGGGTTGACAACAATTTGCATTACATAGTGCGTGTGCCCCTCAAACACTTGTTGGCAGGCCCAGTTGCGATCCCAGTTCCAAAGTTTGATGAGTAAATCATCTAGGAATGTTTAATACTAGTTAGTAGTTTCTTTGTCAATAACAATAAATTTTAAGTAAGTATACTAACCAGAATAAAATATTCCAACAAAATGTTTAGAGGACCAGCATTTTTTAAATATAAGACCTTATATTTGTAATTGAAAACTAGATACCATATTTATTTAGTCACCAATCCAGGTTAGTTACATATCCCATAAATTCTGATTTAGTCTTCATTAACACACATCAATTCAGTTGTGAAAATATTTGTTTGCCTAACATAACTTTTGTTATAGATATATCTATATACAAATGTAAAAACTTACCACTACTTGTAAGTATGTAAGGCTGTGTGGGATGAACAACTATAGATCTAACATAATCAGAGTGTGCTTCAAACGAGTGGACCCTTTCCAATGTGTTGTAGTTGATGACTCTTATTTGCATGTCATCTGAGCCTGTGATTACCCAATTCTTCCTCGGCACAAACTTTGCTGCTCTAACGGGCAAGTCACACACCTACACAAAAGAATCTATTAATAGGAGCAATAATATTTTTTAAATAGAAAAACATGTAACATATTTTAGCACACAATATTTTTATTTTACCCTCATATTACATGAGATATAATTTAAAAATGGAAGAATCTAACTAGGACAAATTGAAAATTGTTTCTCCATCAATCATAAACATCAGAAAAATAATAAAGCCATGGATATTCAGGAAAGAAAAGATTACAACATTGTAAGAACTTATAAAACTACAAACATTTATCCTCAAGGTTCAATGTTTTATAATGTATTTAAATGATAATTACTTGTTATATGACTATGATTGTTGACACAGCTGTTGTTAAATTAGTTAGTTTACAAACTTAATCATTAGTATAAGATTTTTAAATTAACCTGATTATATTTGATATTAAAGTGTGAACAAGGCAATGCACATGGCACAAAATCAATGTAAATATCACATTTCAAGTTTTGATGTTGAATTTTAATATTCAAAATTATTTAATATTTTTATATGAAAGAATTATTTAAACAGATTGTCATCTATCAATTTTCTAAAATCATCATGAATAATAAGGAAATTTGTTCTTTATTTTTGTATCATGCATATACATATAGCCTATGCAATAAAAATCTAAGTTTTTAGAAATGGATAAATCACTGAGTACTTTCTGTATTTCTAAAGTATTTTCTTAATAAATAAAGTTGTGTAATAAATAAAAAGTATTTGTTTTAAATCTAGCATCATTCAAATCATTTTTTTTATAACAAATATGCATTTTTTTACAGCATATACAATATTATACTAATCACTAAGGTTTATAATATCCAGATTGGCTACCAACACAAAAGACGAAAACCTTGTTTTACCACCTCTATTATTAAATAAGAAAATTATAAGTAGGCCTAAATGACGTAAAATATTAGCGTTCCCTATTCCCAAACGCCAAGTTATGGTGTCGTAAGTTGAAACATGGAAGATCATAGTGATAATATGAAAATCAGTATATATATCAACGTTGATACATTACCTCGAATCTTTTGATTTGTGTATGTGTTTCATAATTCCAAATGTTAACGTCACCGCTGTACAGGGAACATAGCAGCCAGGGTTCAGTAGGATGCTGATCAACGCACTTGACGCGATCAGACCGTGCTGTCAACTTCCTCTTGATATCCAATCTCAACGGCTTCGGAAACATATTAACGGGCACATTAATACACAATAAAACTTCAAACATTATACTAAAGATATCACCACTAAGGGAAGCCGATATATGAATGATGACATAGTATCACCAAAACTCTTAACTACGTCGCCGAAACTGAGCGCACGTAATTATAGTTAGTTTAACACTTTATGAATAATCCTACTAAGAAATTATTGTAATTCTTACCATTTTTGTAAGTTAAAACATGAAAAATTGTTATGCAGAATACGTGAAACCGTGGAATTTTGACAGGGTGGGTGGACGTGTCACTTTAATTTTTTTTCTGATGCTAAACAATTCGGATACACGTAGTAATTGCTATCGCCATCCTTTGTGACATTAATACAGATAATAAATAAGCGGTTTTCATAATAATTAATCTTTAAAAATTATAAAATAATCTTATTTTACATTGTAACTTACGCAATAATAAACAATTATTTCATTTATAAATGTAAACAATTCGGATACACGTACTAATTGCTATCGCCATCCTTTGTGACATTAATACAGATAATAAATAAGCGGTTTTCATAATAATTAATCTTTAAAAATTATAAGATAATCTTATTTTACATTGTAACTTACGCAATAATAAACAATTATTTCATTTATAAATGTTTAAATCAATGGAGTAGCCATAGCCATTGCCGCATGAAGAGTAGAGAGTAGTCACAAGAAAAACCATTTCATAAGTATAAACAAATAACAGAAAAACTACGATCTGAACATAGTTGTTGTAATGACTAAAATGTAAACTAAATGTTTTAAAAATTCTAAATATAACCAAAATAATAAATCTGCAGACAGAAAGCGTACTTTTAGTAATGCGATTTTTTTAAAACAATAGTATTCATATAAAAATATAATTTTGATGTTAATTGGTAGTTACTATGATAGAATTCTGAAAAAATACAATATTTTCCCTTATTTTTATTTGATTAAATTAATATTTAATAAATAAAATGTAACAAAATTTAAAGTAGGGCACGTGATAATAAACTGAAATGACGTCACCTGTTCCTAGAGTAGAAGTGGAAGAATATTGACGTACTTATATACACCATTTTCCGTATGCAGTACATATAGTAAAACTAATTTTCAGGCGTTTTGACAGTGTACATGTCGCAGCCAACTAGTTTAATTAGGCATGTAATTAACAGCCTAGCCATTTTATTAACTGTCGCCAATTAATTACTTCCTAGATGATATTTAGCCATAGCGTTATATGCGACATACACACACATAGGCACCGTACAACAATTATAAAACTTAGAAGCCATTTTTTATTAACGACAACTAGAATCATTTTATCATTGTCATTTGTCACGATGTTTAACAACATATGACGTCACGTGATAAGTGTTAGCGTTTTGGAGTGAAATTTAAAATGCATTATAAAATGCAAGATTTTATAGGCATTAGACGTATTAAAGCAAAAGTTCATAATATTTACGCCTCTATCAACTGTCAACATCCCTATTAGTGATTTTACTGCGTATTTATTTCTAGTACTTACTACAATAGTGTAGAGCACTAGCGTCCTAATAACGGCCAAACTAGGATATGATCATAATTGTTGTAATGACTTGAGTAGTTTTTACAGACACTTGTCATACAAAGAGATGCTCCAACATATCTCTAATTCTCTACCCTCCATACAATATTGCAGTCGCGACCCCTCTGCAAAATGCATCAGATGCCAACATACTTGAGCTGGCATTTCACGGAAATGAAATTTTAGACGTTGTAACGATCAGAGCTGATAGGTATAGACAGTTCAGAAATCTGTCCTGCAGAAGAAAGGGGTATTATTTTATTTGTAAGTACATTTTTATTAGTTTTATTATTACTTACTGAAAAATAAAAATTTTCTAAACCACAAATTCAAATTTGCCGCCGTCATGCTTTGATGGTTTCGTGAGGAATGGGGTGGGGCTGGATATTTTAAATTATATGAATAACTTTTTGCTTTTCTATCCGTCTGCAACGTAACGTAAGAAGGATAGAAAAGTTTATGATTGGTTTATTTGTCTGTATGAGTACTCATTCAGTATCTTTGTAAATGCGTGAGTGAAGTGAGTATTTCCGATCCGATATGACCTAGGGATCTTCAAGAAAAGAGCATAATAATTATATCTCGACGCCGGGAAGCTTAAGATCACAGGTATTGATGATAATTATCGGCTTATTACTATTGCGGGTACGCACTATTAATTTTTAAGTACATAAAATATCGAGGTATTTTTTAACCGACTTCAACCAAAAGAAGGAGGTTATCAATACGATCGGTATTTTTTTATGTATGTACACCGATTTCTCCGTCAATTGTGGACCGATTTTCAAAATTCTTTTTTTATTTGAAAGGGTTTACTTGCCACAGGTCCCAAAAGAAAACCAAGGTCTGATGATGGCATCCCAGGGAAATCGAAGAGAACTATCTAAAATCGTAGGAGCGACTAGTGTGCTTAATATTTTTTTAATTAAGCATTTTAAAGCACTACAATTTAATGAAAGTCTAGAGTCGATGTGATGCTGGAGCTGAAAGATAGTCGAGGGAACTCCTTGACGATTTACTTCAGTAACCTTGATTTTGGACTTGATTAATTTATATTGATGAGAACTTTACACCTAGGTGGGTTGTGACTATGATTGGGGGTCTGATGATAAAGACAAAGGACAATTAAAGGAACTCCTAAATAGTTTACAGTAGTTACATTGTGATTGGACTTAATTAAAATATACTGATGAGGACTTTTCAACCATATGGGTGATACATGCCATTACAGGTCTGATGATGGAGACCATAGGCAGTCGAGGGAACTCTTTGACGATTTACAGCTTTTGTTGGGCTTATTTCATACGGTTCAATATGCCAAAATCTCTATCTCTGTATGTCTTTATTTAATGTATCACTGAAAAATATATATTTTTTTAAATTTAAATAAAAATTATAACCGACTTCAAGAAATAAAGTAACTAAAATGTCATAAAATAATCGCGTTTTTTTTTTCATTTTTGTATCTACAACCAATAATCGTCTTGTACTTCTACTAATGTACTTTCTTTGTGTTTGACACGTCATTATTGTTACTCTTGGAGTCGGTGTCAGCCAAGGTAAGTAGGTAGGTACCTACAGCAACAAATATGACAATGGTGACGTATTTGTTGCTGTAGGTACCTATTTAACTTAGCTGACACCGACTCCTAAAGTAACAATAATGTCAAAAATAGCATGAACATTTAGTTCATAAAATTTACACATGCCATCCCTATTCTTCAAGGTTATTTCTTACGAGTGTAGGTTTCTGTAAACAGTAAAGTATAGGTACATTATGTGGGACATGTAAAAACTTAATAAACCACGAAAAAATCCTTAAAAGTTGTTTCATCATAATATTATAGTTGACATTAATTTAAATTTAGCCTGACCAGAAATAATAAACCTTTATTTTCAGGCTGCATAAGCCCATAGATAACCTCAACCCAACCATACATAATAATAAATCAAGGTTGTTAGTATAAATAAAACTTAAAACTATGTTAGTAACACTACACTTGCACTTAAGTCTTAGTGCGTTCCGGTGGCAGTTGTCTGCAGAAGCGGCGGAACACCCTGTGGCCTTAAGTCCTCCTGATGAGGTGCAGAAAACATGTCAGTATACTCGCATCACGAACGCCTTGAACTTGGACGATGCGCTGTGACTCCAGTAGCTGTATACTTGATCCTCTGGTGCACGTACTCCACGATGTCTTTCGCCTCAGTATAATAATAATAGAAATATATTAACCCCGCATTGGTGTCACCACTGTATCTTTTATAGGGTAACACTTAATAAAGTCCATACAGAAAACGGTTCCGTAAATTTTTGCAATATGGCGAGGGTTTATATATTTATGTTCAGGTTATACATAATGTTACCTATATAGTAATATAAAAACGCAAATTTCACGTATACACTTCACTATATTTACACACACACACACACACACACACATTTACTTATTTATTTTTGTGTTCGAATAGAATGCGCCTATTATATTATAAGTATGTGAGCATGAACTTTAATTAGTGTGACACACTAAATATGTGTGCGTTTGATTTTTCCTTGTGTGTGCTGTTCATGAGTGTAGTAAGAAGTCTCCTTGTCCTCTGCCAAAAATGGCGTGAAAAAATTGCTCGTACAATAGGGATGTTGACATTTTTCATAAATGTTTATAGATCATTTATAAATATCTAATAGAGGCCTAAATATAATAATATTTAGGCCTTTTATTAATTTATTTATATATATATATATATATTAATTTTATTTACTTTTGCTTAAATACGTCTAATGCCTATAAAATCTTGCATTTTATAATGTATTTTAAATTTCGCTCCAAAACTTGTCTCGTGACGTCATATGTTGTTAAACATCGTAAAAATGATAAAATGGTTCTAGTTGTCGTTAATAAAAAATGGCTTCTAAGTTTTATAATTGTTGTACGGTGCCTAAGTGTGTGTATACTGTCAAAACGCCTGAAAATGGGCGTTTTTCCACTCACCGGCACGGCCACGGCAACGCGACGGCACGGTCACGACACGGCACCGGCGCCGTGGCTTCGTTTTTCCACTGTGCCGTTGTCGAAGACGGTTTACGCTAGAGATGTTCATGAAAAAATATCGATATTTTTGTCGATATAATATATCGTAGTGCTCTATCGATACTTTGCGATATATCGTACAAATAAATTATAGATATTTTCGATAGTCTAAAGATAGGCCTCTTTCACTGAACACCAAGACGGCCAAATCTTTACCACGATATAGATGGCGATATAAACATGATGATGATGATGATAATAATAATATAGGTAATAATAATAATTTATAATAATATGTAGGGACAACTCACACAAAGCCATCTGATCCTAAACTCCTCACCATGGTTCAGGCCTTGACGTGGCGGTGGGGCTTAGTAGCCTAGGGTGAGCCCAGCAGTAGCCTTGGGCGAAGCTAATTGAGCCGAGGGGGCTCTTTGTACCCCTCTTAATAGAAGAGGGGACGAAAGAGCAGGGGGCAAGGGGCGAGGATGGGAACCTCACCCCATTGTACTGTCCCGACGTTGGGAGGGGTTGTTTTGTGATGCGGGACAACCCCTCTGTGGATAAAGCGTCGGTCCATTGCGCTACTGACTAGCCGTCGAGGTGCCCTGTCAGCTTAAGAGATCCGGGCACCTCACCAAAGGCGGTACTGGTGGCACTCGCCTGGTTTTAGTGGGTAGAGCTGCGTCCACTTACCATATTTTGGGCGCAGCGAGTGTGGGAGTGGGTCTCCCTAGGCGGGATGCCTCAGAGCATTTCCCGACGTTAAAAAAAAAGGAAAAAATACTGATCCCAAACTAGACAAATTCTGTTGTTATGGTGACCAGACAACTGATAAATACCTACTTATATATTTCTAAATACATACATAAATAATAAATATTGTAGATAAATTACACCCAGATACATAACAAATGATCATGCTGGTCACACGAACATTTGTCCTGGGAATCGAACCCACGACCTTCTGATTTAGGAGTCAGGGTCACAAACCACTAGACCAACAGGCCAGTCAGTGATGATGATTATGATGCTGATGATATATTATCATCATAATAATATATCATAATATATAGATGATATTAACTACGAGTCTCTCAGCTGACCGCTCCGTATCCTTCTACACGCCCCGTGCACTCACACACGCACACGGCTACAATTCATATACAATACACATGCAGTTTTACCGGGACGGCTGTGTGTGTGGGAAGCTTGCTAACACGGCAACGGCACGGTGCCGTCGGGAAGCAACGCCGTGCCGTTACCGTCGCCGTGCCGTTACCGTCGCCGTGCCGTTACCGTCGCCGTGCCGTCGCCGGTGAGTCGAAAAACGAGCCATATGTTTTCATACATTCCAATTAGTTTTTACTGCGTACGGAAAATGGTGTATAAAAGTACGTCAATATTCTTCCGCTTCCGCTAAATAGGAATACGTGACGTCATTTCCGTTTATTATCACGTGACCTATTTTAAATTTTGTTTCATTTTATTTATTAAATATTAATTTATTCAAATAAAAATAAGGGAAAATATTGTATTTTTTAGAGTTCTATCATAGAAACTACCAATTAACATCAAAATTATATTTTTATATGAATACTGTCAACATCCCTATTGACACACGCAGTCTCCAGTGTTGATTCCTCCAAGATTACTTATTACACTAGTTAATGCAACTGGTTGCACCATAGAATATTCCTAAGTATAATAAAAACTAGCAGCGCCCTGTGGTTTCGCCCGCGTACTCCCCATTTTCGTGGGAGTACAGGGATAAATTATAGCCTACTAGCTGTTATCCGCAGCTTCGCCCGCGTTTTATTTACGGCCGTATCCAGACTGATGATCATAATTATTTTACTTTATTTTTTGTTATATATCTAAAGGAAATCAGGCAGAGTTTTCAATGTTTTTTTGCGACAGTACCGGGTAAAACCAGCATAATTCCCGTCCCGTGGGACTTCCGGGATAGAAATTTCCGATGTTCTTTCTCAGGTCTAAAACTATCTTTGTACCAAATTTCATACAAATTAGTTCAGTGGTTTAAGCGTGAGCGTGAAGAAAAGACAAACAGACAGAGTTACTTTAGCATTTATAATATTAGTAAGGATGTGTTGTACTAATATATTATTATAAGCTGTATTATTGAAAAGTTTAATTAAAGTCCATTCACTAGTTTTTGCGTGAAAGAGTAAAACATCTGTATATGATTTTGCGTTTATAATATTAGTAGGATGGGCAGCTCGAGCAAAATCCCGCAATGTTTTTAAATATTGGGGTTTTATAGTTTGATAAATTTTCGCAGTTTTATTGCGCATTTCTAAGTACCTAGTTACATTTTTTCGCAGGGATATCCTTATGGATTCAGTCAGGATCTTCGGGTAGATTCTACAAATATCTGCATAGTATGTTTAATATACATGTATATCAACTATGAGTTATTATGTATAACTTAGTGATTATCATGGTTGAAATAATAATTGTTGTTTGAAAGTTGGTTTGTATTTTTAAGTCAACTAATATCTACATAGTGAAGTAATATACTAGTGTATATTAACTATGAGCTATTTATGTATGACTTGGGGATATGTTATGTTTCCAGTAATAGTTGTGGCAAAATCGCTTGAATGCACGGAAGTTTCTCACATCGTCCACGAGATCGCTGTAATAAGTTACTCCCGATTTGCTACGGATGTTGTCGAGCATTAATGTTCGTTCATTTTGCCAAAGACTGCACTCCCAAAGAATGTGATGTGCGGTATGTTCCTGTTCACTGCCTTCCGTCGAACAGCCGCATAAGGGAGACGGTACGAGATTAAAGCCAAATAGTTTACTTCTAAAGTTTCCGTGACCGGTAAGGAACTGAGCGACACAGTGGTCAACCTCTAACCAATCCTTTGATAAACGATCGAATACAGATGGAAAGAAGTTATAAAGGTGACGTCCTTTAGTTGTATTATCCCATCGGGATTGCCATTCTTTAATTAAATTTTGAGTGGTTATTTCTATAGTGTCAAACCTTCGGCCGTTTCTAGAGGGTCCCAGATATGCAGGCAACAGACAGGATCACCTCAGCCCCGGTGAAGACCAGACTACTCCTCATAATGGGGAACTGCCCGACCGCTACTAAGCAGTCCCAACGACGTCGTGCCATATAGACCAAGGTTCCCTATCCATCCTAAGCCCGACACGAACACGGGCGTGCCTGTAGGCGCATTAAGTAGCGCCTCCTACGTTCGTCTTCCGCGAGTCCTTCTGGGACATTACTGCCTCGCAGGAGACCATCGCTGTCCAGGACTCGTCGTCACTGAGCATCGCAGTAATAACACGTGGCAGAGACAAGTCCCCTCCGATGACTGATGGCAGACCGTGACGCAGCGCCGCCCATCTCGGGCACACCTAAGGAGTGTGCTGGGCCAAGTCCACCGCCGTGCCAGAATCGTGACACACACAACCAAAGGCTTCTTGCGGGCAGTCCGGCACAGGTACTCACCAAATCAATCATGCCCGGTGAGCACCTGTGTCAGACGGAAGGTGAGGAGTTTGCTCTACCGCTCAAGGAATGTTCGCAGAGCAACCGTCAGGTTTTTGCCATACGACTGCCGCGCCAAGTTCTCCCCCCACCTCCGCATTAACGCCTCTTGCCTAGTCGGCGATCCCGCAGGATACACTTCTCACGATTTTTTGCCACTGAATCGTCATATCAAATTCAATGTAATAATAAATAAATAAATGTGATGAAAAGTTTAAAAAACTGAGTTTGTTCTGTTTGGGCATGATTTTAGTCATATCCTTACTTCCTTACTTAATATTATAAATGGGAAAGTAACTCTGTCTGCCTGTCTCTTCTTTACGCTTAAACCACTAAAGAGATTTGGATGAAATTTGGCACAAAGATAGTTTGAAACCCGAGAAAGGACATATGATAATTTTTATCCCGGATATCCCACGGGAACGGGATTTATGCGGGTAAAACCCCAGGGACTGTCTATCTTCTGAACCACGGAACAGATTTGGGTGAAATTTGATATGAAGATACTTTGTAACTTCAAATACCTAGGACATAAAATAGTTGTTATCCTGCAAATCCCACGGGAACGGGAGTTATGCAGCTAAAACGCCGGGACTGTATATTTGTTAAACCACTGAACCGATTTGAGTGAAATTTGATATGGAGATAGTTTGAGACCCAAGGTAAGATGTAAGATATATAAGTGTAAAAAGAAGTTTTATTTTAGATGCGTCAATAGATCGCACCTTTGTATTGCACACGTTTTTAATGAATACTGTTAATATAATATGGAATATTATTATTAATTTATCCAAAATGATTTATTAATAGAATTCATGATATTATAAAAAAGGAATACTTATATATAATAACTAGCTGTTGCCCGCAGCTTCGCCCGCGTTAACTTTTAAAATTTGAGTGGTTGACCACCCTTATCACTTAGGGGTATGAAAAATAGATAGTAGGCGATTCTCAGACCTACTGAATACGCATGTAAAATTTGGTAAAAATCGGTAAAGCCGTTTCGGAGGAGTACGGTAACTAACATTGTGACATGGAAATTTTATATATTAGAGATAAAATATATTATGAATAAAAAATATAACATTTCTTTTTCGTAGTTTTTTCTTGCTGGTACTTATTTGAATTAAAATATTGATGTATCATAGGGTAGTTTCGAATAATTCTGTTCGTTAGGATGTCTGACACCTCAATCCTTCCATGACCATGGTTGCTGTAAATGCTGTAAAGTATCCGAAACGTCGAAACGAAAGTTATAACCTTTTGAACGCCATTGTCAACTATATGTGACAAAACGAAATCTGGCCCAGACCGCCAATGACACCAATATGTGACAAAATACACGTCGCATCATATCATGAAATAAACTATCTAACCATTACTTTTGAGTGTTTATATTTATATAATTTAAAAGTATAAGCTTCCGTCTATATTGGATAGCATAGAAACGAATAAAAATATACCATTAATATTGAGAAATTCAATGTTTTAAAAGTAGATGTTAAATGCTTATAAAAGAAGTACCTCACACGCCATAGTCTGCTATATGTGACAGCTAGTGTTGCAACATATTATGATTATAATATCCATAAAAACTTAAGATGTTGATGAAATTTTAGTCCATACTCCAGAGTTATACTATTTATTCGATCGACTTACAAAAAAAAGGGTAGGTTCTCAATTCTTTTTTTATTTCTATCAGTTGGTATCAGGATACCGTGAAACTAGCCACCTTTGCCCATTTTTTAAATAAAAATGAAAAAAAATCATAAATTTTGTACAGGAAGGTAGGTATATTTTGTCATTTGCAACAACTTTGTAAACTTGTGCACGTTCTTGATGTGCAAATTTTGTAGTAAGTTAGAATTTAAAAAGAATTTTATTCAATTTTGATGACGGGCAAAATTATCTGGACTTCTAGCCAACATTGCCCACGTCAACACATCACATCAACACCTCGACCAGAATTTGTGGCAATCTTGGCTTAGATTTCAAAATGATGTGTGTAGTTTATACGTATTTGTAAAAAATAAATTACTGGGTAATGTTACGCAGAGATTTTTGCTTTTTCCCATATGTTACGCAAGTAACAATTTAAAATGTTAAGGGTTGTCACATCTTAGTAAATTATGAAATGTGAATAAGAATATGAGACTTTTTTATTTTATTAACGATTGTACGTCTGGGGATGCCAAACTGTAGTTTGGCGTCTCTCGATGATATTTGTTTTGAAGAAACTGATTCACACGCTAGCATATTCATCTGTCTTCGGTACAGTTTTTATATGCGCGAGATCCTATTTTGCAACTACATTTTTTAAAATTCTAGATTTGTGTTTGTTTGTCTGAAAATAAAAATAAAAAAGGTAAACAGAATTTTGATTTATAAGCATAAATGGTTTAAAAATCAAAAATGAACTTTAAGACATGATTATCGTGATAAACGGAATATTAACATATTATACAAGTTTGTAGATAACTTTCAGTTCGCAGTTTTAACCTCGCATCTGCACCATTTACGTTATGTTCTTCTAAGTATTTATCACATGTACCACGTAAATAGGTATTCGTAGTTTTTACATTCATGGAGAGGTTTATTCTCAACTGAGACCATTATTTTACAGTTTTACAATATTGTGTACTAAGGATTTAACAAAGTTATGTAGTCACTTAAATTTAATGTTGGATAGACATCAATTGAGGATTATAAAATATCATAATTTTTTTAAGTATGTAATGAGGAGTTGAAGACTTTTATTTATAAATTTAACATTGTTGTACGGTGCAACTCGTACATTTCCCTGCATCAGCGTTTCCGCGAGCTGCGCGATTTATTAAACCAGTACGTCCGATGTTATCAAGGTGCTCGGGCATGCTCGCGCCTATCAATCACTTATCAAATATCATATAGCATATTATATCATAATCAGTTAAGTAAATAAATCAGTGAACAGTTGTATACTCGGGTATAATTTCTCAACTATCATATCAAACAGACTATCAGTGAAAAGGTGTAGGGTTTATCAAGGACCCCACATCCCTTTTTTGGTCCTTCGAGCCGGATGGTCCTTTGAACCTTTTTTGGTCCTTCGATCTTTCGAAAAAATCACGCTACTTCACAAAATCAAAAGTGCTTCGCGTGTGGACTGAATCAGTGAAGCTTTATACGGTGTATCAAGATTGCAGCGATACTGGATAACCGGGACGTATCAAGGTAGTCTCAGTGAACAATCAGGGCACGCTCCTTCAAATACCTATCAAGAGAATATCAAGTAAGGTTTATAATTTTAATTATTTTATCAAATAAGAATGGAAGATTTATTGGCTACTCAGCAACAGATAATTGAGGCCATCGAGCAGCTTTATGTTAATTTTAAAAAAGATGGTTCGGAGCGCAAAACCGGAGACTATTTCAAGCGTCGACTTGAAACTCTGGAAAAATATTGGCGTGAATTTCAGGATAATCACGTCAGCTTATGTGGGTATGGTATTGGGTCACATGATTATTTTAATCAAAATCAGTATGAGCAGATAAAGGAGCGAATTGGATATATCAGGTCAGCTATACAAGGTTATCAAGTACGAGAAGCGAAACCTGCGACTCCGCTTCTCAGGGCCGCCACCCCGTTGGGAGGAGTGACTGAGCAGTCCAAATCAGGTACTTCCCTACAAAGCACGTCGAATGAAAATGCTGCTTCACCGCAGACAATTACTTTTAGGGCTCAGGGCGTCCATAGCAGGACAGACGAATTACTTCGAAAGCAAGCTAGTAATTTCCGAGCTTTTCAGAGAAAAGTAACAAGCATTGAATTAGATACGGTAACGGAGAAATGGGAATTTGACGATATATTGCATACACTTCAATCTCGTTGGTCAGCTATAGATTCGTTGCATTTAGAAATTGATAGTGAACTAGAGGGTAAGAATCAAGAGTACGACAACACCTTTTATCACTACGAGAAAATTTACGAAGATATCAAGAAATCTATCAATAAAAAGATGTGGTCAGTTAGTCACAGAGACAAATCAACTCCTCAAATGGAACTTCCGCTGTTCAGTGGTAATTTTCAAAACTGGACATCATTTAAGGATTTATTTACCGAGACAATCCACAATAACTCAGCCTTATCAAGTGCACAGAGAATGCAGTTTCTCAAGAGTAAACTCCGGGGAGAAGCTGAAAGACTAGTACAACATCTTCAAATCAGCTCTGACAACTATATCACATGCTGGGAGATACTCAACAACCGTTATAATAACAAGAAATTAATATTTACATCCCATGTCAACACATTGATGAACATTCCTGTGGCGCAACAATCATCATTCGGCCATATCAAGAGAGTCCACGACACGTCACTGGAGTCACTCAATGCTATCAAGAACTTGGGTGTAGACATCAATACGTGGGATCCATTACTCGTTCATATTCTGAGCCAAAAATTGGATTCTGAAACTTATAACGAGTACGTTTCATCGTTAAAACATCCCAGAGAGCTACCAATACTGTAAAGAATTCCTAGATTTCTTAGAAAGTAAATTTACAGCGCTAGAAACTTCACGTAAGAAACAAGAAAATCCGACGGCAAAGTCATATCATCAAAATTATAATAATCAAGTAACATCGAATAATATTAATAACGCTAGGTTCAAAAAACCATCATATTTCAAACAAACATGTACGTCAAGCAAAAAGATTTCGCAACCAACCTACTTACAAAATAACAAGTTCGCAAAATATTGTCATTTGTGTAACAATTACGAACATCGCCTCTTTTATTGCGCAAGATTTCTAGAAATGCCTTCACACCTAAAGCGCAAATTAATTACGGATAAGAATTTATGCCAAAACTGTCTTTATGATCATAAAGGAAAGATATGTTATTCAGAAACCCGATGCCGCGAATGTAATCAAAAACATAATTCTATTTTACATGATGCATTTGTCACCAAAGGTAATGACATGCGTTCTAACAATAATATGAAACCGGAACAGCAAATGCACGGACACACACACAAGTATCTCTACAAGGGCAATCATCGGAAATTTTATTAGCGACTGCCGTTATCAAGGTACAGGCGTATGATGGGTCGTATCACAGCCTCCGAGCTCTTTTAGATCAGGGCTCTCAGACGTCATTAATATCCGAAAAAGCAGCGTTAGCTCTAGGATTACCCCAGAAAAGGTGTAACGGCGTTATATCAGGCATAGGAGACAAGGAGAGCAGTTGTAAAGGAATAGTCTCAATCAACTGTCAGTCTTATTACGAAAACTATTCTTTTGTAACAGATGCATTTATTATGAAGACTTTATTGAAAAATTTACCCAGTACTACCCTTTCAAAACCAATAATGCCACTGTTAGAAACAATATCTCTGGCGGACCCTAATTTTAATATCAGTAGCCCCGTAGATATCTTATTCGGTGCAGATATTTATAGTTTAATTTTATTGGAAGGAATATATAAAGCAGGACCGAATTTACCTATCGCACAGAAAACGCGCTTAGGTTGGATTTTGAGCGGAAATGTAGAGCGCACGTTTCAATGTAACGTGATCCTGAATAACATCGAGGAAATACAGCGATTTTGGCAAATAGAAGACATTAATAATGAGTCATCGATATCATCACAAGATCAGCATGTGATAGACTTTTATAAGAACACTACCGTCCGCCGCTCGGATGGTAGGTACGAAGTTCGCTTACCACTGAAATCATACATCAATTTTGGCCTAGGGCAATCAAGAAATAAAGCTATAGCCCAATTTAAACAATTAGAAAGAAAATTTGGAAATCATGAAATTATCGCCACTGAGTACAAAAGGTTTATGAATGAATATTTAACAATGAATCACATGTCGTCATCCGTTTGCAATTCTACACCAGAATATTATTTACCGCATCATTGTGTTTTACGCGAGGAATCAACTACTACTAAGTTACGAGTCGTATTTAATGCCTCATCCAAAACGACATCAGGCCAAAGTTTAAACGATTTTATGGAAAGGGGCCCGAATTTACAGCAAGACCTCCAAAGTCTCATTATCAAGTGGAGACAGTACAGATACGGATTTACTGCCGACATAGAGAAAATGTTTCGGCAGGTTTGGTTGAATCAAGAGGACCAAAAATACCAAAAAATAGTATGGAGAGAGTCACCGTTGGACAAATTACAAGAATATCAGCTTACTACAGTCACGTATGGTACCAAGGCCGCACCGTTTCTTGCCATGATGACACTTCGCCAGTTAGCGAACGATGAGCGGGAGAACTATCAAGGGAGTTCAGCACCAGATATTATTGAAACAGCTTTCTACATGGACGATCTAGTACACGGATGCCATTCTGTACAGACAGCACAAAAACTTCTAAGGGACATTACAAATATTTTAAAGTCGGGCGGTTTTCATTTAAGAAAATGGAAGTGTAACGAAAGAAAAGCCTTATTGACAGTCACTGAAGATCACGAGACAGTTGACTATGATTTTAGGCAGACAGAGTCGACAAAAACGCTAGGACTAAGTTGGAATCCCGTGGAAGATAAATTCACTTTTACATCGAAAATTACATTTTCTCAAAAATATCCAACGAAAAGATCATTTTTATCCGATATATCGAAACTTTTCGACCCTCTTGGCTGGTTGACTCCAATCACAATAAAAATTAAGATATTATTTCAACAAGTTTGGCTGCTAGATATAAAATGGGACGAGCACTTGCCGGACAGTATAGGAAAAGAATGGATCAAGATAAAGACAGATATAATTGAAAAAATCAATCAGTTTAATGTGCCTAGATGGTTAAAAACTACGGAAAATGGTGTTGTTCAACTACATGGATTCTCAGATGCGTCTAACAAAGCATACGCATGCGTCGTGTACTGCAAGACACATTTTCAAGGTCAAACGACAATTACAATGATAGCGGGAAAATCAAGGTTAGTTCCAACAAGCAAAAACATCACATCACCAAAACTGGAACTGTGCGGAGCCTTCCTACTAAGTAAGTTATTATATAAAATCGTGCCGTGCCTCTCAGAGTACAAAATTACCACTCACTGTTGGGTAGATTCAAAGGTAGTGTTAGGGTGGATCAACGGAGCTCCAGAGCGCTGGAAACCCTTTGTAGCCAACAGAGTGAAACAGATTAGAGAAGTCGTTCCACCGGAATGCTGGCATTATATCAAGTCGGATGAAAATCCAGCAGACTGTGCCAGTCGTGGCATGACTCCGTCCGAGCTACAAACCCACGATCTTTGGTGGAATGGACCCTCATGGCTTCCATCCTTTGAAACAACTAAGCAAGAAAACCTTAAAGAGAAAGTTAAATACGTCACAGACCAAGAGGCGAGAAAAACAAAGCAAGTAGCAAATATTGTTATGAATCAAGGTAAAGGCATCATCAAGATGTTAATTAATAAGCATAATTCGCTCAGCAAAGCGACAAGAATATTATCATGGATTTTTAGATTTTTATCAAGAAAGAAGTATAATAAATCATACCTAACATTAAGTGAACTAAAGCAAGCAAAAATCAAGATTATCAAGCAAGAGCAAAACGAATATTTTTATCAAGAAATATTAGATTTAAAAAAGGGAAACAAAATAGCAACTAAAAGCAAGATTTGTATGTTAAACCCTTTTCTGGATCAGAATCAAGTTTTAAGGGTGGGCGGACGTCTGAAAAACGCTCAAATAAATACAGACATGAAGCATCCTATCATCGTTCCGAAAAACAGTCGACTAGCGGAATTAATAATTGATCAATGCCACAAACTCACATATCACGGAGGAGCTAAACTTACGTCTACATTTATGAGACAAAAATATTGGCTGATAGGCGGTATCAAAGCCACCAAAAAACGCATTTATCAATGTGTTAAATGCAGAAAGCATCATCCGAGTCGACACTATCAGATAATGGGAGATTTACCTTCCTCAAGGGTAGTCCCATCAAGACCATTCTACCATACAGGGGTAGACTATACTGGTCACATGTTCGTAAAATCTAGTAAAGGACGTGGTATCAAGAGCACAAAGGGATACGTCGCAGTCTTCGTTTGTATGGTGACAAAGGCTGTACATTTAGAAATAGTATCAGATTTGACCTCCGCAGCGTTCTTAGCAGCCCTTCGCAGAATGTCCGCAAGGAGGGGGCTGCCGAGACATATGTACAGCGATCAAGGTACAACCTTTATCGGAGCCAACAAAATTTTACAAAAAGAGTACGAGGAGATTGAAAGTACTTTCAACGATGAGTTACTCTCAGACATTACGGACATGGGCATTGAGTGGCATTTCAATGCCCCTTCATGGCCGTCGGCAGGCGGGCTATGGGAGGCTTCAGTCAAGAGTTTAAAATACCATATGAAGAGAGTCGTGGGTGAGCAAAAACTTACTTTCGAAGAGTACAGCACATTGCTATCACAGTTAGAAGCATGTTTAAATCAAAGACCTTTATGCCAATTGACTGAAGACCCAGACGATTTAGATTGTTTGACTCCCGCACATTTTCTTACAAACGGACCTACATTAGCGTTTTTTGAAATTGAAACAGATTCACGCACACGTTGGCATCTTACTAGAAAGTTGTTTGAAGATATCTGGAAAAGATGGAGGTCTGAATATTTAACACAACTATCCGCACGCAGTAAGTGGCGGCAACGTCAAGAAAATATCAAGATTGATGACGTAGTCCTAATCCATGATGACAATTTGCCCGCCGGGAGGTGGCCACTTGGCCGAGTTATACAGCTGCATCCAGGGAAAGACGGTTACGTGAGAGTCGTAACTTTAAAGACCAAGACAGGTATCATTAAACGCCCAATAATAAAGTTATCAATACTACCTGTTTATCAAGAAAACAGGGAAGCAGTACAACCCGTTGTCCCCGATAACAAATCGGAAAATATAACAAAATCATGTAATATATCGCTATCACGAAAGAAAATTACCTACAGACTCTCAAAATTATGCTACGCTGTATTAATATTTATGTTGACACTTATATCAAGCACCGAAGGGTCTTATAAAATAACACTGCTACAAAACAATCAAAGTTTGTACTTTGACAAAGTTACAAACATGGGTCTGATCAGAGATGAATGGCGCCTGGCTGTCTACTACGATCTAAGTCCATACTGGGAAGGCACACAGGCATTAAACAAGTACATCGGTTATTTACAACACATATGTAATTCATTCAAAGACCTGCCTCAATGTGACGCGGTCACATTACAATTGCAACACGATAATGAACAGCTACGCCACTACAATGACTTACTGATGAACAAGCAGAAATCCCGCACGCGCCGTGGATTGATAAACGGTGTCGGGTACATAGCAAACAGCTTATTTGGAATATTGGATAATACTTTCGCTGAGAAGTATGAAAATGACATTCAACTTATCAAGAAAAATCAGAATCATTTAGCAGTCCTTTGGAAAAACCAAACTTCAGTGGTAGAGTCTGAATTTAATTTACTCAAGAGAATGGAGAATTTGATGACCTCACAACATAAATTAATCAACCAACGTTTAAACAAATTAGTAAATGGCCTAGCATATTGGAAGACTGAAAATTCGGTTGCAAATGAGTTCACTTTCTCAGTAATTATGGCTAACCGTATTCTGACAAATCTTAAGGAAATTCAGAACACGATCTTAGACACATTGACTAACGTCTACAATGGTCAACTTAGTCTGCATCTTCTTACACCCGACCAACTTAGCAACGAGTTGAACATTATCTCAGGGAAAATCTCAAAGGAATTAATTATACCATTCAACAGCGCTAGTTTACCGAAGATATATCATGTATTAAAGGTGAAAGCGCGAATGTCTATGAATTATCTTATCTTTGAAACAATAATACCTCTAGTTCACCGTGATACTTACGAAATCCATAGAGTCATTCCTGTACCCCACCAACGCAACAATAAGATTATTTCCATCAAACCCGTATCAAGTTACCTCGCAATAAACATACAAAGAGACGCTTTGTTACCAATGACTGAAAGCGACCTTAAATCATGTATCTCACAGGACGCAGACACGATTTTATGTTCTATCAGATCACCATCTTTCCATTTCAAGGACGACGAAAGCTTTTGCGAGAAGGATTATATGAGTAGCAAGTGCCAAACTTATCAAGAACAATGTAAACTTAAATGGCTTGAGCTCAATCGAATAAATACATATTTTTATTTTTGTTGTGAACAATGTCAAGTGAAGCTACTATGTGACGATCAGGTTACGTCATTATATCTCACAAACGCTGGCCTACTAACTGTGAGTGAAGGTTGTATTATCAAGTTCAAGGACTTCACGGTGTTTACTTATAAGCAAGATGTGAGTAATTTGCATATCAAGGCAAATATCGAAACACCAACTTTATCACCAATCAATCATCTTATCAATTTATCTATGCCTATACCTCCCACAAAAACCACTGAAGAAGACCTCAGCGACCATACAAACCAGCTGAGTGAGCTCCAAACAAAGATTAAGGAACTGAAAGAAACAGTGCCACTGTATGACAGCATCAACATACATGATATTCATCATTATGCGATAGCGTACAGCATTGTCGGTATCGCCTTAGCAGCAGTTTCTCTCTGGGTGGGGAGAAGCCTACGACGGAGGTGGTTATCTGCCGCAGCGGCCACAACTGCCGCGCGGCCGTTCCAGGGGCCTGCTTGTGGGCCCGCTCCAGCACGTCATGAAAACATTCCGTGTAGTGTTAGTGATGAGTGCAGTGATCCGCGTTACTTACGTAATCAAATCGTAAAAGATGATCAAGTGCCAAAGCTAGACAATCAATCAGTTTACCGCAGCGGTCCCAGTAAGAGCGTTATACACGTATCAAAGCCTAGTGTCGCAGATAGGCCCCATAAGGGCACGTCACCCGACTTCAGTGCGGTTTACGTTGTCGGTGACCCAAGACTTAATAAGTTTAATTCACTCTAGCACGTTGTAATAATTGTTTTCATCATCAGTAACAACTTAGATAAGAAATATTGTTATCGTCCTTGTATCACCTCATCAATACTAACTCATCATCTTTTCGGCGCGGGAGCATGTACGGTGCAACTCGTACATTTCCCTGCATCAGCGTTTCCGCGAGCTGCGCGATTTATTAAACCAGTACGTCCGATGTTATCAAGGTGCTCGGGCATGCTCGCGCCTATCAATCACTTATCAAATATCATATAGCATATTATATCATAATCAGTTAAGTAAATAAATCAGTGAACAGTTGTATACTCGGGTATAATTTCTCAACTATCATATCAAACAGACTATCAGTGAAAAGGTGTAGGGTTTATCAAGGACCCCACAATTGTCAAATGTACAAAGTGCAGTTAAAATTACATTTTGAGTTTATTAGGATTATTTACATTAAACTTTGTTTAAAGGCAAAATCTTAAACAAAGTACCTATCTAAAGATGACAACCCTAAGCACTTTTCAATGACGGGCAATGTTGGCAAGTATGAGTCTAAACTGTTTATGGTAACTTTGCCCATCGTTGGCAATAGCGAGGAATAACGACAATAACATTAAAACTATAATTAAAATACTCAGCAGTTGTTATTCTATAGTAAACTGACAAATAAACTTAACTGGGATTAAACTTGATCTTTATATATTGTGATTGGTTGGCGAATCTTGTGGAGTACCGTTTTGGAATGGTTTTCTTAGTAGGGCTGTTCTGGCGGTTTTCTATAGTGTTTGTTGTAAAAACTTAATCTGTGTAATATATAATGTGATTGTTTGGCGAATATTGTGGTGGACTGCCTTGTGTGGATGGAATGGGGAATGATAGTTTATTGATGGGGGCTAGAGGAGCGCAGCCGCGCTCCTTGGGGTTTCCCGCCATTTCTCCGTATTACAGACCGAATATTGTATTTTGTATGGCTAATAGCCTAGTAGCTAATGCCTTTAAATAAAAATAATAATAAATAAAATTAACTGGGGTTTAACCATGATGAACCATTCACGGAATCTTCGATCAAAAAATTTGCCCGCCAAAACACATGCCACATTCGACAAGTTCTAACAGGCAACTGAAGGATTTTGAAAATAATTACGTTACCTAGTGTTGCCACAAATATAATCTACTTTCCGAAAAACTTCTAAATGTTGTCAATTAAAATATTTTCATATGGTAATGATCACAGAAATCTAAATAATGACAACAGAAGTCGCGAAGACGCATGACTTTATCGCCGCGCATGTGACTTATAGATCACAAGTGCGCTCGGAGCGTTTGTTTCAGTCATCAGTATTGTTTCGGACGCCGAGACTTAAATATGATGTTTTGCAGCATATCCAGCTGCGGAAATTCTTCTGCAACTTGTAATTTTTCAAATAAAGGGTTAACATTTCATAAGTAAGTACTTTATTTTTAAAATAATGTTGTATTTTGATGAAATATACACAAATAAAATTATTCATCACCAGTACTACAATTGTCGCAGTAATAGAAATGTTTTCAAATTTCAATAACCATTGATACTAATGCTTGTTCATGTATACGATTACAACTAGTAAAAGCAGCAATGGAATTATAGACATGCGCAATAAACAGTACCGCCGCGTGCGTGCACTTCTAGGAATACGGCCGCATGTATTGAAGGCGAATGAGTGACGTGCCACTACTATTTTGTATAGATAATAATTATTATTTGTGGCTTACTTAGATTTACCAAAATGGGAATGAAATGTGATTTTTCGTTAAATATAATATTATATTTACTTATCTTCTATACACAAATATTTTCTGTGTTCCTGGGTCATGGATCTATATTAAATATGTGTATTATATAATAAAAATCTTAAATATATGTATAGTATAAAAGTGTTAAATATATTTCCGTTGTCTGGTACCCGTAACACAAGTTCTTCGAGAACTTACCACGGGAACAGATTGGCGTGGTGTGAAAGCGTCCATAGATATTATATTATTTTTATTATACATGCGTAATATAGTAGATAAACACTGAAATTGGTGTGCATGTGTGCGTGTGTACACGCATGCGTGCGTAAGCGTTTGCAACCATATCGTCAATTCATATTTAAACTCATGATTTTTCATATAGATTTAATTTATTGTTTATTTTATTATACAAGCTAGAAGCGCGTATAACATTGTAATCATATTATTATTTATGTTTCTGTTTACTTTTAACAATGCTATTATTTCAGGTTTCCAAAAAGATGCACATATGCTTTTATATATATATATATATATATATATATATATATATATATATATATATATATATATATATATAATATTTGTGTTAGTATAAAACCTTAAAATTATGTTAGTAAACTTCCTATCGCTACGCCTTCCTGCGTTCCAGTGGTACTGTTCCGCGGAAGCAACGGAACACCACATCCTGAGGCCAGAAGTCGGTATTCGCACCACAAACGCCTTGAAATTGACGTTGCGGCGCGACTCCAGCTCCGGCACCCTCGGACAGTACTTCAACCTCCGGCACACGATGTGCGATTCCGCGATGTTCTCCGCCTTTGTGGTGTAATGAAGGTGGGAGATATACACCGGCGTATTCGGTTTGGCGGCACGCACGAGATTGGGCTCCAGTGGGGCTTTGCCGCAGCGATTCTGGAGCCTTCAATATTTGAATTATTAGGCATTTTTACATATATTATATTTAATAAAATATAATATTATTATAATTAATTTATTAAAATATAATATAAAATTTAAATTAATAAATAAAAAAAGAAATATACTTACCCTTAACGTTTTATTGTATTCCCTTTTCTCTTTAATAAAACGTCAAAAAGTGCGTCGCTTAATGAAACAGTTACCTCACCAACAATTAGTAGTTATCGAACAAAATCAACGTCGCCCAACGGAAAGTTATCGATATGAACGTTGCACTGCACTGTTCATAAGTGTTCATGGATATAATTGGTCAGAGTGGCCACACCTCCTGATATTTTGATTGTTCATAAAATATTGCTTAATACCATAGGTTTAAAGTTTAATTTTTATTGCATCAATGCTAGTGACATGTGTAGGCGTAATTGTGTATTTATTGTTTGTCTATGTGTTGGTAGTTGTTATCCGGCGACACGCGTTCCGGTAATAAAAGACAGTAGATAGCATTTCTATTGTCTTATTATTTAAATTTCTGTGGTAATGATATTGTTTAGAAACTGCATTTAGGGCAAAGATACCCTGATTGGCAAAGTTGGCTATTTTCACGGTATATCAATCATCATGCCTGTAGCTACACAATCAAAAACAAAAGATGAAAATGTCTAATAT
The DNA here is from genome assembly GCA_963853865.1 of Helleia helle. Taxonomy (NCBI): domain Eukaryota; kingdom Metazoa; phylum Arthropoda; class Insecta; order Lepidoptera; family Lycaenidae; genus Helleia; species Helleia helle. The sequence goes on from OY971420.1 coordinate 3,207,711, forward strand.
CGACACTGGCTAATCGCATTATAATTGTCGTATAAAGCAGTAGAATAATAAATACTTTTTTAAATATTTTCTTATTATTTATACAAATTCGAATTCAATATTCATAACTAAGACAGGACTACGTCTGTCGGGTCAGCTAGATATACAATAAAAATCTTAAATATAATATGTATAATTTAAAAGTATTAAATATATTTCCGTTGTCTGGTACCCGTAACACAAGTTCTTCGAGAACTTACCACATGACCAGATTGACGTGGTGTGAAAGCGTCCAGAGATTATTATTATTATATTTATATATTTCTAAATACGTACATATTAACCAGATTACCTATACAAAAAAAAGCAACCAAAAAAAAAGGAAAACGTTTTTTTTTCACTTGTATCATGTCAGGCTATGCCAACACTATCATACCTCTTCGTTTTCGCAAGCGTTCCAAATACACCCGGTATAATTTGGCATTTAAAATATTAATATGTGATTTATCCAATATAGTACTTAGCATAAATTAAGGCTTTTTTCAAAAATCTGTGATAGTGTAAGATTTATTCGTAATTCTAATTTTTTATTTTATGTAACCATCGAGCATATAACCGTATATAGTAGTGTGAACCATAAATTTCCGAAACTGGTCAGTGATTTGTCACTGACTTTATAGAAATTCCACCAACCAGTGATGTGTATGTACATCCCATTTGCCGATCACCAATCAATGGCCATCAGTTGGACAACCAGAGCACAAAAAAAAAAACGTTGATCAAACAAAACAAATAACATTACCGCTCTATTCCGTTTATATGTTCGATGTATGTAACTGTTAATTTTTGTATTATTCTTAAGAAAAACAATAATTATTAAAATACTGATTAAATCTGATTGAACTGATTTAATCTTTTCATTATAAAATTTTAAAAAATCGCGCATTTTTAAATATGGTTATTATATTAGTAAGAATACTTCTTTATTAACACGCTTTTATTAGCTTGTTAAAAGGTAGTATAAGGTCTCCTTATATAGTAGTATAAGGCCTCCTTATAAAAAAATAAACTTAATACAATCGTTTAACAACGTGTACACTTCTACATCCTTAATTCAGATGCGAGAAATGAGAATGTCAAAAAAAAGATTGGCTGGCCACGCCATTGTCTCTATACCAAGTCAAAATATGTTGAATAATGTTGTAACCATATCGTAATTTGTTATTATTTTATTTTTTAATATCTGCTTTTACATTGATAGACTCTGTTAAATGGGGTGTAAAGATTACTATATTGTGATGTAGTTGCTGGGTAAATAGAATATAGGTAAATGGAAAACGAAAATAAAAATTCAGTTGTATATCGATTAAGTTATCAACATCCCTATATTCTATGAAGGTAATTTTACAGAAAAAGTGGCTTGGCGTCTGCGGTACGACGAGACGCTTATACGCCGGCGTTCAACATGCGGACGAAGTCGCAGGTAAAAAGCTTTGAATTAATATAAGGTACATGCATAAAAAAAAAACCAAATTTTATCTGTCTGTTTGTTCCGGTTAATCTCTGAAACAGCTAAGCCGATTTTGATGAGGCTTTCACTGGCAGATAACTGATGTTACAAAGTGTGACTTTGGCCATAAAAATAATCATGATCAATCCAAACGGCTGTAAATCTAAGTAAACGCCGGCGAGGTTGCGGGCAACAGCTAGTTTGTTATAAAATAGACCTCAAACATGAGCATTATATATAATCGTCTATTCGTAATTGATTATAATACGTGGGTTCATGGTAAAAATAAAAAACATATTCCAATATAAAACTATCTTATCCTTTACACAGTAGTAATATTTACAATACAAAGTAATTAACATAATCAGATTTCTAATAGTAAATACTTAACTAATGCTACATATGATAACTTTTTGTGAGGTGTATATTAACACAAACTTAATTATCTCTAGCCCATAAACCAACATCCAAAAAGTTCATCAAATAATCACCTTACATATTATATAAAAGTAATGTCCTACTTCATCATAATGAAATGCTATACCAGACCTTTGGTATACAATTTATACTAATTTAAATTGCTAACTTCATTTTGCAACTATATTTACAATAGAAAAACAACAATCAACATGTGAAAACATCAACTATGTTACTTAATTATTTATCTGTTTAATATAAATATTCTAGATACTGTATCACATCATCAATCAATGTCATCTATAATTTTCATATGCGCATGTATCACCATGCATATAATATAATGTCCTGTTTCATTTAAGATAACTACGGTATAACATGGGCGAATGGGCAGTGTCCCGTTCTTGTTCCAACAAGAAGATCATGTCTCGGTGGTTGATGCGTTTCAGACGGGTGCGGAGAGCGAGCTGACTGCGACCAGACTGTTGGAAATGGACATGTTAATCAATGTTGGAAAAAATGACAAATGGACATGTTAATCAATGTTGGCAAAAATGACAAGTAAATACCATTTCACGGGAAACTATTGATTAGACTTTTACACACTTAAATAACTCTGTTTCATAATTATACTATAGCTAATTAACGTTACGAACGATAGATAATTCAAAACATATGTACCCCCCATTAGTGCTGCCTCTGGCGGTTCTTTTTTAAATCTTCAGAGAAAACAGGCTAATTAAAGTAAATACAAAATTTCAGGACATTAATTCTAGTTGTTAATATTGAAATATAATATATAATCATTCAGATAAATATAAATTTTGATCATAATAAACATATTTTTTGGTTCATTCAACTTGTACTTCTTAAATAATATCACCATATACTCACAAATCCTCCAGAGCTGTGGCCTCCACTGACGACCGAGTCTCCTGCTCCACCTGGCCCATCCAAGCGCGGCTTCTTCCTTGGTCCAATAGCTTGCAGGGCTGTCAAGTTGGCTTCCCTCTGACGAAGCTCTTCTAATTCAGCCCGTTGCATTTCCTTTGCCTATATAATAAGTAGTATTAGTACATAATCACATGAAAAATATTTATACTTTATTTTATGGAAGAGGGGGCAAACGGACAGTCGGTTCACCTGATGGTAAGTGACATCCACAGACACCCGCCACACTAGAGGATCAGCAGGTGCGTTGCCGGCCTTTTAGATATGAGTATGCTCTTTTCTTGAAGGACCCTAAGTCGTATCGGTTCGGAAACACCGTGGGTGGCAGCACATTCCATATATTTGTCGTGCGAGGCAGAAAATGCCGTAAAAATTGAGTTGTTGTAGATTTCCGGACATCGAGATGGTGTGGGTGAAATTTGGTATTTATTAAGAGAGCAGTATTCCGGATCTGCGCCTTGTATAATTATAGGCGGTGTGAAGGCATGAAATACTGTTTCGCCCTACTGAGCACACCGAGTTTCTTCGAGGCTACTTTAGCCTTTTCAAAATCAAAAAAAAAAAACAAAATCAAAAAATCATTTTTTTTCTTCAAAATAGTAGCAACAGAGTATCTTTTTGAACGTCAATTGAGTTTACCACCGATTCCAAGACTAGCCCACTGAGAAAAACCATCGAAACAAACTAAGTGAAACTAATCTTTTCAAATATTTTATAACAAATTTTACATATTCTTAAATGCCTGGGGTATTTCAGGATAAGAACGCTCTATTCCAGGAGGAACGCTCTATTCCCAAGGTACCGCACAAACACTCTTTAATAACTATTTGAATTTTTTAATTGGGAGGTTTTGAACATTTTCTGGGATCACTTTTAAAATAAGTTGCTTCTAACCCTTAACTACCTACCACCTATTTCTGTAACATAACCACCTACGTGCGGTCCTGGAGACCGCTCATGAACAATCACCTTAAATTCGGGTTCTATGGTATCAAGAAATGATTGAAATGAGTAAAATACTTGTTTATGCTTTAGACTTTTATTTCAGACCTTCAAATCACATAAACTATAATAAAATCTTGAGATATGTTATAATCTTTCAAGACTAGTAGTTTTAACAAAAAAATATACTCTTCTTAAATTAAGAGATCTGATAGATAGAGGAACTTAAAAAATCAACTTCTTTTGACTTATTTCTATAAACTAAGGAGTCCAACTATAAAATTAAATAAAAAAAGAAACATTAATATTCAAATTCAACAAAATTGCAACCCCCCAAATATTCATAATTTTTCGCGGCAGTCGCAGCATTAGTCGCATTATTTTTTTCGCACACTCCAAGTAAATTGGCATTTTGCACATAATACATGAGAAAGCAGTCTTGCGTTTCTTTTTTGGATCACACGTGAAACATGTTTTGCGAACTTCAAGTTTTTCCACATCAGATGTGCTTGGTAGATCTTCACTTATCTGCAGAATACGACGAATAGAACTCTTGACTTCTCGTTGAATGTGATCATTTTTCACGCAACGTTGCATATGCGGTTTAGTTAGCTGCCTTGCCAATTTTTTTAAGAATTTAAATCGGCTTTCATTCTTTTGAGATGTATTACTCAAATTGATGGCATACGCATTTGATGCAGATAATATATCTAACATTCTGTAAAATACAGTCAAAGGCCATCTTCTTTGAGTAATTTGAGCTCCTTTGATCAAATAGATCGACGACTCGTCGTCTGACGTCACCTCTTGCAACCATCTTTCTATATTTTCATCGGTTTTATCCATTTTTCACTAAAACAATCAAAATCGTGTGGGTGAAAAAAAATCACATAACCACCTACAAGCGGTCACAGAGACCGCTGACGAAATAGTTTTACTTACCCTGGCCAAACGCGCGCACGTCCACACTCGCCGAGCGCTAGCGCGGTACTGATGTGTATGTACTGATTTGTGAGTCGAATCACTAGTACATCTAACCTGTGCCTCTTCCGTATGAGGCACAAAAATATTGTCAATATCGGCAGAATTTCCCTATAATAGTATGCCATCATAACGCTGTGAAAGTAACTAAAGTAAACTATATTCGCGCCGTATCAATATCAGTTAATTGTCTTATGTTCCTCAGTGCATATGCTGCAGAACCGAATTTATTCGCCAATTTAGCTATATGGGGGCCCCATTTTAGTATACTTATGTACAATTTATCTCTGTAAACAAAACGAGGGGAATAGTTCTAGGGAGCAGTTAGATAAATTTTCTAATAAATTGTTTGATATAGTAAACTCTTGTCCGAACGAAAAATTTGTTATCACTGGGGATTTCAATCTCCCTTCAATTGAATGGCATCCCCAAGTAGAGCATTTTGAGTCTAGTGCTGTATCACTCACCAGATCCCAAAATAATTTTGTGGATACTCTCGCCCAGTGTAATATCAACCAGTGCAGCCAAGTCCGTAATAATAATAATCGCTTGTTGGACCTTGTATTCTCTAACACGGACCTCCTAATCACCCCCTGCGACGATCCCTTGGTTCCTGAAGATGTTCCACATCATAGAGCGTTATGTATAGATATCCTTCATAATGTCGTGAACCCGTTACAAGAAAAAAAGAGACAAAAATACTTCTATAAGGCAGGTGACTTCGATTCTATATGTTCTTCTTTGGATAATATTGATTGGCAGAAGTGTCTACAGGATTGTTCCTTTGAGGAAGCGGTAACCTATTTCAATGACACACTTTATGACCTTCGTTCTACTCATATTCCTTACAAATTATTTTCGCCAAATTCCTACCCCCGTGGTGGCACTGCTCTTATTAAAATGTTAAAAGAAAAACATAAATATTTTCGTAAATACAAAAATTACGGCAATCGGGACGACTACCTCGCTTTCACTCTACTGAGAAAAAGAGCCAAAACCCTTGAGCATCGGTGCTACGATTCATATACATTGAAAGTAGAGAAGTCGATCGTTCATAACCCAAAGTCTTTCTGGACCTACGTGAAACTCAATAGTAAATCATCAGGTACATATCCCTCGTCAATGTTTTATGAGGGAGAGTGTGCTACAACGGGTGAAATAGTATGTAGTCTATTTCTAAATTACTTTCAAGACAATTTTCACTCACCTGACCCTAGTAACAGAACGAATTTCGATGAGTCAAGGTTAAATCATATCAATATTGGAGATATTGAGATCAATTCGATGGAGATAGTTGAACTTCTAAAATCTGTTGACTTAACAAAGGGTGCTGGCCCAGATAATATCCCACCTATATTGATTTCAAAGTGTGCAGATAGCTTAGTTACTCCTCTTTGCATTCTTTTTAAACGCTCACTTAAGGAGGGATGTGTACCGGACGTGTGGAAATCGGCTTTCATAACTCCAGTACATAAGGGTGGTGACAAGAGTAATATAAAAAATTATCGACCGATTTCCAAACCTTCCATCTTTGCTACAATATTCGAGAGTGTAGTACATAAGCAGGTGTACGCTGCGCTAAAAGGCTGGTTTATCCCTGAACAAGATGGGTTCTTGAAGGCTAGGTCGACGGTCTCTAACCTTATTCTCGCGAATGATTATGTTACTGCAGCTATGGATTCAGGAGCTCAAGTGCATATGATTTATACTGACTTCTCCAAAGCTTTTGATCGTATAGAGTATAGGCCATTGTATCTTACTTCAGTAGCTCCATAATGCGGGAATACATGGAAATCTATTTCGATGGTTCTCGTCCTACATAAAAAATCGTTCGCAAGCCGTTGCAATAAATGGTTATGCCTCCAGATGGATGTTGGTGCCGTCTGGTGTTCCTCAGGGCTCGCTTTTAGGACCTCTCTTATTTTCTATTTTCCTTAATGATATTGTATTTTGTTTTCGATTTTCCCAATTTTTAATATACGCTGATGACATAAAAATATTTAGAGAAATTCAATCACTTGAGGACTGTCACTCCTTACAAAGCGATTTGGATAGATTCAATTATTACTGCCACATTAATAAGTTAGACCTTAATGTTTTTAAGTGCTATGCAATGAATTTCACTCGTAAAATAAATATCTTAAAGTTCAATTATTCCCTAAAAAATAAGGTTCTAACGTTAACGGGTAAAATAAAAGACCTAGGTGTTATTATGGACTCAAAGCTACTCTTCGATAGTCACGTAGATTTTATAGTGAAAAAAGCTTCGAGGGCTCTTGGATTTGTAATCAGAACATGTGCCACCTTTAACTCACTTAAACCCATCAAAGCTCTTTACTGTTCTCTTGTCCGTAGTACACTTGAGTATTGCTCTGAAGTATGGAATCCATTCTATAATGTATATGTGGACAGAATTGAATCTATCCAAAAACGCTTCCTAAGGTACTTACAATTTAAATGTCATCATTCGCTTCCTGACTACCATACCAGATGTAATAGGTACCACTTCCTACCTCTAAAACACCGCAGAGACATCTCAAACATAGTTTACCTAAATAAAATAATCAGCAATAAAATAGACAGTCCTGACCTACTTAGTAAAATTAAATTATGTGTTCCCACCAAGAGGTTTCGAAATATTGTTCCATTGCATGTCCCTTCGTATAACACTTATTATCGTCGTAATTCATTTCTCAACAGATCATCTAATAAATTCAATAAATGATCGAGCACTCAACCTCAAATAGATATATTTTCAATGAAACCTTGCGCAATTAGACAGCTGATGAACGCTTCATATTTTTCATATTTTTCCCCTTAAAAAATTCTTAAATAATATCTGGAGTAAAATTTCGTACAGACTACTGCAGCAGCCGGCTTTATATCTTTATCTCAGACCATGTGTTGTTTTCCGATGTTTACGCGAATTTCACTCATTATAATAAAACAATTTTTACGGATTTTATCGCGGTTTATTAAGATTTTTACAAGCCCGACGTTTCGGATACTTTACAGCAACCATGGTCACGGGAGGACCAGTGTGTGTGACCAGTAACCGCGATAAAATCCGTAAAAATTGTTTTATTATAATCAGACCATGTGTGATAATTTAAGCTTAAATTTATAACATTTGAAATTTGTAATTTGTAAAGTACAACATTAGTGTATGAAATCATATAACATTATATTTTATGTTTAATTGTGGTACGGCATGTTTTATCCTATTTTCATTTTACTTGTTTTTTTTTTTATTTTTTTTCTCACTCACTCACTAGTGTTCTATAAGTATATACATATTATGATAATTTGTGAAAACTTTTAAATGGTTAATTGTTTTTCTTATATAGTTGTAAGTAGCTGTAAGTTTTCCGAATATATAAATAAATAAATAAATACGTAGTATACGTAACTTAGAATCTAGAGTTATTCCTAGAAAAACTGTGGAGTTACAAGTTGTCATTGTCTAAGAGAACATTGGTTTGCATTTGGCAAAGAAAATTTTATACTAAGCTAAACCAATGTACGATCCTCGATAGAGTGTTGTTTACCTCGTCATTATTAGTTATTATTAGTTTCTTGTCGTTTTATTTTAAAAAATAAGTGAGGTGTTCCTTCCAAATGACCACGAAAAAAACCCTTCAAAAAGGATCAAGATCGTTGCTGTTATATTGGCTGTTCAAGTTATGGTACAGAATTACTCTTACTAAAACTACCCATTGCAGTTAAATTTGTGTCATCATCATCAGCCCTTATCTGTCCACTGCTGAACATAGGCCTCCTTCAATGAACGCTAAAACGACCAATCTTTCCCACTCACATCTAACACGGACCAGCCGGATGGTATAAAATAATGGTATGGTATAAATTTTTTGTATGGTGTATGTAAACTCAACAGGCCAAAACATTTTGTAGGCCTCCTTAAATTTTGCTATTAACACACAGAAACTTAGCATTGCATTTTCTTGTTGTGAGTGATCCAATATGTTTTGTTAGTCAGATGTATATAATTGGTTTGTGAATATTCTCTCGATGAGTCAATAACGAAAAGATGGGGAATATTACGAATTCCGCACAAATATTATAAAACTACACTAAATGAATACATTCACAATAAATTTTCTGTAGCTCGATACTTGGACATTATCTGCATATGTCTTGGAAGTATTTAAGTGGTCTACCCATAGCTTAGCCTTAGCCTATCCTTACCTTAGCTTTTAGCTTAGCCTGTTCGGGGTCTTCATTCTTGGACCTCGACTTGGCGGCTCGTAGGAGCATCTCCCGCTCGGAGTCCTCGCGCCGCTTCTTATCGACGCGATCCAGTTCCTCCAAGAACTTGATCTGACCCTTCACATCCTGTGTCACCTCGTAGCGGGGATCCGTCTGCGAAATGTACTTGATTACAAATATCTCCTCGTAATTAGGCGAGGAGGGTATAAGTAAATTGCCTATGGCCTAGCTTTGATAAACTTCATAATAACTGTAAGCTCAGACTTAATTTTATCAGGAAAACTATCCCATCGATATATAGATGTTTTTCTTTAACGTTAAGCTATAATAGACGAGATTCCAAGACGTTTCTGGAAAAAAAATTGAAGCACTTGAATTGGTCTTAATCTCAAATCTAACCCAAACCACCCTATTAGAGGTTTCGCGTAAAAAGTGTAACTGTGCGACAATTCACCTGGTAAGTTTGCATAACTTAATGATCTCGATTCTGAGCTAAGACTTGTTAAGTCCTTGTCCTTGACCATCCAAAGAGGTTTCGTCCAAAAAGTCTATATACCTTGATCAGATCGATCCTATGCTGCGCTACCACAGCCAGTTTCTCAACCAGGTTCTTGAGCCTCTCGTGTACCGCGTGGCTGATCAGTCCCGCCACATCTGGCGAAGGCTCCTCCAGCCCGTGTTTGGCGGCGGCCGCCTTCAGCCGAGCCTGCATAAGGCTCATCGGCACCAAGTACTCGTCCTTACATGACCTGGAAGGGTTTTTTTGTCAGTGTCGTGTACCTTGTAAAAGCAAAATTTTATATAAATTGGAATATGTTGATGGCATTAGAGATTTTAGCAGTTTCGTCGGAATAAGGTAATAATGTTATGGACTTTCCCGTATAATATAAAATAATAATATCAACCCTTATATGTCCCACTGCTGGGCACGGGTTTCCTCCTCGAAGGCGAGGAGGGTGCTGGGCCATAGTTCACCGATGCACTGGCCCAATGCGGGTTGGTGAACTAAACACGACTTCAAAGACTTTTAATCTCTCAGGCATGCAGGTTTCCTCACGATGTTTCCTTCACCGGTGAGCAAGCGATGGTCTCATGTTCAGGTGCACGGAGAAATTTAGAAAAATCCATTTCTAGGCATCACAGGCTTGATAAAAGGGCTTTTACAATAATAGTCACTAAAGAGACCATTTGTCGCATAAATGCATTTGTGCTTGATGATTCAATTAGATATAAATTATTGATTTAGGCTAATATTTCAAAACTTAGAGATTTTAATAATTGTTGTAGCATAAGCGGTACCTTATTTGTGTACCAATAAGTTCAGTAGAGCCGAGAATTCGTTGGCTCTCCTCAGCCAAGTTGACACCGCCCATGGCAGCTACGTCATTGATATCATCATCACCAGCCATCTTATCATCACCAAACGGTTGGGAATAGTTCATCGACTTTTTCTCCTTGTCCTTGAGGAGGGATTTGCCAGCAGTGAGCACGGTAGCTAGACCCGCAGAGGACGAACTAGGTCTGGTGAACCCGGCTTTGCTATTCACGGCCATAGTTTTCCCAACTTTAGTCACATTAAGCTTTGTATGAACTGGAATGTTTTGTAGCACCGCGATCGTACTGCCCGGCTTCGGAGGCAACTTCGGCTGAAAGTAAACATGTCATTTGTACCAACACAAACATGCATTAAAAGCACATTTTTACACAAGAACATTTGTCGTTGCGTTTCATTTTCATTTCTTAATCATGCCATGTCAAGAAATCAATAAAATAAAAGTATTCATACATTCATACACCGATTCGACTAAAACATTTAAACGTTCCAAAGAATGACATACATAAACAGCCAACGAGATTTGTACGTAAAAAAAGAATTAAAGCAAAGTCTATAATAGCTATAGAATGGAGGCCAAATAAAGATATAACACTTCGCGGAAAATAAACGTAACGTGTAACTAAGTAATAAGCTGTCTATCAACGATTTCGAATATAAAACTAGGCATCCTCGCACGCTTTGGAACCGACTTAAAAATGGATGAGGGAATGTAAGGGTTTTATCACTTTATTGTAATGTTTCCTTAAATTTACAACGCACGAGGATAGTAGTTGATTCACACTTGCTAGGGCAAAATGTATAGAATACTGATTAAAATACAGCCTGGTATTATTTGATTGTTATGGAGTAGCCTAAATCACAATGTCCACATAACATAAACTTACAAATAATCAAAGCTATAAGTAATAAAATAGTGAATACTAAATACAGCCTCTGAAACAAAAACTAAACAATATACAGAATGTTTGTTATTATATTCGCCATAAAACTAACTACTAACATATTTTATATGAAACGAGTATTTAATTGTACATTGTGACTAGGCTTGCTCTCATTTCCCCCACAAGTGTGAACCAGCCCTGGAACAAACCTGCACGACATTTGGCTGAACTTGTACAACGTTAACAGGTTTCTGTGGGGACGGTGGCAGGCTCACTGGCATCGCTGGTGGCAAGAGGGTTGTGAGTGTTGGACTCGACTCCCCATCGTCCAAGGGCTGCCACAACCACGTCAACTCATTACTAGCTCACTAACAGGCTACTTCAAGAGACATTCATTACATGTAGGTAAGACTAACAATTGAAACAATATTGATTTTGTCATTCAGTAGAAAATAGCCTACATTTTGCCTACATTATACAAACTTACAGGCCAGTTGTTTCCGAAATATTAATAATAATACAGAATATCAGCTTAATATCAATTTCATAATTTGTGTCAAGAGGTACGACTCTAAATTAAAATACGCTTTTTGCAATAGTATTTATCCAGGCAAAGTCTAAAGTAGAATAAATGATGATTGAACGAAAAATAATTACGATCACTATCTGTTTATTAATACATAAATAAGTTTATTAGTTCTAGCACATACATTTTATCACTACAAATTTTATTCTTGTGTTAATTAGTTACAACATAGGAATTTTACTATTTAATATCTAATATATAAAATTTCCATTTCACAATGTTAGTTACCGTACTCCTCCGAAACGTTTTCGAAAATTTTATATGCGTATTCAGTAGGTCTGAGAATCGGCTACTATCTATTTTTCATACCCCTAAGTGATAAGGGTGGTCAACCCCTAAAATTTTAAAAGTTAACGCGGGCGAAGCTGCGGGCAAAAGCTAGTATCTATATAAAAACGTGAGATCAATTAAAAATATATGCTATCCCTGATTTTCAATTTTAAAACTCTTGCATTGCTATTTTATGTAAATATACAAATATGCAAGGTGAAAGTAAGAAAACTACAATTCTGTTATACTCTTTCATTTTACGATCAATAAATTATTAAAGTATTTGTCTAAATATTAAACTTGAATAACCTAACAAAAATAAATTACGAACAACTCGCTCAATCCATCAATATAATCTAGTAATTGTTCAACCAAATTATTTTAGTAGCATTTTATACTTATCTTGCTAACAAAAAATTACTAGCGTTTGTTGGCATTTCAATTTTATCAATATGTGATGTTAATGATTCTTTTTTATGATTAAATTTACTTCTCTACTTAAAATAAGCTTATAATAACATATCTCAATTTAAACAAAATTTTCTAATTACATGAAGTGAAAATAGTGTTCAATAATTGGGTACCGAACGGAATGATGCCATTCGGATATAACCAACCATTGTTCCGAAAAGAAATGCATGAATGGCAGGCACAACAGATACCTACAATCCTGGATCAGTATAGGCAACGGATGAACCCGTCACCTTTAGCACTATAACGATAAACCTGCTTGGCACATCAGCATGACAATCTTAATTATTACAAAAAGAATTCTATTATTAATAGTGTGTCTACAATTGCATAAATAATTTTATTTCTTTTTAGAAAAATTAAAAAAAAGCTCTTAATAGCCCTTAGATCGATACATTTAAAAAAAGAATTTGTACTCACCAGTTGCACATTGGGCGTTGCGATGACCTGTTGCGTCGGCGAAGGCATCGCCGAGAAAGCGACATGTGGAGACGGTGGATTAATGCCTTCTATGATTAGTTCTTTGGTCACAAGAGATTGCCGCAGCAGTGGCAAGCTTTTCTGTTGCCAAAAAAATATATTAGTAAAAATGTTCTCAAGTATAACCACTATTTTTGAGGGGGAGTGTGAATGTGTCAACAAACAACTTATCACAGTCTTTTAAGGTTTCTCCACCCTGATATCCCGTAACCATGGTTGTAATTTGAAAGTTGCGAAGTCAAAGTACAAAAGCTCTATTTAAATATTTATACTAATAGGTATACAATAAGTTACATTTTACGTCTACGCCTTGCAAAGTGCACAGTGAAAGTAGCATTATTGCAACACAATTTACCTTGGTAAACAACAAGGGTGCGCAAGGGTGGTATAAAATGTATCGTAATCCGGTCATATTCCGAGAAATCATCCCACGTCAAAAGCCAGTATCGGCGTTCTGATTGGAGGTGTGACGTCATTTTAATATCAATACTATTGCAAACATATGCACGTGTAACTTACCTTATAAAGTTATATTTTTTATTTATGGAGACAATATAATAATCAGATATTACGTTCAACAGAACATGAACCGTTATAAAAAAAATCAAGTTAGAACAAGCTAATTAGTATTTATCGAGCATTTATACAGAAAGAGTACAATCGAGAATATTTATTTTCACAGTCTTGTCAGATCTAATAAAAATATATGCAAACTATCTCAACAACAAACATCACTTTTCAAAGGCAGGTTATATTGACCTATTATCAGTTATCTCAGAAAAACATTCACAAAAATCATTACGGTATTTTCAAAAATACTACTAGTAGCAAGCAAAATATATATAATATGTAACAAACCACTTACAACTAAAAAAGTAGTTAGGTAATATCTTAAAACTATCCTAACTGTAACTGAAAATCCTGTCAAACTAAGAGTAAATATCCTTAAGTAAATGAAAACTGTGATAAAAAATTATATATCTTCTGAAATAATTGCACACATACAAAACTAGCAAGTGTATGCCTGAATGAAGATGATAATGATGATAATACAGAAACAACCTTTTTGTATTTGGTTATATCCTAAAACAACTAGGCAGAGTTGTATAACCAAATTCTAAAAAATCTGTACAAAAATTCCAATACATAACACAAAATTATGCACTTGTTGGGATTCGAATTCAAGACCTAAGGTCCACCCTCCTCTACAGCCCTCTACAGTCTACATGATCATTACACAACAAAAGCAGTATGTAATGAACATAATATTTTAACACAGCAAGAACTACAAATCAAAATGTATTCACACAAATATCCGTATATTTTCTTATAAGGTAGTTTCATAATCACTTGATTGTAGGAAGTAATAAACCAAGCCGAAAATGCTGACATATTATCACACAACTTTCACACACATAGGTATCGATGACTCTTAAATTTACATTATCTATATGAAATAAATGTACCTTTAGAAATCCGATAAGGCATGGTTGAGGACTAGCATTCAGTAGTTTTTCCAGTCGATCACAGAATTCCTCCGGTTCCACTTGTGCATCTATCAACTCTTGTATAAGATTACGCACACTTGTCTCCACAGATTTTGGTTCTTTACTCGAGAGGTCAAGAAGATTGGCCAGGAAATTCCGACATTTTTCCTTTGTATTGTCTAGTGGTTTCTAGAAAAGTATATACTTATTCAAATAAATATATGTATATAATCTAATATATTTTTATATGCAATATTATACTGGCATTTATTGATTTATTGAAGGAGGGCTATGTCATGGACAGTAAAATGTTCATAATGATCATAATACTATATTAAGTACATATACATAAGTACCTATATATAAGTATGTTATGTTTAAATGTGTATCAATATTGGAAGTAGATGGGGCCAAAGGCCTTTGGCCTCATAATTATTATGAATAAAATTTTCACTACATGATAAAATATAAACTAACTCTAAAATCTACAGACCTGTGTAGTCACAGTAGGTTGCAATGGTTGTGGCAAAGGTGATTGTACACTTGCCACCGAGGCAGGCACTACAGGAGTAGCGACTGGTGCCGGTGGCATTTGACCGGGCATATGCCCTTGGGGAGGAACACTCGTAGAAACTGTTGCTACACCGGCATGCTGTATAAACAAATTAAATCATTCATAACATTAATAATATAAAATTGGTGTGAAAGTCAGAAAAATCAAGCTCAATAAAAATACTAAAACAAAAAAGAACAAAAAGCTGTAGAATAGATATAAGCATCAAAGATGTAAATTCATTAGTTATTTTATCATGCAATTTATTTAGAAAATTACATTTGAAAACAATATTAATACGATAGAATTATAAAAAATATTTTATAATTTTAATGTAAATTGTATTTAATCATATTATATACAAATACTTAAAGTACAATTGAGACGACATGTACTTATAAGTGTACTCCGCTCAAGTTACAATAACTAATTACATTAGTGCATAATCAAACTATTCATATACATTGCAATATTGATCATGTTAGGATAAATAATAAATAACAGACAACTATTTTCTGCTTATTTTAAATGCATTACGAACTACAAGTACTTATACTGAATACTCTAAAAGATGAAATGTAAGATACAAACTAAGAAAACTTACATGAATATTGAGTTTAAATTATCTTCTTTTTGTCCTTTTTTACTTAGCATAGCACACACGGGTACAATTAACATAATAAACACTCAATAGTCACATTAGTTGTGTTATAGATTAGTATTTACAATACAATGTCTCTGGTATGGACAAATTAATCTTACCTCTGTTAATTTACCTTGAACATGCACCACCACCATGTTTTTTTTGTATACATGCATGATCAGTAGAAAATTAGACAATTTTTACCGAGGTCAATCTATACCAGCTTTGTCCAATTTCGAGGGTTGGGAATGTAGCGCATATATCCTACTTACTGCCGGCACAGTTGACAGCCGGAGTGTCTGAGGCTGCGGTGCTGTCATTGTACTGGCGGCTGGAGCGGGACCCACTCTCAACAGCTGGTATTGACCATTCTCAGTCTTTAACAACAAATGACCCTGCTGCCCTTGTTGTAGACTTTGCAGTGTTTGTAGTGTTATCTAAAAATGAATGCCTAGTTTCAATTTTATCTCATGAATTTTGTTTTGAATCTCAATATTGCAAGTATTGACTTTCAAATATGATTCTAAGCAGGTCATTTGTTAGAGACAATCTTTTACACAAGGCCAGTTAAATGTACAAATAATGATTGTGATTGTGGATGTTTAGTATTGTGTTACATGTATTCAAGCTTTTAATGACGAAAATGACAGTGATTAATACAAATGAGAGAGTTTTAATGACAAATTACATGATTGTAATGATGATTTATATTTTAATGAATATTAGACATATCTGTCTAAATGAACAATAAATTGACTGCAATAAATGACAACAACAATAGAATAACGCGTATTTATGCGTGCGCAAGTTTTCGGACAGCCCGGCCTACGCACGAACGCCGCCGCTGCTTGAACTCACTTATAAAACTTTCAATACCAAAATAATTATAACTTCACTCTGAACAATAAAACTACGAAAACGTAAACAAATGCCATATAGAAAAAAAAAACAAATACCCCATATTGCAGTTAAAATATAATGCATTTAGAAGGTAAATGAAATATAGCTAGTTACAGACTTCAATATACATTAAAATTATTACAACTCCAGAACATCAGCTTATATATAGGTACATATAACTGAAGAAACATTTACATGGCATCATTATAAAAAATGGCACATTTAAAATCAAACTAAGTACTAATTTATAAGAAACATTTAAACTATTTCATATATGTTTATAAGATTTTAGTGGATTCCATTGATTTGGATAAATATTTTATTTTTGCTCCATATAATTAGAAATGCTATGCTATTTATAAGGGTTTTAAAAGCTTTTAATTGATAAATGGGATAAAGATGATCCTGTAGGTACTACAGAGTAGCTGGATAGATATTTGCAAAAGGTTTCATAAAGGACAAAATTGATCAATACAAAAAATCATTAAACTGTACATTTTGTAATATATTTATCCAAAACAAAAAATACTCATAATACAACACAAAATACTTTAGAATATTACAATATTTTGCTTGTTAGTAACTAAATAGCGAGTAGATTGATTTGAAGAGCAAAAAATGAAGTAATGTAATGAGAGAATGAACATTGTTACATTGATACCTTAGAATGTAGCTACCATTATTTAGCTTGCATGAATTATTATGACAATATTAACAATTAGTAAGATTTGCCTTATAAATTTCCCTTGCCATAAATAAAAACCAAACAGAGATATTAGTAAACAGGTGATTATTCTAAATGGGCGAGTATGATAGTCTGAAGCTATTAAATATCAGGATTAGTTCAAAGGAACCATTGATTGTAGAGAAAAACGGCATTCAAGATTTTTTTATAAACACTTAATACTAAAAATGATAACTGTCAATCTTGTTTAAAGTTACAACAATCTATAATTTTTTCTCAATGGTAATTGTTATAATATATGGTAATAATCAATCACCCTATTCTCGTTTAAGATAATTAAAGAGGATAATGTTTGTTTGTCATGATCCAACTCAAAGGCCAATCAAACAATTTGAAAAATTCTTTCACCATTAGAAAGCGAAATTATCCTCACGTAACAAAAGCCTAAATTGCCTAAATTGCAACAATGGAACCCATGGTTTCAAAATTTTGCCAATAAAAGTAATTATTTTGCATTGCAAAAACTATTAACAATATATAAAATAAAGTTCTATATATTAATAGTACCTACTCATGATTAGTCACAAAAAAGTGCACAATGGTATACTCATAACTATTATTGTTAAGCCACAATAACAGTTTAATATTGGTGAAATTTGTGTAAGAATCCTTATCCATTTAAATTGTTTGATAATTAATAAGGTTGATTATCTACCAGTAAATTCCATTTTAAACTATTTGGATCTGACTTTTTATTTTAAACTTTTGATGGGTATAAAATTCTCTAAGTCTAACTTAATCATCCAATTAAAAAAAGTATTTAAATATCAATATAATGCTAATCAAGTAACATAGACATTAAATATATTATTATTATTATCATCCCTCCAAATACCGCTATAAATGTAAGTTTATGCGGGCAAAGCTGTGGGAAACAGCTAATATTGTATAAATTAATACAAAATTCCTGCATAAATGATTACAAGACTTTTATAAATAAAATGGTCTGTTGTTTTGTGTTGTCTTTTTGTGTTGCACTAATTTGTTATGATTTATTTTAAATGAATGGAAACCTTAGCAAGTTATTTCACTCTCTTATTAAAATCTATAAACACATATAAAATGTAATTTTGTATGCAATAGACATACTGCAATTATTTTATAAGAAATTTAGTTCATATTCAGACCTATTGTAGTGTGGCTGTCCCATTTCAAAAACTATTAAGTTATAATCAATGAAAATTAATTTCTACAATAGAACACAAGGCTTACTTAGTACTATAGTTATATGGCACTAAGTAAGCCTCGTGCCCGATAGTAGTTACACTAGCAGCCCTGTCAAAAAAAAAAAAAACTGTTAAAGAACGTTTGTGTGGTAAAGGATACTACAAAATAAAAGAATTTATTGAAGATACCACACCTTGGGAATAAGGCGTTTCCTACATGGCTTCTATGTATAATTATATCATATTATGTACCTATATTGTATAATATTGAAAAGATTAGTTTCACTGAGTTTGTTTCGCCGGTTTTTCTCAGTGGACTAGTTTTGGAACCGGTAGTAGAGTCATTTGACGTTCAATAAGCTACTTTGATGTACAACATTGAATAAAAATATTTTTATTTTTATTTTATTTAAACAAAAAAAAAATAGGGCAAAGGACTTGTATCCAGCTCTTGATAAATAAAAAAAAATTACTAAACTTCTCAAGTTCATGAATAACTTTTATGGACCTATTACTTTATATTATGTTATATTTAAACAGATCCCTATCATATTGAATGTGAAAATCACTGTGTATAAACTATAAACTTTAGCCCTCAGCAGAGGGCTATAAGAGAGTTTTTTACATTAGTAAAGTAAACTTTCAAGAATCATCACTAAATTTTTTGGTCTGAGTAGAATTTTGTAACTAAACCTGATTAATTAAGCTTGCTTTAAATAATAAAATAAAATAATTTATTATAGCTGACCAAATAAAGGGTAGGTAAAAAAAAAACACTTAAGCATGACTTTAATTTACCATTGAACAAAATGTAAAAAAAAAAACATAAGATAAGAACAAGTAAGGATTTATAAATGATTTAGGTGTTTGGAAATAAATATTCTGCTTCCTTTAAGAACCATAATATGTGTTATATGTGGAAGAAATACCTAATCATTGACTTAGTCTTATTCAGCAATTTCTCTTATCTCTATAAATCATAAGTGTCAATTTCATAAAGTAAGAAATGCTGGCTTGCATTGATTTCTAATTCTGTGCCTTTATATTACACTACTTCCCTGTTAGTACAGGGAAGTAGTATACGATAGTTCCTATATCCAACAATCTTAACATACATTGTTCACTTACTTCACTTTAAACAACTTACATAAATAACTTTCATATTAATAAGTAATTACATGTGAACTAAAATGTATTTCTAGCCCTGAAACACCAATTATTTTGTGGAAACTTACTAGACTTTGGAATGGGACAGTCAGACAGGCAAGTGCTTCACCTTATCCTACACAATTTGTAGGATCTGTGAAGATGCCAAGTGCGAAGATCTGGTAGAGAGATCTTTACACCCACACAACATTTATAAAATACTTTTAATATCATACCCAGGTTCAATTCCAAGGCAATGTGTTTTTGGTTAACTTTCAAATGCAGTTTTTCTCTCTAAAATTAATTATATGGTTTCATTTGCTTCTCCATCCTGTATATTTTTTAAACTTAAATAGAGTGCTTTGTATCTTTAGAAACTGATCTAAAATGACAACGCAACAACACAGAAATGTTAGTTTGACGTTGTATAATATTAAACATTAATCAAGTATAAAGAATTGCTCCCACTGTAATTGGAGCATTAAAGCTAAATTATGAGATATTTGAAGAGATATCAACAATAATTTAAATATTCTTTTATATGATTGGTTGGAGATGTTAATTGTATTATGAGGTAATAAAGGTACACTTACACCAGGCGCAGCTGCTCGTGTACCAACAACTTGAGGTGTTCCAATAACTACTCGAGGGGATACTGTTGCAACAGACTTCTGAGCCGCAACAGCGCCAGGCGTACCGGGTCTCATGTTCAATATTTGGACATTTGGTATAATTGCAGGTTGGCCTGAACCCAAATTTTGTGTTGTGACCACAACATTTTGTCCACCAGGCTTATTTATTGTCATCACGTTTGGCATTGAACCAGACATGCTTGAATTCACTGTCATAGGCACAGAAACCATGCCAGGCTGCATGCCTACTTGACTCGCGTTTGTTCCTTGCTTAATAACTAAAGGAGGTTGCATCGAAATCGTCTTGTTGGCAGATTGTTGTGAGGCAGTGCCTCCTTGAACAGAGTGAATTAATTGTGAATGAGGGGATGTCAAATCCACGAAGTTGTTCGCAAACGATTGCGAAGGAAAAGTAGCACAAGTTGAGGAATTTAAAGCATGCGTTTGTGTATTTAAGGAATCACTGTTGTAAGGCACACTTAAAGATATGTTTGGTTGGGAAATAAATGATGGTTGTATATTAAAAGAGTTTGAAGTATTTGGTACTTGAAAGTTTACACTATCTAATGCACTAACACATTGGTCCTTATTGTATTTTTGTCCAATAAAAGAGCTTGCGCTACTTGTAGCGTTAAGCTGATTAGAAATTGCATTTACTAGGTTGTTTTGTGACGATACCGACGGAATAAACGTCACAAATTGATTCTCGCGAGCGCCAACGATTGAGTTTACAACGTCCTCGTCAACGTCTCTCGACAAAACTCGCTCTATGAATTCGGCTGACGCCATTTTATTATAAGTTGGCCGATTTTCCTGTATGCGATCGGATACTCGAATGATAAATTTATTTAGCTTACATCCACAATAAAACTGATAAAACAAAAAAATAATTATTTGAAATTTTTATCGAAACAAACATTATAAAAGAATGCAACATTTTGAATAATATCTTTCCATTATTTTTATACAGCTTCAACTTTTAAATTGCATGTTAAACATTGCTATATATAAAAAACTGACAATTGACATTGACTTTTGTTTGTCAATTGGCCAATATATGATGATAAAAAAATGAAAATGCCACTTGAATCCGTCATATCATCTTCCATAAAAATCCCAACTCATATGCCCTAATTTCTTGGTAAAATTTCGTAGACAACCACGGCATAAAATATCACATTTACCCTTGTTTTAGTACCTACAGATGTATTGTTTGATTTTATAATTTATTTTATTGAAGTACCTCAATATACAATGTTCGAATTTTTATAATTTTGTAAGTACATACTATTTGCTTTGTGTTGAGTTTTGAAACCAAATAATCATTTTGTCTAAACAAATATCTATGAAGATATATAACACATTTTTCTTTTCCTTATTTTGAAAGTAACTTTTGCACATATATTTAAATTGATTAGGTACCTACTTGTAATATTTTGTGGGGGCGTATTTTATTCTAGGACTACGTTGTCACATTCTCATTATTTTTTAATTTCTTTTTGTTTACTACCTTTATATCTTGCAATGGCCCTAATATGTATGTATATAAGTATTTTATACGTTATTATATTGTAGTAGTATAAATAAATTAGTAGAAGGAAATAAATTACTACTATTATTTACACAATAAACCATGTGTTAATAACTATGTAGAAAAATAATATTCCAAAATTTTGCAAAACAAGACATTTCTAATTTTTTAAATTAGTAAGTGGAAGAAGTTTTGAATTTGATGATGAATAAGGATTATGTCGCAGAATAATAACATATCTAAATTTACCATCTCGAGCAGTGTACTTTGTGATAATTTATACTTCCAAAAAGAGGTCAATTGGTCTTGAATGAAGGTGTTAGTCTGAAAGGCAATCTGAGCATTCTATTTATTTATTTATTTATTTAAGGACAACCAGTTGTAGTTACAATAAATACTTACAATATATGAAAATATTACTGAAAGCATGACATTATTGCACTACATATAGGTGCCACAGCATTCGCAAAATGACAATTAACAACTAAAAGAAAATATTAGCTATTGACTTATACAAGCTAGTTATAAACTATGGTAAATTAATATTACAATATTATAAAGTGAGACTACTTAATATTAGAAACCTGGTTAAACACGGCATAAAGAAATACAGAAGTAAATGTGGTTATATATTATTTTACTATACCACAATTTTTTTTACTTACTAAGAAAGTCATCTTCATTTTATTTAATGGCAAATAATTAGATTTTTAAATTTAAATAAAAATGAATTGCTGAAATGTATGCACATAGTTTCAAAACCACTGTACCAAATGCGATCATTCTCTTTTTGTTGTGTTGGTTATTGTCAAGAAAAGGTTTTTATATAAAAAATAATGATGACCCTAATAATTTTTGGTAATATTTTAGGTAATATTTTTCTATGTAACATATTGTACAACTAGTACATACAATATTGAAGAAAAAAATTATTCTATTTTATTAATTTAATATTAAATTATTAAAAGTCAAATTAAGACTACTTCTGGTTCCTAAGCTCCACAGAAGAACCGGCGAAACAAACCAATTGAAAACTATGGATATCACAATATTATAATTTATGATTATATTCTGACATAATCTAGTGATCACTTTTATGTAAAATTAATTTTGTTAAATTAATTAACACAGTATATCGTATATTAATTCAAATTAATTTTCAGGTGTAAAGGATGGAGCGTTTCCCATTGAAATCTTCAGTTCCTAAAATGGCTGCTACATACCAATCAGTTTATAAAAAAGTAAGTGCAATTATTACCATACCACTTTATTCACAACCAGATTTTACAATCTTCAAGGCAAAAATAACCAATCAATGAAGTAATCATTTATTAGATTGCTTGAGAGATATAATACAGGTATTCATCAAAGCAGTACAAAGTCTGAAGAATGTTATTTGATAGTTAGTCACCATTACGAATATGTTATAGCGGGTGATCTGTGGTTGTACATGACGAATCGACAAATTACCCAACCTTTTAAAAGCAGTATAACACATACCTATATGGTTGTAAATTAAAAAATATATATGATATGTAAAAAAGCCTGGAATATAATATTATGTAAAGTAGGTAATAGGTATTAATAAATGGTTACTTTTCGCACATTTCTAATGAAACAACAAAAAATTTAATAATTTAATGTGACCAAAAATTGTAAGATTTACAAAAACATTAAGAAATTGTGCATACAATGCAATAAAGAAATTAAAAAAGAATAGGAACAGACTTCAAAGAATAAAAAAAACTATTCTTTAATTTTTGTCTGTATTAGAACATCAACTTATTCTTTTTTTTTCTATTTAGCAGAACTTTGCGTTAGTTCAATTTTGCGTTCAACACGTCATTATTGTTACTTTTGAAGTCGGTGTCGTATTTGTTGCTGTACCTATTCTATCTATTGGGTCGGCACTACCGGCGTGGTGCCTCTCGCTCACATAACACCGGCGTCAAGTGACAGCTATACTGTCTGTACACTGTCACATTTTGTGCGGTTTGTGAGATTCCGGTGGCCCTTTGGGGGGTATAGGGAAGAGGAGGGCAACGCATCTGCATAATCTCTGGTTGTGCGGATGTCCTGGGTCATGGATGTGTATTATATAATAAAAATCTTAAATTATATTATTATTAACCAGCGAGGCCAGACGGGTGATCAGTCCTCATCTCCGGGACGATTTCACCCAATTGGTTGTCTGGTACCCGTAACGCAAGTTCTTCGAGAACTTATCCTACAAAAGAGTATAAAACGAAATATTTAAAAACGTTCCAACCCCTATTAAAAAATACACAGATAAAACAAAATACATCTGTTTTAGTCCTCATGCAAATGCTCTACCAGAGACTGAACTGTTTTTTTTTTTTTTTTTTTTTGTGTTACTTGGATAAGCAAACTGGCAAACGTGCCACCTGATGGTAAGTGGTCGACGTCGCCCATGAACATAAACTAGTTTACCTGGAATGAGCCCAGGCAACACATCTATGTGTTACCTATCCAATCCGAGACAATGATTTTCCCAATTGTACCTGCTTGCGTCTGTCTCTGTCTTTTTATTTCAGTAATATCAGGTTTTGTACAATAAAACTTATACCAAAATAAACCTTGTAGAAAATTTGATTTAAAATGGTCGTCATAAAGATTTTTTTTAAATAAATCCCTCCCTTCAACTAAATATGTGTTTTCACTCGCTGCGAAAGCCCTCGACGCGGTTTCAGTGCCGACTGAAACCGTAGCGTAGCGGTAACCGTAGTAAGCGGAGCTCCATATTCATCCGTTTCTGGGATATCGGCCTTAACTCGCGTTCTTAAAAGAGCTGTGCCCTAAAAAAACTATCTGAACCAACGAGAGTAACGATTGGTATACATCCCATTCTAAAAGAATTTTTGATTGATATAACATAGACATATTTTATGGATATGTTTTAATCTCAATTCTCCGTAAAATGTCAACTCCTCTTTTGTTTATGGCAACTGGGTCACTCTTAAGTTAGCGATCATTACTGCCAATGACTCCTGAAAACAGCAGTGTCTGGCGTGGTTGACCGGTTATAAAAATGGATCCAAAAAAGGGTAGTGAAGAACTGAAGTAGTCTGGTTTTGATGTGGAATAAACGGACGCAGGACATCACAAAGCAATACATAACATAGTAAAAGTACAAAAGCAGGGTCATGCAACCAATTAGAGTTATTTTTTTGAGAATAGATGTATTTAATTAGCTAAGAACTTTTTGTTTCTGGATGAAAGAAACAGAAAGGATTTAAGGTCAACGGACTAATGGGTACACAAGGAGGGAGAATGTCATATAGGGAGATTGTTCTGTTTGGGCAATTAAAAATAATGTGGTCTGCAGTGCCTTCTTCAAGGCCACAATCACAGTGGAGGATTGGATAGTACCCCATCTGTGAAGCCGTGATGGGGTACAAGTATGCAAGTAGTCGGCAATGCCTTGGATCCCTGTATGTTCAGGAATCCAAGCCTACGAAACCTCAAATGTTACGAAGATGACAATTAAACAGAAACTGCCTGATAAGCAACACAAGGGGGTAGATATTTTTAGATGCAAACTGATTGGAGTTAATGGCCTGTAAGAAATAACATACATAATAACTTCTAGGATAACCACCAATTCTCCATATTTTTAACCGACTTCAAAAAGGAGGAGGTTATCAATTCGTCGGATTTTTTTTTATGTATGTTCCCCGATTACTCGAAGATGGCTGGACCGATTTGAAAAAATGTTTTTTTGTTTGAAAGCTGGTGTTTCCTATTTGGACCAAATTAATTTTATTAAGATCTGACAAGTCGTTTTTTAGTTATTCCCACTAATGCCTATTTGGTTGGTTTTCTGTACCTCGATGATATTGTGCTCCTTTTATTACTTGCCGATGTAACAATTGTATAAGATGCTTTGGCAGCACACCATAGTATGTCAAGGTCATCGTAATCATCGTCATCATCATCATCCTTTATCCGTCCACTGATGAACATAGTCCTCCTTCAATGAACGCCAAGACGACGAATTTTGGAATCACTAAAAATTAAGAAATATTTTTTTTTACAAATAATTAAAACCGACTTCAAAAATACAATTCTAAAAAGTAATAAAATAACTGTTTCTTTAATTTTTGTGCTTACAACTTATAATCAACTTAACCTTCTACTAATGTTTAAACGTTATTGTTTTTGTTTATTAATTATTTTACTCATTCAAAATATTGAAATAATGTTTGAAAATGCTCTGTTCGATTAAATCTTGTATTGAGCATTCTTATCCTATTGCTTTTGATACCGAAATAGGGAATAAGAGTCAGTTTGAATCAATATACGTTCATATAATCTATATCTTTTTTTATTGCATTAATTCCATTAAATAATAGATTTTTAATTATAATCTTATTTTTTATATTCTATATATATATATATATATATATATATATATATATATATATATATATATATATATATATATATCTAATATATAAAATTTCCATGTCACAATGTTAGTTACCGTACTCCTCCGAAACGGCTTTACCGATTTTTACCAAATTTTATATGCGTATTCAGTAGGTCTGAGAATCGGCCACTATCTATTTTTCATACCTCTAAGTGATAAGGGTGGTCAACACCTCAAATTTTAAAAGTTAACGCGGGCGAAGCTGCGGGCAACAGCTAGTATATATATATATATATATATATATATATATATATATATATATATATATATATCGTATATCGTCATGAGGTATACTAGAAAATAAAATATATGACACATCAAGTGGCTGATGGGCGGAAATTGGCCCTTATCAACCCTCCTCCTTTGCATACTTCATTCATTCTTCCGATCACTATACTTGAATGTTCAAAATAATTTCTAGTAGGATTATAATGAAACGCCTCTTGTTCAAGACTGTATTTTTCCCGACGTTTTTCACGAACAGAATATACAGTTGTTTCAGAAACTTGAGCCTCCATTTGTTCATTTAGTCGGAGATCACGCATTCTTATTGCATTTTGTATTCTTCTATCATCTGCCTGTTCATTTGTCTCTCTTTTTCTTTGCAATCTTTTTCTGATTCGGTCCGTTTCTCTAGAATCATTAAGCTGCTCTTCAGTCTGATTATTTCGACTTTGATGATAATTTTCTCGAAGTAATGTGAGACGTTGTTCTCTTTAGTCTGTAGTTTCATTTCTCCGTGACATTTTTTGCCTTTTCGATACAATTCGAGAACGTGAGAATACGCATTTACATTTCGGCATCGTGAGTAATATTTTAATACTTTTTCACCTTTTTAACACTGCATTAAAATAAAAAAACTAAAAAAAAAGAAACAGTATTGTGTATTACACTGCACGTTAAAACTTTTGATTCTTCACTTTAAAAAACACTATACGCTGTTATTTATGATTATTTAACTTTTAATATTTATTTCGTTATACAATTCTTAAAAAAAATCGACTGAAGCACGGGTTTGACATTTCGGCTTATATAGTCGCAAAAATTATCCCCACTACCGACCAAATTTTCTGGATTGTTCTAAAAATTTCGACTTTTAAGGATCTCAAGAAATTTTAAAAGTTTCTAGTACGATCCAGCATATTTTTAATCTATCAGAAAGTTGAGATACATTTTGGAGCTTTCTAGATCATTGGAGGAATTTCTAGAACATTCTATATTGATCAGAAAATTAGCATACAATCTAGATCAATCTAGTAATATATAGAACATTCTTAATCGTCCAAAACCGTGGCATATAAATCATTTCTAAAACATTCTGGAATATTCTAGATCATTCTAGAAATTTCTAGGTGATTCTAGAATTTTTTTAAACATTTCGAATATGTTTGATCAATTAGAGCCTTGGAATACATTCCAAAGATATCCAAATTATTCTTGGATGTTCTAGATTATTCGATAAATTTCATTCTAAAATTTTCTAAAATGTTTTTATTTGATTCGAGTATATACTTACATTTGGAAACTTTACAAATAATTCTAGAAATCTCTAAATCATTCTAGAATTCTTTAGAAAAATCCAAATCATTTTAGATTAATGATATAGCTGACAACACCCGCTTCGCTGGGTCATTTTTAATAGTACACTTATTTGTTGATATTAGAATTTTTGGGATGTTTAAAAAGTTACTAAAACACTCAGCATATTTTCGATCTATAAGAATGTTAATGTTTAAAAAGTTACTAAAACACTCAGCATATTTTCGATCGATAAGAATGTTAATATACATTTTAAAGCTCTCTAGTTTACTCGGAGTTATTCTAGATCATTCTAGAATTTTCTAGAACATTTTCGATCGATCAGAACATTGGTATACATATTAAAGCTGTCTAGAACATTCCAGAAGTTTCCTGAACAATCCAGACCATTTTAAATCAATAATAGTCACATTTTCAAAGTTAACATCTTTCAACCCCCGTATCTTTTACACCCTTATAATTATCGACTTGCAACCACCATAGTGCACAATGGGAACCTTGTACCTATTGCCACACACAAACACTTTTCGTCTGCAATGCGTAGTTTTGGTTGCAAAGTGAAATATAGGGACACACACCTCCAATTTTATATATATATATAAGATTTAGATTAATGATATAGCTGTGAACACCCGCTTCGCTGGGTCATTTTAATAGTGCACTTATTTGTTGATATTAAAATTTTTTGGGATGTTTAAAAAGTTACTAAAACACTCAGCATATTATTTTCGATCGATAAGAATGTTAATATACATTTTAAAGCTCTCTAGTTTACTCGGAGTTATTCTAGAATTTTCTAGAATTTTCTAGAACATTTTCGATCGATCAGAACATTGGTATACATATTAAAGCTTTCTAGAACATTCCAGAAGTTTCCTGAACAATCCAGACCGTTTTAAATCAATAATAGTCACATTTTCAAAGTTAACATCTTTCAACCCCCGTATCTTTTACACCCTTATAATTATCGACTTGCAACCACCATAGTGCACATTGGGAACCTTGTACCTATTGCCACACACAAACACTTTTCGTCTGCAATGCGTAGTTTTGGCTGCAAAGTGAAATATAGGGACACACACCTCCAATTTTATATATATAAGAGAAGAGAAGAGAAGAGAAGTAAATTCTACTAACGTGATTTTGCATTAGTAGAAAAATATGTTGATTTTAAGTTGTAAGCACAAAAATTAAAGAGACTCAACTAAGTGTATACCTATGTATGTATTACAATTATTAATAGTGAGAAGTATGGAGCTGCTTCTTTTTAATAGGTATATTGTTTTTAACTAACACGATCGCTATTCATATTTAAATATATATAGTTGTTGTTTGAGTCCCCCGTGATCAAGGCGATTGAAACAATTCCGAAATATCGGGACCTCAATATAACTGCTTAGTTTTGACCAAGTTCGGCGTTACCAGGCTGGATAAAATCCGCAATGAATACGTGCGAGGTAGCCTGGGAGTCCGAGATATCACTGATAAGCTACAAGAGAACATGTTAAGGTGGTATGGACATGTCAGGAGAAAACCACCCGAGTACGTTGGTAACCAAGTGCTCGACGAGAATGGTCCGTCTCCGGAAAAAGAACCAAGAGGGAGACCTAAAACCAATGGGGGACAAATGTGTTACTGGCAGATATGAAAAAATGCAATGTTTCCGAAGACGACGTCAAGGATAGAGTGAAGTGGAGGAGTATGATAAGGAAGGCTGACCCCACCACCATGTGGGACACATAGCCAGGAAGAGAGAGAAAGTTTTGACCAAGTTCGTTGAAAACTATGACAGTAGTCATAATATTACTCTATTAAGAAAGTACCAGCATAACACATAAAATATTAGTTAATTATCTCAGTTTATTTTATCACCTTTAAAGATAGATACTCTTTTTTTTCTTTTACGCCGGAAAATGCTCTGAGGCATCCCGCGGTGGAGTGGGTCTCCCCAGGCTGTATCTGGGACTCGCTGTGCCGGTAAGGTGGACGCAGTTGTACCCACTAAAACCCGGCGAGTGCCACCAATGCCGCCTTTGGTGAGGTACCCCGGATCTGTTGAGCAAACGGGGTACCTCGACCGCTAGTCAGTCCCTCAAGAGACAGACGCCACCTCCACAGAGAGGTTGGCCCGCACCACAGAACAATAAACGTTAGGACCCCTCTTCTTATAAGAGTGAAACAAAGAGCAGCTCTCTCGGCGGTGAACCCTGAGGCTACTGAGCCCCACCGCAACGATAATTCTTGATCCATGGTGGGGAAAGATGAATACTCCTATAAAAACGATACTCTTATGCCAACGAATAATCCGATCACCAATATTACACCACATTTTTAAACGCTTTTTCCAGAATTGGGTTGAGTTCTCACCGCAAATTCTCCTTTACCTCTTCTACCGAATGAAAACGGATGCCACAAATTGAGTTTAGGAAAAAGAGAGAAGTCGGCGAGAACCATATATGGTGAATAAGGTACTTTATCGATGGTATTTGTTGAGTTTTGTCCAAAAATTGACAACCTACCTGCTAATCTTCTGGTGTAGCGGGTATCTATAGATGGATACGCTTATCAGTTACTTGGTGAATAGACTGTCCGTTTGGGAGCAAACGGACAGTCGAATTATTCACCAAGCGGTGCTTCTATAATTTCGAGTGCACAACACCGCGGCAGTCAAAGAAAATAGAAACATGACTTTGACTTATGATCGATTTTGGCGTGGTTTTCTTGGTTTCAGTTCAGTTGGAACTTGGAAGGCGCCATTCCAAAATTTGTTGACTAGTTTCCATGTCAAAACTCGTAAACCCACGTCTCGTTACGTTACCAATTACATACAATGCGTTTCATGAATGCTAGGTCGGAATTGACTTGTTATAGCATGTCCTCTGGGACTCTTTTGCGATTGGACTTTTGGAGAAAATTCAGGTCTTTTGAACAGTTGTACCAATCTAACAAAAAAAAACAGAAATGGATTATGGAGGACCCAAACAAATCATTCAGTCCCGAATCCTGATACTTTGTTGACACAGTATTAGTGTGTGTCGGTTTCTATATTTATTTTTAAGGTATTCTAGAATGTACAATGGTACGAACCGGTTTTTTTGGGACTGGATACTGGGTCGCGACCCACCAAATAGGAAACGCTGGTCTAATCTTTAAGACAATTAGTTGTTGGCAATTGTGATCAAATTTTAGTAAATTGTTTTAAGTTACAATTGACGCTGGTGGAAGTGTTAATAAAAAAAACGCATTTTATCCCACAAATCAAATTAATACATAGGTAAATCTATGCATTTTGTAGCGTTCTGATAACTTTCAAAATTATACAAATTTTACGCAAAGAGAAAATTTTAAGCCTTTTTGATCCGGACCCCAAACTTGCTTATGATTTTTGCTAGTTTTTATATGTATTCTCTTGTGCCCGGTTCCTATATTTAAAAAACGATCCGTTTTAGTTACGAATAGTAGTTTAATATACGAGGCGTAGGCTAAAACCGTTCCTATAAAAAACGTCTTGTCAGGCAACTTACTGACAGCTTCTTACTAACGGATTGGAGGTTTACCGGTAACGGACGGTAAGCGTATAGTACGGACATGACAGGCTAGGCGTTCCTATAAATATTTGAAACGTCAAAGACTACTATTGGTAATGTCACTTAGTTATCCCCCGATTTCGGTCGGTATCGGTAAGGAGCATGTTGTATATTTCACCGTTTTCGCTGGAATTTTGAAATAACGACTTCAGATAGTGATAGAGAAGTGTTCGATATTGTATCGAGTTCAGATAGTGATAGAGAAGTGTTCGATATTGTATCGAGTTCCAGTGATTCAGAATAAGATAAAAGGCGTGATAGAAATTATAATACTCCGCGGGGGAGTGGGTCTTCCCACGTGGGTATGTGGGACTCGCTGCGCCCGAAAACCGGTAAGTAAACGCAGCTCTACCCGCTAAAACCCGGCGAGTGCCACCACTGCAGCCTTTGGAGAGGTGTACCCGTGGGAGGGAAGCGCTGTGCCGCGCTCCCGGCTGCACGGGTACCACCATCTTGATTGTTTCTCCCGTGAAACAGCATTGCTGTGTTTCGGAGAGAAGGGCAAGACAGGCAGTGTAATTACTGGCACCGAGACTTAACATCTGATGTCTCAGGATAGGCAACACATAAATGAGTTGCCTGGGCTCGTTCCAGGTAAACTAGTTTATGTTCATGGGCGAGGTCGACCACTTACCATCAGGTGGCACGTTTGCCAGTTTGCCTATCCAACTAACATAAAAAAAGGTGTCCCGGATCTAATGAGCAAACAGGGCACCTCTACGGCTAGTCAGTCCCCCAAAGTACCGACGTCACCTCCACCGCACCACAGAAAACCCCTCCCTACGTCGGCACAATACAATGGGGTGAGGTTGCCGTCCTCGCCCTTTGCCCCCTGCTCTTCTGTCCCCTCTTCCTATAAGAGGAGTACAAAAATCCCCCTCGGCTCAATTAACTTCGCCCAAGGTGCTGGGCTCACCCTAGGCTACTGAGCCCCACCACCACGCCTATGCCTGAGCCATGGTGGGGATTTGTAACGAACCTATCTGATATATGGGACTCGCTGCGCCCGAAAGGTGGTGGATGCAACTCTACCCACTAAAACCCGGCGAGTGCCGCCAATGCCGCCTTTGGTGAGGTGCCCTGGATCTGTTGAGAAAACAGGGCGACTCGACGGCTAGTCAGTCCCTCCCTCCCCTCCACAGAGGGGTTGTCCTGCACCACAGAACAACCCCTCCCAATTTTTTCCTTAATGTGCAAGCGGTATGCAATACCAATCTGATTTTTATGAATGTGGTAGCTCGTTGGCTTGGCTCCGCTCATGATTCGACTATATTCAACCATTCAAAATTGCGTGGCAAAGATATACACATTAGTCATCTGTAAGTATATATTTGTTAATAAAAATTAAAGCATTTTTGAAGAGGGCTCGGTATTTAATTAACTAACTGACGTCCGTCGACGTCAGGTATAGAAAGTAAATTGTGGAACGGTATTAACAACTCGTCGTCGGTTACAGAAAAACGGATAGTAACTTTTATACAATGACGATCCGTTAAGTATAGGAACCGGGCATTGGTGTCACAAATATATTTATGTGGAAGTTTTTTGCTATGACAATATTTGTAGCTCAAAAACATTTGATAATTGCTCTGACGCAATCTCGCAGCGGAAAATGCATCGTAATGGATAAAAACCTGTCTAACTTGTAATAAAATTCGTTTAAGTTGAAATAATTTAGCCTAAAAGTTTAAATATATGTCCATACGCTTTGATGACATTCTCCATGTATAGCAAATTGCAAGGATTCATTCAATAACGCTAAAAGAGGTAATCACTCAACAATGCAATGTAACTCGGTTTTATGATTACCTTTATTTCGTGTCTACTCAGCTAAGCTAACACACACATAGTCCATAGAATATCTTTGCGTTACGTTACACGGCGAGGTTTTCAGGCGTATTATACTCTGTGGTAAAAATATTGATTTTTGCCGTGCCGCTGCTTACGGTATTCCATTCATAAGAATTTATTTCAGTGATGTTATTTGACTATTAGTGTAAAAGTGTGTCGTAATTAGTGATATGTGTAATGACTTGACTATGCACTGTAAGAAAATTTCAGTTCGCATCGTAATATTTGATTTCTTTTAATTTTTTTCTCATTTGAAAAGTTAATTTTGCAGATTCTAGAAAATAATTTATTTATTATTCAAAAATTGTACATATATATTTTTTAAATTTATAAATATATTTTTATTAATGTATCTGGGAATATTTACAGTAAAAAGAGCAAGCTGTTTTTATTATTTGTTTGTGTATTATATTTTTTGGTTTATTATTTTCTATATTTTTTATGCTCTAAACTGTTTATTGCACAGAAATGGCATCATTACGTAATAATGCAATTTTAGCCAAGGTAAGGTTGTTGTTTGAGAAACTAGAATTAGTTTTCGTTCAGTATTCGTTTTTTAGAGTTTGGATACAAGCGCTTTGCCCGTATGATTTTTTGATGTTCATCTAAGACACATTTATAAAATATTATTATTTATGAATGTCAGTAGCGATGTTAATAATATTCATCTTATATAATTTATTACCATAATAGCAATAGTTAGGTAACATATAATAACTAAAAACCTGTATAGTTTTTTAATGTCCTTACACATCCAAAATTAACATTGTTATCCATAAAACTGGGTAACAACTGTATAAATTTGCTTATCACAATTAAATAGAAAAAGAAAATGCGAGTTTATTACTAACTAATAATATTGGTGTAATATGTTTTTTTTGTTATTTTTTGTTTGGTTAATTTATTTATTTATTGTTATTCTATATACCTAGTCGTTTAGCAGATTATTATTAGTACAACCAATTAGATATTATAATATTATTTCCTTTTGTATTATGAAATAATGTGCATTCGAAGAGAGCATATTATGATTTTACCTGTCTCGATTTTAGGAGCGCAAAGTTAGAAAAAATGAAAATGGAATATATATTTTGTATATATTATAGGTACCGTATTTACGTGTTCCTTAATCTCCAGGTGCACTTCTGTCTTTACTATTTCTCTCTTTTTTTACTATTTTTCTCTGCCGAAAGTATAAGAGTTTTACTTTTTTAAATTTACACCCTCTTGTTTTATATCTTGTGAATAGCAATAGCAAACACTCCGCTGCTTCCTATGGCCCTATAACTTTATACAGACAGGGGACGAAACAATAGATGTGCCCGGTTTTGAGGCGATCATTTACCTTCAGGTTCACGAATGGGACCCAAAGTTATATATTAGGATTCCGTTCCGTTCATTTTGTATCATTTTGTTGTTCCTCCGTCTATCTGTCAGTAAAATAGATTTCGGAACCCTCAGTGCCCGAGTCTGCGCAAGTCAGACTTGTCTGGTTTTTCTGTACTATTTCTGTTCTTCAGTAGCTCTTCCTATTTAACAGTAACGCCGCCTTTGAATTACTTAATAAAATGTAGGATTTGAGATTTAAAAAATAGCACCCTCTCTGTAGTATTAAAAATTAAATATTTCCATATAAAAAGATGTGCAAACTTACATATTTTATTAGAAATTATTCGTTTCAGTGTTTATTTTATCTTGTTTTCAGGACTTTTATGATCGAGTAAAGTACATCCTATCGTGTAATCAGTTAGCACATCCTTTAGACAATATCTTTTGGCGTATATGATATTTTGTGTGAGACTCGCCTTAAAACTCGATTACAATTATTCAGTATGAGAGCAATATAAATCGCGCCACGTAAAATGATCCTTGTATACATTGGAATTATACGATATTGGTTACTCCGCCCAGGGGAGGGGTCTGAAGAATAAACAATATCACAATAGTGTTCAAAAAAGGTAGGGTATTTGAAGAAACTTAAAAAATGAAATATTTACGACCAAAAATATATACTTATAATATTTAAAAAAAAATGTTGTAGGTATAGATAAATTAGTGTACTGTGCGTTTCAAATGAGAATAGGACGGACTTAGCGTCATATCGTGACGTCATAGGTGTAAATTCGGACCAGTTAGGTAGGGTGGGCAAAAAAGTTTTATTTAAATTAAATTTATTTACAGAGATTAATTGACAAAAAATCAATCAGAATCTAGCTCTTCAATTCCGCTCATCTCTGCATTTCTGTCCGAGTGCGCGTCAGATACGTGTTAACGTGGTTTTATTTATCCCCGTAGCCAAAATAACTCGCTTGGTCACTTTACTTGCATTTTCAGTGTTTGGAAAATGGTAGCGTACATTTCACGAGTCAAACTTATATTTCCTTCAGATCCTCACGATGAAGCACATTAATATAACGGCAAGATGGCGACCAGCGTCCTTATTTTCTTTAATAATTTTAACATGGCTCCAGGTCCTTTGCGCCAACAATGAAATAAAAAAATGATATAGTATGGTTTTAAAAACGAGTTATGACTTTAATTTTTAAATAATTTACGACTATTTAACGGTTTTATTTAATTTCGATTTAAAACTATTAATTATGCAAATAAGTTTTTGCGCAAACCGTACTTTACAAGTATTATTTGACAGATAGAGGTAATAATTGACGTTCCTATTCTTATTTGAAACGCATAATATCAATATGAATTTGATAAATCGTTTTCTTGCTCTGGCAACATAGAATAGCACAAAAATAAACATGAAGGAAATCACTAATCTTTTGAATATTTAATTATTTTTTGAATATTTAAATTTAATTATTTAATTTGTCATCCCATGATGAAACGACTTAATATTTTACTGTTAAAAAAATATTAAAAATATTTATATTTAATTTATTTGTGTAGCGTATAGGCCCAGATTTCTCAGTCTCTTTTATTACCTTGAGTCAGTATCCCAATGGCTCAATGGCAAAATCAAACAAGCGTATACCCTTTAAATCCCATAAGCGGGAGAACGTCCTCAAGGATTCTATAACTCTATCTTATTCTTTATTCTTAATATCTACCGGTTTACGTGAAACACAATTATACGATGCTTTGAATTTAATTAGAGACTTTGTAGAGCTTTATTTATACACCCTTTTAAGCATTTTATTGGAAATTGTTCGACGGCGTTTGTTATTTAAACCAATTGATTCTAGGTGTCGGATAAATTGCTGTTAAGTGTCTTCAACTTTGTAAACTTAATTAAAATTATATTGTATTCTAAGATAAAACATTTTCTATTTTTCTATGTATCTGTATTTACACGCTTTTTATTAGCTTCCCCTGTATGTATGTTGTTTGTATGTTTTTTTGTAACTGACTTTTTTTGGGCGTGATTTTGTCACACTTGTAGATTTATCGAGGACCGATGACAATACAATAATTTAATAAGTTGGTTCCAATATCTTGATCAGGGTAATCAGGTTAGCACATGCAAGGAAGGCATACCTACATCACTCGTGTGGTTTTCAGATTCGCTCATTTTAAAGTAATTGCATGTAATTGAGTACTTTACATTTATAAATAAAATCGATACTAACAAAAAATAATAAATAAATTATAGTTTAAAAAATACTAAAAAACATGCTTTAATAGAAAACCGAAATAAATATTTGAAAAAAAAAGCTTATTTTAAAGACGTGTGAGGTGGTCGATGGAGGAGGTCGATATTCATTGTTAAAAATATTTCAATCTAGTTTTAAAAGTCAAGTTAGTATAAAAAATTAATACAAATAAGTACTTAATATAATTATATATTGTTTGTTAATCCATCTAATTCTTGTATTAAAGAATATTTTTAAATTTTTAGTTCGGTTTGCTATTAAAGCAAATTAAATAAATTTTTAAATTAAATTAAAGCAATTAATATTGATGTATCACAGGGTAGTTTCGAATAACTTTGTAACAAATAAAAAAATAAATAAAAAATTGCAAAGACATAATTAAATGAGTATTTGAGACAGACATAATATGGTTCAATTGAGTACACCCGCCTGACTACGATGTCACCCTTTTATAACACTGATATTTGATAATAAACGATTAATTGTGCCTTCGTTTGCGTACTGTGTTTTTTATGTAACTTAATTTACAGCTTATTCTGTAACTTAACTTGCAGCCATCCAAGGTTTAGTTTCGTAGACCTATTTATGTATGTACATAGCGCGTAATTACGCTATTACTAATATATAAAGGAGCCTTTATTCAAAAGAACCTTATTAGACTGTTACATACAGCTTGGCAAAAAAGTGTATGACGTGGTGACAGGTGGAACTAAATATTTTACTTAATGGAAATGATGTTGACAATACTTGGCCAACAAAATATACTAGATTTTGTGTAAAGCTTAGTCTTTCACATTTATTTTTAACGATTTGATTAAATTATCTTACTGATTTTCCATATTATGATGAGACCTAAGTGTAAGTGGCGCCCTCATTTTTTCCATACTCTTTTTTGCCAAGCTGTACAATAGTAGTCTTTGACTGTCACAAAAAAAGCAGAAGGTGTACCTACAGTATATCGTGATATTTAAAAATAAATATCTCGCTTTCAAGTCAAGTTGGCAGTATAGTTAATAAGGATAAATCACAATGTTAGATTTAAATCTTGTATTTCGATAAGTCCTATAATGCCGAATTACAATCATCTACGAGATGTGGTTTTTACGAGGAATGTCTATTACAGGCAAAGAGATATAGAGGTAATTACTTAGGTGTACTGTCTATTCCCCATTTTTTATATTATTCTGTTAGAAATCTGTTTTTTTAGTTGGAATCTTTACTCAGGGTACAAATACAAACAACGGGCGCGGAATTCACTCGCCGAATGAAGATGATATGGTAGATATTACACCAGGGCCGCATAGAACGGCAGAATCCACTCCTACCAACCACGGAACATTTCAGCTGTACGAACATACAGGCAGAAACAGCAACGCTAGTGCCACTTGTAAGTTTTTTAAAAATATCTACATACAGTGTTGTCAGCGCTGGAATTTTATTTATCATAAAATACGCTTGGGTATCAAATTATTTGCTGCGTAATTCTTGTAATAGATTTCCTTATTCAATATAATATTTATTTAATCGAATACTATTCTCGTTAAAAATGTATTTATACTGATATGGCTAAGATAACAGTATTAAATAAAATTAAAAATTAAAAGTGCAATGTGCAAATGTTTGATACCCTCGCAGATTATTACTACTTATCGAATTTCCCGTAAAATATAAAATCCAAACGATTTCAGTATTTTTATGAAATTAATTATTCAATTTGATCTAACTATTTATTATTGAGAATAGGTACTACTGATGCTAGCTTTGTCAGTAACACTGTGAAAATATTATATACTTTATGATTTCTTTCTATTTTCAAGCGTACATCGCTCAATACTTCAGTACGTCAGCTGGTAAGACTGCTGCGACTAGTAACCTAATGAAAATAGTCTTTGGTTCACTCTTCCCAGTTTTCCATGTATGCAACTTTGTAACAATTCGCCTTTTTCCATTGCCGCATCATTTATATTAACTAGTTTGTAATATTACTTTCACTCTGCAATTCACGGTCAGCACATGTATTAATTATTACATACCATTTATAAATTGGGTAACATGGTAAGTAGCGTAATATAGCTGCCTTGAGTCAGAAAAGGGAAATGTTTTAGTGAGTTGATTATTGACACAGTCATTTTTCATAAATTTATGAACTTATGTAAAAAGTTTGATATATATCTTAGATAACCAAGTAAAAAATAACAGCATTTAAGACGTTATTCCCAGGCATTTCTTTTATCGCCGGTTTTTTTACTTAGTTATGGCTTATATTATGATAGTGAAATTTGGATTTATAGATAAGGATAAGATAAGTTAGCATTTGTGACTAGTTTTCCTTATTCTTTAAATTCGATTAGTGCCTTTGAATATGGATTCAATTAATACTAGTGATACGAATTCTCTGGTTGGTGATGTAGGTAAAATATGATATAGTTTTGTGCTATTAATACTCTTTATTTATTATTTAGTTTATAAAAGGAAACTTATTAATGATCTCTAATAAACATTTTGCATGATCGGAATGCTGACGCTGCAATACGGATGCTAACTAGTTTATTCAATTGATTTTATTTGATAGATATACCATATTATATAAACACGATAAAAAACTTATTAAATAAATGTCCAATATGAATTTAAATCCAAATTTAATAATAACAGTTTATAAAATTCCCGCTTAAACGCTCCAAGCTGTCCTGTGACCATGATTACGTCACAGACCGATAAACATACTCAGGCTCTGCCAAAGCACATAGCTTTTTGCAGCTCGCTAGTGACACTTATTATTTTATTATGACTGTTTACCGGTCCGTGACGTCATCACGCTATAATTCGCGCTCGCAGTCATGTGATAATGGGTGATAAATAACGCATTTTAAATTAATTTTCTTTAATTTAAGACAAATAAATAGACTGCTTTGTAGCTGAATTGGGCCGGCACGACGGGGATGGTACCTCTCGCTCACATAACACCGGCGACAAGTGACACTTGACAGCTTTGATGTTGCGTTTCGTGCGTGGAAACTCACAACCGAGTTTCCGGTGGCCCATTGTAGGTAGCAGAGGGGGGGGGGGGGGTAATAAATCAAAATCAAAATCAATTTTTTATTCAAAATAGTACTAATACAGTATCTTTTTTAAACGTCAATTGAATCTACCACCGGTTCCAAGGTAAGCCCACTGAGAAGAACCGGCGAAACAAACTCAGTGGAACTAATCTTTTCAAATAATATATATTAATAACAATTTTAACATCTTATCTTGAAATGCCCGGGAGGAACGCCTTATTCCCAGGGTGTGGTATCTTCCATGAAATCTTTTACTTTATAATATGCTTTACCACACAAACGTTCTTTAACAACTTTTTTGAATTTTTTTATTATTTAATTGCTTACTTTTGAAAGTCTAATCATTGGTGCATGATGTATTCCTACTATGAATATCACTTTTCTTACAAAATTCATTTATGTTTTTACGGACATACAGTAAATTTTCTAAGATGTATTGAGAGGTGACAGTCAGAATTCCTATTTCTTTAAATTTTTCTCTCAAAGATGAATAGGGAGGCAACTTGTAAATTGCACGAATAGCCCGCTTCTGCAGCACAAAAATGTTGTTTATGTCGGCTGCATTTCCCCATAAAAGTATGCCATAAGATATAATGCTATGAAAGTAGCTAAAATATACTATTCGCGCTGTATCTACATCAGTAAACTGTCTTATTTTTCTCACTGCATATGCTGCTGAACTGAGTCTATTCGCCAATTTAGCTATGTGGGGACCCCACTGCAGCTTAAGATCTAGAGTTATTCCTAGGAAAACTGTGGAGTCCACCAATTCCAAGTTTTCACTGTCTAAGAGTACATTTGTTTGCAGTTGCTTAACATTTGGCAAGGAAAATTTTATGCATTTAGTTTTTTTACTATTTAAATGCAAGTTATTAACGCTAAACCAATGTACCATTCTCGAAAGTGTGTTGTTTACCTCGTCATAATTAGTTTCTTGTCGTTTGATTTTAAAAATAAGTGAAGTATCATCAGCAAACAACACTACCTCTTGACTATCTTTAACTAGGTAAGGTAAATCGTTTACATAAATTAGAAAAAGAAATGGACCTAGAATGGACCCCTGTGGGACCCCCATCTCTATTTTAGTCCCGGATGATCTTTTACCATTTATCTCGACCTTTTGAGTCCTGTTTTTAAGATAGGAATTCAAAAGATCCAGTGCCGTACCGTCTATCCCATAGTGGCGTAATTTCCTGATCAAGGTCTCATGCTGTACACAATCAAACGCCTTGGATAAGTCGCAGAAAACTCCCAAAGCATCACGTGACTCCTCCCAGGCCTCATAAATGTGGTCAATTAAGTTAACGCCAGCGTCTGTTGTGGAGAGACCCTTTCTAAATCCGAATTGTTTTTTGTGCAGTAACATATTGGTTTCAAAGTAATATAGTAACTGATTTAACATAATTTTTTCAAAAATTTTACTAAATGAGGGGAGTATTGATATTGGTCGAAAATTTGTAACATCTGATGTACTGCCAGATGTAAAAAGAGGCAAGACTCGACTATGTTTCATTAAGTCAGGAAAAACGCCACTATCAATACATTTATTAAAAATTGTTGCTAGATGGGGTGCAATTACATCAACTATGAGCTTAGTGACTTTTACAGATATTCCCCATAAATCTGGGGTATTTTTATTGTTTAATAAGTTAAATGCATTTAAAATATCTTTGGGTCCTATCTCTTTAAACTTAAAGTTAGCTTCACATTGTTTGACATTGGTTTTAAGCAATGATACGGCAATTGCAGGACATGAGATTAAATTTTTTGTAGTCGAAATCGGGATGTCAGAAAAGTATTTTTCAAATACTGTCGCAACTTCCTCGTCAGACTTAATTATTCTATTTTCAATATTTAAATTAAATTCAGAGCTACGACTACCCACTCTCCCAGTTTCATCCTTTATTATGTTCCAAGTAGTTTTTATTTTATTTTTTGCGTTTTTAATTTTTTCCTTAATATAAAGCGATTTGGCCGCGATACAAACTTGTTTGAATGTTTTTGAATATATTTTGACATACTGCTTAAATGATTGATTTTGATTGTATGTGCGTTCTTGGTAAAGGTCATATAATTTGCGTCTACTATTGTGGATTCCTGCTGTTGCCCAATCATTAAAGCCCTTTTTATTTGTGGAACTGACTGTTTTAGAAGTAAAAATGGCTTTAAAATGTGTATTAATTAATTTAAACAATTCACCAAAAGCGAAATCTGGACTTTTGTTATCTTTCAAATATGTAATATTTGCCATTATACTACTCCTAAATTTCTCAATACGTCTTACATTCACAGGAACAAACACATTATTTTTGTTACAATTTTTACTATTAGAACTTATAAGGAATTCAGCTAATTGACCACAGTGATCAGAATTCAACTTGTTGATAATTTCTTTGTGGACAGGAGTTAAATTACTAAAAATATTATCAATACATGTAGCTGTAGAACTACAAATTCTTGTTGGTTCTGAAAATAGATTAGTCAGATTATATGATTTTAACAATGATGTGAATCTAACTGTGGTGGAATTATTTTCTAGTAAATTAATATTAAAGTCACCACAAATTAGTATGGGCTTGTTAGACCCACATATTTTAGTTAATAATTCTTCCATGATTTTCTCAAAAGAATCATATAATCCATTTGGAGGTCTGTATACAGTTACAATAATAAGGCGCTCCATCTCTATACAGGCTATTTCAGTAGTACGCTCAGCAGAGAGGCCCACAATATTCGTACGTTCCTTAAATTTTATTTCATTTTTAATAATTATTAGTGAGCCACCTCTTATGGCTTTTTCTCTACTGAACGAACTTGCCACCTGGTGCTCACTGAAGCTGAACATAATTTCATTTTTTTTTAACCAATGTTCGGTAATACACAGTATGTCTATATTGTAGTTTTTTAAGAACAATTCAATTTCCAAGTCTTTGCCTAACATTCCTTGTAAGTTTTGATGCACCAGGTTAAATGAGTACAATTTTTTATTTAATTTCTTTACATTGATTTTTTCAATATTTTTATTTAATATATTATTATTATTATTACTAATTAATGGTCTAGAGATTTCCTCTATTGTCTTATACTCTAGTTTAAACTATTTGGAACGTATTCCAAATTTGTAAAATTGTATGTTTTATTATCACACTGTTCAAATAAAACAGTGGTCGGATTAGCCAAATACTTGGCTGGACTTAAAGATAAAAAATATAATAGCGAGGCTGCTATTTGTCGCTTATAAAATTTTGATAGGTAATACCTATCAGATGTCAGATTGTTACAATTATTATCATTTAAAATGTTGTTAATGTCAATTATATTTATTATGTTACTTTTATTTTCATTAAGTAAAATACAGTTATTGTTACATGCACAGTGTAACAGGCTATTTAATTTTAGTCTAATTTTATTCTCCTGTGGCAACTTGTCTGATTTAATGTAGGGAAATGTGAATAGAAATACCCTCTCAACATTGGGTAAACCTGAAAGATTTTCTATATATTTAGCAAGTTGTTTCCCGTTCACACCTCCCCTTCTCCCAACTATAATTACAATGGTTGTATTTGGACAATGTGTGGCATTTAAAATCTTATTTACAACTTGATCAAAGGATGCCCCCGGCATACAAGTATTAGTCAATTTTTGTCCTTCGTACAACCTGTGTAACAACACACCAACCTCTTGGCCTATCTCATCACTATATAAACTAATAAACTTATTTGTGGTGGCTGGTGGTACAGTTTTTATAAATGATTTGTTAAAGGGGTCAGCATGCACCTCCAAGCTTGGACCCGTGTAAGTTTGACCTATACTTTGCGCTGAGCGTTTCACAGTTGAACATATGCATTGAGAGTTGCGACTCAATAAAGACTCAACCCTGTCCTCATTGTAATGGCATATGTCCAGCAAACCACTCAGAGCTGATATATGTCCCGCTATTTCTTTCTGGGCTATTTCATATTTACTGGATATTATTTGTAATTGACTATGGAGTTCAGAGATTTCAGCTTGAAGGCTGCAAA
Organism: Helleia helle; assembly: GCA_963853865.1. Taxonomy (NCBI): domain Eukaryota; kingdom Metazoa; phylum Arthropoda; class Insecta; order Lepidoptera; family Lycaenidae; genus Helleia; species Helleia helle. The sequence continues at coordinate 3,251,667 of OY971420.1, forward strand.
CATCTGCCTCATAGTTACATTTAACATTTTCCAATTCCATTAAGGAATTGGAATACTGGTTTGTTATTTTTATTTTATTTTGTTTTGCGATAATTTACTAACTTTATTAATAATTCTTTTGTTTTTTAAAAGAAGTTCCTGTGTTTTTTTCATGGATTTTTTTATTTTAATATATTTTTTTAATTTATTTAATTTATTTTTACTGGGGAATAAAAATAGGGAATAAGAGGGCAACGCATCTGCACTGTATAACTTTTGGGTGTGCGGATGTCTATGGGCGCCGGTCACTCATCATAAGACTCACTGTTAAGTCCTTCAGTAATGATGCTAATTACTATTGTAATAAATATACGTACTATAACACTTAAACGAATTTTTTACGTTTATAATTTTAGAAGGCCAAACCAGAGATTATGGAATGGAATACTGTAATTTTTTATGAAAGTCACACCAAAAATGTTCCTTACGTGTGTAATATATACATTTGGCTTATTATCATTAAAAATGTATGCATATTTTGTAACGAAAAATAAAATATTGTAGTGTAATTTAATAACACTTTTCATTTGCATGATTTGCATGTTATGTAGTTTCTTAAACTTTAGCATGGCAACCCAAATTAATTTTGACAATGACATTTTATTGCATTGTTTTATAAACTTTATATGTATATTTTATCAAGTTTACACAATAAACTATACTGTGAAATACTAATGTAATTGAAATAAAAATAATTAAAACTTATTTCAGGGGACGCAGTTCTATTTTCCGGTATGCAAGGTAAGTGAACTGCTGTCATGCTGTTAAGTTTTTAGTTTGTAGAGCGTAAAAATTGATTAAGGGAAAGAAGATTCGTGACATGAATTGTTATATTAATTTTATGTATTAAATAATCAATCCTTTTTAAATGATATAATTGCCATATATTTATTTTAGTATTGTTTAGATATATCTAATGTTTTTTATAATTATCCATTGCAACTATCATCTGTGTTGATAAGAAATTCAGTAAATAGTTAGCAACAGTTTACCTGTACAAATCAAGACTATTCTTTTATCAAGAATAGTCTTGATTTGTATATAGAGAAGAGTATATAAAGAGAAGAGTCCAAATTGGTTTATCACCAATTTGGACTCTTCTCTTTAATCTCGTATCTGTGAATGTGAATACAAAATACATATATACATTTGTTTGTGAAATTTGCCTGGAAATGTGTGCAAAAAGTATAATAAATGATTATTTGTTTATTTATATATATATGATAATATTATATTTTAAAAAATGTGTCACAATCACGTTTTCGCCCTACTGTGCATACTTACATGGAATGCCAATGGTCAGGGTCACTGTAGTTAAGGATTAGGAGTTACTCTTAACTCAGGCCTAAAATTTCATTTAAAGCATTGCACTACCTCTTAACAAAATACAGGATACAAACAAATTTATTAGGTTTTTATATATTTGGCTATATGGGGTATATCCTTTTTATCCTTTCATGTATCCAAGTTTGTTTGTGTTGGGCATGGTTGGAGACAATGAGCTACAAGTCATGTGGGAGCTCACACTTGTATAATATTAATTTTGGTTAATTAGGGGTAAGGTACATCACACTGATATATTATGTTTAGTGTTTTGTGTGTGCCAGACAGACATAAGTGACGACAACGTTGGCTTCACCTACTGGCTGTACCTCGTGGTCGCACTTATTTATTGAATGATGTGCCACTGACGTGGGCGCTTCACACTCTCAGCTTTGTAATTATATAATACATATATAATAATACAATTTAAAATATCCGTCTCCTCTGGAGACGGATATTTTAAATTGTACACTGAATAAATTCACAGGGATAGCGTTATATGTTATTTTATACAAGTTAAATTATGTATGCTTCACTATCGAATTTGATAGTACCCGTAATGATAGTTGTAAATTGTAACTGAAATAAATAAATATTAGAGTTGACGTCTCACTCATTTTGGTCTTAAATTTGTAAAAAATATATAACACTTTCTTATTGCAACACTTTTTTGTGTTACAATTTTCCACTAAAGAGAGATATTCATATTTAATCAATAATACTAAATATCTACATTTATATTTTAGTATAATATAGGTTAGTTCTTATGAATGCAAAATTTTTACTAATTTGTATCATATTCATTCTTTTCAAATCTCTAAATATATATTTTTTCAATCAATTCAAGTCAAATTCAAAAAATCAAAATGAGATCAATGAGATCCTCAAATGACTATAATGGAGTTTTTCCTTTTTATCTGCTTAAGAAGATTTTTTTGTGAGCAACGATGGTCCAGTGGGTATTGGCTCGGACTCTTGAGTAAGATTAGAGAGGTTTGTTCGATCCTTGCCTCCTATGATGACTAGAAATGGGTTTTTCTAAATTTCTATGTGCACCTGAACATGGGAACATTGCTTGCTCACCGGTGAAGGAAACCTGCATGCCTGATGAGTTTAAAAGTCTTTGAAGGTGTGTGAAGTTTACAAACCCAACCTGCATTGAGCCAGCACATCAGTGAACTATGGCCCAACACCCTCCTCGTCTGGTCGATGAGAAGACTAGTGCCTAGCAGTGGGACATATAAGGATTTTAATTATTATTATAACAAGATTTTTTAAGTGTTTAATTTGTTTGTAGGGGAGGCAGATGATATCCCTGGTATCGGACAATATGATGACTTCCACACAATCGACTGGCAACGGGATATCGCCCGGGATCGAATGCGACACAGGTATATCGTGAAAAAACGTCAAGACTCAATATGGGACTTCATCAAGGTTAGTTTATAATATATAAATATGTAAAGACTCGACTACATTACCCGGATAGACAAGCATGGTTAGTGCTGATATAGCTGGAATTTTTACATTTATCAACAAACCATGTATCAAACAGGCTTATGTACTCTAGTACTGTACTGTAACCACTGCTTTAGTTTGGGTGATACATATGTTAATGATGAAGGACATTTTGTATCATAAATAGTTTATATTGGTTGGCTATGCAAACTGGTAGACGTGCCATCTGATGGTGAGAACAATATTTTTTATCTGGAATTAGCTTGGGCAACTTATTTATGTTAATTATGTTAATTAATCCTATATGCTAAATTCCTACTTATTTATGATTTCTAGGTTTATTATTAATAAAATACCAAACAAAAATAAACACAAAATATTGATAGTAACTTAAAATATAATATTATTCTCGTGAATATATCATAAACATGCGTTAAGCTTTAATTTATTGCTTTGTATGTAAGAATTGTTTGGTCTAAATACCTGCAGCAGAATTCCGGCATCGGACATCGCGTAAAAATTCACCGACACTATCTCGATGTCCGGAAATCCACAACAAGTCGTTTTTTACGGCATTTCCTGCATCGTACGACGACTATATTAAGTAAGCAGCTGCCACCTATGTTGTTTCCGAACCAATACGACTTAGGGACCTTTAAGAAAAGAGCATACTGATATCTGAAAGGCCGGCAATGCACCTGGTAATCCTCTGGTATAGCGGGTGTCTGTAGATATCGCTTTTTTCACTTATCATCAGGTAAACCGACTGTCCGTTGGCCCACTGTTCTATATAAAAAAAATAATCGCTATATACTTCAATTTCTATGCTATATATTTAAATTCTTTTAATCGAGACATATTATGTAAATAAATACATAAATGTGAACTTACAATCACAGCATATTAATCTAGCCCCTAAGTGTTAAGCACATAAGATCTTCTGCCACAGTCACTAGGAACAGAAATAAATTTACATATTTACACAGCCCTTTGCAGACATGTACATTCATCAAAGAAATGATCAACCACTGCCAGGATTAGAACTTGCACTGCTGTTTGTATCCAATCACTTGATCACAAAATAACTTGTATAATATTTTGTCTGCAGGGTGCTCACGACGCGTGGTCAGGATGGGTGTGCGTGCTGCTAGTCGGTGTGTGCACCGGGGTGGTGGCCGGAGTTATAGACATAGGCGCGTCGTGGATGACCGACCTCAAGTTCGGTATATGCCCACAGGCGTTCTGGTTCAATAGAGAACAATGCTGCTGGTCGAACGATGAGATCACCTTCGATCACGGAAACTGCTCAGAGGTGAGTACAAAAAAAAAACAGATACAAACTGTTAGATTAGTCAGTTGAGGACCAATGTCGAACTTTGTGTATGAACAAGTTCACCAGCCATTTGTTAATATTTTGTCAGGCCAAAGTGACTTAGTTACAAGACCCTGAGACGAATTTTTAAGTTGGCAGAAGGATGGCAAATTCGCAGACGTGCCACCAGATGGTAGGGAAGTGGTCGACGTTGCCCATGAACATAACCTAGTTTACCTGGAACTAGCCCAGACAACGCATTCAAGGTTTGCCTATCCTGAGTCTTAGATGTTAAGTCTCGGTGCCAATAATTACACTGCCTGTCCTGCCCTTCTCTCCGAACAAAGTTGTTTTACGGAAGAAACAAGCAAGATGGTGTTACCTATGAAGAAGAAGGTGAAGAAGACTAAAAGAACTGTATCTGTCCAAAAAGTATGTACTTGTATGTCATTATGGATTCATAAAAAAATATTAAAATAGATATAAGTTGTATCAAAACAATTGGTTAAATTAAACCCGATGATTATCCATTTATTGCAAAAATATCCCATAAAATAGGCATTTTAAGTACCTCCCATGTCCCTTGATAATATATTCATATTAAGCTAGTCGGTTGTAATAGCCCATGTTTAGTGATCGTTATCTTCACGACTAACACAATAAATTCGCGTAAATTTTCTTAGTTCACGTTTACGTGAAAGTGCCTTGAAATCTAAATATAAACCGTGAATGCGTCTTTTGAATTCAATCCGTTTCGTTCTGTAGGTGCGATAGCACTAGGGTTGTTACATTATCTGGAATTTATTTTATATTCGAAATAGTAAGGATGAATTGATTTCGTTACGATTTTAAGAGTAAAAGAATGGAGCTACAAGGTTTAAAGGTAGGACAGACAGACGACGGAGAAGTGTAAAGAGCGTGGTATAGGATAATGGTCAAACAGGGTGTGTTTTTACCGAAGGGTTTTGAAACTTAGTCGGAACAGCAGGTGAGCCGATCCTTAGAATGGCGCACAGGGTGGCGTTTGGTATCTTGGATGTAAGGTCTCTAAAGATTGGCTATGTTTGGACGAGTAATGTCTATGATGAATCTGATAAGCATGTGTGTTATCCTATTTCACCCTATGTACAAAAACCCTTTGGAAACAATGCTACAAGTTCTAAAGATAAAAAAATGTACCAAGGAATCTATAAAACGAGGATACACTATAAAAATATAGTATAAGGAGATGTGAACCCTAGGCACACAGAGAGCTATTCAATTAATTCGTAATAAAGTGCAAGCAATAAGAGGGGTTGGATCAACGTAATATTGACTAACATTTAATTATACCGGTGGTAACATCCTCTCTCCTTCTTCCACCCCAGCGGCTCCTCTTAAGCTGATCAATCAATCATCATCAACTAACCTCGTTAGGAGGTTTCCTCTTAACTCCAATTTTGCGGAGCAACAGAAGTAACAATCAATCATCATCAAAACCAATCTAACAATGGTGGGGACCAATGGTCTGCAGAGTATTCTTAAAAAAAAGAACATTTAATTATCGATATTGCCCGGGGCGTGTCATAGGAAACCTTAACCGATGCCGGGATGTCGAGTCATGCCCGCTATACACGTTTTATTACAAACGGGTAAATAAATGTAAACGTTCCTTTATTTTCCATTTAGCTTAGATAAAGAATCGCAAATGTTCATAGAGAATAACAAGAGGCGTTTGAATGTAAACCATTAAAATATAAGTTTTAATATTTGTTTGTTTGGGGTCTATTTAACAATAAACCGTATTGCTTAAGTGTTGTAGACCATAAGAATAGAGATAACAAATTAGCCTTTTTCTTCATATTTTTAACTAACTGTTGCCTGCAGTTTCGCCCGCGTTACTCAACTCCTATATCTCACAGCGTGATGTTATATACCCTATAGCCTTCCTCGATAAATGGGATATCTAACACTGAAATAATTTTTCAAATCGGACAAGTAGTTCCTGAGATTAGCGCGTTCAAACAAACTCTTCAGCTTTATAATATTATCTTTATATATAAAAATCAATGCCACTTTTCGTTGTAATTTTATAACTCAAGAACGGGCTCACCAATCCCAACCAAACATTTAGGCTTTGTTCGGACTATTTAGTAGATGGTTTATGTGAAGTTTGCACAAAATCGGTCGAGCGGTTCTTCATTTATCACATTTTTTTAATTCAATAAATGGCGGATCATTTTGTTAATGGAGATTTTGCTGTCAAATTGAAACTTTTTCAGTTGGGGTCATATTGAAACTTTTTTCAGTGTTCACAGTACAACATTAAGTTTTAAAATAGCTAACAATTAATAATATTTTTTTGTTTGTCTGAATTAATTTGATGTTCCATTTTTTTTATTTCACTTTATACGTAGCGAAGCACGTACCGGGCCGCTAGTTATAGATATAAACATCATTTATTTAGAAAGTTTTACATTTCACTGTCTCCAATAAGTGAATAACAGCAGCAGCAGGTTGCATGTCGTGATTGTCTATTTTGGGGCTACCGTTTCAAGGAGTTGAAAGGTTCTAAATAGGTCTTAGTATGTAGTAATTTTAGTTTTTATTTATATTTTTTATATTTACTAATATTTTAAACAGGTAAAGTTTTTAAGTTTGTATGTTTCTAGGAGGTAATCTTCAGAAGTACTGATCCGATCATAAAAATATTTTACTTACAGAAAGCTACACTATTTAGGAGTATATTATATTTTTATTTTTAAATCAGAGATTTTTATTTTGCTGATATAAGGCATTATTTAAATCGCATGCGCTGCGAAAACCATTAACGATTTATAAAATAATGTTCCGTGTTATAGTATTAATTGTACTCATGATTAGTCATAAATAAGTCCGCGATGATATACACCTAACTATTATAGATAAACAACAATAGTCAATAAAAGTTTTTGTTTAAATTTTAAGTTCAAATATGAATGGAATCTAATAATGGTGAAATTGGTATCAGAATCCTTATACATTTGAATTGTTTGCTAAATCAGGTTGATTATTATCTAAGTGTAAATTCCACTTTAAATTATTAGCATCGAACTTTACGTTTAGAAGTTATGACTAGTATGAAAATTCTTTGAGTAAGGAAAAAGGTCACGATTTGAAAAACTATTCTACGTTCAGTCTAACAACCGAACTGATCCAAATGCAATTTGGTATGAATATTATTTGACACCCAGAAAAGGTGATAAGATAGTTTTATCCTGAAAAAATCTCATAGGTACGGGAGCTACCCAGGTTACTACGTGTATTATAATTCTTGCGTATAGGTAATAAGTTCGTGTTTTTATGGAAATAAATAATTTGAAATTAAATTTTTATGATAATCATTATCAGCCTTTTTCCGTCAACTGATCACATGCCTCTTTCATTGAAGGCCGTAAGGACCAGCGATACGGATTGATAGTTTATTAGTATTATGTCTGCGCAGTGGATGACATGGGCGCAGCTGTTCGGTGAATCTCGCGACGGGCCTGGCGCGTACATCATCAGCTACCTGTTCTACATCGTGTGGGCGCTCGTTTTCGCCGCGCTATCCGCGTCGCTCGTGCGCATGTTCGCGCCCTACGCCTGCGGCTCCGGTGAGTGTTGCCATGTACAAGTTCTGTTTGTGATATACTAAGCAGTATACCGGGTGAGTGTTGCCAATTTATCAACTACAGTAAAAAATCCTACCATTTTAGTTTTTAAAACGCTTATTTCGATAAGTTTTTCTAATCTATATATATTTTCAGGTATTCCCGAAATCAAGACGATACTGAGCGGGTTCATAATCCGTGGGTACCTCGGCAAGTGGACGCTCATCATAAAGGTGGTCGGTCTCATCCTGTCAGTCTCCTCCGGCCTGTCTCTCGGGAAGGAGGGCCCGATGGTGCACATAGCAAGCTGCTTGGGTGAGTCACTTACTTTTTCTCACTTTTTAAACGTATTTGCTATTATAACACTAAATAATATGATTAATGAAACAACACTCATACAATATGGACTTACTTTTTCATGCAAAACACGAATCAGTCAATAAAAATAAAAATTTACAGATAAATATAAATGAGTTCAGCCAGGCCTTGGTACCTTATCCGAACTCGTACCACCATCTTGCTTGTTTCTCCTGTGAAACAGCTTTGCTGTGTTTCGGAAACCCCATTTGGATATATTGGAATAATATTTTTGTTAACAGGTAACATTCTATCGTACCTGTTTCCTAAGTACGGTAGGAACGAGGCGAAGAAGCGTGAGATATTGTCAGCGGCGGCGGCCGCCGGAGTATCTGTCGCCTTCGGAGCGCCCATCGGCGGAGTACTCTTCAGTCTCGAAGAGGTAACATAGCTTTTACTGATTTTGATTCGAAACATCTATTGGTAGTAGTGGTTTATATAATAGTAAAATCGACTCGAATGTCCGGACGGTAAATAGCGTGATGTAGTTTCTTTATTTTGTTCCACCTTATGTTATAGATTTTTTCGCCAAGATTTTAAAAACACTAAACTAATGTAAACTAATCTTCAAAGGTTAAATAGTATTTAAGCGGTATTAAATATGCTCTATGCCTAAAACTCGTATGTCCATTTAATAAAAAGTCAATCAGTCAGTCAGTCAAATTTAAAATTTAGAAACACTTTTCAGAATAGTATACTAGGAATATATTATAACCTCAGGAACTGTACAGTTTTTTATGAGTCAAAACGTTTTATATTGTTATTGTAACACATGTTTGTTGTAGGTGTCATACTATTTCCCGCTGAAAACTCTATGGCGCTCGTTCTTCTGTGCTCTTATCGCTGCTTTCATACTCCGGTCTATAAACCCGTTCGGCAATGAACACTCAGTGCTGTTCTTCGTGGAGTACAACAAACCATGGATATTCTTTGAGCTGATACCGTTTGTTGGACTTGGAATCATCGGAGTGAGTATTTTTTCTATTGTAAATTTACTGAAGAGTAAGAGTTGATAAATATAAAGTCATAGCATACAAACATCGCGTATTGAATAAACAAATTGCACATTTACTAGACACATATTTACTATAAAGAGACCCTTTTGATCAAATACTAGAAGACAATATCTGCTTCTAACATTTTGATTGATAGATTGATATTGAAGTTTAAATTTTTCCTATTTGAAGTTCCATATATATATATATATCTAAAGTTATACATATTACATTTCATCCTCATCTCTATTGGCGATACAGGCAAAAAAGATCGTGAATATCAAGATGTTCCCCATTAAATGTATTATTCTGTAACATTACACTTGTATTGCATTCTAACCGGTATTTATCGTAGGGTTGCATAGCGGCGATATTCATAAAGGCGAACATCTACTGGTGCCGCTACCGCAAGTACTCGAAGCTGGGCCAGTACCCGGTTACGGAGGTGCTGGTGGTGACTCTGGTGACCGCGATCATCGCCTACCCCAACCCCTACACCCGCATGAACACGAGCCAACTGATATACCTGCTGTTCAACCAGTGCGGGATATCCAACTCGGACCCCCTGTGGTGAGTCATAGTTTGATATATTAGTGTGTAATGTGTATTATTTTTCGTCTTTTCTATTGGGGGCTGTCTTTTTTTATTTTAAAATATTTATATGTATCTACAAAGAAAATTAACTTGCAACTTGGGTCTTTGATTTACCTTTTGCTCATTTGTATCCGGGCTGTTTATTTTGTGAACTTACATCAGAATATTTATCTTTTTGATAAGTTTTATTAAGATCAAAGCTTACTTCTCAATTTATTTTAGAATCTAAACTGCCGAACCATAAAAAATCATACTAAAAATGTATACCCGAATAATCATTTTCTTTATGCCTTGAATAGAACTTGAAATTAATATATTTATAATAAGGAACTTCGTTCGTCTTTATGTATAATTTATCAGTTTGAAATTGCGCATAAGGAGAAAATATTCTTGCACGGCACTACCTCCTACAGAACTACCTCTTGTGTTGGGGTTTAAAAAAAGTTAACACAACTTTAATTCAAAATGAACATTTCATTATGTGCAGTGACTACAACCGTAACTTCACGGGCGTGAACACTGCGATCGAGAAGGCGGCGGCTGGCCCGGGCGTGTACCAGGCGATCTGGCTGCTGTTCCTGGCACTGGTGCTGAAGCTGGTCATGACGGTGTTCACGTTCGGTATCAAGGTGCCCTGCGGACTGTTCATACCCAGCCTTGCGCTCGGAGCCATCGCCGGACGGATTGTGGGCATAGGTGAGGAAAGTTACCTGTAGGTGGAGCACCAATGAACTTCGATGACGTGGGGAGGATTGAATGATGTATGTAATCCATGTAAATACCTGACCACATAATCTAAAGTTAGCATCTTATTCTAAAAGGGAATGCAAATTGCCTGTAGAACCAAATACTAAACAGTAAATAATAGATAATAAACGTATAGTAGTTTAATTTTATAGTATTATTTATCCGCATACTTGAAAGTTATGGACTTGCCTTGGAACCGGTGGTAGACTCAATTGACGTTCAAAAAGATACTCTGTTGGTACTATTTTGAATAAAACATTTTGATTTTTATTTTGATTTTGATAGTAGTTTACCGATGATATAATGAAAGAAGTATTTGGTTTTATGGGTTCCTAGACTATGCCACAGGGAAACTAGAGTTAACTCAACCCGACGCCAGGAAGCCGTGTGGTCGCAGACTGCACGGTTGGCGGGGGGCAACCCCCCACTTTTACAAATCAAAAGTGAGCCAAATGGGCTCACACTAATTCGATGTAGCATTAGGGCCTTCGGGCCGTTAGCATAGATCCACCCGAAAAAAAAAAACTAGTTACTTTTAGAATTGTTGCTTTAGAAATTTTCATTTACAACTGTTTAAATCAAATTTTCATATTGTGGTATTGTTTCATAAAAATATGTTTTAATGTGTGAAATGTACACAGATAAAAAGAGAATCCGCATACTTGAAACTATTTGTTTAAAAATAAACACCAATTAAAAAATAAAATGATTGTATGCAGGTGTTGAACAGCTAGCCTACAACTATCCAAAGATATGGCTGTTCTCCGGAGAATGTTCTACTGGAGATGACTGCATAACGCCTGGCTTGTATGCAATGGTAGGGGCGGCGGCCGTGCTGGGTGGGGTTACCAGGATGACTGGTGAGTTTTTATAAATACATTCAGTCTGACATTACTCTCGCCCTGGACCTAAATTTTTAACACAACACGACGCAGATGAAGTTTAGTTGACCAGCAGACAATATTGACCAGAAGAAAATATGACGATGATTACTGTGAACATAATATATCACATGTTGTCTATTTAAAAAAAGTATGGGCGTACATGTCAGAAGTTAAACTTTTTTTAATTTTGTTTTTATGTTAGTTAGATAGGCAAACTGGCAAACGTACCACCTGATGGTAAGTGGTCGACGTCGCCCATAAACACAAACTAGTATAAGTACCTGGAACGAGCCCAGGCAACTCATTTATGTGTTGCCTATCCTGAGACATAAGATGTTAAGTCTCGGTGCCAGTAATTACACTGCCTGTCTTGCCCTTCTCTCCGAAACACAGCAAAGCTGTTTCACGGGAGGAACAAGCAAGATGGTGGTACCCATTCAGCCGGAAGCGCGGCACAGCGCTTTCCTCCCACCGGCAAACTTATTTGGCAAACTCATTTTAAATCTCGTTTATGTTTAAACTAATCTAAAGCTTTAAATTTCCGAGACTTGCGTTTACGTTTGCTCTATCTCACTCTCTCTCTATCTCTCGATCTTTCTCCTTCGCTCGCTCCCTACTCTCACTCCATGGCTATGTGCTTCATGCTACGTTCGCTCTATCTCACTCTCTCCCTCTTCTTGGAACAAAACGATGCACAATTTCGTGACGTTTCATCCGTAATAAATTACCCTCATGCGCCCAAAAAAACTTTCACTTTAAAAATAGGCTAGTTCCTAAATACTAGATTAGCGTTAATTGTTTTGAAATAGTCAGTATAATATGTTTTTAGTGTCCTTGGTGGTGATAATGTTTGAGTTGACCGGCGGCGTGCGGTACATCGTGCCACTGATGGCGGCCGCCATGGCGTCCAAGTGGGTGGGCGACGCGCTCGGCCGGCAGGGCATATACGATGCTCACATCGCCCTTAACGGTTACCCCTTCCTCGACAGCAAGGACGAGTTCCAGCACACCTCGCTCGCCGCTGATGTCATGCAGCCCAAGTGAGTACAAACACCACATAACGTAGGATAGTATTTACTTTAACCGGTGGGAGAGGAGCACTGTGCCGCGCTTCCGGCTGCATGGGTACCACCATCTTGCTTGCTTGTTTCTCCCGTGAAACAGCTTTGCTGTGTTTCGGAGAGAAGGGCAAGACAGGCAGTGTAATTACTGGCACAGAGATTTAACATCTTATGCCTCAGGATAGGCAACACATATCGAGTTGGCTGGGCTCGTTCCAGGTAAACTAGTTTATGTTCATGGGCGACGTCGACCACTTACCATCAGGTCGTTTGCCAGTTTGCCTATCCAACTAACATTTAAAAAAAAAGTATGCGTTGGTGAGTTGGTTCCTCTCCTTGAAACTGGTGGTAGATTTAATTGACGTTCAAAAAGCTACATTGTTGGTATTTGTACAATATAGCACATTTGTTGTTTTCTTCAAAAATTTTCCTCTTATTCCTCTTAGCATTTCTTCCTTATTAGGTAGCCGAGTACTAAACGACAATTGTTAAATCAGCCCGATATTTGAATTTGTTCGCAAGTAGAATAATTGCTAGGCCAAGAGGTAACGGATAGATTTAGATCTTTATTAGTTTGTCTAAACTTTAAGTACATCTATTCTTATCTTACAACGTATATGAATTAACATTACTATTGCTTATAAGAATGTAAATTGAGACCGAATGTAAAAAAGAAAACCATTCCCATTAGACATTTACAAAACAACATTGCATCTCTTTTAATCATATGTAAAACGAAAGGGATGGCAAGCTAGTACATTGGTTCGGTTGGTATACAACCGAGTAGAGGTAATATTACAAAAGAAGTGTATCAGGATATAGGCTCAAATAGATAACAAGCAAAGTTGTAAGCCACATTTCATTAAATTCAATATATTAACACTACCTTCAATATACATACTTGACATATGCACATTTGTTTATAAAAATATGAATGTATTTATAAAAAAGAAAGATATTCACAATATAAATACCCGGAATAAAGAAAAGCTAGATCTACCAAGGTCAAGAATTAAAATGCTAAGCGAAAGCCCCTTTCATATGGCTATAAAAATCTTTAATAAATTGCCAAGCATTATAAAAAACGAAGAAACGGTTGTAGGATTTAATAAAGAATTAAAAAAACATTTGATTAATAAATGCTATTACTCGACAGCTGAATATTTACAAAACAAAATTGTGTTGTAGGAAATAAAATATATTGGACAATAATACAATAATAAGTTTTATCATAAAAATATTTTGAATTATTTTATATTTTAATTAATTTTAAATTAAATTGACTACATCTACATAATATTATAATGAAATAATATATTGGATATAAACTAGAAATTATATTAAATAACAAAAATTCTATTTAAAATTATTTGTATATTTAATGATGCATATTTTTTTTGTGTTATATTATACTAATAAACAAGATTGTAAACTTGCCCTCCTGGATATTGCAATGCCTGTAAAAGGCGCTAAGTTATAAGTACTTTTATAATAATTTTTAAACGATTTCATGTACACTTAGTTGCAATAAATATTTTGAATTTTAAGTTAATTTCATCTTTTTCCTTAGTTTCTTACTAGATCTGTTGCTTATACATCCTTTTTATTTGTTTAGTTATGAGTACTGTTTATTTACAATCTCATTATTTACATACATATAATCAGATCAAATACTATTTACATATTCTAATTAGATTGGTACGATGTCCACTGCGTCGTCCTGCACATTACTATTTTGAAAAAAAAAATGATTTCATTACGTTATCGAAGTCATAAATGATCAAATGATGATGATTATCAAAATACTCAAGAACAGACAAGACCGCAATGGTCGGGGACATAATTTCAAAGTAACATTTTTTTATTTGTTTTTTTTATTATAATACATAAGTACAGTTTTATAATAGTGACATATAATATTTAAAAAATCTGTTCAGCTAGAGAATTAATGTAACTATATACTCTGTGTGTTGAATGGTTAATGCTGTGCATTTATTATTTAATATTACATTAACCGTGCATGCTACGCGAGTTTCTTGTCGTTACCTTAATCAATGCTTGTACTGATCTAGATATTTTCGAAGTCTTGCAATTATAATTCTATCATCATAATAAAGAGTATACGTGCTGTCCGTCCATTGCTAGACATATTATCGAGAAGCCTGTATCAATGACTGCCAAGACGACTTTTTTACCGTCTCTAACTTGTGTCGACTACTACACAAAGATCGCCATCCCATATATGTAGTCGGTCATATATATCATATAGCCTGCAAAATATTTTTATTTTAAAATATTAATTTAAGATTTGTAGATGAATGCGAATTGTAATAACATAAGCCGTTGTTGCATTGCTAGAAAAAAATTCAAATGAATACAATTTGAATTGAGAATAGTATATGAAATGGTAATATATTGTCTATGATATTTTAAATTTGATCCTTTAGAATGTATTCTATTTTGAATATATTTAATATTAAAGAGGAAAAATTGTTGCTTTGCCTTATACTTTTCTTGTGCATAAGATTTATAAATTGTCACTATTGTTGTGTAAATTTAAATTAAATTCTGCATTTGCAGTTTGTTCTGCATAACAAAAATAAGCAAATTCTGCTTTGAATCGAGTTGACGCCTGTGTCGAGCAGAAATAATGATGATGATAATTAAGAGATCAATATTTTGAATGTATGTATGTATGCACCTCTGTCGTAATTTGCTGAAGGTTGGTACTAGGCTAATGATGGTGACACCGTGGTAATGGTAACCACCACTTACTACTATTAGACGTTAAGCTTTGACTTGCTTGTCATAAATCATGAATGTATGTTATGATTGATACCGCGAGCATGGCAATTATGTGTTTTTGAGCTAATAATGTATATTTTAATATTTAGTTCCTGCTGGCGATAGTTCCTGAATATAAGTTTTAGCCAGTGCGAAAATAAAATTTGTGTAAAATATTTTATTTGAGATTTAATAAAAATTATTTCTTTTTGTTATTATACTGATATAAAATACTAGCTTGGCGTAAATAATAATATTATTCATACATATCTTTGCTACTAGCTATTAGAACTTTATATGGCTACTAGTGGCCCCGACAGACATTGTCCTGTACAAAATATATTTTTTTGTGAATCTAAACCGTTGTGAATCTAAATCTAAATCGAATCCCCTTGAACTCGCACAAAAAATTTCATCAAAATTGGTCCAGCCGTCTAGGAGGAGTTCAGTGACATACACACGCACACAAGAAATATATATATAAAGATTAGCCAAAAATAGTAGGTAGTTTCTAAAATCTAAAGTCACCTATATATTTCCTTGAAAGTGGCCTATCAAGTGGACGGGCATTGGTTAGTAACGATTATACATCAGTGTAAACGAAAAACCAGTTCATATGTCGTAGTTTATAAATATTAATAATTCCTATTAAATAAATAAATAAATAAATAAAACTTTATTTGGTAAACACACTGTCCTAACACATTATTGATTATAATATAACATCTGTGGTACATTCTAAATTTTAATGTATAAGAACAGCATATTAAAAGAAAGAAGCAATAAGAGAAGATAGTAATGTTGGCAACAGTGTGTTTCTCAAAAAGGTGGGACCTCAGCTAAAGTTAGGACTAAAAGCCCTAACACTGGTTTTCAGGACCACCGTTGCTTTTCCCATTTTGGCGGTAATAGTAACGTGAATAACAGTAAAAAAATAATAATAACGCTTTTTTATAATTTGAACAGAATTATGCACACATGTAAACATTAATGTATAAAGCTTATGTAGGTATATAAATATTAATTATATTAAATAAATTTATTTATAGATTAATAAAAAAAACACTAAAGAATACGATAAAATTATAATATGTAGTGTAACATAGATATCTAACTATGACAATCTATAATGCACCTCAAGTAAAAATTATATAATAACGAATACTGCCAACTATCTATGAATATAATGTACCTATCACAATTATTTCAACGCAGTGACTTTTAATTTTAAATATCTTGTTGCCCTAAGAGTAAAACTATTATATACTGTTTCTTAAAGCTTGATTTAGTTGTTAAATTACGTAGTGGTGGAGGCAAATTATTCCAACATTTCGTTGCAGCATATTTAAAGCTACCGCGAAATGCTTCTGTTCTGTGTATGGGCAAGTTCAGGGCGTACTGAGATGACCTTGTGCGGTGTGTGGAGTTGACATCTCGTACCCACTCTAGTTTCTCAAACAGATACATAGGTACACGATGTTTAATAACTCCAAATAACATTGTGGCTAAGTGTAATCGCCTACGGTTCTCCATTTTTTAAATGGACGCCTGATTCAGGTAAGAAGTGACGTGATCTCGCCGCGGTATGTAGAAGCAATAGCGTGCACAAGCGTTTTGAACTCTTTGTATAGACTTTTTTGTTCTCTCTAGTAGTCGCGGTCCTATAACAACATCTACGTAGTTAAATTTAGAGAGTATTAGTGTCTCACATAGCACTATGCGTAGCTTTTCATTGAGAGAATCCCTAATGCGATATAAAACTTTAAGCCTATAAAAACAAGTTCTTACTATATTAGACACGTGCGATTCGAATCGCATATTCTCGTCCAATAATAGTCCAAGGTTCCGTATTTCACTTACACCCTCAATCCTACTACCGTTTATTTCGAGAGAAGGGGCTTTGCTCTACTAATTGCACTTGGTGTCGGCTACCAAGAACTATATATTTGGTTTTATTTGGGTTCAAAACCAGTGCATTGGATTTCGACCAGTTAAAAATGCAGTCTAAGTCATTGTTAATTAAATACAGTGTTTTTTCTAGCTCATGTGGTTTGAAGGACAGATAGATTTGTATATCGTTAGCATATATGTGATACCTACAGTTTCGTATAGATTTAATTACATCTCCCGAATATATGCTGAACAATATGGGTCCTAGTATGGATCCCTGAGGAACTCCTCTATTAAGGGGCCTACGCCGCGACGAAATCACATTTTCCTTCTCATTTCTAATTTCTACGATTTGATGTCTATTTTGTAAATAGCTTGCAAACCATAATACAACGGCCTCTTCCAATCCATAAAATCGTAGTTTTGCTAGAAGTAAGCCAATGTTAATGGCATCAAAGGCTCTAGACAAATCGAGTAATACCATTATGGTTACCTTTCCATCATCTTGAGCGTGAAGTACATCGTCCAGCACATTCACAAGAGCCGTAGTGGTACTGTGGTGCCTCCTGAATCCCGATTGCAATGTGGGCAATATATTATTAAGCTCTAGATATTCCACTAATTGCCTACAGATAACCTTTTCTAGTATCTTAGAAGTACATGGTAAGATACTTATGGGCCTTAAATCTTTAAATTCTACGGGGCTAGGTATTTTCGGAATAGGACGAACCACAGCATCACGCCACATACTTGGGAAGGTGGAGGATGATATACTCTTGTTTATGAGTGTTGTTAACGTACCTAATATATGATGAAATGATAAAGTCAACATATCTAGTGAGATGTCATCAATGCCAGTGGCATTGGATCTTAGTTCACGTATAGCTTGAGTTACATCTCTTTCGGTCACAATTTGAAATTTAAATGTAGATGAACCAAATTTGTTTGTGTTATAAAAGTCTATAAGCGATTCTGCTACAAAACTATCCCCTAGTACATTGAGAAAATACCTATTTAACCCATCTGGATCACACAAACTAGTGGGAAGCGTATCATTAGTTCGTTTGTAATTAACGTTTTCTTTAATGTGTTTCCACATAGTTCGAGGATTCTGTTCATTTGAGCTGACATATGTTTTAAAATACGCGTCTTTTTCAGTTTGGATAGCTCGATCTACAATTGTCTTAAGTTCTTTGTAGTACGCCACTTTGGTGGGGTGCTTAGTTGAGCGGGCTTTGCGATAGGCTTCGTCACGACGTTTTATCATTAGACGAATATTATGTGTAATCCATGGGTAACTTTTACGTTTTACAAAGACTAATTTTTTTGGAGCGAGGGAATTAAAAACTTCTAATAAATAAAAAGTAAGATTATTGGCTATTTCATTGACGTTACCCGTGTTTAAGGCGTCCCAATCAATGGATGCCATTACTGCGTTGAACTGGACTGGATCTATATCTTTAATAGGTCTATAATACACAGATTTAGGTCGACTTTTAAGTTTCGGGACATTTAGCTCGCATGCGACCAGCGCATGATCGCTTAGTGTTGGTATGTGATCGACCCAGACTCGGACCACATTTGCGTCGGTACAAATGAGATCGAGCAAGGTATCATTGGATGTGGTAAAATGCGTTGGCTCCGCAACATGATGACGAAGATTAAAGCTTGATAAAAAATCTTTAAGCATTAAAAAACTATTATCTAGTGAGTTGAAATAATTTATATTAAAATCACCCAATAAAATGACGTGATCGTGCCATGAAAGCGAACAGATTGTGTCATTCAAAGCATTTATGAAAGTCTGAACGCTAAGCCAGGGCGGCCGGTATGCAGTACCGATCGCCATCTTTTTAGAGTGGATAGTTACGCCTAACCACATTTGCTCCACAGAGTCTGTAATAGGGTGCTTCAATATTCGTGTTGATATTTCACGCTTTATATAAAATCCCACTCCTCCACCTCGAGCACGCAGCCCTGGAGGGCGTGGCACGTGGCGAAGATGATACCCAGATAAAATCGGAGCAGTTTCCTCCTCTCCCTGCCTGAGCCACGTCTCATTAACTGCAAGAATATCTATGTCATGTTTCATCAGCACGACAACAAACTCCTCATGACCTGTTCTCAATGATCGAGGATTAATTAGTCCAATCTTAATCTTTCTTGATGCCATTAATATATTGTATAATTTGTGAATGTTAAATAATAATAATTAAATACACAAAAGTTAAATATATAATGAAATAGAATATATATAATAATAAAATGTGATTTTAATGTATGTTTGATATACTGCAATGATAATAAAATAATATTCAAATAAAATATGTATCTCAAACCGTAAGCCCGTTTCGAATATCACACTGTCGCCACATCTACTATTACCTATCATTAAAGTGCATAAGATACATAATGCACACAAATCCTTAACAACTATTAATTGTATAGATTGCAAAAAAAATCTAAACCTACAATTACAAAAACAAGGAATTAATGCTCCAATTGATAGTACGCAAGACAAACAGTTTATATACAAAAAACCTTATCTATGTCGCTCGTTGACCTAATTCTTTATTTATTATTATGTGAGCTGGCGTCTCTACGTGCGAATATGCGGCCATCACGTGTCCATACATACCGCCAACCAACTTCCTTGGCCTTAGCACGAGCAGCATAAAAGATCTGTCGGTTTACGCGGGTAAGTCGCTCGTTCACATAAAACCGACGTGGCTGAGCGTCAATGTCGAAGCCGGCAGTGTCCGCGCCGCGTCGTACTCGCGCTGCACGGAGTAACTCGTCACGGACGCTACGCCCGCCAGCCGTACACAGATGGCGCGCGCCGGCGGTCGCTCCGACGTAGTCTCTGCGCGAGCGCGCACGGGTCCCGCACGCTGCACACTCACGACATCTCGTTCATCAATATTTACGCCCAGTTTGTTGGATATAAGCGCAACTACATGCGTCAAATTTTCTCCATCGCGTTCCGATATGCCAGTAATTTCAACGTCGTTCAGCAGGAGCTCTTGATCCCTGTCGTTGAGGTCTGACCTTAACTGCAATAATGTTTCATCGATGGACTCAGTCGGGTTTTCCCTTTTTTCTAGCTTGGATAGCCGCTCATCGAAGGAGTCCATACGAGTGTTAAAGTCAATTAATGTTGTTCTTATTACGACGAGTTCCTGCCTAAACGATGACATTTCTTTCGTACACGCCGACAACTCGGTACGGAGTAACTCAATAGCCTTCATCATGGCCTCGACGCTACTTAAGCTATTGGCATCCACAAAAGTGTCCATGTTTATTTCACTGGACTTACAGCCCTTGCACATCCATTTTGGTGCAGATGCATTAGGACTTGTATTTGTATTTACTAAACATCCACGATGAAAAACAAGTGAACACTTTCTACACTTAGTGCCATCTATCGCATAAGTGAACTTGCCGCAGCTTCCGCACTTGCTAGCCATATTATTTATTTTATTAGGTAGTTCAGATAAAAATAAACTAGATGTCTCTGTCTCGGTTTCTTATTTAAATAATATGTTTTATTATTTTGCTTTTCCTTTTTCCTAGCTCCCCCTTAAGAAAATAGTACAAAAGGCAGCAAGTTTATACTCACAAATGAGCGTAATTATAGATTCAGAATCAAAGTTATTTTCAAAATCACTAATGTCACTTCACAATACAAAACAGCTGACTGTCAACGGCGAGTAGATATTTTATCAAAATATTATGATTGTAACTGTAATATTCTTCGCACAAACGTTTTTGCCCGCGAGTTGCACCGTTGGTTTTGTATTTAGGCACTAATATTTAGCAATTATCGACGTTTTATTATTTTATTCACACAGTAAACACACGACAAGTACAACTTCAACTACCGCCAAAAAGGAAAAAAAAATAAGTGTATTACTGTATACGAACTTGATTGTCGTTCGTTCGTAGGTATGTGACTTGCGTACCATAACCATTAGAATTTTAATGGCTATGTAATACTAATTTTGTTTATTTTGCAGCAAATAAAATATTTTTGATTATTTTGAAATAATAAAAAACTTAAAGATGTCCGTCGAAATATAAGTAGTAGTGTTGTAGCAAAAAAAAAACATAGAAATTAGAATACGCCATGCTTATGGTATATGTATGAAACGATAGTATGTACAGTCTTGGCGTTCATAGAAAGAGGCCTATGTTCAGTGAAAGTAAAATTATTGATATTAATATACATGATATATTGTGTAATGATGATGATTGATGCTGCCATGCCGAGCAGTGCAAATGTTAAATGCTGAACAAATTTGCTAGTTAGAAAATGGGGCCTACATTTACATCAATTATATCTTACATATTATATGTTACGTTTATCCCATATTCACTATGCTATATACTTTTGCTTGCTTGTTTTGAAAGTGTTGAAATGTAATACTATATTTGTAATGCTCGCGCATAATAACACATTAAACAGATTTAAAATTCGTTTGTAAGAGTATACATACGCAAACGGACTTATAACTTAATATAATCATTACAATTTATATGAACAAGTTTATGTTAATCCAGTTAAATACTTACTTCATGTTAAATTTAAAATTATATATCAATGAATATACGTTGGAAATGGGACATGACTATTTTGCATCAAGGCCATTAGGTCTACTACACTTTATTTTTTCTGGACTTGGGGTGGTAGAATCCCTGGTTGACTGGTTAGTCGCCGAGGTGCCCTGTTGCTGATAGATCCGAGGCACCTTACCATAGGCAAAAAAGGAATGGTAGAAGCGCTCAACTGGGACTACCCGATTGAATGTTCATTTATGAACTACATTGATTAATGACGTTTATACTCAGCTACCGATTCACCCGTCGCAACTAAATAAAAATAAACGTTTCAACAATAAGATATACTTACTCCCCTTATATTAGTAATTTTTTTGAACGTCAATTAAATTCTACTATGAGAAAAAATTGAGAATAGGAATTTATAAGATTGAAATGTTTAATTTATAATGGGCAACACAATATTTATTTGAACCAGGAAATAGTTTACAAATAATGTAATGAAACTTTAATCTTTTTATTTTATCTGTATATATTTATCGTGAATGATGTTCACCAGACGTAACGAGACGCTGGCAGTGATCACCCAAGACTCGATGACTGTGGACGACGTAGAAAACTTGCTCAAGGAGACGGAACACAATGGCTACCCCGTGGTGGTCTCTAAGGAGTCGCAGTACCTCGTCGGCTTCGTGTTGCGTAGGGACCTTAACTTGGCCATCGGTATGTATCATAAAGTAATAGCGGGTTCGATTCCCGCCTAGAAAGTCATATTGACACTTCATTAGTACGTTTATCTACAAACATTACAACTCGACGGTCCAATGATAAAGAGGTCACTCGTTTAGGTCCCGTCCCATAGAACTGGTGGGAGGGATGCGCTGTGCCGCGCTGCCGGCTGTATGGGTACCACCATCTTGCTTATTTCTCCCGTGAAACAGAAACTGTATTTCGGAGAGAAGGGCAGGACCAGGTACAGTTCCAGGTAAACCAGTTCATGTTCATGGGTGACGTCGACCACTTTACCATAAGGTGCACGTCTGCCAGCTTACCTATCCAACTGACATAAAAGGAACAACTTTGATACCTGAAACATTGATTCTTCCGAGCTTGATTGTTGTGATTGTGACAACAGTTTTAGGACACCAATCGTACCCACCATGGTTCACCTTTGGCAAAGCAAATTGAGCAGAGGGAGCTGCTCCCTTTTATCCCTGTTAGTGTTATAAGAAGAGGGTACAAAGGGGCGGGAACCTCACCCCATTGTACTGTCCTGACGTTGGAAGGGTTTTATATATATATATATATATATATATATATATATATATATATATATATATATATATAAATATATATATAAAAGGAATCAGCAGGTGCGTTGCCGGCCTTTCAGATATGAGTATGCTCTTTTCTTGAAGGTCCCTAAGTCGTATTGATTCGGAAACACCGTAGGTGACAGCTGATTCCATATACTTGTCGAACGAGTCAGGAAAAGCCGTATGTTCTGTGGTGCGGGACAACCCCTCTGTGGAGGTGGCGTCGGTCCCTTGAGAGACTGACTAGCCGTCGAAGTGCCCTGTTTGCTCATTAGATCCGGGGCACCTCACCAAAGGCGGCATTGGTGGCACTTGCCGGGTTTTAGTGAGTAGAGCTGCGTCCACCACCTTTCGGGCGCAGCGAATCCCACACACCCACCTGGAGAGTCCCCCTCAGAGCATTTCCCGGCGTAAAAGAAAAAAAGACACCAATCGTTATATAAATATTTGAGCATAGCATAAATTATTATCACGTGACTTACAGTAGATCGAGTCATCTTTTTTTAAATGGATAGGCTCATCACTCGTTCCTACCGTTGCTACTCATATATAGCCAGGATCGACACCAGATATCCCTTTGATACGATCTCAGGGAGCCCGAATTTAATCTGGAGGATTCGGGAAGAACAGGAAATAACGAATCACCTTAAAAGAAAGATTAAAGTTTTTTGTCAGTATTAAATATATTATTCCATTCTGTATAGAAGTAAATGTGTGATAAGCAAGTTTAAGTTTTTTGTGTTTAGCTAAGTCATCATAATATTTGAATTTAATGAATATTAGTGCAGATGATACTGAAATAAATGTTTTGTACAGCCAACGCCCGTCGCACGATGGAGGGTATATGCGGCCAGTCGGTGGTGATGTTCGCGGGCCCGGTGCCGCCCGCGGCCGGCGCGCCCTGCTTGCCACTCAACCGCATCCTCGACATGGCGCCCATCACGGTCACCGACCAGACGCCCATGGAGACCGTCGTTGACATGTTCCGCAAGCTCGGCCTGCGACAGACCCTCGTCACGCACAACGGGTGAGTTACTACTATCCTTTATAATACCAAAAACATTAATTATCAACGGCATATAATACAAACAAAGTCCGTCGCAGTCCGTTTGTGTTACTAAATGTAACCTTGAGCTATGTGAGGATTTGTACTCGTCCGATCAACATTAATGTAATGACATCTTGCGGTGGTCGTCGGTGTAGTGTACTCCAGTATTGCTGGCGCAACGTTAAACTAAAATTCAACACGGAGATCCCACCCGGTCCGTCTAGGGTGACACTACACTTGGCGGGAGCTGGCAGGCTTGCCACACGAAAATGCCACGAATGACCCACCATCATACCGCCCCGTAACAACGTGGCGAGGAACATCCCCACGCCTGGCGTGGGGTCAACGACCTCCGACGGGGGACGACATCCCTTGAAAAAGTATCCGTAGGTGAGCCATCTGCTCACCTTCTGTTTCGATTAAGCTTTGCGGACGATAGGCCCTAGCAAAGGTCCAAAGTTCGAATATTTGTATTAAAGTGATGTTTGCATCACACGACTTAAATTACTTCAGTGGCCGGCAAACAACGCCCGACTCTTTGATGATAATAATCGATACATAAACAGCTTGGTAAACTGATGACGTTGGTCCCAAGTTGATAAATGATGTCATTGAATGAGTCTTATGATTTATCTCGGTCCTCTGAGAACTGAAATGGATCTCCGACTGTAATGTATATGTTGTATTTCGATGAACGCCGAGATGGCCATATCACAAACTTTTATTTAGAAAAGTAACTGTTAGTAGAAAAGTTAAAGCAAAAAGTTGTGCATTATGAAAACCATTTTTATAATACCAATGAGCTAGTCTTGATAGAAACACATACATTAGCTGTATCGTTTTTATATTAGGTTGTTTGAATAAAAAAGCGTGTGTGTTATGTACGCACGTATGAACTATGAAGTTATACTTTTGTGTCACCTCAAAACAAAAATAGCTAAAGATTTCATCTCGTATTCCACAAATGATTGCTTTTAAAAGAAATGATAAATTAATAAAAAAGCCTTGCCGATTTTTTTCAGTTTCCTTGGTAGTTTGCTTTCGATTCTTTTCGAGTTTCTCAAAAAGACAAAACGGAACCCTTCTAGAATCACTCCGTTGTCCGTCCGTCTGTCTGTCTAGCTATCAGTCTGTCAAACCAAAACTTGAGAGAGGGAGATAGAGTGAGAGGGGGGGGGGATAGAGAGAGGGAGAGAGAGGGTGAGAGAGAGAGGGAGAGAGAGAGAGGGAGGGAGAGAGAGGGAGAGAGAGAGAGTACTTCCCGTTGAAATATAGTCATGAAATTTGGTAAGAAATAAAATCTGAAAACTGATTTTTTGTTATATTACATAAAATACACGTTCTCGGAACTTCCAGCGTGCGAGACTCGCGCATGTCGAGTTTTTGCTCGAATAAAATGTTTTAAATATGTTTGTTGGCAGTCGCTTGCTCGGCGTTATAACCAAGAAGGATGTCCTGCGGCATGTGAAGCAAATGGACAACGAGGATCCAAACTCCGTACTTTTCAACTAAGTATGTACACGTACCTTTGTTTTACGTACTAGCAAATATTAAGTGTATATCCATTAAGTGTGGTAATTATTTTATATCAACCATTTATTCACTAATTATTTAAGGAAATTTATATCGCAATTATCCACAATGAGCCAGAATAATCACATTTTATAATTAACAATATTTTATATATAGTGCAAATGAGTGTATATAATGTAACATTCCTGATGAGATTTTCTTTATACAAGTCAGGTAAGATGTAAATACAGTCAATATGTGGTATGTATAAATATTAAATATGTGATCAATTATAATTATTTAATACAAATGGAAATTAATTAAATGTGCAAATTTCAAATAATGCAATAAAAACAATATCACATATTAATAAATGTATTGATGAGCTTCAATAATAATTGTATATTCACGAAAGATGTGTTTGTAAATATTTGTATAGAATTCTTCGGCAGGTTTTATTCTGCGATATTTTAATGATTTTCGTTTGTGTATATGTAATTGAATTGTTATATTTTTTAATAACTTTTATTCAATGTATTTCATTATTTTTATGATTTATTTTGATTTCGCATGTACAATTTTAATCATGAACATATTAGAAAGTTAAACGTATTTATTTTATCTAGTATAAAAGATGTGATATCCTCTCGATATAAAAAAATAATATTTTGTATTTAATTATCGCCATTATTATCTCTTCAAAAATAAGAAGAAAATATAAATTATAATCAGTTTATTAGTCATATAATCATTTTAAATTGAAATATTATTATTTTTTTCTAAAAAAGTAAAGTTACTTCGACAAAGGTGCAACGTGCATAGTCATATATATATTTTTTTTTCACCATGTTAAGTTCATAAGCATAATTAACAAAATATTTATTTGAATTAATTGAGACCGCTAATATAATTTATTTTTTATCGTTGTTTAAATATAATAAAAATAATATAAACTGTTGAGAGGAGTTTATATGTTTTATTGTACATCAGCTATCTTAATTCTTACGTGCATATCCGATTTATATTTTATTTTCTAGTTCAACAAAGTATTGTTACTAATATTAGACGGTTGAGCTTTAAGTTTATTATCTCACCTTACAATGTGGATTGTTATTTACTACTTAAGTAAATGTTTTTTTATATTATATCAATGGCGTCCTACCTTTGAGATTTTCATTATGAATTGATTTCATTATATTCTGGAAGCTAATTTCAACTGGCCCGATAGACATTTTTATATATCAATAAATAAAATATTAAGCTTCAAATCAAAAGGTCATCCTTTTATTTTGTTTTATTTTACTCATTGCAACAAACGGGTTAATGTTATCGTAAATTTGACTTAGAAGTGTTAAAATATATTTACAAGTCTCATTTTGTTTAGCTTTAGTATATTTTAATACATATCGATTACTGTTTTATTACATTTTGTGTAAGTTTCATTGATATTAGATAATAATTAGAAAATTTATTTATTAATATAAGTGCAAGTGTTGAATATACCTACTTCGAATTAAACCAGTAGACCTTTTATTTTTGTTTTTGTTAGCGGAATTAATTATCAACAATTGTTTTTATTTATTATCTATACTAACAATTAGTCATACATAATAATTTTATCTTCGGGAACATTATATGAAACTAGTGTAATTTAAATTGGGATTATTATTCCAAGTACCTTTTTGGTGTTTTTTTTAAATATGAAGTGTCCTCTTTCTCTCACATCTTCACACATATCTTTATTAGAGTACAGTTAACTGAATGTCTTGGGAATGACAACGTCGTTTCTTGTAGTCTAGAATACAAGACTACACTAGTCTCTAGATCAATGTGTAGTTCAGCTTTGTGTGACGTATCACATCAATGTAAAATATGGCCGTACTGATAATAATTACAAAATGGAAAACGTTTTTTATCAGTCTAAATATATTGATGAAATTTTTGAAGACTAAGTTTCTAAATGTTTGAACAATCGCAAAGTTTTACGGTATCACTTCGTACCCTTTCTCTAAACAACAAAACCCAATACGACCTATATAATATTTGCCAACATTGCAATGGTTCTTCACTTTGTAATATGTGTGTAATAATTGTTATATACTTTGCAATATAGTTTCTCTTTCTTTCTAATATAATCTTCCAACGATAGGTAAATTTTTAAGTTAATGAGTATTTAAAATATAATAGATTTTTTTACATCTAGACCTCTCATTTGAAAAAAAATAAAATGATATTTTGCTTTAGATTACACCTTTGTTTAGATTTTCAAAGTAAAATAATATAATATTAAGGGATTATATATAATATTATAGACAAATAATTTGTATGTAACGAATGATGTAGTTCATCCCTCGTGTATGGCAATTAAAATAAAACAACAAAAGAAATATGTTGTATGATTTACAAATTGTCGTACCTATACTAAAATGTGAACGATTATACGTTTTGTAGTGATTTAGCTGAGACCCGTCACGTAAAACTATTCGAGGATATTTCGTCTTTCATTCGAATTAACCTGTAAAAGTTTATTGGAAATAAAATACAGCTTTTCATTGTATGATAAATACAGTACCTAAAAGAAAGAAGCAAAATATATAGAATTTTTCATTGATATATAAAAACTTATCAAATATGTAGGATTAGGTACTTGAGAGGGATCCTGCTAACTACGTAAACACCGTTGTATACCTATGAGAGGCCGGGAAGTTTAAGCTGTCCCCGGTGGAAGGGATGCGCCGTGCCGCGCTCCCGGCTGCATGGGTACCACCATCTTGCTTGTTTTGTTTCTCCCGTGAAACAGCTTTGCTGTGTTTCGGAGAGAAGGGCAAGACAGGCAGTGTAATTACTGGCACCGAGACTTAACAACTTATGTCTCAGGATAGGCAACACATAAATGAGTTGCCCGGGCTCGTTCCAGGTAAACTGGTTTATGTTCATGGGCGACGTAGACCACTTACCATCAGGTAAGGTTTGCCTATCTAAATAACATAAAAAGCTAATCTATAAAGTTGTAAAGACGAATATGGTTGACGTTTTGATATGAATCACAATATTTAAATTTGGTTTTTACCAAGTTGAATTAGATTGTGGTAACCTACAATTTATGTGTTTGAAATTATCTTGAATATTATTTCAATTGCTTTTATCGCGTCATAATCGTTCATTAAATATTAATATACAATAGCAGTAATATAAGACGATTTTACTTAATATAGTGATCGGCAAATACGTAAATTTAATTTGAAACCAAATAACTGCGTAAAAATTTGCTTAAAATTGTATTTTATTCACGTACGTTTTCTTTGTACGTTCACATTATTTGCCGCGCTCTATACCGTGTATATTGTATTTCGCGTAGTAAGCGCGTAACAGCGAATTCACCTTAGGGCCTTACATAAGTAGCATATTATGTAACGTAGCTATTGTAAATATAACAGGATATCATTTATTGCTGTGTGATGTTTTTATAGCGCATAAGACGAGCACATAGCGTTTTATACGACTTTTTTGTTTCTCACAATTTCGACCATTTGTGGTTTTGTTTTTCATCAAGATTTAGATATTTTGCAATAGAATTTATATAACTATATTATCATTAAAGATGAACTGAAATTTAGTAGTCAGTAAGTGTACATTCAAAGATTATATGACTTCAACAGATAGCATAAATGTATCTGTAAGATAATGGTAATTCTTATAATTAATGTTTATATATCAGGAATCAATTAAATGTCGTATAAAATATATTTGTTTATAGAATTATTATTATTGGTTATGAAATGTGAATTCACTAAAATGCAGGTTTGGCGTTTTGACAGATGTTTAGAAACGAATAAAGTAAAATAGTATTCAAAAATAGCTGGTCATCAGTACAGTTGAATAACTTGATTGACCGATTACAATCATACAAGTGATTAGACAGCACTGTGTACTGATTAATATGTTTAAAATAAGTCAGTTTGTGTTTTTTATAATTAACATTTGTGTATAATAGGCATATTTGTATGTTCAATAAAATGAATGTAAATGTAAAAAGGGTGTTTTTTTATTTCTTCACACTGTGTTAGTCATGTTGGCTTTGGCTCGCTATCGTAGTGAGTCTAAAATGATAATGCGCCTTGAATAAGTCATAATCACAGCAATGTTTTTTTTTATTTAATGTATAATAAAAACGCCAAAAATTAATAAAATTCTTACAAACTGTTTATGTGAAAAATATCTATCTATGGCTCGTCCTTAACGATGGATAAACCTTCGGCCCACATTTCTCAACTCGGAGGACCGGAGTCTGCCGGAGTCTCATCTGGGAGGGTCATCTACCGCGAGGAATAAGGCCCAGCTGCTTGTGGTGGAGGTTCTTGCCGAGACGCACTCCTAAAACCGCTTGCCTCGACAATAAAAACTATTTTCACGCGAGTAATGCCACTGCGGCATGACCGCATATAACAAAATTAAGTGTAGTGTTGTAAACGTAACCCATCGAGCATATAACCCGACAGAGTAGTAATGAGCCATAAAATTCCGAAACTGGTCAGTGATGTGTCACTGACGTAATAGCAATTCAACCAACCAGTCATCTGTGAGTACGTCCCATCGGCCAATCATTCATTAATGGCCATCGGTCTCACTTCAGTTACACAAATCACTGCTCTATACCGGTTAAATGCTCGATGACATGATCAAACAAAAAAGGACACTAATTATACATAATAAGTATAAAATAAAACACTTAGTAATCATTATATTCTTTATTAATTAATTAAAACACATAATATACAATTGATTCAAAAATTAGTATGTTAACTAAATTCACTAATGTCAAAGACGCGTATAATAACATTAAATTAAATAAATATTGTCAATAATATAGGACAAATTATCACAAAAATAAGATGAATAGTATCATTGTTGGCAAAGAAGTTGTAATATCATATAGCAGTGTCAAGAGTATATATTGTAACATTACAAGTGGTCAAGAACATTCTCGATATTATTTCATCAATGAGTATTGGGTATTGTGATTAACAGAACGTTATTTTCGTGTATATTTTAAAGCTAATTCATAATTTACTTCCTTAAATTAAAACTACATTTCACTGGGGTTACTGTCGGACCTTTGTGTAAATAAATAGAGGACATGGATAGAAGTACCTAAACATATTTCACATTTAAACATCAAATATTTAGGCTTCACATATAACACCGATGTAACAGTAACATACATTGCGCCTTTATATCTGCGATTATATGTTGTATAATTGTACGTAAGCGTTTATTGTTCAGACGAATTAGTTAAAAACAGCACTTACATATAGTGTCAATAATGCTCGTTTAAAATACAATCTAAAGTAGAAAAGCGTGGAGATATGCTTCCTATACTAAGTGATTATTGTATATCGTATATCAAGACTTCGACAGAGGTTATATTACAAAATTAACATCAGACATAAACTGCGATACATTCGACTATAAGCCCAATTAGTAAAAAGCTTTATATTACAAAAAGTATAAATAAGTATTTATTTGGTTGTAACGTACACGAATATTTGGTTTAGACGCGGTTCTCTACAAAACTTTTGGTATTGTTATACGGAATATAAAATAGGTACCGATTTATGATTTTAACGTCGTCTTTGTTAAACATTGAACATCTTGTTATTGATTTACACACGTACTTTTTTTTTGTATTTAGACAAAATATTATTTATTAAAAATGTACCATACATTTAAAGACTAAACAAAGTATTAAAATACGCTATCAATGTGCAAGTAAATAGATCTACGTGCCCGCTGCATGCGTCGCACGCACACACAAATATATTTTTCTATACAATACAATGTGTGCACCATAATACAATTTTCAGTCCGAAATGTCAAAGGATAAAACCGAATAGGAATATATATATATATATATATATATATATATATATATATATTTTAGATGTATGTCTAAATAGTTGTGGCAGTAGATCTTGATTTTATTAGAATTTGTTTTAAAATACTTTCGAATACCAATGATACGAGCCGCGTGCGTACAATATACTAACTGAGATCAGTTACAAGAAAATAATTGTGTCAATTGAATCTGTTATTAACTAATTTTATTATTAAATTCGCTAGTTCGTCCATATTCAGGACGTTGATATGGAGCTTAACCTATTTTTTAGTTTTCATATAAAAGAGGTGATTACAGATGAGGCAGTCAGATTGATAACTACGTGCACTAACATGTTTCACACAGTTTCACGTGAACAAGTCACCGATCCAGAAGGCCCCGCGTACTATAAATAATCCATTATAATCTTTTTTTCAGTCAGGTAATAATGTCAATGTGGTAATTAAAATGTCTAAATATTGTCGTATAGACGAGTTTTCTTTTTACTAAGAAAGCTCGTAATTTAAGGATTTTGACATCCCTGGTCGTAACTGCGTATTTGATCATATAATTATATATTTTGTATGTATAGTCATGACATATTTTGTTTTTTTCATCGTTTAGACAATCGGACATATATGTTCTAAGAAGCGTTATAAATTTTATTTTATACACTATAAATATTAATTTGTTCCAAATATAATCACTTTCACTTATGTTCTGTCTATGTTATATTTATGTCGTTAGAAATAATTAGACGACTTTTTTTATAATTGCCTAAAATGATTAAACACCATAATTGTATCACCGTATGTACGTCTTTTTATCATCTTGATATAAATTTTGTATTTGTGCTTCTCTAGTGTTTGTAACATTTATATTTGTTTTAGTACATCATAGTAAGGCTTATTAAAGGACATGAAAATAGTTTTGTAGCATTAATTTCACCGACACGTTCATTAATGTTATAAAACTACTTTTATGTCAATAAATTTGTAATATCCGCATAATGCGTATTTATCATATGATTCTGAATATAGGAATATATTTTTAGTAAAATAGAGAAAAAAGCAAAACCTACAAATTATCAAGGCAACATTTCATATTTGGTAAGACACCGCTTACTTGGTCGATGAAAATACTCTATGGTAATAATTATATACATCTGAAAGGAGACTGGCGAAAATTCATAGAAAGTTGGGCCCGACGTTACAGTGACAATTACTTCATATTTTATGTATATGTTAATACTTGTTCAAAAAAACTAAAAATTTCATGACTGATCCATGGGAGAAAAAAGTTGTAGGGTGTTTACGATTGAACAAAAAATGTCAGTCTAGCTTGTTTATAAATTATTTTTAGTCCATATTCTTCTGTTACTTTAGGAAAATAATTATAAGACCTTGTTGTAGACTAGATTTACCAAATAATACTAGATATTATTGTAGTAAAACAATTAATTACGTCATCCAACTAGATCTAAGAAGTTTGATATTAGGTTATTATTAAAGTCGAGTTTTAATTAAAAACATTCTATTTTCTTATTCATTTATCAACAACTTCACCGTAAACAATTAAAATATCATCTAAATACTGTCCAAGCGGTATCAATTTCTCTTGATGCCTCACCCAGCTTTGATACCATATTATTGACAGTAAATGACAACAGCAACCCACTGTTCTTTTCCGTACTAGACAATTACAATAATATTGTTTTATGTCCCCTCTACTATCAAGAGAACAGTCAATTAAAATATAGCTAAAATAGGTTTTTGTCTTTTGAGCTTACATGTCACTACTTTATTGTACTTTGATTGTATCTCATAGCCAGCAACAATTAGGTCTTTCTAAGTTGCTGTTTGTTTTTAACGTTTGACAGTTCACAGTTATTGCCTGTACAAAAAATACTATTTATTGTGAAATCGATTTTATCATCAATTTCAGATACATTATACGATATATATCAAAAAATTGTATGGACACATTATCACAAACAAACAAAACAGACAAATATCACAATAGTGTTCAAAGTAGGCACGGCACGTAGGTAACACTACTTTTTGAACAAACTTAAAAAAAAAAGAAATATTTTCAACTCGAAATACATACTTACAGCTTGGCAAAAAAGAGTATGACGTGGTGACAGGTGGAACTAAATATTTTGACAAATACTAGATTTTGTGTAAAGCTTAGTGTTTCACATTTATTTTTAACGATTTGATTAAATTATCTTGCTGATTTTCCATATTATGATGATACCTAAGTGAAAGTGGCGCCCTCATTTTTTCCATACTCTTTTTTGCCAAGCTGTAATATATTTCTAAAAAAATTGTTGTAGGTATCGATAAAGTGTATTAATAATATGAATTTGAAAAATCGATTACCTTTTTCTTACTCTGGCAACATATAATAGTACCAAAATAAACATGAAGGAAATCAGTCATCTTACGAATATTTTTTTTTTGTTATCCCATGATAGAACTACTTCATATTCCACTGTTAACTTTAAAAAAATAAATAAAAAAAAATTGACTTTTTTTTAATTTGTGTAACGTTTGGGCCCAGATTCGCCTGTCTCCTTTCAATAACAATAAAAACAATTTATATAAATAATACATGAAATGCTTTAGAGGTTATATATTCCTACTTCCTTCCTTGTAATAGCGTCACTTTCATTTGACTTTAGTCAAACCCATGGGCTTTAATTTGTTAGTCACGACGTTAGTGATGTGTAAGTTGTTCTTGTTGTGTTCATGTCACTTTTATGAGTTTTGTAAAATGAATATCACTCGTATGGTGACTGGTAGGTAATATACAAAGTAAGGCAAGTCTTTATGAATTGTAATGTAGTGCCTCACTGTGAGTTATTTCCGATATTTTAGACTTTCTTGCACAAAAAGAAATAAAAACGTTACATTTATGTTCATATCAAACAATATTCTGCCAGTAGAAATCAACCGTTGTTATAGAATTTACTTTCGTCAAAAATAAAAAATAAACTTATAGATGCAAAGTTCTAAACCAATCTGAACGCGTCCTGCGTTCTTTTGCAAAGTGCCAACTCGCGCGCGCGATCTTCTGGCATTTCAGAGCAGTTTAATAAAATCTGTGCAAGAAATTTACTGCAACTTCACTGCGGTATTCTAAAGAACAGTATGGCCAACTTAAAATCGGCTTAGAAAACTACCAGTCACCATATAGCGAGTTGTCCCTCTCGTTTACTTTTGTTTGCGTCGTTTGGGGACCCGGGACGCACGCGCTCTGGATCAGACAAACTCCTGGCGCTGCAGAGCCACCGACACCTTGTAAAGGCTCTCCATCATGAACGAAAGGTTCTGGGAGAGCTCGTTCACTGGGCGGGTGATGGCCACCATGTCTGGTAAAAAACAAAACATCATCCATTAAATCTATACTAAATTATAAAGAAAAATAATTTGATTTTTTGTTTGTTACGATTTAATTCGAATACTATTCGACCAATTTTAAAAATTCGCTAACCGATACATTAACACTGAGTGATATAGACTATAAAAATAATTATCATCAATCCGAATACGGCTGTAAAACTTACAATAAAAATAACAGTAAATATCGTATTTGTGTCCGCTCAATCCTTACTAATATTATAAATGCGAAAGCAACTCTGTCTGTCTGTCTGTCTCTTCTTCACGCTTAAACTACTGAACAGATTTGGATGAAATTTGGCACAAAGATAGTTTGAAACCCGAGAAAGGACATAGGATAGTTTTTATCCCGGATATCCCACGGGAACGGGAATTATGGGGGTAAAACCCCGGGACTGTCTCTCTTCTAAACCACGGAACAGATTTGAGTGAAATTTGGTATGAAGAAACTTTAAAACTTAACGTAGGATATAAAATATTTCTTATCCTTAAAATCTCACGGGAACGGGAAATATGCGGTTATAACCCCAGGACTGCCTATCTTCTAAACAACAAAACGGATTTGGGTGAAATTTGATATGAAGATGTTTTGAAACCTAACAATCCCACGGGAACGGGTGTTATGCAGCTAAAACGCCGGAACTGTATATTTCTTATACCACTGAACTGATAAGAGTGAAATTTGATATGGAGATAGTTTGAGACCCAAGGTAAGATGTATAAGTGTAACAAAAAGTTTTTAGATGCGTCAATAGATGGCGTTAACACAAAATGTAGATCACGCTATCTATTACAAGATGCGAATCCTTATGAGGATCGCACCTTTGTATTGCACGCCTTCAAATAATCTGTATCCTGTATGTAATATAAATTATAATTGTTTGTAAATTGGAACCATATTATTTGAAAAATAAGATTTAAAGAAATACTTCTTACGTGCGGACGAAGTCGTGGGTAAAAGCTTTGAAATAATATACGGTCCTTACATTAAAAAAAAATCAATTTTTGTCCGTATGTTTATTCCGGTTAATCTCTGAAACAGCTAAGCCGATTTTGACGAGGCTTTCAGGCAGCTTTTTTTCTTTATCTGGCAGATAGCTTATAAGGCGTAACTTTGGCCATAAAAATAATCATCATCAATCCAAACGGCTGTAAATCTAAGTAAACGCGGGCGAAGCTGCGGGCAACAGCTAGTATATAATAAAACTATACATACCGGGATGCGCCTGCGCAAGTCCTTTACAATAGACGTGGAGGAGGCTGGCAACTTCATCTTCCGGCAGCTCTCCACGCTCCAGGATCCTCTCGGCATTCCGGTCGCGCACCAGGGACAGCGCCGCACCCCAACTATACAGACAAACACATAAAATCATTGGATACCGTTTCAGTAGGATGTTTTTCATATAAAGGCCGATGTGTTGAATGAAGGTAAGTAATGATTAAAAAGATAACACAGCGCTTCCGAGATCATACGAAATTTGAAAAGGTGATGTCAACATTGGTATTAAGGTATACCTAAATCGTGAGACCGCAATCATCTGGAGCATCGAATGTCAATCTCAAGATGTAAATTAATTTCCTAAACATATAGTAACACAACAGACACCCAAATTTGTATGTATGTATAATAAAGTATGTATAGTAGTAACCTTAGCATATACTTTGATACAAAAAACCGTTCAAATCCTTTAAAATATTGACATTGTGTGATACGCACCGCTGTCGATGCATCAGCTGCAACAGCTTGGCGTCGTCATGCGGGGACGGCGAGTGCTCGCCCCACGAGTCGGACGCGTGCGCTAGGAGCGCCGCACGTACACTCATTACGGCGCTGCTCATCTCCACGCCCTAAAGTTAGGATATTAAATACAATATACATTAAAGATTAAGATAAAAAAGCCAGATAAGTTGTGTCTTACTCGCGCACTGAGAGTTCCAAAAAAATATATCTTTTATGAAATATAAAAACAAATTAACGGTTTCATTTATGCTCTTTCTTATATTGGGCAAAAAGCTTGGTTTCACAGATTTAGCTTTTGGTTTGACAGACAGACAGACAGACGGATGGATAACTAGTGATGCTATTTGGTTTTGTCACTTTAAAGAATAGAACCCTAGAAAAAAAGAAGAAAAAAAAAACATATTTTTGTGTTTTGGAAAGAAAGGTTAAGCGTTACTTAGTTAAAAGAAATATAAAGGAAGTGTAAAGTGGTTTCCGCTTTAGTGATTGTTGATAAAACTTACCCTATTATCGAGAGCTGCGTGGTATACCGCTACCACCATCTTGTTATTGGTCTCGAGCAGTAAGAGGAGTTGGAAGATCAACTTGTAGAGGCAGCGGCCGGTCTCATCGGCGCTGCGAGACATCTCTAACGTCTGTCGAAAAAGTAACGCATTAAAAAGGTTTTATATAATCTGATAAGAGGATTTCAAAAGAACTGAAAGGCAGTTATTATATATACATATATAATACTTTATACTGGCATATAAAAATTGTCAGGAGTTTTCCAGTTTTCGATTTCACCATCCTTATATCTTATAATTATACTTTTTCTTGTAAGCCTATTAATACACTAGTGTACCGATCGTTAATATTTTTTAGTTCAACTTGTGATGATGTTTAATCTACATGATAAGAATCTATCTCACCTCTAGTGCATGCTCGCGTCTGTCAAAGTAAGTTTCCAAATGTTCATTGATTTCCAGTGCAGCATACTTCACAGCGTCCCGGACGCGGCTGCAGTCCGCAGCGGCTGGCCCCGCCCACAATAATGGCGGCTCCTCGGACGCAAGCCGCTCGAGCACCGCCCCCAGCTCGCTGGCCCCGCCTCCAGCCCCCGATAGTAATGCACCTTCGCCGCAGACGGATATCGTTTTCGATGTCACCTCCTTTAGAAATAAGCCAAAATGCAAAATTAGAACAAGTACCACCTATACTTAGCTATCGAATGATTCGTTAATGAATGAACGATTATAGGCGCTTCATAATGACTGAAAAGACTACTAAAATAAAAATTTGATACAAACTAGAGAACTCTTATACCCGAACCCTTATTCTCTTAAAATCGATAAATCTATAGGACTTCAAAACTTTTATTTATATCTAGTAAATTTGGACTACATTATACTCGAGTGAAATTAATTATAATTTTAATGAATTATAACTATGTGTAAGCAGTAAGTATTTAATCTATGTGGTTATGTAGAGTTGTTAGAATCTCCAACATGCCTTGTCGTGGCGGTGGAGCTCCTTTTTTACCCCTCTTATAAGAAGAGGGGACAAAAGAGCAGGGATGGGGGATAAGTGGCCAGGATGGGAACCTCATCCCGTTGCACAGTCTCGACGTTGGGAGGGGCGGTTCTGTGATGCGGGACAACTCCCTTGGAGGACTGACTAGCCGTCGAGGTGCTCTGTTCCTCAATAGATCCGGGGCACCTCACTAAAGGCGGCATTGGTGGTTTTAGTGGTTAGTGCTGCGTCTACCTTATTACCTTAACCGTGGTGGGAACTGGGAGGGAAGCGCTGTGCCGCGCTCCCAGCTGCATGGGTACCACCATATTGCTTGTTGCACCCTAGAAACAGCTTTGATATGTTTCGGAGAGAAGGGCAAGACAGGCAGTGTAATTACTGGCACCGAGACTTAACATATTGTGTCTCAGG
The DNA here is from genome assembly GCA_963853865.1 of Helleia helle. NCBI lineage: Eukaryota > Metazoa > Arthropoda > Insecta > Lepidoptera > Lycaenidae > Helleia > Helleia helle. The sequence continues at coordinate 3,290,095 of OY971420.1, forward strand.
ATAGGCAACACATAAATGAGTTGCCTGGGCATGTTCCAGGTAAACTAGTTTATGTTCATGGGCGACGTCGACCACTTACCATCAGGTGGCACGTTTGCCAATTTGCCTATCCAACTAACATAAAAAAAAACCTTTCGGGTGCAACGAGTCCCCCCTCCACTACGGGATGTCTAAGAGTATTTCCCGGCGCAAAAAGTTATTAGAATGAGTTGTATTAATTTAAGTACCTTTAAAACCGTATGCAGCCGATGGACTAAGGTCAGTGGTGGTAAATGTGCGGGCCGCAACAGCGCAGCGACGGACGTACGCCACGCGTCGCGCATGCCCCCACCCACCGACACGCCCACCGAGCCCGGTACCGGCGTCACGTCACCGCGGTCGCCTGCATACCGAACTTATAACAGTGGATTATTTTGCGCTAAAACTTCTTGATAATATCAATATCAATGTAATAAAGCTGCAGAGTCTGTTTGAATGAGCTAATCTATGGAAGTAGCAGTTGGATTTGGAAAAGTATTTTTATATTTGATAACCTCATTTATATTTGAGATAGGTTATTTATTATGGATATTATTATTAAACTATAGTTTCTTCTAGATTTTTTACAAAAATCTTAAATAGAAACTAATCTAGTTTTTTATATATTATATATATTTCCGATTAGAAGTTCAGCCTCCACTATATTTTCTGTTTAATAGAATAATTGGATTTTCGAAATATTTTTTTTATTCAAGATTCAACTCACAAATAGATAATGAAAGATCAAATTCAGTATCGATTTATGTGTTAAGGCCTCGCCGAAAATTAGAATAGAAAGTGTTGTAGCTTCATTCTATAGCAAGTTGAAAGCACTGATAGGAAATACCGAAATAAACTTATTTATTGTTTTCTAATGTTTACGTGAATTTCACTCATTATAATGAAACACTTTTTTACGGATTTTATCGCGGTTTATTAAGATTTTTACAAGCCCCACGTTTCGGATACTTAACAGCAACCATGGTCACGGGAGGACTGAAACGTCGGGCTTGTAAAAATCTTAATAAACCGCGATAAAATCCGTAAAAAAGTGTTTCATTATAATAAACTTATTTACTTTAGATTATAGCCTTACCTTCTGGCTCTCCGCTCGATGCGCTCGATATGGAATGAGCGCGTAAACGCAAGGCCATCTCTTGTGTGGCCGTACCGTCTCCCTCCCCCGCCTCCGCTCGGCTGGGAGGGGCATCTTCCCATCCGCCCTCTTCGTCGGACGAGTCTTCATGGCCCAGCTGTATGTATATATATAAATGATATTTGAATACGTGTTTGTTTCTCTCCAATACAATTTGGCCGAGCCTTCAGAGTTATCTGATACGTGTGTTTTTATGGAAAGGTTTTCCTGATATCCTTTATTGTAAGTCACTACCAGAAAGCGATACAATGCACGGGTGACATTAATAACTTTGTCAGTTACTGAAGTTACCCGTGATCATAAACTTTTCACTTGGGACTAGCTCAGACAACTTATTCACGTGTTGTCTATCCTGACACGTAAGATGGTATAATGAACTAACCCAATCTTTCCGAAACTAAATAATGCTGTTTAACGGAAGAAATCTGTAGGGTATAAATATGTATATAGGTACAAATCATGGAAACGACTGCAAGTAAAATCGTCTGTAAATATACACATATAGACAACGTCTGTAATATTAACTAGTGAATTATGAAATACAAAAACATGTCTTACGGGTTTCAAATGGTGGTGGTGGTCGTGGTCGTGCGGTCGTGAACGATGCGGAGGCGGGCTTCTCTCGGGGGCCACGCCCTCCTCCTTCTCCTCGCTCAAAAGTCGCCGGCGGACGCCCCAGTTGAAATTATCCGAACTCTCTCCCTGTCATTTTACACTCACAATTATTTTCATAAGAGGTGATTTTTTATGTTAAATTAATAATTGGCCAACGTCGCCTATGAACACAAACGGGATAATCCGGGAGCAGGTAATAACAGTACTTACCTCAATACTTTCGCTTTCATATTCCAAGAAGTCAAAGTCCTTGAAGACTCCGAAGTGGTCGGTAGGCGGGGCGCCACCAGAGGGCTCGTTACCGGGAGTGCCAGAAACCTCCTCTAAGGAGGACGCCATGGAGGACTCTCTCTCTAGCAGCTCAGAGCTTTGGCTGAATATCACCTGGGCAAACAGATTCATGTAAATAAATACGAAAGGATTAAGAAAGTGTATTTACGTGCAATTTTTTGCATTTTGTTCAACCAAACTTGCATTTTTTTAACTGTGATATTTGGTGATAAGTGAGATAAAAGTATTGTTCGCTTTTATTTTGAATACATCGTTTTAAGGTTCTGGCAATGGTTCAGTGCTAAAATATACACAACTAGGTTTATTAAGTTAGTGATTAGCGGTTAATCATTTTCAATTTATTTGTTTTCTGTAATTTCATCATAAAATTCCAAAAAATCACTAGTCAAACAATAAATATGTTGTGGTATTAAAGTACGAATTACTTAATTCTATAGTAAACCACAAGTTACATTGGTAAAATTGATTAAAAATGATTCTTATTTTATAAATAAAAGTTTAATTCTGTTTCCCTTGAACTATGTTATTGAATTGCATTTAAATGTTTTTATAGTAATATAATGGAAAAATTCTGTAGGTAAGTAGTTTTAGTCAAATCAATTTTCAACGGGATTTTTTTAATACTCATTTGTGACTTTTCAATTCTAGTGCCTTCTGCGATAGAAATACATTTTACATAAATACAGTTAGCCACGAAATTTGTGGAGTTTTATGACATAAAACTGGTTTAACAGGAACAGTAAACCATATTCAGTGTAAACAAAATACGCAATAAAAGAGCAGAGATAATTCTAATTATACCTATTTGATAACACAATCTAAATATTTTACAGTAGCTTTAAACATTATGTTCCACAAAAAAAGAACCAAACTATAGAAGCTATATGTGTGTGCTCCAAGTGTCAACCTAAGCATTAGAGGTATACAGTGTAGGCACACGGTGAATTGTGATATAAATGGATTACTCATTTTATATTAGATCATCATAAATATAAGTTTTTTATAAATATTTATTTTGTATGAATTAATAAGTAACTTGAGTACATGAGAATAATTAGTTAAGAAATTATTTTATATGATCTTGCGACTACCCATAGTAATATTATAGCAATCCACTTATATATTTACGAAGTGATATACAAATAGCTCAAGCTGGGTGTCCATCTCACTATCGATAACTAACGTTAATTAGCTAAGTAAACGACTAGCTCGTATTAAAAAGTTTATTTTTTGTTACAAAAAGCAATTGACGTCTATCCTATTTTTCAAGCCACCTAAGTAAGGAATCTTAGCTAAAGATCTTAGTCAACAATTCAAATTTTAATGCGTAATTTTTTTTGTATTAAAAATAATAATTTTTCAAGGGTACTTTTTGCAAGTATTTTGAAACGATGAAACACCCAGTACAAACGACAATCCAAGCGCTAAAGTGATGCGGACGCTAGTAAATGACCCAAGTCACATTACATAAACGGTTGGGAGTCTGCAATGATTCGTATTCACTGAGAATACAGCGTGTTTGTGCAGAAGCGTTAATACAGTATTTTACCTTTGAACATAAAGTGGTAATTAAATCGTCCTATACGCAGCGATGGATAGAAATATCTCATTATTCGTCTGTATGTAACATTAGGCCCATGTTGCCCATTGGCCACATTGAGTACACGCCTGGGGCACAGCGATCGATAGGGGCCCCTAGATTCTGCCAAATTGCTGACCAAAATTTATTACAATACATAAATATTTTACTACAAAAAATTTCGTGTATAATTGTAAAAGTTATAGGGGCTCCATTATTGCCCAGGGCCAAAAATAAGCCAAAGACTTTAATCTAACACACATCATGCTTTGTACATTTACCGCTATGGATATTATAAAAAAAAATCTTTATGTACAAATGTATATAACTTACAGATGGGCTCTTGGGCAGGCCGACCCGTTGGCCGCAGGTGGTGAGGAGGTTGACCAGGCACTCGCGCACGCGACTCTGTACGGGAACGTATAAAACGTTTCGTTATTAAATAACAATAAAAATAATAATATATTGTATAATTCACATTACACATTCTTAAATATTTTTAATCTTGTCCGGCATGTTTTTTTTTATCTTAACCTAATTTTACTCGAGTTTTTGTTAGTTAAAACACATTATATATTATCGGTCTCCCTTTACTTTATCTCTTTGAGAGAAAATAAATACAATAGAAAGGAAATGGCTGCGTGTTTAGACAATAAATTTTCAACCAAAAGGTCAATAGTTTCGATAACATTGTATAGGAATCTTAGAGTATACATAATATTATATAGAGTGCGAGTGTCACGCCGCTACATTGTGCCGATCGTAAGCAGATGCGTTATACATATTTATCTATAGTAAAGCCCTGTGAGAGTGACCTTCCATGCGTGATGCATTAAAAAATATCGATATTTGAAATTAAGACATTCATCATCATCATCAGCCTCTATCCATCCACTGCTGAACATAGGCACACTTCAATGCACGCCAAGACAGAAATGTTACTGCTTCTTTTATTTTTCTTCCGGGAATAATTGAAAATCGCGGACCTAATGTGACGCGTGTTGTTTTGACACTGATCGAACGTTTCCAAGACAATTGTCTATGTTCATACCTGTGCTTACAGTTCATACTTAGTGACGCGCGCTCTATATAATATGTATACTCTAAGATAGGAACAATTACATCACGTGACGTCAGCTAGGCTGACCCGTTCCCATCGCGAGTTGTTATAACTACCATATACACGTTAATGATCATCACCTGTGACATCCACGGCCTCTTCCAGCCCGAGGCGAGCGCGTCGGCGGGCGACAGCGACAGAGAGCGGCGCGGCGACGCGGCGTTGTGCGCGTGCGCCGACAGCGTGCTCGCCTCCGGGCCCACCACCGTCGACGCCGAGCCGGACGTCGACGAACCTGCACATATATTATATATGAGTATATAATTATACAGTGTAAAACAATAAAACGCAAAATTGTTACTATAATTTAGATACCTTTTGAATAAAAATAAATACAGTCAAGGTCGCTGTGGACGGCTTAACACTGTAGCTATCCACGGCGAAGCCAAAAAGAAAGATTATGATTTTAATGTATGTTATGTATGTTCCACTGTAACACCTAAAATATAAAGTTGTCAATAGATAACTTACTATCCGTCCACTGCTGAACATAGGTCTCAAAGTAATATTTATTCGAAATCTAAAAATTACAAAGTTTTGTCTATAGTAGGTATATGGCCGAACTTTATCGGGTTTGGGTCCCAACTAGTGTAATGCTCTTTTCCCATTACCATTATAACTGTCATATGTTGATAGGTTATAGGTTAATGGGATGTAGCATCCCTGAATTCAATTGATGGGCAGGATGGAGGGTCCCTCAACTGATTGGTAGGTCATAAGTCAATGGGATATGATGGTGGATTCTGTCCCTAAACTGACCTTTGTCCGGGGTAGCTGACGAGGCGTTAGACAGCGAGGACGGACCAGTGGCGGGCTGGCTGCCGCTCTTGGGTAAGTACTTGCGACCGATCACCGGCGTTTGGGACAGATCGAATGTAAAGTCCATCGTGCGACCGGGTAGCTCCTGAAACGAATAATAAATAAATACACATCAACCAACAATCCCACCACGTCAATCAAGTAGACAAAAGTGTTTGTTATTTATGTTTTTCTCTCGCCAAGTTTTTTTTCTCGGAATAAGCTATACTAACGGCCAAAAGGGCCTAATGCTTCATCGGATTATTGTGAGCCGATTTGGCTCACTTATGGTTTATTATTAGTGTGTGGGGAGGGGGGGTGCCGCGCTCCACCAACCGTGAAGTCAAGTTGGTCTTGCCAAGATATTTTGTTTTGGGATTACGGTTTTCCATTTCTAGTCTTTTATCTAGCTCCCATCGTATCTCCCTAGTTTGCCGCATCTATTTTTTTAAACAAATCATAAAGCTATATTACCTTTTTCCCGTGCAGTTCAGCGTCGAGCACCGAGGAAGCGTGGTCCCAGTGCGGAGGTACCACCAAGGTGGAACATCTCGTTACCACCAGTTTCAGGATCTTCATGGCTTCTTTGTAATTACTTCCGTCTTGCTGTTAATGAAATAAAACATACATTTAACTAAATAACTAATAGCACAGTACTTTATAAACGAATAAAATGCAACAACTTTGATAGCGATACAAAATACCAATCCAATGATGATGATATTCACACTTCATTCATTAAAATTTGATAAAAGAGGCGTTATGGTGTAACGTAAAAACAAACACACATACATTATAATCACCGTTTTCCTTACAGTACACAAATAGCTATTATATTACTTTCCCTCTAAATCTTTAGAAATTATCTTTTTTTTAAATTCTAATGCCAATCTTAAAGAATTTACTCACGTCAATAAACTTGGCGACGGCCCGCAGTAGGTCGGCGTTAACTGGCTGCGCGGCCGGAGCGTTCAGTTCCACGTAGTACAGCATGCAGTGTAATATCGACAGCACAGGCAGTTGTAGGTTCACAGCACCCTGGAATAACATTTTGATGAACATGCGTTGTTCGCGAAACTCTGTTCCGTTAAAAACATGTACAATATCTTGTTTGAAATATGTAGTTTCAAATAGATAGTTCCAAGTGGAACTACTATAGACCAAAGTACCACAGCGTAAGGAACAACAGTGGGACAACGTGTATGAAGTCGCGAGAAATGAATGTGGTATCTGTATGGTATAATAAAAACAATGACTCCATTACCTTCTCCAGCACCTCGACGAGGAAGGCGAGCATCTGCAGCGACAGGTGCGAGTACGTGTCCCACAGGTATTTGACCACGCACTTGGTCCACTGGAAGCTCTCCTTGCTGAACGTCCGCCGGGAGTACAGGGTCATCACAGTGCCGAGGTTCTCCAGCTTCTTGCTCTTCTCCGACGTGAACTGCGAGTGGAATCATCATGACAGTCGATACACACTAAGTTACATGCATATCCATCCGATGAGAAAATTCGTTAGGAAACAATCATGGTCATAAATATCATAATCAACATTTTTCAGTACACTGTTGTACAAAGTCCAACGATCCACGGTCGTAATTCAGGACATAATATGTAGGGGCTGATATACTCTCATCAGAGTATTATTCAGATTATGATTCAATGTTTATCGTAGCAAAATCGATTAAATTTTGTAATGTCTTGCACTTCAACATAATATTGCATATAGTTATGATTTTAATTTGCTCTATATGCAATGGTTTGGTGAAGTTCACAAGTTTTGATCTTTTGGGAGAATATCATTCAGTGTGCCCCACCCACTGCTACTAAGTTTGACTTAAGTATAGATACATAAAAATATCACATACCTGAGCGATATGACAAGCGGCCCTCACACACAGCTCGTTGGCGTCCTCGTAGTGTAACAGCATGTAGGGAAGCAGCGCCACCACGGTCATGGGAAAGGCGAGCGACTGCGTGGGGTCGATGACCGGCAACTCCAGCAGTGGGATCATGTCCACTAGCACCCCCACCACCGGCTCGTACGTGCTGGGGTGCGTACAGCCCTGGAATATGTACAAGTTATATAAAATACTATAGCTATATCCTTCACACAAAAATAGTAAAAGAAATACTTACAAAACTATTAATATTTATTATAAGTTCAATTAAAATTTTCACATAATTCTATATATATTGCAGGTATCCAAATATTATGTTGTCTGTTTTTATCGTTTTTTCCTACATTTGGATTCAGACAGAGTTTTTCAATGATTTGATTTTATTTTGTCAGTCAAGTGTTTGAAATTAAATGTCTAATAAATAAACATATTATTTATCTGTTTAATAAATTAACATATTATACGAGTGCTATTTTAGATAAGTATATGATACCTTGAGCAAGAGCGAGTGCAGCGAGGGCGGTCCGTGCGCGCCGTGCGCCTGCGTGCGGTCGAGACGCTCGCGCGCGTCGGGCCGGTCGAGCGGCAGGCGGGCCATGACGCGCGCCAGCAGCCGCACGCCCAGCAGGAACTCGTGCTCGTAGTCAGACTCCAGCAGCGACGCGCCCACCCAGAACAACGTCGCCAGGATCGTCAACTTATCATCCTGGAACAAGTATCATAGTTTACGTGTACTGTATCTCATGTACATGACCAATAGAGTGGCGTAGGTTAACCCGAGTAAATATATAAATAGCATTTATAATTATTATAGGAGCGGTTGACTGGTGATGTTATTTTTGCGTCTGATCAATGTTTAAGAGCCCACATTGATGAGGAGACGTCTCATATGCCTGGTGCCTAGGATCCAATGGATCATTTTTAGCTTTTAGTATATTGTCATAAATAACTTTCTGTTCAATGAAAACGCTGGGCGGGGCTTATCACTTGCGTCTCATGTTGTGTATACACGTTAAAAATATTACATTACCTGTGTAGCACTATCTCCGAGTAGTTTCAGTGACTGTGCAGACCTCGATCGACATAAGTTCGAACATACGCCCTTCTGAGAATCGCTGCATGGTCGTGCTCGTTCTGCTAATGGGTTAAAATCATTTTAGTACATTTACTGTACAAGGACATCTTTACATATCACAGGTAATATTACATAATAGGCTTATTATAAAATAGTATTGAAAGATAGCAGTTTTAATAATCATATAGCATGTAATATAACTACATACATATTTATGAGCTGTATTATGTTGGACATATTATATATGTAATGAATGAAATCTACTATATTACAGTACAAATGATCGAAAAAAGAGGTATCATTATTTCGTGAGGTTTTGATTTTGAAAGCGAATTAATTATAAAAGATAGCATATATAAGTACCACGATAGTAGCGTTCTACTTTTCTATAGCTCTCAGCAATTGTGAACATATTGAATGATATACGATATAAAAATGAACCAACTATAACAACATAAGTCAGTAGGGTCAAGGTAAAATGTTTTGACTTGCAACATGTAGCTAACGAAGATGATACCATGATAATATAGTAAAAAGGGACAAACGAGTATTTGTTGGGTGGTCGTCAGCGGTAATGTACATCAGCGGCCCCTGAGGTGGTGCGTTGCCCACCTTTGAGCTAGTGCGCTCTTTCCTCGAATGCCCCCATGATGTATCTGTTTGAGAACACCGATCATTAAGAGAATCTGTTTGAGAACACCGATCATTAAGACACTTTTATAGATTTTATTGTCTTCACACGCGGATTTGGCTTTTCAATTGAAATTTACGCTTAATCATAGTACGTTAACGTAACGCGTTACACAACACGTAATATTAGGCTCACAAGCACCTATTACGTAAAAAGTACAAAAAACCTCTTAGATCATGGTTTAATGTGTGTGGGCAATTTCATGCAAATTCAAAATAAAAACAAATAAAACTATTATTTTTCAAATTACATAATAATAAGATTGTGGATTATATTTTGTCTGCGTGTTAAATTGTTGTGAAACATTAGTTTGGTGACTAAGAAACCTACAAGACAATTCTAAAAATAAATAATAATCTATTTATGACGAAATATAGTGAGCTACAAACTTTCCTAACCAGTAACTTTCTTCAATGTATAAAAAAAACTAACTATTAAGTTAACCTGTAAGCTTTATCCTTCCTATAAAATAGCCAGCCAGACCTCTCTGTTACGAGACATTTAATAAGCCCTAAATCCTACAGTTTCCGCCTTTTTTTTCTTTTACGCCGGGAAATGCTCTGAGGCATCCCGCCTGGGGAGCGGGTCTCCCCAGGTGGGTATGTGGGACTCACTGCGCCCGAAAGATGGTAAATGGACGCAGTTCTACCCATTAAAACCCGGCGAGTGCCAACAGTACCGCCTTGGTGAGGTGCCCCGGATCTGTTAAGCTAACAGGGCACCTCGACGGCTAGTCAGTTCCGCAAGGGACCGACACCACCTCCACAGAGGGGTTGTCCCGCACCACAGAAGAACCCCTCCCAAAGTCGGGACAGTACAATGGGGTGAGGTTCCCATCCTCACCCATTGCGCCCTGATCTTTCGTGCCCTCTTCCTATACGAGGGGTACAAAGAGCCCTCTCGGCTCAATTGGCTTCGCCCAAGGTGCTAGGCTCACCCTATGCTACTGAGCCCCACCGCCACGTCAAGGCCTGAACCATGGTGGCGACAGCTTCAGCCTCCTACGGACTACCCTTCAGCTCCAAATTTGGACCGTCAATAAATTGTTGATTGAGTTTGTTCTATAACTTTCTAGAACTCTCTAGACTAAACGAACTGTGTATACCGTGCGGTTGTTTCTCCCCCGAGGAGGGCGGCGCGTTGTTCTTCCTCACGCAGTAGGACACCGAGTAGCTGGTGCTGCGAGTGTGGTTGCTCACACATCCCACGCACACGCCTGGCGATCGCTTACCTACGATTAGGTATTACATATTGAAGGAGGTTCATGATCTTCATTTTGATGGTTGTCACTAATCGTCACGTAGAAGACATTTAAAATAAAGCCATGTTATTTAAGAACAATAATTTAACAGTTCATTGTTGAGATAGACCTGATATAGAACATTTCTCTGTTTCATTAAGTTATTAACACGGGGATACACTCTTGATATAACACATAAAAGAAACTTGCATTGCTTAGGCAAATATAAGTAATTTTCAAATACCTACATGACGCTCGAATGATGCCTTACCTGCAGCGTACACATTGCCGTTGGGCTGTCCGACCGCACCCTCCTTGTTGTTCAAATTGGGTGTCGACTTGAATATGTCCCGCATGTAGTCCAGGGGCCGGAAGTTCGACTCCAGTGAGTCCACGGCCGCCTCCAACGTGAGGAGTAGCTCGGTGACGTACCCCTGCATGTCTTCCCCCTGTTCAGCTACCGTCTCTACGAGTCGAGATAGTATGTCCGACACCATGCGTCCAGTCATCGCTACACCGATGAATCGGAAAACCTGTAGATATTGTAAAATAAAACCAATAAGACTAGTTACTCTTTAGGTCTTCGGCTCGGTCTGTATTGGCCCACGGGCCGATAAATTAATCATCGTGTCGTCTCATATATCTATCTCGCTCCAACGTACGGCATACCAGTTGCTATTTTGTCGCTCACTACGCTTAAACATATCTTTTATCGATTTTTTAAAGCAGGCAGGCAGGTCAGGCGCATGCCTGGCCTGCCTGCCTGCTTGCTGATGGCTGCTCTCTGAGATTGTATCAAGGTGTCATTTGGTTGATAGCGCTGTCGATCCTGGTCTGGTTGCTGGCTCCACAGGGGTAGCGGTGGGAGGGAGTAGTGAGCCTGATATTATCCTGTACCTGTAGCGACCTCCCCGCGTAGTGTCTGGAGGGGCAGGAAAGACCCAGTTGCAGCGCCGTTTGCGCCCACCGCTCTGAGATCAGCGCGTGCGGCAGCGACTCGCGGAAGATGCGCAATACATGCCCTACCAGCGTCGACATCTGTTGGCAGCTGCGCAACGTCCACACTGAAAGAAGTTGATTGAAAGAAGGGTCAGGGTCGAAGTTCGACCTTTAGTCAATAAAGTTTAAATTGGAAGTCTTTATTCCTCCTTAAAAAAATTTTTTATTAAAGCTAAAATAAAATAAAAGGAATTGTTTAACGAATTGTTCAACATGTCTTTTGAACGTAAAAAATAATAATGTTTTTTTTTTATGTTAGTTGGATAGGCAAACTGGCAAACGTACCACCTGATGTTAAGTGGTCTACGTCGCCCATGACTATGACTAGTATACCTGGAACGAGCCCAGGCAACTCACTTATGTGTTGCCTATCCTGAGACATAAGATGTTAAATCTCGGTGCCAGTAATTACACTGCCTGTCTTGCCCTTCTCTCCGAAACACAGCAAGGCTGTTTCACGGGAGAAACAAGCAAGATGGTGGTACCCATGCAGCCGGGAGCGCGGCACAGCGCTTCCCTCCCACCGGTAAATGTTTATATGTTCATAGAAATAGTCTTTTTAATTTTTTCATCATCATCATCATCAGCCTCTATCCGTCCACTGCTGAACATAGGCCTCCTCCTCCTTTAATTTATTAGTAAGTACTAATATTAACTTACTTTATAGATTTTTTATGTCGTAAGGAGGCAAACGAGCAGTCGGAGCCTTATGGTGACTACCAACGCCCATACACATCTGCATAACCAGAGCAGATGCCTTGGCCTCCTTTTCCCTATCCCCCCCCAATGGGCCACCGGAAACGCATAAACCGCACGAAACGCGACAGCATAGCTGTCACTTGACGCCGGTATTATGTGAGTGAGAGGTACTCCGGTCGTGCCGGCCTAATTCAGCTGTAAAGCAGCATGGTACTACCTCTTACTACATTGCACTATCTCTTGCTACATGACGTCAGTTATCGGAGGGGACTTGTCTTTGCCGAGTATCATCACTGCGATGCTCTGCAATGACGAGTCCTGGACGGCGATGGTCTCCTTCTGTGAGGCAGTAATGTCCCAGAAGGAGGCCGATGAGCGGGTGAGAGAGGAGGCCGCCGACGAGGCCTCCTCCCGCAGGCGACGAACAGGGGTGCGTAGGAGGCGCTACTTAATGCGCCTCCAGTAACGCCCCTGTGCTCGTGTCGGGCCGAGGTTGGGGTTAACCTGGGTCCAGATAGGCACGACGTCGTCGGGGACTGCTAAAAGTATCGTGAAAACGAACGGCCGAGCAGTCCCCCCTTTCGAGGAGGAGTCTGGTCTCTCGCCGGGGCCAGCCTGTCGCCGAGGGTCCTGTGTTGTGCAAGATCCGGGACCCTCAAAAGGCGGCGGAGGGCGCTTGCAGCGGTTTTAGTGGGTAACGACACTGCCCAAGTGCGAACCCCACACACTAGGTTTAAAACCAACCCTGGTCCTAGGTATGGTTTGGGCTGCAAATTTCCGATGCAGAACAATAAAAAAAAAAAAAACTCTTGCTACATGGCAATACCTTTTACTTACAAGAACGATGACGGTATATAAAAATTAGCGTGTTCTATAAATCATTGCTTTTTACAAAATTTCATAGTTTTTGTACAACGCAAAGTACCTACTTCGGATCCCTAAATATACTCTTAACCAAGGGTGGCCAATTTTTTCGGCAGCCGGGCCTAAATTCTGAAATGGAATATCAATGCCAAAATCATGTATGTAATGTAATTTTAGATTTTTTTTTTATTAAAAAAAATATTCAGCTCTGCGGACCACAATTTTACAGTTGGCGGGTCGCATGCGGGTTGACAAGCCTTGCTCTAATTAAAAATCGCCAAAAACATAAACATAATAATGATGCTGAAATGTCTAATGGAATCGACGTAAACACTTTTAATTGAGCAATTAGTATTATGATATATATGCCCACACACATAGTCAAAAAAACATCGGCAGTAATGCCTTCACAATAGTCTCAGCAGTAGGGTGTAAGTCATTAATACTCCACTTGTATATCGTAAACAGGGCTCCGTACCCTCTTCAATAATAAAATGGACGATGTTTTTCTTATATTATACTTTTATCTTAGACGTCAATTATAATAATTGAGACGTATTAATATTATGTGAAGAAAAACATCTCATTGATATTAAATCTTTAAGTGCTTTTGAAGTTTGCTAATGTTAGGCCCGCGCATGAAAACATGGCCCTTCTTACTTGATTCCGAGAAGGAGGTCCATGTACGGTATACATATATAAACGGTCCGGTAGACCTCTAACGGTCACTATATACACAACATACAAGTCTTCTATATATATACACAAATATACCCTTGGCGGTGATGTCCTCATACTGCCATAGCGGCATGTGCGTGGGCCGGCTGGCCAGGAAGTGCACCAGCGACTTGATGGCGTCCGCCACAGGTAGCTCGGCGGGTGAAGGCTCCCGCTCCTTTTCCCGCTCTCGCTCCGGCTCCCGCTCCGTCACGATCACCGGCAGCGACGGGTACTTATCGCCTTCGCCTGGACAGTCAGCGGTTGCAGTATTCAATGTGGAACATTTGTTGGCGCGCTTGGCAGTATAATCGACTGGAATGCCGTGACGCCGGCCGGCATAGATGTTTCTTAATTATTTTTTTTTATAGTTTACGAGGACAAACGAGCAGTCAAAGCCTTTTGGCGACTATCGAGGCTCATACACATTCGCAGAACCAAAGATTATGCAGATGTGTTGCCCTCCTTTTCCCTATCCCCCCAACATGGGCCACCGGAAACTCACAAACCGCACGATACGCGACAGCATAGCTGTCTCCACACCAGTAATTATACCGCCTATCCTGCCATTGCCTATGAAATTTAGCAAAGCTGTTTAACGGTAAATATGGTAGATAAATATGGGATATTCATCAGTTGCTGTAAATTCTAATATGTAGTATATTTAAAAAAAACCATGGTGAGATATATATTTATTCTTCCATTAAGCCCACACTCTAGTTTCATCGGAAGTAAAACAATAGAACCCCCTATCAAAATATTTGTAGATGGCATAATATTGACAATAATCATGACATAATGTAAACTTTTACTCGAATGACTATTTCAACTTATGCTATGGTAAAAGCGAATTTATATTCCTATTGAAATGAGCACTCAAGTTCCCTAAAAACATTAGTTTCAAGGTGGTATGCCCCAATAGTGGGTATTTATTATACCTACGTGCCACGAAAGATGAGACTTGACACAACACGTGTTCCAAAATAATATAAAAATCCAATATCAGAATATTTAAAAAAAAACGAAAATATCGCTAAGACGGCCGTGGTATTGCTATTTATCTAATTTCAAATGTCATTGAATAATCACTGAATAGATATAAATCAAATTATGGATAACTATTTCGTACACGACAGCGTTTCGTACTTGCGCAAGCTCCCCACTACTGACATTAGCCAAGTCTCATCTTTAAAGGCACTCTCTGTACGTTAGTTACCTTCCGGCGTGACCTGTTGGTCTGAAAACAGCGACCTCACGTGAGTCCTATTGTTGTGGGCGCACTGTGTCGGCGGTTCGGCCACCACGTCGGGCTCTATGAAACAACAAGACAAAAATTTATACATCGTTGTCGGCTTTGAAACGGGTGAAGAGATTTTGATAAACATGTTTAAAAACCATCGCTGGAAACCCGCCTTCAAATAAAAAAAAAATTACATATAAATCGATTCACACATTTCACCGTAGTTCAGGTGTCACATACAGACACGCCGAGCGGTTAAAACCTAGGAACAAGTATAATATGGAATTGACATTCGCGTATACCCGAAAGGGACAGGCATATTTTACAGGGATACCACATTCATAATAACAAGTCAACTTATTTTCTTGAAACAAGTGAATTAAAAATAATAAAAAACTGGTAAAGGTTGATAGATAACTATAAGCATTAGCCCTAAACAAACATTTATTATAATTTTAGACAGCTGCATTTTTCCGGATTATCGAAAATAGTATGTAATGACTAATAACAAACCGCTAAAAACATAAATAATAAAAAAGAAGGCTATATACGTCTTAATATGTATGATCTATAGTACATAGCCTTTAAGGATAGCAATAAACATATTTGTGTTTATTGTGTTTATTTCGAAAATTCCAGTCACCCCTTTTAAATAATACCACATTCTTGGGTAATCTGCTTATAACAAAATAATATGGTATATGGTATCACCATACCTACATAAGCCGACCAAATTAAAAAGTAGTACAAAATGGCGGCATATTTGACAAACTGTTCGCGAGTGAGAATGTTTGTATGGCATTCAAATTTAGTCGATAATTTTTTGTTGGGCACATCCTTGTTGTGCCCAACAAACAAAGGGTGATATTCTGACAAAGACAAAAGAAAGTGTCTATGTCTCTGTCACTCTTGGATTTTTCGTATGTTGTTATCTCGTTCCAATACGGTATTATTATTAGCTTGTCAAATCTATTGATACTTGATCTTAGGTTAAAACTTATAGCACCCATCTTTGTGTTTCTATATGCCATTAATAAAAATAAAAAAATTTAAGCACATGGCCTTATTTTTTCAAGCACCAACAACAAGCTCAATAAATCTCTCAATTACATTCAATTAAACAAGAACTGATAAGTCAACATAGTTGTTATCATTTCAAATGAATATCGTTATCAGGAGGCGTGATATGGGCGTGTGTTTGTCTCTCGGCCATCAATCTCTGTTTAATAAAATAGGTTTATAGATGTTAGCCTATTATGCACTAGCGTTGCACCTAAACATGCATTAATTCTATTACCGTAATCGCTTTCAATATTATAATAGTATAAGGTTGCATGTGAGCCAAATTTGATTGTAATTTTCATAATTTACTAAACATATGTTATCATATAAGTACGGCTTAGCTTGAGCTTGTTGCTTGAAGGTTTTCGATTTAATTTATGAAAGTAAAATGATGCAGATATTTTTTTATTTTATTAAAATAGTCTGTTACAAACGTAAGCCGATCTGAGGACGGGAAAGTGGAAGCCCCCCCTCCCCTTCGACTTTCCACTCAGACCCTCCTGGCCCCTTCCCCACGTTTCTATAAAATACATTTGAAGGGCTAAAATTTTCCGTTGGTCACTCAAATATATAAGATATTTTATAATAGCGATAAATAAATAGGCATCTATGAATATAATTTCATAGGAGGAAGACGGGCTAGGAGGATCTGGACCTTATTCTCCCTCGTATCAATCAAATCAAAACCAAACAATTATTCAAAATAGTACCAACAGAGTATCTTTTTGAACGTCAATTGAGTCTACGACCTACTCGTATCGTACCTACTCGTTTTATTGCATATTCTTAGAAAATTTAACATAGTCATGTACCTATATTTTTACACCACCAGAAAGTAGATATTTCAACCAGCTCACCGACTTATATTTTGACGTGAGATTTTTCGATTGAAAATTAGGCTGCTCTCTACTGAAGATCGAATCTTAAGTCAAAATAGAGTGAAAAAAATAAACATTATATTATATAAAATATTGTAAAAAAATACAGTGTGTTTGCAGTTTGGGACTTAAAAGTAAGTTGTCCGACGAATAAATTTCGTGATTCTTGGTTGTTTGAATTCTTCATTATTTGAATTTTTCACATACTTTTTGAGGTTATGTAAAAAAGTGTTAATACAAAAGTTGTAGATCTTTTTATTACCTACAATTTTACCATTCAACCTTTTTCTATAGGATTTGTAGTTTTGCCGGAAATCGAGTTAAATCGTTTTTTACCCTTAAGTCAGATTTTTTTCTTACTTACTCCATTCCAATTTCCCGCCCACAGATCGCCCGTAAATTATTTTTCTTTTCATTTTTTATACCGGGTGTATTTTTAACGCTTGCAAAAACGAAGAGGTATGATAGTGTTGGCATAGCCTGACATGATGCAAGTGAAAAAAACGCGTTTCTTTTTTTTTGGTTGCCTTTTTTGTATAATCCGGTTTAGTAAACATAATGTTACAGAAATTTGATGATAATGATTTAAAATAATCGTTAAAAAAAACGGCAATGTAATTGGTTTATGGTTCACGATGGCCAGGGGACTGCATCAGCTGACAGAGTTCGCTGTTCGAGTTGTATACATACATTGCGGGTTTGCGAAATACATAAGTCCTAAAATTTTCTTAAAAAAACGTTTCTGAGATAAATAGTTATATGAATTATTTAGTATATAAATAGTATATTATTAGGGTTAAATCTTTGCAAGCGTTCAAAATACACCCGGTATTCTCTTCCTTTTCCAATGGGTTTTATAAGACTATTTTTTCTGTTTCAAAAATTATCGACAGTCGTCTATGTCTAGAAAAACTTCAATAGAATATTACAGAAAGTAGAAATATAATTTTTATTATATTTGCTTTTTATTTTTTGTTATGAAATATAAAGAATTTTAAAACCAACAATCCCACTCAAAAGTGCCGTATATTTCGCTTTCTATTTGCCCGTACCTATATTTCTTCTCCTTTACACCTAATATTTAGGAAATCTATTCTTTATTAAATTATCACTTGTTTTGAAGTAACTTATATCTATATTCTACCACAGCCTTATTTTATTAAACCTAAATCTTATTTGTGAGCGTCAATGGTCTAGACTCGAGTGTTACGCCTCTTGAGTGAAGAGGTCTGGGACCAATCCTGACCGGGTGTCTAGAAATGGGTTTTTCTACATTTACCTGTGCACCTGAACATGAAAACATCGTGGGAAAACCTGCGCCTGATGAGATCTAAAAGTCTTTGAAGGTGTGTGAAGTTTACCAACCCGCATTGCGCCAATGTTTAGGTGAACTATCCATAGTTCACCTAAATCATTCATCAATCATCTTCTTCGTCTGATTTCGTAGAGTTGACCCGTGCCCAGTGGGACAATATGATGATGATGAAGATGATGAATCTTATTTAGCAATGTTAACCATAATTTCACCAGTAAGCATACTTTAAATAGTAATATAAACCAAGCATATATTCCTCACCGGTGAAGTTGTGCGCTACGAGCGGTAGTGGCGGCGACGGCAGCCCCAGGCCCAGCTTGGCGGAGCTGGCGGCGAGCAGCACGCGCGCCACTGTCAAATGGTCGTGGTGCGCCGCCACCGCCACCAGAAGGTTCAATAGTAGCTGGCGGCAGTGCTGATGAACTATCCACCTGGAAACACCCAATATAGCATCAAAATGTACTTTGACAGTACAAATATTGGCGTGAAACATCTAATGGCAAGTCGTGATGACCATTTAAAATCCTCCAGTGTGTGCGCGCACGGATACTATATTGTTTTAATGGGACACTTATAATTTAACTTTTCCACCTGAAAACACCCAAAATACAACATCAAAAACTATTTAATGTAACATCCATAACTTAATAATCATCTCGCTAAGAATTTGTTATCCCCCTGCAATTACCCATAAATAACAATATGATAATATGAAAGTACTTTGAAGGGAACATATCTTTCTCTTAAGATTTTGCGCCCATTGAAACAATTAAATAATTACTAGCTATTGATAAAATCGGCTATCTTGGGTTGATTGTTGCCTTACCTCGTATGATCCATGCCCAGGAACACGATGTGCAGCATCAGAGGCACGTGGATTGACCAGTCCAGATCGACTCCGTCCAGGACCACGTCACACAACAACATCACCGCCACGTTACACCTGCAATAGCAACCATCGTTACTCATGTCTGCGGTAGCACTACTCACTACCCACACGGGTTTGATTCCCGCATCGAGCATATAACCGGAATAGAGCGGTAATATTATGTGTTTTGCATGAAGACCTATTCCGCCTAATTTAAGCTGCGACGCTGCACCGGTTCTACTCTGATTGGCCGACTGATGGCCATTGATGGATGATAGGCCGATAGGACGTACATACAGATCACTGGTTGGTTGAATTACTATTACGTCATTGACAAATCACTGACCACTTTCGGGATTTTATGGCTCACATTACCACTCTATCCAGTTATATGCTCGATGGATTCCCGTTAGCAAATAACTGCTACGTCTTGCGAAGTTATTATAGCATATTTAATATAAATTATAAATGAAAAAATAAATATATTTCTGTAAATTTAAAAATCTGTACACAAGGCCTCACTTATATTGGACTAAGGTTAAGGTAGCGTGGTGATAGTTCGTACTACTTATACTCAGTTACGTATACATTTCCCTACCCGACTAAGGTAAAAAAAATCTTTAGTAAAGAAAAATCTATGTAGCAATCTATTTAGCAACTCGAAGGCCAAGTTTATTGCATTAGGCTTCACTTCAAAATTTAAATAAATTTTAGAATTTTCCGGTCATCCGGCCTGAGCTCCGGTCGGGTCCGCCTGCGATGATCAGATTTACTACAGAGTAAATCTATTAAGTGCTAGGAAGTTCAGGTTATATGGATACAGGCTGAACTTACTGGGTCTCATTTTATGCCTAAACCAACCAACACATAAAATATTATGTATTATTTCAACTCGAACAACGACCATAACGGACAATACACGTAATATCGTACCTACCTAAGTATATGTTTTTTAAATCATCAATCACACCACGTTAACCTAGCCCTGTGGTACAATTTGTGTTACACGTATCTACTAGGAAGGGAAATAAATTTAACAAATTTATATAAATACACTAGCTGTTACCCGCAGCTTTGTCCGCGTTAACTAAGATTTACAGCCGTACCCGGATTGATGATGATTATTTCTACAGCCCAAGTTACTCCTATAACATCAGCATTCTGCCAGTGAAAGTCGCATCAAAATTGGCCCTGTTGTTTCAAAGATTAGCCGGAACAAACAGACAGACAGACAGAAATTTTAAAAAGTGCTATTTTGGTATATGTACCATGTATACATCCATATGCATTTAATAAAAAGCTGTGATTTTAATATTACAAATAGACACTCCAATTTTTTTTATCTGTATAGATGTATAGATACACCCATGACCCGGTGCATATATCTATATTCATCATAAAAAATCTGCAGTTCGCAAGATTCGAACCCGCAACCGCTGTGTGAAGTGTACAGTTTTCTGTCCTTAATACTTGCCTATGAAATCCAGAGACCGGTTGGTTGCTGTCCGGCAGGTACTCTGTGAGGAGGGCGAAGAACCCGCCATACTCAGGCATCGGCAGGGGCCTCGGCTGCGGCAAATCCACGCGGCTCTCCTGTGGCGTCGCCGGCAGACTGCCTCCGGGACCCAACTCAGGACATATACCGGTCTGAATACAACAATTACAACTGTTTACTTGTTACTTGAATTGCAGGGGTTTCTGATGGTATTAAAGGGGGGGGGGGGGGTGGAATCTGATCATGACAATTCTAAAATAAAAAATATCTTCATATTCTAGGTGGTCCATCACTCGGATATGTCCGTCTCGGTGAAGTAACGTCTCTAATATAAGATAAAAATCAGGGAAATACAGGGTTAAAGGCTTGTTGCCAAATAGCAGCGTACTCTGACACTGAAATTGCATGGCTTGGCAAATATATTATTATGTGTAAAAGCTATTTGTTTTTGTTGCTAATTAATTCTAAAGGCAAGAGGCTTATGGGCGTCACGGAGATTTGACGAGCTCTTGGTACGAAGGGCAAAGCGCTAACGACCGGCCGTGAATTCGGGAATGAAGACGCTTATGGTTTAAGCAGGATAGTCAGTAGTGCAAATTCGTGGCCTTCTGAATTGATGACAAGTTCTCGTTCGTATCGACTCTGGCATCAGACAGAAGAAAACTGGCATCTGGCATAAGACGAATACGCGCAAAATAGTGATTTGGGAAAAAATCTAGCACATTTTCGAATAAAATTGACATAAATTCACAGGCAGGACAATTCTTAACTAATTATCACCTCTTTCGAAGGTTTTTTACGTCTCATATTTCTAAATACAGCAAAATAATAAAAACAGCTTCCACCCTCAAACTGTGACCTTGTCGCCTAAAGGACAAGATATTTTTAGAACTCACGTGGACGCAATTCACTATACACAATTTACGACATTATAGAGGTCATTCAAACTAGAATAGAATATAATATAATAGGGTATTATTGGTATTTGAATAGGGTACAGTCAGCGTCAGATTGATCTTAGCACCCAAACTGCTCTAAAAGATGTGATGTACATAAATATTATCTAAATCTTAGAATATACATTATAAATAACTCTAAGATCTAAACATGAATTGTCATAATGTTGTTAGTATCCAAAGTAGTCAAAATATCTATGCAACACATTTCCAAATTTATCTGAGCAGTGAGCAGCTAGTGTTCATAAATATCTTAGCGTACAGAGTACAGACTGTTCAATGGTATATCTATCTGGAGACTTATATTGCTGGCAGACGTCAGTCGTAGATAATAATTAATTAATTAACCGACTAAACAAGGAGGTTCTAAATTCGGATGTTTGAATATTTTATCTTCTATCCTTATGTATTTAAACCATTTTTAATAAGCTATATATTTTGTTGAATGTATAGTCCTTGAGAGTTGAGACGTGTATTTAGTTTAGAATTCGTTGAAAGAAAATATTTTGTACAATAGATTTACGTAATCATAAAGTCTGATCCACATTCTTGCCAACATTATGACTGAAGTCAGACTGTGACGCAGCGCCGCCCATCTCGGGCTCACCTCGAGGGTGTGCTGGGCCGAGTCCACCGCGCGCTCCCTGTGGGCCGTCCGGCACAGGTACTCACCAAAGCAACTATGCCCGGTGAGCACCTGTGTCAGACGGAAGGTGAGGGGATTTGCGCTTACAGCGCATCCACCGCTCGCGGACCAGACGAAAAGCAGCCGTTAGGCTCTTACCATACGGCTGCCGCGCCAGGTTCTCCCTACGGTACTTTAACGATAATTAAAAGTTAGATACCACTTTCAGCGTGACGTCTTGATTGCCCACATATTCCTACTTTCTTAAGCCAATCCCAGTATTTCCCAGTTTCTTCATCAAGTGAGTGAGCTATCATGGTGGTACCTAACTGGTAATACTTACCGGTGTGGCATCACCATCTGACGGCGGCGTGGGGTCCTCGTCGGCGGGCGGGGTCGAACACGGCGGCGCCGAAGCGCGCTTGTCCGAGCGAGCCGGTGTCTCCGCCTTTGTACCGCTGAAATAAAATATTTATTAATTAATATGTCGAGGAAATTTACATTCTATCGAAGCTTCTTGAATGGCTTTTCGAAATATTTCGCTACTCATAACTAACTTGATCTGGCCACTGTAAGAAGATCGTCATGTCATGTCGTCGGAAGGCCATCCACCACCAGTCGACCCAAAGGCTTGCACATATAAACCTTTTTGGCTAATCGATCATTTGACCGGGCACCGTTGAAGGCTAGCAACGTTTGATGACCATCATAATCTACCTTCCTTGCTATCTACTTCTGGATATAGGCCTCTTTTAATAAACGCCAAAAAGGGTTATCCAACTTGAACACTTTGTAAAAGGTAGTATCGTGCTACTTTGCAGACGAAGTGGGCAGGCACGACCGGGGTAGTACCTTTCGCTCACATAACACCGGCGTCAAGTGACAGCTATGATGTCGTGTTTTGTGCATTTAGTGAGTTTTCGGTGGCCCATTAAGGGGGATAGGATAGGGAAAAAGAATGCGTTGCCCACGCATCTGCATAACTTTTGGTTGTGCGGATGGATGTTCATAAGGCTCCGACTGATCGGTTGCCTCCTTACGACATCACACAACACCCATCTCTTTAGAGGTCATATGACGGCTACGTTTGTCTTCCTAATTATCACCACTTAAGCCCTTAATACGTAGATAATATCTATATATTACATCCATACATTAGAGCCATTTCAACGTACATAAGTCAGCGCCTAATATCAGCTACTAGTTTCTTTGACGGATGTTTTTTTGTATCTTATCTGACAGAGAAATCTAGCTGTAAAGCAAATGTAATAATATAAGGTAATACAATATCTAACGACTAAAGGCTGTTACGAAGTCGTCTATCTGTCGTATAGTATATTAAGATAGTTTCCATCATCTTGGCATATGTCGTAGTAAAGTAAACCGAGTCCCCACCATGGTTCAGGCCTTGTCGTGGCGGTGGGGCTCAGTAACCTAGGGCGAGCGGTGCACCTTCGGCGAAGCTAATTGGGCCGAGAGGGCTCTTTGTACCCCTCTTATAAGAAGAGGGGACAGAAGAGCAGGGGGCAAGGGGTGAGGATGGGAACCTCACCCCATTGTACTGTCCCGACGTTGGGAGGGGTTGTTCTGTGGTGCGGGACAACCCCTCTGTGGAGGTGGCGTCGGTCCCTTGCGGGACTGACTAGCCGTCGAGGTGCCCTGTTTGTTTTCTAGATCCGGGACCTCACCAAAGGCGGCATTGGCTGGCACTCGCCGGGTTTTAGTGGGTAGAGCTGCGTCCATTTACCAGCTGTCGGGCGCAGCGAGTCTCACATACCCGCGTGGGGAGACCCACTCCCCAGCGGGATGCCTCAGAGCATTTCCATTCATTCAAAGAAAAAAAAAAGAAGTAAACCGAGTAAAACAAACATTTTTCAGTAATTGCATACACATGACGTACGATAATTTAGACGATAACCCACATACAGTTTCGTGTGTTGAATTTGCAAGTACTCCAAGGGCAATCACTTAGGGGCGCGCCTCTGGAAGATCAATCACCAGGCTTGTTTGACAACACTTATACAGTATGATCACAATATATTATAATATAGGTGCCTAATTAATGTTTTGATATGTTGAAATTTCGCCACTGGTGTCCAAGATGAACTTTACTGTACTCAGTCATTTACTATAACATTGGTCTCATCCACCGAAAAAAAAAATGTCAACCAATATTACACATCCTAAGTGCCTTTTCACACGTCCCGGTAGTGAAGTGTATGGCAGCTTTCACACGTACCGGCGTAATTTGCTTACAGTTCGGTACCGGATACCCGGCTACCGGCGCGTGTGATAAGGCACTAAGAGAGCAATATTCCTAATCCTAAACACACGATTTTTATCAATCGTAAAATAAGTCTTTAACTCTGTTGCTCAGAAAACAATTCTAACACGTTGACATCACATCTCTTTATAAACTAGTCAAAACAAAATAGGGCCCACTTGGTTTTTATCATCGGTAATGAAAACTTTCAAAAAAAAAATGTATTATTTATGGGTAGATGTAGTAAGGGTAAAGTGTTATTAATTGCGTAAACCAATAAAATAATGAAAATAACTTTAATTTTCTTAAAAATACACATAAACATGAAAAATTAAAAATTTTACATAAAAAATGATTTTGGCAATTTTGATTTTTATTATTTTTAAGAATATGGCTGGTTACACAGGGGTATCTCTAGTATCGAGTGGGTCCTCCTCTGTTACGAACGCACTCTCTGAGCCTGTTTGGGACACTCTCAATTAAATGGGTGACATTTTCCTGGGATATTTGCTCCCAGCACATTTTCAAAGCGTTAATGAGCTCCTGTTCACTATGCACTTCACTATAATTTGCTTTTAGGCTTCTTTTCATCTGGTTCCATAAATGTTCGATCGGATTGAGGTCGGGGCTCATTGCCAGCCATGGTAAAACAGAGATATTGGCTTCAGATAGAGCACTCTGGGTAAGGCGAGCCGTATGCGCACGAGCATTATCCTGCATTAGAATAAAATTATTGCCCACACGTTGTGCAAAGGGAACGATATGAGGTCGGACCACACGTTCGACGTAGCTGATTTCGCTGATGCCGGAGTCGATTTTGTAGAGCATGGGCAGAGACGGTGCGCTCTCGACGGACAGACAAACGCAGGTATCGATCCTCTTGAGTAGTTGTGGATCGTGTTCTGCCTGATCCAGGTCTCCTAGCTACACTGCCAGTCTCCTGATAGCGTTCCCACACATTTCTGATCGCTCGCCGCGATACTCCAAGTCGTAATGCTACTGCTCGCTGTGACTCCCCGTCTTGCAGCAATACCACTGCTCTTGAAGCACTTTCCATGCTCATATGGTTCCGAATACGTGGCATTATAATGTACTCTAATAACTTAATTAAAAAAGCAGTGAAACAAAACAAGAAGCGCCTGTAACGATAGTCGGAATACAACTGAATAAGAAATTGTGCATTGGGTGATTTTTACTTAATTTGTTTTGCCTGGCCACTTGAGGGTAAAAAAAAAAAAAATTGTTGTTCAAAAGATCGATAAGAACTCATAAACATGTAAGTTTAACGGTAAAACACTTGAACTTGCCCATAAATAAGTCTGAAGCATCACGCTAACACTTTTTGTGAAAAAATCGTGGTTTATATATGTAATTCTCCTGTGCGTGTGTATGTCACTGAACTCATCTTAAGCAGCTGGACCGATCTTGATGATTTTTTTTGTGTGTATATAAGTGGATTCGAGAACGGTTTAGATTCACAATTCGTTCCACTACAATATGTTTTGTACAGTAAGCGCGTAACGCCATTATTTTTGAAGTGAAAACTTCTAAGTCGCGTTGAGCACTTTTTGGCAGTGGAAAATTTTATAGGTTCATGTCAGCGACATGCTACCTAATGTGACATTATGACGTATTTTTTTTTGTATTATAATTTGAATTTTCATAATCTATACAAACAAATAAAATTGAAATGTCTGTTTGTAATTTAAAATTACCAGGTTTTCACTAAATGGATATAATTTTTTTTCCAGCTAATCTCTGAAACGGCTGCACCGATTTTAACGGGACTTTCACTATCAGATAGCTGATATACGGAGTAAGGAGTAACTTAAGCTACAAAATAATTATCATCATTGCGGATACGGCTGTAAATCTTAATCAACGCGGGCGAAGCTGCGGCAACAGCTAGTGTCATATTTAAAACAAAGTCGGGTGTGTTACACCAATAATAACTTAAGATCGGCTGAATAGATTATTTTAATAAAAAAATGTTTCGGCAAAAGCTTAACATTTATAAACAATCACAAATAATAATCGTAAACAATAAATTCTGAGAAAGAAAAATTTGTCATCCCGAGAGAAAGGTTATTACTATTCTTCTTCAAGTGCCATACTTAGAAATAATAATAAAATCTATTATATCCATAAGAATATGCCATCCATACTCTATGACTTTTAGTTTTATTTTGCACTTGCATGAAAAATTAAGGCACGTTTTCGAATTGAATTAATAATTACGGCAGGAAAGTGTGCAAGTGTAAAAGGTAAAAAAAGAAATAACACGTGAAACGGTGTTTCTTTTACCCTAATTAATATGACCTGCATGTTGAGCGGTATAATTATCGTGTGGCCGGAGAGAGAAATAAAATGCAGGACGTTAGTTGGTTGTTACACGGAAAATTGTCCTTAAATGCAACGAAATCATATTATTGTTAGGGCTCTGCAAAACGTTCGTCCTTTGACAAAGCTAAAACTATTGATTCGTCATATTTTTTCAGAATGCGTATGAATTTTGGCCGTACAAAGTAGATTTACTGGGAAATAATGATAATTTCTTATTTATATTATTGATAGAAAAAGTGCTATTATAATTATTGACAACAGTCTTTCGACAACAATCGAAGAAAGCCAGTTTTTTACTTGAGTGTTTTTAAACTGTTTTGACCACAGGAGAAGGATTAAGTGGGTAATTTAAATTGTGGTATTTAAAGGGATTTATGTGTCATGATAATATTACGACAGCGTACATCGCAATTATTACGCTTGATTGTCATTAACAACAGGAATATAAATCTTTTATAAAAAACGGGCACGCTACGATACACGAGTTTTATGTCCAACAAAGGAAGGTCGTGTTAGAAGCGTTTTGTAAAGAATATGTTTGTAGGAAAATGGATTTATATAGATTTATTCTATTTTCAGTTACATCGTATTTGATAGAATAACAAGGCATTCAATCTTAAATTCTATTCATCTTGAAAGGTGCGATGGATGTATGATGAAGTATTATGACCCTTAAAACATTAATTGCACTTAAGGCGAGCCACCACAGGCGAAACGGGAAAACGGTTTGCCAAATCAAATTTTAAAGATACTCACTGTTAAATAACGGGCTCACAAAAAATATCGGAGATACCTAATACCTAATTGTCTAAACTCTAAATGATATGCTAATTGATTACTATAAGATGAACTTGATCATAAAACACCTGAAAACAGACTAAAATAAAAACTAAAACGAATACCTACTTTTACTTTTTATTATATATATTTACTAATAAAACATGTAAGTTTGTACGTAATTTTTAACCGACTTCAAAAAAAAAAGGTTCTCAATTCGTCTGTATGTTTTTTTTTTTTTTTTTTTTGTATGTATGTGACACGATATCTCCGCCGTTTGTGAATGGATTTCGATGGTTATTTTTTTGTTTGAAAGCTGGTGTTTCCAATTTAGTCACATATTAATTTTATTAAGATCTGACAAGCCGTTTTTTAGTTATTCCCAATAATGCCTATTTGGTTGGTTTTGTTTACCTTGATGATATGATAATTTTATTACGTGTCGATTTAACAATTGTATAGGATGCTTTGGTAGCACACCATAGTATGTCGCGGTTATCGTAATCATCATCATCATCATCATCATCACCATCACCATCATCATCATCATCCTTTATCCATCCACTGCTGAACATGCCTCCTTCAATAAACGCCAAGACGACGAATTTCGGAATCACTAAAAATTAAGAAATAAAAACATTTTAGAAAAAATTAAAACCGCCTTCAAAAATACTAAACTAAAAAGTAATAAAATAACAGTTTCTTTAATGTTTGTGCTTACAACATATAATCAACTTAATCTTCTACTAATGTACAAACTTTGCGTTTACCACGTCATTATAGTTACTTTTGGAGTCGGTGTCGTATTTGTTGCTGTACATTACCTACCTACCTACCTTGGCTGACACCGACTCCAAAAGTAACTATAATAACGTGGTAAACGCAAAGTTTGTACATTAGTAGAAGATTAAGTTGATTATATGTTGTAAGCACAAACATTAAAGGAACTGTTATTTTATTACTTTTTAGTTTAGTATTTTTGAAGGCGGTTTTAATTTTTTCTAAAATGTTTTTATTATATGAAAATATTTAATTTTTAATACTATAGAGAGCGTGCTATTTTTGTTTAAATCTCAAGTCCTATATTTTTTTATTTAAATTTATCCTAAAAGTTGAATGCAATCTATCGTTTACACAAGACGTAGAAACCCCCGCTGCCTCGCCAGTCCCGGTTACTCGCCTTAAGGTCAATTTATTCTCACCACGGTATGGAAACTAGGAACAAAATTTATTTTGTAATAAAAAGCGACATCTAGCAGTCGGATTATTTACTAAATTTAGAGTGTTGCTGTGTTAAAAATATTAGAAAGGAATATTGCACACCGCTTGGGCCTCGGGGTCGTAAGCGACGTCGAACCCTACACATGGAAACCACATCGATCCGGATCGATCGCGGAAGCTTAGGTTCGAATCCGATACGAGTAGACACAAACCCAGACCGCGCAAACAGCGCTTGCACTACGCTACCGCTAGATTGCTTGGGCACCGCGCATGACCCGCCTCTCTCTCCAGAGGGAGGGATGAGGGCCGGCCCTCATGATGATAGGTTAAATTCAACCGTAAAAGATTCGTCGACCGTATCGGATTTGACTAGTCCAAATGATGCTCTCCCGAGCAGGATGCGCGATGAACCGCGCCCCCTGCGGGGCGCGCAGGGGGGCGTCCCCCTTTCGAATATTTCTTAAGTGAGCCATCTGCTCACTTACTGTACCGATTGAGCTTAAAGGCCATCAGGCCGAAAAGTCTAGCCCTTCCGAAAAAAAAAAGGAATATTTGATAATTTGGTAATATTATTTCAATCCGACATTATTTTATTTATATTGTAACGTATTATACGTGCCTTTAATACCTTTAATCATTATTAATCATAAGTAGTTTCATTTGCAATATGGTAGGATTTAGAATTTCTGTTATAATAATACTGTGGTAATACAAATAATGCAAAAATGCAAATGGCCGTTGTTGTTGCAATTAAATTTAAGTTTTGGAAGTTCAAACTCATGCGCATTTTGTTCTTGCAAGTTCAAGGTTCTAGCGGTAGTTATGCACGAGATGCACGCGCACAAGATGAATGCAGATGCGGCCTGTGATATATTTGTGTAAAAAATTACCTCCTAAAAATTATGTCATACCTATCGAATTAATTAGTTAACATCATAAAAAATAAAACACGGTACCTAGGTAATGAGACAGTTCTTTACACAAAAAATATCACAGGTAACTGAATATAATAACATAATATTTAATAGAAATAATAAACCTTAGAATAATAATAAACGTATATATAGGCTTTAAATACGTATATATAGGTATAGTTTTTTAATTCCATATCCAACAACTAGATGGCACCACGTACGGCTTACACATATTTGATTCGAGTTTCCAGTCTATCTCTGGTTATACAATAGTAGTCTTTGACTCTCACTATGGTCAGGGATTGCAGAGATATTAATATATTTTAGAGGTTCATTTTTAAAATATAATCTATTGATTATGCTCCTTCCAATGCAATATATTTTTACTTTAAATTATATTCTATATTTAAATTAAATTTGAATAAAAATTACAATTTATATTTTAATGATACGTTTATCATAAATTTCATAAAGTAGTAGGTCCAGTTTATTACATTTCACATTTAGTTTTAGGTCACGCCTGAAAAAGTAGGTAATATTTAAAATATTCCCACTCCCACACTTTCGAAACCTCCTACTTTGAAACAAGCTATGATTAGTTTCAACAAGTGGGCAATGATAAATGCTACGAGGGCGGCACTGAAAATTTCGGGAATCAAGGAAGTGACACAACATTACTATTTAAAAATGTATTTATTGCTTTTCGGAGTAATCTCCGCGAAATTTGACACATTTTTCCATACGATGGAACCAATCATTGAAGCAACCATTCCATTCGGAAGTTGGGGTCTCAAAATGGCCGTTTTGTAGGCGTCCACAGCTTCTTCAGGCGATGAAAATCTCTGACCACGCAATTTATTCTTTATTTTAGGAAAAGTATAAAAATAATTAGGGCTTAGGTCGGGACTGTACGGCGGATGGTCTAATAATTCTATGTTTTCTTGCTCTAAAAACTCTTTTGTTCTGTGCGCGGTGTGAGAACTTGCATTGTCGAGATGGATGGATGGATGGATGATGCGGCGGTTGCAGTTCTCTTTACGGAGTTCAGAAACGACCTGTGGCAAACAAATGCTAGCACACCATTCTGCATTAACCGTTCTTTGTTCCTCAAGAGGAATAGTCGCAGCATAATAGGCCGGTTTTGGAGACGAACGTGGCCACCATTTTTTTTGCAACACTCCGTGAACGAACAAATTTTGTTGGCTTTAACTCATTTTCGAACACCCAAACTCGTGACTGGTTTTTTGTTTCGGGTTCGTACGCGTATATCTAGGATTCTTCACCTGATACGATGTTGTATACAGCATTTGAGGATCCTGCGTGGAATCTTTCGAGAGTTCTGACGCACCAAGTAACGCGAGCCGCTTTTTGCTCTTCACAGAGCAAATGCGGTATCCATCGGGAAAACAACTATTTTACACCTAATTGTTCATGCAAGCTTATTTGTATTTGACTCATGCCAATGTCTAAAGTTGCCTGAATTTCGCGGTATGTCACATGTCGATCTTCCTCAATCAGCTTACGCACAGCATCAACGTTTTCTTGGGTGACTGCAGTTTTTGGACGACCTTGACGGGGATCATCACTGAGCTTGACACGTCCACGTTGAAATTCAGCAAACCAGCGATAAATTGTGGTTTTGGATGGGGCTTCATCACCAAATGCAGAAATCATCCGGTCAACACACTTTTTTTGTGTTAAACCACTTCGAAAGTCATAATAAATCATCGCTCTAAAATTTTCTCGAGTCAATTCCATTTTCTCAACGACTAAACAAGTTTGACCAGACCTTGTGTCAAGACCGAGAATCTTTTTTTAAATAAATAAATGGTATTCGATTTTTAAAACCAAGGAGTTTTCAATTAAAAAGATTTTAATATGACAGGAACAGTGGAAATATTTCATTCCCGATACTTTTAGTGCAGCCTATGTATGCATGCACCACGCTTGTTACTGTATCAGCGGGTATGCGTGTTAATCCGCTTATTGCGCGTGGGACGTCTATTCAGATACTTGCAAT
This sequence comes from Helleia helle, assembly GCA_963853865.1. Lineage (NCBI taxonomy): Eukaryota > Metazoa > Arthropoda > Insecta > Lepidoptera > Lycaenidae > Helleia > Helleia helle. The sequence continues at coordinate 3,321,835 of OY971420.1, forward strand.
GTGCAAATGAAGCACAGAATTCTAACAGTTGTCTATTTATATCTTTATAGTTCATTTTAATATTATGACATTGAGACTCTACGTGGTAATTTTTACACCTCTCGTCTGCATGGGTACCACCTTCCTGCATTTTTCTTAAACGAGTTTGCTCTGTTTTAGAGAGAAGGGCAAGATTGAAAGGAAGTGTGATTACTGACACCGAGACTTCAAATTTTATGTCTCAACTTGTAGACAATACATGAATTTTAGTTTTTTTTAATGTTAGTTGGATAGGCAAACTGGCAAACGTGTCACCTGATGGTAAGTGGTCGACGTCGCCCATGAACATAAACTAGTTTACCTGGAGCGAGCCCAGGCAACTCATTTATGTGTTGCCTATCCTGAGACATAAGATGTTAAGTCTCGGTGCCAGTAATTACACTGCCTGTCTTGCCCTTCTCTCCGAAACACAGCAAAGCTGTTTCACGGGAGAAACAAGCAAGATTGTGGTACCCATGCAACCGAGAGCGCGGCACAGCGCTTGCCTCCCACCGGTAAATGAAATTGAAGAATGACTTGCTTGGACTAGTTCCACGTAAACTCGTATCTATTCTTGGGCGATGCGAACCACTTATCATCAGGTAGCACATCTGCCAGTTTGCCTATATGCAATTAGCATTAAAAAATAAAATCGAGAATTGTCAGGTTTTCATGTGAGACCGATGGGCTAATAGGATTCTGAGTTCAGCTCATTTCAACAGATTGCAAATATAAAATGTATAAAAAGAATAATTTTCCGTTCGATTCGATCATAAAAGGGATTATAAACTGTAGGTTTGTTTCGTTTAAGACCATTATTTTATTAAAGACTATACTTAATATACATGTTTCGGTTTGATACTTACTTTCGTCAGACACACAAACATAATCGTGTTATAACACGATTCTAATGTCTGACGAGAAAATATATTTTTACAACATTGATTACAACCGTTATATAACATTAGTATAACTGTTGTACTCAATCGATGACGTATTGTTATCAAGGTTTCTTTTCGCAGTTAATTAACAACGAAATAATTAAAACTAAAGGTCACCCAGCGATCGAAATTCGATATCAATTAAAAAATAATTCTAGCTCAAATATAGTTTGTCGACAGTACCTAAAAACGATTGCTTCAACCAGTGAACGAAAATAGTAGTTTTAGAGTATAGGTAGTTTGATCTAGAGTAGAATCCCGGGCCAAAAATATATTTTGCGCCCGAGTGATACACTCTACTTTTCATCAACCTCTATGAGAAAATGAAAGGCACCTAATATTTTATTGTAATATTATTATTTAATAAAACATAAGAGTAACGACTATATTGCAATTAAATAGTATCTAATAATAAAGCAACTAAAACTTATATTTATATTTGAGACATTTTCGCGAGAAGATATATTATTTTCATGTAATTTAATTTGCATTATACAATAATTGTATCTATTTTTCTCAAATATCTCTCACGATTTATTACATTCCCTAGTTTAATAATAAATAGAGAAATTAACTATTAAACGTAAATATTAAATATTTACATAGATAATATTCAGTTTTATTGTATCTTTAGCAAATATGCTTAATATGAATTAGTTAGTTACGCCAAATTTTATCTATCTTTATAGATGTGCTCAATTAGGGTCACAAAGACGATTGACTCCTAAATAGATAATTGATCACAAATCCTCATCATTATCATTATCAGATTTTTTTCATTCACTGCTGGACATAGGCCACTTTCAATAAATGCCAAGACTACCGTCCCTCCGCCCCGCGCGTGCAACCAGGACCGACCACTGCACAGACATCGTCATCCCTCTAGTCTTCGATCCATAACAGAGTTTTATCTAATCTAAGATAGATTCTTCTTTAACGCCGGGAAATGCTCTGAGGCATTCCGCAGGGGAGTGGGTCTCCCAGGCGGGTATGTGGGACTCGCTGCGTCCGAAAACTGGTAAACAGACGCAGCTCTACCCACTAAAACCCGGCGAGTGCCTAAAATGCCGGCTTTGGGGAGGTGCCCTGGATCTGTTGAGCAAACAAGGCACCTCGACGGCTAGTCAGCCCCTCAAAGGACCAACGACACCTCTACAGAGGGGTCCCGCGCCACAGAACCTCTCCCAATGTCGGGACAGTATAATGGGGTGAGGTTCCCGTCCTCGTCCCTTGCCCCCTGCTCTTTTGTCCCCTCTTCCTATAACAGGGGTACAAAGAGCCCCTCGGCTCAATCAGCTTCGCCCAAGGTGCGCGGCTCATCCTAGGCTACTGAGACCCACCGCCACGTCAAGGCCTGAACCATGGTGGGGCTTATCTAATCTATCTAATCGAAGCATCTTTGAAAATAAATTTTCATAAAAGAAATTAATTTACCATCATATAAAATGATATCATACTGTATATGAGAACAAGACGACGCGACGGCTTCGTGTCAACAGTTCACATTCATTCGATGCCAACGAATATTATGATCTTTACATGAATGGACCTTCAGGAAACCATTTTTTTGCCCCTAATAGATTTAGATTTATTAAGGTTATACGAATTTACAAAGTAAAGTTTTATACTAATCAGTAAGGAGAGGGATTTTATAAGGTCGGGTTTACACTTAGTCGACTAAGTCAACTTTGATACACAAAATTTAATTTCATCAATATTTATCTCTAAGATAAAGTTATGTTAGAGCAGTTTAATTAATGTTAACATTTTAAATTGATTTACTAAACGATTATCCTAAAATATAAATAGCGTTGGTTTAAGTTGTGTTGAAATTGTTTAGTTTTTTTTTTTTTTTTTTTTAATAGCCTATTGGATCCCACTGCTGGGCAAAGGCCTCCCCTGCTTTGCTCCACCTATCACTGTCCTGTGCCAACTCCGACCAGGTCTTATTATAGGCATCCAGATCGACACGCCATCGTTTTCAGGGTCTGCCTCGACGTCTTTGCCCGTCCTGAGGCACCCAATGCGTGACGATCCGTGCCCACCGGTCTGTGTGCATCCGACACACATGGCCAGCCCAATTCCACTTTAGCCTGGCGGTTTTTTCTGCCACATCAGCAATATTTTTAATAAATATTTTTATAAAACAAAAAATTGGTTGTATAGTTATGCGAAAAATTAGTACACAAGTTCAATTTCATGAAAATTCGTGCTAAAAATATGAATGATAGAGCTCGTTGAAAAGATAAAAAAAAGTGTGTGTGTGTCAGCTCCGACGCACGATTGGAGTTTACTCCTTACGAACGATAATTATGATATATATCGAGTAGAAAAAAAGGGTAAATAAACGCATCTGCTAAAATGATAAGAGAAACAAACATATATCTGTAATTATTCGGATTATTTATATTAATTCAATAAAGCATGTTACAAAATAATAATAATAATAACAAAGAGGAGGCCCCAAGAATAAGATCAGGGAGGATCAGGGGCATTTCACTTAGTACATTTGGTTTTTTGTACGAGATTAGAAAGTCGTTATATTGCGTTAGATGGCGCTATTTTAGTTTTTTTATGTCTATGAAATTTTTACATGTTTTATGTTGAAGACTAGTTATTCTTATATAAAATATACGTGATTTATTTTTTAACAATTATAGGTACCTATTTAATACTTAATCGAAATTAAATTCTTTACTTGACAAGTTTGTACAATTAAACTTGAACCAAGTGTTCAATGGTCACACCAAATAATATATTTAGGGAGGCAACATTAATATTTTAAAGTTTCTTATTGGTTAATTATCAAATTGAAGAGTTTCAATTTATTGTATTATTGTTAGAAATAAATTGCAAATTATAAATATGATTTTTAAATATGAAAAAGAATATTTGAAAAGAATAAATATATATTAAAATTACTAGACTTTTGTGGGCTGAAATTTAAATAATTTTAAAATCGCCGCGAATATTGGAACGTAATGACTTTTTTTAGTCTGTGCTAACATTTCTCAATTTTGAATTCATTTTTGTTATTACGTAGTATTCCCTAGTTTGTTTTTAATTATTTAATCTTGAATGAGCTCTAGTTGTTTTATTTTCTTATTTCCACTCATGTTTAAAAAAAAAACCATTGTGAGTTGTGACTATGATAACGTAAGAAATTACATGGAGACAGTTTTCTATACGGAAATTAATACAATGCCAATTACATAAAAATCAAAATTGTGATTTCATATGCAATTTGGTTAGTAATTTTTTCACATACATTAGTGGTGCAATGATATAAATAATATATTAAGTGGACGCAGAAAAGACACAGTGATAGTGATACAGTAAAAATTTACCTAGTCAATATTTTAATAATAGACGAAAAAATAAAATAATAATTATTACCTACACATTGTTTTATTTAAAATCCTACATAATAACGTCACGTCAATTTTAGCTATAGGGATACTTATTTGTCTTGCAAATCATTGCAACGGAATAAAGTATTATTCCCATTTTTTTTTATCATTAGCTAAAATTGTTTAAATATCTCATAATATTGCATATAATATAATGGTCGTGTGATTGACTTTTAGTGCTGTAATATCGTGTTAGATGGCGTTGGCGGCATTATTTTAAGATACGCTGTGTAATGTATTCCATCTCATTCTTTTAAACGTTCAATCATACAGATTTATATGTTTGTCTCTTTCTACGTAACGCCTCAACTTTTGTGTTACACTTGATTTTACTCCTCATAAAATTTCCGTACCGGGCCATATAACTCAAATCGTTTCTTAAGGAGTAAACTAGTAACTCCAAAAAGCAAACCTTACGTTACAAGGCGCCGTGATGTTTTTTTAAGCATTTAAACCCCCCCCCCCCCTCTTTACCCCTCAGTAATACCTATAATCCCGCAAATTATTTTATTATACTATGATATTCAAATAAAGATATAAAGTAAAACCTAATTTTATTCTAGAAAATTAAGGACCATGATTAAAATGTCTAGACAGAAAGAAGAATAACTGGCGATTGGCAACTGGCAAGTGTGAAGAGGCAAGCCTTGCCCGGTGGTCGTCTCCTGCGAGCGGGGACTTCGTCCGTTGCCTGGCAATGGCATGTTAAGGTGACACTAGGGTCTACACGCCGCTTTACGGTTTAGCAATCGCACGTTTGACGAAAAAATAAATTCACGTGTATCTTACTGCATATCCTTGTGATATTTGGTGATATTTGCTGAACGCTCCCCCCACTTTCGGGTGTAACGTGATTAATGGAGGACCCACAAATAGATTTATGGAAATTTTTATTCATTGCTAACATTCTTCATTAGCTTTTAGATTATCCCGTAAATTCAAATAAAACCTGCCCAGTAGTAGTATTTCTGCAATCGAATAAAGCCGGATATTCTTACAAACTTTAGTTACCTACTGGAGACCATTACCTATTGTTGTGCATCCTATCGTGCGCAGCTTTCACTTTTTATATTATTATCGATTATTAATATGAATAAGCATATTCACATTAAGGAAGTCTTTTATTCTGTGTGTGTTCAAAGACAACTAGTAAACTCCAGACGTGAATCGGAGCTGACACATAATTTTTAAAAGTTGCATGTTTTATAAGTGTGTGTGACACCTTATTTTAATTTAGGTATGTATATATTAGAAACGCACTAATTACGAGCACATTCAGTACTGTGAACTACTTCCTTGCATATAAAACGCCCACAAGCCCTTGAGAGTTGATCAATTTAGCGACGGAACGTGGGCCCTGAACAGAGCTATAAAAGACATTCATTTTATAATTATTTAAAACAATCAAGTGTCATCTTTATATAAAAATCAATGCCACTTTTCGTTGTAATTTTATAACTCAAGAACGGGCTCACCAATCCCAACCAAATGTTAAGGCTTTGTTCGGACTATTTAGTAGATGCTTTATGTGAAGTTTGCACAAAATCGGTCGAGCGTTTCTACATTTATCACATTTTTTAATTTAATAAATGGCAGATCATTTTGTTAATGGAGATTTTGCTGTCAAATTGAAACTTTTTCAATTGGGGTCATATTGAAACTTTTTTCAGTGTTTACAGTACAACATTAAGTTTTAAAATAGCTAGCAATTAATAATATATTTTTTTGTTTGAATAAATTAATTTGATGTTCCAATTTTTTTTATTTCACTTTATACGTAGCGAAGCACGTATCGGGCCGCTAGTTATTTATAAGTTAGATAAAAATACCAATATAAAATCCTTTTTGTTTGTCGCACTAATTATTACTATTTTTCGTCTGTAATTGTTAAAACGTGAAGAGGTATCGTTGTATTCTATTTGCGTGCTCAGTTGTGTGGTTTGTTATACCTACTTTGAATAACATTATTTTATACTAGCTGTTGCCCCACAACCGACGCCAGGAGGCCGTGTGGTCGCAGACTGCACGGTAGGCGGGGGGCAACCCCCCACTTTTTAAATCAAAAGTAAGCCGAATGGGCTTACACTAATCCGATGAAGCATTAGGGCCTTCGGGCCATTAGCATAGATCCCTCCGAAAAAAAAAAGCTGTTGCCCGCGTTAACTTAAATTTAGAGCTGTATCCGAATTGATGATGATTCTTTTTATAGTCTAAGTTACCTCTGCCAGTGAAAGTCCCATCAAAATCTGCCATCCGCAGCCGTTTCAGAGATTTGCATAAGCAAACAGACAGATAGACAAAAATTTAAAAAATGTTTTTTAACCGACTTCAAAAAGGAAGAGTTTATCAATTCGTCGGTATCTTTTTTTTTTGATGTATCTACCGTATAATATAATATTTTCATATGCATTTAGTGAAAAGCTGTTAATTAGAAATTCCAAACAGAAACTTAAATTTTATTTTTATATTTATATTTTTACTCAGCTAATAACTTTTTTAACTACATTTTTTTAATGTTAGTTGGATAGGCAAACTGGCAAACGTGCCACCTGATGGTAAGTGGTCGACGTCACCCATGAACATAAACTATAGGTTACAAATGCATAAAATTAAATATTTTCCATATTTATATTATATTTCCAGTTACGCTTTTACATAGAAATTACTTAACCGACCATCATAAAAAAATACGGACAGTAAAATTTTAAAACAGTAAGGCCCATTTCGCACGAGCGTTAGGTAATAAGCGTTGCGTTAAAAATCGACGTCGGTACGAGTTCCGAGTTCCGTATACTCGATTCGATTTAACGTCCAACGCTCAACGTCGAAAATCCAACAGTGCTCGATAAAAAAGCGCTGCGCTTTAAAAACGCCTTCGTGTGAATAAATACATGGATATCCATGTAAAAATGACACAAATCCCGAATGTCGTCAGGGTAAATTCGGATCTCCATTGTCACTTGGTAGTCAAATATTTATATGTGCGTTCATAAATTTTCAAAATTCTAAAAAGTTTCAATTGGTTTTCAAATCAGAAACAAACTTCAAGAAGAAATATTAAATAGTTGATCTGTCACTGTGTCATTATTATTATCCAATAATCGTCAAAGACAATTTGCAATAGTAAAAAAGTGTCTCCATCACCAATCCCCTTCGTTAAATGACCGTACACAAACATGGCTATTATTTGTGTTCATTGGTATTGGCGTGTAATACGCCATTAGTGGAACATTCGCAATAACCGGGAGCGCAGGTGGAAATATGAATACCAGCTCTTCGTTTATTAATTGACCCTTTGAGTCCGATGATGTGTCACTAACTCCTTCATATTGAAAATTTATATTACATTCCGTTATTGCTGATATTATCGTACCAACAATGTCCGTTCGTTGGTCATCATCATTATCAGCACGACCCAAGAAATGACTCGGTGAACTATGGCCCAAAAAGATTTCGAGGAGGAGACGCAGAGCCCGGCAGTGGGATAAGGGTTGCATTACATATTACGTCTGTCGTTATTGCTGTCTCGTAAGAATAAGATATTTCTGATATCGTTTTTATTATTCACCAGCTTGGCAAAGCCGGTATATTTATTTGTTAAAATACTATATAAGTCATACTATATAATATATTGCATATACTTACCACTGTTTCGCGGGATCTTCACCGCTGTGCCTTTTCGTGTGAATTGTGCCTTTCTCAACAGGAGCTAATTCTCCGGTCCTGCCAGTCGCGTCCTGAATAGATGACAATTATAAAAAAAAAAAAACTATCCATTGAAACAGGTTTTAAAGGAACAAAAAATAGTTTACTATTTCTTAGTTTTCTTAATTTCATATAGGAAGAAATAGACCATCTGAAGGTAAGTAGTTGAAGTTATCCCTAGACGCCACCGGGTCCAAGAGAGATGCTTGCATTGTCTGCCCTGAGACGTAATATGGAATATCCGGCATCTATAATTACTTTATTCGATCCGTCCCTTTTTAAGAAATACTAAAACTACTCGACTAAGGAAATAAGCAACATGATGGAATCCATGCCAAGAATCTGCGGTTGGCCAAAAGAAAACCAATATTAAATGCATTGCGACGTTTAAGATAATGAATTGTCGAAGCCTACGTAAAAGAATTTTTTTTGAATGGCAACATTTTCATTTTCTTTTTATTTGACATGTTTCAAGTGTTTGTCACACACTAATTACTGTTTTGAATTTAGAGTTTTGAAAATTCGTGGATTAAACAATTTGCAAGATAATATGAAGTACCTGAGAGCCCGTGCCGGGCCCGTCGCTGTGGCCCGACGTAGCCTTCCTCATCGACGTGAGCCGGTAGAAGGGCGGCGTCTCGGTCCTTTCGATGAGACAGTTGAGTGTCTCCACGGTCTGCAGCTCCGTCATCATTTCGTCCAGCAGACGCTCGGGCAGAGACCTCGCCAAATACAGAACTACTCGTTTCGCCTGAAGAAAAAGTTATAAATTATTTTTTCATATTAGTTGAATTGACAAATGACAGACGTGTCACTTGATGGTGAGAGGTTAGCGTCACCTATAAACATAGATAAGATTACCTGGAACTAGCCCAGGCAGCACATTTATGTGTTGCCTATCCTGAGATACTACATTAAGTATCTGTGCCAGTAATAATTATACTACCCTTCTCTCCAAAACACAGCGAAGCTGATTTTTTTACGACAGTTTGTTTTACGATATTATTAAGATTATAATAACACTAGCTGTTGCCCGCAGCTTCGCCCGCGTTTACTTAGATTTACAGCCGTTCGGATTGATGATGATTATTTTTATGGCCAAAGTTACGCCTTATAACGTCAGCTATCTGCCAGTAAAAGCCTCGTCAAAATCGGCTTAGTCATTTCAGAGATTAACCGGAACAAACAGACGGACAAAAATGGTTTTTCTTAATGTAAGTGCAGTATATTATTTCATAGATTTTAACCACGACTTCGTCTGCGTATATGAAGTATTGTTTTAAATCTTATTTTTCAAATAAAGTAGTAGTAACCATGCTGCTTTGTAACCGAATTGGGCCGGCAGAACCGTGGTGGTACCACTCGCTCACATAACACCGGCGTCAAGTGACAGCTATGCTGTCGCGTTTCGTGCGGTTTGTGAGTTTCTGGTGGCCCATTGGGAGGTATAGGAAAAAGGAGGGCAACGCATCTGCATAACTTTTGGCTGTGCCGATGTCTATGGACGTCGGTAGTCACCTCCGGCTCCGACTGCTCGGTTGCCTCCATGTGTCAAAAAAAAAATGGTTCCAATTTACAAACTATAATAATTTAAAGAATACTATTTACTTCCACTGTAAGGCCCGATAATATATTTATTTTATTTAGTTTTTATTATATTTAAATAACTTTTACGGATTTTATCGCGGTTTATTAAGATTTTTAAATTCCCGACGTTTCGTATACTTTCCAGCAACCATATTCAAGGGAGGATTGAGGTGTCAGACGTCCTATAGTATTTATTTTGTGTCCTAACGATACAAAATTATTCGTAACTACCCTATGATACATCAATATTTTAATTCAAATTAGTACCTACTACCATCAAAAAAACTACGAAAAAGTTATATTTTTTTTTTCATATATTTTATTATTATTCCTAGCATTGTTTATAACTAGTACTTTGTCATTGCAATTTTAAATTATTAAATAAAAACATATTGGATATAAATTACAAAGAACCTAAAACTAAAAACTTTAAAAAATATAATATAATAACGTAAGTACTTATATTAATAAAAAGGAGTCCCTTTAGGCAAGGTTACGAAGATTTTCACAGCGTTCCCCGATAAAAACTATTTAATGTCCTATGTTAATTTTCAAAGTTACTTCATATCAAATGTCACCCAAATCTGTTCCGTGGTTCAGAAGATAGACAGTCCCGGGGTTTTACCCGCATAAATCCCGTTCCCGTAGGATTTCCGGGATAAAAACTATCATATGTCCTTCCTCGGGTTTCAAGCTATCTTTGTGCCAAATTTCATCCAAATCTGTTTAGCGGTTTAGGCGTGAAGAAGAGAGAGACAGACAGACAGACAGACAGACAGACAGACAGACAGAGTTACTTTTGCATTTATAATATTAGTAAGGATAAGGAAGTAAGGATTCAATTAAAATATATAGCTATTATATATTTTAATTGAATCCTCTGAATTTAATTTAAATATTGAAAATAGAATAATTAAGTCTGACGAAGAAGTTGCGACAGTATTTGAAAAATACTTTCCTGACATTCCAATTTCAACTACAAAAAAAATAATCTCATGTCCTGCCATTGCCGAATAATTTCTTAAAACCAATGTCAAAGACTAAAACTAACTTTAAGTTTAAAGATATAGGACCAAAGATATTATAAATACCTTACTAAGCAATAAATTTTTTTTTAATAAAAATTATAACCGACTTCAAAAAATAAAGTAACTAAAATGTTATAAAATAATCGCGTGTACAATCTTTGCGTTTACCACGTCATTATTGTTACTTTTGGAGTCGGTGTCAGCTAAGTTAAATAGGTACCTACAGCAACAAATACGTCACCATTGTCGTATTTGTTGCTCTAGGTACCTAAATATCTACCTTGGCTGATACCGACTCCAAAAGTAACAATAATGACGTGGTAAACGCAAAGATTGTACACGCGATTATTTTATAACATTTTAGTTACTTTATTTTTTGAAGTCGGTTATAATTTTTATTTAAAAATTTTTATTTCTTAATTTTTAGTGATTCATTAAAGAAAGGCATACAGAGATAGACATTTTGGCATATTGAACCGTATGAAGTAAGCCCAAAAAAATCTGTAAATCGTCGAGGAGTTCCCTCGACTGTCTATAGTCTCCATCATCATAACGGTGATGGCACGTATCACCCATTAGCGTGCAAAGTTCTCATCAGTATAAATTAATTAAGTCCAATCACAACTTTAAACTATTTAGGAGTTTCCTTAACTGAGCTTCGTCTTCATCATCAGACCCCCAATCACAGTCACAACCCATCTAGGTGTAAAGTTCTCATCAATACAAATTAATCAAGCCCAAACACAAGGTTACTGAAGTAAATCGTCGAGGAGTTCCCTCGACTGTCTTCCAGCTCCAGCATCAGATCGACTCTAGACCTTCAATAAATTGTAGTGCTTTAAAATGCTTATTTAAAAAAATATTAAGAACACTAGTCATTCCTACAAATTTCGAAAGTTTCCCTCGATTTCTCTAGGATGCCATCATCAGATCCTGGTTTCCTTATCATGGGACCAAATGGCAAGTATACCCTTTCAAGCAAAAAAAGAATTTTGAAAATCGGTCCACAATTGACGGAGAAATCGGTGTACATACATTTAAAAAAAAAACCGGCCGAGTTGAGAACCTCCTCCTTTTTGTTGAAGTCGGTTAAAAATACTACAGATTTATGGAGGAATATCTGTAAAAGTCACTAAGCTCATGGTTGATATAATTGTACCCCATCTAGCAACTATTTTTAATAAATGTTATTGATAGTGGCGTTTTTCCTGACTTAATGAAACATAGTCGAGTCTTGCCTCTTTTTAAATCTGGCAGTACATCAGATGTTACTAGCTCTCGTCCAATATCAATACTCGCCTCATTAAGTACAATTTTTGAAAATATTATGTTAAATCAGTTGATGTAATTTTGGAAATAATATGTTACTGCACAAAACTTTAACTTAACTTAATTGACCAAATTTATGAGGCCTCGGAGAAGTCCTGTGATGCTATGGGAGTTTTCTGTAACTTATCCAAACATTGATCAGGAAATTACGCCACTATGGAATAGACTTAACTATCTTAACAACAGGACTCAAAAGGTCGAGATACATGGTAAAAGATCCTCCCGGACTAAAGTAGAGATGGGGGTCCCACAGGGGTACATTCAAGGTCAATTTCTTTTTCTAGTTTATATAAACGATTTACCTTACCTAGTTAAAGATAATCAAGAGGTAGTGTTGTTTTCTGATGATACTTCACATATTTTTAAAATCAAACGACAAGAAACTAATTATGACGAGGTAAACAACACACTTTCGGTACATTGTTTTAGCGTTAATAACTTGCTTTCAAATAGTAAAAAAACTAAATGTATAAAATTTTCCTTGCCAAATGTTAAACAAATGCAAACCAATGTACTCTTAGACAGTGAAAACTTGGAATTGGTGGACCCCACAGTTTTCCTAGGAATAATTCTAGATTTTCAGCTGCAGTGGGTGCCCCACATAGCTTAATTGGCGAACAGACTCAGTTTCGAAGCATATGCAGTGAGAAAAATAAGACAGTTTACAGATTAAGATACAGCGTTTATAGTATACTTTAGTTATTTTCATAGCATTATTTCTTATGGCATACTTTGATATATACAACGTTTTTGTGCTGCAAAGCGGGCTATTATTTGAAAACATTAATATATCTCAGTAGGCTTGCCTTGGAACCGATGGTAGATTCAATTGACGCTCAAGAACTTTATTCGACTACTATTTTAAATAAAAATAAATTGATTTGATTGATTTTATCACCAACAATTTAAATTCCAATTTCTCATCAACATTTTCCGTTCAAATTAATCGACGATTTATTGTGGCTTCGGCTTAGAAAACGTCAATTACGTATTTTTTGCTATCCTGAAATTCTCTCTAATTTTTTTCTAAAATTCTCTTTAAAATAAGAAAATAAAGCCCGGCTAGAGAATGTAGATATGACTTTTTCCCAAATTTACATCCTTTACATTTCTTTTTAATTTATTTCATTGTTAGTTTTTAAAGCAGGCAAATATAGACCCAAGAATGTACTTCCTGTATGAATGGGAACCCCCCTTAAGGCAGGTTGAACATTTAAAGTATCTGGGTCATATTGTGACTGACGACGTCAGGGATGACGAAGACATTGAAAGAGAACGCAGAGCGTTTGCGGTTAAAAGCAATATGCTCGCCCGTAGGTTCACTCGATGTACAGTACAAATAAAGAATACGCTTTTTAAATCATTCTGCCAATCGATTGGCCTGTGAGTGAGGTATAAGCGTCGATCCTATCGCCTATGACACTCTGCGTGTCCAGTATAACAACGCTTTAAGAATGATGTTGGGGATTCCGTGGCGCTGTAGCGCGTCAGGAATGTTTGCTGTTGCTCACACCGACGGTTTAAAAGCCGTTAGCCGACGAACAGCGTCTATGCAGCTGCAGCGCCTGCGAAATGCCAGTATCAGCATTCTGAAAGTTATTGCGGATAGATTTGACTGCCCTATCCAAAAGCATTGGGTAAGGGTAGTCAATGGAATGATATAAAAATATTTATTAACTAACATAAGTTAATATTGTTACTAACACACTAACTATATTATATGGGCATTTCTTTTGCTTGAAATAAACATGTTCTATTCTATTTCCTTACGTCACACTAGAGTCGTCAAATAACAGATTATTGGGATGTACACCTGTTGGGATGTAATTAGCTCACCCTACCTTAATCTGACGCGCTCGAGAATGTCTAATGATCAACTTTACTATTATGATCCTTGTTTCTAGACGGGTGGCTATATATTAAGAGCTCATATACGATAAAGGTACTCAACTGAGTGCAAGGTATCCCCTCATATTATATTAATCTGCCGAGCTTTAGTAAATATCGAAATCCTGTGTTCGGCTCCCCTACGTACCATTTTATGTAATTTAAATAGAATTGAACTTATCACAAACACTGTATTTCAAGGACATCATACAGTTCTTGACCTTTTCCTCGCGCTTCTAGAAATTAAACTTTATCGTTTACTTTCTCATTTAACTATACAGAAGGTTTCGCCTTTCAGTCTTTGCCCTTGCTTTGTCGCGTTTACGTAGCAACATAATTAAAAATGTATTACATTCTTAAATAATCCTTAAGTTTGGCGGCTATTGAAAGGTTAATTTTATTCTTAAGTAAAACATATAATTGATTAGTTTTCCTTTATCAAGGAACTGCATTCCCTTCCACCCCGAGAATATCTAGCAAAGAAGAGAGATAGGTAAAAGGATATCGGGCATATTTCTTTAAATGTTAGGTCGTTTAGATTCTCAAAGGTCTAATGCCCGGTTCCTATATTTAACGGAACGTCACGGTATAAAAGTTACTATCCGTTTTTCTAGAACCGACGAGTCGTAAGTACCGTTCCACAATTTACTTTCTATACCTGACGTCAACGGACGTCAGTTAGTTATTTAAATACCGATAATCTTATATATAATAATAATCTTCAAAAATGCTTCATTATTATTAACAAATATATAAGAACTTACAGATGACTAATGTGTATATCTTTACCACTTTGAATGGTTGAATAGTCGAATCATGAGCGGAGTCAGGCCAACGAGCTACCACATTCATAAAAATCAGATTGGCATTGCATACCGCTTGCATATTAAGGAACAAATTGGGAGGGGTTGTTCTGTGGTGCAGGACAACCCCTCTGTGGAGGGGTGGGAGGGACTGACTATCCGTCGAGTCGCCCTGGTTGCTCAACAGATCCAGGGCATCTCACCAAAGGTGGCATTGGCGGCACTCGTCGGATTTTAGTGGGTAGAGCTGCATCCACCACCTTTCGGGCGCAGCGAGTCCCACTAACCGCCTGGGGAGACCCGCTTCCCCGCGGGATGCCTCAGAGCATATCCCGGCGTTAAAGAAAAAAAAAAGGTTTAGGTTAGGTAAATTTTGAGGGTGTAGGTTACGGGTGTAGATCTACCTGATTAGTTACAAATCCCCACCATGGTTCAGACCTTGACGTGATGGTGGTGCTCAGTAGCCTAGGGTGCGCCCAGCATGTTGGGAGAAGTTAATTAAGCCGAGGGGGCTCTTTGTACTCCTTATAAGAATAAGAAGAGGGGACAAAAGAGCAGGGGGCAAGGGGCGAGGACGGGAACCTCGAGGCGGCAGTGGTGGCACTCAGTTTTAGTGGGTAGAGCTGCGTTTACTTACCAGCTTTCGGGCGCAGCGAGTCCCACATACCCACGTGGGTAGACCCACGCCCCCGCGGGTATTATATATGTTATCACGCATATTATCTTCTTCTGAATCACTGGAACTCGATACAATAACACTTCTCTATCACTATCTGAACTCGATATTTCAAAATTCCAGCGAAAACGGTGAAATATCTAACTTGCTCCTTACCGATACCGACCGAAATCGGGGGATAACCAAGTGACATTACCAATAGTAGTCTTTGACGTTTCAAATATTTATAGGAACGCCTAGCCTGTCATCCCCGTACAATACGCTTACCGTCCGTTACCGGTAAACCTCCAATATAGGAACCGGGCATAAGCAATGGATACCTCAATACGATATGGATATTAATGAAAATTTGCACACTGTGCAGTTTGGTCCAACTTGGTGAGTTTTAGACACGATATGTGGCTCGTGTATGACAAAACGACATGTATAACATTTTACACTAGGTCCCCTAGTGTAAAATGGTCTCATTAATATTTAACGTTAATCTACATTGTTTGATGGTTATTTTCGATTGGGAATCGTGTCTGTCTTAAACTGACCCCGTATATAAATGGTACCTCATCCTAATTCCGACATTGCCCTTCCTTATTATATATTATAATCCCCACAAACAGGCAGCTCGTCACTCTATTCCTAGCTCATATCCGCGCAATATTTGCCCTGCTAATTATTAATCAATTAATTTCTTGTTAAATAAATTATTCCTTTTTTATGAAGTGGTTCACAAAACTCTTATAACAGTAATATACACATTCAATACGATTTTACGATAACATGAACGCCAGTAAACATTCAACTGTCATTAAACCCTAGGTTGTTACCGGGAAAAACTGCTGGTAAATAATCCTACGTAATATGAGTTGATAAATTATGAAGAAAATAGCTTCGTTCGTGGAGAATGATTTTCATAGCGCATGATGGACATGTATTCATAGTATGTATAAACTACCAAAGATGCCACCTCAAAATCTACACTATTTCTGCATTCCTGCATTCCTAAAGCGGTAAAACCCTTTAAGCTCTTTTAAGCCCATCCAGCTAGTTGAGTTGCGACTGATATTCCGTAATTCACGAGAAAATACACATTTATTATCGGGGAATGTTTTCGTTC
Organism: Helleia helle; assembly: GCA_963853865.1. Lineage (NCBI taxonomy): Eukaryota > Metazoa > Arthropoda > Insecta > Lepidoptera > Lycaenidae > Helleia > Helleia helle. The sequence goes on from OY971420.1 coordinate 3,338,330, forward strand.
AATTCAAAGCATTTACATTTCTTCATTATCAGTCCGTGTCCTTTTGCTCTGAAAATACTGCTATAATGGAATTTCGACCGCTACCATCATTCTCTCGACCTACCAATTACTTGAACTTTTATAAGCAATAGATATATTTCTGTAGACATCCCTAAAATATTTTAGGCCTTGGGGCTATTAAAGTATAACCTTCAAATATTGATTTCATTATATTCAGGGAATGTCACTAATTGTAATAAACGATTTCGTTGCGCTTCATTAAGGTTACACAAGTCGCTCATCTTTCCATACAAACGTGGAACAGTAATTACTACAATGTTTGACGTTGATCATCAAAAACTAAGAATATTATAAATTGATCTCGTCATTATCTATGTCTGTTACACCTAAAACCTAAAAAAAAATGTTACATTTAAAAATAAAAGCTTCTAAACTTTCGTATTTCGACACTGATTTTATCCCAACTTTGGGCGAAAATAAATAGTATACGGAGCATGAAAGCCCAAAAATAAAGCCCGTACGGACATAGTTTAGTCATTCAAAAGTTGAAATAAATTTATTTTGAAAAGGTACACTTAATAATTTTTCGATAATAACTGTTTTGCTAAAAGGCCTTTTTAGGAATGAATCATTGTGCATTTCATTCTAGCTCACATGTCCGCGCACTATGTCGGGTGAGATAGCATTCATTTTATTAGAGTTCGCGCCGTCGACTAGTTCAACCTTAAGACGTTTCCTATGTTTCAGGTACTTTATTAATCACGGTTACTAATCGTTGATCCCGGGTCTGTATATGACTTCACCACTCCAAAGTAAGGTCAATGTAAATTTAATAAACTGTGGATAAAGGAGATAAAAAGTAGTTTTATCCTACGAGTAATTAAAACTTGCTTTCTAGTAAAACAACATCGGTTTATGTAAGTGACAGGTTATTAACAACTACACTTTTTCAAAGCTCCACTGTAGTGTTTTAACTACAACAGTACTACAATGGCGTAGGGGTTATGTGGCGTATTATATTTTTGAGACGCCACGGGTTCGAATCCCGAGATTTGCATATCCCACAAAAAACAGTTTCACTGTAAATTGTCGCGCCAAGTACACGTCTAACTATACACGTATAGCAAAAATAAAAAAATAAACTAATCTTTACAAAAAATATGAAATAAAAAAACCAAGTACACAAAACCTCTCGGATTAAAAGAAATACTCATTAAAAACTGTGAAAATTTAAAAAACAATTGGTGTAGTATATTTACAAAAAAAAAGAAAAATTTGCAATCTACAAAAAAATATAAATTAAAAAAAAGTAATCATTGTGATTTTCAATAATTGCAAAATTTTTGTGGCAAATTTTACAATTGAAAACAATTTTTTAAACGTACTTGGCGCGCGTTGCCATATCTGTTGTGTTAACAAAAATATCTTGTCTGTGCTTTGGAGAAACGGCGGAAAATGCCAAAAAGCGCGGCTCTGCCCCTCTAGCACCCATCAATCAACTATCACTTCCCATTCTATTCACAGAACAGTTCACCATAATATTCGCCAATGAATCACATTATATATTACACAGATTAAGTTTTAAAAACAAACACTATAGAAAACCATCAGAACAGTCCTACAATAGAAAACCACTCCAGAACAGTTCTCCACAATATTCGCCAACCAATCACAATATATACAGTTTTTAAAACAAACACTAGTAAATCACTCAGAATGAACAAAACACAAAATAACAATTAATTAACGGGAAACTGGGAAGAAACGAAGAAGATTGAGCTCTTAACAGAAACGAATAGGTATATGAAACAAAAGACGTTTATCAAATAAAAAATACGACAGAAAAAATATATTATACGAAAGACGTTTATCAAATATAAAATATGACAGAAAAAATAAATAAAAATAAGCTATAGAGAATACAAGAAAAAAAACGAAATACTTAATTTTTAATACAACACCGTATATTGATAACGATAGGCAGCATGGCCTCTAGCCTTTGCCTGTTCCGATAGGATAAAACTAAAAAACAAGCAACCAACTTCGATGTCAAAACTCAAAATTCTCACTGTAACGTCATATAAAATATTTTCTCTAATCGCTAAACTGCGCAAGCAATAATTTTCATGTTTGAAATGTATTAAATAATTGCTGAGACCCAATATTTTTTTGTAATATGCGTAAAATTCGTAAAAAGAAATTTATTAAAAATAGTGTGAAGTCTTATTGTTTTGGCAATAATAACAAAATAAAGCCCCAAAAATATGAGGAGGTTATGTTTACATGTCTCGAGAATATATACACAGTGCCTCACGCCAAAATACTTGGAAGTGTTCTTGGCGCTAGACACTAACGTGTCTCCTGATCTCTAACGAGGTTAGCAATTTGTAAGAGAAATAAACGATAATATGACGTAACATTAAAGGGACATAAGAACGCAAATATACTCTTTTTGTAAAGTCATTTCTCTACTCACGGTGGCACCGTGACACTACACTCAGGCACCCAAGCTTAGGTAGAGGTCTTGCCTCCTACACCTAGGGCGAATCTCTCTCTATTATAATTTTATAAAAACATTGAAGGTTAATTCAATTCAATTTGACATGTTGCAACCGTTCTTAAATATAGGCGGCTTCTATCAGTGAACAAAAGTAGGCTGATGATTAGGTTACAAATTTAATACCTATCAAGTTCAGATATATTAAATCGAATCCCACATGTATATGTAATGCGAGGTATTTAGTATTCGCGGTGTCATTTTGTGTACAGGGTCAATATGCGCCGATTGTTTTGCAGTCATCAGTGCTCTGTTGTCGTCAGCCCCCCACACTGTGCCCGGACATGTCCCTCCACAAAAGTGGGTGTCGGTACATGTCGAAAATTTCAATAGCTTTTATACCATATCAATTCATATTGAAATTCTGAAAAAACTTTTATATAGGTATCAGACGAAGATAGGAAAACATGTGGGATAGTCACGAATAGATTTACGTGTGGGAGAGATGCACTAGTACCACACCATGATTCAAGCCTTGTCATGGCGGTGGGGCTCAGTAGTCTAAGGTGAACCCAGCAATTTCGGCGAAGGCAATTGAACCGAGGGAGCTGCTCTTTATACCCCTCTTATAAGAAGAGGGGACAAAAGAGCAGGGGGAGACAACGCGACTATTTTATTACTTATTGGTATTTATTTTTGAAGACGGTTTTAATTTTGCTTAAAATTTTATATTTCTTAATTTTTTTTCATTTCGAAATTCGACAACTGATTTTATTGGTCTGAAATTTAGATAGAACTATTAAAGGCGTAGCTTATATTAGGTACTATTCCGATTAAGCTTCAAGGCCATAAGGCCGAAAAGTCAAGCCCTTCCGAAAACAAGATTATATTAGTCAGGGCCATTTTAATGACACGAAAGAAGAAAGGGGTTTAAATCATTACATAATAAATATATTAAAAAAAAAGAATTGTGTAAAAAAATATATACATGTAATTGAAAGTAATCGCACACATAAACAGATTTGCTGCTATTTATTAAATAATTTCATAATATACAGGTATAGAACATCACCATCATCAATAGGTATAGAGTGGATATTATGGTGACCTCGAAATACTATGATGCGCTTCCAAAACATCATAAACACTTGGTTTTTTTTTTTTCATTTTACAAGTAATAAAATGACAAATCATCGACTACTACAATTTTTTGTACGAACTGAACATTTTAGCATTTTTAATCGTATGAAGTAAGCCCAATAAAAGCTGTATATCGCCGAGGAATTCCCTCGACTGTGTACGATCTCCCTCATGAAACCTGTAATGGCACTTTTAACCCATAATCGATATGGGTGGCAAGGTTCTCATCAATTTAAATTAATTAAGTCCAAACACATGGTAGACACTGTAATATGTTAAGGAGTTGTCCTTCGTCTTCATCATCAGGTGTAAAGTTCTCATTATTACAAATTAATCAAGTCCAAACATAAGGTCATTGATGTAAATCGTGGAGGAGTTCCCTCGACTGTCTTTCGTCTCTGATCGACTCTAGACCTTCATTTAATTGTAGTGCTTCAAAACACTTTATAAAAAAAAATCAAACGCCTAAAGCATTTCGTCCCTACGATTTTCGAAAGTTCCCCTCGATTTCTCTGGGATACCATCATCAGATCATGGTTTCCTTATCATGGGACCATTTGAGAAGTATACCCTTAAAGGGTATACATATAAAAAAGATTCCGACGAATTGAGAACCTCCTCCTTTTTGAAGTCGGTTAAAAAGCGCGCGGCGTGATGTGGGACGCCGCACTTAAGAGAGGACGTAGACTTCATGACGTGCACGTCATGAAGTCTACGTCCTTCTCGCGCGCGAACAAAGGAGACAGTTATTGTTTTGTTTTTGCTACTGTTTATAAAATATACAGTGTCCTTTTTATTTATTTTTTTATAGGTATATTATACCAAATTTGTAGATTTGTAGAACCTACCATTTCGTTGATGTGTACTTTTTAAAGTATTGGTTCCGGAAAAAACATTCATGAAATTGTATACAACATTTAAAACGTCATATTAAAAAACTGCAATGGGAAGACCGTTTAATGAAAGATTTGTTCGCATTGACATCGGATGCGACTGATATTTTTAAGAGAAGTGTTCAACGAGTTGTTTGTGAAGTACGCACTCAACTTGCTGCGGCTGTTAAAGCGTTAATTAAGTATTAGTGGGGTAGAAGAATTAATTAATGATTGTATTATTAATTTACTTAATTAATCATAACATTTACAAATATGTACTTAAAACATACTTTTATTTATTCACATTTTTTTTTCGTTATTTCTTTAATGCCGATTAATGCTCTGAGGCATCCCGCGGCGGAGTGGGTCTCCCCGCGCGGGTATGTGGGACTCGCTGCGCCCGACAGCTGGAAAATGGACGCAGCTCTACCCACTAAAAACCGGCGAGTGCCACCAATGCCTCCTTTGGTGAGGTGCCCCGGATCTAGAAAACAAACAGGGCAGCTCGACAGCTAGTCAGTCCCGCAAGGGACCGACGCCACCTCCACAGAGTGGTTGTCCTGCACCACAGAACAACCCATCCCAACGTCGGGACAGTACAATGGGGTGAGGTTCCCATCCTCACCCCATTGTACTGTCTGCCCCCTGCTCTTGTCCCCTCTTCTTATAAGAGGGGTACAAAGAGCCCCCTCGGCCCAATTAGCTTCGCCCAAGGTGCACCGCTCACCCTAGGTTACTGAGCCCCACCGCCACGACAAGGCCTGAACCATGGTGGGGTTTATTTTTATTTATTCACCTTACTAAAACCAGTGTTGTTACTATAGCTTGACAAAATAGTCTTATTTTTAAACGTACTGTATAGTGAAAATGCACTAGTGTGAGTACTGTGAACGTGCCAGCTTTAGTTAACCGACGCTCGAAACCTAAGACGTTCCATCCTTTGAAGATTTTCTTCTATATATTTAAATCTATTTTGTTACTTTAGCTCCTTTGTAACGTAAGCTGGAAGAAAATCGATCTAAGAGCATGATCTTGAAGGGTCAAGGTAGTTCGTCAACATTAGGACATCCTATAACTAGCCTAGCTAGGGTTTGGTTTCGTCCTGCCCTTCTCTCGGTAGCACCGCAAAGCTGCTTAGCTGTTTCATTAAGTCGGTATTAGTCTGATATAGGGCCGGACAAAAGTTTATAATGATGATGTGTTGTATAATACATCTGAAGGTTAAATCGATTCGCCCTCACTCATAACTAGCGCATATCAGAGGGTTTGACGGGGGTATGAGGCAGGGGGCTGGGTGGTGGTGGGGGAATAGTATCCCGTACACAGGACTTGTTAACCCTGACATTACACGGCAATTGTAGGTAATTTGTGCAACCCTCAGCTGCATTCTAACAATCTAATCATCATATTAGCCCGCCATTTGAGTATGAACTTGGCCGACTTGTATACCTGTTCATGTGACCTATTTTATTGTATGTACTGTTTCATTTAATCATTTTCTTGGATTGCAATTTGGTTAGAGGATTGGCAGAACGAGTCTGAAGATAAGACGTCTCACTTGAAAGAGGTTCATGTATCAAACGGATGCGGCATATTGATTATATATATATATACTTCATAATATATTTAACAACTTCAGTTTCGTACATATTTTACACATCTATTATTTTATAGAGCGTTTGTATGTGATTGACCTATTACTAAACGGCTACACCAATTTAGATTTTTTTTTCGTGTGTTTTCAAGTGCATTCGAGAATGCTTTAGATTCCAAATTCAGTCCACTATGTACTATAAAATCTCGAACTACAGCAAATCCTAAGATTTTGCAGTAAAACCTAAACTTACAAACTCTTAATGATAAGAGTTCGAATATTTTTGCGATTCGAACTTGTACCACCATTCACTTGATAAATCTTAGGATTTACATTAAAGTTACGGTTAATGTTGAAAAAGGCATATCATAACGTGTTCAGCTCATCGTCTCGTCCCAGGCAGTACGTATGCATCTGGGGTTGCCAAGCGAACATACCGTACTAATATAATCTTAAATATAGTACTTATTGTATTATATTTTGGGTCGGCGTATTATATACTGTTGAACTTCACAACACTTAATTTTTTAATTGTTATAGTGCTTGGTAAGTACTGTAAGAGGTAGTGCCATGCTGCTCTGCAGCTGAATAGGGCCGGCATGATCGGGGTGGTACCTCTCTCTCGCATAAGACCGGCGTCAAGTGACAGCTATGCTGTCGCATTTCGTGCGGTTTGTGAGTTTCCGGTGGCCCATTTATAGGGAAAAGGAGGGCAACGCATCTGCATAACTTTTAGCCTAGACATCTGTCTAGGGGCGTCGGTAGTCACCATAAGGTTCTGACTGTTCGGTTGCCTCCCTATGACATTAAAAAAAAACTTGAACAGGCAAACTGAAACAAGTGCCACCTGATAGAAGTGGAAAGCTGTTTTACGGAAGAAACATATCAATTATAACAATACTCACATATGGAAGTAGTTCGTTGGGCGCCATCCCCGACACAATGATGAGGTAGCGGATGATAACCTTGAGGTTGTTGGGCCAGCAGGCACACAGCGTCGACCACAGCTCCTTGATCTCCTTCGGGTGGTTGTCGGAGAACTGCAAAATAATTTATATTTGTACCTGACTCATATAAAAATAGGCTATAAGGGGACGGCCGGCAGAAGAGGAACGTCTTTGTTTTTATAGAAGAAGGAGCAAACGGACAGCCGTTTCACCTGGTGGTAAGTGATAAGCGACATCTATAGGCACCCGCTATATTATTCGCTAGTGCGTTGCCGGCCTTTCAAATATGAGTATGCTCTTCTTTTGAAGGTTCATAAGCAGACGAAGTCGCGAGCACTAGATGATAGTATTTAATAAAAATCTATAACGATTTTCCGAATGAATTCTAAACGAACTAAATTTTCCGAACGAACAAATTCTAACAACAAAAATAAATAAGAAGTCAATTTTACTGTCAAGGCGCACCAATAGATGTTAGAGACCAAAAGAGCAAACGATTTTATGATATCTCACTCTACAGTATCAGCCAATTAACCAAGTCATATATAAAGCCTCAGTACATTTTCATCCATGGTTGGATACAAAGTAGGCCTCTAATAATGTATACTAAGCCGGATGGTGGTATAGATCGACGAGAGCTCCACACAAAACCCTCGGATAGGTCATTAATTATAAGATACACTAGATCAAAAAGTAACAATGGTTTCAATTTATGTAAAACGATTGCATGATGGATATACGGTCATAGGAAGACCGAAGAAGCGATGGCTGGATGGGATTAAGAGATATGGATGAAGGTGAAGTGACGCGAGAATTAACGGGAATGAGGCCAGAATGGAGATACAAGACATTTAAAACCGACCTCAAATAAACGGGAATGATAATGGCAATAAAGATGATGATGATGATAGCGTAATGATAAAATCACGATATTGATTGATTTAAAACTTGAATTGAACTTTCTCAAAAATTACTGCGAACACTGAGCATGCAAAGATGCAAATTCGATATTTTCTTGTTAACAAATATACTTTATTTAGACACAGCAAGGACTACACTATTAAATCCTATTGCCCCATCGGCCATCCGTTCTCCTGCGTGTGTGACCAGCCCATTACCACTTCAACGAGCTCAATCTTCGCGTGATATCCGTTACTTTAGTTCTAGTCTTTAGTTTAGTTTAGTGGCGGTTGGTTTTGTTTCGAATCATATTTGCCAAAGAAACACCCAACATAGCACGTTCCATTGCACGTTCCCCTTTCGAAGTTCACGTTCGGGTAGACGAAGTGTTGGTCGGCCTTCAACATATTACGCTTTTTTTTTTTTTTTTTTTTTCGCAGGGAAATCCTTATGGATGCAGCCAGGATCTTTGGGTAGATCCTGACCCAATGTGGGACTCGCACCTGGGAGTGCCCACCCTAACTAAAACCACTGCGAGCGCCTTCAGCCGCTTCTTGAGGGTCCCGGATATGCAGGCAACAAACAGGATCACCTCAGCGACAGGCTGGCCCCGGCGAAGACCAGACTACTTCTCATAATGGGGGACTGCCCGGCCGCTACTAAGCAGTCCCGACGACGTCGTGCCATACAGACCCAGGTTCCCATCCTGAGCCCGACACGAACACAGGGGCGTTACTGGAGGCGCATTAAATAACGCCTCCTACGCACCCCCGTTCGTCGCCCGCGGGAGGAGACCTCGTTGGCGGCCTCCTCTCTCACCCGCTCGTCGGCCTCCTTCTGGGACATTACTGTCTCGCAGAAGGAGACCATCGCCGTCCAGGACTCATCGTCACCGAGCATCGCGGTGATGGCGCTCGGCAGAGACAAGTCCCCTCCGATGACTGATGTCAGACTGTGACGCAGCGCCGCCCATCTCTGGCACACCTCAAGAGTGTGCTGGGCCGAGTCCACCGCCGAACATATTACGCTTGAGACAGCTTAAGTCTTGATGTGTTTTCAATGGAAAAACTGGCTTAATTATAAATCTTTTTTGTATGATGATAATATTGTTTGTATTAAGTAGCACCTCACGGTTTCAACCGCGTACTTTCAATTCCCAATGTTATTCTGATGAATAAGCTTGTATTTTAAAGTTTTATTAAAATCCATTCAATAGTTTTTTCGTGAAAGAGCTACAAACATGCATCCATTACATTACTCTTACAAACTTTCGCGTTTATAATATTAGCAGAATATTGTTGGCTTATACATGCTACAAAAACAATATGCAAATCCGATCTTGATATATAACTAAGTGATATTTATGTAATACAACAATTATAAAATTAAATTTGTCATTTATAATTGATATTGCATTCAACTGATACAGTTTATTACACTGTTGTGAATGTGATAACTACTAAGCTAACTGAACTAAATGAACGCTAACACAGTCACGTACACTAAAAAAATATTCTTCTATCTAAGTACCATTATTGCGGATTCCAACTCTTTAAAAAAATATAATAAATTTTTCGAGTTGCTCATTTAAACGTCAGTATATCAACAACACGGTGAGCGACGATGGTCTAGTGGGTATGTGCTTGGCACCTATCCTCCTAGAGTGAGAGGTGCGGGTTCGAACCTGACCCATGCTATGCCTTGAAATCGGTTTTTCAAAATATTTACGTGCACTTGAATATGAGCCATCGCTTGCTCATCGGTGAAGAAAACATCGTGAGGAAACTCTTTGAAGGTGAGTAAAGGTGGCCGTCAAAACTACAATGATATCATTAAATTATCAGTCTGGAAAAAAATTACAGATTTCAATCACAAAAAATCGACTCAAATGCCGTGATTGAAAGGCATGACGCTCTCGTGTAGCGATGTTTACACTACGTCGCAGCTCTCGACACATTGATGTGAGCGTGCTGCATTTATTTGATTGAGCTTAAAGCTCATCAGGCGGAAAAGTCTAGAGCCCTTCCGAAAAAAAGCTGCATTTATATTTTTTATTTTATTGCATTTTTCCTAACAGATTTTTATTAATTATTAATTCTTAAATTAACTTTTAAAAAAAGATTAAAAATTAAAGATATTTCATATCTGCTGGGTATCCTTAGACAACCATTTTTTATATATTGCATTATACTATGTAACCATTTAATTTAACCAACTTTTAAACTTTAATTAAACTAACAAATCATTGCTTGGAAAATTTCGAAATATAGGTAGGTACTAAAGTTACACCTCAAAATATTATTGAATATCGATACACAAATACTTTATTCTTTAGTTTAAATTATAAGTGAATAAAATGCTTGGAGTGTTTGGACCGGAATAAAAAATAGCATTATCAGCGAAGTATGAACGTACAATATACTTGAAACTCACTTGTATCGTATACTCTGTTTTCAGAGTTCACTTATCTTAATTTATGAGAGTTTGTCTATTTAAACACGTAAGCTAACATCACAAATATTTATTACCGAAATTTGTCATCCCACTGATTGGGAAAATTATTCGCATCCACAAAAGCTAATAGTCAAAATGGAAACAAATGAAAAACCACAACCACATCTGTACTAATTTAACAGAGCGGTTAGTATGTTGTTTTACCAGTATAACGCTACGTTATCACAGCCACAAAGGCTTTAAAAATAATTAACAGCCGTGCCGTGCGAAACTGCAAGCAACAGGTAGACTGTGTATATGAAACATGTAAATCTGGCGCCAATACAGCGAGTGTTTGAACAAGGTCGTGTCAACAGGCGCGCCCGTGCCTCCACCCCTTAAGCCAAACCATCCTTGACGTGTCGGGGTAATTCGGTTAATCTATCAATAAACTTTTTATTATATTACGTACCGAGCGGCGAGTTAACTACGATAAAAGTCAAGGTTTGATCCTGACCTATATCCGAGTGGAAAAAGGTAATTGGGTTCGCCTTCTATAAAAGGATGTTAGTTAGTCTATAGGAATATCGTCATCATTATCAGCTACTATATGTCCACTGCTGTACATATTATGCCTCTTTTAACAAATATTTTTATTTATATGTTAGGAGGATAGGGCAACTGGCCACCTTGGGCGAAGCTAATTGAGCCGGGGGGGCTCTTTGTACCCCTCTTATAAGAAGAGGGGACCAAAAAGCAGGGGGAAGGGGTGAAGATGGGAACCTCACCCCATTGTACTGTCCCGACGTTGGAGGGGTTGTTCTGTGGTGCGGGACAACCCCTCGATGGAGGTGGCGTCGGTCCCTTGGGGGACTGACTAGCCGTCGAGGTGCCCTGTTTGTTTATTAGATCCAGGCCACTTCACCAAACGCGGCATTGGTGGCATTCGCCGGGTTTTGGTGGGTGGAGCTGCGTCCACTTACCAGCTTTCGAGCGCAGCGAGTTCCACACACCCGCGTGAGAAGACCCACTCCCTCGCGGGATGCCTCAGAGCATTTCCCGGCGTTAAAGAAATAAAATAAAAATAAAGGGCCAACTGGCCTTGGTCAATAACGAGTACAAGAATTGGCTATTCCGAGATAGGAAATCTGTCGTTGCTAGTAAAAAACTCTCCGTGCTATTCTACTTTGCGAAACACAACAAAGCTGTTTCATGGAAAAGTAATCGGGTGGTGGTTTCCAGACAGACGGGCGCGCGGTACAAGTCCTCTAAATGTTTTAGTAACCGGACCAGTTGACAAACTCTTGTCCACAATATACATTATCACGAAATTATATATAATAACTCATAGTTTTTTTGACGACCTCTGTGGCTCAGTGGTAACCGCGTTGGCGCTCAAGCCGGAGGTTGCGGGTTCGAATCCCGCCAGGGAACAAGATGTGTATTAAATATGTGTACAATAAAAATCATAAATATATGTATAGTATAAAAGTATAAAATATATTTCCGTTGTCTGGTACCCGTAACACAAGTTCTTCGAATACTTACCACGGGACCAGATTGACGTGGTGTGAAAGCGTCCATAAATATTAAAAAAAAAGAAAGTTGATATACATGTATACTTACTATGCATAATATTTGCATACATAATAATTTTTAGTGGTGCATTGCAGCTGGCCTTCCCCTGGCTGCTGTCTTTTCTTGACTTTTGTTAGTAATTACAATCTTGTACTATCTCCCACATGAACCGGGGAGAGAAACTTGAAATATTTCCTAATCGTCTTGAATTCTTCTGATTAAATTCGTTGCGAGTTCCAAGGCATAGTAACAGCGGTAGGAACGAGTGGTGGTCCTAGCCCGATAAACAAAGAGGTTGTCCTTATCCTGTTACACGCGATATCGTAGGAAAACCTAGCGCATTTATTGTGGAACGTAAACTGACACCAGTTTACTATAGGAAACCTGGCACGTGATAATTATTTTCTTCGCCAACTCAATAACTTTGTACCTCAGGAATAATCCGTCGACGCAGAACTTTAATTTTTTATTTTATATTTGGATTTTTTGATATTTTAATAATACTCACATTTACCATCTCGAGTAATATAATTAAACTTAAGACTTTGTTTGTACGCGATAGTTAAATATGAAAAAATCCTTTGGGACTTCATAGCTCAATTATTGGGGATAGAAATTATAGCACGTATACAAGTATGCAAACATTATGTAAATTACGAACAAACATTCGAAATGACACATTTACACAAACACGCGCATCGTTAGCCACGGCAATAATTTTTATATCGCGGGGAACAATAATATAAAAAAAAACACACAGGTGCTATTTTCGGGGTCTCATTGACAGTTACGACAACTTGGACGTAATTATCAAAGAATTGAAGTAACCGACACCACACAGTAATAAGCTGAAGTGGCGATGGGCCGGCCACATACGCTAACGGCCAGTGGGCCAATAAGCCCCTGCCATATACGTCATACATTATGTTATACCGAACCTTATGTCAACCTGGTAAATGGTGTTCTGGGCAGGATTATTAATGGAGAACGTATTACAAAAATTAATTTCGGCCCACAATGTTATCAATAATTCTGTACATTTCCACGATTCAGCGATCAATATTATGTTTCACATGTCTTTACGTAGAATTTTAATCATTTCTCACAAATTATTGCTAATGGTCGCTTTTGCTTGTACATTATGAAAAAGTATTATAGCTCACGATAGAGACGCGTAGGAAAGAGAGAGGGAGGCCTTTGCCCAGCAGTGGGACAGTATAGGCTAGGATAATGAGTGTTATCTTTAAGCGCGATTGTTGTAAAACTTTATAACAAAGGAATTCAAAGAAAAATAGTAATACGTCTGACACAAGTTAATTAGTCTTAATATAATAATATTTCAACGTATTCGGTATGTCGCCGTAGACCCGTCTAATACTTGGAAGTGAAAGAGACAAGTCGATCGATTCATTCTTTTCTTCTAACTTGAAGGTTGAGACACTTCTTCTCACACTACATAAAATTCATTAATACCACTTTCATGTTTTAAAAATAATTTACATACATCTAATCACTAATTAATATATTGTAAGATTTTTCAAAACAATAAAAAAAATATCTCTCACTTTTACTATTTATTTAATGGAATTTTAACTCCATATTAAATTTTATCATTAAAATGTTTCTTTATAAGTCACTCCTCAATTTAAATAAACACACATGGCGTCGTGACGGTCCAAAGTGCCAGAAAGATGCGTCCGAAATTGAGACGACTTTTCTTAGCATTGTTATAAGATTTCTTTCATACTTCGATTAAGAAGTTTCACTTCAAAAATATTGATTGCGTGATTGGTAAGTTATGTTTTCATTATCTTTTCTTCTGCTGAACTGAAATCAGGCCCACGTTCTGCTGAACGTGATTCAAGGAACATTGAAATATAAAAGAGCGATATAAATAACAAAAAATCAATTTCAGATTCGAGAAAACTTCTTTTGCGGGATTAAAGCACTCTCGAGGCTTCGCTTATGAGGCGTTCAATTAAATGCCCGCCGGTTTTCATATATAGTTTACGTAAGTACACAGGCCGGTTACTTGAAGTTTTAAATACCAGGCGAAACACGTGTAACAGAAATAACTTCAAACATTTACTATAATAATGATGTTTCTACACAGGATATAATAATTTTAATTGGATTACTTCTAAATCCGAATTCTAAGCTTCATTCCAAGAAAAACAAGTTATAAAGGTGGTGCGATTCGCTCGCCTAACAACCGTTGTATGTGTTGTTCTTACTGTTTATCAGTCTCGTACATATCGTCACAATACATACATAATATGGGCTTTGGAAAACTACTACTTGGAGATTCCCCAGTACTTATAAGTACTAATATGTATGTTTTTTAATAGCATATTTTTATAGTTTTTTAGGCATTTTCTTAGGAACGTTCTTTTCGTTCGATTCGTTCTGGTGACTTCTACAACCACTAAAACTATTTAAAAGGCATATTATAGACAATATTCGCGGATTGCAACCAAAAACATCGCTTTTTGTGCCTTGCTCACTCTCGTGAAATATGGCGTTTTGAACAGTTTTGATAATAAAAACATGTCAATTTAAAATCTTTAACTACTAAGTCTAACAATCTACACGAACCTAAGCTAACTCTTTGTACATAGTACATAGGCTGCACTAAAAGTATCGGGAGTGGAATATTTCCACTGTTCCTGTCATATTAAAATCTTTTTAATTAAAAATTCCTTGGTTTTAAAAATCGAATACCATTTATTTATTTAAAAAAAGATTCTCGGTCTTGTCACAAGGTCTGGTCAAACTTGTTTAGTCGTTGAGAAAATGGAATTGACTCGAGAAAATTCTAGAGCGATGATTTATTATGACTTTCGAAGTGGTTTAACACAAAAACAGTGTGTTGACCGGATGATTTCTGTATTTGGTGATGAAGCCCCATCCAAAACCACAATTTATCGCTGGTTTGCTGAATTTTAACGTGGACGTGTCAAGCTCAGTGATGATCCCCGTCAAGGTCGTCCAAAAACTGCAGTCACCCAAGAAAACGTTGATGCTGTGCGTAAGCTGATTGAGGAAGATCGACATGTGACATACCGCGAAATTCAGGCAACTTAAGACATTGGCATGAGTCAAATACAAATAATCTTGCATGAACAATTAGGTGTAAAAAAGTTGTTTTCCCGATGGATACCGCATATGCTTTTGTGTTTTTTGTGAAGAGCAAAAAGCGGCTCGCGTTACTTGGTGCGTCAGAACTCTCGAAAGATTCCACGCAGGATCCTCAAATGCTGTATATAATATCGTATCAAGTGACGAATCCTGGATATAAGCGTACGAACCCGAAACAAAAAACCAGTCACGAGTTTGGGTGTTCGAAAATGAGTTAAAGCCAACAAAAATTGTTCGTTCACGGAGTGTTGCAAAAAAAAATGGTGGCCAGGTTTGTCTCCAAAACCGGCCATGTTGCGACTATTCCTCTTGAGGGACAAAGAACGGTTAATGCAGAATGGAATTCTCCATCACGACAATGCAAGTTCTCACACCGCGCACAGAACAAAAGAGTTTTTAGAGCAAGAAAACATAGAATTATTAGACCATCCGCCGTACAGCCCCGACCTAAGCCCTAATGATTTCTATACTTTCCCTAAAATAAAGAATAAATTGCGTGGTCAGAGATTTTCATCGCCTGAAGAAGCTGTGGACGCCTACAAAACGGCCATTTTGGATACCCCAACTTCCACCAAACCAATCATTGAAGCAACATGGTTGCTTCAATGATTGGTTCCATCGTATGGAAAAATGTGTCAAATTTCGCGGAGAATACTTCGAAAAGCAATAAATACATATTTAAATAGTAATGTCGTGTCACTTCCTTGATTCCCGAAATTTTCAGTGCCGCCCTCGTGTGTATCCAATATGTATTTAGTCTAAAATTGACTACAGTTTCAATGATACATATCTATGTATCTACATACTTGCATTATATAAAATTACTAGTAACTTTTCTGTACACCCATACAAAAATCTTTTCGAAACGCTAATTGGAACAATAATAATAGACATTTACAGATTATTTTAGATGAAATGACCATTTACATGTTATTGAATCCTTGTGACCTTTATGATGTTAACTTGATTTCTCCCCAAAATCAGGCGAGACAAAAAAAAACACCACAGTTAAGGTGGCCCAATGCGTAGCAGGTTATATACACATTTAAAATTTTCAATAATCAACACACAATCACAATATTTTTCAAAACAACCTAATAATTTTAATAAAAGCACTTAACTTGATTATCAAACTTTATAACGTTTTTCACTTTCACGGAGATCGATATTTCAGCCTTCTCTACTATTGACTTGTTCAAGGGACTCCAAAACATTAATATTCCGTTTAAATAATTGTAACTGTCAGAGTTAAGTCCATAGTAACATTAACTTTTACCTTGACTGTTATGTAGAAGAGGTTGTTGAGCACCATTTCAGTAGCTTCGACTGATCCAAGCCCCTCTCTTCGACCAGTGCGTCCGGCTTCTGAGGCGTAGTACTGTGAAACATCCTTTATTAATAACTGTTATAAGGTCGAAATAGCGACAATAAACTAGTAAGAACTAATTTACAGAAAGCAAAACAAAACAAAATTAAAAAATTGTAGTGCCGGTCATCCAAATAGACTATTCCACCAGTGGGCAAAGGGTTGACGATGATGATACGTGTTGTATTCAAAACCGAGTATAGCTCAGAGGTGGGATTCAAACCCGAAACCTTGGGTCCTTGGGGCATAAGGAAAAGGAGGGCAACGCATCTGCATAACCTCTGGTTGTGCGAATGTGTATGGGGCATGGGCGTCGGTAGTCACCAACTAATCGTTTGCCCTCTTATGACACAAAAATAACATTTGCTTGTAAACCCCAAATCTATTCTAAAAATATATGTGATCATTAGAATTACACTGTCCGATTTTAAATCAATACCATAAACGTTTAGATGGCTTTAATATGTAGTAAAAATCGCGAAGCCTGTGCATTATTAATTTAGCTGTGTTTGCAAACATTATCGCCACAGCTCATTTATGTCCATCGGATATTATAAATCGCCGCTAAACAAGTATTACATTTTAGACACGCTGTCATTTTATTATAA
Organism: Helleia helle; assembly: GCA_963853865.1. Classification (NCBI taxonomy): domain Eukaryota; kingdom Metazoa; phylum Arthropoda; class Insecta; order Lepidoptera; family Lycaenidae; genus Helleia; species Helleia helle. The sequence goes on from OY971420.1 coordinate 3,355,406, forward strand.
CTGCTTGTTTAGCGGTCATGTCGCGGATTCTTATCCCGTGAGTGACTACAATAATTTATACTAGTATGATGAATTCATGTTTGTAGCGGGTCATATGTGATAATAAATTTCTTTAATTATTCCTCGTAGGCTAAACATAAGTTCTTACAAGCTTAGCCCGTTCATAAAGACAAATATAAAACGTTGTATGTTTGTCTTACGTATGTGAGTTTACCAACGGACTGGATTAACTAGACTTTCATGAATAATTTATTTGTATTTATTGGTATGGGACAAGTAAATGATGAAGAAAGAATTATGATAATTTATGTATAAATTCTCATAATTCATAATATCAAAAAAAAAAAAAAAAAAATGGGTCTCAGTAGCCTATGGTGTGCCCTGCACCTTGAGCGAAGCTACAATTAGCTAATGAGTCGAGGGGGCTCTTTGTACCCCTCTTATAACATAATAAAGAGCAGGGGCCAAGGGGCGAAGACGGGAACCTCACCCCATTGTACTATCCCGACGTTGGGAGGAGGTGTTGTGTGGTGAGGGACAAGCCCTCTGTGCAGGTGGCGTCGGTCCCCTGAGGGGCTGACTAGCCGTCGAGGTGCCCTGTTTGCTCATTAGATCCGAGGCACCTCACCATAGCCGGCATTGGTAGCACTCGATGGGTTTTAGTGGGTAGAGCTGCGTCCACTTACTACCTTTCGGGCACAGCGAGTCCCACATACCCGCGTGGGGAGACCCACTCCCCCGCGGGATTCCTCAGAGTATTTCCAGGTGTTAAAGAAAAAAAAATGTGTATGTAGATTATGTCTTCAGGTATTGATCACTTATCCCTATGATAAATATAATTAAAATGGCTCACCTGTATATAATTCGCATGAGGTATATTTGGGTCGACGAGCTCAATGTTGACCAGCCAAGGTAGCAGATATTGTAACAGCAGCTGTCGAACTTCGATGCGCGCTGTTTGGAATCTCGCCGTGATTTCTGACCAAAAGATTACAACATGTTAGTGGCTCAGGCGTACGTCATCTTTACACAGACATCATGACGTGTCCTAAAATATCTCTACAAGTTGGAACAAATTATTACAAATTGTACAAAATTGTATTAAAATTAATTTTGTTTTTGTTTTGGTAGGTAGTTTAGGGATTAACGCGGACAACGTGACATATTTTTAACCGACTTCAAAAAGGAGGAGGTTATCAATTCGTCGGAATCTTTTTTATTTTTTTATTTTTTTATGTATGTTACCTGATTACTCGAAGATGGCTGGACCGATTTGAAAAAAATCTTTTTTTGTTCTAAAGGGTATACTTCCCAAATGGTCCCATGATAAGGAAACCAGGATCTGATGATGGCATCCCAGAGAAACCGAGGGGAACTTTCAAAATCGTAGGGGCGACTAGTGTATTTGATATTTTTTTTATAAAGTGTTTTGAAGGACTTCAATTTAATGAAGGTCTGGAGTCGATTTGATGCTGGAGCCGAAAGACAATCGAGGGAACTCCTCAACTATTTACATCAGTAACCTTGTGTTTGTGCTTGATTAATTTGTAATGATGAGAACTTTACACCTAGATGGGTTGTGACTGTCATTAGGGTCTGATGATGAAGATAAAGGACAATTAAGGGAACTCCTCAACAGTTTACAGTAGCTACCTTGTGTTTGGACTTAATTAATTTAAATTGATGAGAACTTTGTACCCATATGGGTTATAAGCGCCATTACAGGTGTGATGATGGAGACCATACACAGTCGATGGGAATCCTCGACGATTTACAGCTTTAATTGGGCTTACTTCATACGGTAAATAATATTATGCCAAAATCATGTAATTTTATTACTTGTCGTTGTTAAATGAACAAAAAACAACTGTGGCTTGGAAGCGCATCATAGTTTTTCAAGGTCATCATAATATCCATTCTATATCTATATATTGGTGATGTTCTATACATATATATAATGGAATTATTTAACGAATAGCAGCAAATCTGCGTGATTGCTTTCGATTACATGTATATAAAGTTTTACGCAATTCCATTTCGGTTTTTTCATTTGTTATGTAATGATTTAAATCCTTTCTACGTTCATCTCATTTATACAGCGCTATCTAATCTGAGCAACGCGTTTAATAGTTCTACCCATATTTCAGACAAATAAAATCAGTTATCGAATTTTGAAATCACAAAAAATTAAGAAATAAATTTTTTTTAAACAAAAATTAAAAAGTAATAAAATAATTTCCTTAATCTTTGTGCCTACAATTTATAATCAACTTGTTCTTCTACTAATATACAATCTTTGCATTTACCACGTCATTATTGTTACTTTTGAAGCCGGTGTCGTATTCGTTGATGTACTACCTCCCTACCTACCTTGGCTGACACCGACACGACAAAGGCATTTTGTTCGACTATTTTTTTTTATGTTAGTTGGATAGGCAAACGTACCACCTGATGGTAAGTGGTCGACGTCGCCCATGAACATAAACTAGTATACCTTTTTTTTCCTTTTACGCCGGGAAATGCTCTGAGGCATCCCGCCTGGGGAGTGGGTCTCCCCAGGTGGGTATGTGGGACTCGCTGCGCCCCAAAGATGGTAAATGGACGCAGCTCTACCCACTAAAACCCGGCGAGTGCCACCAGTGCCGCCTTGGTGAGGTGCCCCGGATCTGTTAAGCTAACAGGGCACCTCGATGGCTAGTCAGTCCCGCAAGGGACCGACGCCACCTCCACAGAGGGGTTGTTCAGCACCACAGAACAACCCCTCCCAACGTCGGGACAGTACAATGGGGTGAGGTTCCCATCTTCACCCCTTGACCCCTGCTCTTTGGTCCCCTCTTCTTATAAGAGGGGTACAAAGAGCCCCCTCGGCTCAATTGGCTTCGCCCAAGGTGCTGAGCTCACCCTAGGCTACTGAGCCCCACCGCCACGTCAAGGCCTGATCCATGGTGGGGATAAACTAGTATACCTGGAACGAGCCCAGGCAACTCATCTATGTGTTGCCTATCCTGAGACATAAGATGTTAAGTCTCGGTGCCAGTAATTACACTGCCTGTCTTGCCTTTCTCTCCGAAACACAGCAAGGCTGTTTCACGGGAGAAACAAGCAAGAAAGCAATATGTTATTATTACGATACTATTAGCTTCTGACGAACCCTCGTCATATGATACCGCGTCTATTATTATTACAAATTATTCTTGTTTTTTGGGCGTTTAACGTTTATTTCGAATTGTATTTATAGAATTTGACTAAAATAGTTACAATCATTAAAAAAAGTGCCCTAGGGTCTTTATAATATATATCCTATCAACCCCTTGTATGTCCCACTGCGGGCACAAATTCCCTCCTCGAAATCAGACGAGGAGGGTGTTTACCGATACGAAGGCGCAATGCGGGTTGGCGAACTTCAGACACCTTCAACTTCACCGGTGAGCAAGCGATGGTCTCATGTTCAGGTGGACGTAGAAACTTAGAAAAACCCATTTCAAACATCATCAGGATAGAAACCGAACCTCTCACTCATGAGGCCGAGCCCATACCCACTAGATGACTAGACCAGCGTCGCTCACATGGATATATATAATCACTATATTTTAAAGGACCTTAGTATACTACTTGTTAAGATGAAAACACAATCGAAATAGATTAGACTTTTCGTCTCGTGTTTCTTGTAGATTAAGAATTTTATAAAGAAAAACGCGAGCGTAGGGTTCCGTACCATTACATAATATACAACGTTAGACACTTTAAACAAAAAACCATGACCGACTTCAAAAAATAATATAACTAAAAGTAATAAAATAATCGCGTTTCTTTAATTTTTGTGTCTACAACTGATAATCATCTTGTACTTCTACTAATATACAAACTTTGCGTTTACCACGTCATTGTTACTTTTGGAGTCGGTGTCTACTACTTTTTAGTTATTTATTTTTTGAAGGCGGTTATAATTTTTGTTTAAATTTTTTTATTTCTTAATTTTTAGTGATTAATTAAAGAAAGACATACAGCGATAGATATTTTTGCATATTTAACCTATGAAGTTAGCCCAACAAAAGCTGTAAATCGTCGAGGAGTTCCCTCGACTGTCTATGGTCTACATCATCAGACCTATAATGGCACGTATCGCCCATATGGGTGCAAAGTTCTCATCCAATCACAAGGTTTATTTTCTATTTAGGAGTTCCCTTAACTGAGCTTCGTCTTCATCATCAGACCCCCAATCACAGTTACAACCCATCTAGGTGTAAAGTTCTCATCAATACAAATTAATCAAGCCCAAACACAAGGTTACTGAAGTAAATCGTCGAGGAGTTCCCTCGACTGTCTTTCAGCTCCAGCATCAGATCGACTCTAGACCTTCATTACATTGTAGTGCTTTAAAATGCTTATTTAAAAAAATATTAAGTGCACTAGTCGCTTCTACGAATTTCGAAATGTCCCCTCGATTTCTCTCGGATGTCATCGTCAGATCCTGGTTTTCTTATCATGGGACTATTTGGCAAGTATACCCTTTTAAACAAAAAAAGAATTTGGAAAATCGGTCCACAATAGACAATTGAGAACCTCCTCCTTTTTGTTGAAGTCGGTTAAATAAAGATATAGAATTTTTACCGTCTTGATATCATAAACATGATGTTACTCCAGTTACACATAGGCGATGCGCTCTGGTGGCGTGCTGTTGACATACGCTCAACGGGGTGATTCCCCGCCAGCCGTGTCAATAACAAACAAGTTTGCGGATACTTCCCGGCATAAATCGGCGGGAATTATGGACCTTGGAGCCCGCTCTCCTGGTAATACGAAATGTCACGTAACAGCATGTCGGATGTCCCGTTTAAATAAATGTCTTACCGATGAAAGATCTGTCTGTACTGTACAATTGTGCTAATATCCGCATAGTGACGTTCTTTCAGAACAAACGAATGAGCAAGTATGTTGATAGGTCAATTACTTAGCAGTGATGTTTCAGTAATATTGTTAGGGTTCCGTAGGCAAATGGCAAAAACGGAACCCTTATAGTAATATTTTTTACTTAATCATTTTAAAGCACTACAATTTAATGAAGGTCTACAGTCGAACTGATCCTGGAGCTGAAAGACAGTCTGAGGAACTCCTCAACGATTTACACTAGAAACCTTGTATTTGGGCTTGATTAATTTGTAATGATGAGAACTTTACACCCAGATGGGTTGTGACTGTGATTGGGGGTCTGATAATAGTCGAGGGAACTCCTTGACTATTTACAGCTTTTGTTGGGCTTACTTCATACGGTTCAATATGCAAAAATATCTATCTCTGTATGTCTATCTTTAATGAATCACTAACAATTAAGAAATAAAAAAAATAAACAAAAATTATAACCGACTTCAAAAAATAAAATAACTAAAAAGGTCATAAAATAATTGCGTTTCTTTCATTTTTGTGTCTACAACTGATAATCATCTTGTACTTCTACTAATATATAATCTTTGCATTTACCACGTCATTATTGTTACTTTTGAAGCCGGTGTCGTATTCGTTGATGTACCTACCTCCTTACTTACCTTGGCTGACACCGACTCCAAAAGTAACAATAATGACGTGGTAAATGCAAAGATTGTATATTAGTAGAAGAACAAGTTGATTATAAATTGTAGGCACAAAGATTACGGAAATTATTTTATTACTTTTTAGTTTTTTTTTTTAATTTTGAAGTCGGTTTTAATTTTTGTTTAATTTTTTTTTAGTATCACTACTACTACTTTTCACTACTACTTTTTAGAATCACTAAAAATTAAGAAATAAAAAAATTAAACAAATATTATAACCGACTTCAAAAAATAAAAGAACTAAAAAGTAATAAATTAATCGCGTTTCTTTAATGTTTGTGTCTACAACTAATAAATAATCATCTTGTACTTCTACTAATGTACAATTTTTACCACGTCATTATTGTTACTTTTGGGAGTCGGTGTCAGCTAAGTTAAATAGGCAAAGCAACAAATTTGTCACCGTCGTCCGTCACCAGTGTGCAGTTTGATCTAACTTGAGAGATAGGATAGTTTACATCTGAATTTATGATTAATCGCATTTTTTTATTCATAATAATAATTCTATTGCATTGAATAGTTTAATACTATACAAAATATTTTAACGTATATCTTAGCCACAGCAACGCGTGGCCGGTCTGCTAGTATACACTAACCGTCATTGACGATTCGAGCCACCCAGCATTGAGCGCAGTCAAATGGAAGGAACTGATATTGGGGTGCTCCAACCCAGAGGTGAGAACAGTATTCCATGTGAGGTCGGATCTGCGCCTTGTATTTGTAGGCGGTGGAAAGGTATGAAATAACGCTTTGCCCTATAGGACATATCGAGACATGTTCTCAGGTAAGGTTAGCAGTGATGTTTCAGTAATATTGTTCTTTATAAAATTCTTAATCTACAAAAAATACGAGACGAAAAGTCTAATCAATTTCGATTGTGTTTTCATCTTAACAAGTATTATACTAAGCTTCTTAAAAATATAGTGATTATATATATCCATGTGAGCGACGCTCATTAGAGCACATGGAGTTTCTTAGAGGCTAGTTTTACCTTTCCTTTCAAATGACTACGAAATTACACATTGCTCGATATGTCGACGCCAAGTATTCCAATACTGGCTAAGGCGGTTAGGAAAGTGCCTTCCAATTGTAGAGGAGGAGGAACGACGAAGGGTGATTTTTAGCGGTACACGGGCAAACTTGTTGGGGTTAAGGGGGCTAGGTTAAGACGCCCCCATTCCGAAAACAGATAGATTATAGTAGTATAAAAAGTAGTTATTCACTAAATAAATCTAAATGGTAACAAATTGTTTCATGTAACAAATAATTAATTCTTAAATATTTCAGATGCTGCTACTGCTTGTAATGTAAACAGCGATGGCGAGTGAGTATATAAGGTACGGAGTCCGGACTGAACATTCATTAGATCCACAAATATTTGTGCGATTGAGTAACGAACCTCGGAAAGTTTATTAAACTCGACTTTTTTGTAGCACTAGAATTTATACAACAAAGATAAAATATAAAGATACTTTATTTTCATTAACATGTAATTGTACATTGTGCATGCGAGCTGTTATAATTATTGTGATTAAAGGACAACATGTTATACAGCAAATTACTATTATAGCGTTTCAGATATAAGTTTACAATATTTTAACTAAAACTAAAAAAAAATCAAGAATGATATTTTACAACTTTTTTTTTTTTTTTTTTTTATTCTAATTTTATTTAGGGACTTTTGTATGATTTACATGTCAGTCCCATCGTATACACAGTTACAAGCGACATAAAAACACTATAAAATATATTAAATAACAAAACATACTTTAAGCACTGGAACATTTTATAAAAGCTACCTGTGGCGACTTACGGCATCAAACAGGTCTTTTGCCGCCTTGGATGCGGGTTCAGTCAAAATTTTATGAAACCTTCCGACATCGAACCTGTTCAAACCATAAGCCGCCTCAAGGTTCTGCCTCTCCAAATGGAATTGGACACATTCCACCAGGAGGTGGTGAACGTCTTCTACTACACCACATGTTTCACAATTAGGTGATTCAGATATTTTCATTAAGTAGGAAAATTTCTTAAGTGGCATGTGTCCAGTTCTCAACCTCAGTGCTGATTTAATAAGCTTACGAGATAATTTTACATTACAAAACCAGGGAACATGGGGAGGCTCAGCCTGAATGGTTTTATACCATATCCCTTTTTCTAGAGACCTTTCGTTGAAATAAACCTTCCATGTACTAAAGCACTTCCTTTTATATTTGGGCAACAGTTCAGCATAATTAGGTTTTATATCATAATCTTTTCCTTCTAGTATTCCCTTTTTAGCTAACTTATCTGCCTCTTCATTGCCCATGACCCCAATATGTGATGGGACCCATTGCATTTTAACTTCTATCCCACGTGAATAGAGCTCAATAACTTGAGATAATATTTTATATGCCAGTGACACACCTCTAGTACCAGATGCACAGCCCATTATATGTTGGAGGGCACTTTTACTGTCACTACAGATTACAATTTTTGGCTGTTCGATGCAGCCGGCATATGCAAGTGCTTCTGAGATGGCAATAAGCTCTAGTGACATTATTGAAACATTGGAAGTGATTTTAAAAGAGTTACAAAATTGCTCAAGACAACACGTATTAATATTAAATAAGGGATCATAATATGCGGCCCCTCTTCCCTCTTCACTCTTTGAACCGTCCGTATATATAATGCGCCAATTGTTATATTTTTCCTTAAGTTCCTGGATTACATCGAATTTTAATGAATAACTCTCATAACATTTTTTTGGACTCTTCATGCTATCTAGATCAACCTTTATTATATCGGTATTTATATTAGTAACCCAAGTATTCAAGGAAAACATATCTAATGGAAAAGAACAATACATATCATCATTTTTCACTTCTTCTATAGTTGTACACAGCAACGGTTTTCTTTTATTATTCCAATATCTCCAATAGCTGGAGCAAGTTAACGCGTGTAACTCAGTCAAAGGTCTCAAAGTTTCATTATTCATTAACCCTCTAATTTTTAAACAATATTTGTATGCTAAATATCGTCTTCTAATATGCAGTGGATATACACAGAGCTCGCTTTCCATACAATGTATAGGAGTAGTTCTAATGAAACCGCCTATTATTCGTAACGCCTGATTTTGCACCATATCTATTTTAAGTAAGTTAACTTTGGCGCTGTTATCAAATAAGTGCGATCCGTAGTCCAACCTACTTCTAATTAATGTTATATATAACCTGCGGAGGTGAGATGGGTGTGTGCCCCAACTCGATCCGGTTAAGACCTTCAATAAGTTTAGGTATTTTTGTGTTTTACATACTGTCTCACTTATGTGTTTATTCCATCTCAAAGAGCTATCGAGCCAAATCCCTAAATATTTATATGATTCCACAGATTCGATTAAATTATTATCTATTGTGAGTTGAACACTTTGACTCCTTCTGCCTCTTTTAAAAATGCAAAATTTAGACTTTGAAATAGATACCTCTAGTCCCACCTCATTTATCATACCTACAAAAATATCCAACGCTCGTTGAATGTCATAAGCGCCTTCTAATATGTCTAAGCAGTCGTTATACAAGACAAAGTCGTCAGCGTATTGACATATATATACAAAGTTTATCTCCTTACAAATTCTAGCTGTGGTTAAATTAAATAGGAGAGGAGATAGCGGGTCTCCTTGTGCGAGTCCTCTGCCTGTACACCGACGCAAATTATTATTTAATTCACCCGAATCGTTTCTAATCTGTAGATATCTTCGGCTTAAAAGGTTCCACAGATACTGACATATTAATTGACCTACTCCAATTTCATCCAGAATACTTGACGTTTTTTCTATAAGAATATTATTATACGCATTCTCCACGTCTACAAAGCATGCTATTGACGGTCTGTTCATCGTGAAGCCTATCTGAATTTGTGTAACTATCCGTACTAAGCTATCTAAGCAAGACTGCCCGCTACGAAAACCGGTAGTATATGGTGATAATATGTTATTTTTCTCCACAAACCATTCGAGACGTTTGTTAATCATGTTGTGAAGGATCTTGCATGCGCATGATACTAATGAAATAGGTCTCAGTTGACGAGATGTATTATGAGAATCACCTTGTTTAGGTATAGGTACTATAGTAATGTTACGCCACTGGTGGGGAACGTCGCCAGTATTAAGGATTTTATTATATATGTAAAGAAGGTAATGTTTTGCAATATCAGGTAAATTACAGATCATTGAGTACGAGATCCCGTCACCGCCCGGAGCCGTATCCTTTTTTTTAATACATCTGTACATTTCATGCAGCGAGAAGTTCATTTCTAAGACCTCATTAGATGACGTGAATGCCGGTTTATTTGGAATTACGTAATCAGGAGTTAAATTACGCAATAGTCGATAACTTTCTTCTTCCGACACACTATATCCTTTTGACCCATAACCTTTCATCCAACGCAATTTTTTCCACATATCGGAAACCGACATAGACTCATCAACACTACTGCAGAAACTATACCACCCCGCTGATCTCGCTTGCGATATAGTTAATTTAGATTCCTTTGTCTTACTTTTGAGTCTTTGTAAATTTTGTGGCGTCGGGTTCTTTCTAAACGTGGACAGAGCTAATCTACGTTCTGCAATTATTTTAGATATAACTGGACTCCAATATGGTTTCGGTTTAAAGGTACTAGTGGGATCTTGACATATTTTAATCATAGGGATATGTTTAAGTGCCGCCTCGACCATACAGTTTGTGAGGATATCATAAAGTATTTGTACATTATGCTCATACATAGGATAATAGATATTAGATTCAATAAACTTCGTATACTGTTCCCAATCCGCTAATTTAAAATTCCGTCTTTTTGAAAATGAACCACGTTCACGGTAATTTACTTTTAATTTTATAAATAAATGGTCACTGTTCAAATTTTCGTTTATTACTACCCATTCAAAGTTGATAGCTACGTCTGCCGTTATAAATGAAATGTCTGGTGAGGACTGCTGGACACTATTATTTACTAGCTTAACCCTTGTTGGTAGGTCATTGTTGAGTAAAATATAGTTAAATTCAATAGCTGAGTCATGAATTTGTTTACCCCTAGAATTATTTCTATTAGACCAGTCGGAGTGGTGGCCATTAAAATCTCCGAGTATCAAACATTTGGTGGAAGTTATAGAAAAAATTTCATCCCAGTCCGCTTGTGTAGTTCGCGCTGAAGGAGGGCAATATATTAAAATAGATTCATGAATACAGCTAATATTTAAAAAATTTACGCATAAGATTTCTATATTTGGGTTTGAGATATCTCTGGTAACTAATTGTACTTTAATTGATGAGTGAGCTATAACAGCTACTCCTCCATATCCGTCCCTACGAAACTTTCTGTAAATATTATACCCACTAATACGAACCTGATCCTCCGGCAGCAACCAAGTCTCAGTAATAAATGCTAGATGAACTTTTTCTTGTGCTAACAAAACTTCAAGTTCTAAAATTTTTGGTTTCAAGCTCTGTGCATTCCACTGCACTAAGTTCAAAGAGAAGATTTTGGGGTGTCTATCCATCATCGGTCATGAGAGTGAATATTTTGTTTAACATACCTTCTTTTTTAAAATACTTAAGTACGCACTGTACACACTCTGTAAATAATACATTACATATATCCTTTAATTTATCCTCCAAATTTTTATTTGACATTATTATCTCTTGCACTTTCCTAAATAGCCTTAAAAATACTCCACACTTATTCAAATTCTCCGGCTCCTTAGAAACGTTTTCTTTTACTGCTTCTGCTGTTACTTCCATTTCCAAATCTGCCAGCTGCGGTGTATTATCCTCTAAACACTTTTTCTTAGTTTTCTTAACTCTTTTTTTCTTGGCCATTTGATCTTGTTGATAATCTTCTAAATTACCTTCTTCAACCTCAGATAACTCATTCTCTTCTCTGTGAATGATAGGATTAATTAAGAGGGCATCTCTGTATGACTGAGGGGCGGATTCAGTTGAAGCAAAAGTTGACGGTTGAAGTAACCTGCTCTGGCGGCTTTCCTTCTGCTTTTCAAGTCCCACCGGAGATGTCTTCTTTTTCTCCAAATAAGAGTTCAAAGCTTTTCTGTATGTACAGTTCTCTATACACATAATGTTTCTGATTTCTTTTTCTTTAAGGAACATCGGACACTCCTTACACAAGGCCATATGTCTACCCTTGCAATTGAGACATTTAAAAATATCAGTCTCACAGTTCTTATGTTCCTCTCCACATTTTACACATAAAATCTTCTTAGTAGGGCATGAGCGAAGTATATGGCCGAATTTCCAGCATCCAGAACACTGGCTTACAGGGAACTTAAATGGCTCCACCTTAAACCGACACCCATATCCATAAACATATGGGGGCAAGATGGCGCCTTTTATGCACAAACGTATTGTCTCACTATCCACCCACTTTCCTTCCGTATATCTCTTCAGCCTCTTAACGGCCATGATCTCGTAATCACAAGTGAGGTTTTCCAGGGCTTCCTTTTCCTCTATATCTAGATCCACTTGCCTCACCATGCCATATGTCAAGCTCACTTCATCCACATAAGCACACCTATAACCCATACTGGATATTTTCTCACATGCAATCAACTTATCTGCGTCCATTTTGTTTTGAAATTGGATGAATACACGATATGGGCTTTTATAAATAATTTTCGTAATATTCCCTATGTTTTCCGCTTGCAGAAGCTTTGCCATACCAAATTGCTTAGGTAAAATTTCTAAAGATGTTATTGAAACCATATAGTTATTACCTTCATCGTCTTTTTCTAATCTATTGGATGATTGAGGATGACTTGTCGCAAGGCGCTTAGATTTTCTTTGTACTTTAGTAAATCCTTCATTTCCATCTTCCTCAGTAACTTCATCACTCGACTCCCTAGTTCTCTTCTCTGGACGCTCCGTCATCAGAATAGGTGAGATAATGCCTTCACCCACATTTCTCATATTTACTTCTATATCACTGCCACCAGAATCACTAAATATCTTTCTAATTTCCAGTTCTTCCATGTTTACGCACCCGTAGGCACGTAAAATAGATAAGCACGTATAGGCTTCGACTATTTATTCGCTTCGGCCGCGTTATCTATAAACAAAAGTCGACGCGTGCGCTTGCCACGACGACTCGCGCGGCGATGTATTTTACAACTTAAATCACTTTTTACATAGGATTAGTTAGTCTGATCTGAAAAGTACAATTGTGAAGAGCCTATTGAAGTTCGTTGCTATTCTTTTCTTAGTTTCAAAGACGAAACGTGACTTGCAGAGTGGAGTGGAGACTTGTTAAGCAAGTACAAACCAATGTAACATTAAGTGGGGAGATAATGGACTTGGTGAATTCAACTACCTTTCTTGGCATTACCTTAGATGCCAATCTCCAATGGGCGCCCCATATAGCTACCTTATCGAGTAGACTCAGTTCTGCAGTTTTTGCGATTAGAAAAATCAGGTCAATTACGGATGTTAATACGGCTAGACTAGTATATTATGCGTATTTCCACAGTCTTATGTCCTACGGCATTTTGCTTTGGGGACATGCCGCTGATGTCAATACAATTTTCATACTGCAGAAGCGGGCTATACGGGCTATCTACTGTCTGGGTCCCAGAATATCATTAAGAGAGAAATTTAAAGAAATAGACATTTTGACTGTAGCATCTCAATACATTTTTGTAAACGTGATGTATGTTCGCAAAAATATAAATGAATTTGTAAAAAAATGCGATAATCACAATAAAAATACAAGGAACAAACATAAACTTGTTGTGCCATATTTTAGGCTACATAAGGTCAGTAATTCTTTTATGGGTCAATGTATACGTTTCTACAATAGGATCCCAGAAAACGTTCAAAACCTATCGATAAATAAATTTAAAAAAACTGTTAAAGAACGTTTGTGTGGTAAAGGATACTACAAAATAAAAGAATTTATTGAAGATACCACACCTTGGGAATAAGGCGTTTCCTACATGGCTTCTATGTATAATTATATCATATTATGTACCTATATTGTATAATATTGAAAAGATTAGTTTCACTGAGTTTGTTTCGCCGGTTCTTCTCAGTGGACTAGTTTTGGAACCGGTAGTAGAGTCATTTGACGTTCAATAAGCTACTTTGACGTACAACATTGAATAAAAATATTTTTATTTTATTTATTATTATTTATGAGTTAAAGTGGCAGAAGCTTTTAATTTATTGTTATCTGATCGTCCAGACAGAAATTCGACCGTAATTACCTTTGAAGTACTATTGAATCTTCTGTAAACTATTCTTATAAATTCTCATTAAACATTCACTACAGGCAAGGTCTTTGTTAAACTAAAAAGTATTTACTACGTTTGTCTTTTCTTTGTCACAGAAAAGTGAACAATAAGCGATTTGAATTAAAATATTGTTAAATTTTGTGTATTTGTAACGCGTACATACTGGCATGCGAAATTGGCTAACGTATTAACGCGCATAAAATGAGCATCAGAGTTTTTTTTTGTAAAAACAGTTTGGAAGCAGAAAGTAGTCTAGAAAAATCGTTTCTCCCATTAAAATTTTCTTTAACAATTATCAGCGACTGACTAAGCATCATAATCGGTTTTGGATACGGCGCGGCAGTGCAACTAAGCTAAGCTGTTGATCAACAGCTAGTTATACATTTAAGTAAATATGATTTACCGGTGAGAGGAATGCGCTGTGGCGCACTCCCGGTTGCATGAGTAACACGATCTTGCTTTTTTCTCCCGTGAAACAGCTTTGCTGTGTTTCGGAGAAAAGGGCAAGACAGGCAGTGTAATTACTGGCACTACATCTCAAGGTGGGCAACGCATAAAAGAGTTGTCTGGGCTAGTTCCAAATTAATTTGTTTACATGTATGGGCGACGTTGACTACTAACCTCATGTGACTCGTCTATTCTGCATATCCAACTATCATAAATGTTAGTTGCTGAGAGCATGGGCATGTCTACATCAACAACTAGACATGTAAGTAAGTATAATATAAGTAAGTAACCTGAGAACATGGGCATGGTAAGTTCCGGGTGCAACTGCGACAGTTGGCGGGACAGGTAAAGTTGCGATCGGCAGTACGTCGTGCACAGCAACACGTCCAAAGTGCCGCGGCCCTTCTCGGCACCTAGAACAAACATACCCATTAACGTCAATAGAAAATGCATGTTGGAAATATAACAATTCAAAATGGCGTTAAGGATTTCTAATGCATGATAAATATAACAGTTTTAAAATTTATTACAGCTACTTTTTTTTTACACAGACAGTTCTATCTATATTTAGAATATTTGTAGTTAGTAAAAATCCGATGTTTGCGATTTTCTCGCATATACATTTACATACACATTTTGATAGTAAGTAAGTAAGTAATGAAGAGTAATTAGTAATACAATTGGATGCATAAAAGAGTCTGAAATTAACAGTCTCATAGGAATCACTTTATTTGTTACATACTATTTTTTCACCGAGGACAATCTTTTGCCACTGTAAGCCTTACACACAGTGGTAGGCACACTGTCATAAAATATTAATTGTCGATTTGCTATTAATATAAAAAAAAAAACTAATTAAAATGAGATATATTGTGGCATGTATATGCCATCTTGGCGTTTATGAGGTCTAGGTTTAGATCCTGAGCCATATCATGTCGCCCTGATAATAACCTCCGAGATACGATTCGATTTAATTGACCATACCCGAGGCAGTGTCCGTTCATAATAATCATACCGCGATACACCGATTGAAATGTAATATTATAATAATGAACATTAGACTGTAATCTTATAACTGTTATTATCTATAGATTTTTGATATTTTTAACACTTCACTACACCTTCGTTATTTCTGTATACATAAAACTTATCTTAGCACCCCCTATCCCACCGTTACCTAGGCTGCTACCGTAGCCAGGAGGTAGGAATAGTGCGATGACCGTTAACTAGGGGCCGTTTTATGTGCCAGTTATCCATTGAAGGGATATGCTCGTAATTACCACGCTGAGCAGGAGAATTGGCAATCGCAGAGGATGATGGATTCCCATCGGTGGCACTGCTGCCTGCCGCCGATCCGAATGATGGTGCTACCATGACTCGGTGCGATCGATGCTTAGTGATCAAGTCTATCTCACTGTCACGATGAGACAGACTGACACAAGCAATCGATTCGCAATATATATTAGGTTCCTTTATTGTTTGGAGGCTAAATGCTCTTCTACATCACCCCAGGCTGGTATTGGGGTAGGTATATTCTTAAGCCGCTTCCACACAGCAAATGAGATGCGAGTGGCCAGGGATCAGTTGTCTTGGCGTTCATTGAAGGAGGCCCATGTTTTTGAAAACTTATCTTCTGCAAAGGATAAGTTAATTGTTATATGAGGTTGGTTGGGTTCTATTTGTATACGAGCGTGATAAATTTCTCTTTCCTAAGATGTACCATCGTTCTCACGTAAGTCAGACCGTCCAAATGTCATGTATGTATAATGTGAATATGATATTCGTTAAAGACAATACAGTTTTCATAATCGTTGTAACCTTATCGAGTTCTCCTGGGAGTTAATGCCTGTGCAGAACCGGGTATTTTTGATTTCGAGTACCAAGGGTATACAAATAAAAACAATTACTTTGGGGATATCGTCGATCAGACCAATTACCTACTTAACGAAGTTCCGAATAAATAGTAGCGAAATTAAGATACACTTACGGTCAGCTTAGTATCGATGGATACATCACGGATTGGTGATGGAAAATGAAAATATATTTTTAGCCGACTTCTAAAAAAAGGAGGAGGTTCTTTTTTATGTTTGTTCGGACATATCTACCGTTATTTACTAACCGATTTCAAAACGGTAAAAACTTTTTTTTAAAGGTATACTTCCCCAAATGTTCCCAGGATAAGAAAACCAGGATTTGATGATGACATCCCGGCGATATCGAGGGGCACTTTCGAAAATCGTAAGGGCAACTAGTGCCTTTGTTAAGTTTTTCATTAAGTATTTTAAAGCACTACAATTTGATGAAGGTCTGGAGTCGATCTGATGATGGAGCCGAATGATGGTGATGATGGATGCGTTTGGGCTTGATTAATTTGTTTTTATGAGAACTTTACACCTAGATGGGTCACATGCGTCGTTACTTGCCTAATGATGGAGACCATAGACAGTTACGGGAACTGCTTAACTTTTTACAGCAGTAACCTTGTGTTTAGGCTTGATTAATTTGTATTGATGAGAATTTTACACCTAGATTGGTTGTAAGTGTCATTAGGGGTTTGATGATGAAGAAGGACAGTTAAGGGAACTCCTCAACGGTTTACAGCAGCTACTCTGTGTTTGAACTTAATTCATTTATACCGGTGAGATTTTTGCACTCATGTGGGTTATAAGTGCCATTACAGGTCTGATGATGGAGACCATAGGCAGTCGAGGGAATTCCACGACGATTTAAAGCAGCTGTAAATCGTTGTGGAATTTTTTGGTGTCAGCCAAGTTATATACAGCAACAAATACGACACCGACTCCAAAAGTAACAATGATGACGTGGTAAACCCAAAGACATTAATAAAAGAATAAGTTGAGTACAAGTTGTAGGCACACAAATTAAAGAACCGCGATTATTTTATTACATTTCATTTTTTTATATTTGAAGTCGGTCTTAATTTTTGTTATTTTTTTTTTAATATTTTTATGTATTAATTCAATGTATTGATCGGAGTTGAAATTTAAAGTATGTCCGTAGATTCGAACCTTTCTAAGTTGTCCATTTCAAATTTTCATTTCAAATTTACCGAAGGAGGTTTATACCCCATAGATTTTATGGACGCCGAGGAAGCAGTGGCTGGCTGTGGGTAAAGTGCTATTCTCAGTGGTTCCATCGAATGCAGCGATGTATTGATTTGTATAGACACTATTTTAATAAGGTACAATAAAAAAATTAAGCAAAAATTAAAACCGACTTCAAAAAGTAAAATAAAAACTAAAAACTTTTGGAAAAAGTGTCGTATTTGTCGATGCACCTACCTCTCTAGCTACCTTGGCTGACACCGACTCCAAAAGTAACAATAATGACGTGGTAAACGCAGAGATTTTACATTAGTAGAGGAACAAGTTGATTATAAGATGTAGGCACAAAAATTAAGAAAACGCGATCATTTTATTACTTTTTCGTTTTTATTTTATTTTTTGAAATTGGTAATAATTTTTGTTTTTTTTTTTTATATTTTTAAAATTTTAATGATTCCGAAATTCAATAACTGTAATATTATATATAAATAAACGCTTTACTCATATTAGTCAGGCCCGTTTACAAACCAAGAATGGCACTTATTAACAATATGGGTGCAAAGTTTTCATCAGTATAAATAAATTAAGTCCAAATACAAGGAAGCTACTGTAAACTGTTGAGGAAGTCCCTTAACTGTCCTTCGTCTTCATGATCAGACCCCTTAAATGACAGTAACAACCCGTCTAGGTGTATTCTCATCAATACGAAATAATCAAGCCCAAACACAATGTTACTGATGTAAATCGATTTTCGAAAGTTCCCCTCGATTTCTCTGGGATGCCATCATCAGATCCTGGTTTCCTTATATGGGACCATTTGGGAAGTATATAACCCTTTCAAACAAAAAAATAATTTTTCAAATCTTCGAGTAGAGATTAAGCAAATGTGCTGCCCCCCTTTTCCCTATTACCCCCCCCCCCCCAATGGGCCACCAGAAACTGGCAAACCGCACGAAACACGATAGCATAGCTGTCACTTTACGCCGGTATTATGTGAGCGAGAGGTACCAACTCGATCGTGCCGCCCAAATTTGGCAGCAGCATGGCTCTACCTCTTACTAAACTGACTGCTCTACTCTCGACATGTAAAATAAAACAATTTGTTTTTAAAATTGTTTTTTATTTAATTATTTACATCTTACTTATAGGTTAATATATAAGTGCACTTATATCAAGTCAAATAATCTGTCCGGCACACAAAATATATTTCAATAACAATTATTTAGTTTAACATAGTAAATATTAGATTGTAGTCCGTGTTTTCTTTGCTTGTATGTGGCAGGAAAATTGTTGGAAAAAAATTATCGCTTTCTTTATAGAAGAGGGGGCAAAATGACAGTCGTTTTAGCTAGTGGTAAGTGATGAGGAGGCCACCGACGAGGCCATCTCCCGCGGGAGACGAACAGGGGTGCGTAGGCGGCGCTACTGAATGCGCCTCCAGTAACGCCCCTCGTTCATGTCGGGCCAGGATGGGAACTTGTGTCTGTATTGCACGACGTCGTGGGGACTGCTTAGTAGCGGCCGGGCAGTCCCCCCTTACAAAAAGTAGTCTGGCCTTTCCCGGGGCCAGCCTGCCACTGAGGTGAACCTGTCTGTTGCCTGCATAGCCGGGACCCACAAAAAGCGGCTGACGGCACTCGCAGTGGTTTTAGTTAAGGTGGGCACTCTCAGGTGCGAGTCCCACATTGTATTAGGATCTACCCGAAGATCCTGGCTGCATCCATATGGATATCCCAGCGATATAAAAAAGTGGTAAGTGATAAGCGACTTTCGGACTTTCGAACGGAGATGTGATGCCGGCCTTTTAAATAATGCTTTTTTTCTTGAAGTTTCCTAAGTCGTATCGGTTCGGAAATCGCAGGTGGCAGCTGGTTCCATATAGTGGTCGTGCGGGGCAGGAAATGCCGTAAAATAGAGTAGTTGTGGATATACGGACATGGAGTTGGTGTGGGTGAACCGAAATAAGATTTTTTTGTCATCTCAAGTAACAATGCGCTGAGTTTCTCAATTAATATAAGCATTAAATTCATTATCATCATCAGCCTTTATCCGTTCACTGCTGAACATAGGCCTTCTTTCGTTGCGTTCAATTCACTGTCGTTTAATTATTATATAAAAAAAAACTAAGATACGACTGTTTTTTTTACAAAAATATCAGTGTGTTTATACGTTGCGAAGCAACTAACAGGTCAATTGCTATAACGTGTATTTCACAAATAGTACTATTTTTTAACTATATTTTATCATCGAAAGTAACACGACTTTTTCAATTAATATGAGCGTTTCATTCAGTCGTTTACTTGTCATTATTTATAAAAGCTAAGACACGACTAACAAATGTGCATTTCCATCTTGCTTGTTTCTCCCGTCAAACAGCTTTGCTGTGTTTCGGAGAGAAGGGCACTGTCTTGTCCTTGTAATTACTGGCACCGAGACTTAACATCTTATGTCTCAGGATAGGCAACACATAAATGAGTTGCGCTAATTCCAGTTACACTAGTTTATGTTCATGGGCGACGTCGACCACTTACCATCAGGTGGGATGTTTGCTAGTTTGCCTTTCCAACTAACACAAAAAAAAACTATCGCACTGCTGTTTACTCATTGCTTTTACAAATAATCAATTTTACTATGGGAAATGTAGTTATGAGGCGGACTATATCTATATATATTTACTATGTATCATTGTTATTGGCTAGTGTTATTTTGTGAATTTGTGAATATAAAACGATCTTGAGGCAAAAAATTTAAAGATAAAAATTATATTGACAAATCTTGGTCTACGATTTTTATACGATATACGATATCTATTTCTATGTTTACTTAAGTATAATATATCCCATACGATAACTACTATACTGTTACATTGTAATTGTGATAATGATTATGATGCTGATAATGTCATAAATCTTTATCTTTCTTATAGAACAATAATTATTAATTACATCGCAGTCTATATTCGTATCAGCGTAGCCTACGTAGAGGCGTAGCACGTAGCTACCTACACAGCTACGACGTAGTGTAGCGGGCGGTGCCTTTATATTTCACAAGCTGTTGCCCGCAGCTTCGCCCGCGTAACTTACTTAACTCCTATTAGTCACAGCGTAATGCCTATAGCCTTCCTCGATAAATGGGTTATCTAATGCTGAATGAATTTTTAAAATCGGACCAGTAGTTCCTGAAATTAGCGCGTTCAAACAAACTCTTGAGGTTTATAATATTAGTATAGATTAAAACTTGGACGAAGTGAAAAAGCGATCCCTCGCGAAACAGAGGATTCCTCACACCTAATGAGCAGCTAAAATAAATGAGTGATAAAATACAAAATATTTGCTGTTTTTATTGTTAATGTGAAAATGCTTAGCTTTTTTAACCGACTTCGAAAAAGAGGAGGTTCTCAATTCGTCGGAATCTTTTTTTTTAATTTATCAGTAACTTTTCGAAACATTTATCGACGCGAATTGGCAATAAAATCGATTGAAATAACAAATGGCATGAAGTTGATTTTTATTAATTGTGATGAATGCTAATATTCTCCATGCTAGGCTCGTGCAGGCTAATTTTACTTTATTTTTCTTTCTATTTTGTATACATATAATGTTTGTGTTTAAATTATTTTACAAGTTTAGTATTGTGGTCTTGTTCTGAATCAAATGAGGTTCTTTTCATTACAAGACATTCGTAGACCATGTCGAAATATCGAGCTCCGGCAAATAAAAGTGAAAAACATGGAGATAAGTCCGAGAATTGGGACCTTTAAGCATCCAGTCGATAGTCTGCTCATCGCATTGATCAGACTATCGGCTGGATGCTTGTCACTATATATTTAAATCTGTCCACGCAGTCGGTTAGTAGTTAGTAAAGTAGACTTAAAGTGTACTTATAAAATTATCTGTAAATGGACGGGAACGTCGCCTAACAGGAAAGAAAAGAAAGCTTCTGACGGACTCTCAAAAATAATACACTTTCATAAATTCAAAAGCCATTGTTTATTCAGAGAATCTATTCCAAGAACCCGTATACAAAAATATATCACATCACGTCATATAACTTTGGCTTCAACTCCATAATTAGTTTCAGCGATTTCAGGTCGGTGAAGATAAAGTCGGCACATGTTCTTTGATATTACATCTAATAATTCCCATGAGCTCAAGCGAGGGAAATATTCTGAATGTATATTTACATACAAGCCGTTAGTGTTATTTCTTTCGCCTAGTTTAATACTGAGAAGCAAATTATTCCACGGAGTCCTATTAGCGGCATAAAGCTCATGACTCGAGAATTTCATGACGGGCAAAATTCATGCAAAACTGTTCAGCCGTTTACGTGTATGTAAAAAACCGACCAACTTCCAAATTGCCAATATTTCCTAAGTTATGAAAGGGAACGTTAAACGTTAAATTTAATACATCAGTTTTGATGGAATACAATATTCATACATCAATTTCTGAATTTTACAAAGATACCTTTCAGAAAATTTTCATAGCATTGAGAAGTTGGCAGACAGACTAGCGAAGTGAATCGGGTTTTACAATATGTAATTAATTTGACGCGTGGAACCCTAAAATTAGGAAATACGAAGCGTTTAATTCAGTTCATATCAGACGTAAATTCAAAAAAATAAAAGTAAAATCACAAACCGCACAAAACGCAACAGCAGAGCTGTCATTTGACGCCGTTATCTGCTAATCTCCTCTGACCCTTTGCCTGTCTCACCTATGTTTTGCCCATCAGCTTTCTCATGTTTTATAATAATTTTATAAACATTGTAAGATATTGTAAAAAACAAATTCACGAGCGACTTCTTGAAAGAAGTGCAAGTTAAAGTAACGGACAATAACGGGATGATTATGTGTAAAGTATAACTTTAAAGAGCTTTAAGAAAAAATATTAATAGAACTAAAAGTTGCCCTCAGCTTAGAAAGCATAGAATCCATACAAATACTTGTAAGATTCTATATAAAATCAATATTATTATCCAATAAAAATAGAAAGCCGTTGTAAAAATATTTGTATGTGTTCGAAAGGATTTGCCTTTCGAACACATACAATTTTTTTTACATTATTATTAGATTAGTATAATATATTTTCAGCCATAATAGAACGTATTAAATACGTAGAAGAAGATATCATTTTGCAATATTCAAAATGGAGTTTAATACTTTATCGATATTTTACAGTGGTGTTGTAGTGTGCGTTGCGCTTGGTAGCGGTCGGCCTTTGGGGCGTGTACGTGTAGCGTGCACGGGAGGAGTAGTCCGGTGCACTGTGGGCGTGGGGAGATGCTCCCTTGTTGTGGCTATAACTACCAGGGAGCCGTCGGGAGCGCCGCCAGTCGACGATACTACACCGCGCAGTACACACGCGTCATGGACTTCCTTTCGCGCCGCGAAGACCCCAAACTTAACGCCACCGACCCAAGTCTCACAAACCAAAGCCAGTACGACGTGTGGGCCATGCAGACGGTTAGGACGATCTACCTCTCGTACGCACCCCTACTCATTATCTTGGGCGCCATCGGCAACTTCATCTCAATGTTTGTCTTTTACGCGAGCAAGTTGAGGCTACAATCAACTAGCCAATATCTATCGGCCCTCGCCTTATCAGACACTCTCTTCCTCTTTCAACTTCTGTTCCCTTGGCTGGACGACATTGGCATCTCTGGAATTTATCACAATCGCGGCTTCTGTCAATCTATCACTTACCTCTCCTACGTCACATGTTGCTCGAGTGCCTGGCTAGTGGTAGCGTTCACAGTGGAACGTTTTGTAGCCGTACTGTATCCTTTACGTCGAAACTCGATGTGTACAGTGGCCAGGGCTAGATACGTAATCGCCGGGATAGCGATAGGCGCGACCCTGACCAACATGCCGGTCCTGCTTTTCGCCAAGTCTATCAATGGCCACTGTGACATAGACCTCGACTACCTCCAGCACGCGGCCCGGTTCAACATAATCGATACAGTATTGTCGTTCTCGCTGCCACTAGTGATCATCATCATCTTCAACGTGTCGATAATGGTGGGGGTGTGTAGGTTAGATAGGACTCGTCACCAGCTCGTGGTAGCGGAGTGGCCGGCGGTTCCGCTACGCACGAGGCAGGCCCGGTCGGTGAGCATGCCGCGCTCCCAGCACAAGATAACGCGCATGCTGCTCATTGTGTCCACGGTGTTCGTCATCCTCAACCTGCCAGCGTACACAATGCGCGTGCTGGCATACGCTTCAGATAAGGTAATAAACCTTACAATTATAAGTTATGGCTGTGCGATATTTGTTTTTGAGTGATCCAGTCTATTTATGTAGTTTATCTTGTGTACAAAACTTTGCTACTATAAAAAAAAAATTGCGAAAATATGTAATTTATGTTAAATATCCCTAGTCTGTACAGTTTTCTTTGTGTAATTTAATCCTCTTGGTGTAAATTATTATCGTCTTCATAATATACCTACTTCATATTTTTAATTTATATTTACTTTTTAACGGCTGCTTTTTTTGTTCACTGCTAACGGCTAAAATAGCTTTATAGATTATTAATAAAGTAAAATATGCGAATATAATTGCGATTTTATTTATATGTATATTATATTCATGTTGTTAAGTTACTTGATATGTATGTATAAAAAGAACCTTAATTAATGAAAGTTCCTAAGCTACAAGCTAACTTACAGACTAAGTTACAAACAAAACTTTTTGAAGTTGTGTAAGTCTAAGCACGGTCGAAGAAATCCGATTGAACCGTATTGACTAGTGCATAAAACTTTTGTATTTGTATCGCTATGCGTTTTATAAAATATATTTTTTGCCTGTGTGTTCAAACTACTCAAAAACATATGATGGACACAAATTTAAGTTGTCTTATTATTAGCATCCAAAGTAGTCAAAATATCTATGCAACACATTTCCAAATTTATTGAGCAGTGAGCAGCTAGTGTACATAAATATCTTAGCGTACAGACTGTTCAATGGTATCTAAGAATTCAGAATGGTGCAAACTATATTGGGATAATAGGAAAGTCAATCTTATCACCAGTACTTAAATAGTATGTGACTGATATTGCTGGCAGACGTCAGTCGTAGATAATTAATTAACATCTTAATAAAAGGAAATGCAATCTTATAACAAATAATTAAAGAACAATTTTAAACTAACAAATAAAAATGATATCGTTTGTCTATTAAAGTTGTAATTTAAAGTATGTCAAATAAATGAGAACTACATAAAAACAAATCAATATTATTAATGTAATATAATTATTGCAAAAGCAAACATTTAGCTTGCTTTCTCAAGATACGTTCCATCGAGCTTTTTAGGGTTCCATAGCCCAATGGCAAAAAAACGGAACCCGGATTCGTCATGTCTGTCTGTCCGTCCGTATGTCACAGTCAATTTTTTCCGAATGTTCTGTTGAAACTTGGTAGGTAAGTAGAAGTATTTTGTGAACCGCATTAAAATTTTCACACAAAACAGAAAAAAGATTCCACTTACTTAGAACTGAAATTCAAAATATTTTTTTCATCTAACCCATACGTGTGAGGTATCTATGGATATGTGGTTTTGATTTGATTCAATCAATTAAAAAAAAAACATTTAATTTCATAAATATAAACCTTATGCATATACCGTGATCCATTATTATCTAATAATAAATCTGTAATAGATTCCTAAGTAAATAATAATCAACATTCGCGCGGGGCGTGGCTTGATCGGTAGAGGGGGCGGAGGGTGCGGGGGGCAGGTTCCCGACTGCGCTTCTGCATCATCATCATCATCATCAGCCTCTATCCGTCCACTGCTGTACATAGGCCTCCCTCAATAAACGCCAAGACGGCCGATCCCTTGCCACTTACCCTTACTTAATCGCGCTTACAAGAACTTTTATAATATGTTACTTGCTGCTACGGAACTCTACGGAACACTTTTTTATTACGATGTATACTAATTTTGTCTTTGTCTTAACAAATTTGCACAAGATGAGTGCAACAATCTAGATACGCAATAAATTTAAAAAAAAAAATATATCTAAAAGTCCTGATTTAAATCGTATCAAAAATAGGGTCAAAACGTTCGGATGTCCATCAATCCAATAAAAATACCACAAATGAACGTCTCAAAATTCTATGATCATGATAAAAAAGTTGAAATACTTTAAAGACAAGGATATTTTGGTGACGATGCTGTCAGATGATTGATGATTAATTTAATTCCTAAATGGACATATTATATTCAAAAATAACATGCAGTTTATTTATACATCATCATCATCCGTTGACTACTGAACATCAGCTTCTTACTGCACGGAGATCGTCTTCTCACATGGTTAATGTTCGACCAACACTCAATATCCAGATAAATATTTTTAAGAAATAAAGTACTTTTAAAGACTGATGAACTAAGCGGCCGGCCTAATAAGAGTTTATTAAAAAAACGTTTAAGTAAATAAAGAAAAAAGATATTATAATATTAAGAGAAATAAGCTTGATTTTTCCTTTTTCAAGATTTTTTTGTCACTCTGGATCAACATAATCATCAACCCCTATCCATCCACTGCTGTACATAGGCCTCCCTCAATGAACGCCAAGTCGACAGATCTCTCGCCACTCGAATCCAACACGTAGTGGGCACTGTAAGGAGACCTTACGATCCGATCACTCTGAATGCTTAGATACCATTGAACAGTCTGTACTCTGTACGCTAAGATATTTATGAACACTGCTGCTCACTGCTCAGATAAATTTGGAAATGGTTTGCATAGATATTTTGACTACTTTGGATGCTAACAACATTATGACAACTCATGTTTAGATCTTAGATTTATTTATGTATACCTATTCTATGGTTTATATAATACTGGTGCCCACGACTTCGTCTACGCAGGATCATATTTTAGTTTTTTTTTCAAAAAGTATCTTATGTTACTTCTAATACTTCCAAGAATATGTGTACAAAGTTTCATCATGATCGGTTAAGTAGTTTTCGCGTGAAAGCGTAACAAACAAAAAAAAAAAGATAACATAGATAGGTTAGGTTTTACTTAAAATGGTAACAAGACAACCCATAAACCAAAATAGTTATAGACAGAAAACCGCTTTTACTTTCAAATATCTATTACTTAATTTAAGGTTACACTTTAAAAAACTAAACACAATTAACGAGCTGATTAACTTAAAACGGCTAAAGAATAGAATAAACTTCAGTAATCCATACACGGCACAGTACAGATAAACATTAAGCAAATAATAAGAAGTGTAAGAAGAAAAGAAAAGAAAAAAAGACTAACCCAACCACTCATAGGGACTGCCGATAGAAGTGAAAACAAAACAATTAAATTCAAATAAATACTTATAATACAGGCTGTAAAGTATTATGACAACCTATATAATTTAAACAGCTCACAAAATTACCGCATTACGTTGACATTTCAGTGAGTTTTACGATTGGTTATGTAAACAAATATTGCATAATCTTATATAAATAAATCAAACGTCATATAATTAACACGTAACGTCAAATAGCGTCTCATAACGGTGGTAACGGTATCGCGAATCCAGAGATTTGATCTCACCTAAAAATAAGTGTACCGCGCCTAAAGATCTTTTCACTTCAAAATTAATACATAAAATCACGTACAAGTCACACACAAACCGCGTAAAGCGATTTGGATATAATATGTCTAACCACAGTTAAGCACGCGGATATACACACGTAACGTCAAATAGCGTCTCATAACGGTGGTAACGGTATCGCGAATCCAGAGATTTGATCTCACCTAAAAATAAGTGTACCGCGCCTAAAGATCTTTTCACTTCAAAATTAATACATAAAATCACGTACAAGTCACACACAAACCGCGTAAAGCGATTTGGATATAATATGTCTAACCACGGTTAAGCACACGGATACACACACGTAACGGCCAAACTCATAATACCCCTCTTTTAAAAACAGTATATAAAACATGTCCTAAATAGATCACTTAGCTCTGAGACAATAAATTCGTAATAATAATAAAATTGTATCTGACTTCCATAAATATCTTAACATTCTTACAATAGTAAGTACCTACATATTAATATAATACTGTTCGTAAGTTTTAAAAAATCTCGATTTTAGCGAAAGTCGTTAATGGGCTGATGATTATTAAAACACAACTACGATGTGTATAGACTACAAAAGTTTGGAAAATCCAAAAGTGCACGCCTCATAATTTCATTTTCCACAATAAAATTGATTACTTGCAAAGGCCTGTCAGTTGCTTAGCAACGAATAAACAGTTTATATAAATGCACATCTCTTAAGTCAGACAAATACAGTTCTCAGTATGCATAATTTCATAAAAAATGTCTTAGTTATATAGCAGTTTATCGCGGATAAGTGACGCGAATTTTATATAATACTAGCTGATTCGACAGACGTAGTCCTGTCTCAATTATGATTATTGAATTCGAATTGGTATAATTAATAAAAAAATATAAAAAAGTGTTCATTATTCTAATGCTAAAAGAGAATTATTTTTAATCTAGCCTTATCTAAAAAATTTAATTATTATTAATTATTATTATTTATTTTTAAATTTAAGTATTCTTATTTTTTTTTATTTTCCGCGCAATATTCTAAATATTTTCTTTCATAAGAACCTACCCTGACAATAACAAACACAACAAAAAAGAATTAGCGAAATCGGTCCAGTCGTTCACGCGTGATGGCGTGACCAAGGGAAATAGGGATTCATTTTTATATTATATAATATAAATGATGAAACTTATGAAACAAACAAAAAGTTTAAAAAAACAATTTTTTGCACACACAAACAATGGAGATTTACAGCACGTAGAATATCTAAATACATTAGCTTTTCTTGTCTTAATACACCCTTAGTATGCGCGGCGCGTTCGATCAAGCTTTTATAACATAAAAAACATGATTCTCTTCACTAGCTATAACATATCATATAGTTAGTTACCTTAGTAGTACACATTTTCTGCCGCTTCACTAACTACACTAAATTATGACGACTACTTTAAATTAAATGAAGTACTCTAAATAACAATAAGTAGTCAAAATTGCAATAAATACTATGTACTACACAAAAACTACTCTTAAGCTACGCGAGGACGTCTCCTCGAAATAAATTCAAGTCCGTTTTCTGTGCTAAGTAACCTTAAAACCTAGTAAATCACGTACACTGTAGAATTTGTCTAGCAACGACCAGATGATCGGAAACTTGAGGATTATATTATACAAACCGACGTGTCTTTCCTTAAGCCCCTTTTATCGCTGCGGAATTACTCTTCGCTCTTATTTTCAACACTTAAATTCAACATTAATTAGAACATACGTTAATTGTCTGCGGCCATAAGATATAGATACACGAAGTTTTATTGATACAATGCTTTCTAAATTTCTTGACAAATGACTCCTAAGTTTCTTCTGTCACAGTGCTACGAATTTATTGATGATCATGTCATGGCACCGTAAATAATCACACATTTCAAAATAATTACAATTTGCCAGGGCTTGATTTTTCGCCAAAAAAATATATTATTAATATATATATATATATATATATATATATATATATATATATATATATATTATTAATATAATATATAATAAACACTAGATGTTGCCAGAAGCTTCGCCTGCGTTCACGTAGAAATACAGCCGTACCCGGACTGATTTATATTTTATAGCCTAAGAACTTGCAAAATCGGTTCAGTGGATCCAGAAATTACCCCTTTCAACCTCACAAACTTGAATAAAGTAAAGAGGTTATTTTATTTATTTATTGTTGTATTGCTACAATATACTTATTATTCGAGTTTATATGCGATATGTATTTTAATGATGATGATAATGTCAGTCCTAGGCTCGCTAGGTATTCAATTTACGACTCCATTGAGAGACGACATGTTCGAATGGGTTATTTAAACCTTACAAGTCTTTTATCATTCTTTGAACGTTATTTGAAGGAAATGATTTTCCATTGCCTCGTCGTAAGATTTTTTCTGTGAGGGTCTTATCTCTCAAGTTAGACCAAACTGCACACAGTTGTAATCATTATGGGCCCGTATATGATAGCTAAAAATATATGTATATGCTTAGTAGTAAAAAAAGTATTCAAGATTTTTAAAAAATGAGGCAATCGTCTCGATTATTAAGCCTACTTTACTGACTATTGTTTCACATATGTAATTTTTGTTATCAGAACATAAGCGATTCTGGGGGTCGGTGGTTTGCGCTTCAGCAACTGGTCGTTCTTCTGTTCAACACAAACTTCGGCATTAACTTCCTTCTATACTGCCTGAGCGGGCAGAACTTCAGAGAAGCCTTGAACAACAACCTGCCCTGGGTCCGGCGGCGCGTCCGTCGCTGTATCGCCATAGGACACGTCATGCATCAGGAGCGGGGAGGCAGTCTCACAAGTAAGTGCAACGATATTTAGCCAAGTTTAATGTAATGTCTAACTAAATAATACCACAAAGTATTTGAATGCAGTTTTCAGATGATATTGGTGTAACTGAGAATATACCAAACTTGATGCAATTAAAAAAAATATATATACTTCTAATTTTCAAATACATACATACATTCAAATACTTAATTGTAACCAAAAAAATACTAATATGAAAAGTAAGCTTGAGGAACTTCTTGCTTACGCATTATCATGCAGACACAAAGCGGTCCCGAGTTTAGCTGAACGAATGCGTCCATGTAGTTTTACATCGGATCGGACGTCTTCACATAAATATGAAAGCGCGTGCAGGGAGCGCTTAAACGCATGATCGCTGCACGTACCCTTAATTTTCGTTTATTAAAAAGGAGTTTTGTATGCAGGTACATCAGCGATCGTAAGTACGGACGCGGGCCATGCTATAGCTATATCCGAGATCCCACGGCGCGAAAGGGAGAAACACTTCATCTTCAAATGCGTATTCGACAACAGTAGACAACGTCAATCGGTTCAGCCGATACCATCCTCTACCACCGTGTCCAACAACACTGCTGACGCGTACGAAATGAGAGTTTTCAACACAGCCGCAGACCGCTGTCGTTCAAGATCTAACTCTCATATCGGTACTACGCAATTCTAAAGAGTGTCTATTCTAGAAACATATAAGAAAAAAATCTAAACTTGTTGTTAATATTACTTCTTTATGGTTACAAATTTGTAGTAACTATTTAATATTTTATATATGTATATAAATGTTATAATATACGTATATTGGTTGCATTATAAATAAGGGACTACATCATATACATGAACATTTTTTGAGAATGACTGGAAATATTATTAAGTGAATATTACCAATATTTACTATATTAAAGCAAACATTTAATAGATGTACATTTAAAAGAAAGACATTTTGATGAATTTGTATATTTTTTCACAAAAGAGCTTATTTTTTAAAAGAATTTCATAATCAATTGTTAAACAATTTGTATGAACATAAACTATGAGTATGAAACGTAAATATTTACATGAGAAATATATGTATATTTTGTACGTGTGATTATATGCTAAATGCGAAAATGTGTAAGAAGGGTTCTAGTCGAAGTAAAGACTGGGTCATGCGTGACCATTTAGCCATGGATCTTATTAGATATAAGTAAATATTTGAAAATACAGAACGAGCACTTTATATTCACGTTTTGTTTATTTATTTATAATTAGGAACCCCCAACAAAGGATACACAATACATGCAAAGAAAAAAACAGTTATTTGAAAATTTGTTTCCGTCCATTATACATTACACATCATCATATCAATATTCTAAAAAAATAAACATTGTACTTACATCAAAATTAAATTAAACATAATATCAAAAACACATTTAAGTTAAAACATGAGATATACAGCAAAATTTAGGCATAAAATTTAAAAAGAAACTATATTTTTATTCCAAAATATAGCACAAAACCAGAGAGGCAACAGTCTCAGTTTCAGTCTCCTCAAGTACAATTGCTCGTTCTGTGTTTTTACTAGCAACGAGTTGAACTCACATACGTTCTAAGTATAGCTTTACTAATATCTATTTTAATTTTAGACAAAATTTCTCAATTGACAATGAATTTTTGAGGTTGTATAGAGTAGTACTACCAATTTAAATTGAATGGATGATTTTTTTAAGCCATATCCGCACTCGCATCAATACGGTCAACATATTATTTATATGAAATTATTGTATGCACTAAGCGGCAACGGAACTACACCACAGCAGAACTGCGCGGCCAATTTGATCAACTAACCTAAAGTGTCGTGACGTGTAGCTCCGCTTCCCCGGAGTGCAGTTTAGAAGCCTCACCTACAGATTTCTCTGTATTTAATATTTATTTTTCGAAGAAAGATAAACATTTATATTGAATACTGGTATTTATATAGATTTTTTATTTATTGAATAAGCTGCTTAAAACGTAATCTATGCGCGCCATTGGAGTAAAATTTCATAATTATTTACTATGCTATTCACAATACATCCGTTTGAAAAAAATTGCAATAAATAATCCTATTTTTTATGTTCTTTGCCACTAATTGACGTATAAGTATATATGACATATACTCACGGCGAATATAAGTACTATTTTTGAATATAGAATACTGTGCGTAACTTCCGTCAGAAAAATAATCTTAGTTGCCCTCTAGTCGCGCCTGAAGAAGTTTTATTTCAACAAAAAAAAAACAGCCAAATGCCAGGTATGACTATATTACATACTAAGTGTTTTTGCTTTTATTCTTTATGGTTAATTGATCGTTCATTTTCTCAGAATTTTCCGAAACACTGAATATATTTTTGTAGCGCCGCTGTAGTTCAAGTGCTGTTTACCAAAAAAATATGCGTCGTGTCTGTCAGTTCCACTGTAGTGCAGTTCCGCCTAGTGCGTTTTTACCTTTATTGTATAGCAAGCGCGTCGCCTATTTTATATAGAAAAATCACTTTGCGACATCACTCGTGGCTAAATTCAGTCTCGTCAATTTAATTTGGTAGTCATATATGTATGTATATTAGGATAGATTGACAGAAGGTACTTTTAGACAGGGTCTGACTTAAGTAATGTATATAAATTATATTTTGTAAAAGTCTATAAATATTATATATGTATTTATTTGGCATAATATGTATATAAAAAAACTTAAGCTTAATTCCGTTGTCCGTTCCTCGTAGCGCAAATACTAACAAACTTACAACGAGAGTTTTTAAACGTGTGATTGATTGTAAAAATTTAATTATTTAACTAATTAACACGTAGAACAAAAAATCAATTATATCAAGTAAAAAAAAATTTCAACAAATATGTATAAGAAATACACTTTTCCAAAAAGGCCAAGTATACAAAGATTATATTGTCACAGGATATTCACAAGGTCATAAAGATAGACAAGGAAGTTTTTACTTTTAAAAGTGCTATCATCAATATTTTATTATTAGTATTTTAAATATTTTAGACAGAGAGAACAGACATTTGTCCAAATTTCAGCATATTTAATATATATTATATTATGTGTGGTTTAGATATAATGTTTAATATCTTTATATATATATATATTTACAATCTGGAAAAATTGTACAGTTATGTATTTTGAAAAATTGGACAATATTCATAGCCTTAGCAGAGAAAAAAAAAGCTAATGTGTAATTGGCCCAAAATTAAATTAACATTCTGATACTATCATAATTTTATCACTTATTTAGGAAGGATTTTACTCAAGTCCGGCACATTTCAATCTAAAACGATGTCAACGTCAAATTTTAATCAATTACCACAAGCAAGTTTTCAGTTATTAGGTATTTTTAGGCTCACAATTACAGGAATGTAATCAATATATGAATATATTAATTATTTGTG
This sequence comes from Helleia helle, assembly GCA_963853865.1. Taxonomy (NCBI): domain Eukaryota; kingdom Metazoa; phylum Arthropoda; class Insecta; order Lepidoptera; family Lycaenidae; genus Helleia; species Helleia helle. The sequence continues at coordinate 3,388,628 of OY971420.1, forward strand.
ATAATGATAGCATTGATAAAGAAGTCCACTCTTCAATGAATCGATATTGAAATTTAACATTATTTTAATCAATTTGATAACATTTTATGTATAATAATATAATGAAAAACAATCGTTTTCAAGTGATTATTCCTATAAATTCTCCAATAAGTTTGGTGCCAATGAATTCAAACTTCCAATATTATACTGTCCAAGTCCTTTTTCAATACATCCCTCTTCTAGTCCCATATAAGAGACATTTTTGATCGTTGCGTTGAAATTCACATATAACAATATACAAGCCTTTGCCTGCTAAATTGCTTATATTAATTACTTCTTTAAAGTTATAACGCGATATTTCCATACATCACTTTATACTTTCGTCTTCACATTTCGTATTTATATTGGTTGTAAATTAAAATTTTAGTAAGCGATTCAATCAATTTCGTCACATGGGTCAATTAAAAATAATTACAGACATTAACGCATACCGGTACATAATCATAGATTAGTCCATGAATAGAAGTTCAAATGTGTCAGATATCATTATAATTTCTCACATAAGTTTAGAAAAAAAAAACAATAACTCTCGTCCACATTATCCAATGACTAAAACATGCTAAAATTTAAGACAGGGCGTGATGAGAAGTAAAATCTACTATGTATTTTATTTTAGATCTTTCATTTTCAAGTCTTTTAAACATGAGTTTATTACAGACCTTTCATAATTTATTATACTCTCACCAACTTCTATAGGAATCGAATCACGGATGGTATACGTGATATTTTCCAAAGCGCTTTTCCAACGTACAATTTCTTGATCCCTACAAGTCTTTATTACTGCCCTTTTCAATTCTGCCCTTTCATAGGATTCACGATCTAGATATGACCTCGTGGTCTTAACAAAATTTTATATTGTCGTCTCTTACGAGTTTAAAGCTCAAATCAATTACTATAGTTTAAAAATATTTTATATACTTCCAGAGTAAAATATACGAAGAATATTAAACATATTTCTATACTATCCCAAAAACAAATCAGTCGTTAGATACAAGATATTTTTATAGGAAAATTAGTATAGGAAAGTTGGGTAGCTTAACGCAGAACTTATTACAAGTTCTACTTTTGTACATAATGTTTTCATTGTAATAAAACTGCTTTTTACGAATTATCGCCAATTAGATTTAGATTGCAAAATTAGAATGTAGCTTTTTGCTAATTCTTGTTTGCTAGTCGAGTTCACAAAAATGATATTAAAACTTGATGTTTTCGAGCTTTGTAAATAGTATATAGTATATAGTGTGTATACTTATAAACAATATAGCAAATGAGCTTGTTAGTATGAAAAATCAGTTCGGTAGTTTCAGAGTACAAAACCCAAAATTTCATTGGGTACAAAATTTTCTATAGTGTTGTGTAATTTATGAATAAATTGTTTTATTTTTATATGCAATATTTATTACATACTTAATTTCAATATTACAAAAAAAAATATGATTTTTATCGCGCCCAATTCAGTATTAATTTATTTTTACAAACATACAAATGCATATTTTTCCATATATATAAAATCATATTTTTCAATAACAAAATATTTTTATATTTAATATATAGATTAAATGTACATATCGTAACGTAATAAAGGTATATTTATAAGTATATATAAAAATGTGTCTAAAATTGTATTTTAGACACATAATATTGTACCTACAAAAATAATGCACCTGGAAGCTTACAAACAATAAATAGACTATACGGCGTTGTTATCGTAAATATCAAAAAATATTTGTACAGATATTTACAGATATAATGAAAAAATAATATTAAACGACACATTGTATATAAACCACAAATGTAATTATTAAATTAATTAAAAATTAAATTATTAAACTATTTATTTAATTATAAAATATTGTTTTACTTATTAACCATACAATATTGTACATAAAAGGTATGGAAAATCAAAATGGCTGTGAAGACATAAATACGCAGTAAAACTAGCGTTTTAAATGTATAATGTTTCGAACTACGAATTGTAATTGTATATAATAAGTTCTTCGTAGCGTATATATAAGAATATTTAACTTATGAAAAAATAACTTATTAAAAAATATTTACTGTAAGTACCATGTTTTTATAACGGAAAAATATATTAATGTATCAAATAAAATCAAATGGTGGACATCTGCCAGTTTGCCTGTTTGCGAAAGAAAACCAGTACAATGAAAAATAAACATGTATTAATTAATTATGCGAGGCATCAAATCATGATATAATAACAAATTTATTTGAACACATGTATGATGTTATTACAATGTAAAACCGTGAAATGTCAACGGGTATTTTTTAATTTGTTAGACTATAGATCCATGATACCCACTTTATTTTATAGGTTAGCACTCTGAAGTGATAACCTCTCAGAGGTAAACAACGTTCTTAAGAACTAACCGAATAAACTTAGGAAACTTAACTTAAGAAACTTAAGAAATAACCGAATCCTTTACGTGTCTTTGTTAAATTAAATTTCTTCTTTGTCTTTATGTAATCCTTTAGTAAGTATAAGGAAACATTATAAATTAAGTAAAAATGGCATGTAATATATATTTATAATAATTGTTATAATAAGAAAATCTGTATTTTATGTTTGTAACGTTATTTTCAAACATTTTTTTCATTTCAAAAATAAAACTTAAAAAGTCATTGTAAAGGATAAATCTTCTAATGATGTTATTATATATTAAGACTATATTTTTACCTTACAATTTTTTTCATATTTCATCTTTCGTATTTTTAACGAAAGTCGTTTTATCGATCATCATTCACATTATATTATGGTCAAATACACAATTACATTTGCATGTCTAAGAGACAATTAGTTTTGTGAATGCTACTATCATATCTATTAAACCAGTAAGCCATTCCTAACATCAATCACAATACTTTAAGCATTATCAGTGTAATAATGTAAACATAATATAAATGTTATAAATTACAGTCTTTTTTTTTATAAAACTTTTATTAATGTAGAAAACCGTATGATGTCGGGGGACACCGGATACGAACGAAGTTTCTTATTATAAAAATATTAATTTTAAGTTCTATTCAAGGTATAAAGAAAATAATTATTCGGTTATACATTTTTATAATGATTTTTTATCGATAAAAATCAGATCGGTGGGATTCGAAATTGTCAGTCAAAAATTTGTATTTCTATGGGCGTGTTTGGCCGAAGTAAGTACTTACTAAACTTTAGTAAGCCAGTAAGCATAAAAAAATTAAAATCTTACAGGCTGACTATAGCGCTTTTGGACTAGGACTTAACATTACACAAAACACCGGTTTATATCCCGAACATAACCTCATAGACTGAATAAATTGTACCGCAATACTCATAAGAACACACGATTAAAGAAATCACTCATTTTAGAGTTCCTGTCATGGTTTTCTTTACATCAACAATAAGCAAAAAGCCATGCTTACTGCGTTAGCATTTATTTTGTGTCTCGAACGAAAATTTTGTAAGTATAGTAAGTGACTTACAAAATTTAATAAGTACTTACTTCGGCCAATAATGCTCAATGTTAGATTAAATTTTATTTATTTCTGAGTAGGATGATATCAATAAAAATCTTACGCTTTTATTTAACTTTATGGACATTTTTGCCGCCTAGGGTACCCGTCCGCAACGCCCCATAAGAAACTTCGCTCCAAAATTGTGACTTAATTTCATATACTTAATTATATTTGGATACAAGTTCGTGAAGTTTAAGATATTACATATACGTTTACAAGCTTTTGTAGGTACAAACTAAAATTTGAAATGGATGAGTCTTGCACTCACCTATTCATTAGTTTTAAAGCATTGCTATAGTTGTTATATATATTTGGGTAAAATCTAATAGACTCGTATATTATAAATCCGATAGAAAATACGGAGAGTTGGTTACCTTTCAAGCAATTAAAAGAGACACTGCTGTGCGAATAATCCCCCACCAACTAGGGACATCCAGCCTTCTTACAACTGCACATTATGTGGCCGGACCTGTAGGTCCTGGATTGGCTTATTGAGCCACGGAAATAAATGCCGTATATAATAAATCCCCACGCGGGTATGGGGGATTCGCTGCGCGCGAAAGCTGGTAAGTGAACGCAGTTCTACCCACTAAAACCCGGAGAGTGCCACCAATGCCGCCTTTGGTGAGGTGCCCCGGATCTAAGGAGCAAAAAGGGCACGTTTCGTATATTCCCTACAATTGCTACTATCACTGCCAAAACAATATATTATATCTCGAACTCGTCGAAATAAAATGAAAAAAAAAAACTAAATATTCCATTTTTAAACAGCTTCAGCATGGTTCATTCCGTTTTATCCTTTACTAAAACTATCACGTCGCTCACAAACAATCAACACAACAAAAGAAATAAAAAAGATCCGCGCCTGAAAGCTTCAATAGACCAAAGGTTGTGATGGGACCAGACAAGGTATACTAGCAATGCTTTGAGGGAATTAATTCACTACATAATTCCAGATAATAGCGTTTTTATCTGCTGAAGTGAGAAAAGTTGCACGTTTTCTCACACCCACATCAAAAAACATAACCGCCCAGTAAATATATTTCTATGGTCTGTATTAGTATACCTATTGTAATCTAGATCATCAAATTTATTTCACATTAGTAACATCATCAGACTTTTTCTGTCTATAGACGAGCTCAGGCCTCTTTCAATGATTCCGATCCTCCGTTACTCGCATCCAATTGCTTCCACTACACAGTGAGGCTACACTATATACTAATACGAGGTATCTTAGCCAGGATTGGGGAAGATAAATTATGAGAGTCATAAAATCGGTAACCCGATTGCTGGCGGCTGTGCGGCATTTGTCTGAATTTCGCAGAGAGAGAACGTCGTCTATGAAGTGTCTGGTATTCAAACAGTTGAACAGAGACAGAATTACGATAAAGCTTCGTAAGGCTTCTGTCTAAATGGTAAACCTATATGAAGACGACTAAAAATTTTTTTATTTCGCCCTTTAAAAGGTACATGGAATGGCAAGAAATGACCTCAATCTGAGTTTTACAATGATGAAGATGACTAAATGTTTTCGTAAAAAATCACTACATATTTTGTTTTTTGTTTCTCTAAAATATTACAATAACGTTAATCTTGTAAAAAATACATTAAACAAATCCAAGTAATTTATATAATTTGTACTTACAATAAAAAACATGTTTTGGAGTAAAATATTTTATTTTCCAGTCCTTAACAATTATTACATTAATCTGAAAATTTACAAAATGCAATGCAATATCAACGAGTAAAAATAAATCTTATGCTTTTATATTAATATATATTTAGATTTAGTCTGTACACAGATTGATCGTCTATTAACTTTAATATTATATTAGTCTAAGCACGTAGGTAGATGATCTGTATGATAAATTTTGTCTATACAATATTCTGTCTCCTGAATCAGAATTGGTCGTAAAGTCAGCTCAATGTCAATTATGTTAACAGCCTGACGCATCATTACAACTGCATTCGCTTCCATTTTGACATGTATAATACCGTCTGTTCTATAAATTTTATATTTTATTATTTCAAAGCCAAAATAGTGGGTTTTTCTCCAAGATGGCCGCGGCTACAAAATGGCGAATTAAATATTATTTTTTCACAACTATCTTAGAATAGAATAGAATAGAATAATTATTTTTTGCCATATCTTGATATGAGTATCAAAAGAGACGGGTTTGACTACTAGAATAGTAGTACACTTTAAAATAGATGCAAATCGAAGGTGACCGCGGCTACAAAATGGCGAATTACATATTGTTTTTTTCACAACTATCTTGATATGGGTATCAAACAACAGGGCTTGACTATTAGAATAGTACCTAGAACATTTTGAAAAAAAAAATAGTACATTTTGAAAAAAAATGCAAATCCAAGATGGCCGCAGCTATAAATGGTCGACTACATATTTTTTCACTGCTATATCATTATGCAAATTGTCGGGGAAAAAAACCTTGTATTATATTACTGAGGGATTAAATGAACTAAAGAGAATGTCTTCTCATTCTGTTAAGTTCATTTAATTAATATTGAATATTTTTTTTTTAAACTAAAAGCTTGCAAATAAAATAAGTGTTTACTTATTTACTCAGGATACCTTAGATTCTCAGCAATATATGACGGATGATGATGGATGAAATGTAGCTTACGTGTTATTCTGACATATAAGCTACAACACTCCTTAGTTCCATCAAAATCCGTTCAGTACTTTTGTTGTGATTAAGTAACTAACATAAAAACGTCAAAACTTTCGCATTTATAATATTAAGTGAGAATTAAGATTTTTGGTGTTATATAACAATAAATGGCAAGGGATCAATATATGGCAAGGCTGATGATGATTATGATGATAACAATGTTCGTTTTATATTATTTCTGCACGTTTTTCCTTTAGCTGAAGGTAGGTACTATGTACTACCATTTCCTTTTGTAGTAGCTTTACTGTTTCGTAAAGACAAAATAAGCAGTACTGTTACGAGCATCAGTCAACATGTATATATTATGGGCTTTTTTTTTGTTATCGCTGGGAAATGCTTTTTACGCATGTAGCCAGGATCTCGGGTAGATCCTGACCCTATGTGGGACTCGCACCTGGGAGTGCCCTACCCATAAACTAAAACCATTGCGAGCACCTTTATTTTTTATTTTACCTTTATTGCCCTAGTCAGCGGACCCACAGAATCCCGTCTAGCGTAAGGCTCTCACCAAGATACCTCCTATCCGAGACAGGAGTGCGTCTCAGCAGGAACCTCCGCCACGAGTTCCCACGGAGGGATATATTAACTCTAATCTCGTAATCTCCAGTATGCATATGTATGTAAAACCTACCTAATACTAAATGCATTACGCACTAGAAATCATGTAAGAGAACGTCGGGGAAACCTTAAATGAACTTATCGGAATTGTGCATTTTGAAATGCACTAACTATTTAATAACTATTACCTACATGCTAAAGTATTTATGGGAATATTTTCATCATCATCACTATCTTATATTTACCGGTGGGAGGGAAGCGCTGTGCCGCGCTCTCGGCTGCATGGGTACCACCATCTTGCTTGTTTCTCCCGTCAAACAGCTTTGCTGTGTTTAGGAGAGAAGGGCAAGACAGGCAGTATAATTACTGGCACCGAGACTTAACATCTTATGTCTCAGGATAGGCAACACATAAATGAGTTGCGCTAATTCCAGTTACACTAGTTTATGTTCATGGGCGACGTCGACCACTTACCATCGGGTGGCACGTTTGCCAGTTTGGTTATCTAAGTAATATTTAAAAAAAAATAACCTTTATTCGTCCACAGCTGGAGAGGGCTTTATTCAATGAACGCCAAGGCGATCGATTCCCGTCACGCGGATTTAAACAAGACCGGCCCCTGTACGGGAGTCGTCATACCATCTAGTTGAAGATCGACCGACCCTCCACTTCGTAACTCTATTAGCCTCGGTTCTACGGCGTTTCATACGCCGACGACCCGAGATGTAAAAGATGTATATGGATATGCCTGACCACTTCCTACCGGGTAAACCTACTGTCTGTCTATAAAAAATGTGACCGTCCCACGGACTTAAAGTGCTTATCCTTATTGTTTTCTAATGTTTACGCGAATTTTACTCACGATAAAACAATTTTACGGATTTTATCGCGGTTTATTAAGTCTTTCTTTATCCTTTTTAGGGTTCCGTAGCCAAATGGCAAAAAACGGAACCCTTATAGATTCGTCATGTCTGTCTGTCTGTCTGTCTGTCTGTCTGTCTGTCCGTCCGTATGTCACAGCCACTTTCTTCCAAAACTATAAAAGCTATACTGTTGAAACTTGGTAAGTAGATGTATTTTGTAAACCGCATTAAGATTTTGACACAAAAGTAGAAAAAAAAACAATAAATTTTGGGGGTCCCCATGCTTAGAACTAAACCTCATTTTTTTTTTCATCAAACCCATCCGTGTGGGGTATCTATGGATAGGTCTTCAAAAATGATATTGAGGTTTTTAATACTATTTTATTCTAAACTGAATAGTTTGCGCGAGAGACACTTCCAAAGTGGAAAAATGTGTGTCGTCCACCGCCCCGGAACTTCTTAAATAAGACAATGAAAAAAAAATATATATGATGTACATTTCATACAAACTTCCACCGAAAACTCCACTGGTTTGAACAAGATCTAGTAAGAAGTTTTTTTTTATACGTCATAAATCGTAAACCGTAATTTACCTTTCATGCAATGAACTCAAATATATAAAAAAAAAATAATTCCATAAACATAAACCTTAATTTTTGTTAAAGTTTCTAATGTTGTATATTATGTAATGGTACGGAACCCTTTTGCTCGAGTCCGACCAGCACTTGGCCGGTTTTATTAATCTCTTTGCTCTTTAAAATATGGTAGCAAAATTAATTTATATTACGTATATATACGATACATGAAGATTTTAAGCTTATTTTAAGGTGTTCTTATACGCAGGAAGGAGTGTGGGTCTTGGCCTAGTACGAGTGTTAGCATTCATTTCATTAAAATATAGCAAAAAAATAAGATCCAATTTAAAAAATATAGGATATCCACCAGAGTTACTCACGAGAGTTATTCGTGTTCAATTTTTAGTTGTTATGCGGTCGTAGAGAATTGCTCGCTAGCACACAATGTAACGTTTGATTTTTTACAAATTTCAGCTCTTGTTTCAATTTTATTCGACTGCATGTCATTACTTTGTTGAAAATGTAGCCTACGCTGTCTGCGTTACTGATCGCGTTAATCCACTCTTATTCAACCGTAATATGCATTTTTACATTAGGCGAAGAGCTTAATGTGTACGTAAATAGTGAACACATTCTTTGCACTTTTATACAAAAGTAGTTATTGGTGTAAATAAAAATAAATACGGGCTCCGTTTGTGCGATTATAAATGACATTATTATTTTTTCTCAAAGACGACCTGTAGGGCTAGCATGCGCGAACGACAAAATTTTGTCTATACCTTTTCTCGTTTTAACTGTATGAAATAATACGAGACATGGGTGTGGTATCTTCAATAAAATATTTTACTTTATAATATCCTTTACCACACAAACACTCTTTAATAACTTTTTGAATTTTGGGAATGAGAGGTGTTGAACATTTTCTGGGATCCTATTGTAAATTTAGAAGAAAAATAAGTTTATTATAAATGATTTTTGTTACGACATAATATTATATTCTTACAACTCTTTAATTCAGTAAAATATTAATATATGAAGTTAAAGAATGAAATTTCTGATTTGAATCTGAAAAATTGAATATGTTTTTTTTTTTTTAATTTAACATATTTATTTAATCAAAATAATTACCATTATTATTATATATTATCTAAACATTGCTGCCATCTAATAGGAAGGTCATTTATGCCTTTGCAATAGAACTCTGGTGATCTAGATTTGACAAACTGTGTGAAAGCATTTTGTACTGCCTCTTGAAAAGAAAACTTTACATCACATAGAAAATTGTCCAAATCACGAAAAAAATGGTAGTCCGTTGGGGCAAGGACTGGCGGATACGGATGGTGACGAATGTTTCTAATTGTAATAATGGTGAAGATCGATTTATGAGTCGAGGCTGTTTCACTGCTAGTTTTGCTATCATTGTTCGAAGTTCAGCACAGTAGACAGATGCCTTTATTGCTTTACCAGATTGAAGAAAGCTATAGTGAATAACACCATGGTGAGACCACCAAACAGTTACCATTACCTTTTTATTGGTAAGCTTTGCTTTAGGACATTGTTGCGCCGTTTGACCTGGGGTCAGTCATTGCATTTTTCGCTTACGGTCATCGTAAAGAATCCACTTTTCATCACATGTCACAATTCGATACAATATTTCGATAATTGTATCGATTCAACAAGACGACACAAGTTTCAACACGCGTTTTTTTCTGCCGATCTGTCAAATCATGAAGCACCCATTTTTCTTTTTTTTTGTAGAATTGACGCGAAATTGTTGGTAAGGTAACGATAAACCATGCCGCTAATTTTTGGGTAGATAGGCTCGGATCTGCTTTCACTGTCTATTTGAATTCATTGTTATTCGCCTGTGTGGACGGTCTTCCACGTGGTTCGTTCTTCAAATCAAAGTTTCAATCACAAAAGCAAACAAAAATCGCACGGTGCGTTCATTAGCAGTCTCCTCTCCAAACGCAACATTGATATTGCGAGCTTTTTCTGTCTCGTTAGTTCCACGTCGGAATTCGTATTCAAAAATCACTCGAATTTCCGAAGTATACATCTCTCTTGTCTAAGCTGAATAATAAAAAGACATCTGAAATTCGATAATCGAATATAGCTATTTTAAAAAGTAGAACTACAAAGGTACCATCTAAAAAAAGTTTTACTCAAAAATCTCAAACCATGAAGGTTCTATGTCAATTGGAAGTACCTATTACAAAAAAAATATACATTAACTCTTATTATTCAGATGTACAATTTAAATGTAATATGAAAATGATATTCTGCGAAAATAATATATAATATTGTGAAGTAGACCAGCATAGGTCAAAAGGGATTTAGCTAAATATTATTTATTTATTTATATTAGCGTGTAGGAGGTAATTATCATCTCTGATAATGTTTAATAACTTAGTAGGTATAGTTGAAAAAACTTGAAAAATATTACAGTAGAGCAAAATTATAGTAGAATGAAACCCATTAGAAAAAAACAGAATATAACAAAAAAAAAATCGAAATATAATAAAGTTCCGATCTGAGGTCGGGAATGGGTAAAACCGCTTTTAGGGTTAAAGTTAAGAAAAAGAAGGTGGTAAATGCTCTTAATTATACCATCAAAATGTAACACGTTTTTATTTAAAATTGAAAAAATAAAAACGGGTAGATTTAGTAATTAAGGTGTAAAGTTTTAGTCTTAAAAATATATAATTATGTGCAATACCTATGTAATTATTTTGTCGTACACGAAGAAGCTTAACTATCGTTAAAGGTGACAATTAACTCGTGTTATATTTCTTATTAGAGTTACCTAATTTATTCTTAGCATTTTAGTTCATTTTATTAACCAATAATAAAAGCTTGTTTTTTAAAAGGTTTTTCTTTCTTTAATTTTATTTTTAACTTTTTAGTATTTTTAATTCGAGAATTACTCCGACGTAGTTCGTAGCGCGTAGCAGCATTTTCCGTTAAGTATTCTGAGCGTTGTCGCTTGTGAACATCGCTTTCTTTAGCAATCTTCTCCTGTCGTCTTCTCCTAACGTCGTTTTCTTTTCTTCTTTGTTCATATTGTTTCCACGAGTACTGGACAAAAACGGTCCATCCCCCCAGAAGTCCATTGTAGAGGGATAAGGGCTTCAGTACAACAGGATTCACCCTGGTACCCTGATAAACGTTAGCGATATGAAATGTTTTAACACCCATACCATTCAGCCCTCGGCAGGTGCACAACTTGGCATTGGGTCATCCATCTAATCAATCAGACATAATCCACATTCATAGCAAATGGAACGAACTTTTTTCCCAATTTGTTGGAGTTGCATATTCACGCCAACCAGTACTCGTCAAGACGAATCAAACGAGCCCCAACTCGATGGGGTTGCGTCGTTTAATTACGAAGTTCCTATAGCCATCTTCCATCTACATCATCAGGCCCTGGTGACCATATAGTATCAAATTATCAAGACGAATCAAATAAGCTCGATAGGTTTGCGTGGTTTAACTACGGAGTTCGTTTAACTACGGAGTATGGCCACCTTCCAGCTCCATCATCAGATCAGCTCTATGTCATAATAATATTCCACATTGAAAATGACTAATGTTAAGTGTCATTTTATAGGATAGTACATACCAAACTAGAAATTAAAAATATTTTAATTTATTTATATTTTATTAAAAAAAAAGAATAAAATAACGAAAAAGATAGTAAAAATATAATTAGTGTGCATATAATAATCCAAGAAAATATTAACGCAAATTTTCCTGTTACTTTTTGTACGTCATTAGTTACGTCTATCTCCGTAACAAATAAAGATAATCTAACAACAATATTACACCTAGTTATAACATTTTTACAAATGAATGAATCAAATGTAAATCACTATTACAATTTCAAATCCATCCAGAAATATATTTCATTAATGCAATACCATGATTCGTATGATTAATTTATGTATGAAATTAGAGAGCGATTCCAAATTATACTTGCAAAATATCGGATTAGGTATTGATATGTCGTTGTCACCTAGAACATATATGATAGTGTCTGCACATTTACATTCAGACTTACGATCGAAATTTAGGTAAGGTCAAGATTTTTATTCAATTCATTACTCTCGATGAGCAAAAGATACTGAATTAATTTCCGTTATATAGAGACGATGTCTCATCCTTGTTTTAGACAACTTAGATCTGATACAAGGGAAGTAAAAATAAGAAAGAACAGAAGAGATCTATGAACAGACATCGAAGGTGTTTGTGTACCTACCTACCTATGTGGTGTACCTACCTATGGTAGGTACTCTCAGGCTCAGGCGTTGTAACAGCAAAGGGACAGTCATAGTGAAGAAGCTAACTTATAAGGAAGCCTTATTTTAAACCCATAACTCTGATGGGCCGACGTCTGAGATACATAGTTATAAAGAAATGGTTTTGTACCAAAATAGATAGATTCAAGCATGACAATACATAGGTGAACGTCTCTTTTTCATCAAACTGCGTTATCCGGATATAAATAAACCACGGTGGGTATTAGGTATAGGTATGCGATTATTTGCGCTGCCATTTCAACGAATTACATACGTTTGAAAGTCTCGCTACAGGACGGGCACAGCACCGAGCTTGTGCGTCAATAATGTGACATTTTCTATACTAATGCGATATATTTTAACCGACTTCAAAAAAAGATGAGGTTATCAATTCGTCTGTATGTTTTTTTTTGTATGTATGTGACACGATTACTCCGCCGTTTGTGAATAGATTTCGATGGTTATTTTTTTGTTTGAATGCTGGTGTTTCCAATTTGGGCCCATATTAATTTTATTAAGATCTGACAAGCCGTTTTTTAGTTATTCACAAGAACGCCTATTTGGATGGTTTCTTTTATCTCGACGATATTCTCATTTTATTACTTGTCGATGTAACAATTGTATAGGATGCTTTGGTAGCACACCATAGTATGTCGCGGTCATCGTAATTATCATCATCATCACCATCATCATCATCATCGTAATCATCAACATCACCATCATTGTCCTTTATCCGTCCACTGCTAAGCATTGGCCTCCTTCAATGAACGCCAAGACGACCAATTTCCAAATCACTAAAAATTAAGAAATAAAAACATTTTACTAAAAATTAAAACCGACTTCAAAAATACTAAACTAAAAAGTAATAAAATAAATGTGTTTCTTGAATTCTTGTGCTTACAACTTATAATCAAATTAATTTTCTACTAATGTACAAACTTTGCGTTTACCACGTCATTATAGTTACTTTTGGAGTCGGTGTCAGCCAAGGTAGGTAGGGTACTGCAATAAATACGACAATTCAAACGCTCAACACATTATTCACGTTAAGACGCGGCTCCACCGCGGCGCACGCAGGGGTACGCACGTGTGTTAAAATGTCAATTGCAAGAAAATGACAATTAATGCGTAGCTTGTCCGTAGGTTGCAGTGGAAACAATCAAATACATTTTCTCGGAGAGCAAAACTTGACAAACGTGCGTAGCCTGTGCCGCGGTGGAGCCGCGCCATTATACCAGTTACCTTCATATTAAAACGGGTTAATTTTATCGACCAAACCTTTAATGTAAAATATCCTACGAATACCCTATCCTTAGAAGATTATATACATAAGTATATTTGAAATCTCAACACACCTGTGAGCCCTTCTGTGCACCGCGTGTATATGGGTGTCAGTGATCACTTACAGAATCGCCATCCTTTGTATCTTAATATTCCTTTCTTTGTTTCACACCCTGCCCTTCAGTGTAAGAAAGTGCACTCAAGTCTGCAGGCACATGCATGCGCGCAGCGACTGAGGGCGTCGGTAATTACTAGACCGTTCAAATGTGAAAGTACTTACATAACATGACCTTAAATTAAACTGCAAAGTCTTTCTGTAATTACTTCGAGCAACCACAATCCCTTCATTTACTTTGTAGGTATCAAATTTGAAACTATTGACCATGACAACATAAAACAACTACATTAAAATATCCTCGCAACAGGTAATGTTTATGTGTTTTTCGGACTCACACTTACTTAGGACAGTAATAATTAAAATTATGATTAGACTGCGGCCAATAGAACATTACGTGGAATCTCTAAACTCTAAATGAAGGGAAGCTTTATAAATTATAGGGATACCCCTTAACACTACTAGACAAAAACCATCATCTATTGAGCCAACTGCGCCATAATAAAGGTTATTCGAGTGTATGTATTTATAAACATTTTGTTAGGCACGCCATGTCACCTAAACGGCTTGATAACGTGAGAGTGATTGATTATCTATCACTGGGATTACCAAAATAAATAAAAAATGGTAGATTTTAGGCGCCAAAACGTCACTCTTACATCTATCTTAACACCGAAATGGCACTGACATACGTCGTCGTTCGTCGTCAATTCTCAAGTTGTTCTATCTACAAGTAATAGCAGTAGGTAAAGTGGAAATTATGTAAAGTAATAGTTATATTCTTACACTTGAGTCGCGTTTCATCTCATAACTAAGCATAGTTAGTATTATTCGGCTCTCCTCGACATTAAACGAAGACATATATAATAAAAATATACATACCTGTCGACGTAGGTATTACAGAACAGTACGTCCATACATATCAGACAACCTAAGGCGGTGGTATTTTTATTTTTTTTAGCTGACGCTGTTAGCACTAGCGTCGGTGCAAACGGACGTGCTTGTGCATATAATTGAGACTAAAGGCGGAGTGAGCCTCAAGTACAATTTTTACCCGATTGCACTTACATATGTTTGTAAAGTGCACATCTGTTAGTCTACAGCCTACACGCTATTACAGTACTGCAGCTTTATGGATTTTGTAATAGTGTGTTATTTAAATTCTATAAATATCACAATCATCAGGGTTTCACGTTCGGACATAGGCGTCGTTTAATAAACGGGATCTTTCCTCTGTAACATGAGACGTTACAGATATGGCGTCCGAAAATTAAGAATATATTTCTGTATTTTGTTAGTGGGTGTCAAATGGAAAACACAAACAGCCTATGTAATAAATAAACGCATTTTATTAAGCGTTTGTTTGTCGGATACATTTTTGGATAACGTGCTAGTTGCTCTTATATTCTTCTTAGAGTATATAACACTCCATCACTTTATATTATAGCTGTATTTATTATATACGCTGTCACATATTTCACATATTTTTTCGTGTTCATTATCAAATTACAAAATGAATTGTGGGTGTTAAAGAAAATAGGATCGCAGTGATCGGCTTGCACAAAGTGGGTATGGAGCCGTCGATCATATTCTAGACACTTCAAAAGCTTGGTATCGGCCGTATGTTCGTATATCGTACTATCAACAGATACAACCGAAACCCCATTAGGAAGCAAAAAATCTTATCGCGAGAAACGAAGATTCCGGCTAGGACTCTGTCGCGTATTATAAAACGAGACCTGAAGCTCGGTGCTTATCGTCGATATACAGGACATGCCCTAATTCAATCTTTACAATTAAATAGAGTGGATCGATCAAAACGCCTTCTGTCGCGATACGCAGGTGAAAGACACAGAATTATCCTCTTTACCGATGAACATTTTTTTACGATTGAAGAACACTACAATAAACAAAATGATAGTGTATGCTCACAGTTCTAAAGAAGCTGGTCTAGTGGTCGGAAAGGTACAACGTGGTCATCATCCTGCGTCAGTGATGGTTTGGTCTTATCAAGGAGTTACAAAACTAAATTTTTGTAAAAAGTAGTAAAAACTTAATCATGTTGTGAAACGTATCAGCAATAAACTTTTTAAAAATATACCATGGACTTTCCAGCAGGACTGCACCTGGTCACAAGGCACGAACTACCCAAGCCTGGCTCGAAACCAGCGTTCCGGACTTTATAAGAGCTGATGAAGACTGGCCCTCATCTAGCTCAGAGCTCAACCCTTTAGACTTCAAATTAGGGTCAGTTTTAGAGGACATGGCTTGCTCTATATATCTTTAATACCGTCGCCGAGTCGTTACTTAAAAGATGTGTCGAAGTAACTCAAGTTTTTTTCTCGTTTTTCTTGGGGGAGTCTGCATTCCAAACATGTTTTTTTTTTATTATTACTATATCTTTTTATTGACTTCTTTTTTGTTTTTTTGACGTATTTCAAGTGTACGAGTGGTTACCTACGAAATAAAGATATTTTGATTTGATCTAACGACACGGCGACATTGAGTCTCTTAAAAAATCTTTGGAGCAAGCAGTGGCGAAATTTCCCTTAAAAACAGTGCGTAAATCCAGAGATTTGTGGCCAAACAGATTAAAGGTCTGTTAAACAGATAAAAGCCAAAGATAGCCATTTCGAATAAAATATTTTATTTTTATTTTTTTGCCGAGACTTTAATAAATATGTAGGTATACAATTTAATACATTAGTTCATTAAAAAAATACATTTTCATTTGTAACAGAACTTATGGCTGGACTAGGTATGATTATAGCAGTCATCTCAACACCCATTGAAAGAGACTTGTATCTTGATACACATTAAAATATCATCATATCAAATAGTTAATGAATAAAGACCTTTATTTTTCGTTTCGTCCCTTTATATTACAAGGTCCTTCATGCCTAATGGTGTTATAACCAACGTTTTGTTTGATTTAATATCATAAATAATACTTTCTTGTAACTAATATATTTCTCCTATTTAAATAAAGTTTAAAAAAAACTATTATAATTGGGCTACGCGTACGTGGTATCCTTCTCTCATAAATAAGGTATGCTTACCATCATCCTCCGTTGGCAAAGGTCCGACGGTGCCGAAGAACCTCTTGTCCAGCAGTTGCAGGAGCTGCAGCGCGCTCTCATGGACCGGCGCCCGGGGGCAGCCCGTGCACATGAGCGTCACGTTGATGATGGCTGTGTAGTGGTCGCACGGATACTCCCTACATAAATATTATACTTGACATTAATATAAAGAATTATTTATTATAAACCTGAAGTATTTTTGAACGCGCTAATCACAGGGTCTTACGAATGCATTTGATTTTTTTTTACATTTGATAATTCATTTATTAAGGTTCGTCTTGATCAGCAAATAGGTTGGTTGGTGAAAAGCCGAGGTGGGAGAAACAATGCTGTACGCTCTCAACTGTTATGTTTCTAATCTTATCCATACTATTTGTGAATGTATGTAACTTTGGATGAACAGACAACTTATGTATCACACAGTGGGATGTTTTCATGTTGTTCAAGTTAGCGGTAGAAGTTGCGGGCAGAAGCTAGTCGTCTGTAATCATCATCGACAAATATATACTAATAATATAAAGATGAAGAGATTGCTTGTTGGAACTCGCTAATCTCAGGAACTACTGGTCCGATTTGAAAAATTCTTTCAGCATTAGGTAACCCATTTATCGAGGAAGGCTATAATAGGCTATATAACATCACGCTGTGACTAATAGGAGTTAAGTTAGGTAAGTTAACGCGGGCGAAGTTAGTAACAGATATAGTAAAGATTAGTAAAAGATAAAAAATTAAAACCCACAATAGAAAGCAATTTAAAAAAGTATATTTCCTTAGCATCAAACAACAATACTAACAGTTACTCAGATCGACAGTTTACATGTAGCTAGGCGACATCGTTAAAAATAATAGCGTACCTTTAGATTTCAAATTCTATGACACTTCAGCGTAACGCGTATCGAGTGATATGCACGATCGTATATTCACGCCATCACCATTCGTGATTAGTAATAAAGTATTTGTAAATGGGTTTTGATATTTCACAAAACAAAATGTACCTACATCGGGAATGTAAAAATTTGTTTATTTGTTCTATATTTTTTTCACAGTAAATATAGTCTTTTGTATAAAATTGCGTGTCATCTGTTTGTCACACGACCTCTGTGGCTTAATGGTCAGCGCGTCGGAGGTAGAGGGTTCGAATCCCGTCAGGGAACAAAAATCTCCAAAGTATAAAAATCAGCATACATCCAGCCTGCAGATGTGGTGGGAGGTCCAAAGGACGTAGCTGAGTCGAACATTACCCCTAGATCACGATCTACATTGACTCTATTATTGCATCACATATGTGTAGTTACTTACATGGTATTTTATTTTTGGTGAACGCAATAACTAGACATTTTTGAGTATTTAGTGAAATTATGTTTTCATCACACCATCGATCGATCGATCGATGTATCGATGATTGTATTAGGATCAGCTTAGCGCCTTTCTAAGTCATTATGTCTAAAATGTTAATGTAATCTGCATAGTCTAGGCATCTGTCAATTTGATACAGCAAGTTTGTTAATGAATATTAAGAACAGAATGGGACCCAAATTAGATCCTTGTGGTACCACTGACGTTTCTGTAAAAGGAATAGATTTATACCCACTACGTGCGATGGTATATACGGTTCTAGTTTGTAAATATTTCCTACTCCTCCTGAATACTCCTGATTCAATTCGTTGCGTGTCTCAATATAGTCGCCAGGATCGACACCAAATGACCCTTTGATACGCAAAGGGTAATTTGGTGTCGATCCTGGAGGATACAGGAGTAACAACGGTGGGAACGAGTGGTCGGCCTATCTAATAAAAATACCCGGACAAACGTAAGCCTGACTCGCGCGCTGAAGGTTCCAAAATAAATGTTTTTTTTTTCTTTTTGTATAATAACAAATTTAAGTCTTTCAGATTTTTTCCTTTAATTATGTACCTAATGAGACTTACCTTCTTAGCGAATTTTGTCAGTGGGAAGTACCCTATGTAATGGTTTGACAACAGACGGATAACACGGTGATCTTATAAGGGCTTTGTCTTTTTGATAAACGAAATCCTAAATAACACTATATACATTACTGACCTGGCACTAAATATGGTGGCGAGCGCCATGAAGCACCCGTCGGCGACCCGCGGCGGGCCGGTGAAACACTTGTCCACGGTCCAGTCGAGGAGCGGACCGATGTCCGGGTTGCAGTCCAGGAGGTGAACTATCGTCTCGCGGGCTAGTTCGTATATCTGACACAAATATGAAGTATGAATATGGATAAGGCAGCAGAGTTTTGGAACGTATGCGTCTTCTATAAGTTTTTTATAGGAGGGGGCGGACCTTCGAAATCACAATCAGCTATTATACAAGCGTAAAAATCTCTAGGTCGAAAGAGATTTTAACGAATGCAATGCAAGAGTCAAAAAAATAACGCATGTGGACTGAAGCTTCTTTTTCTGACTATATAGAAGATAATACTAATATAGTAGGTCATTCAATAAAACGTCCTACCAATGACAAACGCGTAGTATGAAAACATGCCATAATCGTTGACTATATTTATTATACGTTCCTATAAATAGGAAGTTGCAAGGGATCGGTCGTCTTGGCGTCTTCATTGAAGGAGGCCTAGGTTCAATAGTGGATGGATAAAGGATGATGATGATGATGATGATAAACAGGCCTCCATGGTTGGATAAATAAATAACTTCAAAATAGTCAAGTGGTTGATATAAAACCCTTACCTTATCACTGGTGGAGGAGAGCATTTCGCTGAGCCAAGGGTACAGAGCGCCGTCTTCTGCGAGGCCGATGGGAGCGAAGCACGGACCACAGCAGGCCAATGCACTCATAGCCTGGAATATAATTTTGTTATGACAAATCTATAAGTACTAACTATTAATATTAAAAGGTGAAGAGTTTGTTTGTTTGTTTGGTTGAATGCGCTAATCTCAGGGATTACTGGATCGAATTGAAAAATTATTTTTGTGTTCAATAGTCTGTTTATCAAAAAAGGCTACACAACATCCTGCTACGACCACTAGGAGCGGAGCATTATTGAAAAATGTAGCAAAAATGTTACGTAATAATGATAATAGGTCTTTACCTATGAAATTGCCGATCTGCAGTACTGGCCATTTCAAATAAAAAAAGACAATAATTTTGGTTTGGCTAAGAATTCTAATTAAAATTAATTTTCAAATTAAAAACATGGAATTCTTTATGGAATATGAGTACCGTGGTGGCAGCAACGCAGCACAAACGGCACGCAATATCAACGACGTTTACGGAGCTAACACTACAAACCAACGCATCACCTGTTATTGGTTTGCTCCCTTCCGTTCTGGAAATTTCGACATGAAAAATTAACCTCGCTGTCGTCCGCAGACTTTGTTCGACAATGACGAATTAAAGGCGATTATGGAAGCTGATGATACACAAACTAAGGCTGAATATTGGTCCATATGCGTCAAATTGAAATTTGAATTTGGCAACGTAAAAAAGCCTGACAAATGGGTGCCCCACGAACTCAATGATGTCCAGCGCGAAGTACGCGTCGAGACGTGCCCTGCACTGCTCAACAGACACACAAATGAAGGAATTTTGAACCGCATTGTTACCTGCGATGAAAAATATATTCTGTTTGATAACCGCAAGCGCTCAGCAAGTTGGTTGGATACTGGTTCAGCACCTAAACAATGCCCTAAACGAAAACTTACCTCTAGAAAAGTGATGGTCACTATTTGGTGGTCTAGCGCCGGTGTGATTCATCACAGCTTCTTACCAAACGGGGTAAGCATTACTGCAGATGTGTACTGTGAAGAACTGAACACAATGATAGAGAAGTTGGCACATCTCCAACCAGCATTGGTCAATCGCTCGTCTCCGCTGCTCCTGCACGACAACGCGCAACCTCATACTGCACAGCAGACGGTCTCCAAGTTGCAAGAACTGGGGTTGGAAGCTCTCCGTCATCCGCCCTACTCATCAGACCTTGCGCCTACAGACTACTAATTTTTCCAGAATTTGGATACCTGATATACCTGAGAGGCAGTACAAAATGCCTTTGTAGAATCTGTTGCCTCCCGTCCAGCTGATTTCTTTAAGGGCATCAATAAACTGCCACTGCGTTGGCAAAGATGCATTGATTGCATGGGTGATTACTTCGATTAATACAAATAAAAAATACATGAAAAAATGTAGTTTAAATTTATTCATACAAAACGGCAATTTCATAGGTAAATACCTATGAAATTGCCGTTTTGTATGATGTATGACGGAATTGTACCCCTTTAAAGGTTCTAAAAAAATCTGCTACAGCATATTATGTACTATGATAGCATACTATATCAATTTTAATACTAAAAAAATGGGAACTATAAAGTGGTAATTGGAAAGCTATTTATACAAACACGAAATTAATCCTTATCATTTTAATACGTTAGCTGGCTTGAGCATTTCATGAAGATTATTCTTACCTTTACCTACACCTTGCAAATTAAATGAATACATTTTAGAAGATATAGGTAGGAAAATCAAAATAATATACAACCAAAATAATTCGTCTCGCCGTGATTCGGGCAGCGGGCCGCGGGTTAAACTCAAAACCTACTAGATGGATTTTCATATTGTTTTCAACATTTTTTTGTGTAAATAGGTAAATAATTAGTAAAAGGACAATCATGGGAGCTTACATTGAAAACGCTGCCTTATTTCCTTTAGAGATATAACAAAAATATTAAGTAGAAAAATGATCATCATTCGGAATGCGTCCGTAAATATAGGTTAACGTGGCCGAAGCTATTAGGTAACAGCTAGTATATTATAAATGGGTTTTCGCCATGATATCCTACGAGTTCGAAACGTGGCCTCTGAAAGCCAAACTGGTCCACAAATATGCCGTAACTCAGCGTGCAATGGAATGCGCAATGCTCGGGGTTTCTCTATATGGCTGAATTCGTATGTTAAAAACGAAAGTAGCCGACATATCCAGACACGCCGAAGAACATATCCGGTGGGCAAATAGATCTTGAGTGTAGGTATTTGGCAATTAGGTGAAGAAAAAGATGAGGAGATTTATGATCATGATGATATTACATACAGTCCAATAAACACTGACCCTTAGTGCGGCGAGGTTAAGCCTATCGTCAATCTCGGGGGTCTGCGGTTGCGACACCAGCGAGCCGAGGTGCTGCACCAGCGGCCCGCACCAGCCCGCGAACAGCGAGAACAGACCCTTGCACAGCTCCCGCTTCAGTAGACCGCTGTACATCTCCGCTGTAGACAATATAGTACATTAATAATTTATTAGTAACTAGCTGCCTAACTTAAAACTAAGTTTTTTTTTATGTCATAGGAGGCAACCGAGTATTCGAAGCATTATGGTGACTACCGACGCCTATAGACATCGGCATAACTAAAAGTTATGCAGTTGCGTTGCCCTCCTTTTCCCTATCCCCCAATGGGCCATCGGAAACTCACAAACCGCATCAAACGCGACATGCAATGCATTGGGCCAGCGCATCGATGCATTATGGCTCAACATCCTCCTCCTCTGATTTCGAGGAGGAGACCCGTGCCTAGTAAGCATGCGCGCAAGTTAAGTGTGACGATCCCCTTACATTTCGCTTCAACAGCAATAATCGTCAGCAAGAATAAGTAGATTGTGCAACAATCGATTTTTGCTTAGTTTATAGATCAATTAGGTATAAATAGCCTTAATAATTTAGATTAAGGGATTATTGTTATTTGTAATTTCGATGTAGTAACTCTGTTCTTGAGAAATAAAGTATTTTTTTTAAGAAGATTACTGTATCAATATCTTCACTGGCGCTGAGGACAGCTCCCAATAGTACGGCATTCAGGACTACGTCGATAGCAGTCTCGACCACTGGATAACCATACGTCCGTTTTGACGGTTTAATTGGGATCGAACAAATAAATTTGTGAAGAAACCAAAGGGTATATACATACGAAGTACAAAACGATAATCCAGGCATGGGAAAAGTTGCGGTACTGTGAGTAAATCTTTTTCACCTTCCTTTCAACTTTCCTATATGTAACCTTTTGTGCCTTGTAATAAAGTGTGTATGCTATTGAGGATTTCAAACGCCACAATAATTTAAAACCTATTTTACGGGTACATAATTAAGAATTTTTATTTCATTATAACATCTACTTCTAAATAGGTATTTAACTTTAGAAATTACATTTGAATATTTTATTTAGATTTACCTTTTGTTTTTATTGTGTGTGTGTTTTTAGTTTGTTTTGCGTAATTTTATTGTTTAGTATCCTTTAAAAATGGAAAAAATTAATAGGGTACCACAAGAATTAGTTAATATTATTCCAGTTTTTGATGGAGATAGTAGAATTTTACCGTTATTTATAAAAAAATGCGAATACATTTTGAAATCATTTCAAGGAGATGCATTCCAAATGGAATATTTATTTCACTTAATTACTAGTAGGCTTGCTGGGAATGCAGCTAGTCTAATCGGAGAACGGGACTCTATAGACTCGTGGGATGACCTAAAAGAACTTTTAAGTCAACATTTTGGTGATCCGCGTACCGAAGAATGTATCGCGATGGAATTAGAATCTACCAGAATATTTAGGGGAGAAAGTTATTTAGACTTTTGTCATAGATTACAACATATCAGGAATGTTTTATTTTCTAAAATTAACGAAGTCTCAGATGAGGATTCAAAGAAAGCTAAGCATATTATCTATGATAAAACAACGTTCAATGTATTTTTATTTAATTTACCACAATATTTAGTTAGGTTAGTACGGTGGCATAAGGCGACTACCTTGGAAGACGCTATAAAAGTTGTTTTAGAGGAGGAAAACTTCCGAACAACTTATGAAAGTAAAAATAATTATATTCCAAATAATTTTAAAAGAAATTTTACAAAACAGGGTATAAATAACTTTTCATTTAACAAAAGTCTTATTAGGCAGAACCATATGCAACATTTCCCGAGTACATCCACACCAAATAATTCATTTAATAAACAACAATATAATTCATTAAATCGAATACAGTCTAGTAATAATTTCAACAATAATTTTTCAAATAACTTTAATAATTTTAATCGTCCATTGAGTAATAGAACAATGCCTTTGCAACATTAGCAGTACGCGGTCAATACTCCGCGCTTTTCGCAGCCGCATCAAATTCCGCAGGCAACGCATTCAAACACTGACGCAACAATGCGAACAGTTAGTTCTAGACGTATTAATTATATCGATCATAATCAGGAATATAATAAGGACGAAAACGATTATCGCTATGTTAACTCGGAAGAGGCGAATTTTTGCATACCGGCCTCACCAACCGGGAAAGAATAAAAATTAATTGCGAGAAACGGAATTTACCACATATATTTATACCCGAATTAAAAGCCGTCTTTATGATAGACACTGGTAGCGCTAGGTCATTCATTAGCCCACAGCTGGCAAATAAGTATTTTACGGAGTATAAGAAATACGAACCGTTTGAAGTAGTGAGTACACACGCTTCAAGTATACACAACGAAACGGCTCTTATTCTGTTACCAAAAATATTTTGTAGTTTAGAATATCATAAATTTTATAATTATTCGGTAGATGATAGATATGACGGTCTAATAGGGAGTAACTTATTAAAACAATTAAACGCAAACTTAGACTTTCAAAATCAAGTCTTATACTTAAAAAATACTCAAATACCTATTATTTATACGCCACCTATGAATGAGATGTACGAACTACCTCCTCGTAGTGAACTTAGGGTAAAGCTTCCTGTAAACTTATTAGACGGCGAGGCTATTTTAGAATTTAAAGAATTTACAACGGGTGTTAGGATGCCCTCTGCGTTAGTAAACTGTAAACAGGGTTTTGCCACGACGGTGATTCAGAATTGCACCACAGAAAAAAAAACCCTTGTTGTTACCGCCCCTTTTAAAGTAGAATCTTATTATCCACATAATAAGATTAATATTAACTATACAATGAATAATAATGAAATAGATAGTTTGTTAATAGAAAATTTAAAGAAATTAAAATTAGATCATATGAACTCACAGGAAAAATCGGCTATAGAGAATATTTGTATGGAATATAAAGATATATTTTATTGTGAGGATATTCCTTTATCCTTTTCAAACCAGGTC
This sequence comes from Helleia helle, assembly GCA_963853865.1. Lineage (NCBI taxonomy): Eukaryota > Metazoa > Arthropoda > Insecta > Lepidoptera > Lycaenidae > Helleia > Helleia helle. The sequence continues at coordinate 3,413,772 of OY971420.1, forward strand.
AGGCATAGGATTCGAACGAAAAACGAGGACCCTATTAATATAAAATCACACAGGGTACCTCCGGCACAAAAAATTGAAATAAGGAACCAAATAAAAAAAATGCTTAGAGATAATATTATAGTAGAGTCATTTTCACCCTGGAGTGCCCCAGTACACTTAGTCCCAAAAAAAGTAGATTCCTCAGGGCAACAAAAATGGCGATTAGTTATTGATTACCGACGTCTGAATGAAATAACCGTTGATGATAAATATCCATTACCTAACATCACCGACTTATTTGATATGCTAGGGAATAGTACCTGCTTCACTACCCTAGACCTGGCTAGCGGTTATCATCAGCTAGAAGTAGAAAAATAAGATAGAGCGAAAACAGCATTTAGCACCCCATTTGGCCATTATGAATTTAATAGGATGCCATTTGGCTTAAAAACCGCGCCTGCCACATTCCAACGAGTAATGGATAACGTCCTTAGAGGTCTACAAGGCTTGCATTGCTTAGTTTATTTAGATGACGTCATCATATTCTCGAAAAGCCTCCCCGAACATATTCAAAAACTCAAAACAGTTTTCGATAGATTTAGAGAAACGAACCTTAAGGTACAATTAGATAAGTCTCATTTTCTAAGGAAAGAAGTTTTGTATTTAGGACACACCATCACCAGCGAGGGTCTCAAACCAAATGACGATAAAATTAGAGCAATTTTAAATTATCCCATACCCGAGACACCTACCCAAATGAAAAGGTTCTTAGGTTTAATTGGCTATTACAGAAAATTTATAAAAGACTTCGCAAAAATAACGAAACCATTCACAAGTTGTTTGAAAAAGGGTCGAAAAATTTTTCTTTCTGAAGAATACAAGGAAGCTTTTGAAACCTGTAAAAAGCTCCTCACTAATGCTCCAATCTTACAATTCCCTGATTTTGAAAAACCATTTGTCTTAACCACCGATGCATCAAATTTTGCTATCGGTGCCGTGCTATCCCAAGGTCCGGTTGGTTCCGATAAACCAGTAGCTTTTGCCAGTAGAACTTTGAGTGATACAGAGGTAAAACATAGCACAATTGAAAAAGAGCTTTTAGCGATAGTCTGGGCCGTAAAGCACTTTAGACCCTACCTTTATGGAAAAAAAATTACCATCTACACGGACCATAGACCATTAGCTTGGTTATGCTCGTTATAGGAGCCTAATAGCAAACTTACAAGATGGAGGTTAAGGTTAGAAGAATATGATTTCGATATTAAATATAAGAAAGGATTACAAAATACTAATGCAGACGCTTTACATAGAATAAAAATAAACGCCTTAGATGACGATTTCGATTCAATTTTAGTAAATATAGACGATAGTGACATTCAAGTTCAAGAAATAACAAGAGATTTAGAGAACGAGTTAGGACAGCCACAAAATTTAGATAATTATACGGAAAAAGTAGATGATCTAGAAGCTAATGATTCAAATTCGGAAATGAACGAACTTTCGGACTCCGATGACGGAGTCACGGCAAATTCTGTCTCTAATAGGGAACATGATGGCATGCCAATTTTAAAGGAAGCCATAGATACAAAACCAAAACAAATTCTTGTTCATACATGGTTCAAAAATACTATATCAGTTAAAAACATTTCTAACAATAAACAGCACATTTTAGAGGTACATTTGCCTACTACGAATAATGAAAAATTAGTTAAAAACTTTTTAAAAGAATACATTAATCCTAGCACTAAATATTATATTTATTTTGAGGACAAATCCTTTAGAGTTACATTTCAAAGAATTCAATAAAAATTGTAGAATGTACAGAACGTGTAGTTAACCTAACAAATTCAGAAATAGATCAAAAAGATGTCGTTCTGAAGTACCATGAAGGGAAAACGTGTCATAGAGGCATACGAGAAACAATAACTAAGCTCAAACGCCACTATTGGTGGGTTAATATGAAAGAAACCGTAGCTGCAATAATTAATGCTTGTGAACTGTGTAGACAAATGAAATATGATAGGAAACCCATAAAACCCCATATTCAATTGACTCAAAGTCAAACAACACCTTTCCAAGAAACTTTTATGGACTTACTATTTATTGAAGGAAAGCACTACCTAACAGTGGTAGACGCTTTTAGTAAGCTAGGTCAAGCTATTCAGATACCCAACAGAAGTACACCCGAAGTATGTAGGGCCCTGATTAAATACTTTAGCATGTACGGATTACCAGGAAAAATCAGTTGCGATTCTGGTGCCGAATTTAATAACGAATTACTTAAGGAATTATTAAAACTTTACAAAATAGAAATTCACATAGGTACACCAAACAATCCAAACTCCATGGCAATAGTAGAGAGATTTCACTCTACAATTATTGAAGTTTATCGCTTAGCTAAATATGATAAAAACGACTTAGACGTAGCCTCAGTAATGACATATGCTATAATGGCTTATAACAATACTATTCATTCAGCAATTAGTTTTACACCTTTTGAGTTAGTATTAGGACATACCGATTCCGGTAATGTTTTAGATGTAGAAAAAGAAAAAATACTCACACAAAAATTAATATTAGACCATAGAAAAAGATTAAAGGTTTTGTATGATTATGTCACGGATAAAATACAAAAAGAAAAAATTAAGGTTAGGGATAAGAAAGGCGGCGAAGAGCCACCAAAGTTTAAAAAAGGAGATAAGATCTTTATGAAAAATACTAGGACAAGAAAGGCTAAACAGCTCCCGCGATACGAGAAAGCTGAAATTATAGACGAGATTCACCATAATATTATTCCTGTTAAACTTAATAAAAGAAACACTAGAGTTGCAATAAATAATGTTAAACGCCCTCCACAGGTTGTGTCTAGGCCTACTGGTACTAGTGAGTCCGATGAACAGCCTGGAATTTAAAAATCTCAATCAGAATCCGGGCATAGCTCTGATGAAGATTGGAACGGCAGTGATGAAGAGTAACTGCTGGACTATTTTTAAGACTTTAGACTTAGAAACACTTAATGTAGTTATAAGTAATAATATACAAAGTTTTTATAAATTTAAGGAAATAATTAGAGATGGTAAATTAATTTCAGAGTTAGATAGTCTAGAAAAACAAGTCGAACACTTGCTCGAAAGCGTTAATAATAGATTTAGACAAATTTCACCTTTTTATAATGTTAGGTCTAAAATAGCAATTTTAGCACCCATTGGGTCATTAATAAAAATAATAACCGGTAACTTAGATGAACAAGACGCAATTAAATATAATTTAGAGATAAGTAAGTTAAATAATAGAGAACATGTAGTAGAAAAAAAGATTTCAAATATACAGAATGCATTTGACAACGTTGTTAATATTTCAGAGAAAATCAATTTTAACGTTAACACTTTAGAAAATAGAACAAAAGAAATTAAAACACTCTTGCACGATGATTTACATCTAAAAGTAACCATTAACATTATGAATAATATGTACCAAATTCTAAATAACTTTCGAACTATTTACGAGACTATTCAAGAAATAAAAACTGCTATAGCATTTAGTAAAGTTCATGTATTACATCAATCTATTGTTAATACTACAGAATTACTCTCCATCTTAAAGGTTATAGAAAATCATGCAATGTTAATATATCCAGTAAATTTAAATAATCTGCTCAAATTGGAACGTACTATGTCACTTAAATCTTTTATGAATAATAAAAAACTAGTTTTCGTCATAGAAATATCTTTAATTACTTCAGAAACATACAATTATTACAAGGTTATACCCATACCTATTTATAACTCATTACAAACCCTAACCATTATTCCTCAACACCCATACTTACTGGTGAATAGATCGAAATTCAGAGCTGTAGCTAACCCATGTGAGGAAATAGAAGACAATAAGTTTCTTTGCACCTACGAAAATATTGCACATTACTCCAATGAAACCTGCATTGAGGAAATAATGATGATCAAAAACAACTATAAGCTGTGCCGACAAAGCCCTATTATCGTTGAAAACATTAAGGTAGAAAAAGTACACAAAGACAATTGGATACTGTTCACCACAGGGAGACTTATTATAACTGAAAACTGCAATAATGAAGTACATAAGTTCAATCTCCACGGGACCTATATGTTAACACCAAGGAGCGATTGTGAAACCATTGTCGGAGACGTCTTCATTAGTCAACCAACTAACGCATCTGCCATCAGTCTACAGATCCCAGCGATAGAGGTGCCAGAGCTACAACAAGAATTATTGAAAGAAGAAAGACAAGTGAATCTCAGAAACATAGACTTTAGTGATGTGCGAAAAATACTAAAAAGTGTGAAAAACGTTGGTTTTGAAAGTGAAAGTGAAAATATACAGATAATATACCAAGTTAGCATTTGGACAATATTCTTATATGTTTTAATATTGATTTATACAGCCTTTATTATAATAAAATATGTATATCTTAAGTTGTCGCTTTCACGTTGTTCGCGTAGTTTTAAAACTAGAAATTCTCCGAAGTCTCCTGTGTCCCCTTCGGATAATTTCTCTCTTGGGGAGGGAGGAGTTAAGTGTGACGATCCCCTTACATTTCGCTTCAACAGCAATAATCGTCAGCAAGAATAAGTAGATTGTGCAACAATCGATTTTTGCTTAGTTTATAGATCAATTAGGTATAAATAGCCTTAATAATTTAGATTAAGGGATTATTGTTATTTGTAATTTCGATGTAGTAACTCTATTCTTGAGAAATAAAGTATTTTTTTAAGCAGATTACTGTATCAATATCTTCACTCGCACGCTTTTTGTATCCGACCCATTATGTCATACTCTTGTGTCGCATTCGCGCATGTGCCACAAAGTTGACTCAATGCACTACAAATAGTCCAAAATAAAATCTTACGCATGGCAACCGGTTGCCAGTGGTACGTAAGAAATATCGACCTGCACAGGGACTTCAGATTAGAGTCCATTAGGGACCACTTCAAAATGGCGTCAGAACGTCACTTTGAAAAGGCACTACTCCACCCAAACCCGCTCATCGTGAGCGCGGCAAACTATGCCCCAGATAGCTCAGTTCCAATTAGACATAGGTTACCAAAGCATGTTTTAACAGATCCACCTGACGAAATCTCTCAGCTACTAATGCGCGACGCAAAAGCGCGCGCGAATGCCACAACTTACACAGAATCACAACAATCGGTGCTCGGTACACCTGCACACCGCTAGGGCCTCGGGGTCGTAAGCGACGTCGACCCCTACACATGGAAACTATATCGATGCGGACCGATCGCGAAAGCTTAGGTTCAAATCCGATACGAGTAGACACAAACCCAGACCGCGCTAACACCAGTAGCACTACGCTACCGCTAGATTGCTTGGGCACCGCGCGTGACCCGCCTCCCTCTCCAGAGGGAGGGGATGAGGGCCAACCCTCATGATAATAGGTTAAATTCAACCATAAAAGATTCGTCAACCGTATCGGAGTTGACTAGTCCAAATCCTGTTCTCCCGAGCAGCGCGCGCGATGAACCCCTGCGGGGCGCGGAGTGGGACGTCCTCCTTTCGAATATTTCTTAAGTGAGCAATTTGTTCACTTACTGTACCGATTGAGCTTAAAGGCCATGAGGCCGAAAAGTCTAGCCGTTCTGAAAAAAAAATGCGCGCACGACAAAATTTTGTCGACCCCTTTTCTCGTATTATTTCATATAGTTTATTCTAGAAAAAGGGGTAGACAAAATTATGTAGTGCGCGCATGCTAGCCCTACAGCAGTGGGACATATAAGGGTTGATATTATTATTATAATATAATAAATAATGTAGGCATACTCACGTGGGAAGCTCTTGATGAGTTCCGTGACAAACTCAGCGAACGTCAACCGTTGTTCTCTTGCAGCAGGGGCGTCTTTCTCGGCTTCTACCTCCAGGGACTGACGCACACCATCTAGGTACTCCGTTAGGTTGGAGTGTAGACCACCAGCCTCCAGCGTGAAGGAACTGTGTAAATAGACGATTATTCGTTTCTAATGTGTACGCGAATTTCACTAATTCTTATTTTATCGCGGTTAATTAACATTTTTACATGCCCCACGTTTCGTATACTTTACAGCAATTATAATCCTCTCGTGACCATAATAGACTGTAATGAAATCGTAAAAGTAGTTTCATTATAATAGATCGTCTATTATAATGAAACTACTTTTACGATTTCACTTTTACTAATGTCACTCGCTTACCTATACTTTCGTTATTTATTTATTTAATTATTTATGTACACAGGAAACTCAAACATAAAACTATGAACCTATAAGAAAACAGGTACAAACGTACAGCTTATTCCACACCGAAATTTCTTCCGGCTGACCTAATATAGGACGAGAAGAATAACAATTGAATTTTCCAAATTTTTTTTTCTAAAGTATTTTTTTATGTTTGATAGGCAAGTCCGCAGACATGCCTGCTTATCCTAATGCAACTTATTCATGGGTTGCCTATATTGGGACGTAAGATGGTAACTCCTGGTTTTTTTCTAAAAATAATAATAATAATAATAATGTCTGCTTATCAGGGATTCTCTAATGCAACTTATTCATGGGTTGCCTATATTGGGACGTAAGATGGTAAGTCTTGATTTTTTTCTAAAAAAAATTTTTTAATTGTAATTTAAATATATTATCACACGCGATTTTAAGTTAACAGGATTATTTTCATTACTAAAATTATTTAATACTGTATATTTACCATGTTCACTTTTATTTCGAGGAGCTCGATATTACTACATTATCTACGAATGTCTTGTTACTTTAAGTAAATGTAACTCAACAAATACGAATAGAGCATATTCGTCTCGGCCGTCCAAATATCTCTTATCTCGTCTCATCATATCGAGATATGATGAGACGAGATAAAGGCTAATCATTCTAAAACTAAATAAAGTTTTCCGTACTCCAAGGATATAAGAAATATCAAAGCCTACGTTTATATTGCGAGTAAGAATAACTAATATAATTATAAGCGAGAATTTTAATAGATTAATAATCTGACCTGGCTGCAAAAGTCTTCCTCTGCGCTATAATCAGTAGCATCTTGTTGATGTGTAATCTCAACGCATCGCGCCGCCGTCGTCGTCTCATATTCTCCTGTTTGCGATCGACGGCCTCACGTAATAGCGGCACTAGCTCCTCAAATAGATCTCTGCAAATAGTAAATCGATTAACATTGTAGGTACGTTTAAACGCAAACTTTTGCAAACCGTCAAACAACTTAAAATCGCATACTTGGGGCACGTATTAAGGCTAGACCGTTACGAGCTCCTCCAACTAGTTTAATGGGAAAAGTTGACGAAAAAGCCACGCGGGAGACATGGACAAATGTGCAGAGCTGACTGCCACCCTTCACTAGTTGGAAAGCCCAAGAAGAAGAACACTGTACGTCGTACAAATAACAATGAAATATTGTTATCTTATGATTTTACTTAATAGTTAGCAAGTATTATAGTCTAAAAATTAAGTATCATGATTTTTAAATAGCTGTTTGGGGTCTAATATTGAAACATACTTCGTTGGAACGCCTTTTCTAACATAGCACCATACAGGGGAAAGATTTAATTAAATCAAATAAGTTTTTTTTTAACTCACAAATATCGATGGAGGAAGAGAACTAATATAAAAAACAGATCAGGGAGAAGATACGAGTCGTATCGTATCAGGAGCCAGTGACTTGCCTTCAGCAAAATGCCACGACCCCCGCTACCCGGTGAGAGGAGAATCCGAACTTCCCAAAATTATTATCACACATTTAGTGAAAAAAAAATATGTCTTTCATTTTGGCTATTCCATCCATCGAAAATTCTATGGCCGTTGATGATGTCATTAACACTTTTGCTGAACAGAAAGTCCGAAGAAAGAAATTTTAATAATTTAAAGTGAAGTATTAAAAAAACAAGTAAATATAATTTTATAACGTCTGTATGTACCTACTTCATGTAGTGTAACTTTTACAATTAAGGGTGTATAAAGTGGTATTATTTAAAAAATCTATTAGGGCGAGGCCAAACGAGCGTAATTTTTTGAGCTGTGAGTCGCGTAAAATGAGTCGCTGCATTCGGTTTCACACTAATGCGCACGGTGAGTTAGCGTCGTCGTGTGGCACAAAAAGGACTTAAGTATGAAGACGTAAATTCCGCGATTCATTTTACGCGACTCACAGCTCAAAAAATTACGCTCGTTTGGCCTCACCCTAACTGTTGGTTCAGCTTCTTTGCTTCTTTATATTGGTAGGGGAGTGAGGTCCCCCGATGAATGCGCCACTTTTCAGAAGGATTGATACACCAACAAGAGCAAGTCTCTTAAATAAAGATAGAGAGATAAATTAGAAACATCACTCACTTGAGTGCGTCGGGGTTGATGTGTCCGCACGCAAACACCGCCGCGTCCCTCACTTCTGGTACCTCGCACCTCGCCAGCGGCACAGCCAGCTTGTGGAGAGATCCAGGCGCCGCCTGCGGCCCGCGCGACTCGCCCCCGCTGCGCTCACTCAGGGAATCCGGCGACGAGCTACCATAGTCAATTAATGAGGTCCGGAGCTCTTTTCTTGAAATGCTACTCAGTGACGTCATGCATGGTACCAAATAACAAATGAATTGAATATCTTGTAAATGATATTTTCAATTATGTCCAATTGTTTTTGTATTTAATTTTACTTTACGGCAAAAACTGTCATTCTTCAATTATAAAAAAGTTTTTACCTTTGTAATTGATGTATATAATATGTATATCTTAATAAATTTAGAACTTACTTTCTATTTTAATGCAAGTACGTACACAGAGAAGTTAAATTTAGTGGTTTGACACGTAAAAGCTGTTAGGACCACGATCTTTGCATATGGTAGGTACAGTATTTTACTGAAAAAGCTAACAATAACCAAACTCCACTTAGACACTAACAAAATAATGTTAATAAGCTATCTCGGCATACACTACATAACGCTACATACTAAAGCATAGCAAATCTGAATTTTGTTAAGGTTCATGAAAATGGGAATAAAAAATATTGGGAATGGTTTAAACTTGCCTTGTAATACCTATTGCATTCAGATGAATATTGCTTGCAGTAGAAAATAGAATTAATGAGGGTTCTTTGATTATATTCTCATACATACATTACATACATATCATCATATCATCATACACTATCATATACTCAACTTGATCCGATTTCTGCCTTTATAATGTTATCTCATATTGCCTTTAACGAGTTGTGAACTTTCTGATAGTAATGATGTTGATGTTCTAAAACCTAGATGAAGGTATGGATTTAGACTTTTATCTTGGTAATCCCCTCATTATTTTCATTCGTTCTTACAATAACTGATATCGTCGTTCAATTTCACTGGTGAGTGAAGATGATTATAATTTAATCTTTATGAATAAACTCCGTATTAGTCTTTCTGGCAAACTTAATCATATATATTCATAGTGTTTTATAGCCTAAGAGCCCATACGCACTAGGCGGACGGTATGGGTGCCGGGTGCCTGCGCGGGTGACCGCAAGCAAATTTATACCTATGTAATATTAATTTTTACCACTACCCACAAACCACTGCACCCGATCTGAGAGCTGAATTTTCAAAGACCGCACACTGAATCGCACAGTGCGTATAGCAACGCGCGGCTAGCCGCAAGGGTAACCGTTTAGTACGTATGGGGTCTAAGAGAATGACAAGACGTCTGAGTTTGTTGGCAGACTTATAGGATCAGTGATAACATTTTTAATACAAAATGAAGTGAGTAGAAATGAAAAAAGAAAAACCACGATACAGATCCGATTATCACCATCAGATCCATTGAGTGATGATGACTGTAATCTGGGACTGGCATTTTGAAATCTTAATTATATTATATACATGACAAGGACATTAAGTATATACCTTAGCAAGTTTTTTTTGCCACAAAATAAAAAGGCAAACATTTTTACCCCCAAATATTGTCCGGACAAAGGCCGCTGTCCAGGTAAAGCAAAAATAAAAGCCACAAAAAATTTAAATGAAACAATGTTATGTTATGATATTGGTTCAAGTACAAATATTACGTTAATGTATTACAAATATATATATATAACTTTATATAATTATTTATATAATACATGCATTTTTCAAATCGTCTTAAAAGCCTCGCATTCAATGCTTAAAGTTTAAACTAATCAAAATAATATTGCCCTAATGTATATAGTTCAATTAATGCAAACATAAATTTATTAAAAAAAATACTAGCATGAAAATATTTACAGCAATATCTCATGGTAGGTTTGAAGTAGATGTGAAAATATATTATGTGAAAAATTGTCGATCGAAAGGAAAAATGAATGGTCTTGAAGACTTTGTCCAATCATTTTGGTCTTAGCACTAAAAAGTCAATATTAATAGAGATAAATGTTTCAGGGGTAATATACATTACAGTGAAAATATTATATATAATAAATGTGGTATGCACTTGCCACATTACTGAAATATAAAATAGCAGGAAATGAAAATAAATATATTATGAACGACATTACCAAACTTATTAACATTTAAAACAGAATACGAGTGTTCACAATTAAAGACATACGAGTGAAGTTAGCGTTTTACAAAACGAACTTCATGGTACAAGTGATTATGTACATCGACCTTGCAGAACTTTCCCATGATATGACATAGCTAACACATCTGACGCATGATTAAATGAGTGATGTTAGTAACAGTGGCCTTTACTGATAAAGCATTTACAATTCAATTGAATTCTAAATAATGATTAAATTTTATCTTGAGGATCTATATTAAAATCATCCGGACACTCTGTAGATTTAATATACTATATGTAAAGCAGACGATCAAGCTTCTAAAGGCCACTGTTCTGTCCCTGACAATGAATTTGTCGATTCCATCTCTAATTTAATCTCTTAAGGTCGGTCTAACCTATACTGAAGTAAATATAATTAGATAATTTTGAATCCCATTAGCCAATAATATTGAATTTGAGTTTTTCCTTTTCGTGCTCGTGAACTAATATCAACCATTACGATCCATAACTTTGCGCCACGCTTGAACTTCGACAGAAGTAGAGACACAAAATAAAATAGGATAGTATTTAAGATAGTCACAGTTCCAACAACACGTATCGTTTCCATTTCCGCAAATAAACATTTTTAGCCTTTCGTTGACAACATCATAGCTTCAAAATAAACAGATGGAAGCGACAGATATAATATGATGATCGTAACCGAATGGGTCGTGCACATAGCGAGCGTCAATAGGGCCACCTCGTCCGCTTATGGTGTCTGTGAGAACGGGCATAGCTCAATGGCAGTGTGAAGAAACCACCCGGCGCGTTCAGATTCTCGCTGGAAGTACTGAAGTGGGTCAGCCCCAGCCATCCCTCCGTCTCCGTACTGGACAGAGTTGAAAATGGGAGTGTGGGCGGGAAGGCCCGTTTGTAATGTTTCTCACCAATATCTTTTATTCAATCACCTAATAATTATCATAGCCGATAAACTTCAATACATAGGGATGCGAGTGTATGGTGACCGCGCATCAACTGTAGATGCACTGTAGTGAGTTTCGTGCCTGAGTCTTAACTTTCGTGGCTTGATTTGAACTTTTAACATCAACTTTCTGCAAATATAATTCTTATTCCTGCGTAATATTTAAAGCTGATCAGTTGATGAACTTAAATTATCCAATTTCCATTATTTAATGTCTCAATCTATTAAGACATTAAACGTCTTAATTTGATCTCGATTTGATGAATGATAAAATATAAACTTAAAAAGTTTCGTTGCAAGTAATTAGTTTAGCTAAAATACAGTTTAAATTGAATATTACTAATATAATATTAATGTTCTAAGCTATATTTTAAGTTTAAAACCGTAGGCGGCACCAGTGTAGATGCGCTGTCCCATACATCACTAGGACTCGTATATCATGTAAGTGTCAATTAAAACTAGTTTGCATCATTATAACATCGTACTTTAAGTGCAAGATATCGTGGGAAACGCATTCGAATATTCTGTAAATGTTCATGCTATAATATTATTACACATTTAAATCCGACAAGCACTTCTATTAATTTATTAAAAAACATTTCATAGAAATGGTAACACGCAAATTAGTGCAAATATAATTCGTATATAGCAAAAAAAGGGTTGCTATTTATTAAAATAAAATTATTGCCAATTAAAATAAATTTCAATACACATATATTATTTCATATTAAGCTCAAACTATAATATTAATTAAATATATTTGTTATGTGTAGTTAGAATGAGTTTAAACTGTTTTAACTTTAGAAATATATATATAATATACATGTATTAGAAAGCATCAACGATTATAATTTTGAATAAAATTTTATCTAGTTTATATAATTTTTGAAAATCGAATGCTCCTAGGTATCCTATATACGTACCTTAGGCTTAGATCGGGGCTGGCACACCTGATGACCGGGCTGGGTATCGCCGGCACTACTAGATATGCCATTGTCATGTAATACTTCCACACTTGCATGTACCCGTCTCGTTCTTTCTCGGGCTTCCTCGGCAAGGCGGGACCGCGTGATAGTAGAGACGCGCGATTATCGTTAACAGGTCTGAAAGTGTTTTACATTGTGTTACTCTTGCACAATTGTAATAATTATTTACCGGTGGGACGGATGCGCTAAATCCGCGATCCTGTCTATTTACTCCGTGAAACAGCTTTGCTGTGTTTCACAAAGGGCAGAACAGGCCGTGTAATTACTGACATCAACTTACGTCTCAGAATATGAAAAAATCTTGTCTAGGCTAGCCACCAGGTAAACTCATTTACGTTCATGGACAAAGTTGGCCTTTTACTTTTACCGTTATCACCAGATTTGTCCGTCAAGTTTTTTATAATGAAACAATTTTTACGGATTTTATCGCGGTTTATTAAGATTTTTACAAGCCCGACGTTTCGGATACTTTACAGCAACCATGGTCACGGGAGGACTGAGGTGACAGATGTCCTAATGTTACAAAGTTATTCGAAACTACCCTATGATACATCATTATTTTAATAAGTCCTCTCTACGCAGAAAGTGCTAACTGCATCTTTAATCTGTGGCATATTATGCTTGGTTTTTGATTTAATTATTTTAATAATGGGATCCCAAGCAGGTGGTAAGAGCCAGCCATCTTCTCTATTGAAATTTGGATGTTTTTTAATTTCAATAGCCTCGCGGATCATCCTTGGTTGGAATCGGTGTTCTTTTGCGAGTATCTGTGGTTTATCAAATCTAATATAATGGCGAGCTTTGTCTAGACTATGTTCACAGAGTGACCATGGTTGCTGTAAAGTATCCGAAACGTCGGGCTTGTAAAAATCTTAATAAACCGCGATAAAATCCGTAAAAATTGTTTCATTATAATGAGTGAAATTCGCGCAAACATTAGAAAACAATACGTCAAGTTTTTTTTTTAATAGAAGAGGGGGCAAATGGACAGTCGGTTCATCTGATGGTAAGTGAAAGCATCCACTGACACCCGCTACACCAGAGGGTTAGCAAGTGTGTTGCCGGCATTTCAAATGGGAGTATGCTTTTTTCTTGAATGTCCCTAAAGTTACGCGTAGAAGCTTGTAACTCACGCGGGTTCAATGATTGTGTATAGCGCGTGTATTCGCGCGTGCAGTATCGGCCACGCCTGCAGCACGGTGGCGGGACACCGCGCCGGCACACGACTCTTCTCCAGCAAACCGAATAGAACCACCTGCAAGTTTTGAGAGCTTTGCTAATAAGATTAATTAGAAGTATGTTAGTTTTACGTTTTACTAGCTCATAAACTTAATATTTTTGACCATATTTCAATAAAAGTAGGTGCTTTATATACGGTTGTATTTTTTTTAAATAAACCGATAACTATATTTATATTGAGTCGATTTTGATTATTTTTATTTAAAATATTTTTTTTTATAATATAACAGCGGTAGATTTAAATACTCTCAATTAAGGTTACACAAGTCGCTCATCTTTCCATACAAACGCAGAACAGTAATCACTACAATGTTTGACGTTGACTATGAAAAACTAAGTATAATATAAATTGATCTCGTCATTATCTATGTGTGTATGTAACCAAAATCGTAAAAAAAATTATACATTAAAAAAATACAAGCTTCTAAACTTTCGTATTTCAACACTGATTTTAGCCCAACTTTGGGCGTAAATAAATAGTATACCGAGCACGAAAGCTCAAAAATAAAGCCCGTACAAATATAGTTTATTTATTCAAAGGATAAAATAAATTTATTTTGAAAAGATACACTTATTAGTTTTTCTATAATAACTGTTTTGCTAAAAGGACATTTTCGGAATGAATCATTGTGCATTTCATTCTAGCACACATGTTCGCGCACTATGTCAGGTGAGATAGCAATCATTTTGTTAGAGTTCGTGCCACCGACTAGTTCAACCTTAAGCAAGCTATTTAACCGTATTTGCATTTTCACAACTTTAGGCATCCAAAATAGGAAATTACTTTGGATGAAACTTTTCCATAATGAATACATATATTATTGTTTACCTCCCACGGGTCAGCGCCATTGGTCGAACTTCCGCTCCAACTGTTCTTTGAAGACGTTTCATCGTGTTGTAGCCCTAACAAAAAGATTGTTTTTAACACTCAACTATTGGAACACTTGGGAGATTCAAAAGTATGCATAAAATATAAGCATACTTTTTTTTTGTTTTTACCATGTTACAGGTCACTTTATCGGGGCTATGCTAGTAAAATTTGTGATCGGCTTTTTGGATTAATGAGGTATTATCGTGGCCCAAATTGTATCCCCTTATGAGAGATTTTTTGTAGTATGATAAGAGATTTTTGAACTGTTTCTTATCTTAGGGACCATAAATTACGTCACACGTTAAGGGGGAGGGACGGTGTCGACAATTTGTTAAAACACGAATTATAAAGTAATAAAGAAAAATAAATTAAAAAGTATTTACAACAGGTACATAAAAATTGCAAAATATGTGACGTGACACTAGAGGATGTCTCACAATTATGACGAGGACGGGGGAGGGGTCGAAATATCAGAAAATGTGTGTGACGTAAAGTATGGATGACCCCCTATGATGTAACATACCGGCGGTCCACACAGCGTGCGTCCTCTCCGTGATCCACACGAGGTCGGGCGTGGCGGCCAGCACGGCCTGTTTCTCAGCGGGCGGCAGTAGCGGCAGGCAGCGCTCGGCGAAGTGCGGCACGCTCGCGTCTGCCGCGTCGATCAGGGCGGGCTCATCGCGCGTCAGTTGTAGCTTCTCTAGTAGACATTTTGTTTCTCTGAAAACGTATCATTTATTATACCTCTATATAATATTCATGTTGATTATATTTATATGTACTAACACCTATCCTACTGTCTTACTAATCATAACATAAAAATAGCAACCTTAACCAAATAGTGCCTTATAATTGACACATCTCACACACTCTTCAGGTAAATCGGTTAAACCACGTGAAGGTTTAAACCTTCAAAACTATTTTATTTATTCCAATTTCAAAATGAACGCATTCCACTAAATGTGATTATTTCAATGTGTGAAACGAAATACTCATTGCAATAAACAACAAACAGCTTTATTTAATTTTGGACAGATATAAAGTTTTGGCTAAAGATATAAAAAAGACTATGGTATGTAACTGAGTTGTATATAAATCGCCCAAGAGGACTGGCCGGTAATGAACTATAAACATTATACACCTATATCACCTTTTTATAATCACATTTTAAGGCGAGGATAAAAATAAAAAATATACAAGGATAATATTCCAAATTAACATACCTCAATATATGGACAGCTAATCTCCTCGGGTAGGCTTTACTCTGGCACAGCATGACCAGTCCCAACGCCTCCACGCCCCTGACGACGGAGGCGAGTGGCTCGGTCCTGGGCGGCGCGGCGGACGGCTCGCCGTTCTTCCAGCTCGTCACCAGCTGCAGCAGCATGCGGAGACCGTTCTCGACTAGTTGGGGCGATGTGTCCTGGTCGAATAGATGAATAAATAAATATAATTGAAAAGTTTTAATTAAAATTCATTCAGTAGTTTTTCTATGAAAGACTAACAAACATCTATACCTACATACTTTCGCGTTTAAATTTTTAGTAAGAATAGATTCACAAGCATCAACCAACCTGTACTTCTTTGGCTAGAAACTGTGTGAAACCGGCTAGAACATCTTGCCGCCACTCGGGGAAGTCTACAATGAGGGTCTGGAGACTTTGGAAGGAAAGACCGCGCAGTTCCTCGTCCATGTGAACAGTCAACCGACAGAGTAGATCCACTAGCTCACTTGGGCTCATGCCTTCAGGTATTATCCTGAAATATTTCGAGTCAATTAATTATTTTAGACACACGTCTCATGAGTAGCCTAATTTAATTTTTTAGTTGCCAACTCGAAGCATAATTACGATGTTAAAATGGTAATGACTCATTATTTACAATTTCGAGTAGGCATGCTTACTAGGCACTTCACTCTGGGTGAAATGGTCCCGTTAATGAGGACTGATCACCCGTCTGGCCTTGCTGGTGTCCCCACCCTTAAATAATAATACTAGGCACTTGTACTTCACTCACTTTCAAAGACTTTTAATCTCATCGGGCAAGCTCACGATGTTTCCTTCACCGGTGAGCAAGCGATGGTTCAGACGCACAAATAAAATTAGCAAAACCTATTTTGAGGCATCACAGGAGATCAGGATCAGACCCGGACCTCTCATTCAAGATACTAGACCACCATCACTCAGTCCTGATCTTATATTACATCTACAATCATTCATTGTCATGATATGTATTAAAATTAACTTCAAGCATTTACCTCGGTATAGCTGCAACGCATGTTCTAAACAGATCAATCCTCGGCTTTCTTTCTCCTGTATTGATCTCTTGTTCCTTCGTCACATTCTGGGTGTTTGTCAGCATCAATGGCCTGCCGTAATGGGCATCTAGCGCCCTCAAGATCTCAACAAGGACCCGTCTCACATACGTAAAATAGGCGCTCATACCAATAGACCGCGCTGTCTCATCTGTCAGCATTTTGTTCAGAAAAGTCTTCTTGACTCGCAGAGTATTCCCTGATGGTAAGGTGCCTGAGGTTCTCGGCATGGGAGGCTCTCCCTCCTTCTGCTGTAGGCTATCAGCCACTACTAGGAAGGCTCTGAGACCTATTGACATCCTTTCTGGCGTTAGGATTATTTTGATTGGTCGTCCAACCATTAAGAGATCGAAGACGATTTCGCGCATGGCAAAATCTAGTCGTTCTTGGGCGATAAATTGTATGATCTTGACGAATATGTTCAATGGTGTATCGCGGGGTACGACACCCTTAGACCCCTTAGGGAAGAGAGAGTTGACTATACTCTGAAGACGGGATTGTGTGGCTGAGTTGCTCTCACATTTGATCCGTATCATGTACACCCAGAGCAGACGGTATAGGGATTCTGTAAAAAAGATAACAACATTAATAAAATAGACACAATTGGGTATTCTAGGTTATACTAAAATGCTGAGCTCAGTGATGCAAAGATTAGAAAGGTATACATTGGACCCAGTTCAACGATCCCCACAACGCGATAGATGAATGCAAAGAAGAATCAGGTGCATTTAGACATTAATTAAAGTGAACATTTGCTAAGAACTTAAGGGATATAGGCTGATGATGATGTTATCAGAAACTGTAAATATAATACTGCGTCCAATCATTTGAGACATTATACAAAACTGTTTTGATTATCATTGTTATGTTATCTACATACTTATAAATTATATATTACCATTAACATCATAATTATCAGCTTGTTATATCACTTTTGTATATAAGCCTTTTTTTTTTCTTTAACGCCGGGAAATGCTCTGAGGCATCCCGCGGGGGAGTGGGTCTCCCCAGGTGGGTATGTGGGACTCGCTGCGCCCGACAGCTGGTAAGTGGACGCAGTTCTACCCACTAAAACCCGGCGAGTGCCACAAATGCCGCCTTTGGTGAGGTGCCCCGGTTAGTTAGTCAGTCCCATCCTCACCCCTTGCCCCCTGCTCTTTTGTCCCCTCTTCTTATCAGAGGGGTAAAGAGATCCCCCTCGGCCGAATTCGCTTCGCCTAAGGTGCAGCGGCTCACCCTAGGTTACTGGGCCCCACCGCCACGACAAGGCCTGAACCATGGTGGGGTTTGTATATAGGCCTCACTCAATGAACTTTAAGGGTATAGACATAAAAGATATGTAAGACTTACCAAGCGCTACTCGGCACATCTTAGGATCCCTATTCTTTAAATGCGACAAACACATGGCAAGGAAGCAATGCCAGTTGGCCAAGAAGAATTGTTTCTGCGAGACACAGAGCAGGCAGGTCACTAGAGGGAACAGAGCCAGCCTGTGCTTCGACTTGGTGCTGGCGTCCAGCGTATGACTGTACAACATCTCCACAAAGTTTTTCAAACAGGGTACATTTACTTCGTTCTTCACCGTCTGTGTATAAAAATTAAAGTTATAAGTTTTTTTTAAGTAAAGCATATTTTATGGGAAATACTTGAGTATTCCCTTATTTCTTCCATTCAATAACACTAATAGATATACTACATTATAGAACTAGGTACTAAATTCTATTCAAAAGCTTAGGCATTTTGACATTGATTCAAAGCCAAGCCTTACAATCAGTATAGTTATTCGTCTCACCGCGGCAACAGGAACAAGTATCTCCACAAAGAGACCAGCCAGCGCATGCCGTATGTCCTTATCCTTCACTTCTACAAAGTATTGCGCGCACTCTTGTAGGAACTGGAAGGACGCCTCAAACTCTTCTATGGGCACCATCTTCACTCGGAAGAACTTCATGCCCATCAGGAGAGAGATGATACTTTGGGTGGTGTGTGGGGATGGTTCACGACTTTTCAGCTCCTAAAATTAATATTCATTAATATCAAAAATTAATAAAATTCAGCTAGACAAATCAGGTTTATAGCAAGCTAAATAAAACCTATGTAACCTGCAAAAAATTCTTTATACATATAATTTGCTTATACCTAATAAAAATTTTTTTTTCATTAATATTATTTTGATTATAATATAATAATAGTCAGAGTTATATATTATATGAAAGTAGAAATACTTTGAATCATTAGACGTTATTTTATAATCAGATTTTACGAATGAGTGCACATATATAATAATAATGTGATAATATGTAATCCTTACTTTTAGTTCAGCTGTAAAGCGCTTTTTGACAGAAGCGAACCGAGACTGCGCGAGCACTCCAATCACTTCAGCGTACAGATCAGCGATTATGTGTACGTTTGCCGCGTTCGGGTTTGATTGTAACCTGCAAGTAATTTATAATATTACTATCTAATACTGAAGGCACCATATGTATATTATTATTTTTTTTATTATTACTATCAACTAGCTTTCTAGTAGTTCTTTTGTTTGTGAAAATGAGAATTTATAAATTAAAAATATATTTAAATAATCTTCTTTTACTAGGCGAAACTTTATAAAAGTTATATCAGGTTCAAATATACAAACAATTAAATATGATTGCAATACATACCCCTCTTTATAGTTGAATCGTTTAAATGCAACATTCTCTATGTATTGTACGAGGTCCTCGTGACCAGGATGGAAGGGCAGTTGTCTCAGCACCTCTATGAGGGCGAGACAGAACAGGAACTCAACAGCCAAGTCTCGTCTCTCCGCTTGCAGCTCTTCACAACTCCTCTCCACCGTCTCGGTGCCAGCCCCGCTGCCAGACACTATGTAAATTATGCTGAAATAATAAACATAAATACATAACAATTATATTAAATTTGTGGAGGTAAATGAGAACAAATTTATCTTCTATCTTCTTCAATACAAATAATTCCATCGGACAATTTATAATACAAAGCTCTTTTAGTATAAAAATCATAATAGAAACCTGTGTGGCATTTAATTTAACAGCACTGCATCCCTATAATTCCATTGTAATTATTATCAGCATCCACCCATTGCTGAGTATGTTAAGTCAAGGTAATATCCCCCCTACATGTAGACGCACCGGCAGACA
This sequence comes from Helleia helle, assembly GCA_963853865.1. Taxonomy (NCBI): domain Eukaryota; kingdom Metazoa; phylum Arthropoda; class Insecta; order Lepidoptera; family Lycaenidae; genus Helleia; species Helleia helle. Next base: position 3,433,821 of record OY971420.1, read on the forward strand.
TCACCGACAGACGCGTCCGCTGACGTGTAGATAAGGTGATTTGCTCGTCTGTCGTAGATATTCAACGTCGGCAGATGCATCCGGATCAAAGTGTTTTAGTGCGAATGTTTGGTGTCCGACAGACGTGTGGACGAACGTCTACTGATGCACCCGTAGACGTTGGCGAATGCATCTGCCGACGTCTGCCGACGCATCTGTCTACATGTATAGTGGTCATTAGTCTTGGTGCCAGTAAATACACTGCCTGTCCTGTCAAATGACGCTGATTTACGAAGATACCTTTATTTTTTTTCTTGTAGGTAGATTTCTACCATTACTGTTTTAGTCCCGAAAACTGAGCTGTTTAGGGTATATTCCAAATTTATTGATTGATTTATTTTCACACATAGAAACTTCAATTATGTTTATTGATTAAGATATAGATAAGTATCCTACCTTTTATTCCTTAAATCTTGATGCGGCTTCTTAGCCTGTTCACTAAGCTGCGGCGAGTCTGCCATCTGCCGCTCCAGCCACCCGAACAATGCCCTCAACAGAGACGGCAGGCAGTGTTCTGCCACCGTGCCGAAAGCTGACAGGATCTGATCCAACTGTGGGTCTTCTCCTCTTTGGAGTGTTTTGTTTAGTGGTTTTTCCTATCATCAAAGATTTGTGTTACTTTAGGGGAGCTATTAAGTGACCACAATTTTTTTTAAGTCCGTACTTTTAAAAACGCCATGCAGAAAAGATAGACTTTACTCACTCTATTGCAATAAACAACTTCATTTAGGACAGGATCTGCCCAAGCAATGTTAACATGATTGAGTGCGTGGGAACGTTTAGATAATCCTATTCACTAGTGACTATCAATCAACGGTTACCTCATTGCAGGAACTTAACTTACATTAAAAAAAAAAGGAAACAGTCACTCACTATTGGTTGAAAACATTTTTGAAAGGAATGGCACCTGCTAATCCTCTGGTGTAGCGGGTGTCTATGGTTGTCGCTGATCCCTTACCACTGGGTAAACAGACTGCCTTCCCCCACTTCTATAAAAAAAACTTCCAACTCACCAACGGTTCAGCCATCACAGCCTCCATCTTCCTCTCGGCCTGTACAGTGAACTCTGTGAACAGTAGCCTCATGACGAACTCGCCGGGCCGCAACTCTGTGTCAGCCGACGTCAGCACCGGACCCTTGTGTGCTCCCCATGGCAACATTGAACCTGAAGGTGACATATTCCTTTACTTTTAGGACTAACTTGCCATTTAGTAGTAGTATATAAGGTTATAAGTTTTAATGGGATGCGAGTGGCGGGGGATCGGCCGTCTCTCCGTTCATTAAAAGAGGCAATGCCCAGCAGGAGGCCGAAAAGAAACAGTAGAAAAACCTTGTTCCTCAGGGCGATCAGCTAGTAGGGCCAAGGATAGTACATGTTGTTATCCTCAAATGCCTAGGAGGAACGCCCTATTCCTAAGGTGTGGGATACCTTCCATAAAATCTTTTACTTTATAATATCATTTACCACAAGAACGCTCATTAATAACTTTTTTGAATTTTTTAAATGGTAGATTTTGATCATTTTCTGGGATCCTATTATAAAATAAGTTGCCTTTAAAAGAATTGCTTACTATTGTGAGTCTAATCACTGGTACATCATGATGTCACATTTTACAGAATTCACTTATGTTTTACCGGACATACCTGTAGTAAATGCCAAGACTATCAACTCGTTCAATTGATAAGGCAAAGCGGAAGAAAGATCCGTCATCAAGAAAAAACACAGAAGTAAGACACTAAGGAATCAGAACCAGTTATTTTTGATAATTCTTATTTTGGCTTTTAACTCTAAATTTTGGATGTTCAAAAAGTACTAAGCAAATATTTTTTTATGAAAACGCAACCTAATCTCAATAAACATGAATTCATACCTCTCGTGGATACCAATGAAGCCAGGGTATTTCCAACTGCGCGTAGATCTGGGCCTGGCCCAAGGGTTTTGTCCAGCGATGCTTGCGTCAGATCAGTCATTCCATCACCGGTGTGGCTGGTGAAGTCAGTCGTATCATGACGAGGGGCCTCTGACAGCACACTGCCCTCAGACTCAGCTTCGCTTGACACCATAGACGATGGGGCCTCTTCTGTGCCGGAAGCTGTGAATTAAAAATGGCCTTGGTGATTAACAGATATATTGATAAGATGCAGCAGTACTTTTATGTACCATATATAGTAGATAAAACCCTAGAGTTTAGACTATTATCTACTCAGCAGATGCAAGATTAGACCACTACAATATCTGCTTGGTAAGTATAGTAAAATTAGACACACGGCTAGGAGCTAACAATCTCATTTTATCACAGTCATTTGACAGGAACTATTGTCTATCTATCTTCTTAATCTAATATATAAAATTTCCATGTCACAATGTTAGTTACCGTACTCCTCCGAAACGGCTTTACCGATTTTTACCAAATTTTACATGCATATTGAGTAGGTCTGAGAATCGGCTACTATCTATTTTTCATACCCCTAAGTGATAAGGGTAGTCAACCCCTCAAATTTTAAAAGTTAACGCTATAGGCTATATAACATCACGCTGTTACTAACAGTAATTAAGTTGAGTATGTTAACGCGGGCGAAGCTGCGGGCAACAGCTAGTATTTAAGAAATCTATAAATAAATAGCCTTTGATGTTACTCAATAAATGGCATTTAAAGCGCTGAAATATTTTTCCAAACCAACTAGTAATTAGTGCTGGAAATTAACGCATTTTAACAAACTTTGTTGTATTAGTGAAGATCGATTAGGTTTCTTAATATATTTAACCACCGGGGTTTTACCCGCCCTAAAATTGACAAAACAAATGTTCCTGTAAGCTTTCTATTTTTTTTTCTTCAATAATTGTTATTTAAAATGCAATAATATGTTTTTAATGTGCCTCACAAAACAAACTAACTATTCTTCTAATTTATTATAATATTTTGTATACCAGCTATACCTCCCTGGTGGACTCTGTACACATCTCTTAAACTATCACTACGGCTAGACCTTGGTGTATATGTTATTTTTTTGATAACGATTTGCATAATTTAGTATTTCAATTCTTGATCCAGAGAGGTATATTCACTTTATTAATTAATATAACACTATCTCATTAATACTATTCACATTTATACAAGTATGCCCTATAATAGTATGATTAACTACACTTGTTACTTGTTAGCGATGAATAAATTGAGGAAAATGAAATATTTTTTGTTCAATAATCAAAATATAAGGAAATAGTATAGACCGTTATATTCCAATAACATACTTAATTAGTTTCTCTCAGTTGGTTTGCTTGTTAACCGGTGATAGACTCAATTTCAAGTTTAATAAGATTCTTTGTAAGTACAATATGGGAATAAAAATTACTTTTGCATAATATCATTGAACTCGATAAAATATTGTAGTCTTATTGTAGCGTAATTAACTTTTATATAAATTTATCTCAAAGTATAGGAACCGGAAATTTCAAGCAGTTTTAGTCCAAAACTATAAGAATACGTAACCTAATAAGAGACCAGAATTTACTTAAAGACGCAGAATAACGGCTAACATAGGATTATGCAGGTGCTGCGTCTATATGACAATTTCATAATACCAAATTTCTTATGCAATTGCAGAGCAAATTTCAGCATATTTCCATACTATACTTAGTACATATGATTTAATTCAATGATATCTCTAAAACAGTATTATCAGTGAGCAAAGTGCGGCTAAATGCAGCTTAGCTAGACACTATTAAACTGGCAGCTATTAAAGCTATAAAATACTATATATATTATACTATAAAATATAAATAATATTTGAATTAAGGTATTCTAAATATATACTAATTTTAATAACTATTTATATACAACTTATAACAAGGATGAGACAATCTATGGCAAAGGTATTTTCTGCTACTATACTAGTGAACCCTACAGACATTGTTCTGTCCTAAAATTGGGGTCTTGTTATCATTTTGTACTAATCATTAATAATAAGTGAATAATTAAATATGAACACTTTACAAACCTGAGACATCCTCCGGATGGCCATCAGATGGGATAGTACTCAAAGAGTCTGACTCTTCAGAAGTCATCATTTTGACTCAGGGTTTCCTCTGACTACTTAAGCGAACATTGAGTTTGTCACTGAAAGTAAAAACATAGAACTAAGTATATTATATATTATAAGTAACATATCAATACAATAAAATTCATAGGAATATAATCAAATTTACCAGACTCTACTTGGTCTGTAATCCTTAAATGTAATTTGATGTCGATTATAACAAGTATGTATTTCATTAGTTATGAATTACCAGAGCTTTAGGTCTTTATACAACATAACAAACAATATTATAATAAAACAGTACTAATTAGGAAGAACAATAATTTTAGAGTTCAATAGAAACTTATTACAGTGCACAAAACCAAAGACTAATAAAAAAAATGGAAAACATATATCCTTCATTTCTCATCCTTCAACTCTGATTGTCTACTCTGAATGTTAAGTCTATGATTAAACATAATTTTACTAAAAAATCATTAAGTGGACGCTTATACATTGATAATGATTTCAGAAAAACCATTGACCTAAGAAGAACTGGCCCTGGCATTTCTAGGGTAGCCTGACTCTATAGCATTGTGTGGATTATCATAGAAATCACTATCTGAACATTTTTTCTCATGTGTCCTAAGTCTATACCCAGTTTAATAATATATGCGTAGTCTACACTCAGGTAGATTGTCATAAATTTTAGTAGTCTAAAATTGCTTCAAATACATAAGAATTGCTTACCTTTTAGTACTGCTAGTGTTGCAGTCTTCAGCATCATCCCTAAAATAGATAATTATGTAGATAGTATCGAAGTATTTGAACCATAGAAGGGATATTGTATAAACTTAATAATATAGTTCAAAACAAAAAATATGTAATATTTTTTAAAACTATTGACATAAAGAAAAAAGATAATAAAAATTAAAGCAGGGCAGGGGAGGCAATGCAAATTCAGCAATGATTTTGCTCATAGTTTTTAGTAAAACTATTCGTATAACTTGTAGAATATATAGACAATAGTCTACCAATGAAAATTTTAGTAATTCGATAGACTATTTGACAAAATATATATTGAAGTGAGTATATAGATTAAGTCGCAAGGCAAGGGTTTTAAAATTAATGTATTTTCAAGCAGATATGAATATTAGGTACTAATCCATAGTGTCATAGTTGAAATACTAAGCTAGCATTAAATGCATTGCCCATAGAAAAAATATGGATTTGTCTTGTTTCCATGCATTACATTGAATTGGTTAAATCTAAGACAAATAGATGCATAACCAAAAACTTGTGACTAACTTTACAGACATTTATTCGCTAAAACAATATTTTATTCTTATTAAGACCCTCTGATTTGTAAAATGCATTAAAATATTTTAAGTAAATTTATAAAAGAAGACTTACTAAAAATACCTCTATAATTTTGATAAATCAAGTCGATATGCTTAAAGAAGTACAAAGAAATTCTTATAATTTCGCAATTGCAACTGCAACTAACCTTTGCAATATAAGTGATAAGTAAATTGTGCTACTTTATTGTTGTCTTGTTTTGTCTGATAAGTAACATTACTGTGTTAAAAATAGATCACATATACACACTAATTATTATTGTTATGATCAATAGTATGTTTAAAACAAGATATTGCGACATAATTTTTGTTTGTTTGTACACGTATAATTATAAAATATAATGTTATATCACTCAAGTTCTTTGCTTATCTTACAAATATTATAAAGGAGAAAGTTTGTAACTTTGGATGTTTGGATGTTGGTTGATCTTTCACAGCAAAATGGCTGAACTGATTTGGCTGAAAGTTGAAATGGTGGCTTATACCTTGGATTAGGACATAGGCTATAAAAATAATCATCATCAATCCAGATACGGTCACAAATCTTAGTTAATGCAGGCGAAGCTGTGGGCACCAGCTAGTATAAATATATGGATAATATGCACAACAAAGGGATATTAAATATAGTACTTACGATCTTAATATTTTAACTTACATAACATATAATTACTCGCACAGCTAAATAATTACAATGTATAAAATATATTTTGGTTGTGATGAGATAATGAAAATTTTACAAACAAAATATATATGCAAATTAAAACTTGGCAAGCATTCATATTGTAAAAAGTATACTAAAGTTGGGCTTAAGTAGCGGGATCCGCTATTTTAGTGTTCATTGTAAGAAGCTTACTACTGAATGAGAAAAGAATAAACCAATGAAGATAGTGGTCTGACCACTATGTTCACATCTGAAGCCTGATAAAATTGATATGTATGTATATATTATTTGTCTGTACATGCTTATGTCTCATTATTATTGCAAAATGATAATGATACAATTGAATTAATTTAAAAGCACACATAATATGTACTACAAAATATGCTAATTTACTGTAATTGTCCATCAACAAGGAATTGGGACTATAACAGGTTGGCTTGGACAGACGAATATCCTGACACAGACGACAGTGACTAACTATTGTATTAAATTAATCCTTTCTCTCAATTTTTTTTAATGTTACTGGTAGCCAGCTGACGGTATGTGGTCAACGTCGCTCATGAACATAAACTAGTTTACCTGGAACTAGGTACACTAGTTTATGTATGTATAGCCCAAGTAACTCACCGATGTAGGAACAGACCGTGAATTTGTAGGCCCCTAGGCTAACACTAAACTGCTTCATCATCATTATCATCATCAGCCTTTATCCGTCCACTGCTGAACATAGGCCTCCCTCAAAGAATGCCAAGACGACCGATCCCTCGCCACTCATATCCAACATGGACCAGCCACTCTATGGATATCATCTTCCCACCTGGTTAATTAACTTAACTGAAACTGCTTGATTAACTTAATATCTACTGTAAAGAACACTTGTAGTGAACATAGTATATCTATACTAATATTATAAAGCTGAAGAGTTAGTTTGTTTGTTTGAACGCACTAATCTCAGGAACAACTGGTCCGATTTGAAAAATTATTTCAGTGTTAGACAGCCCATTTATCGAGGAAGGCTATAGGCTATATAACATCACGCTGTGACATATAGGAGTTGAGTAATGCGGGCGAAGCTGCAGGCAACAGCTAGTAGCAGCTGCAAGCAGCTACTTAAATAAATCACATCTACAGGGGATGATTTATTATACAGAATAAATTGCAAATATTCTTCATTTTCGTAATTTTACCATATATTTATTATTTTCAATGGAAAATCAAGCCCTATATATGCTCGGAGACCTGGACTGCAGACCAATAAGTGGATAAGTAGTAGTATCTGTCTCTGTACTTATGCTTTGCCTTTTTGTTGTGGCATAGCTCATCCCTCCCACCATTAGACTTCCAAACATTACTCTGATTCATGTAAATCATTTCAATATTTTAGGTACATTACACACAATGTGCCATGATTTTTTAAATATAAACAATGATAATTACAGGCTAGAAGATAACATTGTATGTTTAAGATAATCTTTGCATATTATGTAAAAACAAATTATTGTGTTCTTTACAAATGCAAAAAGTAATAATTTGGACCTACCAGGCTAGAATGTAATATAAAATGCTTTTAATTTATTGCTTTTATTTGTCCCAGCCATGTATGAGTCATTGTGTTTTATGTCCTTATTATGTATAGTACTTATATTCTTGAAATACAAAGAGAATTTAAGACACTGAGCCTTACAAGACTGTCTCTAAATTGCAACAAAAGATTTCATTTGAAGAGAGAATAGAAAATATCGTTAGCTAGGAATAGATTATTGTGAAAAAAATAAATTTTAAATACAGACAATAGAGCAATCAATACCTAACATGACATATGAATACGAAAATTAATTATGACTTAATTTATGTAGATATAATTCATTTTCGCAAATAAATCTTGTCATACGAAAATCGATACGTATTAATAAATAAAAAATCAATAAAAGAAAATTAAAAATAAATGAATGATGATAGAGAATTCTTGTATATTTTTAATTTAAATGATAAAATGTCTACGGGACCATTATGCCGGCGAAGTTAAGATCGCATTTATTATTTAGTTCATCATTGTAAGGAAATGAAAAAAACAAACCGAAATCAGAGAAAAGTTCATATTTTTCACAGGTCACAAATCGGTCAACTCGGTACGACCACAAAATTTCAACTTTATCAAGTCTCACAATCTGACATTCTTGAAAATTAATACAAATATATTATAGTAAAATCTAAATCAAATTATTTTTAACAATCACGAAGCATAATCACAATTATAGCAATTTCAGATTTTAACAATATCACAATTGACATTTGCAAATGCGATTAAATGTAATGTACCGTTGTTTGCGACATTAACCGATAAAAAGTGGTATTTTACATTCTGTAGAACTATAATTGAAATTGTCTATGGATTTTTTGACGATCATATCTACGCATGAATTTTACCAAAGTTCTAGTGTTTTATAAGACTAATTTCTAATTTTTATTTTAAAAGCGAGAAGCCACTTTATTTAGAACATACATTATAAATAAAAGAATATTTAATATTTATTCCTTACGTGCGAATGAAGTAAAACTTCATAAAAATCTAATTTACCAGAAAAAAAATCTGGTCCTTCTCACAGACATATAAGAGATTCTTATATGTCTCTGGTCCTTCTGGATTTTTTTACAGAAAATCACTGCAATTTAGAAAATGCTTTTACCAAACCTTAAATAAGATTGGAGAGGATAATAATGAAAATGTAAACTGGTCTTACCATTTTAGATTTAAAATTAATTAATAGATGGCAGAATAAAAATTAAATAAATCTTTAATTTAATTATAATTGTATTTCTTTATTTCTTAATAAAAATATACCTTCGAGAAAATAGATGGCGCTGAATGAATATGTCCAGCAAGGACGGAAATGGTTGTTTATATTAGATGACAAAAGATGGCGTATACATACATAAAGTCTTGACTTTGAGTAATAATTAAACATGACGGCTGATGCCTTGCCACTGGCATTCAATAAACGTAGTGATTACATTCTCTCGGGCATTCAACGCGGACCGGCTGGCGGCCACTTCACGGAGATCCTCTTTCCACTGTATCATACCTATATCTCCTTTATTCCCTGTGCCCTGACGACGCTACAGCATCTGACAATGAGTACCACCGAAAGGTGCGTGTGGCGGCTGCTTTCCCTTCCCCTTATTCGGACACGCCCGATGTATTTAGCTTACATTTCTGAGGGGGTCTTTCCGGATATCTGGAAGATAGGAGGAGCACATAACACTGCTGCTGATTTAGGGCAAAATCTTAGAAAGGCTCATAATCGGTTGTGCTCCCTGCCTGTATCGCGGTATACCGGATGATCAACATGGTTTCGTGAAGGGACGGCCAAGACCGCCCTCCGAACGGAGTTCGCGCGAGTCGGTAACTCCGCGCATAAGTACGTTCAGCTGGTGTTTCTGGAAACTAGTTGCTGATGATCTTACTGGAAGCGAAAGCCGCGGGTGTCCCACCAAACATCTATCGGATTTTGGTGAGGTACTTTAGCGGCCGACGAATATAGGCATGTAAATCGCCTCCCGGACGTTGTGCAAGACCTCAACCATGGAACGCCCCCAAGGATCAGTTCAGGGTCCGAAATTATGGAACCTCCTCCTGGACAATCTCCTGAGAGCTGAACAGCTTCTTCCCCGGTGTTGCTTCGCGGTTGGCGTGCCGCTGGATATGGAACCGGACTACGTCCCCTCGTAAATTTTCACCGGCCATGAATGCTTCAGGGTCGCTTGCACAGCATGACTTTGTGTACACGTTACGTTTCACGATAGCGAGACCCGTGACCACATTATGTGGGAGTGTGGCCTGAACAAGGAAGAGCGTAACGCGATGTTGATGGAATAGAGCGGACGAAGGTAGACCCAGTTTACTGCGAGGACCTGACTGCCACGGAGAACAACTTCAGCCATCTACGGATGTTCGCGCACAGTTGGCACAAACGAAGGACTAAGATGACGTCGTATCTGCAACATTACCACACCCGTGGACTGCCGTGCCGTCACTGACGTGATGTGAAGTCGTCAGCCTCAGAAAGGGGAGAGTGACGCTAGGGACGTACGATTTGTAGGGAGTGAAGAATTGTACGGGGGAAGAGAAAGTCTGGATCTGTTAAAACATGCTTAGGTTACCTATGTCTAATTGGAACTGAGCTAACTGGGGGATAGTTTGCCGCGCTCACGATGAGCGAGTTTGGGTGGAGGTGGAGGAGTGGCTTTTGAAAATGACGTTCTGACGCCATTTTGAGTGGCCCCTAATGGACTCGTAATCTAAAGTCCCTGTGCAGGTCGATATTTCTTACGTACCACGGGCAACCGGTTGCCATGCGTAAAAAAATATTTTGGACTATTTGTAGTGCATTGAGTTTGCATTGAGTCGACTTTGTGGCACATGCGCGAATGTGACATAATTGAGTATGACATAATGGGTCGGATACAAGTTATACAGAGTTAGCTTATTCCTGACGGCCATTTGGCTGTTTTTTGTTAATTAAGAAATATAAACGGCTCAAGACGAATTTGGCCTTTTTGGTGACTGTCTCTATGTGTGGTAAGTTCTTGAAGACTTTACCGGTGGGAGGGAAGCGCTGTGCCGCGCTCTCGGCTGCATGGGTACCACCATCTTGCTTGTTTCTCCTGTGAAACAGCTTTGCTGTGTTTCGGAGAGAAGGGCAAGACAGGCAGTGTAATTACTGGCACCGAGACTTATCTTATGTCTCAGGATAAGCAACACATAAATGAGTTGCCTGGGCTCGTTCCAGGTATACTAGTTTATGTTCATGGGCGACGTCGACCACTTAACATCAGGTGGTACGTTTGTCAGTTTGCCTATCCAACTAACATAAAAAAGAAGAACTTGTACCTACTAGGTACTTTTATACTAGATACATACTATATTTAAGATTTTTATTATATCCATAACCCAGGATCACACAAAACTTGTTCCCTGATGGGATTTGAACACGCTACAAAAATCTTTAAAAAAAAACATCCAAATCTCTATTGCAAATTAAAGCTATTAGAACGTCTTACTTAGTATCTATAGGTATCATGCATCTGTGAGCACCGCCATCTACTTTTATGAAAAATATTTTTTATACGTTATGTAAAATGGATGGCCATTTTGCCACCTTATTCAATTCACTATGTATTATTTAATACTTAATGAATATTTCCCGATTGATTTGCCCATTGTGTCTAATTTATTTTATTGTGTATAAATAAAATATTGTATAAACTGCTTAAATTTTATCACAATGAGATCATGAATAATATCATGTGTTACCTACAATTTTCTTTCAAAGTAACACAGAATTCTTTACTCATCTTCAAATGCTTGACATAATATCAAGCATTTGATATTCGTCTAACAATATTGATACATACCCAGATATACGCATAGATTTTAAAGCTATGCTATTTAAGTACAGCCAGGGGTGGTGATAGGGGGTGCTCGTTAGCTATGCAAATACCGACAGGAACGGCAGCTAGCAATTGGATCAGACACGCCCCTAGCATAGACAAATGTATCTATCTATACATATTTTTTAACAAACATACAAAATGTGTGTGTGGATTTTAAAAACGCTAACATTGGATAATCAGGAGGAAAAAACACGCATCTTACCATAAAACTTACTTGACTTCGATCAAAAACTTACACCTGGTGAAGTCACTAATTACAGGTTTGCCCGAGCTTGAAATATTAGGTCACACCCTAAATAACTGAGGCAAGTTAAGCGATGTTTGGAGTTTTTTGGAATTAGTCTCGAAATGAAGTAATCGGTCAAACTAAATCAAATAATCATAAGCCGTGGCCGATTAAGTAATAGTCGGTGGGCGGAGAGACAATAAAAACTTATTAACTTTAATAAAACACACAAATTAGATATAATATAAATAAACGACACGAATACAAATTAAATTACAACAATAAACATAGACCGGTACTTTAATAACAAAGGAACAAAAATACGCAAAAGTTTTGATATAAATAAAATACCCAAGGCAATATCATATACATATTATATTTACACCCCTTTTACAAAATAACTCCTTGAAACGAAGTACGATATAATGATTAGTTTACGAAGTACGATATAATGATTAGTTTACGAAGTACGATATAATGATTAGTTTATGAAAGAATTGGAGATGTTCATGAATACTGTAAGAGGTAGTGCCATGCTGCATTGCAACCAAACTGGGCCGGCACGACCAGGATGGTACCTCTCGCTGACATAACACCGGTGTCAAGTGACAGCTATGCTGTCGCGTTTCTTGCGGTTTGTGATTTTCCGGTGGCCCATTGGGGGGATAGGGAAAATGAGGGTGGATGTGAATGGGCATGTGGCGCCGTGAAGCTCAGACTGCTCGTTTGCCCCCTGATGACATTAAAAAAAAATATTGACGTTATAACGTCTTATAATTCGATGGAGCCGGCTGCAAGAACGAAAAAACATGACACATGCGGCGTTACCTCGCTGTGATGTGTTCCATTTTCTTATGACGTTGTCAAATTCAACTATCGTCAGTAAACCGACTTTACAGACAACCGATTTTTTTCCTTATTTCCTGTGCTCAGCAGTGAACCACATTATATCTAAGTCCATTTATATAATGTACACAGACAAAGCATGTTGTTTTTGTTGTCGCATTCGAGAAGACGTAAGCTTAGTTACACAAGTTTGTTTAAGAGGTGGAGGATTGACTTTTTTTATAGAAGAGGGGGCAAACGGATAGTCGGTTCACCTGATGGTAAGTGAAGAGTAACATCCACACACATAGCATCTTGAATGTCATGAAAAGAATTTTATATCCAGCATTAATTGCTTGAGATACATAATATCAATCAGGCTAATAAAGAATTTCAAGTAGCATATTTATCGTTCGTGACGATCAGAATGTACATAAAGAAAGCTTTATTCAATAGCGGATACTAAAATAGACTTGCGACTATATTGCGAGGCTTAGAGTTGTTTTGTAGTTTATAGTAACGGTAATATTAAATTGTATTATCTCATTCATTCATGAATACGGCAAATATTTAATAGCGTGTAATTATGGTTGCTATATTTGTATGCTAATAGTTAAATCGTCGATCCATTCAACAGAATTTATTGACTATTATCAAATATTGTGAATGGATGTGAACATTTTATACCAAATTCACTATCAACATAATATACCTGCATGGTTTATGTCCATGGGTCTTTCCCAGAAAACGAATTATGATGGGCGAGACTAAAGTCGTTGGCCGTTGCTATTTGTAACTACGCAACGCATAGAGTCTACGAGGGGAATCGTGGCAAGATTTGTACAGAAGAAAAACATTTTACAAAAAATTAAAACCGACTTCAAAACTACTAAACTAAAAAGTAATAAAATAACAGTTTCTTTAATTTTTGTGCTTACAACATATAATCAACTTAATCTTCTACTAAAATACAATCTTTGCGTTTACTACGTCATTATAGTTACTTTTTGGAGTCGGTGTCAGCCAAGGTAGGTAGGTATGTAGGTAATGTACAGCAACAAATACGACACCGACTCCAAAAGTAACTATAATGACGTGGTAAACGCAAATATTGTATTTTAGTAGAAGATTAAGTTGATTATATGTTGTAAGCACAAAAATTAAAGAAACTGTTATTTTATTACTTTTTAGTTTAGTAGTTTTGAAGTCGGTTTTAATTTTTTGTAAAATGTTTTTATTTCTTAATTTTTAGTGATTCCGAAATTCGTCATCTTGGCGTTCATTGAAGGAGGCATGTTCAGCAGTGGATGGATAAAGGATGATGATGATGATGGTGATGGTGATGATGATGATGATTACGATGACCGCGACATACTATGGTGTGCTACCAAAGCATCCTAAACAATTGTTACATCGACACGTAATAAAATTATCATATCATCAAGATAAACAAAACCAACCAAATAGGCATTATTGGGAATAACTAAAAAACGGCTTGTCAGATCTTAATACAATTAATATGGGACCAAATTGGAAACACCAGCTTTCAAACAAAAAAATAACCATCGAAATCCATTCACAAACGGCGGAGATATCGTGTCACATACATACAAAAAAAAAAAAAAAAAAAACACAGACGAATTGAGAACCTCCTTTTTTTTTGAAGTCGGTTAAAAAGACAGATAAGATATAAAACAAGTAGTATCTTGAAATACCCAAAAAATATACTAGGTAATCGTTACATCCCCATCGCGGTTCAAGCCTTGTCGTGGCGGTGGGGTTCAGTATCCTAAGCCCATCGCACTGTCCCGACGTTGGGAGAAGTTGTTCTGTGGTGCGGAGAACCCCCCTGTGGAGGTGGTGTCGGTCCCTTAGGGGACTGACAGCTGACTAACCGTCGAGGTGCCCTGTTGCTCATCAGGTCCGGGGCACCTCATCAAAGGCGGCATTGTTGTCACTGTCCGGGTTTTAGTGGGTAGAGCTGCGTCCACCTTACTATCTTTCGGGCGCAGCGAGTCCCACATACCCGCCTTAAGAGCATTTCCCGGCGCAAGAAAAAAGATTTTTACAGAATCTATATCTATATATTCTTTTTTATTTTCTACTAGCTGTTCCGCGAAATAAAATAGCTTTTCTACCGAATAAGTAATCTAAAAGCATTCTCAAACTACAAATATCTTTATATATAAAAATCAATGCCACTTTTCGTTGTAATTTTATAACTCAAGAACGGGCTCACCAATCCCAACCAAATGTTTAGGCTTTGTTCGGACTATTTAGTAGATGGTTTATGTGAAGTTTGCACAAAATCGGTCGAGCGGTTCTTCATTTATCACATTTTGTTAATTCAATAAATGGCGGATCATTTTGTTAATGAAGATTTTTCTGTCAATTTGAAACTTTTTCAGTTGGGCTCATATTGAAACTTTTTTCAGTGTTGACAGTACAACATTAAGTTTTAAAATAGCTAGCAAATAATAATATATTTTTTTGTTTGAATAAATTAATTTGATGTTCCAATTTTTTTTATTTCACTTTATACGTAGCGAAGCACGTACCGGGCCGCTAGTTATGTATAATTATATTGACATAACTTTTTTTGTTTCTTTCTTTTTACGTGTCCGATGTAGATATTTTACAGCAACCAGCAATTTTGGTCACGGGAAGAATCCTCTCGTTAAATAGCTTTTTACTATAAAATCCCTTTACTATAATGAATGAAATTCGCGTAAACATTAAAAAACAATATTTAAGCAATCAAATGCGAAAATAAGGCTGTTATCGGACTAGTACTTTTAGTACTCTAGTTTTTTATTTACAAATATACATGTTATGCAATCGAACTCCGTTATCGTTAGACCGATTACCACGAAAGTTGGCGCCTACACGTGTTTTTCGGAGGTTTTAGTATAGACTTTATTATACTCGCCACTACATGACACTGTAGAGATAGACTTAGCAGGCAAAGATACTAGGTACATATTAGCAAATAGTTTATCAAATAATTTTTTTATGCCAACATCTTACTAAACTCTGTGTTCTCATTTATAAAAGGTCCATAATCCAATGTCCCATAAAACGTTTAGTATTGTTTGTTTTGCATCGAATTTAGAATCGATGACCAAAAATCGTAACTTCAGATCGATATCACGTTGTTTTGAATAAACCGTCTGTGTTTAGTGAGTGTTTGTCTATTGTGAAGTATATCTTATCGCGTAGATGTAGAGTCGAAGATAGATAAGAGGTGATAGGCAAATGACTTGCACACGCGTGGTGGTCCTTAACAATTGCCGTTCAATAGATGTACCTTTTGGCCACAGATTATAAAGCTCTAGAGAAAATATCATAGTTATTGGTGAATTTGATGCATATTAGACGAATTCGAATGTAAGAAAAAAAGAGATTTTCAAATAAAAATAAATTTTAAAATAAGATAGCAAAATTACTATGGATTGCTAACTCCATAGTAATTTTGCTATCTTATTTTTCCGGTGAACAAAAAAATATACTGAACTTACCTATTTTTCTAAATTTTGTCGCGGGTTATTCAGATCTTCATGCTTGCAAAGTTTCGGATCCATTGCAGAAAATTTAAACTTATATTTTTCTCTCTCAGCTGCTTACTGACTAACATTGAAATACATAAGTATTAATTTTGAGCTTTTATTCCATTAGAAGGCTAAATGATAACTGAGCCTTCTATTGGAATAAAAGCTCAACAAAAAAGAAGGACCTGGAACAGAGAATCGAGTAAGTAGAAAAGGGGATAGATTTAGCGTTTTAAAGTTGTATCGTCGTGGCTCTGCGGAAGGTGATCTGTGCGTCGGTGGAGACATGAAGAGCTTGATATCAGCGGCATGAGAATGATATATGGACAGGCTATGACATGCCGCTTTGATGCCACGTCAGTATCTGTTAGTGGTCAATGCGACTAAGAGCTACGAATTTTGGAGTGCTTCATCTATGGACAAAAATTTTTTAGTGAAGTCTCTTTGGATCCAATGATATTTTGTATGAAAATGCATATTTTTTTCAATACAAAATTTGCCTAAACACAATTTAATTATTTATGCTATTTGGATCTCATATCTAATATTTCTACTTCCAATATACATAATATATTATAATTATAGTAAACTGGTAAACATGATTCAATGCTCAACTTTTAATTTTTAGATAGTTAATAGAATCAGGCGTTACCTTGCGGAAATCCATTATATAAGATAGTAAATTAATTATATTAATTAGCAATTATCCCGCGAAAAACGCAGTCTCTACGATTAGTAATCGTAGAGTCTACATCCTGAGGATGCCTCGGTGTCGGGGCGAAACGTGCGTAGATTGTGTGGTGGTGGTCTTTTACTGTGGTTGTGGTGCATGTGGGGTGGTGGCGCATGCGAGTGTACGCATATGCAGTGTGGGAAAGGAGGGCGGTGCTATATGCATGCACATGCGTGCACTCACACATTTGCTGTAAAGACTGCGTTTTTCGCGGGATAATTGCTAATTAATATAATTAATTTAATATCTTATTTAATTTTTAGCATGTAGTAGGTATAAAAGAATCGCACAAACAAAGAAAGCGATGTAACGCAGTTTAAATTATTTCCTAGAGCTACAGTATTCTCGATTAAAAAAAATCGGTTGTCTGTAAAGTCGGTTTACTGACGATAGTTGAACGTGACAACGTCATAAGAAAATGGAACGCCTCAGAGCGAGGTAACGTCACATGCGTCATGTTTTTTTCGTTCTTTTAGCCGGCTCCATCGAATTATAAGACGTTGTCACGTCAAAATATTATGAGACCTATATTCGCTTTTGTTGGTTTTCAATAATCGAATAAACTTAAATATTTAAACCAGGGTGGATGACTATTTGGTTGCCGCGCCAACTAAAATTTCGCTCTATGTTGCCTCCTCCATATTTCACACATCATATTTAATATCATTTCGGGATCAGAGGTTGGAATTCCCAATAAGAAGGGTTAGCGATAACCGTGTGGCATTCCTTAATCAATATTAACCAATACACATACAAGTCGGATTTTTTAAAGATTTCCTATTATACTTGGTACATTATATGATGTTATGAGAGAAATATGTGACTATTTGTAATGATCAGAGTCAAAATACCAATTATAAATATGTTATGCATAATAATACCATATTCACCTTGCCCCACGATATGCCTTACCGTACCACCACCGCACCATATCAGCCATCGGTCCAATCCTGGACCAGTGGATTAACCGGCGGCACGGCATCATTACCTTCCACCTTGCGCAGATCCTGACGGGGCACGACTGCTTCGTAAGGTATCGTAGAAGGTGGCAAGGGAGGAGGAGTCGCCAGGGTGTTATCACTGCAACAGCAATGAAGACACTGCTTACCACATCCTGACGGAGTGCCCAGCTTGGAGGCAAGCGCGCCCCTCATTGTTGAGATTGGCGCGGACCTGTCGCTCCCTGCTCCCAGCTGATGGCACACCGTTCTAGCCCGGTGACGTCCGTCCATAGCTCCCTCGCTGTGTCACCCAGACGACATGGAGAACTCCGCTTGGGTTTATTGGGTAGAGTCTGCGCGCACTTTACCATCTTTTCGGGCGCATAGGAGACACACAGCCCCGGGCTCCCCCGGTCCCAGTGGTATGCATAAGAGCATTCCCCAGCGGTAAGAAAGCCCCATGATATGCCAGCTACAACGTATGTTGTATGGTTGGAATCAAATGAAATAATTGGCAACAGCTTAGGGACACTACGCAGCGGTCCCGATTTGAATCCCGCCAAGTACAGGTTATTTGTATGACTAATATCTATCTGTCTGCATAGGGTCATGGAAGATGGATGGATGTATGTGGGGAAATAAATTTAATAAATTTATATAAATACATACCTATGTATTTATAAAAAATATTTTCGTTCCTAGTACCCGTAACACAAGTTCTTTCGAACTTACCAAGGGGCTATGTTAACATTTATTTATTTATTATTATTTAATACTAACACACATACACTCATGCCAGTAAATTTAAGCAATATCTAAATGTATTTCAAGAATCGGTCACCTATTTATTATACAAATATTTTAATAAGACTCGCAAAAAGGCTTAAATAAGAGAAAATGAGAACACCACCTTTACCAATGGCAGGAGATTGCTAATGACAGAAAGGAACCGATCTTAGTATAAAAGGCCAACGCTTTGGTTTGTTGTGTCATCTTAAGACGTAGTTAGACTATTGTGGTCTGGGCATACCTACGAAAAAAAGGTGTAACCTATAACTCAAATCGGCACTTAACATGGCTACCATTGCTAGGGGTTTGACAGCAAAACCACAAACTATATAGAGAATACTACTGTGAAAAGGGCACTCAAGATGGCGGATCAGGCACTCACTTACAGCTATATGTTTAAATAAAAGGGGATTCCCTCTTATTTCCTAACTTCATGGGTCTACATGGCATTAGAAATCCGTGGAATAATAATTAATGACGTAGTTCTTTTTTTGTTTTTTTGGACAAGGGATAAATCAACAATGTTGGCTAAAATACGGCTTTATAACATTATCCAGTTATAACTATTAACTCTACGTAAGTTTGTCGAAACGTATAATTAATTATTCGCTTCGGAAAAGATACAGACAAAATATACAATCTGTTGTCGCAATGTTGCCACGCGAATTATATTAATTTGTTTATTCACAAGCGTTTATATTTTATTGCATATGATATTTAAAAAAAACACATGTTGATTTCCAATTTATAAATTGCATTTTTAAGATATCTTCGAAATTTTACCTTTGAAATAACTTAACTCGGTATTTATTGTTTTTTAAATATTATAGGTAGGTATATTATTATTACAGGTACAAAGTTTATTTTTAATAAATATTTAAAAAAATACAGTTATGAAGAATCTTATAAGTAAGTCAAAGAATATTTACTATAATATATTGAAAACTAACGATTTGCTCCACAGTTTTTTTTTCCGTAGGGATCTATGCTAATGGCCCGAAGGCCCTAATGCTTCATCGGATTAGTGTGAGCCCATTCGGCTCACTTTTGATTTATAAAGTGGGGGGTTGACCCCCGCCTACCGTGCAGTCTGCGACCACACCTGCGTCCTCCACCACGGCCTCCTGGCGTCGGTTGTGAACCTCCACAGTTTGGTGACGTGAAACTATAGCGAAACAAATGTGAAGCTATTGGTGAATTGAACGAAAATTAAATGCAAATGAAAAAAAAACCGGCCAAGTGCTAGTCGGACTCTCGCACGAAGGGTTCCGTACCATTTTTTTTTTTTTTGGTTTCGCTGGGGAATGCGTTTAGGCATACCACCGGGTCCGGGGGGACCCGGAGGTTATGTGGGACTCTCTGCGCCCGAGCAGGTGGTAAGGTGGACGCAGACTCTACCCACTAAACCCCAGCGGTGTTCTCCTCATCGTTTGGGTGACCCGGCGCGAGAGCTGTAGTCGTCCGTACCAGGACACAACGGTGTGCCGTATGGCACTCTTCCCTAGAGGCGGGGGGTGGCATCTCCTCCTCGTTCTCCGCTTAAGACACACTGAACACACAAGGGTGCCTTATAGCTCGGACCTTACGTGCGCGCAGCAAATCCCCCGATTGGCCGCGCACAGGTCCCTCACGGCGGTGCGACCGCCTGTCGCCGCCGTGCTCTTCTGCGGGAAGGGGCGCCAGTGCGCTCCCTCTCCCGCTCCGCCTCCTCCTTCTGCGACATCACGTCCTCGCAGAAGGAGAGGACCACCTGCCATGTGCTCTCACTGACAGTCATCGCTCGGATGACCGTAGGGAGCGACAGGTCCGCGCCAACCTCAACGATGAGGGGCGCCCTTGCCTCCGCCCAAGCTGGGCACTCCGCCAGGGTGTGGTCTGCAGTGTCTTCACTGCTGTTGCAGTGATGATACCCTGGCGAGTCCTCTGCCCCTGCCACCTTCCACAGATACCTTCCGAAGCATCCGTGCCCCGTCAGGATCTGCGCAAGGTGGAAGGTGATGATGCCGTGCCGCCGGTCAATCCACTGCTCCAGGATTGGACCGACGGCCAGCACGGTGCGGTGTCCCGCACTAGGCTCCTCTAGCCTCTCCTTCCACTGACGGAGCACTTGCCTTCGTAGGCGGCTCCGCCAGGTCTCCTCCTCTTCCTCCTCCTCTCCTCGTCGTCTCCTCCACGTCTGCGCCAGGGCCCTTGCAACCAGGTCCCACGGCGCTGAGCCCGCCAGTACGCACGCAGCCTCGCATGAGGTCGTACGATACGCACGGACGGCCCTAACGGCCATGACTCTCTGCGGACGTCGCAGAAGAGCCACGTTCTCCGTCGTCAGGGCGCTCGCCCATATCGGCGCGCCGTACAGCCCCATAGACTGCAAGACGCCCGTATATAGGCGGCGGCAGCCAACGCTCGGTCCACCCACGTTGGGGAGGAGACGACTTAACGCTCGTGCAGTTCCGAGCATCCTCGGGACGAGACGCCGGAAATGTTCTCGGAAGTTCCATCGACTGTCGAGGACGAGGCCCAGGTACTTCATAGTCGGCTCGACAGTGATGGAAGTTCCCCCTACAACAAGGCGAGATCCGGGTGGAGGGGCTCGCCGGGGCCCGTGGAAGCATATAGCTTCGCACTTCTCCAGGGCCACTTCGAGCCCAAGACGCCGGATCCTCGCCACCACCTGGGCGACTCCAGCTACTGCCAGAATGCGTGCCTCCGAAAAAGGGTTCCGTACCATACTTTAACAAAAAATATAATCATATTTATGAAATTAAATGTTTTTATGTTTGAGTTGATTGAATGAAAGGTAAATCGTGGTTTACGATTTATGACGTATAAAAAAAACTACTTACTTGATCCCGCTCAAACCAATTTTCGGTGGAAGTTTTCATGGTTAATATACATCATATATTTTTTTTAGTTTTATCATCTTCTTATTTGAGAAGTTACAGGGGGGGCGGACACACATTTTTCCACTTTGGAAGTGTCTCCCACGCAAACTATTCAGTTTAGAAAAAAATGGTACTAAAAGCCTCAATATCATTTTTTAAGACCTATTCAAAGTAACCATAGATGATAGATCCATAGATCCCCACACGTATGGGTTTGATAAAATGAAAAAATATTAAAAAATATTTTGTGTTTCAGTTCTAAGTATGGGGACCCCCAAAATTTATTGTCTTTTTTTCTATTTTTGTGTCAAAATCTTATTGCGGTTCACAGAATTTATCTACTTACCAAGTTTCTTATAGTTTCTGAAAAAAGTGGCTGTGACATACGGACGGACAGACAGACAGACATGACGAATCTTTAAGGGTTCCGTTTTTTGCCATTTGGCTACAGAATCCAAAAAGCTTATTAGATTATAGGCAATTATATAGCTTGACAAAATCTACACGGCCAGTAAAAACCACGGCCGTAGCTTAAAATTCCACTTTACCTCATTAAAGTCTAATTATTTCTTTATTTGTGTGGAAGCCTTAACCATTGCTTGCCACTTGCAACAAAAATATTCACACAGACTATCAAAACAAAAAAAGTAACAGAATAAATCTGAAAGTGGGAAGGCCATTGAAAAAAGTAAGCTGATTAGCTATGTATTAAGTATTAGTGGCGGTCTATAATTCTGGGCACGCGCCTATAAAGGCCACGCGTCCATCACGCACCCTACAAAGGCCCAATCGCTTCCTTCCTGCAACACCGCCTACCTTTTTAAATGCATTATAACGCCCCGATAGTTTTTCAAGGGGACAGTTGATTCGGTTAGATTTTTTTGCTGACGGTAAATGTCTGTGAAAATTTGATTTCGATGTTCAGCAAGTTATTAATCCTACTAATATTTTAATATGGTTTGTTCGTAGCTTGATGACGCATGTGCAAAAGTTTGACCATAATGCAGATTAGGACATATTATAATAATATTGTCCGCACCATGGTTTAAGCCTTGTCGTGGCAGTGGAGCTCAGTAGCCTAGGGTGAGCCCAGCACCTTGGAAGAAGCAAATTCAGCCTAGGTGGGTCTTTTTACCCCTCTTTTAAGAGGGGACAAAGGGAAAGGATGGGAACCTCACCCCATTGTACTGTCCCGACGTTGAGAGGGGTTGTTCTGTGGTGCGGGAGAACTCCTGTGGAGGTGGCGTCGATCTCTTGAGGGACTGACTAGCCGTCGAGGTGCCCTGTTTCTCATCAGATCCGGGGCACCTCACCAAAGGCATGGCATTGGTGGCACTCGCCGGGTTTTAGTGGGTAAGGCTGCGTCCACTTTAATTGGGAGCAAGGAGTCTCACATACCCGCCTGGGGAGACCCACTCCCCCGCGGGATGTCTCAGAGCAATTCCCGGTGTTAAAGAAAATAATAATAAGAATAATATTGTCCACAATCAGTTTTTAAAGGATAACAGCTTTCTACATTGTAGTCACGCTGGATATTATATACGCTGACACGCCTTTTATATGCTGACATATACCATTTTTCGAATAAACTACAACTCTATGAAACAAAATAGAAAAATATTATGGGAAAAATTAGAAAAACAATTTGGTACTCTTAATTTAGTAATGTTGAAATTGAGCGTTTTAAAATATTTTATGTTACTGCAAGTGGCTCTGGTGGCTTAAATGCACAAGTCACAACAGTAATATACTGATGGTTATGATATGATACAGTTTAAAAATCATAAAAAAAATAAACAAAAATTATAACTGACTTCAAAAAATAAAATAACTAAAAAGTAATAAAATAATCGCGTTTATTTAGTTTTTGTATCTACAACTAATAATCATCTTGTACTTTCTATTTATGTACAATTTTTGCGTTTACCATGTCATTATTGTTCTTAATTTTTAGTGATTCATTAAAGAAAGACATACAGAGATAGACATTTTGGCATATTTAACCGTATGAAGTTAGCCCAATCAAAGCTGTAAATCGCCCAGGAGTTCCCTCGACTGTCTATGGTCTCCATCATCAGACCTGTAATGTCACGTATCGCCCATATTATGTGTGCAAAGTTCTCATCAGTATAAATTAATTAAGTCCAATCACAAGGTAGCTACTGTTAACTATTAAGGAGTTCCCTTTACTGAATTTCGTCTTCATCATCAGACCCCCAATCACAGTCAAAACCCATCTAGGTGTAAAGTTCCCATCAATACAAATAATCAAGCCCAAACACAAGGTTACTGAAGTAAATCGTCGAAGAGTTCCCTCGACTGTCTTCCAGTTCCAGCATCATATCGACTCTAAACCTTCATTAAATTGTAGTGCCCTAAAATGCTTATTTAAAAAAATATTAAGTGTACTAGTCGCTCCTACGAATTTTGAAAGTTCCCCTCGATTTCTCTGGGATGCCATCATCAGATCCTGGTTTACTTACCATGGGACTATTTGGCAAGTATACCCTTTCAAACAAAAAAAGAATTTTGTAAATCGGTCCACAATTGACGGAGAAATCAGTGTACATACTTAAAAAAAAATACCCGTCGAGTTGAGAAAAAAATACCCGCCCTCCTCCTTTTTGTTGAAGTCGGTTAAAAAGAAAAAGGGACAGAAACGCAAGAAATTACGTAGTAAGACGAAGATCATCACATTCATTACTTACTAATAATATATGGGGGTAGGTGCATTTGACTTCCAAGTGCACCGATTATTTTTTAGCCTAAGTTATTCCTTATAACATCAGCTATTTTGCAGTGAAAGTCCAATCAAAATTGGCCCAGGCGTTTCAGATATTAGCCGGAACAAACAGAAAGACAGATAAAAATGGTAAAAAATGTTATTTTGGTAAAAAATTTTATGTACCATGCATTAAATAAAAAGCGGTTATTGTAATATTAAAACAGACACTCCAATTTTATTTATCTGAATACATTCAACTTGTGCTGAACTCTGCAAGGTATTGAAATAAAATGAAATATTGAAAACATAGACTGAAAATAAATTCTCAGTAAGAACAATAAATAATAAAACGCGAATTCCCAACAAGTTATCACTGAGGCCCCAAAAAGGTAATTTATGCTCGACTTCAAAGCTCCCTCTAAATCCCTCTAAATATAAGGGATTGTGTATTTTTTATCCCCGTCCGTCGCCCGCATGTGACTGTTTGCTGATGCTGTTATCGACTGGGGGGAATTGTTCCCCAATGTAGACTTACAACGTCTTCTGAAAGTTTCTAAGGGACTTAAATGTTACTAAGTAAAGTAGGTAAAATTACGTAAAGTGAGCGAATGACCGTTTTTTATCTAGTGACAATTTGTATGTTCACGATCTACCATTTAGACATAAAAATCTTGCAAATCTAACCTTATTTTCATTCATTCCAGTCATATTACCAACATACGTAGGAAATAAAAGAAGTCACAGGTTTGAATCCCGAGAAGAAGAGACAATTCCCATTCTCTGTCCGTATCTGTCTCTGTACTGTAACAGATAGGGGATCGTCCGTATTGGTTCATCGTCTTCATTGAAAGACGACGAAATATTCATCTAATATACCAACATACATTGAGAATAAAAATATTCAATATATATACGTATGTGTCAAATCAGTGCGGCGCTGGAGACGCGACCGCGGGATCAGTGGAGGTCCACAATTGCTATGTAATTATGTATGTTGCACGCGCCACCGAACTACACCCCACACTCGCTGGCTCGATCATTTTGATACTTTTTCTATACTTTTTACATTCTAGTTTTGAAATGCAAAAAAAATCTTATACACCATTATGTGTTGTCGATGTAGGTAATGCTTCTTAAGGGGGTGATAGACGTACAAGTAAGTTTGCAAACTTGTGGTTCGACGACCCTTTTCGCTAGTGTATCGCCCTAAGTACGCGTACTTTACTGCCGAGTACGTTCGTTGTCGATCCGGCAAGTTTGAAATCCTGCCTCTTCCCGTACGTGTGGCAGCACTGTGAGCCACGAACAGCAAGCAATACAGAGTGAGTAAGCTTCGCGTGTGTCACCAACGTCGAGCCGAGTAACTTCGAGATCATAAAAACCACGCAATTTATTAAGTTCGTATATCTATCACCCATTTTTTTATGCTAGTTGGATATGTAAACTGGCATACATACCAACAGATTGTAGGCAAGTGGTCGACGTGGCCCATGAACATAAAGAAGTTAACCTGAGACTACAGGCTACTTATTTATGTGTTGCCTATCCTGAGACATAAGATGTTAAGTCTTGGTGCCAGTAATTACATTTCCTGTCTTGCCTTTCTCTCTAAAACACAGACAAACTGCTTGAAGGGAGAAACAAGCAAGATGGTGGTACCCATGCAGCCGGGAGTGCGGCACACCGCTTCGCTCCCACCGGTTAAGATAAAATTTAGTTAACTACTTGAATACTTAATACGTGTAAATCCAACCTTTTAAAAAAAATGAACAATAAAACAAGAATATAGTAGTGGATAACGAACCCAGTTCACGTTAAAAGAACTCTTCTATATTTTTTTTCTAATGTCGTTAACATTAGAAAAATTATAGAAAAGTACTTTACGAATTACACTCAATTAAGACTTTAAAGTTTGACGGATTCTATCGTGGTTTATTAAAATGTTCACATTCCCGACGTTTCGGATATTTTACAGCAACCATGGTCCCGAAAGTACTCCCGTGAGTCCTTTCGGGACCACGGTTATACAGCCTGTATTCGTTTATAAAATATTTACCTATATATTTATCAAAACAATTCATTAATGTTATAAATAAATGTGATGTTAAGGGCCCCTTATCCCAATTTGTTGTTTCTTAGTTCGAGGTGTTTTCATAGAAGTCGTCATTTTAAAATAATAATTAAAAAATAGGGTATAGATACATCTTTGATCTAGGGATTTTTTTTGGATAAAAATACAATATTTAACATTTTACATGATCAAAAAAAAATCTAAAGTAACGTCGGTTTTAAAAGCAAATTGAGTAGTATGAGACTTCGGGTAACTCAATTTTATTGAAACTTTTACGTTTAAATTGCTAAACGGGGATGACGTGGAAATGATTGGATAGATCTTTATTATGTCACTTCAAAAATTTTTGAAAAATAAAAAACGATAAAAATGACTCTCGCGCATCGCACCACGTCGCGCCAGTACCCAGCCGGGCGTCATCGAGGTAGGACCTGTGCCGCTTTTGCTCGTGACTACGTTGTTACCGCGCATTTTATATTATTACGTCTAAATAAATAAGACGACACAGTGTAAATAATATAGCTACTTAATACTTACTAACAATTGTTGTTCTTAGTTGTAATTAGTTTGCAATACAAAACCTTTAATTAGTGTAAATAAATAGATACTTAAGTTTGTGTAGTACCTAGTTATTTAATTGAAATGGCGAAAAAATAAATAAACGTAAAATAAGGAAAAAGAATCTTAATACAGTTTTATCACAAACTAGCTGTTGCCCGCAGCTTCGCCCGCGTTAACTTAGATATATAACCATATACGCATTGATGATAATTATTTATCTATGGATGGGCGTAGGACTTTTTTTTATAATATGTAGTGATTAATACCGTATTTTTGTGAATAGCTTTTACATTACCGCTTTATAATTGGCAATTTTTTAAAGTATTAAAATGGATATAGGTAATATATTAACTAATGTAGACATATTATGCCATCGCGAACTTTTCAGTATGCATATTTAGGATACACAATTCTACCATACATTGATACAATAATAATTAATTCGGAACCGGGCCCGGCTAAGGTGTATAATAATGTAGTACATTATTTTGATCTATCTGTTAGAGGGTTCATCCAGCGTTTGCAATGTAAGTGGAAAAAAATGTGCTTATTTATGACATCACATCAGAAACTTCTAAAATTATGAGTGTTTATCTACTATATTATGCATGTACCTATTACCATCCTCTTGAATCATTCTATCTATTAAAAAAACCGCATCAAAATCCGTTGTGTAGTTTTAAAGATACATACAGTCAGACGCGGGAAGCGACTTTGCTTTATAGTTTATACTATGTAGTGATGTCTTCTTCCAGAAATTGCTAACACTTGAAGAATTCAATATTGTCCGACAATAAAGAAAATGAGGAACCTTCATCACAAAATATTTCTGATTTGCAATCATTTCCTAGCCCCCTACCCACAGGGCAGTGTCGTGAGGACTATGGTCTTGACCCTCTTCTCAGAGGAGACCCGTGTCTAACATTAATCGATGATGTATGGGTCGATGAAAATGAACCTGGACCAAGCATACGACAACTAAATTTTGTTCAATTTTAAAACAATTAAAACAATTAATATAGTATAAAAGAATATGTTTGTCTACATTTTTTTAATATCCTACAAGCATTCTTAGAATTATTGTTTTTTTTTATAGCTTAGGCCTTAGGGGGACAAACGAGCATTCGGGGCCTTAGATGACTACCGACTCCCATAATAATAATAATATCTAAGGACGCTTTTTGCACCACGTCAATCTGGTCCCGTGGTATGTTCTCGAAGAACTTGTGTTACGAGTACCAGACAATGGAAATATATTTAATATTTTATACTATACACATATTTAAGGTTTTTTATTTATAATACACATATTTAATACACATCCATGAACCAGGAACACAGAAAACTTTTTGTTCCCTGGCGGGATTCGAACCCGCAACTTCCGGCTTGAACGCTAACGCGCTAACCATTGAGCCACAGAGGTCATCCTTGTTGCAACATTCGCACAAAAGATAATGCAGATGCATTACCCTCCTTTACCCCATCCCCTGCAATGGGACACCGGAAACTCATACACCGCAAGAAACGCGACAGCATAGGTGTCACTTGACGCCATTATCATGTGAACGAGAGGTACCCCTACGGTCGTGCCGGCCCAATTCGGCTGCAAGCAGCATGGCACTACCTTTTAGACCTATGTAGCTAATTCATCCTTCCTAATCCTTACTAATATTATAAATGTGAAAGCTTGTTACGCTTTCACGCGAAAATTACTTAACCGATCATCATGAAACTTTGTACACATATTCTTGGAGGTATTAGAAGTAACATAGGATACTTTTTATATAAAAAAAACTAAAGAGAGGTGTCAAGGGACACCCGGATGGATCGAAGTTCCTTTCGATTAATTAGTGGATAAATAAAACTATCTTATCCTGCGCAGACGAAGTCGCTGGCACCAGCTAGTATTTCTATAAATCCAAAACTAGATAACTATAACAACAACAAGATTTTGTTATGCATAATTATTAATGATCACATCTAAGAATAATTCGAGCATAGTCAATCTACTGCATATTCGTATACTGTGGCGTGCTTGCCGGCCGTGGTAGGTCACCGGAGTTTATCTATAGACATCTCCCGCGCAACGCAAGTGCAAACCGATTCGGTGCGTTAAATACCAATAGTTTCGGGAGAAGGGGCCCTTAACTGTTAAGTAAGCTAATTTATAGTGGTTTTTACAAAAACTGAATACAACTTAAAATGCATTAACAATAGGTAACAAACAAATTATAAGGATGTTTAACGATATTCATACACAATTTGTTAAATGGTTACAAGCAGTTAAATATACTTATGAAATCATTTACATTACATTTTAATAATTATTAATAAAAAATATATAAATTAAAAAAAATAAAGACTTCGGCGACATTTTTTTACCACGATCAGGAATACGCCAGCCGTGTACAGTACAAATGACAGTGAGTGGTGATTACACAGGCGTAATTCGATAATAGAGCCGAGGCCCTCTGGGGCGGGGGCCTTCGAGGCGATGTTTAACTCAGTTTATTACTTGATTGCACCGCTTGTACCAGGCCTCGCATATTTGACGGATACGTTACGCAATGTTGTGACACACGAGACAATATGCAATCATTATGAATAGTACTCCCCAAGGAGTATGGGGAATCTTGAAAATGTTGATTTGATAATAAGATCAAAATATTTTTAGATATCATGATATAAACCTAAGCCTTAGTAAATAAAATGATTTCACAATGAAGATCTTAGAATAAACTTTCGATCAAAACATTTCATGACCTTAAATTACTACAAATAAGTAAGTAAATTTTGGCTTCAGATATCTAAGAATGCTAATGATGCAACGACACTCAGGAACATATTCAAGACGTACGGAACCCTTTTCGGTTCTTATAGTAGTAACATGACTGCAAGTTGTGTTACAATGCTGTGGCTCAATGGTTAACGCGTTGGCGCTCAAGTCGGAGGTAGGGGGTTCGAATCCCGCAAGGGAACAAAAAGTTTTCTGTGTATATAATAAAAATCTTAAATATACGTATAGTATAAAAGTATTAAATATATATTTCCTTTTTGTGGTCGATTCAATTGACGTTCAAAAAGATACAATATCGGTACTATATTGAATTAAAAAAAATTGATTTGTTTTGACTTTGTCTGATACACGTAACACAAGTTCTTCGAGAACTTCCCACGGGTCCAGATTGACGTGGTGTAAAAGCGTCCATATTATAATACTTAAATTACTATTATTATTATGCTCTACTATGACGTGTTTCTATACTTGGCAGTCTTAATAGCTATAGAGTGAGTTAATTTCTAAATTCTATTATGGCTATTATGCATCTAACGCCTAAACGCAACTAAAAGGGGCTAAAAAAAAGAAAAGATATAAAGATAATAGATAGCCAACTTTAGTCTAGTATATCTTAAAGTACTTAAGTACTTAAAAACATGATTTAGCAAGAATAACCAATAATTATAACACCATTATAAACACCAATGACGGAAGTCGATAAAATCCATCGAGTACATCAAACCATGGATAATATCAAGGCGTCTACGAATGTCAGCAGCTCCACTATTTCATACTAATAGCCACTAGATTGTACTATTCGCTTGCTCAGTTCAAGGCATTGCTGTCCTATCAAGTGTTATGGCTTACAGTGGCAGCTGGAATAAATGGTCCCTATTTCAATAGTAATGTTAAATTATTATTCGTATTTATATTCGTTGGTGGAACAAGCATGGTAATAATTACATTATTATTTTCATAGGCAAATATTACGATTACACAATTAAAAAGAAAATCGGCAAATTAAGAGATTACATTTTAGAATATTTAAGTGTTTGAAATTCTATAATTTTTTTTTTGTAAATGTTAGTTGGGTAGGCAAACTGGCAAACGTACCACCTGATGTTAAGTGGTCGACGTCGCCCATGAACATAAACTAGTATACCTGGAACGAGCCCAGGCAACTCATTTATGTGTTGCCTCTCCTGAGACATAAGATGTTAAGTCTCGGTGCCAGTAATTACACTGCCTGTCTTGCCCTTCTCTCCGAAACACAGCAAAGCTGTTTCACGGGAGAAATAAGCAAGATGGTGGTATATTATATTTATATATAATATTCAATGTGTCATCTTCTTTAAAAAATAGTACCTGGATGACCGAGCTTTGCTCGGTATTTTTTTTTTGTTTTTTTTTTTCAATAAAATGACATTTTCTAAAAATGATTCCTAGCTAGATCGATTTATCGCCCCCGAAACCCCTGTATACTATATTTCATGAAAATCGATGGAGCCGATTCCGAGAGTCCAATTATATATTATATATATACAAGAATTGCTCATTTAAAGATATAAAGATTATAGGTCCCACCTTGACTTAGCTAGTTTTTGTTATGTGTTATAATTATAATAACTTGCTATTTTTTCTTTGATACTTTTAATTTAGTATTGTGTTGCTGCCACATTGCATTTTACAAATTTTTACTAACGTTTGTAAACATTTTTAAACATTAGTGTGGTGACCATTAGAATCTCTGAGTAACTTTTTTCATAAAAACTGACAACATGTACCTTTCGACGAGCCCTGCGTCTGTTACCACGATACTAAGTTAGCGTGCGGTAATTCTGTACGTACGACTTATCAATTGGGATTTTCTAATTATATTTATAAATATCTAGAACGTTGTCATCCATAGTAAAAAAACAACTATTTACGGATACGGAAAAGAGGTAAAAAATTATTTCATTATCGTTTAAAATTGGCATAAACATTACAAATAAAAGAAATTAAATCTTTTGAATCCACTTTATGTCTTTTTATTTGTGTACCCGAGATCAGTTAACCAAATATGGCGGCATGCGCACGCGCACAGCTACGCTTCGTTACCAATAAGCAGGATTTAGCTCACCGCCTGA
This sequence comes from Helleia helle, assembly GCA_963853865.1. Lineage (NCBI taxonomy): Eukaryota > Metazoa > Arthropoda > Insecta > Lepidoptera > Lycaenidae > Helleia > Helleia helle. The sequence continues at coordinate 3,465,559 of OY971420.1, forward strand.
CACGCACTTTATTCATATCAGACGTTAGTGATGGGTCCAGAGTCCTGCTGGAATGTTATACGCTTATACATGTACTTATATAATATGTATATCGCCATTATAAATATTTAAGGCTTTAAACCTAGGTTTGAATGATCTCGAGTTATCTATGAGATTTAATTACCTACTATAAAAAAGTAAAAAGTTATTCAACATGAGTCTCCTCGAAATCAGATGGTAGGTTTATTTTTAATATTGAGAACTTTACATCTAGAAAAGGAAATATCATCATCATCATCAGCCTTTATCCGTCCATTACTGAACATAGGTCTCCTTCAATGAACGCTAAGACGACCAATCCGTTGCTACTTGCATCCAACACAAAATATATTTAAGAAAATTATCACCTTTATCATACATTTTTTTCTGCACTTGGCGGAATTCGAACTCGCGACCGCTGCGTGTAATTTCAAGACACTTGAGGACTCGACCAACCGGTGATAGACCGACAAAAATCAAACGCTTTAATATGTTTTTTTTTCTTTAACGCCGGGAAATGCTCTGAGGCATCCCGCGGGGAGTGGATCTCCCCACGCGGGTAGGTATGCTGGACTCGCTGCGCCCGAACGCTGGTAAGTGGACGCACCTCTACCCAATAAAACCCGGCGAGTGCCACCAATGCCGCCTTTTGAGTTGCGCGGGATCTGTTGAGCAAACAGGGCACCTCGACGGCTATAGTCAGTCACTCAGGGACCGACACCATCTCCATAGAGGGGTTGTCCCGCACCACAGATCAACCCCTCCCAACGTCGGGAAAGTAAAATGGGGTGAGGTTCCCGTCCTTCCCCTTGCCCCCTGCTCTTTTGTCCCCTCTTCTTATAAGAGGAGTAAGTACAAAGAACTCTCTCCTATAAGGCTCAATTCGCTTCGCCCTAGGTTCGCCCTGAACCATGGTGGGGCGCTTTATTATCTAATCTCACATCAGTTTATCAAAATATTTTCCTCCATAGAAAAGTGTCAATTACTTTACATTGTCGAAGAAATATAATAATGAATAATCTGCAGTTTATTATTTAATATATTCTAATAATATTTAATTTTATTTTTAATATATTCTAATTATATTAATAATTATATTTAAGATACATATTCCTAAATAATAATAAATAAAAATGATAAGCGAAATTTGTCCAATCCCATCTTCCTATTTCTGTGAAAGCATCTTGTAAAATAAAGGAGTAACATGTTTAGAGCTTAGACTATGTTAATGTTCTATGGGTGACCTAAGGTCAGAATATTGTTAGTGCTTCTTTATAGGTAATAGAGTAAGCGAGGTATTGGTGCTGATTCAATGTGGTGCGAAACGTGCACTGAATACTGAGCAAGTACAAATATTGTAACTGAATGAATAATCTATATCTATCGGTTAATATACGATGGTAAAATCTTTATATCTATTTTAAAGCTTGTTGTTTGCATTGCAGATATTATTTATATAAAAATGTTACAATTAATACATTTTTTATACAAATTCTTGATTGCTGTAAAGTAAACGAAACGCCATGCATGTGAAATTCTCTATGAACCGCGATAAAATCCATAAAAATTGGTTTCATTATTTTAGCAGTTTGTAATTATAAATATTTAAAACACAGATATGCATAATTAAAACTCTTTTTTGCATAAACCTAAAAGGTTGAATTAAAAATAATATGAAAGCCACAAAAGCCACCGGCGTAAAAAGGCTACGCAGATAATACCCTGATTTATACAATTGGTACAGAAACTGGCAAAAGGCCAACAAAGCATTTTCAATCACAACACACCGTGACGTTCTGACCTCCGAAACGGGCGGGCGAAGGATTTAATAACTCGGGAAGCAGTAAATCAAATTTTGATTATGAGAATATGGCGAGGTCTAATAGGCACAAGAACATAACTCTTGAGCCGGGCGTGGAGATCTGAATGTGAGTGAAAAAACTCCCTTTCATTACGAGATAATTTATTCGTTGAATAAGTACTAAATATCTAAATATTACAATGAAGAGGTTTAATGGGTTGAGACGGTGCTGCCGCGTAAAAAAACGCCAAAACTCAGGTCGCGAATTCTCGGCGTTGTGGGACAGACGGCATGTTATATTTATTTTTGATACGAATATTAACTATTAGATAATTTCTAAGGACAAATTTTTACATTACTACATATTATGCTAAATATACCTTTTATACACACATCATTTAATAATATTCCAGAAAAAAAGTGATCTAATTGTCAGCTAAAATAATTTCCAAACTCCAAAAAGAGAACCTAAGTTTTTTTTTACTGACAATATCCACGTAAGTATTAATGTAATTCATTACATTTTGATAAACCTAACGTTTTATTTCTTTAATTTGACTTAGTTAATGGTAACGGTAAAAGATGAATATAAAGTCAATAATGTTTTATACCCATACAAGCCCGGTTTTATTAGCAACATTTTTATAGACTTTTTATCTTTCACGGACTTCAAGTGTACTTGTTTGTTACCTACGAAATAAAGATCTTTTTGATTTGATTTGATATTATATCTATCTGATATTTAGCAATATTTATTATATCTATTTGATACCTACAGATAAAAAATCTCAATATACTTTGTAGGTAGATGGCATATAAAATTTTATTTCCATCTCGAATTGCGTTGCTAGCGGTACATTCGCTAACCACAATAAATATGAGGCACCATATATCTGTCAGCGCTCGGCGTCCTTATTTATTACGGGCAGCAAATAAATCGCGCTATATGTAAACAGCCATACTCTCCACCTCTCGCAATTATTTCGGACACAGCTTCCTGCACTGTAAATACCGAACCTAACTTATGTATTTGCTTTGGGTAAAACGTAATGAACTATCATGGATTCAGAGCTGGACCAGGTACAGTGTTGCTAGATTTTTGTTGATATATTTCTGACAACATATTTGTTGCTATGTTTTTGCTATAGTTATATTGGTATATTTTTGATCCCTTAAATGATTTATTTTTGTATTAATAGTGGCGGAAAATAGAAAACTTACTGCACCAATCCGAAATAATTGGATATAGTCGGAAGAGAGAAAATATTTTTTTGTTTTGGTGGGCGTGTATTCAATGGTGTAAATAATTGACGACCTCTGTGGCTCAGTGGTAAGCGCGTTAGCGCTAAAGCCGGAGGTTGCGGGTTCGAATCCCGCCAGGGAACAAAAATTTTTTCTGTGTTCCTGGGTCATGGATGTGTATTAAATATGTGTATTATATAATAAAAATCTTAAATATATGTATAGTATAAAAGTATTAAATATATTTCCGTTGTCTGGTACCCGTAACACAAGTTCTTCGAGAACTTACCACGGGACCAGATTGACGTGGTGTAAAAGCGTCAATAGATATATAAAAAAAATATTGAACATATTCATTATATAAGTAAAGTTAGTAGAAATTCAAATGTTAATTTATAAAAAATCTATTTAAAGACAAGTAAGCGGGACGGGAGTAGCAAGGATTCGGGCGTCTTGGTATGTTCAGCAGTGGATGGTTAAAGGCTGAAGATGATAATACTGATGAGGAAGTACAGGATAGGCATTGTCATATAACTATAATGGATGGTCTCTGTATAGGCAAGGTTGCTCAGGCAACTAAATATAAGTTGCCTGAGCTTTTTTTTCTTAAACGCCTGGAAATGCTACAAAGCATCCCACGGGGAGTGGGTCTCCCCACGCTGATAAGTGGACGCAGCTCTACCCATTAAACCCGGCGAGTGCTACCAATGCTGCCTTTGGTGAGGTGCCCCGGATCTAATAAGCAAACAACCTCGACAGCTAATCACCTTATACTCTTTTGTCCACTCATCTTATAAGAGGGGTACAAAGAGCCCCCTCGACTTAATTAACTTTGCTCAAGGTGCGCTAGACTTACCATAGGCTACTGAGCTCCAACGCCACGTCAAGGCCTGAACCAAGGTGGAAAGTTGCCCTGTGGCGACTAGCCCCTGAAACCACTGTGAGCGTCTTCAGCCCCTCTTTGAGGGTCTGGGATCTGCAGGCAATAGGATCGCCTCAGTAACAGGCTAGCCCAAGACTAAGGATGACTCACCCGCTTTCGTGAAATAAAACGTCTATACCAATTACCAATCCTCTCTAATTTATGCAGAGCTATCTAGTTAAAATAAAGTGGATATCATAAAAACCTTCCTTTATTCATTCATGAAAATGTATGGCACATATTATCGATTTCTCATCATCATCATTACCAAACTATTTCTGCCCACTGCTAGACATACGTATTTTAATGAACGATTCGGTATATATACAATTTCTATACAGACGACATAATTTTGTGACCTAAAACACCAATTTATCTACTTCATTTTCATAAAATTTCGGGGCCAACAATGGCTGGTGAGGGAACCACACTCATTAGCACCATCACCGATGAACTCTCATTACGATTGTTGTTATTCAAATTTATTCAGCGAAACCCCCTTCACCTCGCCGGGTAGGGATGGCCACGGAGCAGGGATGGCTATTGAAACTGTAATATTGATTAATATTTTTGTTTTAGCGATGGACTATTTATGGAGGAAATGTATAAGGTATTATATACAGTCATAAATGTAGTGGCCCGGGCAAACGTCCTCTCAAGTTCGAAATTAGAGTTGGACAAAAGAAAATAAAATTTCAATAAAATTTTGGAGTTCATCGCGGATAAACAACTTGTAATTTTTTTTAAATATAAAACCCTCCTCTAGACTCGAAGGGTCTTTCATGACTACCTTAGATTGATTATCTTTCTTTGTGATGTCATATTCTCAAATTTAAGCCAGCGTCACCACTTTAAGAAACATAGCATCATTATTGAAATCCTATCTATAACTAAAAGGTTTTAATTTTTAAATACAAATGGTCAAATCAATACTTAGTAATTCTTGTAAGCATTCAGCATTGGCTTCTATACGTTCGTCACCACAGTTAACACGATAAACAATAATAATATCGTTACTATAAGATACTATTAAATGAGCATTATAGCCGTAAGCAGATCAATTTAGTAGTATGAAGCCCATCAACACGATTTTAATATTTCAAATATCTGTGATTTTAATCTTCGACAGATTTTACTATTGGGAGGGATGCGCTGTGCAGCGCTCCTGGCTGCATGGGTACCACCATCTTGCTGGTTTCTCTCGTGAAACAGCTTTGCTGTGTTTCAGAGACAGGCAGTGTAATTACTGGCACCGAGACTTAACATCTTATGTCTCAGGATAGGCAACACATAAATGAGTTGCCTGGGTTCGTTCCAGTTATACTAGTTTATGTTCATGGGCGACGTCGACCACTTATCATCAGGTGGCACGTTTGCTAGTTTGCCTATCCAACTAACATAAAAAAGGCGAGATAGGCAGTGTAATTACTGGCACAAAGACTTAACAACTTATGTCTCAGGATAGGCGACACATAAATGAGTTGCTGTCTGTGTTTAAGTTTCCGTAACCTCGACGGCTAGTCAGTCCCGCAGGACCGACGACACCTCCACACAGGGGTGTCCCGCAACACAGAACAACCCCACCCAACGTCGGGATAGTACAATGGGGTGAGGTTCCCAATCCCCCATGCCCCCTGCTCTTTTGTCCCCTCTTCTTATAAGATGGGTACAAAGAGCCCCCTCGGCTCAATTAGCTTCGCCCAAGATGCGGGCTCACCCTAGGCAATTGAGCCCCACCGCCACGTCTAACCCTGAGCCATGGCGGGATAATGTTTTTTCTTTTTTTTTTTTCTTTAACGCCGGGAAATGCTCTGAGGCATCCCGCGGGGGAGTGGGTCTCCCCACGCGGTTATGTGGGACTCGCTGCGCCCGACAGCTGGTAAGTGGACGCAGCTCTACCCACTAAAACCCGGCGAGTGCCACCAGTGCCGTCTTTGGTGAGGTGCCCCAGATCTAGTAAACAAACAGGGCACCTCCACAGAGGGGGTGTCCCGCACCACAGAAAAACCCCTCCCAATGTCGGGACAGTACAATGGGGTGAGGTTCCCATCCTCGCCCCTTGCCCCCTGCTCTTTTGTCCCCTTTTCTTATAAGAGCACAAAGAGCCCCTTCGGCCCAATTCGCTTCATTCAAGGTGCAGCGGCTCACCCTAGGTTACTGAGCCCCACCGCCACGACAAGGCTTGAACCTTGGTGGAGATAAATGAGTTACCTGTGGTAGTCCCAGGTAAACTAGTATAATACAAGGCGGGGTTAGACAACGTCGAGCACGGAGCCTTCTCGAACGAGTGTACAGTACGACAGAAATGGGACACCCTGGCGCGGATGTCAGTGGCGTATTTTTAGTAGCGGAGGTCAGCATATATATATTAGTAGGTGTCCCCGTGACTCTGTGCGCAGCCTGGAACAGCCCAACGCTAGGGATCCCGTATCCGGCGAGACCGACGGGAATGGAGTTCGGCACGGCAGACCGAAAGCAGTATATAGATGACCCCGCATCGTGCGATCTGAGGTATATATATAAGAACGAGGGCAAGACTGGTGGTTGGGTCAAAGTCGCGCCATCCCCATGGGATGGCGAGGCCGAGGCCATACCACCGGCTTGCCAGCCGCCCCACTGCACAGTTTGCCGGGCCGAGCTCCCGGCCCTGAGTCTTGCCGCATACGTTACTGCGTACGGAAGCACGGAGACCATATACACCACACACCACACGCCACTAGTTGTGACTGGGCATGGCGGACCCGACTCATATCGGAAGCGATTCAGAAATGGGAAGGACCCGCCAGACCTAGATCAGAACGGCACAAACCAAACAGTTCCTCACCTGCCATCGTGTGCCCAAATTCTGCTAATGATATATTATGATATCGAGCAGAAGTTGGACAAAGCGGTGGTAGATGAGAAACTGTGTGCCACGAAAAAGATCGGAGACGAGGCCACGCGCTGATGATGAGGCGTGTGTGAGTGTTGTTTCGAATGTTTAAAAAATTTATGGAATAAAATGATTAATGCTATGAATGTCTTAATAGTATCTATATTATATTAAAGTGGTATAAATTGTAAAATATGTATGATAAAATATAGAAATGTAAAAGTGTGTGTTTAGTAAAAATAGCATATTAATATGTATGAGTATAAAATATTATTATTATTTAATAGCGTAAAGCATATAAAACAGAAACTAGAGACAGAAATAATATAATTATGTAATTAATATTTAAATACTAAATAAAGGGTGATGTAAATAAATAATGTCACAAAGTAAAAATAATGTTATAAAACATGTTCACATAAATAAAAACTATAGCTATATGAATATAATATTATATAAAGAATAAAACCTATATGAAAAATGTATCAAAAATTCATACAAATTCATATAACGTAAATCACCGGTGTTATTAGGATAAATGTATAAATAATTTCAGTATTATATTAAATTAACGATAATCATAATATAAATGTAATAAAAAGTAAATAATAGCGTAACTACTATAAAAATGTATAAACAACATATTATGTAATTTTTCTTATAAATAAAAATTGTAAAAAAATAAATAAATTGTAAATAATGACTCTGATAAAGTCAGGGGTGAATGGTAAAAGAATAATAAACTCCCCCGTGGGGCGGTTTTACCCCCGCGGGGAAAAGGAAAAAAAAAAAAAAACTAGTATAATATGTTTATGGGTGACGTCGACTACTTACCAACAGGTGGGACGTCTGCCAGTTTTCCTATCCAACATAAAAAAAACATATGTCTGTGTTTAAGTTTCCGTAACTAGAAGGTACCAAGGAATAACTATTAAATTGACATGATGTGATTCTACATCTAGGTATTTATACGTACTCTCTGTTTCTCTGACTGTTTTTCGTTCCAACCCACTTGTAAAATTGTGATGAAAGCCCACCGAGTATAATTTTTACAAGCCCGACGTTTCTATATACTATAAAATCTATGTATATATGCTATAAAATATGTACCTAAAAGTTGTTACACTATAATCAGTAAAATTCGCGTAAACATTAGAAAATAATATGGGCCACTGAGGTTGAGTTTATATCTAGAGGAATTATGTAAATAATGATTATTATCAGCGTTCCAAATATAAGTTAACACGGTCCAAGTCGCGTGCAATGCAATGAAATTATTAAGCACGAGATTTGACTCCGTTGATTAAGCTTCAACACTTAATTGAAGACACCCACACACATCACGAAAACCACGTGGCCTATGAAAAATAAAATTTACATAAGTTACATACTATAAATAAAATATAAATTTATACTTGAATTTAATTGGAAACAAAGAATTAATTTAAATTGCATTATGATAGTACAAAGTACCTAAAACTAAAAACCTTAAAATATATAATATATTCCTAATAACTAAAATATATGTATTATTAAAAACTTAGGCAAGGTTCCAAAGATACTGCCTGTCCGAGGTAGCTGCCAGAACTTCGGGCTTCTGTGATGTCGACTAACCTTTTAGCTATTTCCTTAAAAAGCCTTATAGCGCTAGGACCCCACTTAGTAATCAATTAAAGTCGCGTTTGGGCATCGATATTTTCTAAAATACTCAACGTATTTTGATACGGTTTTCACTGTCGGCTTTGTTATAAACTAGGGTAGGTTCCTAAGTCTAATACATCTATGTTTTAGCATTAAAAGTAGAGAAAAACTTGTTTGTTTCTTGGTGACGAATTAACTTTAAAGCTACTCACGCTATTTTAAACATTCTTTCACTTTTAGACGTGAAAATTAAAACGTTACGTTAACAATGAGTGACAGAAGCTATGTAGTAATTATCATCAATCCTGATACAAATGTAAACGTTAACGCGAGAGAAGCTGCGGGCATCAGCTAGTTATAAATATATCCACTCAACGCAGAGAGCACTTGGTTATATAGTCAATGGCTCAACGTCACGTTTTACCCTTTAAAAGTTTCAATCGAGCATTTTAATTGATAAGGTTCATGATTTTTTTTGACGAAAAAAATTATTGTTACTTTATTTTCTCGTAATCATCGTACCTTGATTAGAGCTTCAAAGAAGTGTATTTATAAAATTTTACAGTGGAAATATTTTATATTTTTATTATTTTTTAGAGTTGTATAAATTCATCCTGATAATTGCAGATTTTAATGATGAAGGGATGTATTTTATTTTTGTTACTTTTATACCTGATGTTTTTAGAAACCTACGTGTGATAGTCATAATGAGTCTTTTCCACTATTAATACAAACATTACCTAGTAGTATTTTTTTTCTAATTTTAAATCTATTATCCATGTCGGGAAGATATTTCATTAATTTTGTTAGTAAGTTTCATTCTTATTATGACTCACATAAACTGAAATTGAGTAGTGTGGGGGTGTATCAGAAACCTTGGAGGCATCTGTTGGACTCATCTCATCGTCATCTTGGTCTCCAACTTTATATAAATAAATGCCTTTTGAGTCAAACCCCTAACCCCCTAGAATTATCCCACTCACTGACCATTGAACAATGATTACCTAATGACAGAATATATAAATACAGCGAAAAATTGGTGTTAAAATCAGTGTACTTTGTAAATATTGGTGAAAGCTCAGCTAAGCCTCCTCAAGCGACTTCGTTACACGTCTTCAGTCGTAACGAACTGTTTGCCCACGGGGGCAGGTAATCTAATCTAACACCCCGGGTGGGGGGTAACCTCCCCCCGCCCAAAACGTTTTTCTCACTGTTTATTTCAGTATCAGAACGGACGGAAACGTGTAGAGAATACGGATGAGCAAATTCAATGTTTGGCTTGTGTTTGATATTGAATTCTTTTTATATCATGATTTAATTATGTTTATACTTTTTATTTTTATCCTTTTATATTTTTAAGTTTACTTTCTTTTATAAAAAAATATCTTTCAGCTTATTTCCAGGAGTCAAAGTAGAAGTTTTTTAACCGACTTCAAAGAGTTGCGAAATGTATAAATATGAATTCCGTCAAATTTAAAGTTACATCCATACATTTTGGTACAAAAATATCTTAATGAGACGAAAAATAAATAGATACATAGCAGAAGTAAGGACAAAGTAAAATTCGCCTAACAAATTGAAAGGCCGCAATTTGATGATCAAAGCATTGAACAATTATCAAGCTCGAATGCCTCGTAATTTTCGCATTAAATCATTATTCTTCACCCATTCATTTGGTCACTCTTGAGTGAATGTAAGTGAATGATGAGTGAGTGAATTGCGTGAGAGCGATTTGTTGACACGCGTCTTTTCATCTCACTGCTCATTAATAATATTCGAAAAAAGTCGGGGTTGTATTTTACTACCGACTTTATCATATCGAATTAAGATGGCTTTTTTCACACAGAAATTAAATGTCCCTCAAATCAATATTATTGTAATAGGATGATTTTTGATATTTTGACGTGTGTTTTTCACAAAGTAATATGTATGTATTTTCAATTTTTTTTTCTTTTACGCCGGGAAATGCTCTGTGGCATTCCGCGGGCGAGTGGGTCTCCCCAGGCGGGTATGTGAGACCACTAAAATCCGGCAAGTGCCACTAATGCCGCCTTTGATGAGGTGCCCCGGATCTGTTGAGCAAATAGGACACCTCCACGGCTAGTCAATCCCTCATGGGACTGACGCCACCTCCACAGAAGGGCTGTTCCGCACCACAGAATAACCCCTCCCAACGTCGGGACAGTACAATGGGGTGAGGTTCCCATCCTCGCCCCTTGTCCCCCAAAGCTTTTGTCCCGTCTTCTTATACGAGCAGCACCCTAGGCTCAATTTGCTTCGCTCAAGGTGCTAGGTTCTCCTTAGGCAGTAACATTGTCGTGGAGGTGAGGATCTACTGAGTCTTGAACTATGGTGGGGATGTATAAACAATTCTAATGCAACAATTGGTATATAAAATGTATAAGTTTGTTCTAATTTACACGTGCCATTTTTATATAATAAATGAAATTGTATTATGTAATGGATGAGTATTTAATTATATAAAATATTTTGTAGACACTGGTAAATGTTTACTAAAAGGATTAATTATATACATATTAATAACGAATTTAATGTTGTTTAAAAACTATTATTATGTTCTGTTTACGCGAATTTCACTCATAACAATAATAAAACAAAACTTACTATATAGGTACTACGGCCTAGAACATTAAGGATCAAACCAAGTGACTAGACCATAGATTATACACTTATACACTGGACGCTACTTATTTCGTCACTTTACACGACATATGAACTTGCAAATATTTGCACCGTTTTGTGTCGCGCCCTTTCCCGATCGCCCCAGCCCAGGGGACAGCGTATTAAAAACAATAACAGCCATTGCAAACTGTTGGCAACACTAACAAGTCCCCGGAGGGATGTCTGACACGAAACTCTATTAAGATAGCGAGATGTAATTGTGTCGGTTTAAAAATGTATTGTATGGTCTACGAAAATGAGAGCAATATATTTGGCTTCAGTAATGAATTGTTAGTAGCAAGAAATAATAATGATGCATGCTTTATACCAACTATTAATGATTTCTTGGTTTGTATAATTTGTACTTTGTATGATGATGATTAAAATATTTGTAATGTTTATAATTGACGAGCTCTGTGCCTCAGTGGAAAACGCGTTGTCGCTCAAGCAGTTCGGGTTGATTATGACCAAGACAAAAATATGTTATAAGTGTTAATTTTCAGTTCTATAGCATGCTTGATAGTTTTATTCATTATTATAATTTCTAGGAAAGGCAGATCACATGAAGCATCGATTGTTAAGACCAAAACAATCCTCCTCTTTAAGTATTGTTTTATAAGAACCATATTGGTAATTGCTACTGTGTAATAAAGGGGTGATATTCAAATGGGGGCTTGGTTGCCCATGGTGCCCCTCATGCCCCCTGTGCCCCTCGGTGCCCCTCATGCGGGCTGGGGCCCTAATCGCATCGGAGCGGTCGGCTGCGCGCGCGGCCGCCGTGTAATCTCGTTGTCCTAATAGTCTTAAGGAGCACAAAGGACTGATCAAACGTTGCAATTTGACGCGCCAAATGTCGACAATGCTAGGTTGGGGATTTTTTTAGTTGTAGGTATAGGTTGCTAAGAGCTGATTGGTAAGCCAATATAGCAAACTAGCGGCGCCGACAAACGTTGTCTGGAACAGAACATTTTATTGTAGGCCATATTGTGAATCTAGATTCTAGACCTTTCTCTAATCCACAAACACACACAAAAAAAAGCATTAAAATCAGCCCAGTCGCTTAGGACGTGCTTAGTGACATAAAAACACAAGAATTATGTAAAAATATGTCAGATGTTAAGGCGAGTCACCGCTATTAACAATAATGGCGCTATGTTTCTTAATGTGGTGACGGTGGCTTAAAGAGAATATGACATCACAAAGAGAGATAATCTAAGGTGATTATGAAAGACCCTTCGAGTCTAGACAAGGGTTTTGTATTTTAAAAAAATGTGACAAGTGGTTTATCCACGATGAACTCCTTAATAGCTTAGGGCGAGTCACCGCAGGCGAAACGGGAAAAAGGATTTGCCAAATCAAATTGTTGAGTTTTTATTAATTAGTAAGTTTGTATTAATTAGTAAGTTTGGTTTTGTTAAGTTTGTATTAATTAGTAAGTTAGTAAAATTAAAATTAGTAAGTTTGTATTAATTAGTCAATTAGTAAGTTTGATTTGCCAAATCAAACTTACTAATGGTACCAAAATAAATATCGGAGTTACCTAAAGATATTGTCGAAATGATGTGCTAGGTAATTGGTTACACGATAAGATGTACTTAACTTGAACATGATAAACCCTCAAAATAGGCTAAAATAAAAACTAAAACGAATAATTTACTAATAAAATATGTAAGTTTGCACATCATTTTTAACCGACTTCAAAAAAAGACGAGGTTCTCAGTTCGTCTGTATGTTGTTTTGTATGTATGTGACACGATTACTCCGCCGTTTGTGAAAGGATTTCTATGGTTATTTTTTTGTTTGAAAGCTAGTGCTTCCAATTTGGTCCCATATTAATTTTATTAAGATCTGACAAGCCTTTTTTTAGTTATTCCCAGTAATGCCTATTTGGTTGATTACTTTTACCTCGATGATATGCTGATATGCTCATTTTATTTCTTGTCGATGTAACAATTGTATATGATACTTTGGTAGCACACCATAGTATGTCGCGGTCATCATAATCATCATCATCATCGTCCTTTATCCGCCCACTGCTGAACATAGGCCTCCTTCAATGAACGCCAAGACGACTAATTTCGGAATCACTAAAAAGAAGAAATAAAAACATTTTACAAAAAATTAAAACCGACTTCAAAAATCTAATTTTTTGTAAAATGTTTTTATTACATTTAATTTTCAATAGTACAGAGAACGCGCTATTTTTTTTTAAATATCAAGTCCTATATTTATTTATTTAAATCTATCCCAAAACTCATTTTCGTTTTTTTTTTTCACAAAATTGTTTTCACAAGACGCCTGCTACCCCGCCAGACCCGGTGACTCGCCTTAAGGTAAGCGCCAGGCGAACTGTATGATGGTATAAAGGCCAGGTCAAATAACTCAAGTCATGCTACAGCGCTCATATAGGTATACCTACTAAAACGCACCTGCTAATCCTCTCCTGTAACAATCTATGGACGATCACCCACCACCAGGTGAAACGACAGTTCGTTTACCCCGTATTCTTTAAAAAAATATAAGCGCTGTAATATGAACGACATGCTAAAGTAAGGTATCAACGAGCTACCAATATCTGGAGTAATATGGCCTATATGGATAGTATACGGATGGCCGATGGGCCAATAAGGTTCAAGAGTGAAGTGGGAAGACCATCTCCGTGCGGTGGCCGGTTCGTGTTGGATACGAGTGGCAAGGGATCGGCCGTCTTGGCGTTCATTGATCGAGGCCTATGTTCAGCAGTAGACGCTTAGAGGCTGATGATGATGATGATGATGAATGGTATAGGCTAGGTAATTCTTCAGGGAAATTTATACGTTCCTTGTTATACTGTGTCTCTTAATGTTTTATGATCAAAATTACTTACGACAGGAAACCTGCATGCCTGATGAGATTAAAAGTCTTTGAATATGTGTGAAGTTCGCCATTAGGCCAGCGCATGCTCTATGGCCCATCCCCTTGCCTAATTTCGAGGAGGAGACCCGAGCTCAACAGTGGGACATGTAAGGGTCGATGATCATGGATTAGTAAATAAATGAATAGTTAGGAGTTACCTTCAAAATTATTCATCTAATAAAACCACCAGTATAACGTCATGTTTTTTTTTCTTTTTTTCTCTTAGGTACCCCGTGGAGGAGGGTGGACTCCTCAGGTGTGTATGTAGGACTCACTGCGCCCGAAAGATGGTAAGATGGACGCAGGTCTATTTACTTAAACCTGATGAGTGCCACCAATGCCGCCTTTGCTGGGATGCCCTGGTTCTGTTGAGCAAGAGAGCACCTTGACGGCTAGTCAGTCCCCCCAAGCGACCGACGCCTTCACTTTGGCTACTAAGTCCCACCGCCACGATAAGGCTTGAACCATGGTGGGGATAATGTTACGCTACTTACTGAACGACATAGACTAAAAAAGAAATAATTATCAATAAAGATACAGGCGGGCGAAGTTGCGGGTAACAGCTAGTCTATAGGTACTAATATTAAAAAGTGGAAAGATATTATTTTTTCTTTGTCAGCTTTTTATGATTTAACTAAAAAACTACTCGACCGTTTAAAAAAATCTAAAATAAGGGTAACACTACGTTAACACCGAGTGACATAAGCTCTATAATAAAACGTACCATCATCAGTCCGAATGCAGTTATAAACCTAAGATAACGAGTAGTAGTAGTAAATATAAGTAAAGTTAAAAAAGTAGAAAAATTTGAAGTAAAACAGACCAAGTAACGTAACGGGTTTCGTTACGGTCTCCTACCATGTAGCAAAGTTTATTTTTAACATATTTAAAATAGCCCGTATCTTGATCAAACCAATTTCCGTTGAAAGTTTTTATGGTGTCTTAAAAAAGCTTAATTATTTTTAATTTTGTTGCGAAATGACACTCAAACAAACATTACTTACTAGTAGTAGATTTCTGATATAATTTGTAGTAACCGATGGGAGGGATGCGCTATACTGCGCTCCCGGCTGCGTGGGTACCACAATCTTGCGTGTTTCGGAGAGACGGGCAAGACAGGCAGTGTAATTACTTACAACGAGACTTAACATCTTATGTCTTAGGATAGTGACACATAAATGAGTTGCCTGGGCTCGTTCCAGGTAAATTAGGTTATGTTTATGGGCCACGTCGACCACTTGTAAGTGGCAGCCCTGCCACCTGATGGTAAACCATCAGATGGCAGGGCTGCCTGTTTATCTATCTAATTGACTTAAAAATATTATAAAAGTTTTCCATAATTCTTTCTGATAATATGATGATGAATTGATAAATCTAAATTTATATTTCTTCACTTTTTTCAAAACTTTCAAGGGATTAGTTGTCTTGGCGTTCATTGAATTTGAGATTGAGGCCTATGCGGACGGATAAAGGCTGATGATGATGATGAAAGCTTTGTAGCTTTGATACGTCAACTAATTTACGGTGGTGGGTTTGTAAGAGTTTTGGAGCCCATATCTCAAGTAAAGAAAATGAAGCTTTTTTGACTGTTCGTAATGTGGCAAAAGAATACACATATTACAAGTATCGATATAATATAAAGGAAGAAAATCCGAGAAAAATAGTCATGACGTAATTAGCTTTATAAGATTATTTTTAACCGACTTCAAAAAGGAGGAGGTTATCAATTCGTCGGAATCTTTTTTTTTCTTCTATTTATGGCTAGACCTTTCTAGAATATCGAGGTACACCGTGGTCAATCTTATTAATTATCTATCAAACATAAGCAAACGAAGATTAATATTAGAAAGTGATTGTAAAATAATTGTAATCGTGACACCAATTAGATAAAACATACATATTGCATCCAAAACGTTTCCTCTCCGTATCATATTCCGCGCGGACTTACGGGGGAAGTCATAAAAAGTCATGACCCTCGATCGAAATGCGCAGCGCATCCCCAAAATCAATGGGCACGGACAAACCGGGCTGATTGTTAATACGTTCCCCCGGGCCGGGCGATACCCCCGGGGTAAACTTTCGGAATACGGAAACCCGGAAGGTAACTCGATTTCGCCCTGATACTTGTCCGTAGCGGAGTTTATTGTACCTTCTAATTAGGTACGGAAAACCGAAGCATGTTTCCAATTTTGCGAGTTCATTATCAAAAACTTCTACGTTTTAGGATTTTATGTTACTTGTATAAAAGTATAGTACCCGGATGACCGAGCTTAGCTCGGTTTTTTTTATATTTTTTTATAATAAAATGACATTTTCTAAAAATGATTCCTAGCTAGATCGATTTATCGCCCCCGAAACCCCCTATAAACTAAATTTCATGAAAATCGTTGGAGCCGATTCCGAGATTCCAATTACTTGAGCAACTTGAGAACAATTACAATGAGCAATTCTTGTATATATATATATATATATATATATATATATATACACAAGAATTGCTCATTTAAAGATATAAGATATATATATACATACTTTTATACTAGTTACTAGTTGATTATTTTAATGCCATAATGTGAGTACACAATTTTTGTATAGGCATAATTATTCATACATATTTCTTAAAGAACAATAAAATTAATAATTAAAAAACGCCATCGTATGTATTTTATCTGTGGAAATATGCGAATATATAATAATACTATGAATAATACTTAATTTTTTAATAACGATAAAGTCCTTTTAATAATAGTCGAATACATCATGTTTGTTATGTCTTATGTTAGTCCATTTGCACACCTCCAGAGATATTTTATTTTACTGCCTGTTCAGGCCTTCTGCCTTGAACAACCAAGGAATTTAGATGGAAGAAACAGCGTTTAATTCTCCAAATCAGGGTACAAAGAAAAAAATATCATATTTTATTTGTAAACTTATACCTATTATGCTCAAAGAACACATAGATGAACTGTAATAATAATCGCCCAAACGGCATCGGAATTTATTCTCTTGTAAACTAATATTTTATGACTAAATAGAAACAATTTTCTTTAATCTGAAAAATAGGGCGGGCTATTAAGGCCAAAAATATTTCTTTAAATCTAATCCTACGCTTAGGCTTTATTATATTACTAAAGATAAGGAGGTACCTAGTCGTTTCATGCTGATCTGGCATACTTTTTAACCGGCTTATAAAAAGGAGGAGGTTTCTCAATTCGACCGTATGTATATGTTTTATATGTAAGTTCACGGATAACTTCGTCGTTTATAAACCGATTTTTTGGTCAACAGGTTCGGGGCACCTCACCAAAGGCGGCATTGATGGCACTTGTGGGTTTTAGTGGGTAGGGCTGCGTTCACTTACCAGCTGTTCGGACGGAACGAGTCCCACATACCCGCATGGCGAGACCCACTCTCCCGCTGGATGCCCCAGAGCATTTCCCGGCGTTATAGAAAAAAAAATATCTTGACGGAAAGATGTCAATATAAATGGTGAAAGTGGTACATATTTTTTATACCATCGATGACTTTCAAGTTTCACGACCCAGCGGATCACAAAGAACTAATTTAGCACAATACCTCAACTAATTAGCGTAAAACATTATCTGATCCTAGTATCTATTTGGCTCGCTGAGTCTATTATAGGCATAGTCGAAATGAAAACATTTATTGAATTGTGCTCCATACCGCGCACCTGTTCTATATTCAATAATAAAATACTACAATTATATAGATAACTACTACTGTAATTTTGATAGCAATCATGAATTATATTTTTTAATCTATACAGATAAATAAAATTGGAAGTCTGTTTGTAATATTAAAATAACCGCTTTTTATTAAATGCATATGGATGTATACACGGTTCATATACCAAAATAATATTTTTTACAAATTTAATATGTCTGTTTGTTTGTTCCGGCTAATCTCTGAAACGGCTGTGCCGATTTTGACGGTACTTTCACTAACAGATAGCTGGTGTTATAAGGAGTAGCTTAAGCTATCAAAATACTCATTATCAATCCGTATACGGCTGTAAATCTAAGTAAAATCGGGCGAAGCTGCGGGCAATAGCTAGTACCTCATATAGTAATTGCTACTTATTTTTTTAAGTGACTATAAAGCAAAGGAAGGGATTTTTAGCAATCTCTGAATGTGTGTTCCATCGGTGCAGCTAAACTTCTTATCCGATTTTAACAAATGAGGTGTCAATCGAACCGTCATTATGGTCCTAGTGACAACCGGATCTTTTAAATTTTACTTCCTTTAAAGTATTATTAGAACTTCAAATAAACCCCATGTAACATGGTTCAAGCCTTGTCGTGGCGGTAGGGGTCAGAGGCCTTGGGTGAGCCCAGCCCCTTGGGCGAAGCAAATTGAGCCGAGAGCTCTTATCAGCAAAGGGGACAAAAGAGCAGGGGGATAAGGGGCAAGGATGGGAACCGCACCCCATTGTACTGTCCCGACAGTACAATGGGGTGTGGTTCCCATCTCAATGTGGAGGTGGCGTCGGTCCCTTGAGGGGCTAACTAGCTGTCGAGGTGCCCTGTTTGCTCTTTAAAGCCACGTCACCTCATCAAAGGCGGCATTGTTTTAAAAAAAGAGTTTCAAATAAAATGGGAATTATAATTCCAGAGTCTGAACTCCGTCGACCATCCGCCTGCAATAAGATTCTTATGTGAACCGGTTGACGAGCCATTTGATAGGAAGTGAAAACACATTAGGACGCGGCCCCACCGCGGCGCATTGAGAGGCTACGCGTGTTTGTAGAGTTTCGGTTTGCAAGAAAATGTATATGATTGTTTCCACTGCAACCCACGGAGACGCTACGTATTTATTGCTATTTTTGTTCAATCTACAGAATCTGGCGCATATCATAATTTTTAATTTCTTTCTAATAACGTTTACTTGATGAACCTTGTTAAAGTAAGATGAAAAATGCTAAAACGGCTATGACGTAGATATTATGAGTATGATTTCAATAATAGATTTTATTCAATGTGTAAGCTTATATAATCTATACTAAATTCATATAAAACTTAGACTCTCATAGTATGAATTGATTTTCCTCTCTGTTCTGACTCTGGTGTACGGTGTAATTACGGACCTTTCAACAGTCAGCTATTTCCGAGGGCCTTCCGTTTCACGTTTTTTAAAGCTCCACGGAAGCGGCCAATCGGCCGGAAAGATCGATTTTTCATTGCGAATTGCGAATTTGAAATTCTAAATGAAATTGTGAAATTCGAAACTTCCTTTTCGTGACAAGCGAGTTCATTAACCATTTCGGATATTAATTATTTAATGTAAATTATGACACGGTTCGTAATGAACGTTTGTTCGATTTGTTTTAATTCATCGGATAATAAAGGTTGTGAAAGCTTCAGAAACAGTCCTCAGATTTGTAAGAGTAACTTTGATGATATATTCAAATCATCTTCATCATTATCAGCCCCTATCCGTTGACTGCTGAACATAAGCCCCCCTCAATGAACACCAAGACGATCGATCCGTCGCCAATCGCATCTAAACGGACCGGCCAATGTACGGAGATGGTCTTCCCGCGATTATATTTAAATATGTAGGTAGATATGAAGAAATATGCAGGTAAAACAGTTATTATAACGTATTTGTAAGAAATATAACAAAAATATTAACATTTGACTCACACACTCTGTACATATTTTGAATATATGCCAAATTCACACTCCTCCCTGTGACACAAATAAAAAGCTCATAAATAAAGTACAAGGCTATAATACAGTAGAATTTACTGTACCGATGAAGCTTTACCTAGAGGCTGTTTTTCTGTGGTTTGGCCATAGCATAGACAATTTAGAAAAAAATTTGGTACTATAAACTATAGATAGCTTTAAAATATTTTATAATGTAACTAGCTGTTGCCCGCAGCTTCGCCCGCGTTAACTTAGATGTACAGCCGTACACGGATTGATGATAATTATTTATCTATGGACGGGCGTAGGACTATATTTTATCATATGAAGTGATTAATACCGTATTTTTGTAAATAGCTTTTACATTACCGCTTTATAATTGCCAATTTTTAAAGTATTAAAATGGATATAGGTAGTACCTATGTTATATTTAAGTAATATAGACATATTATGCCATCGCGGACTTTTCAGTAGGCATATTTAGGATATACAATTCTACCATATTACATTGATACAATAATAATTATTATCCTAACTTTCGGAACCGGGGCCGGGCACGGCTCGGACGCGAGGCGCGGCATAACGGAGCGCCTGGCTCGCGCGGCTCGGTCGAAATCACGGTTTAGCATTATTTTGATTTTGCTATATCTTCTAAGATATGCATTTCATTTGCATGGTGTAAACGGGAAAAACATACTTCATGAAATGCTCAAGCTTACTAACATATTTAAAATGATAAGGATTAATACCACATTTGTGTAAATAGCTTTTTAACTACCGTTTTATAATTGCCCATTTTTTTAGTATTAAAATTGATATAGTATGTTATCCTTAAGAGATAAACATATTCCATTGCAGACTTTTTTGTAGATCTTAATAAGGTGAACAATAATGTAGTACATTATTTTGATCTATCTGTTAGTGTTCATCCAGCGTTTGCAATGTAAGTGCAAAAAATGTGTTTATTTACGACATCACTTTAGAAACCTCCAAAAAAACAGTATTTCTCCACTATTTAATGGATGTTATTATACATATAAACCTTCCTCTTGAATCACTCTATCTATTAAAAAAAAACGCATCAAAATCCGTTGCGTAGTTTTAAAGATTTAAGCATACAAAGGGACAGAGAAAGCGACTTTGAGGTTAAAGGAGGTTATCAATTCGTCGGAATCTTTTTTTTTTTTTTTTTATGTATGTTACCTGATTACTCGAAGATGGCTAGACCGATTTGAAAAATTCTTTTTTTGTTCTAAAGGGTATACTTCCCAAATGGTCCCATGATAAGGAAACCAGGATCTGATGATGGCATCCCAGAGAAATCGAGGGGAACTTTCGAAAATCGTAGGGGCGACTAGTGCGTTTGATACTTTTTTTATAAATTGTTTTGAAGGACT
This sequence comes from Helleia helle, assembly GCA_963853865.1. Lineage (NCBI taxonomy): Eukaryota > Metazoa > Arthropoda > Insecta > Lepidoptera > Lycaenidae > Helleia > Helleia helle. The sequence goes on from OY971420.1 coordinate 3,486,698, forward strand.
ATAATTGAATGAAAGTCTAGAGTCGATCTGATGCTGGAGCCGAAAGACAGTCGAGGGAACTCCTTAACGATTTACATCAGTAACCTTGTGTTTGGGCTTGATTAATTTGTAATGATGAGAACTTTACACCTAGATGGGTTGTGACTGTCATTAGAATAGAATAGAATAGAATAGAATAACATTTATTTTGGTAAAATATTACACTGTTACACACTTAAAGTACTTATAATAATTCTTATCTACTTACGTTTACTAAGATAGAAAAGAAAAAGAAAATATATATATATTTAATTATTCTAAGGTACATATTATTATCAATCATATTATATAGTGAACAAAAGTATGAAATTACAAACACAATACCTACATAAAAATATATACCTACAAATATATATATATATATATATATATATATATATATATATATATATATATATTTAAGTATATGATTTTATTTTAATAATAATAACTGTAATAAAATGCACAACAGTGTAATACAGTTCCTATAAAAACATTTTACAAAAAATTAAAACCGACTTCAAAAATACTAAACTAAAAAGTAATAAAATAACAGTTTCTTTAATTTTTGTGCTTACAACATATAATCAACTTAATCTTCTACTAATGTACAAACTTTGCGTTTACCACGTCATTATAGTTACTTTTGCAGTCGGTGTCAGTCAAGGTAGGTAGGAAGGTAATGTACAGCAACAAATACGACACCGACTCCAAAAGTAACTATAATGACGTGGTAAACGCAAAGTTTGTACATTAGTAGAAGATTAAGTTGATTATATGTTGTAAGCACAAAAATTAAAGAAACTGTTATTTTATTACTTTTTAGTTTAGTATTTTTGAAGTCGGTTTTAATTTTTTGTAAAATGTTTTTATTTCTTAATTTTTAGTGATTCCGAAATTCGTCGTCTTGGCGTTCATTGAAGGAGGCATGTTCAGCAGTGGATGGATAAATGATGATGATGATGATGATGATGGTGATGATGATGATGATTACGATGACCGCGACATACTATGGTGTGCTACCAAAGCATCCTATACAATTGTTAGTTACATCGACACGTAATAAAATTATCATATCATCAAGATAAACAAAACCAACCAAATAGGCATTATTGGGAATAACTAAAAAACGGCTTGTCAGATCTTAATAAAATTAATATGGGACCAAATTGGAAACACCAGCTTTCAAACAAAAAAATAACCATCGAAATCCATTCACAAACGGCGGAGATATCGTGTCACATACATACAAAAAAAAAAAAAAAAAAAACATACAGACGAATTGAGAACCTCCTTTTTTTTTTGAAGTCGGTTAAAAATGGAAACCACTCAGTTAAGTGACTGTGCGAGAAAACACAGTCCTGATTTTATGTGGCCCCAAAAAACTCGACGGAAGCGTTGTTGGGACAGTTTAAGACATTAAGGGTCTGATGATGAAGACAAATGACAGTTAAGGGAACTCCTCAACAGTTTACAGTAGCTACCTTGTGTTTGGACTTAATTAATTTAAATTGATGAGAACTTTGCACCCATATGGGTTATAAGCGCCATTACAGGTGTAATGATGGATACCTTACATAGTCGAGGGGAATCCTCGACGATTTACAGCTTTTATTGGGCTAAGTTCATACGGCTAAATAATATGCCAAAATCATTTAATTTCATTTAATTTTACTTGTGGTTATAAATGAACCAAAAACAACTGTGTCTTGGAAGCGCATCATAGTATTTCAAGGTCATCAAAATATCCATTCTATACCTATATATTGGTGATGTTCTATACCTATATATAACGGAATTATTTAATGAATAGTAGCAAATCTGCCGAGATTGCTTTCAATTAAATGTATATAAAGTTTTACACAATTCCATTTCGGTTTTTTCATTTGTTATGTAATGATTTACACCTTTTCTACGCTCATCTCATTAATACAGCGCTATCTAATCTGAGCAACGAGTTTAATAGTTCTACCCATACTTCAGACAAATAAAATCAGTTATCGAATTTTGCAACCACTAAAAATTAAGAAATAAAAAAAATTTAAACAAAAATTAAAACCGACTTCAAAATTAAAAAAAAAACTAAAAAGTAATAAAATAATTTCCTTAATCCTTGTGCCTACAATTTATAATCAATTTGTTCTTCTACTAATATACAATCTTTGCATTTACCACGTCATTATTGTTACTTTTGGAGTCGATGTCAGCCAAGGTAGGTAGGGAGGTAGGTACATCAACGAATACGACACCGGCTTCAAAAGTAACAATAATGATGTGGTAAATGCATAGATTGTATATTAGTAGAAGAACAAATTGATTATAAATTGTAGGCACAAAGATTAAGGAAATTATTTTATTACTTTTTAGTTTTTTTTTTTTAATTTTGAAGTCGGTTTTAATTTTTTTTTAATTTTTTTTTATATACTATGTATTGATAGTGAAGCTATTATAAATTATATTTAACTATATTATATAGCTTTTTAACTGACGTCAGATTTTTTTATGTATTATAATATTTAATTGTAATATTGATACTGAAAAAGGTACTTATTGCAAATTACTCTCACTTTTTCTATTTATTGCTCTTGTCGGTGGTCAAAAACATTTTCCTCCTCTTTTCTCCCCACCAACACCTCCCTCCTGATACGATACGACCTGTACCGTCTCCTTGATCTCCATATAAGTTCTTCTTGATCTACCTCTTCCTGTCTTTCCCTCAATCTTTAACCTAACTTAACCGAAAAGCTAAGCTAAAAGCTGGCTGTTGATAGAGCATCATCAAGTCTGTATGGTGCTCAGCGTGACAGTAATAAGCAAAACCCGTTTGACTATTTGATGAAAATATCCCATAATCAATAGACGGCCGCCAGGTGTTGTGATTAAGCGGCACGTCAATTCACGCAGGGGGTTCGAATCCCGCCAAGAGCGAACATTTATTTGATATTTGTAGTCTATAAATTTATATCCGTTATCTGGTGTGATTGGTTATAAATATTTATAATACTAGTATCAGATTAGCATATGGACGCTTGCAATAAAGATATCATTTTTAATAGATTTTAATATTCCTAAGATGGCTGCAGTATCAGATGAATGACCTGTGGGACTATGAAATTATGGGAGGTAGCCGGTGTGTGTAAGTGTTGAATCCAATAGCAGATCACCGATGGTTGATGACGTTGAATAAGACCTACAAAACGACCACATTTTATTGATTGGTATTATACACATGCTTCCTCGACAACAGTATAATTCTAATACATGCAAAGCTTCCACTTTTTACAGGCTTTATTCTCTTCTCCTGTATGTTTGTATGTTTGTAACCGACTTATTTGGGCGCGATTTTGACGCACTCCTAACGGCCAGATTTCGTTCAAACTTTGTAGATTTATCTAGGACTGATGACAATACAATAATTTGATAAAATAATTCAAATATCCTAATCAGGATAGCACATGTAAGGAAGGCATAAGGCGCGCAAGTTACCTACAACACTTGTGTGCTATACCCCCAAATACTCAAACGAATCTCAAATTTAAGACGTACTTAAACTCATGCTACGACGTGTCAGATTCAAAGAAAAAAGAGGGACAACACGAGTTTAAGTACGTCTTAAATTTGAGATTCGTTTGAGTATTTGGGGGTTACAGTCTCATTCTAAAGTGATTCCCATTAGTTGAATACCTACTTTAAATTATTAAAATTATTAATTTAAAAAATCGACACTAAAAAGTAAAAAATAAATTACAGTTTTAAAAAAAACTAAATGATTTTCAAAATTCATTTTTTATTCAAAAGTGTACTTCCGAGGTGGTCCCATGATAAGGAAACCAGGATCTGATGATGGCATCCCAGAGATATCGAGGGGAACTATCAAAAATCGTAGGGGCGACTAGTGCGTTTGATACTTTTTCTTTTCGATTACGTTTTTATAAAATAATATTAAACGCACAAGCGTTTAATATTATTTTAATTAAATATTTTAAAGCACTACAATTTCATGAAGGTCTAGAGTTGATCTGATGATGGAGCTGAAAGACAGTCGAGGGAACTCCTCAACAATTTATATCAGTAACCTTGTGTTTGGGCTCGATTAATTTGTATTGATGAGAAATTTACACCTAGATTGTTAATATCATTAGGGGTCTGATGATGAAGACGAAGGACAGTTGAGGAAACTCCTCTACGGTTTACAGTAGCTACCTTGTGTTTGGACTTAATTCATTTATATTGACGAGTACCTTGCACACATATGGGTTAAAAGTCTCATTAAAGGTCTGATGATGGAGTATAGATAGTGGAAATACGTTTAACAGATATATCCATATTTCAGACAAATAAAATCGGTTATCGAATTTCGGAATCACTAAAAATTAAGAAATAAAAAAAATTAAACAAAAATTGAAACGACTTCAAAAAGTAAAAAATAAACTAAAAAGTAATAAAATAATTGCGTTTCCTTAATTTTTGTGCCTAGAACTTATATAATCAACTTGTTATTTTACTAATTACAATTTTTGCGTTTACCATGTCATTATTGTTACTTTTGGAGTCAGTGTCAGCTAAGTTAAACCGTACAAGTTAGACCGTACAGCACCAAAACCGTCGTCAGTCACCTACCTACCTGTCTTCGCTGACACCGGGTCCAATAGTAACAACAATGACGTGGTAAACTCAAAGATTGTAATTAGTAAAATAACAAGTTGATTATAAGTTCTAAGCACAAAAATTAAGGAAACGCAACTATTTTATTACTTTTTAGTTTATTTTTTACTTTTTAAAGTCGTTTCAATTTTTTAATAGAAGAATTAAATGGATTAAAACAAAATAATAATAATACTTATTGTTGTAAAAAAGCGTGAGGTGCTCGATATTCATTGTTAAAAATATTTCATCGGTATCTATTTCTAAAAAGTGAAGTTAGTATAAAAAACTTAGTACAAGCACCACGCTTTTTAATACTATACCTAACCGGAGTAGAACGCTAATATTATGTTTTGTATGAAAACAAATTCCGCCAAATTTGTACTGCGGCGCTGCGTTGCTGCTGCACTCTGATTGGCCGACTGATGGATGATTAGCCGATGGGACGTACACACAGATCACTGATTAGTTGAGTTGCTATTAGGTCAGTGACAAATCTCTGGCCAGTTTCGGAATTTTATAGCTTGTGAGCTATACTACTCTATCCAGTTTAAATATGTTCGATGACTTTGACAAATCTCAAAAAAAGTGATATTTTTATATATTATAAACGCGGGCGAAGCTACGGGCTAAAGCTAGATCTAAATAAAAGTACTAACATAAAAGCAAGTTGAACGACTTAAAAATTGTCACTAAAGTAACGATTAAGGGCTTAGCATGCCAAGTCGACCCAAATACATGTGACCCCAAAAACTCGAAGAAAATCCCAAATTATCATCTCCAGTGAAGTACATCAGGACAAGCGCCGTGATTGCGACTGCCACGACTGTAATCTCTCGTTACGTCCCTACACCACATCCCTACTTATATATCATATTAGTGAGATAGAGAGGGATTAAAGATTTTGAATGTGAAACATCTATTGATGCATTAGCAGTAAAATCGACTCGAATGCCGTGACAACATACCGTTGGGATTTCTTTATTTTAATCCATTTTTAACCGACTTCAAGAAAAAGGAGGAGGTTCTCAACTCGGCCGGTTTTTTTTTTAAATGTATGTACACCGAAATCTCCGTCAATTGTGGACCGATTTTCAAAATTCTTTTTTTGTTTGAAAGGGTATACTTGCCATTTGGTCCCATGATAAGGAAACCAGGATCTGATGATGGCATCCTAGAGAAATCGAGGGAAACTTTCGAAATTTGTAGGAATGACTAGTGTTCTTAATATTTTTTTTAATAAGCATTTTAAAGCACTACAATTTAATGAAGGTCTAGAGTCGATCTGATGCTGGAGCTGGAAGACAGTCGAGGGAACTCCTCGACGATTTACTTCAGTAACCTTGTGTTTGGGCTTGATTAATTTGTATTGATGAGAACTTTACACCTAGATGGGTTGTGACTGTGATTGGGGGTCTGATGATGAAGACGAAGCTCAGTTAAGGAAACTCCTAAATAGTTTAAAGTTGTGATTGGACTTAATTAATTTATACTGATGAGAACTTTGCACGCTAATGGGTGATACGTGCCATCACCGTTATGATGATGGAGACTATAGACAGTCGAGGGAACTCCTCGACGATTTACAGATTTTTTTGGGCTTACTTCATACGGTTCAATATGCCAAAATGTCTATCTCTGTATGCCTTTCTTTAATGAATCACTAAAAATTAAGAAATAAAAATTTTTAAATAAAAATTTTAACCGACTTCAAAAAATAAAGTAACTAAAATGTTATAAAATAATCGCGTGTACAATATTTGCGTTTACCACGTCATTATTGTTACTTTTGGAGTCGGTGTCAGCCAAGGTAGATAGGTAGGTACCTACAGCAACAAATACGACAATGGTGACGTCGGTATTGAACACCGACCATATTGGCCTTAAGGGGAAAATAAAAATAACATTTTTCTAATGCCTATGCAATTTTCACTCATTATAATGAAACCACTTATTATGGATTTCATAGTTTACAGCAACTGTACTTTTATACTCATTAACTTCGACGCGACTTCAGCTGCGCAGGATTCGATTTTAGACAATAATTCACACAGTGTCTTTATAAATTATAGCGTGTTATTTTGGTGTAGGTATAAGCTATAATATAATTGTAAAGTCTCATTTAAATCTATTCAATAGTTTTTGAGTGAAAGAGTAACAAACATCCATACATACAAATTAGTAGGATTTACTGAAGTAAGTAATTCTAATATAAGATTTTTTTATAATTGAGCTAGTCCTAATCTACGCAAAGAGTGAGTATGTCTTGATGATATTATATAATTTAAACCAGTTATTTAATTGATGGGCTGTAGACATTTTCAAGGAGTAATACTTTAAAAATACTTATTAATTATATTTAATAAATTCTTTAATTACTATAATTGGAATATAAATAGATTATATTATTTTGTTATCCATACCTAAATAAAAAATATAATTATTAAAATACATACCTATTAGGTACCTATCCTAGTAAAGTACGTTATCATAGGTCCATATAGCATTAAATGGGTGACTAGTAAAATAGTTTGACCTTGTTGGACAAAACTCCTATTTTAATCTGATATAAGTGTAAGCTTCTCGTGTTACGGTGTTTGTAATTAAACTCCTCCGAAATGGCTGGACCGATTCGCATGAAATTTTGTGTAGGTACATATGGGGTAGGGTTTTTTTAAATGTTAGTTGGATAGGCAAACTGGCAAACGTGCCACCTGATGGTAAGTCGTCGATGTCGCCCATGAACAAACTAGTTTCACCTGGAACGAGCCCAGGCAACTCAATTATGTGTTGCCTATCCTGAGACATAAGATTTTAAGTCTCGGTGCCAGTAATTACACTGCCTGTCTTGCCCTTCTCTCCGAAACACAGCAAAGCTGTTTCAAGGGAGAAACAAGCAAGATGGTGGTACCCATGCAGCCGGGAGCGCGGCACAGCGCTTTCCTCTCACCGGTCTGGTGGTCTAGGTCTGAGACGATTCTCAGACCTACTCGACTGAAAAATAGATGATGATTTCTATAATAGGTTGAACCAGGTGAATGATTCACCTGGTTTTTTACCAGTGGTGGATGGATTTTAGCTCTTTTTATTTTTGAGTTAAAATATAATTAGGTAGCCTGTAGCACCTAAAGCCTAATTTATTAAGCCTAGCGCGATATCTTCGTTATTTCGTATTTGAATTAATTTTTTTATTGTGATAGAAGGGCTTTAATTGATGTAAGTCACCACTTTTATAATATCAGTACTGATGTAGGTAGGTACTGTAGGTACCTACTGTTATTTTAAGTTTACCTATCTGTAGGTAGGTACTAATATACTGATAGATAAATAAACTCTTGTTTGTCGAGCTAGTCTCTAGACATACTTTTAAAACATTATTATATTTGCATTTGACAGTTCAATTGCAGAGAAAGGTTATTTATTTTTGAGAAAAATTAATAGTGACTAACGGTAAAACTCAGTTTTACCCTGCGTTCAATGGGTACTACTTGGGTAAGTTTTTATCAAACAAACACACTTTTATGTTTAAAATATTCGTTTTATATCTATAGTTCAGGCAATTTGGGAGACTGATTAGCAATCAATCGTCAACGGGATATCCTCTTATTCAGGACGCTAATGATAGGGGAGGCCACGATACTGAATGGGGATTTACTCGAACGTCGTGAAGACCTTTTTATATTTCGAAGATTAAATGTTAAATGTACAAGATTTTTTTAAATCATTATATTCATTCGTCGAATCTTTTTCGTCAGGCACGATTTCGTCTCGAATTTCAATCTCGATTTGCACTTCTGTAACAATAAATCATTATAATTCTTAACGATATTGTTATTTTTTATGAATACCATAAGTATTGAAGTAATGAAAGACGATTTCCTTGGAGTAGCCGGTCCGTATTGGATGCGAGTGATGGAGATATGGGCGATGTAGCTGTATCCTTTAACATTTTTCGTTCTACTTTGTCGACGATTTGTTGTGGCTTCGGCTTGTTGAAATCGTCATATTATGTATTTTCTGTTATCCTCAGTTTTTTTACAAATTTGTATCTCCCTCATTTCCTCACGTCACACTAAAATCGTCAGAATATTGAAATGCAACCTTAATCTGACGCGCTTGGAAATGTCTAATGATCAATTTATTTTACTATTCTGATCCTTGATCGTAGAATTTATTTTATTTTTATTTTTTATGTTAGTTGGATAGGCAAACTATCAAACGTGCCACCTGATGGTAAGTGGTCGACGTCGCCCAAGAACATAAACTTGATCGTATATATTAAGATCTCATATTATGTATACGGTGAAGGTACTTAACTGCGTGCAAGGTATCCCCACATACCTATATTAATCTGCCGCGCTGAAGTAAAACCCCATATCCCCTCTTTGGTTCCTCTACTATCATGTGTCAATTTTGATGCACCCTACATTGAAATAAGACGGTAGATGTCAGTACATTACCGAGTTCAACATATTCCGAACTTAGGCAATTACTGATAGTACCCATGCGAATACCACCCACCGATAAAATTACCAATTACGATAATTTACCCTTTTCAATCGAACATTCAATACCAATGGTATTTTCATAGCTAGTAAAAATTATATCACACCGTCCGACATCCGATACGAGTTGAAAATTCACAGTTCGTTTAAACGTACACGTAATGATTCAGGATTTATCCTTTAGCTATGTACGACTACCGGGTTTAGCGATGTGGAGACTGGCCACGCCCTGTTCTGGTATCCACCAATCGGAGCTCGCACAATCGTAGGGGCTATCACTTGGTACCGCCTCATCAAGTGTAAAAACTTAGTTTACACATCACCACTGTCGTGAGAGGTCGTGTATACAGTGTACTGTGCTTTTTTGAAATGTTTTGACAGTTGTTTATCGGCGTGGACTGCCGTTTGTATATATATGTGAACTATACGTTGTGAGTGTAACATATTGAGAGATGAAGGTAAGAACCCGTGTGACGTGTTACTTAAATTGTATGGATAAATACAAAGAAATCGTGAATATGTATGTGTAAAATGTATGGTTATGATAACAAGTATCATATCATCGTATGATATTGCATGCTCTTTTATTTTATGTATCTATTAGGGTTGTATCTAATAAGTCAATCCAGTCTACGAATTACCAAAATCTCTTCTAAGATCTCTGTAAGTATTTGCTTTGGGCAACGATTTTTTTTAAATATAAATTCATTCCAATTTAGCTATTTCTATACGTATAATATTCCTTATAGGTACATGAAAAACTTTTGCCTAAAGATATTTAGAAATATCGAGGATAAAAATTTGAGTTTTGCCCTAACCGACTCAATACCGCCGGATCAACTAACCTGCAACTTATGTAAAAATGTACGAGCACTGTATATTATATATTATTATACTGCCGAAAAAAATCTTTTAAAACAGTTTTTTTTGGTATAAATACTCTTATAATTCTGATTTTAAATCTATTCTCTAATTTGTCAACTCGAATTTTAAAACTTTTCCACTACGTTCACAAGACAACAAAAACGAACGAACACACGAAGATAAAGTCAAAATATCGAGCTCCGCGAAACAAAAGTGAAAAACGTGACAAATATGCCTTTTAAAATAGTTTTAAGTGATTTTCATTAAAAATCTTATATTTTTTTGATGTTCCACATCCAGAAGTGGTCCTATTTGTTACAATGTTACAAATATGTTCATATGAAAAATTAAAGCGTTTAATTATTTTTACTCTCGCACTACGGATATCATTTTAATTTACGACTTTTATGCGCGCCTTGAGATTTATAACCGTTATAAGTCTGATGATCACAGTGAGGTTTTGTATTTCTCTAGTCTCTTAGTTTAAACGATTTAGTTTAGTAATTATAACATTTATTCGAAATTGTAATATTAGTTCGACTTTAAACTCCAAATCTGTTTACGATCAAAGACCAATGTTTAATGTTGGCTGTGGAATGTTGGAAAATATAATACTAATGGAGGCAATGAAATGTTGGAACATTTTTGTTCCGACTAAGTAGTTAATCATCATCCAACCATCATCGCCGAACCGAATTTTTAAAATGAGATTTCAGATTTGTTCTTTTGTGCTAAGAAAAACAATTAATGTAAGTACTAATCTTACTAACTAATTTTCACCACAAAATGGGCGGTGATAAGTAACTGAAAATCATAAGATATAAGTATTTAAAAAATCTTTATACCTATGCTATAAAATTGTACTTAATGTAGAAATCTATTTTTGTGTACGATTACTTATCCGTCATACAAATCTTACTTATTATCCACATGCTCTTACTATCTTATTTATTAATTTCAGTTAGACATAGAGAATAATGTAGAGTTTAGAAGAGTTACATTCGATTTTTTATCATTATTATTTTAAGTAACTTTTTTTTACTTTTACGCCGGGAAATGCTCTGAGGCATCCCGCCTGGGGAGTGGGTCTCCCCAGGCTCGTGGCTCGCATGTGGGAATCGCTGCGCCCGAAAGATGGTAAATGGACGCAGCTCTACCCACTAAAACCCGGCGAGTGCCACCAGTGCCGCCTTGGTGAGGTGCGCCGGATCTGTTAAGCTAACAGGGCACCTCGACGGCTACTCAGTCCCGCAAGGGACCGACGCCACCTCCACAGAGGGGTTGTCCCGCACCACAGAACAACCCCTCCCAACGTCGGGACAGTACAATGGAGTGAGGTTCCCATCCTCACCCCTTGCCCCCTGCTCTTTTGTTCCCTATTCTTATAAGAGGGGTACAAAGAGTCCCCTGGGGTCAATTGGCTTTGCCCAAGGTGCTGGGCTCACCCTAGGCTAATGAGCCCCACCGCCACGACAAGGCCTGAGCCATGGTGAGTTTATTTTATGTAACCTACCACTAAGATAAAATGTAATATATAATTAAATACCAAATAGAGAATAAATTAATTGTAATTTATTTACTACCTACTACATTTTCAACAACATAGCGACATGCATGCCTCATTTTATAGGGCTCAAAACCAAAGAATCAAAAATGTTATTTCGTCTCCTCATATTCCACATATTACTAATACATAGTTATTTTTTCGCAAACGATTTTCATATCAGCGGGGAGTAGTTAAGAGCCGCTTACATACATTAGGTATGAATACTATTTGTAGATCTATTTATATATAAATTTCATGTCACATTGTTTTTCCGTGATTAAATTGCAAAGTATTTACTCAATCGTTTTTTTTTATACTCTGCAGACCATTGGTCCGCACCATTGTTAGATTGGTTTTGATGATGATTGATTGTTACTTCTGTTGCTCCGCAAAATTGGAGTTCGTTATAAGGTTAGTTGATGATGATTGATTGATTAGCTTAAGAGGAGCCGCTGGGGTGGAAGAGGGAAAGAGGATGTTACCACCGGTTCAAACCCTAGCCCTTTTCTGAGAAGAACCGGCAAGAGTGGGCAACGTCCCTATACTCAATCGATTTTAATTGCAGAACTTTTAAATTAGTGTAGTAAAATTTGTCATAATACTATGTAGTAGATATGTATCATGTACAATTAATAATAGCCAGGGTGCTTGTAAATGTTATGCTGAGTTTATCCTACATGGTAATGTTCATTTGTACAATACATATCTTCGTTACAGAAGCAGTGCTGTCACCGGTTCATAACATTTACTTAGGTCATTTCAGAATTCAGTCGCTCACACTGCTACACCTATCCCTCGAAAATAACACATCTTCCAAAAGCCCATTTAGTGTTGTGTGTGGCTGATAGCATCCTTAACATCTTGTATGGCTTTAATAAAAAAATGTATATTTTTAACTTATTGTATTGGCAAATTTTATATTAGTTGATTATAAATTATTTTATACACAGATCGCCGACGGGTTTTATATCTGTAAACGCAATACACTCACGATATACCTATGTATACGTGTTATAGACTCATACATGACATAAAATAATCAACACACTATCAAAATTGTCAGCCTGTTACTGAAGATTTTGACTGGATTCTCACTTGACGGTTTGAAGTTTCGGATGCACGGATCGTCGCTCGCATATTTTTTTCAACATTCGGACAAAACTGTTTTAATAAACATTAATATTCTTACAACTAACATTTAATAGAGAGATCTTACGGTCTGTTGACTATACAACTAAGATGATCGTGGATTCAAATCCCGCCAGATAAATATTTTTATGATGGATTTACACCGTTCTCTACTATAGAGATAGAGGCAGAAGTGTGAGGATATTTCTTAAGTATTCCATTTCTAGTATAGTACATAATATATATTACTATCGCACTACATTAACGTGGTGTGATTTTTCATATAAGTAATCAATTTCATCGTCATCATCAGGCTCTATCCCTCCACTGCTGAACATAGGCCTCCCTCAATGAACGCCAAGACCTTGTCACTTGCATCCAACACAGACCGCTCATCGCGCGAGATTGTCTTTCCACCTGGTTAATGGCCGACCAACATTTTTTCTACCTACACAGCCTTCACTCTTACCACTATTATTCATATATTTTAAATTCATCGATTTCCGAATTCATATGTAGTTCACTACAACTTGTAACAGCGCAGATACAAACGATCAATTTTAGTTTAAATTTATTCATTACTGTAGGGCAATTAAAATGAATGATTCACAATTAATAATATTCTGAAATGAGTACATTAATTATTTTTTTGTTTTTGCCCGTTTAAAGCAATTTATGCGTTGACGACGGGTGGTATTATAAAAGTAATATTATTTTCACATAGGTACCTACACGAATGTTAAAACTTAGATTATTATACTTTTAATATAATACTATTTGAATCCGACAGAATCCATGAACCATGTAAATTTCGCATGATATTCATCACTATAAAAAAGTGTGTATTTACTTATTTTTATTAAACTATTCCCCATAGCTCAGCTATAGTAGCGTCACGATTCCTTTAGTTTGGTAAAGGACGGTATAGGTCGGTTATCTAAAGCTGGCACGTTCACAGTAGTACTCACACTAGTAACTATACAGTGTGATTAAAAAAAAGACATTTTTTCTAAGCTATAGTACTATAGCAACCAACTGTTGGACTACTCTGGTTTTAGTAAGGTAAATAAATAAAATTATGTTTTAGGTACATACTTATAATTATATTTAATTAATTAATACTTCTACCCCACTAACACATTAATCATTAATTAATTAATTCTTCTACCCCTCGTAACACATTCACCGCTCGAAGAGCTTGATGTTCGCTGTCGTAATTTCCTAGAGTTATTATAAGTGAGTCAGTGAAATTATCCACTTTTGGTTCTAGTTGAACATATTGGTCTTCACGTTGTCCTGTTTTTCTCTAAACGTCACTAAACATAATATCAAGGGTCTCTGCTTCTTTCCTAAGTATTTATCCCACATATTTTATGTCAAACTTTTGTGATCTAACTCTACCTTTAATAATAATACCACAGTAATAAAATAAAAACAGTGTACCCCAAAGTTCGGGTAGATTGGTAGGCGCAGTTCAATGTGTCCGTGATCTTCGATCAGTTTAAATCTATTACAAATTCTACCTGATTTGGCATGTTTTTTAAATAATATCATATTATATTGATTCTGTGTTTCTTTTTGAATATTTTATACGATATTTGTCCAACTAGGCTAACGATGTGGGCGCTCGATCCGATTTGACACAATGGTATCACAACTAGAACTGATTGTAGCGGTTTTGGAAGAAATTTTTCTTTGACCTCTTTCTGATTATTATCGATATTCATGTTATTGTGATAATCTGTTTATTTGCGTTTAGTTTAGTTGCGTATCTGTTTATGCGTCTGGAATAAATCCTTCTTCTGAGCAAATTATTAGTAAATTATTATTTTATAATAGTAAAAAGTGCACATTAACATAATGTTTGGTATAATATGGTATAATCATAGTATAATATATATTAAAAAAAATAATTGAAAAAGTATTTCTAAACAGTGGCAGTAGCAAAACAATAACTGTCTCCTTTATACTCACAAGCTTGACCGCGCGCGAAAAAGACGGAGAGACTTTTCATGATGTGTATTCAAAATAGTGTCAAAATTTAAGTGACATACAACTAAGCTAATCTACTTTATACACGCTACATAATATTATTTTACTGATTTTTTTCTATAGATAGGTTTATAAAAATTACAAAACCTCTAAGGTACCATGTACTACTTGCTGATGTGCAGAAGTTTATATAAACTTATAACAACACAGAAGATTTTCTCCGTAATCATCATCATCAGTCCGTTATTGCCCACTTTTTTTGCCAATCTCCTCTGTCTGCCTGCCTCATCCACGTTTTGCCCACCAGCAAGCGACAACAGTCTTGCCTTGCCATAGGACTTGGACTTCTCCGACCTAGTCTAGGCCATCATCCACCACCTGTCATCAATTATACAACTCCGTAATATAATGGTATAAACTTTCATGGAGCGGTCAAAATGCATTTGAGTTTATTAAGGTATACATGTAATAATCGTGGCGGAGGTTTTTGCTGAGACGCACTCCTATGTCTCGATAAGGATTTCCCTGCAAAAAAAAAACATGTAACAATACTTTTATATAATGGGTTGGCAACTATGCTTATTAAATATTACGTATATATAACACGAAGAGAACAAAAATAAATTAGTAGAGTACCACGAGAGCACCTAATATACATAAAATAAATAACCTTAGATTTTGACTGCGTCAGAATGCTGCAATGGTTATAAACATACATACGTATGAAAACTAAGTAGGTATATTCTTTAAAAGAACGTAACTGTAACCCACGATGAAAGCCTTCGCACGAACAGCAGGCAGATGCTATGTTCAACTACCCTGTAATGTACAGTTTTTTAAGCTTCCTTACGTTTTAGACTTTTTTAAAGGTGTAGGTACAAAACGACTTATGTCTCATGACAATGATGCTTGGAAATAACGTGAATTTTGTCAATTCGTCGTATCTTTTATTTTATTTCAGACGAGCTGTTCGTTCCACCTGGTGGGTTAGCCAAGGTGTCATTCTACAATCGTAAACGCTAGTAGAAAACTGATGAATGTATGGAAATGACATTTTACATTGATAAATGACGTGGTCTTAAATATCATTTTAAGAAATCCGGAAATCCACAACTCGATTTTTACGGCATTTCCTGCCTCGCACGACTAATATATGGAATCAACTGCCTCCTACGGTGTTTCCGAACAAATACGACTTAGGGACCTTCAAGAAAAGAGCATACTCATGTCTGAAAGGCCGGCAACGCACCTGCTAATCCACTGGTGTAGCACAGACACCCTGTGGATGTGAACCGACTATCCGTTTGCATCGTTTACGTCAGCGTATCCGTTTGTTTTCTTCTATATAAAAAAATACCGGCCACTAGGTACATGGAGATGATGTTCTCATCCGTTAATAGCGACCAACACTTCGTCTAAATGTGTTCTCCATTCTTGAACCTTATAGAACCACATTTTTTTTAGGATCTTTAAATATTCTGAACGCACTTATAAATATTCGAGTACAAGTGATACTGGAGACCCGAATTTACCCTAGCGACGGGACGCGTATCACATTTTTGACATGTAAGAGCTTACTATTGTCTTTATTGTACTATTCCGCCAAAACATTTAGCCACACTAAACTTACTTCACCAAAAGCATGGCGGCCGCCCGCACCATGCATTTGGTGAAGTAATTTCAACGTGAAAGCGTAACAACCAGGAAGTGGTGAAAGGAAGTAACGATAAGAGATCAACTGCAATTGAACTGAGTGCTCTCCACATTTGTGTTGTTCAAACGGGACTCAGGATCAACAGTGTTTCTACTTTACCGCTAAGAGGTAAATTGTCATCATCGTGTACATAATCGAAATAGAGCGGTAATGTTATGTGTTTTGTATGAAAACTAATTCCGCCAAATTTGTGCTGCGACGTTGCGCCAGTTCTGCGCTCTGATTGGCCGACTGATGGCCTTCGATTGATGATTAGGCGATGGAACGTATTTACGGATCACTAGTTGATTAAATTGCTATTACGTCAGTGATAAACCACTGACCAGTTTCGGATTTTATGGCCTACATTCTCTATTCGGTTAAATATACGATGATTGTCAGATACATGTAATCATATTTACTTACTCCTACAGAATTATATTTCCTCAATAATGCTTGGAATAAGAAACTATCGGGAGGAAGATATCCTTGAAGAATTCTGCCTTCATTCGGGATAACTATTGTAATAATAATATTATAATAATATCTACATACGTTTTTACGCCTCGTCAATCTGGTTCCGTAGTAAGTTCTCGAAGTACTTGTGTTACGGGTACCAGACAACGGAAATATATTAAATACATTTATACTATACTTATATTTAAGATTTTATTATATAATACACATATTTAATACACATCCATGACCCAGGAACACAGAAAATATTTTTGTTCCCTGGCGGGATTCGAACCCGCAACCTCCGGCTTGAGCGCCAACGCGCATACCATTGAGCCACAGAGGTCGTCTAAAGTAATGATTATTGTACTATTTACGCCTCAACAAACAATTACAAAAACAGTGACAAACAAAGTAACTGGTCAGATAACTCAAAATGTTAAACATTTTAATTTAAAAACTACTAGTACCTACTATAATAATTTAAAAAGATGTTTGAAAGTTGTGTGTAATTAATTTTTAAAACAGAATTTGAACTCAGGCCTCGTGTCATAGATATTTTTTAAACTCTAGACATATTTCAACGTTTTAAAATATATAATGCCTATATATTTAGTTTTTAAAATTATAAGAAATTTATTTCAAACCCTATCCATTATTACTCACTTTATAAAAGAAAAAAATATATAAATAAAAGAATGAATGCTTATTTTTTTTAAAACTTATTTTTTTTTAACTAATAAAAAATTTAAGATATTTTTTTCGTTTTAATATACAAATATATTTTAAGTTACAAATTGTGTCTCTATGTTAAAATCTCATAATAAATTCTTAATAGCATTTACTTTTTAGACGGTTTGAGAATTTATGAATGTGGGATGGCCATAAATCTTATTTCTTTACGCTTAAAGCGCGCCTTTAGGTTGTAAAACTTAATCACTTATAACTAGTCCATCTAGTCCAAATAATGAACTTAGGTATTTTATTTATACAGAAAATAAACAATTACATATAGTAAGTAGAATGCTATAAAATATGTACCTAATTATAATAATTAACGCGATAACGTTATACTGCGTCAAAAGGCGAACGCTTAGGCCGTCCGTACCTCTCTATCGCTTGTTCCGCGCTCTCGCTTGCACGCTCGGCTCAGGCGGAACGGGACAATGAATCATGGTTTTTCGTGCGTGCAGTCGTCGTTCGAAGTCGCCAGGTTTTTGATGAAAGTCATTATCTACCAACCTGACTGTTTCTTGTCGATGCGTTAGGAGCTAAAGCGCATCTCTTCGGTAAACATAAAAAATACCTACATATTAGATATTAATTAAATAGTTGCATCTAGTATAATATATTTTGCTAACTCTGACTATTGTTTCAACAGAGCTTAGTGTAATTACTTCATTAATGAGAGTTTTTGTAGTTTATTATCTGTTTAAGAGATCTAGACAAATACGTATGTTATTTAAATTTCAAGTCTTACAAGACAAGAACAGTTTGTGAATAAGCAATTTATAGAACTGACATCCAAATGAAATAAATGTATTAATTAATACTTTCTCCAATTATATCTTTTAAATTTTATTTGTCGCTTAAAAAACTGAATTCATGAAGTTTGGTTCACCAAAATTGATTTTACAAATCAAAGATTTGAAGAACATATCTGGACCCCAAATTCGATGAAATAAATGTTTCCCAAATTTGCATTTACATGTGCAGCCAAAATAGGTCAGATAATGTACATAACTATGTAGGAATTAGTTATTTTTGTCCTTCTCTTTAACATCGAGAACGCTCCTCTGTCAGCAGTAGTTAGATGTCTAGTTCTTGGTAAGTATAATGCTCACATATCAACGTTTTTAATGCTGTGCCTAATCAAATACCATGTGATATTTGTTACATTTTAATAGGTCTTTAGCTATGAAATTTCCGTTCTGCAGTACTGCCCATTTCAAATCAAAATAATTTTTGTTTGGCTAAGAAATCTAATTTCAAATTAATTTTATTTTAAAACATGGAATTCTTTTTCCAAAAGTAGTCATTTGTTTATTGATTAGTGTTACATTTTCATCGCATTTTAATCTTTTTCGTCATCATGGATACGTCAAAAATTCGAGTAATAATGGAATATGAGTACTGTCGTGGCAGCAATGCGGCACAAGGGGCACGCAACATCAACGACGTTTACTGAGCTAACACTACAAACCAACACACCACCTGTTATTGGTTTGCTCGCTTCCGTTCTGGAAATTTCAGCCTGAAAAAAGAACCTAGCGGTCATCCAAAGACTTCGGTCGACAATGAAGAATTAAAGGCGATTGTGGAAGCTAATTTCGACGTCAGCGTCAAAACAATATTGGTCCATTTGCGTCAAATTGGCAAGGTATAGAAGCTTGACAAATGGGTGCCCCACGCACTCAATGATCGCCAACGCGAAGTACGCGTCGAGACGTGCCTTGCACTGCTCAACAGACACACAAACGAAGGAATTTTGAACCGCATTGTTACCTGCGATGAAAAATGGATTCTGTTTGATAACCGCAAGCGCTCAGCAAGTTGGTTGAATCCTGGTTCAGCTAACCTAACCTAAACAATGCCCTAAACGAAAACTTACCTCTAGAAAAGTGATGGTCACTATTTGGTGGTCTAGCGCCGGTGTGATTCATCACAGCTTCTTATTTTTTTACCAAACGGGGTGAGCATTACTGCAGATGTGTACTGTGAAGAACTGAAAACAATGATGGAGAAGCTGGTACATCTCCAACCAGCTTTGGTCAATCGATCGTCTCCGCTGCTCCTGCACGACAGCGCGCAACCTCATACTGCACAGCAGATGGTCTACAAGTTGCAAGAACTGGGGTTGGCAGCTCTCCGTCATCCGCCCTACTCACCAGACCTTGCGCCTATAGACTACTACTTTTTCCAGAATTTGGATAACTTCTTGGCGGGAAAAAAATCAATACCCGAGAGGCAGTACAAATGCCTTTGAAGAATTGGTTGCCTCCCATCCAGCTGATTTCTTTAAGAAGGGCATCAATAAACTGCCACTGCGTTGGCAAAGATGCATTGATTGCATGGGTGAACCTACTTCGATTAATACAAAAAAAAAACATGAATAAAATTCGTTTAAATTTTTTCATACAAAACGGCAATTTCATAGGTAAAGACCTAATATATAATAATAATATCTATGGACGCTTTCACACCACGTCAATCTGGTCCCGTGGTAAGTTCTCGAAGAACTTGTGTTACGGTTACCAGACAACGGAAATATATTTCATACTTTTATACTATACATATATTAAAGATTTTTATTATATAATACACATTAGACACAGAAAATGTTTTTGTTCCCTGGCGGGATTCGAACTCGCAACCTCCGGCTTGAGCGCCAACGTGCTTACCTGCACTAAGCCACAGAGGTCGTCAATTATAGTATATTACTATTGTAACCCAGAAATAATAATAAAATCTTATTTCGTGTTGCTCTCGTAACCATTTTATTAAGCCCACTAATCATACATTTGCATCTGCGGGATACCAACACGTGACAACTTGCAGCTTTGCTAATTAGCCACATTAGTCCACTTCAATATCTTTACCTGATCCAGCTCGGAGCTACCGCTAAAAACCTCATTGAAACGGTTCTTTTACGTAACGCTATGATGTACGGCTGATTTAAGTCCGCCATTTTTCATTTAGCTTAATAATTAACCTGTAGACCGCTCGTTATTTTTTATCTGTGGTTTTGTTAATTTTTGTTACGAGACTCGGGTTGGTGATGTAGATTTTAAGGTGAGTGATGTGGCCAACTCAAGCAAATTAACGATGATAATCAAATGTCGTGGGGTCCGAAAATTCTCCGAAAAAAAGAATATCACGTTTGTGGTAACTGTGGTTGATCTTGTGAATGAACATCTCACTTAGCCTCATACAGGGCTTTCTCTGCTTTGAAATATGTACATCCCAATTGACAATACTGGAACATTTTTTATGTTAGTTGGATATGCAAGATGTGCCACCTGATGGTAAGTCGACGTCACATATAAACATGAATTAGTTTACGTGTTGCCTATCCTGAGACATAAGAAGTCTCGGTGCCAGTAAGTACACTGCCTGTCTTTCCCGTCTCTGCGGAACAAATCAAAGCTGTTTCACGGAAGAAACAAGCAAGATGCCGGGAACAGGAACAGTCGGGAGCAACGCACAGTGCATCCCTCCCACCGGTAACATTAGTTTGATTGACGTTTGTTTCTAGATTCACATAGAAATATGAACTCCGTTGATAATAATGTGCCTCTATCTATACTTATAATAAAACTGTAGGGAGGTCAATTCTGTACATTGAATATATATTCAAAATTAATATTGGAGGATGAATGGTGATCGATACTGATGCCAAAAATGCAATCAGTAATTTTTTTGTCTGTCTGTCTGTCTGTCTGTATATGCACGCATGGGTCAAAAACTACTGAAGGGATTTTGACCAAACTTGGTACGATTGTAGTCCATACTCCTGGGCAGGTTATAGGCTATATAACATAACGCTAAGACACATAGGAGCTGAGCAGTGACGATAAATTTGAAGCAAGTCGGATGAAAATGCGCTTTCGAGCTGTTATCCTCGCATACGTTGATCATACACCAAAAGTATGTATTACAAAGATGATGGTCTTCAAAAGATCTACAAAAAAGTCCTCAATAGTATATATCTATCTTTTATAAATTAGCCACAATAATGTGTTTAATCGTAAGCATTTCTTCAAATTGTATTAAATGCATAAATATAATATTGTATTTCACATAGATATATCTTTATCAAACTCCCATATTCAAAAAGTACACTTTAATATCTATTTTATAAAAAAAATATTATAGAAATCGGTTTATAAACACACAAGATATACTAGATGAAATAAAACTTTCAAATCTCGCCGCGCCAGTATGGGTACGGCTATACGGTTGATTTTTGTTTAACGCGCGAAACGGCCATCCGCTGCATCTATAAAAAGGCGAGGGCGCTCACGCGCCGACTTCACCAGTATTACCAACCCTACTGTTTTAACAGTAGATTTGCTGTTTTCACATTGATGTCCCTGTCTTCTGTTTCATTCCAAATTTTTACTGTTTTTCAATTAGCGTTCTTCAGCGCCACCTATTACACTATGCATTCATTTTTTGACAACCACTACGTCCTATGTAATAAAATGCGATTATATAAATTAATATTTTTTACGTTTTGAAGTGAATTCGGACTTTTTCTAGCTTATCAATCATCAAAATATCGAATAAAGAAACGCTGAACCGTAGAGTAATATAATACTTTACGCTGAACATAAAATAGCCACACAGACAAAACCATGTCGTTTGACTGTGACATAGCCTCTCGGTGTTGCCAGTCCGAAGAAAAACGGCCCAATTTTAAGAAATGGCCCTCTCTTCTATTCACCAAAATTATCAAATGTTGTTTTTGTCTATGGTGTGTATAAAGTACAAAAATTGGGCTGTTCTTCATTCTTCATACGAGCACCTAGAAGCCATACCCAAAAGACGTTTTATAAAATATGCTATAGTGAAAAATTATCGATACCTTTTCGTTTCACCTCTTCAATTGTTTATTGTTTAATTATATGAGCAAAAGATTATATGATGAAATCTGCCTTTTTACTTTACCTACTGTTTTCTACTGTTTTATTTTTGGCGAGTTGCTGTTTGTTAGTCTTTTGGGGTTGGCAACACTTCACTCACATTGTCACTCTTAATGCGAACGGACGTGGTTCTTAACGACTCTTCTCGCAATAAGCGCGCTGCAGATTTTAAAAATACATAGATACGTAGTTTTTAGATATAAGTTTAAAGTAGGTATTAGATAATAATTTCTAATAAAATATAATATTGATGCATAACATTGAAAAATAGATCTTTCGAGAAAGAAAAGTAATGTGTCATTTATTTTCATTAAATGTAAATTATTTGATTGAAAAAGTATCTTCTTGGGTTTTCTTGACTCAAAAATGATTTTAAGTTTACAAAAAAAAAACATCTTTCAGTTTTGTGACTTTAAAATAATTTTTGATCTGAATGATATTAAGTTCTATTTAAAGTATTTGCCAAGTACCTGCAGAAGTTAATTGATTTATAAAATATATAAAAGGGCTTATAAAAACTTTTTTACATAATATACTCAATATTTAAATAATATTTATATCTATACATCTATACAGATAAATAAAATTGGAGTGTCTGTTTGTAATATTAAAATAACCGGTTTTACTAAATTCATATGGATGTATACGCAATTCATATACCAAAATAGCAATTTTTGTCTGTTTGTCTGTCGGTCTGTCTGTCTGTTTGTTCCGGCTAATCTCGGAAACGGCTGGGCCGATTTTGACGGGACTTTCACTGGTAGATAGCTGATGTTTTAAGGAGTAACTTAGGCTATAAAAATAATCATCATCAATCCGTATTAGGCTGTAAATCTAAGTTAACGCGGGCGAAGCTGCGGGCAACATCTAGTAATATCTATGATTTGAGTATGAGTAACTTTTAAAATTACAGATGTCAAAAAAAGTTTTTCCTCAAAATAATTCCATAACCTTCCTCAAAAATTGCTCTATCTAATTCAAGTAGAAATCTACAATATAACGGAAGAAAAATAAAAGTACATTATTTCTCTTGGGACCTTGTCCTTGGTCATTTTTATAATTAAAAAATATATGTAGTCAATAGTATTAATTCGATCGATTATATAAACACGCCTAGGGGAAAGTAGAGGCGGGTGATATATATTATAATTTGTATGGCTATTTACAAAATGCACATGTTTTAATTAATATGGTAATAAGCCCTCGCATTACACGCTTCTTAATTAATTGCGTTTAATAAAAATTATAATAATTATAAAGGTCAAAAGTGGGTGACCTTATTACCTAAGCCTAACCTAAGGTTGATATGGAATGATTCATAAAGAAGATATTTTACATAGCAGAGATTATGCAGATGTGTTGCCTTCCTCCTTCTCCCTATCCCCCCAATGGGCCACCGGAAACTCACAAACCGCATGAAACGCGACAGCATAGCTGTCACCTGACGCCGGTGTTATGTGAGCGAGAGGTACCACCCTGGTCGTGCCGGCCCAAGTCAGCTGCATAGCAGCATGGCACTACCTCTTACTTTTGATGGTATATTCAATTTTATAGATTATTTTTTAAGTTTTGATTATTTGTAAGTATATAATCTCTTTGTGTAGACAGAGTTAATCGAATCCCTCCAAGGAAGGAGTTGCAATTTTTGTTTTTCCTATTACCAATTTAATATTACCAAGAGATTTGGTTGACAAAGTGAGAGATAAGCATTTATAAACAATGTCAAATACTATGATACAGGTAAATACAACAAATTCAGAAATTCCCATGTTTTAAGAGTACCTATAGATCTTAAACGATGCAACATCAAATCCGATTACAGTAGGATCGGGTGCGCTCGATAAATCTCGGCTGTCGTCGGCGGTGATTCGTTACGTTCCGATTTACCCAAAAGTTATAAGAATGAAAAATATAGCGGCGGCGACTTTGGAGGCTATATTTAATGCGGGCGAGGGCGCGGAGTCCCGCGGTGCTGCTCAATGATTATATTAATGATCGGCATGTATCAGTGCTCATGCGAATGTCTTCTTCGTGTTTGACGGGTCAAGGAGTGTAGTACGTTAGGGTTTTGAATTTTGTAAAAAATACTTTTTATTGGATTTCTCAGTTAAACATTATTAAAATATTGAAAAATTATTTCCTTGCGCAATTCCTTTAATTTTTAACCAACTTCAAAAAAGGAGGTTCTCAAATCATGAGAACCATTTTTGATACTTACAAATATGAAGAATCAAGATTTTGTATGGTTCTTCATATTTTGTAAGTATTTTATGTTAATATACACACAAAAATTCATTAAAATTTATAAATACCTTTATAAATACCTATAGTTTTACACCGGTGGGAGGGAAGTGCTGTGCCGCGCTCCCGGCTGCATGGGTACCACCATCTTGCTTGTTTCTCCCGTGAAACAGCTTTGCTGTGTTTCGGAGAGAAGGGCAAGACAGGCAGTGTAATTACTGGCACCGAGACTTAACATCTTATGTCTCAGGATAGGCAACACATAAATGAGTTGCCTGGGCTCGTTCCAGGTATACTAGTTTATGTTCATGGGCGACGTCGACCACTCACCATCAGGTGGTCCGTTTGCCAGTTTGTCTATTCAGCTAACATTAAAAAAAAGTTCATATCTGTATATTTTATCTCTACATACAATAATGTTTTTTTATTGTGTCCAAACTGACTCCATCAATGGAATCCTCATGCTAATATATCAACTTAATGACCACAGTATTACAGGTTCAAACCTTTGAGCCCTCGCTTACAACCGAAAGAAATATAAGACCGCGTAAGTCTTTAACTATCTTTTTATCTTTTATAATGTTCACTAGCTCAAATTGAAAAAAAAAATACTTTCTCCGAAATAAATAGGTATGTAGTATATTTAAAAGAGTAAGGACATATCCTTACTCTCTAAAATGTATGGGGATTTTTTCAAAACCGACTAGTATTTTCGGAGATTAGCGCATTCAAATAAACAAACAAACTGTTCAATTTTACTGTTTGAGTATGGATGGATGGGTGACGTTGCCCACTCGTCGGGTAAGTCTTCTATCTCCTAACAAAACTAGCATTTTCAAATAACATTAGTTGCATTATAGGTACTCGTATAATAATATAATAATTATTATTAAACGAATACCTATATATAGGTTCTCGTATACCTACTGACAAAATTATATAAATTCATAAAACTAGTACTAGCATTATGTACAAAGCTTGTTTAAAAGTCTATAAATAATATTACTTTAATGCTACTTGAAATCTGTTTAGCATAACAAACTAATAAACAAATCCCTTTGCTTATTAGGGGGTAAAAAAATCTCATACATATTCTGTAGTTTTTGTTTGTGGTATATAAAAAAGGGACATATATATTATATTCTAAACTTGTATTTTGTTAGTTTATTATTTTTAAGCAAATTTAAATGCACAGATTTGCAAGCGGATGTTTCTAGAAGGATTCTTATTTTATGTGGTCTTTATTGCAATAATTTTTTTCGGGTTGACGAATGTTGGTCGCACATTAACCAGGTGGGAAAACGAGTTCCGTACAGTGGCCGGTAGTTCGATGCGAGTGGCGAGGGATCGGTCGTCTTGGCGTTCTTTGAGGAAGGCCTATGTTGAGCAGTGGATGATGATGATGATGATTATTATAATTTTACATTTTACAACATAGTTATGTAAAATTATAATCAAAATTATATAAAAAATTATAGCCCGTAAAAAATTTATAGGTAAAAATATACTTTTGATATCTCGAAAATATTCTTATCCTTATAATAAATGTTTTAGTGATTCATCTAATATCGCTACTGTAGTGATAAGGAGTTGACAGGGGACTAGATGACGAGTGGTCTGTTTATTTAATAAACAAGGAGGAGGTTCGGCCGTCGGCGCTGGTGCATTGTGCCACCATGACGAGACTCTTTATACCTTTTGGGGTTCCGTACAATGTATTATATCAACTTCAAAGATTTTTGAAGTGAAACTTCTTTGCCTGCTGGAAGCTATTTTTTTTTTTTACACAAATGAAACGTCACGAAAATGTGCAACGTTTTTTTTTCAAGAAGAGCGAGAGAGTGATTGAGACCGATTGAAAGAGAGTGAGAAAGGGTGAACGTAGCATGAAGCATATAGCCATGGAGTGAGAAAGATCGAGAGAGAAAGTGAGAGAGCGAATGTCGCATCGCAAGTCTCGGAAATTTGAAGCTTTAGATTAGTTTAAATATAAACGAGATTTAAAAATTAGTTTGCAAAATAAGTTTCACTTCTGACATGTGTACCTACTTTGTACGCTAGCACTTTATTTTAATAAACTATAGTATACGTAGAAGTTGAAGGTGTGGCATCGCTCGCAGTAAATTTAACCCTGATATTGGGATCATCATCATCATCATCAGCCAGTTACTGCCTACTGCTGAGTTTAGGCCTCATTTTTTCTGTCATTCTCCTCTGATCTCGTAATAACTAAAAATATAGATCCTTTATTTCAAATTTAATAAGAATTAATATTTCTAATAATTGCTTTTGTTAATTTTATAGAATTAACTAAGATTATGATTAATTCCCCAAACTAAAGAGGAATATGTAGATTCAGATATTTAGCTAAGATGTGCCTATAAATGGCTATAATATCAAGATTACTCTGTATCAATGTTCTGAGGCAGTTAACCTCAGCTGTTGTCTGGATAAACACTTCTTGCAAAAGTCAGCAAATAACGCTATTTTTTACGTCAAATATACTCAGCGAGACTCAGCGAGTCAATTTTTTTTTAAATACAGTATGAATACCTACTACTGCTATTTTCATTAATAATTCATAATAAACAAAAATTAATTGATCATAAATACAATTTGAGTATTTCGAAGTAATATAATTACAACACTAATACAATTACAATAAAATTATAAATTACAAAAGGTGTTTTAAATACACATGTAATAATACAATTCTAATGTGAATGCAAAGCATATTTTTCCAATATATTTTAAGTTGTCCGGGTGCAGGACACAAAATCTTTTAATGCGAAAAATGTATAAAACAAATTCACTTAAATATTCATTAAATTATTATATAAAATATTTAATAAATTTAAAAATTAATATTAAACCGAAACCAGCCATAGGGACTGCCGATGTAAGTGAAAACTTATAACTTAGATTTTTTTTATCAGTTGAAAGTACTATCATGTATGTATGGTGAAATAAACTTCATTTATTGCGCTATCGTACACAATTATTGCAATTATAGTATAGTCCGAGCGCGAGCTCCGAGAAATTATAAGGTATGTTGACGTAATGAGCTAGAGTTGTGATTTTGTCGATATTGCCCTGTCGATACTATCTTTTAACACATCGTGAGTATCCGAGCGAATCTCGCGAAACAAGTGCACATTATGTCTTCACCAAATCTAAACTATTTACTACTTAAATACGCTATTAATGCTTATCATTTTAAACGTTAGTAGGCTTGAGCATTTTATGAAAATTATTTTTCACTTTACACCATTCAAATTAAATTAATAACTTAGGAGATATAGCAATATCAAAATAATGTGTCGTCATGATTCGAACGGTCCGCGCCCCGTGATCCCGCGCCTCGCGTCCTTGTCGGGGGTTCCGAAAGTTTAGGTAGTGTATCAATGTATGGTGGAATCGTGTATCCTAAATATGCCTACAGAAAATTCCGCGATGGCATAATATGTCTATGTGTTAATGATATCTTTAACTACTACTATCTATATCCATTTTAATACTTTAAAAAATTGCCAATTATATCGCGGTAATGTTAAAGATATATTTACTCTTTATCGTAATATATCCTAATCCTTATCATCATTACATAATACAAGAAAGTCCTCCGCTGCGTCTGTCTGTCTGTCTGTACGCCATAAACACAAAAACTACTAGATTGATTTTCATGCTGTTTTCAACATGAGATACAGTAATTCCTGAGGCAGGTTTTGACTTATAGTATATATATAATTTATCAAGATTTTGCGTATACTGGTAATTAATAAGGATAATTTATTGTAAAAGTCGTAAAAATCACTATAAAATCACTACTATCTTCTTTTATTGCTTTTTTTTTCTTATAATATGCTGTTCTTAAACATTAAAATTTAAAATGTACCGCTTACCACAGATGTTATATAATGTGTTTGGACAGTGTGTTAACCAAAAAGTTTTATTTATTTATTTATTTAAAAATTGAAGCCGCTTGGAAGCTTACATTGAAAACGCTGCCTAGTTTCTTTTAGATATATAATAAAAAATAAATAAGTAAATAATGATTATCATTAGTCCAGCTAGATACGTCTGTAAATATTAGTTAACGCGGGTTCCATGATTTTTATTAACTGGGTTGCAATTGGTTTATTTTCGCGGCAACTTTTGCGATACCCAATGGACGATACTTGAAATAGGTACACACGCTTTCAATCGACGGACATGACGTTAGCAAATGCAATGACCGCAGAAAGAATAGTCCCGTGACATTAGTCTTGGATATAAATCTGACGCGAGTCACAAGATTTCGCGAGTTCCATGATTTTTGTTCACTCAAAAAATGCTCAACGCGCCTAGTGAAGTTTTCACTTTCACAAAAACTACAAACAAAACTTAATTTCAATATTTTTATTTGCTAATTCGAATTATTGTATTGTGATTCACTTTTTGAATTGTGTACAAATCCCGTTAAAATTTACATATTTTGCCGCAAACTAAATTGAAATATTATGGACTGCTTACTCAAATATACAAATTATAGGGGCTTAAAACTCTTTTGTCTGACATTAATTTTTTTAAACTATACCGATTTGCATATCCTACGGAACCAAAACTAAGACGAAAGAATATTATTAATAAGCTAGCCTTTTGACACGTTGATATTCGAACGGACAGTAATCAATTGTTGAGGTTGATAAAGACACAATAAGACGTGAAAAGCAGAAACCCGAAGCGTGAGTTTTAATTCATTAGTAATATAAAATATGCGGGAATGAGATACATTTTTTTACATGTGCTTTCGAGTATCCTGATGTAAGGTCGGTACGAGTCGGTACGTTTAAAAAAATTTGGTACTAAAATAATTTTTGCTGTATAAATTCGAGTGATTAACAATTAATTCAATTTAAGATGCTTTTTAATACTTGCTTAACCATTGTTCTACCACGTTCTACTATGAGCAGAAAAGATAGAAAAAAAATGTGGTATGGACTATGGATTGTCATGTTTCTTGACGTCTTAAAAACAATATCATGTATATTAAAGTAATACGTAAAGTAAAAAAAATGAAATTTCATACAATTAAAGATTAGAGTTAGAGTTGAGAAAGTGATTATTTTTGTGTAATATGCATTTTAAATAAATTAAATTAGTACATTAAAATTGATTAATATAATGTCATTGTCAAACAACGGATGACGATGACGATAAAGTTTTGTTTTAATTTTACAAAGAAATTTTGAGTTCAGTTTTTAGGAACTGTCAAACTGTAAAAAAAACTACAAAATATGTAGTTGAATGAATCGCGATCGCTCTATGCGATCGCTGGGCGATCTCGAATATGAATAAAAATCTCCGAATTAAATGTGTCTCAACTGTCATTATAGCCGTAAGCTAAACAGTGTCGAAGTTTACCTATCGTTCTATTTATTTATGTATGTAATAAAACAAAATATATATTAAATTTTCCCTTACACAGGAACTATTCAATCCAGAGCTCAAATATTATAAAGAATATAAAGTAGAAGATTATTTTCGAATCATCTAAATATCTCATAATACGATCACTTTTTTCCTTTTTTCTATTTACTTTTCAACCAGCTCAATATACCTAAAAACCTTTGATTAGGTAGGTATATACTTGTATATAATCAAAATATGTAAATATTATGAAATTATAAGAGAGATCACATTTTATTAAAATTATGAATCCATTGTACTACATAATTATATTCAATACATATTACAGAGATCGATGGTGTTAACCCTAGATAGCCATTTGTGATTAATACTACTGGGTCACTCAGACCCACGAGTGTTCAGGAATCTTAGTCCATTAATATATCAAACAGATGTCTAATATTAATAGTCCACAATAGTGATGGGGTACAATTGAAGCCCACAAAAAACCACTCTGTTGAAGGTTAAGATGTGAAAACAACATATTTCACTCGATCGAGCCGTGAGGTTGAGTGATCATAAAAACTACAAAATAATGAATGAGATTGCGTTGTGTTGGATGGAGTTTTTATTATCATCATCAGCAGTAGTAATCCTTCACCGCATAACCTGACAACGTTCCCGGCTAGTTTTTTTGTAAGTGTTGGGTAAAATTATTGCATGACAAATCCGTAACGTTAGGCCTGGTTCGCATGAGCGCTTTTTTACCGAGCGGTGTTTATTCACACGAAAGCGTTTTTAAAGCGCCTCGCTTTTTTATCGAACACTGTTGGATTTTCGACCTTGAGCGTTGGATTTTAAATCGAATTGGGCATACGGAACTCGGAACTCGCGCCAACGTCGGGTTTTAACGCGACGCTTATTAAACGCTCGTCCGAACTGGGCCTTGAGTAAAAATACTTTTCTGTTATTATATAATAGTTACAATTCGTTTAAAAAGCTTCATGTCCAATAATGGATAGATAAAAAAAAAGTAAAATAATAATGATAAAAATGATGATATAAAAATCACAGTCTTGACGTTTTGCGTACTTTACAGCAATCGCTAAAGAAAGAAAGAAAGACAAAATATTTTATTGTTCACAACAAAGATAAAACGGAGGATTTTATTATTATCAGCTGATTTTACTTAGATTTTAATATAATAGTAAAATAGTACTACTGCCTGACTGTACTTTACGGTAATGTGTACTAATAGTACATACCTAGACAGTCAAGCTATATATAGTCCGGTCGTAAATCTGAGGAGGTCCGACAATGCGTGCAAATGATTTAAGTCGCTGGACTGTGAAAGTCGCTCGACAGTACCCGGTGATTTAGTGGGAAAATGTACGATTGTGACATTACACTCAACTTGTATCTTATGAGATGACTTTCGGGTGCTACAGGTCTGAATTTGAGTGTGAAAATCTCTCTGAAAATTGAAATAGTGTTTTTATAGTGACAGTCGCATTGATGTACCTTATGCATAATGCTTGCTGATCGGTGGGGAATAATATACATGATTGAGAGTAAATCCTCATAAAAATCAGAGTTACTCTTAGTCGCGCCTCAAAAAGTTTTACTTGTAAAAGATCACTTACTTTTTTTACAGGTCAAATCATTAACAGGTTCTTAATTTTTTTCTTTTATTATTATTTATTGATGAAAGAGTAAAATGTTCCCAGGACTCCACCATTTCATTTAAGTCATTAATATTTCGTTTTATATTCTATTATTATATATACTATTATATAAACTATGTAGTAAGTTTTATAATCGAGCGGATTATTATATAAAACTCAAATTTATATATAAATTATAAGACACCAAAATATTTAATAAATTATGAAAAAAGGAATTGAAAGAAAAATTGTAATGAGTCTGACGCAACTAGCCGAGAGACATCCAAAGAATAATGTTTCAACGTGTTCGTTATGTCGCCGTATGTGTCCTGAACGTGACCTCTTGAATGCATCACCAATAAAAGCTACTATTTTTAAATATAGAATTCTGAGTGCTATTTCCGTCAGGAAAATCTGATTTACCCTCTAGTCGCGCCTAAAGAAGATTTACTTCAAAAAATAAGATAATATTTACACATGGTATAAATTAGACTTTCATGCAAATTATGAATTTGCGAGCTTCGACAATGCAACCTCCTTTAATCGTATCACTTTACTCAAACCGAACTTATATATCTAGATTAACAAGCCAAAAGGAGAGATATTAAAAAAAATCATATTAACATACATTATCCATTACTTATATCGACTTTTCATTATACGCTATCAAAGCTATATGCCGTATTCGTGCTTACAAATGCCTTTCAATAGTGGCACAATAAGTGCCGTTTATCACGCGGCATAAACGCGGCACAAGCGCGGCACATCGGGTATAATCCACCCATAACGCTCATTTCTGAGGGATTTAGCTTGTCCACCGGGTAATTTATCAATTTGCGCCTTAAGTACCTTTTTTATGAGACTGGTTTTTATTTTAGGTTACAAAAGTAAATTTTACTAATATTCTGAATCTATATTATTTGTTGGGCGATTTGTTTGTTTGTTACTCGGTAAAATTACAGTAATTTATTTATGATAGGTATATCCTTTCAATCGGTCAAAGTCGCCTATGAACATAAATTTCTTACTTCCGAACTCTTTTGTGTCAGGATCCACTAATTGAGAACAACCAAAGATAACCCCACCATGGTTCAGGCCTTGACCTGGCGGTGGGGCTCAGTAGCCTATGGTGAGCCCAGCACCTTGAACGAAGCTAATTGAGCCGAGGAGGCTCTTTGTACCCTTCTTATAAGAAGAGGGGACAAAAGAGCAGGCAATAAGGGGCGAGGACGCGAACCTTACCCTATTGTACTGTCGACGTTGGGAGGGGTTGTTCTGTGGTGCGGGACAACCCCTCTGTGGAGATGGCGTTGGTCCCCTGAGGGATTGACTAGCCGTCAAGGTGCCCTGTTTGCTCATTAGATCCGGGGCACCTCCACAAAGGCGGCATTGGTGGCACTCGCCGGGTTTTAGTAGGTAGAGCTGCGTCCACTTACCAGCTTTCGGCAGCAGTGAGTCCCACATACCCGCGGGGGGAGATCCACTCCCATGGATGCCTCAGAGCATTTCCCGGCGTTAAAGAAAAAAAAGACCCAAAGATAAACTCGATCATTTTACAGCCATTGGACATCATAATGCTGGTATTTTAACCCCGACGCAAAAAGAAGGATGTTATTAATTTAACCGCTATGTGTACTACTGTGACACCGAAGCTTGTAAAAGGGTCAAGTGATTTTCATAAGATTTTTTTGATTTAAAAGTAGGTTTTCTATTGTAGATACTAGATATACTTTATGAAAATCGTTTCAGCCTCAACTGTCATATGTATAATTTAAAGTTGATATGTTAATGACCGCCGATGCCTTATCGCATGTTCGGATCCCGCCAGATGAACATTTTTAAGGAGGGTTTAAGTAATAATATTAAGGTTGCGAAACGGTTTATATAGAGGAGGGGGCAAATGGACAGTCGCTACACCTGGTGGTAAGTGACAAACGACATCCATAGACACCCCCTGGTGTCTATGGATGTCGTTGGTATGGATGACGGCTTGAGCGCCAACGCGCTAACCATTGAGCCACAGAGGTCATCGAGGTTTATATTTCATAAATTAATGTATTTTAAAATACTTATATATAATACTGATCGTCAATCGTTATTCATTAAGAAAATCAATCAAAATAGCTAAATAAATAAAAATATGAATGCATTACCGTAACTGATTGAAAATTCGTTTTACGTCTACATTTTCTGTAAGGTCAACGGTTGACCTCACAGAAATATTACCAAACTTAAAATATTTCTAATAAAATCCCGATGTGTCGCGTCTGTGAATTTTGATGGATTTGTTATTATAAAATATGAATTGGTTTTGATAAAACTTGTATAGTTGTATAACTTGTGGTTGCGGAAAGATCTCATCTCATGCAATGGCCCTATCAATCTTCCACGGATGTATAGACTCTAATAAGTTGCATATCCTACTTTTGTAAGGTATAACATTTACCTTCAGAAGCGCACGCACCTTACATTTTATTCTTGACTTATATATTTAATTAGGCGTTTGAAGAAAGCGTTTGCTTTTCAAAATTTTGAAACGAACACAACGTCACACTGTAATGTATGAATAATTTTGGATTTCATCATCATCGTCGCCATCTTAATTTTGTTCTGACCATTGCAGGACATAGGCTTCTTTCAATAAACGCCATTACGACCAATCTCCCGCCGCATTCTACATTTACAATCCAAAATTTTACCGTCTCGTCACATTGTAACAGTACCACGGTTTATACGCTTCATATAAGCCAAAACGCCATTAGACACCGTGACCAATTGTTAATTCTGTAATCGATGAATGAAAATATCGTATGGATATGATGGCCAAGAAAGTATGTAGGTCGGTCGCGCCCACGCGCGTGTGAAAAGTAAACGAATCTCCTGACATCTATATTACAGACTACGTATATAAACAACGTCGTATCTAGATACTACACCCATGAGAATAGAACCTTATGCTCTAAGGTTAGAGCTTCGAGAACTGTAGCAGTGGGTTTGTGTATTCAGTTTGCGCGGGTGTCACTTGTACCAATTGTTTCAGAGCTACACAAAACAAAAGGAATATTTAGAGTTGGTATAGCAATAATGTGCTTATTATATGGGTATAAGGATTAAAATGATTATATCAGGATTGGAAATTGTTACCTTTTTATATTTTGATAAAAACCAAACAAATGTTTGACCAAGGTGTTTGAAAAACTCGCTTGAACAAATACGAGTTATAGATCATTAAAATAAAGAATTGTTAAGTGTTTTTATAATATTAACTTTATACATTTTACGCAAATCCTATCCACATATTAGGGTTGACAATGATTATTAAAAAAGGTCATAATATTATCTTATATTCTTGCTGAAAATATAGTTTCTTACGAATATAGTGGATAAATTAAAAAACGGGTTTAAAGAAATGAATATTTTTAGTTTGCGGTATATTCTCCCCACAGAACTATATCAAGATTTCTGTGATTCTCCCTTTCTGCGATCGCGTTCTGAGTTTGTAATTTTATATTACAACATTTACACATGTTCACACAGCAGGCGTTCTGAACGCGACCGCGCAGCTCGTCAACCGCTGGAACGCTCAAACGCACGACTGCTGCACGAACTCATATTCTTCAAAAAGAATAATAAAATCCATATACAATCGGCGTTATCGCCGCCACAGCGTATTAAAAGGATCATCAATTTTATAACGCTTAGCCGACCACCGGGCCGGGATTCCCTTATTCTGAGAAGAATCAGCGGGAAGTTTGGCTCATTCTCGTGTAGGTATGTTTGTGTAGACAATGGGAGGTATTTATGTACAAATAGCCGATCGAACGCGGGCAGGTGGAGCGGGCACGAGCGGCGCCCCGCTGAGATTGACACCGACACGATAGGGTGGCGCTGTTGCATCGATATCGACGGACGAAACTTATCGATGTCGGTGACGATCAACATATATCTATATCGATAAGAAAAACACGACTCACCGCCATTCAACTTTCCTGAAACTGCCGGATATAGGCCTCCTTCAATTTACACTTATAATTCCTGATACTTTAGGATTTCTGAAGTTTACTTTACTCTTCTACTACATTAACTAGGAGTCTTAGCATTATCATGTCATGTTATGATGTTATACAAAGTAAGTTGGAATAGATCCACTGCAGTCAGGACGGACGAAAGACGGCACTGATATATTAACATGAGTTAGTTCCCTTCTGCATTTCTTTGTTTCGCAATAAACGGATACGGTTGTGGAATTCCTGTCAAGTCCTATCTCACGACTCAAATTAGGAACTGTGCCGTACTAGACATCTAGATTCTAGAATATTATCTGGTATTGTCGGGAGTCGAATCGATAACACCTTATGTCTGTCTACTACGTGTACGCGTTTTCACATAACATTCACTAAACATACATCTCTTTAATTCAAAATTATTTAGTGGAACATATAAATTATATAATACAATATTCATGTCATAATATTAAAAAGAGAGTAATTAGTAATTACTGAATAAATGTTATAATTGATCGATTACTTTAATTTTTGACATTAAATGTGACATTTTAATTAATAACATAATTAGAATATGATTTTTATGGTACATACATATTCAATAAATATTATAACATACCTAAATAGAGTCTTTAAAACTATATTTATTTGCTCTAATTAACATAAGTAGACAGCTATTAAGATAATAACAAATTCGAGCTATTTAAAATTTTGATAAGATTAATAATTACTGTAGGATTTTTTTTCTAATTTATCGATAATAGTATAATAAAGCTCATCTCTACTGAGTTCTTGCAAAGAACATTTCACACCTGTCTCTTCTGCGCTCAACCAAATCTTCTTTTTGTTCAAGGCCACTGATTGGTAATAATTACTTCACATCCACGCCAATAATGTTATTATAAATAATTATAATTTACAACTTGCATCTTGTGATATCCAAGATGCAAGTTGTAAGCTTTTGTTTTTCGGTTAGCACTTTATTGCATCATTTGTATCATCATCATCATTTTCAACATGTATCCGTCTTTCTTGAGAGCTATTGGTCTAGAGTCTAGACTCTATTGGGTATGACCGTATGAGCTCGGCCTCGTAAGTGAGAGGTCCGGGTTGATCGCTGTGGTACATAGCAGTGGTCTTTCTAAATTTCTATGAGACTTTGCTAAACATGAGACCATCGCTTGCTCACTGGTAAAGGAAAACATCGTGAGCAAACCTGCATGACTGATGAGATTAAAAGTCTTTGGAGGTGTTGGAAGTTCACCAACCCGCATTGGGCCAGCGCGTCTGTGAACTATTTTTTTCCTTTACGCCGGAAAATGCTCTGAGGCATGGCTCATGTTTGGTTTTGGAGTATATTTGGTGCAAAAAAACAAACAAAAAATCTAATCTTTCCTCTTTATAATATTAGTATAGATGAAAATTTTGTGTAGACGCGTGGGAATTTTAGTTTTTTTGAAGTGTTGTTTCGTTATTTTTATCACTTACATTATTAATATTTTAGGTATTTATAAGGTGTTTATGAAAAGCTAAATTTAGGACAGTACAACGTCTGTCGGCTTGGCTAGTTAAATAGTAAACGTCTACAAGCGTAGGTTATAATTTCTAAGACTTAAATGCCCAAGGTTACTCATTGTAAGATGACTTGCAGAATTGATTGTTTTCTTCTTATGATTGGTATAAGAACTTATCTTTTTTATTTGAGAAAAAAGAGAATCAGATAGTCTGTCCTTGTCTATTTGTTATCATTACACATAATGTTATAAAATGCATGGACATAAAATTTACTAGAAATCAGCTAGTTTTTTTTACAAATATCATCTAAAGTACATAGACGGATCACTGGTTCAAATATCGCCGAGCATAGTTTTTTAAGGAAAATACATGTATATTATTCATTGTATTC
This sequence comes from Helleia helle, assembly GCA_963853865.1. NCBI lineage: Eukaryota > Metazoa > Arthropoda > Insecta > Lepidoptera > Lycaenidae > Helleia > Helleia helle. The sequence goes on from OY971420.1 coordinate 3,524,392, forward strand.
ATATTTACTGGGGGATAATTTCAGGGGACTGTTTATTAATATAACAATTACCGGTGGGATGCGCGTGTGCTACGCACCCGGTTCCATGATTACCGCCATTATGCTTTTTTCTTTTCCCGTTTTCCCGTGTTTCGGAAAGTCATCTCAAGGATTTGGAGTTTCCATGGATCCTGGATAATTAAAGCATCCATCTATCTCAGGATAGCCAACGCATGAGTTGTTCGGTGTAGTCCCAGTTGAGCTCGATCATAGTTATAGGCGGATTACATTCAACCAAAATTAAAATAAAACCTGACTTATTAAATGCCCTTCAATTTCACTCCAATACACAAGATTTGTTTATTACCATTTTAATTAGTTGGATGTTATTATATTTTGTTGTAAACCGTAAAATAAATCGATTCACAACAAATTCGAGCAATAAAACTAATAGTCCCACCTTTAAGTTGAAAGTGATTACGGCCTTCTCATTAAATTTATAGTTCGTAGAGTATTACTTTACAGCGATCATCGTGACCACAACGGGAAATTATTGAGGCTACTAGGAAATTTCAAATCTTTAGCTTTTGGACCTCTAATTGGACATTTTTTTGTTGATTTTTGTTACATTTTCTAAAATGAACATTAGCTTGTAGGCTTCCCTGTCTTATTTAAATCCAACTTTCTTAATTTCTTTAAATATTTGTTCCGTTAAGATTTGCGGTGTTAACGTGCTAAGCAAGGACACAAGTGCTATTTACAGAATTTCTATGAGCAACGTATTTAGAGCCGAGCTGGATCCATATAGAATAAGAACAGAAGATGTTTTCTTTGCGTTTAATGAAAATCATACAGTTAGAGTTTCACATTGAACTAGATACATCAATGATAATGAGCTTTAATGACTACACAAAAATACGCAATTTCTAAAAGTTCACAATGTACCCGCATCTTTAAAATATATTTTTAACTTAACACAAACAACAATTGGCGTCTTGGTTGTGTAATGCAAACACACTGCCGAACCAAACAAGTTTTAATTAGTTTAGAATTTGAAAGCTATGAATATTAAAAGCTCGCCGGCCGTTCAATTTACTGTTCCCTCCGATGCAATTAAGTCGAAAAACTAAGCGTTTATTGAAGCAACTGGCGCCTTCGGTGAAGTAAAAAGGTATTTATACGTCAATACGTGAACGGGTATTAACTTGAACGCGTGTATCTAACAGTCTGCACAAGAGCGCCGCCCCTATTACAATCTGAGTTATGTGACAGTAACGACGAGGCTTCACGTTATTGTCTTGTGCTATCTTCGTTTTGATGAAGTTCGGCTTGAATGTTTGTCATTGTTTGACGTTAGCTAAAAAGTTTTGATTAACATATTTTAATTGAATGATTCGTTTATAATGATATTTTAATAAATTAAAATTTCGGTCTTTTTGACAATGTTTAATTTTAATGTTTGTCCCTGTCAAGGTTAACTTATGTGCTCCATATACTACCCATAAAGTTAATATACCTTCCGGTAGGTATATTAACTTTATGATTCTACATACCTTTATACTATACTAGCGGTTGCCCGCAGCTTCGCTGGCGTTAACTAACTCAACTTAGTAACTGTTAGTCACAGCATAATGTTATATAGCCTATAGCCTTCCTCGATAAACGGGCTATTTAACACTGAAATAATTTTTCAAATCGGACCAGTAGTTCCTGAGATTAGCGCGTTCAAACAAACAAACTCTTTAGCTTTATATTATTAGTAAAGATATAGTTACTCTGTATCGAAATGTATGATTGTGTTTTAGATAAGTGTTAAGATTGGGTTTGATACACATTTTTTTGACGTGACAACGTTTAATAAATCGATGAGCGCCGGCTGCATGCACGAAAATGTCCCGTAACGCTCATTGTACGCTTGCGTTTTGTTATCACGTTGTCACGTCACTATCGTCCGTAAACCAACTTTACAGACAACCATTTTTTTACGATATTCAGAATATGCGACTGTAACCACTTTATCACTTTTCATCAGCATATTTTAATCAGTGTTTTAACCTTCGCGATTTTAGACCGGTATTTAGTTTGGACTGTTTCCGATGATTGTTCAACGTTACTGCTAAAAAATAAGTTTTCTATAATCACTTTTATTACCATATTCTAATTAAATAACTTTTATACTTGTTTTAATTTTTGGTGGAAATTTACATAGTTACATTCTAGAAATTAATTCAACTTATTTTTATTAATCTATTGCTAATTTGTGTATCATGATAATATGTAAGGAAATTAAAGTGGTAATTTTATTTAATACATATTATGCTTAATATATATTTTTTTCAAAATATAGTTTTGTATTAGCAATAGATCAGCAGAATAGTATTTGTAGATAGCGTCCTTCGATAGTAGATACTGCTCCTCATAGTATAACCACAGTTCAGATAACATAAAATGACTCGTACTGTGGTATAACTAGCAGCAGGGATAAATTACAACCTATATGTTATTCTAATGTATGTATTCCAATGAATAAGCTGTGTTATTGTAAAGTTTCATTAAAAGTCATGCAGTAGTTTTTGCTTGAATTTGGGACAAACATATATCGATAGAAACTTTCAAGTTTATAATATTAGTAGGATTAGGATACATTAAAACCCTTCCCCACCATGGTTCAGGCCTTGTCGTGGCGGTGGGGCTCAGTAACCTAGGGTGAGCGGTGCACCTTGGGCGAAGCTAATTGGGCCGAGGGGGCTCTTTGTACCCCTCTTATAAGAAGAAAGGACAGAAGAGCAGGGGGCAAGGGGTGAGGATGGGAACCTCACCCCATTGTACTGTCCCGACGTTGGGAGGGGTTGTTCTGTGGTGCGGGACAGCCCCTCTGTGGAGGTGGCGTCGGTCCCTTGCGGGACTGACTAGCCGTCGAGGTGCCCTGTTTGTTTTCTAGATCCGGGGCACCTCACCAAAGGCGGCATTGGTGGCACTCGCCAGGTTTTAGTGGGTAGAGCTGCGTCCACTTACCAGCTGTCGGGCGCAGCGAGTCCCACATACCCGCGTGGGGAGACCCACTCCCCCGCGGGATGCCTCAGAGCATTTCCCGGCGTTAAGTACCGAGTACGATACACAATAATGGTAAACAATGTACACATTTGGCAACAAAGAGAAACAGAATAATCTTTCCTGTACAAAAAATTTAAGTAGATATATGACTAGATTATGATATTATATTTACTATTTATTTATACCACAGAATGTTGAGTTTTAAAAAATCACTTCAGGAATAACTTTTTATTTTTTTATTTAGTTTTGTGATAAGCTACAAATTTCCATTTAACTGTTTCAATAAGGTTAAAAAGGACTTCACGAATCAGTTTAAAAAGCATTTGCGACATAAAATTATATGCATTATATTATTATTTATAGATTGTCAAAATTTGCTAAGCCATGGCATCTACGCATGGCATAGTTTGATAACCTCGCTTGTTAGTCATTGAGTTTCGAATTCTATTTTGCAAGCTTCTATAAAGACATTATCATTCTTTAATTAGACATAGATATTTTAAGCATATTCTACAACATCAGTAAAATATGTCTTGAATATAGAAATATTCAAGATATATTTTAGTGTTTATGTAATATTATAAAATGTATTTGAAATTTGCAATTGAAAAAGTATGAGTATCTTAAAGAAAATGATCGATAAGACATGTTCCAAACTTTCCAAAAATTCAGAAAATTCTTTAACTTCATAGAAACTTGTTTTCCGATCTAAGATTATTATACATTATACAGCCAGTTTATCGATATTTATTGACAATCAAAAGAAACAAAGAGAAAACCTCATTTTGTAATATTTGAATTTTAATGAATTTTATAATAAATACTTTTAAATTATACATCAAATTATCGGCCATACGTCGTAAACAAAACATCGAATGTCGGATTGGAGACTTCAAAACAATACGTGTTCATATAAAAAGTATGATAATCGACGATGAAATCTCTCTGTCGGCATTCAAACACTCGTAAGCAAAGCTGGTATTAAGCAATAAACAGCCGATAAACACGAGAGCACCGATTGGTTGTTAATTACAAACAATTAGAGTCTATATCGATGCCCCCCGCAAGCCGAAACTACTCTATTTATTGCATATCGAATACAAAAACTCTTATTGTTTTTCCGTTCCAAGGCTTTTATGAATCGTCTAGTAATTTTGAACTTAAAATATTTTAGTGGGATATTTGTTTCTGTATTGATACGATGGTAATTAATTCTAGGAATTCGTTACGCTATATATTGTGTTGTGGCGGCCGGGCAGTCCCGCCTTACGAGGAGTAGTCTAGTCTTCGCCGAGGTCAGCCTGTCTGAGGTGATCCTGTTGACTGTAGATCCGGGACCCTCAAAAAGCGGCTGAAAGCGCTCGCAGGTGGTTTAGTGGGGTAGTGCAGCATTCCCAAGTACGAGTATAGATCCAGGAGCCTTACTCAAAGTAAACCTGGATCATGCGAAAGCATTAATTAACCTGCGTCATAAAAAAAGATAGATAAGATAGATAAATTGTGTTGTCGAAGATTTATAATGTATGTAGAACTTTATTCAGTACCTCTACCATGAGTTCGCACATGACATAACTATAGTAGCGCAACATCAATCGAAAACTATACCATACCTTAGTTTTCTATTCGTGTTGCGTTTTTACGTAACTACTATAGTTATGTCATTTACGCTTGTAACAAAAACTCATGGTAGAGGTACTGATCTATGGTGCGAGATTAGACCAACACTTGGTCCTTATTAGTTAGTAATTAGACGCCTTATCGGAAACAACTTTTCCCATAATGCCTACGACATAAGCGACTTACACGGCCCATTGCAAGAATAGGATCCTTATTAATTGGCATGGAGTTTCCTCTCGGTGTTTTTCTTACCCGGTGGTTCGATGTGATAACACCAAGTCAAGACCGAAGCCTTCTTTTTCTGATTTATCCGAAGATAAATTAGAAAAACAGATACAAGACAGGAACACAAACCTCTAACTTCGATACACCAACTGGACCATCGTATCATAATTTATTGCCTCAAAGTGGATGAGAACTACATATTTGTGAAGCGTTTAATTTACTTTACTATTGAATATACATTTAACAACTTAACGGACGGTTTGCTCGGTATTTATAACTGTCGTTCGTTTGACGAATGATTTATTGGCTATATGGCCAATTGCGGGCTGTATTTTATGTTAATTTCTCCTTTTTTATGATGCCGTAAGTTGAACGTGTTAACGTCCACCGAAGAAATATAGATGTGTCATTGACTTACGAGTTTATTAATATTTTTTGTACAACAGCTTAGAAGTGACAATTTAATTTATAGACGAAGTCGAGGAGCTTATCTATGTAAGTAAATATACACATATGAATGTATAAACTCTAATATTATAAAAGATTTTAGGATGATCGAGGTCTATATAATAAACTCTAATACCGTTTGACCGATCATTATGAAATAAAGTTGTTGTTGTAAGATAATTTAATTCCACCATTTTATTTTAATTTTCATTAATTTATTGTTCTACTCATGAATGTGGTTTGTAAAATGTAAAGACTAAAAGAAAATCATCATCAGCCTCTATCCGTCCACCGCTGAACATAGGCTTCCCTCAATGAACGCCAAGACGACTGATCCCTCGCCACTTGCATCCACGGATCTCCGTCTTCCCACCTGGGTAATAGCCGACCAACATTTTGTTTACCTAAAAGAAAATAATAAACTAAAATCCTAGATCAGTTTTGTTTAATATTTTATTAAACATATGGCGCTTGACGTCTTGTTAGATGAAGTTCGTTTAAGAACAATTAAAAGTAAAGATAAAGTGATAAGAAAAGTGACAGTCAGTCAGCCATATAGTCCAGTACAGATGGCAGATGAACTCACCGCATAAACAATGCTTTGTGTAATAATTGGGGCAGCTGTTGATTTTATACAAGGTTGATAAAAGCGAGAGGCATTAAATTAAACCACGTATACTATGTACCATTTTCAGGCTACACACCAAAACTTAGACCAATAGAATCAATAGTTTAGTCACAGGATATTTTTAAAGTTAAAAGACGCAACGTGCTGTGCGTCGCACTGCCTTTTAGATTCGAAGGTCAGTGGACATTTTACAAAGGATGTTTACGCTTTACTTTGGCTATTCTCGTATTTAACTTCTTTGAAAAAGTTTTTTTTATTTCTCTCATAAAACTTATTTACTAACCGTAAGCATGTGTAGTATATGTGGTTTAATTTAATGCCTCTCGTTTTTATCAACCTTGTATAATTATAATATCTTGATTGAATTCTTATAATACCGCGGAAACTAATTACAAAATAGATATTTTCTGCATTAACACTAAGAGAAGCGAACCAGCTTCTAGTTGCCGAGCGAATAATATTTCTAAACATTGCGGGACCAGTTCAGAGGGGAAATGGCTGCTGGAGAATACAGAAAAACCAAAATCTTGAAGATATGGTGTTTGAGCACACCATTGTGGGAGAAAAATCCGCAAGACTCCGACGCCACAAGGTGACGTGGGTATCTCGAAAGACAGCTAGCTGAGACAGCTCTGCGGCCGGCGAACGGATGGCCTACCCAAATACCGCTGGAAAGACGAAGTGATAAAACACCACGCTGAAAAAATTTGCGGAAGCACAAAGTCTAGAAATCTTGAAATTGTGGTCCAGATTGGGATTTACAAATGCAGAGTTGTAGACAAATATATAATCTTCTAGTAGATTAACTTACGACCAAATAAATAAATAACCGTCTCTTTAGCTGTTATACATTGTTGGTCGGAAAAATACCCGAGAGGTCACCAGAAGAAACAAGGCAGACTTTTATGTTTTTTTTTATCATTTCAAATATTACGTATTCAAATATAAGTATTTTTTGTGTCAAATAAAGCTAATTCTTTCTTTCTTTTTTTCATCGATGAAACTAAGTGAACAATTAATATGAATCCATGACATTTGGCAATTCATTCAACAAATATTTGTCATTTATCTATAAATAAGAAAAAATAAAATAAGTCTGGAAATTATATAAAAGCGCAGCTGGCAGCCCCAGTATAAAAATGCATGTTATAATTGTAAGTAATTTAGCGTTATAATGAATTTTTAGGAAAAAAATATGCATGCACCTGCTTATATTTATGTAGGTGATGAATAAGGCTCGCGTGCGTGTAGTTAGAGGCTTCTCGAAACGTCCATGCCAAAATGAATGGACTCATAACTCTATTTAGCGAGTATTAAAATGACTTGCGTTAATTCTATATTGTCACTAGCCCTTGGATTGGACTACAGATTTATGGACGTATACGGAATGATAATAATAATATTTATTATCTTAGTACATAAGGTGTGTCTATCGAGAGGCCCGTACCTAGCCTGTACCAGCGGATATCCAAAAATACTTTATCCCTTCTTCAACTTATTCTGAGTATCAAGGTCTTAGAACCAATAACACTGCCTGTTTCCACTTTTTCCTCTCTCCCTCTCCGCCATGCCCTTCCTTCCGAAACACAGCAAAGCACTTCTAAGTGCAGAAGAAATAAGCAGGATAGATGTATGTCATTCATGCAGACGCGAGCGCCACACAGCCGTATCCCTCCCACTGATAAACGATTGTTTAGTTTCTTCCGACAACGGATGACGACTGGTTGAGTGTTCAGGTGACTGACAGATAGCGGCCGTGGGTTCAAGTCCTTCAAATGGATAATCTGTATGATGAACATACACCACCCGAACATACACCACCCGAACATACACCACCCGAACATACACCACCCGAACATACACCACCCGAACATACACCACCCGAACATACACCACCCGAACATACACCACCCGAACATACACCACCCGAACATACACCACCCGAACATACACCACCCGAACATACACCACCCGAACATACACCACCCGAACATACACCACCCGAACATACACCACCCGAACATACACCACCCGAACATACACCACCCGAACATACACCACCCGAACATACACCACCCGAACATACACCACCCGAACCTACGATGTTTTAGTAATTATTTTAAACAAAAAAATATTTTTGTTTTCTGTAGACTCGTTGAAGTCTAATGTACCTAGATAAGATTTGCGTCCGCCGTTATCTTTTTTATATAGATAAATAAAATTCAAGTGTCTGTTTGTAATTTCAATTTCGCATCTCCTCACTAAATGCATATGAAAGTATAAACGGTACTTACATAAAAAAGCAATATTTAATTTTTTTGTCTGTCTGTCTGTTTGTTACGGCTAATCTCAGAAATGGCTGGAACGATTTTAACGGGACTTTCACTGATAGCTGATATTATAGGCAGTAACTTAAGCTATAAAAATAATCATCATCAATCCGGCTGCGGCTGTAAACCTAAGTTAACGCGAGCGAAGCTGCGGGCTAGCTAGTAAGTTATAAAATAAACTTTTACTTACTGTACCTTAGTTTACTTACTCAAACTTTTATATACAAGTAACTGGAAAGTAAGAACAAGTATGGTGAGTGGTTAAAATATAATGAACATCAATCGCGACCGCCATCTTGTGTTAAATCTGATTTGCCCATGAGATCATCACAAGGATGTCCCTTCGCCAGTAATTACTTTGTCCTTTATCCGAATAATAAACCCTTGATAAAAGCTATCCGTATTATAAAGGAATCGGCTATCGGTTGTAGCGTTCCAAAGATTTACCTACTCTTGTTTTTTTTTTTATGTTAGTTGGATAGGCAAACTGGCAAACGTGCCACCTGATGGTAAGTGGTCGACGTCGCCCATAAACATAAACTAGTTTACCTGGAACGAGCCCAGGCAACTCATTTATGTGTTGCCTATCCTGAGACATCAACATTCTCGGTGCCAGTAATTACACTGCCTGTCTTGCCCTTCTCTCCGAAACACAGCAAAGCTGTTTCACGGGAGAAACAAGCAAGATGATGGTACCCATGCAGCCGGGAGCGCGGCACAGCGCTTCCCTCCCACCGGTGGGAGGAAGTGGGTTGAGGAAGTGGGTTGTAAATTCGTTCCTACCTAATTGTTGTTACGTAGAAAGATGCTAATTAGTAGTAGACATATAAAAAATGTGTGAGCGACGATGGCCTAGTGGGTATGGGCTCGGCCTCTTGAGTGAGAACCGAGAGGTCCGGGTTCGATCCTGACCCCCAAACCCCTGTGATGCCTAGAAATGGGTTTTTCTTAGTTTCTACCTGCACGTGATCATCGCTTGCTCACCAAAAACATTCCGGAAAAAGTCTTTGAAGGTGTGTGAAGTTCACCAACCCGGATTGGGCCAGCGCATCGGTGAACTGTGGCCCGAGAACAGAACAGAGACCCGCACCTAGCAGTGGGACATATAAGGGTTGATATTATTATATTATAAAAAAAAGTAATTTATATAATGCACACTGTAAGAAATTTGTAAAAGTTTTATCAAAAATAGTAGGTACCTATAATATATAATATATACCAACTACTTTGATATACTGTCTAGTTGAAAGAAAAGATAGCTTTATTCATTGGCTGTTTCTCTTTTTCACGGGTTTTATTGCTGTTTTTCTTTTGTTTTTACATGGGCATGTTTGGAATATAGCAGAGATGTCAGACGTCCTAATGTCACACAGTTATACATGTGTTGATTAAGAGTACGTTGATTAAGTCAATCATAAAAACGTATACCGTTTTTATAAGGGTCTTGATTGGTCAGAATAAAGTAAAATATCCCCACCATGGTTCAGGCCTTGTCGTGGCGGTTGGGCTCAGTCGTCTAGGGTGATCCCAGCACCTTGTGCGAAGCCAATTGAGCCGAGGGGGCTCTTTGTACCCCTCTTATAAGAAGAGGGGACAAAAGAGCAGGGGGCAAGGGGTGAGGATGGGAACCTCACCCCATAAAACTGTCCCGACGTTGGGAGGGGTTGTTCTGTGGTGTGGGACAACCCCTCTGTGGAGGTGGCGTCGGTCCCTTTGCGCGGCTGACTAGCCGTCGAGGTGCCCTGTTAGCTTAACAGATCCGGTGCACCTCACCATGGCGGCACTGGTGGCACTCGCCGGGTTTTAGTGGGTAGAGCTGCGTCCATTTACCATCTTTCGGGCGCAGCGAGTCCCACATACCCACCTGGGGAGACCCACTCCTCAGGCGGGATGCCTGAGAGCATTTCCCGGCGTAAAAGAAATAAAAGAAAAAAGAAAAAAAAAAGTAAAATATCATAAACACAGTTTACAAGACGCTTGTAAACTGGATTGGGATTATTATAGTTCTAGTTCAGAAAATCTGAATACAAATGACTAATAATGAATGCAAACTAAGCGTGAGTCAAAGTCATATCAGTTTCATCATTATCTGATGCAAATAATAATGATAAATTTAAATCATTACCAGCCTTTGCGGCGCTGTTGGACACTGGCCTTTTTAACATCCAAGAATATGTAAGCTTTTGCAAAAATCCCTTTACACTGTCTCTTTAGACAGAACAATGGGACGCGTATAAGTAAGAAATATAACAATCGATAGCGTGGTACGTGTATAAGGCCGGGTGTTGGTTGTCGCGATGACGTCGGTGCGCCTCGTGACGTCATCCGCCACGCCCAGTACCGCCCGCTCGAGCCCCCCAGCACAAAAGCACCAAACCGAAATGCACTCTATACTTAGCGCACACAGTCAGTAATACTACACTACATTCAGCGGCAGTTCTTATAGTGTTCTGTGGCAGATCTTTATCGACAGTTTCGTGTGCCGTGAGCCATGTTTTGTATTTCTTAGTAGAAACTACATAGTGTAATACTATAAATATGCTTGCCCGGCCAAATTAGGTCGGATATGATTTTTATGAAAGTACCACAATAAAATATTTTTCGAAAAATATTAGCAGGCATTGATTATCTTACTTAAAATAATAAAGTAGCAGAACATTGTTAACGCTGTTTAATTGTGTCATTCCATCAGCTAATTTTCGAGTTTCACGAACACAATCTTACGGAAGACATTTTAACAAGACAAAGTGTGATATTTCTTACTATACTATGCTGTCCCACTGCTGGGTAAAGGCCTCCCACAACTCTTCCATATGTCACGATCTTACACAACCGCAGGCCAGCCAGTTGGGTATGCGTCTACGATCTGGACATAAAAAGAACGGATGGAGTGCGAAACACTAGATAGCTCACAATAACGGGCATAACTGACGTGGGCACCAAAGCTGCTAAAGTTGAAATGAGACTGGGCAGATCACGTCAGCCGAATGCACTCCGACCGCTGGGCAAATATCACCACAAAAAGTGATACATATATAAAAGATATACTTTTTATTCATAATACTAATTGTAAGCTGGCTTCGCGTGAATCCTGGATTGATGAATTATTTATCGTAATAAAAATATGCATAGAATTCATTATCTTTCCCTAGAGAATCTGAATTTTACCTTCATATTAATGCAATATATGCAATCCGTTGCATGGTTATATCTTGAAAAAGGAAACAAATAAATACATATCCAAGATAAGTGACGATTGACTTTGTAAAAAACTTTTGGACGTTTTTATTTCATAAGTCAAGTTGTCCTATTTTCAGAACCTTATGGCCCATATTATGGCCGCTTGTTCTTTATTTACACACCATGTTAATGTCATCTTGTGGTACACTTGCTAGATCATGTAATTATTAATTCTATTTTTGTATTTTATAATAATATTTGACCACTACACGTTACAGAATACGGTTAAAGATTTATGAATATACCATATATAATATCATGATATTATACTAGCTGGTGACCGCAGGTTCGCCCGTGAGAACATAGACTTACAACCGCATCCGGATTGATGATAATTATTATCTGCATGCCTCTGTCATGCACTGTTAACGTAGCATTCTAACGTTGAAAGAATTTTTAAAATCGCTTGAATAGTTTAAGAGTTAATTCGTAACCAACAAACTAACAAGCTTTTCTCTACTTTTAATGATAAAACATAGCTTTATTGTACTTAGGAACCTGTCCTAACCTGTTCATGCACAACCAGACGAATACAAAAATCGACTTTAATTTATACTACCTATGTAATATATGATATTATGTTGTTATATGGTATAATATACCATACTAAAATAAACAATTATAATTGATCACAATATAATGTTGTAACAGTTATAGGTAATATAATAAATAATTATATTGTAATAAACTTTGACATTGACAATTATATAATTAATTTAATTAATGACAAGGAATATTAATAATGTATACAAATGTATTAATATGTCACTCATTATAATTTAATTGTCATAAAATAATGTCAAATTAATTTTGACAAATTGTTATCCTTGGCATTATTACTTCAAATAGATAGTAATTGTATTTCCTTGTCAAAATTTATGACGATGGTTATAATGTAACATGGCTATATTTATTATTAATTACCAAAAAAGCATTTTAGAAAAAAAACTAAGTACTCTATTTTCGTACCACCGTAGAATATACACTATGTTTTTAAAAAAATACTTTAAATTAGGTCATTTACCTAAAGTATTTATGCACGATTAGGTAATTGTGTATTAAACCGATGAAAAAATACTTGTAATAATCCAATTTAATTTTTAACTTTATTTTATTTATAGTGGTCAAAGTTAATATTTTGTCAATTTTTAAATTTCATGTATTTACGTTTTATACTTGTACGTACGATACAAAAGATAGACAGACGGACGGGTGCACTGAGCGGTAACTAAGTAATTTGATTATTTAACCTTGGTTTTAATGGTTAAGTAATGTAATGACGAAGGTATTTTGGGGGAGGAATACGAGGGCGACACTGAAAATTCTTAGAAATGGCCACTTTGAAATGGAAATTGAAAATTATCTGTGTCGCGTCAGCATGAATTTGATTGCGAGAAAATTTTATTGCAATGATTTTTGTTATCTTTCATGACATTCAAGCCAACGAGAAAGTTATGATATTCGATTAGCCTTTCACGATGAAGACCCATCTCGTGCCACTGTTTACAGCTGGTTTAGTGAGTGTAACACCTTCACTGTGGAACAAACAGGCCCATTTCGGCCTGTCGCGGTATTTCAGCTGGTGCGGAGCCAAGAAAACCATGACCATTTCGCTTGTGCAGAACAATTATCTCAGGTGTTTGTAAGAGTTCGACATAGACAAATATTTATTTCAGCTAGTAGTCAAAATTGTAGGTGGTCCCCATTAAAACACTATGGCAGGCCGTTTTCAGCCTCCCATGCACTGTCGGTAAAATACATCAGTTCAGTGCGTCAGTGGACCTATTTTGGCCCGCCGTCCCAACAGGCCACTTGCGTCATGGGCGTTGCAATCACCAAGTATCACGATCTCTGCGGACGGGATATGTTGTAGCACGGAATCTGTTGCCATTCTGATGTGCTCCATGAGTCGATCGGTTTCGTCATTACCGCTGTGGGACCTATAAAGGCAGGCATAGACGCGGGGATGGTCGTCGCTACCTAGGCGACAAGAACAGACTTCCTCTCTGACGTACGCGCAAACTCCAGCCTGCTCCATAAAAGTGTACCATGGACAAGAGAGATAATGAGTATCAGCGGGAAAGGATATCTATGTCTCGGTTAAAAAGAGCAGGGCCGGATTCGCCGCCAGGTAATACGGCGCTAAGATTGGTATGAAGTCCTTTGATGTTAGAGAAATCCATGGCCGTAGTGGTAGAGGAATTCAGTTATTGTCTCGAGATACACGAGACACAGAGTCGCCCTCCCCCCTAGAATACGCGGCGCTGCCCAAGCTACCGGGTTCAGGTACACGTGCTGAACTCGGAATCCTAGAGAGGGATTCTCCAGTGCTTGTGCAACTAGTACCCTCTTTCACCTGCTCGTTGGCCTCGCCTCCTTCTGGAACATTAATGCTTCGCAAAAGAAGCTACCATCGCCGTCCAGGACTCGTCATCACCGAGCATTGCAGTGATGACGCTCTGCAGGGACAAGTCCCCTCCAATAACCGACGTAAAATCCGCCGCAGTGCCGCCCATCTTGGGCACCCCGAGGGTGATATACTGTCACTGATTTCCATGTGGGCCGTCTGGCAGAGGTACTTACTAATGCAACTATGCCCGGTGAGCACCTGTGTCAGATGAAAGGTGAATAGTTTGCGCTTACGGAGCATCCACCGCTTGAGGACCGGACGCAGGGCAGCCGTTATTCTTTTTTCATACGGCTATCGCGCCAGCTCCTCCCAAGATCGCCAACTATATTATGTTACTTGCATCTAACGTGACAAGCCAGAAGATCGTTGTTTCACATCTGTCCAGAACACCTACTACAGTATCTGACAACTTATTTTCTTATCCGTAATTTATCCTTTAGGATATGAAACTACCACTTTTATAGCTTTATACTTTGATTATTGTGATTATTTTCAGTTAAGAATTTCAATAAGTAGATAGACGTCGTTACCAATATACACATTTCAAATCTAAAAGCAACTCTGCGTCTATCTATTTCCTTTTCATGCCTAAACCGCTGGTTAGATTTCCAAATCGTACACGTAGATGGACTATACACAAGCCAAAATCAAAAGCTATATTGTCAGCCGTAACGCTAGTGGAGTTGGTTACTTCTTACTGCTAAGCGGTCACAAAATAATGAAACATTTTAATCCATTTGGTTGATACAAAGAATTGTTATTTTTTATAGTGGCGCTTAAACAATTAACAATACAAAAATATACCAACTGTCACAGATATACATTTTAGCTTCCTGATAGTAAATATTTGCATAACCTATGTCAGCTGGGCCTCATGTCAGAGTTTCCAGTATTTGAAGAACTAGGACCACAATAATTTTTATTTTAGGACAGAAATAAAAAGTATTTTTATAAACCATTTTTAAAGCAGTTATTTTTTTTATTTAATTTACCAAAAAAAAAGAAATAATTTTAATTAGAGTTCATAAATAGGACGTTATTAATTTGTATAAAATTGGGTTGTGACATCTACTAAAGATGTCTGGTGTATAAGGGGTGAGGATGGGAACCTCACCCCATTGTACTGTCCCGACGTTGGGAGGGGTTGTTCTGTGGTGGTTAAAGAAAAGAAAAAAAAGCTATTACCTAAATAGTATAAGAGTACGAGTATATGTAGTAAGTATTGCGATCCCGCAAATGTCCGACGGTAAAACTTGTTTAAGAAACGTCCTTTTTGTTTGTAACTCAAAGCTTGTATTTTACTTCATTCCCTAATTAATTTAGTATTAAGACGCTGCAAACCATACCTCTTTATTCAAAGATTCGATGCTTCTGTAATTTACTTACATAATGTTTTATCACCTAGTAGTACTCGCAACTTTGCTTGCATTGAGCAACATGGATTCGACGTTTTGATAATGCTTTATATCCATGGGAACGCTGCCAGTATCATCGGAACCTTGCCTAAAGGGACTCCTTTTTAATAATATACTCAAGTTATTATATATTTTTTTAAGGATTTTTAGTTTTAGGTTCTTTGTAATTTATAGCCAATACGTTTTTATGTGCAAAAATTAATTATGAAATACAAAATAACAATTATATCCTATACAAAATAACAATTATATCCTATATCATTCTTCCTATAAAATTTAATTGCCATGTGATGAGCTGGCAGACGAAATACACAGCACAGTACTGACTTTTACATTCATAGTAGTAGTCACAAGCATTCCTAAGGGCTTAGAATTTGGTAAACTAAAAAATTAAAGCGCTTACGCCAATCACAAATATAGGCATATTTCTTCTTATTTGAATTCCTGACAACATATAATAAATGCGGACCGTAGTGCAGACGTGTGGCAACTGTGACGGGGGTCACGGAGGAAAAAACTGGAGAGTGAATGGTGTGAAACTCTTCGTATTATCCTGAGGCCGGCCCCCGCTGCGCCTCTCGCCCCGGCTTTGTCCGCCGGGCCCATCGCGCTGACACACATAATTTATTTCCGATCCTTTGTTAGCCAGTTGGTTTTTTGATCGTCAATCATAAAATATCTTCAAAAGATTAACTCGAATGAAAACAAACACTTTGAAAGTTAATCCTTGTTTTTTGCAAACATTTTTTGCAACTTTTTCCCTTCGAAATTGCTTCCGCTTTGAATTTAAATCGATCTGAAGGAGCCACCAATCTCCGAGATTGACTACTGTTATGGAAATAGGAGGTAACTGCGCCTCGTTTGTACTCCATTGTATACGGAATACTCGAAAAAAATATTTTTCATATTTTTATTTACACTTTGGGGAAAAATATTATCGATGCGTTTACGTTACGTTACGTTTGGTGAGATATATTTCGTAAAAACTTATGTTATTTTGGGACCAACTGGTAATGATAACTAAATTTGATTTTAAGCATATAACATATATTACCATCTTGATCACTTTTACCTGATTGAACTTAATCAAGTTCAATCAGGTAAAAGTGATCCAGATAAAACAAACTTTAAAACAATGTTTTGACATGTCTTGTGTTATGATTGAAACCATTTATTAAGATATTATTATTAAATAAATAATTATAAATCTCTCTCTCTATTTAAGAGCCTTGATCTCGTCGGTGTATTTTCCCCAATCCTTCCTTCTCCTCGTTCTACCTCTTCCTCTCTTTCCCTAATCCTTCCTGCTATGATATTTTTGAAAAAAAACGGGACATGTCGTATCAGGTGACCAATGATATTTCCTCTTTAGTTCTCTATGGTATTATCTACTAGCCACTATAAAATATTTCACAGTTCCGGGTGTAAAAACATGAATAGTATATTATAAATAAAATAACCCAAAAGCTGTCGCATATTAAAGCAACTCACGTAATAGTAACATAGAAAGTTGTTGAAATTAAAGTTGAACTCCTTCCTAAGTTACAAGCCTCGCACCCACCGTTTAATCTCCGAAATACATTTATCATGTTCAGACGATAAAAATGCCATTGAGATCAGGCACACACAATGAGATACAAGCTCTCCTTACCTGATACGGCTGAGTCGATTATATTCAAATATAAATCGGATTTGCAAACGTAAGTCCTTCACAATGGCATAGTCTCTCACTACAACGGCGCCTGCGATGTTTCGGGACAAAAGCCCGTTTGCCATCGAACCCTGGCCGATCGTCACGCCCTCATTTACCGATTTGCGGATTACTCGACTGAACATCATTGGAAATCGATTAAATCATTCGATTATAACTATTAACAACCCAACTCTAGTTTCGATAACATGTTTGTCGTTTATAAATAAACATATGAATCTAATTAATGAATAAATTATATAATATTAACATATTAATTGCTATGAATGCGTTGGTTATGGATTTTCTATAATTATTATTATGAAATTATATTTTTAAATGAACATGAAAGGCCAATATTTTTTTATGGATATGTAAAACCTTAATTAATATTATGTTTTGTAATTCCAAACGAGCTTTGTACACATGTTACTATAATTTAAACATTGACATGGTATACAAAGAAAATATAAATTTGGTTTTTAAACAGCAGTGCAACTTTACAGCAAATGTGTGAGTGCACGCATATGCATGCATATAGCACCGCCCTCCTTTCCCACACTGCATATGCATACTCGCATGCACCACCACCCCCACATGCACCACAACCACAGTAAAAGACCACCACCAAACAATCTACGCACGTTTCGCCCCGACACCGAAGCATCCTCAGGATGTAGACTCTACGATTACTAATCGTAAAGTCTACATCCTGAGGATGCCTTTAGATGACGATTCAGATGACGCAGTCTCAATTTAATGCAAGCCGTATTATCCGCAAACACCCTCAAATGCAGTAGTTAAAACACTATTAAGCACATTTATCGCACGGCACGGTCACGCCCGCCAAATAGTCGAACAATACGCGGAGGAGCCATTCAAGCCGACCGTTGACTGTCAACCGACATTAGATATCAATAACGCCACAAAAAGGGAATACGATAAATCATTTTCGATTTCACATCTGGGACGTGTTAAACTATTTGTAAAAACGACGCCTCAAACATTCAAAGGTGCGTTTGAAAAAAGTCAATGATTAATATTGGATAGGTTTAAATCTGTTGGATTTATAACCGACTTCTGATTTTTTAAGATGTTTATACGTTTTATATTTTTGAGTGTTTGATATCGGCTACTTTTGGCGGTTGTAGGTGATAGTATACGTCAAATGTATCATATAAATTCTGTAGGCTTGTCTAACTTACATGACATTCGTAATCATCATCTCATCAACCTTTATCCAACCACTGCTAAACATAGGCCTTCAATTAATGCCAAGACGACCGATCCCTTGTCACTCGTATCCAACACGGACCGGCCACTGTACGGAGATTTTGTTCCCACCATGTTAATGGCCGACCAACACTTCGTCTACCTAAAAGCGTCCTCCACTCTTGAACCTTATTGGCCCATCGGCCATCCGAAATACAAGGTACAAATTCACCATATTATGAGATAATTAATGCAATGTGATTGTTCATTAAAAATATTATTCTGCTTATTTAGCTAGTTTTATAATACATAATATATCTCTGTGTATCGTCTTTATTATTGCACAATTACTATCGGTGCTAATGCTCTTAATTTGGTCTTTAAGAAATATAATATTACTATACCGTAATTTTATAAAGCACAAAATAAAATATAACACACCATGAAACAAAACAAACATGTAATATCAACGTAAAAAGGTCGCATTAGCATAATCTGACCCAGGGATAGACAATCAGGTAAATGACGCGTTAAATATACTCACATCATTCGGTATCTCCGAGCAGAAAAACTCATATAAAAAGCGTATCAGTTGCTGATGGGACAATGTGGCTACCACGGCGCCTGGTATGAATGGGACCCTTAAGAAATTTGTTACGAACATTTTAATAGGTGACAACTATTGTTGTCGATGGTAGGGCTCGGATATTGTCAAATTATTGCTCAGTATATGAATTTGTTTTGGAGTATAGTCGAGCGTTCCCGAGGTTGTTCAGCCATTGTTGTTGAGGCCGGGTGTGGGGTAGATTATGCGTGTAAGTCAGAATTGAGTGGATATTTATTAAGTCGAGGGCTTTCGATTGTTATGTGATATACCCGTAAGTTGTTAGCGGTTTTATGTGTACATGGATGGGGTGAGTTTACGTTACATGGTATTTGCTCATTTTAATGAAACTTTTTACGGCGGTTTATCAGGATTTTACAATTCGATCTTAAAAATTAAATAATTCGACATCAGGGGTGTTTTGAATTCTTAACGCCAAGATTATAGTGAGGACTAACTTGGATTTAATGCCATTTAGAGTATGGTTCATAAATAAATTATGATATTCCGAAAGAAAGGAGTCGTTTTTTTTATTTTATTATACTCCATGAAAGCAAATGAAAGCTAGGCTTCTTTTCAATTTAAATTAGAAAGGTTTTTCATTCCATTTTATATAAACTTAATCTAATCTAAAGTGAGATTTTACTAATATAAAGACATAATAAAGTACAAAGAACCTCAAACTATAAACCTTAAAAATATAATATAAGAACTAACATATATTATTAAAAAGGCAAGGTTCGGAAGATAGGTACTGGCAGCCTTCCCCCTTTAAATAGCTAGACTAATTCTTTGTCCGAGGTAGCTGCCAGCTCTTCGGTCTCCTGTGATGTCGACTAACCTTTTTGTTATTTCCTTAAAGAGCCTTAAATCGCTAGGACCCCACGGACCAAGGGTCTCGACACCGAATGGGACAAAATCATATTTAACCAATCACTTGTTTAGTGTTTTTTTTATTAAATGTCACAAGCCCCAAGGAACGTTCATGAAGATTTGGCAATATATTTCTACACTTCTCTGCTAACTCTAACCAAATCAATTCTGCACGCAAACATTATCTCCACGTATACGAATATCAATATTAGTAGAAAATAACTTAATCATTATATAATGGTGAATGACCGTCTAAACGACGTATCGGGCAATTAGGTTCATATGTAGACGTGTAGGCGGTCTAACGTCTTGCCAATTACGGTGTTGATTGTGTAAGTTCACGACACTCAAGTTCGAGCCAATAAGGTATTTTTTGTTGAGATCATCATCATCATCCTCATCAGCCCGTTATTGCCCACTGCTGAGCATAGGCCTCCTTTTTTCTGCCAATCTCCTCTGTGCCTTGCCTGCCTCATCCATGTTTTGGCTATCAGGCTTACCACGTCATAGGTCCACCGAGACATACGACGCCCATACACATCCGCACAACCAGAGATTATGCAGATGCGTCGTTTTTTTCCCTCTCACCCAATGGGCCACCGGAAACTCACAAAGCGCTCGAAACGCGACAGCATAGCTGTCACTTACTCATACTTAGCATACTCCCATTTGAAAGGCCGGCAATGCACGTGCTAATCCTCTGGTGTAGCGGCTGTCAGTGGATGTCGCTATCACTTACTATCAGGTGAACCGATCGACTGTCCGTTTGCCCCCTCTTCTATTAAAAAAAAAACTACGCCGTTATTATGTAAGCAAGAGATACCATCCCGGTTGTGCCCACCTAATTCAGCTGCAAAGCAACATGACTCTACCTCTTATTATAGATATAGACTAGGTAGATTCAGATACTCGACCAGGGGTTCCACGTTGAGTGGCAAGATAGAAGAGAGGTAATCTCGTATATCTACAAGGTGATCCATATATAGTTTAGCCATCTGTATTGTACCTTAACTTACGTAACTTTGGTCTTTATTTGTTCTTTTAGTTTTTCGTGTACTTTGCACGTAAGTCTCTTGCGTTTTGCACTTTCAATAACAACGTCATTAAAAATAAAATATTACTTTTAATCCATTTTATTTCTTTAACGCCGTGAAATGCTCTATTCTGAGTGGGTCTCCCCACGCGGGTCTGTGGGATTCGCTGCGCCTGAAATATGGTTGTGGACGCAGCTCTACCCTCTAAACTCCGAGTGCCACCAATGCCGCCTTTGGTGAGGTGCCCCGGATTGTTGAGCAAACAGGGCACCTCTACGGCCCTCAGGGGACAGACGCCTCCAGAGTGGTTTTTCCGCACCACAGAACAACCCCTCTCAACGTCGAGACAGTACAATGGGGTGAGGTTCCCGTCCTCACCCCTTGCCCCCTGCTCTTTGTCCCCTCTTCTTATAAGAGTGGCTTCGGCTTCTTCGGCTCAATTCGCTTCGCCCAAAGTGCTGGGCTCACAGGCGGTGGAGCTCAGCAGAGCTCCACCGCCACGACAAGGATTGAAAATAGGTTTAACCTACCTTATTCAATTGCTGATGCTTTCGCGCCCATGAAATTTTTTTCAGGGGCACAATATGTTTCCATAGCGATGTAAATCGATACAGCTTTGGATCTATTTCGGGTACAGACATAATATTATTGAGAGATTAAAGGAAAATGTGTATTTTATTGCTTTATAAATTACTAGCTGTTGCCCGCAGCTTCGCCCGCGTTTACTTAGATTTACAGCCGTTCGGATTGATGATGATTATTTTTATGGCCAAAGTTACGCCTTATAACGTCAGCTTTCTGCCAGTAAAAGCCTCGTCAAAATCGGCTTAGCCGTTTCAGAGATTAACCGGAACAAACAGACGGACAAAAATGGTTTTTCTTAATGTAAGTGCAGTATATTATTTTATAGATTTTAACCACGACTTCGTCCGCGTATAAGAAGTATTGTTTTAAATCTTATTTTTCAAATAAAGTAGTAGTAGCTATGCTGCTTTGCAACCGAATTAGGCCGGCACAACCGTAGTGGTACCTCTCGCTCTATCGCGGTGCTATCGCGTTTCGTGCGGTTTGTGAGTTGCTGGTGGCCCATTGGGAGGTATAGGGAAAAGGAGGGCAACGCATCTGCATAACTTTTGGCTGTGCCGATGTCTAAATGGGCGTCGGTAGTCACCTCCGGCTCCGGCTGCTCGGTTGCCTCCATGTGACATAAAAAAAAAATGGTTCCAATTTACAAACTATAATAATTTATAGAATACTATTTACTTCCACTGTAAGGCCCGATAGTACGTTTTTATTTTAGTTTTTTTTTATTTAGTAGTATATTTTTATACTTTTAAATAACTTTTACGGATTTTATCGCGGTTTATTAAATTTTTTAAATGCCTGACGTTTCGGATACTTTCCAGAAACCATGTTCATGGGAGGATTGAGGTGTCAGACGTCCTATAGTATTTATTTTGTGTCCTAACGATACAAAATTATTCGTAACCACCCTATGATACATCAATATTTTAATTCAAATTAGTACCAGCAAAAAAACTACGAAAAAGTTATATTTTTTATTCATATATTTTATTATTGTTCCTAGCATTGTTTATAAATAGTACTTTGTCATTTATTGCAATTTTAAATTATTAAATAATTAAATAAAAACATATTGGATATAAATTACAAAGAACCTAAAACTAAAAACCTTAAAAAATATAATATAATAACTTAAGTATATTAATAAAAAGGAGTCCCTTTAGGCAAGGTTCCCCCTTTGAATTGCTAGACTAATTCTTTGTCCGAGGTAGCTGCCAGCTCTTCGGTCTCCTATGATGTCGACTCACCTTGTTGTTATTTCCTTAAAGAGCCTTAAAGCGCTAGGACCCCACGGACCAAGGGTCTCGACACCGAATGGGACAAATCATATTCGGAGCCTAGTATTTGCATATTTTAGCTTTTTCAGCCGCTTCGTTATTATATACATATAAGTATTCCTTTTTTATAATATAATGAATTCTATTATTAAATCATTTTTGGATAAATTACTAATACATGAATACTTCATTAAAAACGCGTGCAATACAAAAGTGCGATCCTCATAAGGATTCGCATCTTGTAATTGATAGCGTGATCTACATTTTCTGTTAACGCCATCTATTGACACATCTCAAAAACTTCTTGTTACACTAATTATACATCTTATATCTCACCTAGGGTCTCAAACTATCTCCATATCAAATTTCACTCAAATCGGTTTAGTGGTTCATAAGATAGATAGTCCCGGGGTTTTACCCGCATAAATCCCGTTCCCGTAGGACTTCCGGTATAAAAACTTCCTTTCTCGGGTTTCAAGCTATGTTTGTGCCAAATTTCATCCAAATCTGTTCAGTGGTTTAGGCGTGAAGAAGAGACAGACAGACAGACAGACATACAGACAGACAGAGTTACTTTCGCATTTATAATATTAGTAAGGATAATATATTTGTGATATCACTTTCATGTAATATATTTATTATTTAGTACTAGTTGTTGCCCATCACAGTGATGCTTATTTTAAAGTTTATATCACTCAGTTTTAACGTAGCATTCTAATGGTGATAGAATTTTTGAAATCGGTTGAGTAGTTTTCAAGTTTACTCGTTACAAACTAAAAAATATTTTTTTTTTAGATTTTTGGCTTGAGTAGTGAGAAATAGGAAGTGGTGTATCCATGCAGACAGACACATGGCACAAGCGCATCCCTCCCAGCGATAAGGCTTTTTTTATAGAATTGGGGGCAAACAGACAGTCGATTCACCAGTAATAAGCGAAATCCATAGATACCCGCTACATGATTAGCAGGTGCGTTGCCAAACCTTCAGATATAAGTATGCTCATTTCTTGAAGGTCCTAAAATCGTATCCGTTTGGAAATAACATAGATAGCAGCTGATTCCATATAGTGGTCGTGCGAGGCAGGAAATGTCGTAAAATAGAGTTGATTTGGATTTCCGGAGATTGAGGTGATGCGAGTGAAATTTGGAAATTTTACGCGGTAGATGCGTTAGAAGATACAGAACGATTCAAAATATCTACGCAGTGCCAAATAATTAAGCCGATCAGAGAGAACCTTGTCATCGACGACTCGAGCCGCATAGTGTTGAAAATGATGAGATGGTTTAGCTCCTAAGCTGATATGGGGGTGCTCTAGGGACTGGGTACACTAAAACCGAGCCTGAGATGACGCACAATGAATTAGAGTGTAAGTTGGGCCCACTCGACTTATGGATGTCCAACGAAAAGAGGACTTAACGCAAGGAGGGTAGTACTAGAACATTAATAACTATAATGGTGTTATAAATGGCAGATACTCATCTATTAATATATTGACTGTTCGTACATTATAAAATGTCTTTTTATGTGAACATAATAATTGTTTCAATTCAATACTTCAAATAAAGATATTACTTTAAAATAATATTCTACTACACCCTAATGAAAAGTAACAAAATCCACCCATGTGTTCATACTTTTATTTAAGTCACGTCGCAAATATTTGGTTAAATCAATTTGGCCAGCGTTTGATTATGGGCGCGGGCGTGGGGCTCTCTTGTGCAATCTATTAGATTACAATAGCAACACCCCGACAATCGAATCTGCCTCGCGTTTGCAAACACATGTCGCGTTCTAAATTATTGTTTCAATCGTTGTTACGAACACAACTCTTGCGTATTAGGATATTTGCACATCAATAAAGACAAATAAGCTGAAAGCAATAGAAGTCCAAAAATAGTTTTGTTTGTTTTTTGCCAACAATCTTCTGGACTGCCGGTATTCAAATACATTCGATTTACATAATATGTAATATCAATTTAAATATTGAAAACTTAACAATCCCAAAGTGAAAGTCCTAATAAGTACGTAATAATATAAAATATGATTTATTTTTTTATAAGTAGCGTGGATGTTTATAATTATTTCTTATAATGTATTTATGTATGTAATATTTCTTATAAGGAAAAAAAGATGTGATGAGCGGGTCTACAGCAAGGACAATATTCCGCTTTGGACAAAAATAGCAAGAGAGAGTAGAGGAATCTCCTTTTTTTTCTTTAACGCCGGGAAATGCTATGAGGCATCCCGCAGGGGAGTGGGTCTCCTCAGACGCAGCTCTACCCACTAAAACCCTGTAAGGTTCACCTTAGGCTACTGAGCCCCACCGCCACGATAAGGCTTGAACCATGGTGGGGATAATATTTCAACCTCGTCTACCGCTGAGCATATCCGATATGACCTCAACTTCTTATCGGTCCATTATTCTTTAACATAAATAACCTGTATACGTTTCAGACGGAGCACCGCACTTGCTGCGCGTGCGGCGAGCCCATCGCAGACAGGTTCCTGCTGGAGGTGGGTGGCGGCGCCTGGCACACGGGCTGCCTGCGATGCTGCGTCTGCGCCGTGCAGCTCGACAGGCACCCATCCTGCTTCTTGCGTGACAGACAAGTCTATTGCAAGCAGGACTATGCAAAGTGAGTAAAGATTTCTATGCTTTTGCGAAATGCTTGCACGTCCTCCACTTTATTCAGGTTGAAAGCTCACAAAATGATGCAAATAATCTTTATTCTATTTTATGTATGTACAGTCGCATATGTACTCATTTCATACAATACCAACTAAAGTTAGCAAGTTTTAAGTTAGACCAATGAAATTTGTACATACCAAGGAAATGTATTGAAAAAATGGGTTGACGACCTCATTAGCGATCACATATTTTTATACATTTTCAAAAAAATTATGATCCACCTATATTTTGAAAATCATAAAATGTGTTCATATTTTAAGAGTACCTGTACCTAAATGTGTGAAATATATACCGATTTTTGCATGAAAGTTGGCAGAGCACGCATCAATGTTCAAGAAACAATTTGAAATTTGACCGTCAGGGTCGTCAGAGTGGTCGGAATCGTTTAGATTCGAGCATTAATTTCTTTACAATATACAGCCTGCGTCCAATTAACCTCGACGTAAAAGTATTCATAGTTCGTACCAATTTACCAAGTCATCCATAGCATGTCATGTACTGTAGAGATGGGCGATTGTCGATATCGATGTATTACAACTTTACGCAGCATCAACTTTATGAATGCAGCTCCCATAAATTGTAAAACGAATGTGGCTATTACTTAAAATATTTTTACTATTTGGAAGAAGTGCTAAAATATGTTTTTAATACATTATTGAATATATTTGATAGAACTTGTTGAAATCTGTCTTGATTTATTTAAGTAATATTGTAATTATCTTGAAATAATTTAATTTAAATTTATTGAAAGCAAAATAAATTATAATCAAACAAATTTTAAGGATAATATTATTAAGATTTTTACATTTCCAACGTTTCGGATATTTTACAGTAACCATTTGTCTCGAAAAAACCATGTTAATTCTTAAACTGTCCAATATAATAGATAACTAAAATTATAGAGAAATACCATTTATATAATACTTATATATAATTAATAAAACAGATAATATGAATTAGGCGTTAAAAGTTGTGACCTTTTTCGCATCTTATCCTATTTTAATGCGATTGTGGACAGCACTGTATGTTGTTTGGTCCAGAAAATGGTAGGTGGCGTTGTTATCTGTGGCACAACCTTAGCGGGACCCACTAATACGATAGACGAAAATAATGTTAAATTAATTATCGATATAGCTTCCGACATCTCTAAAGCGATACTCTTTGAAGTTTTACGAATGTGCTGGCATATTTGTGTTGGTATGGTGCGGGGTAGGAGGTCCGGTGTGCGAGAGACCCCTGACCCGCCCTGTGTGGCCATGATGCTGCATTACTCCAAGACCTGATATCATCCTAGTACTCTGCAATTTATGCTGCAGTTTGCTAGTGAAAGGTAGTAAAGGTCGCGGGTTCGATTCCGCGGGTCTAATCATAGCAAGAACAAAGAATTATGTAGGACATGGATTTATGAATATTATAATTTGTTATATGTGCATTTGTGTCTCTAGTTGACTAGTTGAATTGTTCATCTCCGTGTAAATCCATGTTTAATGCGAGGAAATAGGCTGTCTTGGCGTTCTTCAAATAGTTCTAAGTTCTCTTTGCGTAACAGTCCCTTTACTAATATTCAATATGCAAATTTCAGGAACCGGCTAACACGATACAAATAATAATAGTATGTATTAAGTTACCACTATACTAGCCATAAAATAACATAGAAACATATTCAAAATAAAAATGTTCTAATAGCCCAAGGGCCATATAACTATCAATAACTCTCGGGATATTAAAGCGCTGCCAATTCACATTAATTGATTCATTTGCTCGAAAATAATTAAAAACTCACATAATTAACGTAAACAAAGTTGAATCACATCTTCCGCCTTCCATCAGCACCCTCATAAACAACCGGCTCATTTCAAAAAATAATATCGAAATGGAAATAAAGCAGGTGCGTGAGAATTTATGTCCAACAGAAAAAACCGGCCGATGTCCCGAGAATGATTTTATTGAAAATCCCCGCTCGAGTGTGGCACAACAAAGCGACGACGGGAATGTTGCTAGCGTAAAAAAAATACTCGGACCATGATGACTTGCAACACTAGCGTTTTCATATGTCATTTATTTTGATTGTGATAAGTCGATGCGACTCGGAACGATATATTTCAATCGGAACGGGGTCGATGGTGTGACGCGACCACCTGGCAGACGGATCTCATCGATTCGATACTGACAGGGAAATGATAGGAATTTCTTTACTACCGTTTATGTTTCACCGCATAATAATGGTAATTTTGAAAAAGATTACGCGTGAACAGCATATAACAAAAGAAACTGTAACAATTAATTTCTAATAATTAAAAAATATATAGTATAAAATCGAATTCGTAAGCTTATCTATTTATTTTCAAAATATAATAAAATTTTGAAATTAAGATTAAGATGTACTAAAAAATATATTATGATTCCAAAAATATTATATGAAAAAGGTATCTCTCATAATATATGAGTTAAATAAAAGCCTCTATATTGGATATTTTTTTTTTCATAGAAGTCCTTTGATCAATCTCATTTTTTAACAATTGAATTATAACCAATTCATATGAAATATCTTTAGCCTTAAGGCGAAACGATAACAAAATACATTAAGTTTCCGAACATATTTTTTCCAAAAAAGACAGATAGCCTTTATACAGCCATGAGTCACAACTCACAGGTTCAATTACAATAGGTCACGGCACGTCAGTCGCCGGTTCGATTCTCGCGCGATCCTTGACATTAAGTGTCGGCGATGCCACATATATAATCACGTATTGATTCCTATACTCACCCAAACCCACTTGTCAAAATCAAACATTATTGTATGGAAACTTATAATGGTTGAGCTCAAACATGGTTGTTAGTTTCAAAACATAAAAACGATTTTTTCTACCGAGCACTTCAAATAAAACCATTAATATTTAAAATGAGATTAGGCTTAAATACATTTTATTAAATAACTAATAAACTTCCACATAAATTATAAAGAAATTAATTGGCTGCATTTAAATGATATGGCGGATTCAAAGTTGCCGCCAAATGAAGAGTTATTAGCACTCTAAATGTTCTCCAGTCCAGGTAAAAGGCTGTTTTTAAGACCTACAGCTGCTAACTAGAGTGACATCTGTATCCTACTGAACTTAAAGTATCATTAGGTTTGGTTTTAGTTGTTGGTTTTAGTATTAGTACATGCTTGGGTTCAGTAAAACTTTTATGAGATATTCGGAATGTTCTAGTGCTCAAAAGTGAGGAGGAGATCTCAGTTTTAATGATCTTAAGCAATCTATCAAGGTATCCAGTATGATCATTGCTCCGGTCAGAGGACCTTTTGGTTCTCACTACATGATCAAGTTGCTGCTGCAGAGAACACAGCGGGGCTTAGCGGTGACGGTAATCAGAGGTTACCGTACGCTCAACTGGGTGGCAGCCACTGCCCTGGCTGGAGATCCGCCGTGGGAGCTCGAGGCTTTGGTGCTAGCCGAGGAGCGCCACCTCGTTTTACAGAGGAGGTCACAACTCGGTGAGTCCCCTATCTGGGAGGAGCACTCACATGTGCTGAGGCTGAGGCAACAGTGATTGTCGGAAGGGGAGATCTTAGCGCAGTCGCCGCGTCCGGTCTTGGCGCTTCGCTTGACACAGCTGCTCACGGGTTGTTTCAGTTTGCTGTGTCGGATGGCCAGGAGGCAGCCGACGCCGACGTGTGTGGCGCTGTGGAGAACTCGTTCCAGCATGCTCTAGAGGTGTGCAATAGATGGGCCGCACAGCGTCACAACCACGTGGCAGTGCTTGGAGGAGACCTCTCGCTCTCGTATGCACTGCATGTTCGAGAGCTATGAGGTCTGGCAGGCGGCGGTCACCTTCTGCGAAACTGAAAGAAAGAGGCCGCAGAGGGTAAAGGGTAACAGAGCGGACGATATCCGTTTCAATCCGTCGACGTAGGACGAGAGTGCAGGCGCTATGCACACCTCCTGCCTTCCATCTAACGGGACTCGGGGTAAGGCTGTCGGAATTTAGAAACCCGGTTAGCCTTTGGAGAGAACCGGCCGGTCGCAGGGGTGACCTGTGTTAGTCACTTCCTTCAAGCGGCTGAATGCAACTCACAGTGCGGGCGCCGGGAGTCCGCTTCGGATATCCCTGGGTAAATGCGCAAAACATTTCCACTGCGACAGCAAAAAATCAAACCAGTATGCACGGGCTTAAGAAAATTTTATCGTTTTCGATAAGAAAGCAATATACATACCTGTCGGAAAATAAAGAAAAAAAAATTATGCAAATGTAAAAATTTGGGGGCCGCCATAGATCACGATCGAAATTCGTCCTCTTACTTCTAGGCCAAGCCTGTCAACCAGTTAGTAGACCATCATTTAAAACATTGGAGCCACATTTGAAATTTACCCTCTTGCTACTATAACCCCACCCTAATTTAGCATTTCGACGGATACTTTTTTATAAACAAAGATGGTTACTTACTCTACTCTACAATTGCAGCGATTGAAAGTACTCTCAAAAAGTTACCATAACATTCTCGTTGTAATTTCATTACAGTGCAACCAATAATGTTGCCATAAAAATTGGCATAAATATTTTGGAATAACGAGTGGGTTGCCAGTATCGGCCGCCGCGGGCTTGTCGTAATTGCTATTGTTGATATATCATCATACCTTTATTGTTTATTTAACGCTCCTTTTTGTCAGGTAGCTTATCGCGCTTCGTTTCATAACATATTTAAATTACATATCCTCTTGAAAACCTCTAATGGATCTCGCTAATTTTATATTGTGTATGAATGTTTGTCTAAAAGTTTGGCTTTTGTTGAAATATTAGTTTATAGTTTTTTCTTTCTTTTTATAGTTTTACTTTATTTTATAAAATAAAAAGTTAAGTCAAGATTTTTTATTATTTATTATTATCTGTTTTCTTACTTTTACAAAGCAGCCTGAACCATTAACTATAGGATATTCTTTTTGTCTGTATTTTTTTGGTTGCCCCTTTTGAGTAGACGTATTCTTTTCATTAAGTATCAGCTGTTTATGAACATTCTAGAACTTGTTTTTGTGTGCGTAATTATTAATCTTAAAATAACTGCAAATATTAAGCTAAAATATATTATCCGAACTAGTTAAAAAAATAAGATGTTTAAAATGGCGATTACTAAAATCATTAGATAAATGATTGATAATCACGATAATAATTATGATATTGGTCTTCAGCGTGTTACACCTGGTCAGTCCTATATACATATGAGTGGAATCCGACTTCTTGACGTTCATTGATACATACCTTTGCAGTTGACGGAAAAGCTGATAATGATGATAGTTGTAAATACACAACGTACATCCACTAATACAGATGAACAAACATGTAATATTTAAAGTTAATTAATTTTAGTTAGTAAGATAATTTAACTCCTAACCTTTATACAGAAGCTAACCAGAAACATAAATCATGCAGGTGCAATTTTCAATATAATTCATACAAATGCCTATAACGTAATGGTTTTTTAATTAAAGCAGAAATATCGGCGTGTTTCATTTCGTTCGAAATGAGAGTAAGATAGAGAGGCCGTTTTTGAGAGGATTCCTTCTATTTTACAAATACCCGCTTTACACGTTAGTACAAGTTGCTTAAAGATGCTATTAATTAGTCTTCTATGTTAGCGTACGCTTAGTATTTATCCACAAGCGAACGGTACCAAAATAGCTCTACGACTTTAGAGGTAAAAAAGACCAACCAGTCATCTGGATTTGGTTATCTGACATATGATATAGTGCCACGTATGATATTGTCTCACGGATGATATGGTCTCTCGTATGATGTTGTCTTACGTATAATGTGGTCTCACGTATGATGTAGTCTCACGTATGATGTGGTAACGTATGATATTGTCTCACGTATGGGTATGGTGTGGTCTCTCTTATGATGTTGACTCGCGGATGATGTGGTCTCACGTATGATGTGGTCTTTTGTATGATGTTGCCTCACGTATGATGTGATCTCACGTATGATATTGTCTCACGTATGGTGTGGTCTCTCTTATGATGAAGACTCACGGATGATGTGGTCTCACGTATGATGTGGTCTTTTGTATGATGTTACCTCACGTATGATGTGATCTCACGTATGATATTGTCTCACGTATGGTGTGGTCTCTCTTATGATGTTGACTCACGGATGATGTGGTCTCACGTATGATGTGGTCTTTTGTATGATGTTGCTCCACGTATGATGTGATCTCACGTATGATATTGTCTCACGTATGGTGTGGTCTCTCTTATGATGTTGACTCACGGATGATGTGGTCTCACGTATGATGTGGTTTTTTGTATGATGTTGCCTCACGTATGATGTGATCTCACGTATGATATTGTCTCACGTATGGTGTGGTCTCTCTTATGATGTTGACTCACGGATGATGTGGTCTCACGTATGATGTGGTCTTTTGTATGATGTTGCCTCACGTATGATGTGATCTCACGTATGATATTATCTCACGTATGGTGTGGTCTCTCTTATGATGTTGACTCACGGATGATGTGGTCTCACGTATGATGTGGTCTTTTGTATGATGTTGCCTCACGTATGATGTGATCTCACGTATGATATTGTCTCACGTATGGTGTGGTCTCTCTTATGATGTTGACTCACGGATGATGTGGTCTCACGTATGATGTGGTCTTTTGTATGATGTGGTCTTTTGTATGATGTTGCCTCACGTATGATGTGATCTCACGTATGATATTGTCTCACGTATGGTGTGGTCTCTCTTATGACGTTGACTCACGGATGATGTAGTCTCACGTATGATGTGGTCTTTTGTATGATGTTGCCTCACGTATGATTTGATCTCACGTATGATATTGTCTCACGTATGGTGTGGTCTCTCTTATGATGTTGACTCACGGATGATGTGGTCTCATGTATGATGTGGTCTTTTGTATGATGTTGCCTCACGTATGTTGTGATCTCACGTATGATGTAGTCTCACGTATGATGTGGTCTTAAAAAAATGTTGGCCGTCACGGGACGTCCGGCGAATGTGAATTACCTCTGTTTATATAAAAAATGTAATTAAAAAAAATCTCTAACGAAAGATGGAATAAAATAAAGAAATGACTACATGCCGTTTACCAATACGCCATTCGAGTCAATTTTACTGCCAAAGTGCGGGAATAGATGTTTCACAATATTGGAGCTCAAGAACCAATAGATTCGAGAAATCTTGCTTCTTGTTCAGTGATCTGAGTGCATTAGGAGTTTGCGTTTGGTTATGTAGGTATAGGTAACACCCCCACCATGGTTCAGGCCTTGACGTGGTGGTGGGGCTCAGTAGCCTAGGGTGAGCCACTGCACCTTGGGCGAAGCTAATTGAGCCTAGGGAGCTCTCTGTACCCTCTTATAATAAGAGAGGACAAAAGAGCAGTGGGCAAGGGGCGAGGATAGGAACCTCACCCCATTATACTGTACCGACGTCGGGAGGGGTTGTTCTGTGGTATGGGACAACTCCTCGGTGGAGGTGGCGTCGGTCCCTTGGGGGACTGACTAGCCGTCGAATTGCCCTGTTTGTTTATTACCGGGGCACCTCACCAAAGGCGACATTGGTGGCACTCGCCGAGTGTTAGACTTTAGTGGGTAGAGCTGCGTCCAGCCTTCGGGAGCAGCACTCTCTCTCTCACTCAGCACGAGTCTCACATACCCGCCTGGGGAGACCCTCTCCCTGCGGGATGGCTCAGAGCATTTCCCGGCGTAAAAGAAAAAAAAGGTAGGCTAGGTGATATTTTTTTTCTATGTACTTAATCAGGCAAGAGAAGGAAATCGATCGTCGTATCGAGAATGCCTGGAAGAGCTTCTGGTCCATGAAGCACTTTATGAAGGGAGATCTTCCCTTATCACTTAAACGCAAACTCGTCGACATGTGCATCCTGCCCATCCTAACTTATGGTGCACAAACATGGTCTTTGACAGATAATAAGAAGTCCAAACTCCAGGTTTGTCAGCGAGCTAAGGAGCGCAGTATTCTGGGATTATAACGAATCGATCACATTAGAAATACGGAACTGCGCTCCAGAACTGGCATTGCTGATGTAGGAGAAAAAACCGCCAAGCTAAAATGGAATTGGGCTGGCCATTTGTGTATGATGCACACTCACCGATGGGCACTGATAGTCACGCATTGGGTGCCTCAGGACGGGCAAAGACGTCGAGGCAGACCCCGAAAACGATGGCGTGACGATCTGGATGCCTATAATAAGACCTGGTCGGAGTTGGCACAGGACCGTGATAGGTGGAGCAAAGCAGGAGAGACCTTTACTCAGAAGTGGGATCCAATAGGCTATTTAAAAAAAAATGTACTTTAAGTGCCATGTATAAAGGAATTTATTAAAAGTGTTTTAGCATAAGTTATCGGAGCATTTTGTCTTCCCGAGTTCATCGCTCAAAATATTTACTACTAGCAGCGCCCCGTGGTTTCACCCGAGTACTTCCTATTCCCATGGGAGTGCAGGGATACATCTTATTCTAATTTATAAGCAATAGTAGGTATTGTAAAGCTCTTGGTTTCTGTCGTTCCAAGTTCTTGGTTTGGTTTTTTTAAAGGATTATTTTGATGTCATCATGTTCTGCAATTTTTACAATATCTCATAAAGACATTATCTAAATATAATATGTAATACGTACCGAAAGTACAGGCAACGGCATTCCGAGCACATATGAGACGTCGCATGCGATGTATCGCCCACACCACGCCGCAAATGCGCGCCCCATGTCGTATGTAAATTCACCATGTAGCCGCGTATTTTAATTAATCTCTAGTCGCATAAATAAACTCTCCTTAATCGATTCCCCGTGAATATTAAACAATGCGTCGCGATCATAACAAATATAGCTTCTTAATCTATGATCTAAATGTTAATTTTTAGGGTTCCGTACCCAAAGGTTCGTCTGTCCGTCCATCTGTGATCAGGATGTATCACATGACCACGTGATAGTTAGACAGTTGAAATTTTCACAGGTGATGTATTTCGGTTGCCGTTATAACAATAAATACTAAAAACACAATAAAATCAATTTTAAAGGGGGCTCCTCATAGACTCCTTCTTTTTATGTTAGTTGGTTAGGCAAACTGGAAAACGTGCCACCTGATGGTAAGTGGTCGACGTCGCCCATGAACATAAACTAATTACCTGGAACGAGCCCAGGCAACTCATTTATGTGTTGGCTATCCTGAGACATAAGATGTTAAGTCTCGGTGCCAGTAATTACACTGCCTGTCTTGCCCTTCTCTCCGAAACACAGCAAAGTTATTTCACGGGAGAAACAAGCAAGATGGTGGTACACATGCAGCCGGGAGCGCGGCCAGCGCATCCCTCCCACCGGTAAACAAATCCACCACTCCTATGCAACTAAAATTGTTTTTTGAAGTGTAAACTTCTTTTAGCGCGGAACACATATTTTAGATCAGATAAAATCTCTGAATTCGCGACACCGCACACGAAACGCTGGAGACACAGTTTGACGTTTATATGACGTGAACTCGCGACGCCGCACGCGAAACGCTGGAGACACAGTTTGACGTTTGATTTATTTATATAAGATTAAGCAATATTTGTTTTGAAAATTGTGTTGCTTCTAAATTTTATCATACAGCCATTTTGTGTGCCGTTTAAACTGTATAGGTTGTCATAATCTATTTCTCCCTGTATTATAGGTATTAGAATTTAATTGTTTTGTTTTCACTTCTATCGGCAGTCCCTGTGACTGGT
Source organism: Helleia helle (assembly GCA_963853865.1). NCBI lineage: Eukaryota > Metazoa > Arthropoda > Insecta > Lepidoptera > Lycaenidae > Helleia > Helleia helle. The sequence continues at coordinate 3,559,435 of OY971420.1, forward strand.
TGGGTTGTTTTTCTGTTTTTTTTTTCGATATTAATAAAGTAACTGGTATATTGATAAATTCACAGAATATGAACTTTATAAATAGATAATTAAATTAATATTTAAGGGATACCTATTGGAATAGTATTCCAGCAAAGGAATCGTAACAGAGCTAACTATCAATCAATAATAGTTTCATCATTATGTCACTAGATGGTGCTTGTTAAAGAACTTTTCTTTAACAAAACCAACATTTTGTGTTAGTGTCTAATGCTATATATATAATGGTACGGAACCCTTCGTGCGCGAGAGCGACTCCCGCTCGGCCGGTATTTTTCCTTATATCATAATAAAACTCGATTTCTTCATAATCCTAGGCTTCTTTCAACGAAGTCTAAGTAATAATATTATTATTTCTGCGAGGCTAAGATTACACATTCTCTCGTAACTCATTTGGTCACTGCTGCAGGGATAGGATTTGTGAAGTAAGGAGATATCGTAAAGTAGAAGATTCTTATTCTCTCTCTCTCTTTTCAATCACTACCATAAGTATTACTATAATAATAGGAGCTAAGTGTCTAAGTAAGTTTTTGAGCTCATACTCGGCAAAGAGCTGTAAGTAGGGCTTTTTTGTCGGGCTAGGCCCACCACTCGTTCCTACGCTACTTCTACGCCAGAATCGACAGCGGTAACCACCAAATGACCTTTTGATACGATCTCAGGGAGCCCGAGGGATACGTTAAAGCTGTCTGTACCCGTAAAGAATTTAATCAGAAGGATTCAAAAGAAGAAGTCAGTACCAGATTCAAAATACGGCACAAGATTGCAATGACAATAGCAAATAGGACTATATTTTAAACTCCACCGAGTCCGATATTCGGTATATCTCAATCACCATAATATACCCTTATAGGTATTTGTTCGTAATCAAAATCAAGGATTGGATAACATTTAATGTATATGCACTGACAATGCTGGAGGTGAATTAAAAATCAAGATATAGTGTTTCACAGTTTTTGTATATTCCATCTTTCTAAGTCAATAATATTTAATTTATATGCAATATTTTAATGTCAATAGCGGAAATAGTTTCTTTTGTGTTGAATAATGATCTCCTAATGTGGTAAGAAAACAATCAATAAAGTACCGGCTAGTCCGTAATAACTCTATAACAGAAAAGCAATTAAAGCACACATACAAAGCTATCCGTCACCGACACTTGGGTTGACGTTGATATATCATAAGAATTAGACACAATTATACACTGTACACAGTCATGCGTTACATCAATGGTAACTTAATTCTGGCAGTCACTTTACGATCAACAATTTCATTATATAATGAATATTTAATCATTTATGTGCTAGATTTATGATTTTTACATGGAAATTTAATTTATGTTAGCTACAAGATCAACTATCAAAATACTTCAGTGCTACTCGACGCCTGCCCTTGTTGCTAAAATAGCGTCTAAAAATATTAAATTTAATTAAATAATATCTAGACTAGTAAGGTAAAATTAAGGTAATTTCCGCTCGTCAAACATTGTTACAACAAAACATGAATGAATGAAACAAAACCTTTTTATTGCACCCAAATTATTGCCTAAATATTTGAACAGATTATTCTCAATTAAATTCCAATATGAATCTAAAATTAATTAACTATAATACATAACGGAAATTAATCTAAAAAATTATGTAGATACATAATATTATTATATTTAAGAATCCTACAAGTTGGCTACTTTTGGCCTTCCAAATTACAATTTTTTGCATGAAGTACTTACCTGACCACTCCGTCGTAATTCCTCCCCATAGCGTCTATATTTTATCGGGAACCAGTGGGAGTCCTACCTCATATTGTGTCGGCTCATTCGGCTCTGTCGCCCGAGGCGCTAACAGCTTCACAATTAAAACAAACGCACCAATGAATCGTCTTGGTGTTTCTAAAACAAATAACTTAAATCATGTCGTTGTGAAAGGTCGTAGTGAATGTATTTTAAAATGAGAAGTAGGGGGCAGGGGAGGGAGGAAAGCAATCAACTGCCGAGAATTTACGACTGCGCCCGAGGCCCAGCGACTGACCGCTCTGGATTTTGTCAACGGCCCTAGGGCCAGTGGTGGCTATTCATTCTGTTTACGAAGAAATGGTTTATTAGGTTGGATCATTATCATCTTATAAACGTTGGATATGGGCCTTTTAACCACTACCGCACAGAGCGCATCTACTTCAAGTTCGACCGCCTTCCTATCAGTAAAGACAAATGCTACACGCACGTATCTACATGATTACTATAACCTTTTTTTGGAGAATAGGACAGGTATTAAAATCCATATTATTATACTGGTCGAGACCATTTTGCGCCTGCGTAATAAATACGGGTATACTCATTTATTACTTATAACACTATGTTCATTTGTGACGTCGATTTCCTCCTGTGCGCCTAATTAAATAAGTATCTGTATTATAACTTATATATACTTATATTCTGGATATAGGCCAATCATTGGCTACTCGCATCCAACTTCTACGGACCATAGGACGAATATCATCCGATTTAATTGAAGGCATGAAGCAGAAGTTCAAAAAGTTGTTAAAGAACCTTTGTAACAACTGAAACCAATAATACACAATAAGTACCTACTGAACACGGCGTTCAGTAGTTTACCGGTGGGAGGGAAGCGCTGTGCCGCGCTCCCGGCTGCATGGGTACCACCATCTTGCTTGTTTCTCCCGTCAAACAGCTTTGCTGTGTTTCGGAGAGAAGAGCAGGACAGGCAGTGTAACTACTGGCACCGAGACTTAACATCTTATGTCTCAGGATAGGCAACACATAAATGAGTTGCTTGGGCTCGTTCTAGGTATACTGGTTTATGTTCGTGGGCGACGTCGACCACTTACCATCAGGTGGCACGTTTGCCAGTTTGCCTATCCAACTAACATAAAAAGTAGGTATTTGTAGTGATTGAACACCGTGAATCCGTCCTTTAGTCCCGACGGCCTTGACCGACAGGGAGGAAAATTTAATAGCTACGCACTCGCAAGACGGTACATTTATAATTGTAAATTTAAAAAATACACAAAAATTAGTAGGGGCTTGTGTTTAAACTTCAGTTCGCTTATATTTACAGGTGTAGTTATAGTAATAAACAACTATTTATCTATTTAACTATTTAACTATTAGTGCCATTCAAAAAGGCTACTTTTAAAGCACTTTAAATATATATAATAATGATGTAACATAATTTGACCCCAATAATTATAGAACAGATTAAAAAAATATATATATAATAATAGTACTGGACCACCCTTTTGCGCGTATTCATAGAAGCGTCAACCGCTTATCGCGTCTGTGCGACATCTTCATTACCGCTAGTGTTAAACCTTGTTAATCTGTCACTTAGTTAATTACTATGCGAAGGGCCTTTAATTGATTCAGCCGGCGACAAAATGTTAATAAGCCGTGATAACGGGAGTCAGTAAATGTGGCCAATGTCCGCAAACCGCATTTTGAAATGCAAATGGTCCGCTTAAAACATTGCGGAGGATAACGTGCTAATGTATAGACTCAATTAATATTCCCGCAGGCTATTCTGCGCCGTATTACCAATATGATGGCGATGATACAGATAAGATGTGCTAGAATATTTAAGAAAGTACAGCTATGTCATACATCCAAGTACGGGTATGATAAATGTGAAAGGACGGTTTTTAGTTCTGTCATTTGCACCAAGAAATGGCTGCTCGACGTGATTACAGCGATAACTTCAGGATCTCAAGATATGTAAAGGTGAAATTAAAATGTAACGCTATTTGTGTCAATAATTTTTCATAGTTATTTTTATTTAAAAAATTCTACATCATCTTGAAAAACTTGTATAGCGAACGAAAGAAAAAAGAAGAGAAGTTAAGTAGAAAATGCACATAAAGTTAAGAAATATTAAACAAAGAAATTGGTACCTAATAAAAAGTCACATATTATATTCTTTACAAAACGATTAGAACTTTGATTCGATTGATAAGATTCACAAGACCACAATTAAGATAATTTCTCATTCTCCGTGTTTTTATTATCTCTATTTTTTATTAGATATTATATATTTTTAAAGAACTTTCTAGAAGTAGACTTCTTCTTGATATCGCTGCAATTCTTACTGGTAGGTAGCGAGATTCGACACCGCACCTACAAGTCTTGTATAAATTGCAAATTTCGAATAGCAATTGTTTCTTACATGTATGTGTGGGCACGGATGAATTATCAGGACGTTATACATGTCCGATTTAATTGGTCAGGAATAGTAATTCTATCGTATTATTTTAGTATCTAGAAATCCGAGCCTTATTCTCCCGTGTAACACCGGTAGCACAAGATCTGAATGTTGTATCAGGAGTCCGATAAAAAGATAATTATTCATTTCAAATGACCCGCAAAGTGGCTGCGAGTGCAAAAGTAAAACAAAAATCCTGTTGGTCCTTCGAGCCGGACGATATGATAGCGTGTTAATGGTCTTTTGCACGCCTTTATTTAATTAATTAAATATTAAGGCTCCAAATGGTAATCGAGCAGCGATAAGTGCCCGTTAAATATGCGACCATTCATAAACCAACGTACTGATTGCATTTACTTCGATTATTTCGAAAACTCCGTTTCTTATTCGTCAATGTAGAAAGCGATTTATTTAAGGAATATTATTTTATGGTAGAAATATATTATAAACTACACCTCTTATTTTGAATTATCATTGTGATAAAAATGCCTTTTCTGATATATCTTTATCGTTTTTACGATGTATTATTTTTTTAGCTGTGTTAAAAGTGACAGCCTTAATACTTAACAAGCTTTTAATACTATAAATATTTATAAGACTTATTTTATACTCCACGTACATTATGTCATTCTGGTGTCATTCCTAGAAACTTCATAAACGTAGTGATCTCTTGGAAACTTCATTGCAAATCTTGCTTGTGTCGAGAAGGGAAACGGGTAAAAATTATCAATTACTGTTTACGAAATTGAGGACTCATTTGTTTTCAATATCATCTTATTTTAAAATCTGTGCGATTCTTATTTGCTTTCTCCCTATATTTTTAAATGGATTAAATTGTTATGCACTAAATCTACAATAAAATTGTAGCAATGTTTAAAAATACTTTACTTGCCCTGCGAATAGCTTAGCGTTATTAATGCATTAAATATTCCCTGTATGATTTGTGTGTGTGTAAATTTTTTCCTTGTTTATTTTTGCGCTTTGTACACAGGAGTTTCGGTGCGAAATGCTCAAAGTGCTGCCGAGGAATCTCTTCATCAGACTGGGTGCGGAAGGCGCGAGAGCAGGTATACCACCTGGCGTGCTTCGCCTGCGATGCCTGCGGTCGCCAGCTATCTACTGGCGAGCAGTTTGCTCTGCATGAAGACCGAGTTCTCTGCAAGCCGCATTACTTGGAGACTCTTGATGGAGGGTCTATATCTTCTGATGGTAATTGTCTTTTTATATTGAACTTCCCCGTTCCAACAGCATTGCATGAAATTATATAAATTTTAATACGAATTTGCTAGGACTGTACCGACAATACATATATTTTAATGGCATGACTTAGTAAAACAATAATATAGGTACATATTACTTGGACAAATGTTGTACAAAACAAAATTATTAGAATTTAACCATTTTTTACTGTACTTGAAGAAAATATAATTCCCATTATTTTGACACTAGTACGCACTATCACTATTTTAAAGGAGCTTTAACAGGAGAGAAAAGAAGCTCATAACAATATATTACTGTATTTACAAATTTCTTACCTCAAAGGTAATTTTGTATACCTACAATAGAACAATATTTTTAAACACTTACAATATTTTTTAGGTTCATAAGACACATTTACATTACAGACGGCTGCGATTCTGAGGGCTACCACAAAAGCAAAGCAAAGCGAGTTCGGACGACGTTCACGGAGGAACAACTGCAAGTTCTCCAAGCGAACTTTCAGTTGGACTCGAACCCGGATGGCCAGGATCTGGAGAGGATTGCACAAGTCACTGGCCTCAGCAAAAGGGTCACGCAAGTCTGGTTCCAGAACAGCCGTGCTCGACAGAAGAAGCACCAGCACACCGGGAAAGGGAAGCAAGCACAAGGTAAGAAACACGAAATGGTATTTTTAACTTCAGACATATTTGTGTATAAATTTTGCCTTTGCTAAGCGAATCACCATACATTTGCAATGCGAATAAGCTAAACTGCGAATTTTTGTTTAATCTTATTTATCAAGAGTATTTGAACCACTTTCTAAGGTAAAACATTCAAAGTGCCAGTAATATAATTTATAGCCATTACGATAAAATAATATATGTTTTGTTATAATGTTTTGAAAACCCTATAATTAGAGTTTTTAAAACATTACTTGAGTATTCAATAAACCTATTTCGGACTACTTAGTTAATAACAATAAAGGAAGTCTTCCATTATTCTTTGCATACCACCCATAGCAGACTTCAAATACTCTTGTTGCACATGCCAAGTTCTACCTAATATTTTTATTTCAATCCAATGATGTTTCATGTCTATAAAATTCACAGTGATGACTCGAGATACAGATCCTGTGGGGTTTGGCCGCCCTATCAACCTCCATCTAACCTATTCCTTCCAGAACAAGCCTCCGTTTGTACCAATAGGTGGGTATTTTAAAATTCTATCTATTTTATCTATATAGCCAAATGAAATGGGAGTGTCTGTTTGTAATATTAAAATAACCGCTTTTTACTGAATGCTTATGGATGTAAAAACGGAACATATACCAAAAAAACATTTCTTACAATATTTTTTTTGTCTGTCTGTTTGTTTTGGCTAATCTCTTAAACATCTGGGCCGATTTTGATGGTATTATTATAAGGAGGAGTTATAAATATGTAGTTGCTGATTTCATCAGCATCATTTCTTCTGACCAATATCCTCCTAGCTTTGCCTAATTTCGACAAGAAGGGTTCGGACAGGAAATTTATTACAGGCACCAAGACTTAGGTCGCAGGATAGGCAATGCGTGAATAAGTTGCCTGGGCTAGACCCGGATAAACTCGTTTATGTTCATGGGTGACGTTGACCACTTACCATCACTAACTTATTGGCTGATACACTAGTGTTTGTGTATCCAACTAATATAAAAAGGAACATCGCGTAGGTATACCAAGTACGAAAATAACCAATTTCAGATAAACAACATTTTTGTATGCTATTTTGAATTGAATAATCTTTAAAATATTTTTAACTATGAATAGTTTACCAGCATATAACCGGATAGAGTAGTAATGTGAGCATTAAAATTCCGAAACTGGTCAGTAATTTGTCACTGACGTAATAGCAATGGAACGAAGCAGTAATCTGTTTGTACGTCCCATTGGCCAATCATCCATCAATAGCCATTAGTCTGTGGCGGACCAATCAGCGCCACATTCCTGAATCACGCTATCGAAGTTCCACAGCTCGTTGCTATACATACAACAGCTGAATTGATAGCAAGTGGGCTTTGGCCTGACCGAGCATACCATCTCGCTCGGTCGGAGATCTCCCTTTACGCCTTCCACATAATTCCCACAAGTCGGCCAACCAGCGATCAGACCCGGCGCAGCGTCGCAGCACATTTTATTAGGGTTACATGCTCGAAAACTATTCATAGTTAATTTTTTTTTATGTTAGTTGGATAGGCAAACGTGCTGATGGTAAGTGGTCGACGTCGCCCATGAACATAAACTAGTTTATCTGGAACGAGCCCAGGCAACTCATCTATGTGTTGCCTATCCTGAGACATAAGATGTTAAGTCTCGGTGCCAGTAATTACACTGCCTGTCTTGCCTTTCTCTCCGAAACACAGCAAAGCTGTTTGACGGGAGAAACAAGCAAGGTGCATGGTGGTACCCATGCAGCCGGGAGTGCGGCACAGCGCTTCCCTCCCACCGGTAATATTTTAAAGATTATTCAATTCAAAATAGCATACTAGTAATCAGATTAGTGCGGGATTGGTTTGTTTGGCGTTTGTTATAAGAGTCATATTATGTCAAGCTGTTGACAAAAAAGTTGGAAATGTTGATGATAATGTATTTTTATTATTTGACCATATAGTATCCACAGATGTCTTACTTTTAAATTAATAGTCGCAGGTTTATAATAAATATGCTTATAGGAATATTATAACTTTTCAGATGGCACGTCTTTCACTGATTCTTCGATGGATGAACTATCTGAAGACTCATCTGTCCACTGCATGCAAAGCGAAGTCTAGAGTAAATGCTACATGAAACGGATATATATCGCTATTGCACTTTGTAGATACCATTCTTTGGGTATTATATCTTTATTACAGCTTACATAAGCTGTGTAGTTTAGAGATCACGCAGAATGCATAGTCAGTGTATTTTGTACATACGTAAGAAACCTTTAGTACTCAGAAATAAATAAATTATATTGTTAATCGTATATAAAACGTAAAAATAATATAGTTAATAGACGTATTATAATTTTGTATTTTTAAGTTTTTCATGCTGGTCAAAGTAGAATATCTTTTAAGTCCATATTGTAGAAATCTATTGTTAGACGAATGATTATAATGCACTATAATACCGGAAAGCTAACAAATGTAGCCTAATATTTGGTGTCGCATTTTTTTGTATCGGTTTTGCTAGATTATAAAGTATACCCATTTGTAAAATTAGCGTGTTCTTATTCATGCTAAAAAAGTAAAAAACGAAATTTATTAATCGCCTATCTATTTATATTCTGTTTAAACGCTATACAATTTGGGTGTTTATCACTTTATGAACATAGAAATATATTACTTGGTGTTATGAAATGTAAACATATATATATGTAAAGCGTCTGTATGTGTATTACCTTCGATTTGTGTAAGCATTTATCCACACAAAAGACTATTAACACGCTGTTCTCTTCACTTGAAGCTTTTTAATGTAATATAGAAATGTAAAATGTGGCTTGTCACTTATTTCCAAACAAGTAAAAAACCACATTTCTACGAAATTAGTCTTCGAACAGAGTCTAATAGTGAATTTGCTTGTAATATATAACCTCATAATGGAATTCGTTCCACGTAAACATAGTTATAAATAAACAACACTGTTATCACGTATTTCTTAAATAAGATGATAAATATACGTAATTAATTAGTACTCCTGTATAATTACAACTTTCTATGAACCACTCGTAATCGATAAATAGATTTAGCGCTAAAAATATTTGGATATTGAAGCGAGGCAACATATTTTGGCCTAAACCTATTTACAGCTTGGCAAAAAAGAGTATGACGTGGTGACAAGTGGAACTAAATATTTTACTAAATGGAAACCTATGATGTTGACAATACATGGCCGATAATGATTAGATTTTGAGTAAAGTTTAATATTTCATATTTATTATTAACGATTTGATTAAATTATCTTACTGATTTCCCATATTATGGGGAGACCAAAGTCAAAGTGGCGCCCTCATTTTTTCCACACTCTTTTTTGCCAAACTGTACGTACATATTTCGTGCAAGTGGTCCCGAGTCTCTATATTATGTATCTTAAATATTGTAAAAAGTCTATATTTATTTATTTATTTCTATAAACTGTGATACGTTCGTTTAAATATGATAATGTATTCAATGATCACATAGTTTCAAAAGCAAGTTATGGTGTGCCAAATTAAATTAATATATTACATGTTCAACATACGGAAACGTAACGTACTTAAAACATTTAATGTTATTTATTATGTATAATCATAAGTTTCTTTAATTTGAAAGCGTTATAAACAGCCATGCTGCAATGTACATTTGTGAGTTTTTTTTATTAACTATATTATTTCATCTTGATTATACTCCAAAAATGTAGGTAATACCCAATAAGTCGGTTAAATTATTATTTTGTTGAAATTATTTTGAAGTACTAAGTTTTATTTTCGACATTGATTTTAAAATAAAAAAGATTGTTGAAAATAAAAATATAATTCCAAATATAACATTAAATTTATTAATTAAATGACCAATATCATCTCACATACTTAATGCAAGCTACAAAATATTTTTTTACTTAATATTTCATAACATGTTCTAAATTATGTATTTAACTATCTTTATTGTATTATATTAATTAGGTACCTATTTCTAATAATCCAAAAAGTAACTTATCGCTTTCTGTATTTGGATGATATGTATATGAAAAATACATATCATCATTGTGTGCCGGGTGAAACTGGACCACGACAGATTAATAAATAAAAATCATAAAAATGTTATTAATAGACCTCAACGTTTCTAAAATAATTGTAAAATTTATTTTCCTTTACCTATCTTGTTCGTTTTTTTAATTTATTACTTACATTCATTTAAAGAATAACTTGTTAAATAAATTTCTATCTATCGAACAGGACACTTAAAAAATAATACAATATCTTTAAATCGTTAACAACGTTTTATCGATACATATAAGAATACATTTTACATAAATATTTACTCTTGAAGTGTTTCAGTCATTTTACAGCAGATAAAAGATAAATAAAATGTATTTAGCAAGTTATGGCATTTTATCGGAGATTTTAAAATGCACTCTGTCAATTTTATCTAAGCACCACTCCATTTTAGTATATAAATCATATGCAATATGTAATTAATATAGAGCTATATCAGCTATGTAAATAATTGTAAGGTTAATATAATTTTAAACTGTACATTTCCCAGCTATTTATGCATAGTAGAATTATAATTTCTTTTTTCATCTTGTCAATCGATGAATAAGCATTTGTATATTAAGTACTAGGTACTTAGTTTATTGTGTACAAATTATTAATTATATTATGTTGGTTAAAATGTCTTTTATTTAAAAGTTATTTATTTAAATAAACATTTATTAATACTTACAAATATCCTTAAGATTATGTTTTATTTTAAAAAATTCTTTACAATAGTGATTACAATGATAATAATAACAAAATATTGCTAATTTTTTTGAGTATATATAAACATATTATATACCTTTAATATATTAATATATAGCTACAGTAAAAGATATATTTTCTAATGCTTTTTTGGTGTACATACGTCCTTCTTAGCTATAACTTTCTTATACGCTAAAGTATACTCTAATTTGCCATTTTTCGTATGTAGCGAGTTTCTTCTTATTTTCAAACAAACAAAAACATGCTTATAATTCCTAGTATATAATTGACTAGCATATTTTGATAACTTTCATAGTCAAAGGGTTCTTGGTGCTTTTATTCATCTATAACTTTCGTATAAATTAGGAAACTTCTAGATTCCATAGTTAATTTCCAGTGGCAATTATCAATTATATGACTCAGTTTAATATTAAGTTTTATCCATTCAATCCGTGATACTAAAAATCTTCTCTTTTAAACAATATCTTAGATAGTAGCTTTAATAAAAAATACTTACTATGTATTTCTATTCTATTTTACAGTACTTTTCAAGTACGTTAAAATTGTTAATTAAATTTTATCCTTATAATGATTTCGGGAGGGTTTGCTACTTAATGCTTACAGTTTTTCCATCGTTGTTAGAAGCAAGTCCATTTCTTGATGTACCTGCCTTAAGAGATCGTTCATTTGTTTTGGTGAATCCAATATGTCGATACTTTGTGTGTATGGATTGTACCTTACTCCGAAATCACGAGGGATCGTTTGAGCGAATTTTCTGAAAGCAAATTTATTTTTGAATCAATAACTGAAAGTGTCTTTATAATAACAAACTTCTTTATTACTAAGATCTTTCACAAAAAAACGGTCACACCGTTAACACATCGTGCGTATTATTTAACTTGACTGAAGTTAGCTAAGAGTGACTTTAACAAGTGTTTTTTTTTTATATACACATTCCATTAAACTCTATAGAAATGTGCATGAAAATGCGGTAACTTAATTTTATTTTAATAATATTACAACTTTCTCCAGAAAAATAAAAAAAGAGAAATTATTAGATTAAGAAATAAATCACTATTAGAGGTTTTGAAATGGTTTCAATTTATAGACACTACAGTCTACTAAGAAATTAGATAGATACGTAATAAATATTACACCCATGGCCCTTCACCTGCTCGATGTATTGAATTTATACCGGCTACTGCACGCTGTTTACAAGCAATTACAGCTTTTATTACCGCCATAATTTATATTTAACATAATTTTACACAATAAAAAGGCAGTAGGCCGATTACTGATGTGGAAAACATATAAAAAATGAAAAAAAAAGGGCGAGCGTAGGTACAAAGTCTGCACACATGTCAGAAGTCACATATTTGGCAAACTAATTTTTGAATCTCGTTTATATTTATACATGATTTATACTAATGTAAAGCTTTAAATTTCCTAGACTTGCGATGTGACGTTCGCTGTATCTCACTCTCTCTCTCCCTATCTTTCTCACTTGCTTACTCCCAAATCTCACTCCATGGCTATATGCTTCATGCTACATTCGCCCTTTCTCACTCTCTCTCAATCAGTCTCAATCACTCTCTCCCTCCGTCTTCCCTTCTCCATCCGTAAAAAAATTGTCTTCATGCGCAAAGAAGTTTCACTTCAATATAACTTAAAATGATGAACGACGGAAAGTAAGCATTACTCGACTTTCGAATCGATGTGCTAATTTCTGTGCATCACAAATTCACAACCGCCATTTTGTCCATTAATAAAAGCATTTGTAGAGTACAAAATAATGAAGTACGATTGGTAATAATATGCTTGTAATACTTACATCATTTTCTCTTTGGCATTTTCAAAACTGTTAGCCACGAAGTACACAGGCTGGTATTCGGTAATGGGATACTTCTGTTCTCCGGTGATCTCAGGCTCGAACTCCCTCAAGTCCGGCTTTTCCGTGAGACAGTACTGGAGTTCACCGAACGATGACAGCAGACCAGCCCCGTACGCCTTTAATTGGCCCTCTTGACGACACAAACCGAATTCAACGGTGAACCAGAAGCACTGAAATATAATAATATTTTATATAATTGATATTACTATTATATTATTTGTTGACCGTCTCTATACTGTATATGTACTGTAATTCTCTCTCCATGGAGAACCATGGAGAGAGAATTAGATGCGAGTGTCAGGGGATCAGCCGTTTATAATAATGATGATGATGTTGTTTTCATTATTATCTATAGCTTAATAATGGTGAAATGTTTTACACGTACAAAAATATACGTCATAGTTAGCATTAAGACCGATTAGGCGCTTTTAACTGATGACCTTAAAGGCACTTTTAATATCAAGTACCTACTTATATTTTTCTCAAATATTATATTGTATTTGCCTTTAATATAAAATACTTACAGTTGCAAGCTTTTCAATATAGTCGTCTGGTGCGCCCAAAGAGGCGAGACCGATCTCCTGGGAGAACTGCGCAAATGCCGGATCAGCGAACAGTGGTGCGTGACCTAGGAGCTCATGGCAGACGTCGGGTTCGGGGGTGTAGAGAGGCCTAGAGTGATGCCTTATGTACTGGGTGCTGTGAAATACTCTGAAAGCCAGTCCAGCTAGAAAATCACGAGACGAAAGCAGACCAGCTACAGGTCGTAGAGTGAAGCCGGTACAATCTGCAAAAAAGGATTAATGGGTAAGGCACTGTGATGCAACTAAATTAAATTATGCTGTAGTAGTAAAAGTACAACGAGCGTTCAATTCTTGATATGGTATGTCACCTGCGGACATTGGAAACACAAATAATAAAACTATTTTCTTCCGTATTATACATATAATGCGTTTTTAAGGCCACATAAAAACCACTGCAATTACTCATAAATAAAAGGTTATACTTAAAAAACCTCAATCGCAATAACGAAATACCAGATAATCTTGAAACATTTAAACTGATATTAAGAAAACATGTCGAAACTAGTAACTGTAAACCTGCTTTGAAATATGAAAAAACTGCACCCAAATTCACACATAATGGCCTAACTTGTCTATTAACACCCTGAGGTGTATTGGTCGTTTTTCCACCGGACATCGCGTAAAAGCTCCAAATTTCACCCTCACCATCTCGATGTTCGAAAATCCACAACAACTCGATTTTTACGGCATTTCCTGCCTCGCACGACTAATATATGGAATCAGCTGCCACTTACGGTGTTTCCGAACCGTTACGACTTAGGGACCTTCAAGAAAAGAGCATACTCCCATTTGAAAGGCCGGCAACGCACCTGCTAACCTCTGGTGTAGCGGGTTTCAGTGGATGTAGGTACCACACATCAGGTGAACCGACTGTCCGTTTGCCCCTTCTTCTATATAAAAAATAACTTAAAAATTTGAAGACTGTTTTAAATTACCTTTTAAGAAGTTCGACACGTCCTCCAATTGTGGAATATTATCCTCCCTGTATCCGCAGTTCTCAATTAGTAGTGGGAATACGTGGTTGTGTTCTTTGCATGCATGAGTCGGGTACAGTTCAGTGAGCTTTCTGAAGACGGCTCCCCAGGTGGCTATCTCTTCCTTGGTATAATCTACATGAGGCAAAGGCTGTCCATGCTTGTAGTTGTATGCTATGTCCGCGAAATACTTTCGTCTAGCACGGTACTCTGGGTCGGTGAAGCCGGGATGGTCGGAGTCCAGCTCAGCACCATATGAGAGGATCTGGTTGGCAAATCGATCCAAATCCCTGATACGCCTAGGGAACCACGGGACAGCAGCTAAAATATAATTAAAACATTAATATTATGTAAACTTATAATATTTTTTTATACATATTAATATGGAGAGGATGGACGGAATAGCAATTGTTTGTTGTGATTTCCCGACTTTCCTAACTGATTTGAGTGACTAGTGTGTAAGGGCTCCACCCGACGGTGACGCGGCACAGTCCCGCCACTGATACACAACCGACGCCAGGAGGCCGTGTGGTCTCAGACTGCACGGTAGGCGGGGGGCAAACCCCCACTTTATAAATCAAAAGTGAGCCGAATGGGCTCACACTAATCCGATGAAGCATTAGGGCCTTCAGGCCATTAGCATAGATCCCTCCGGAAAAAAAAAGTGTGTGATGTGTGACTAGTATATAGGATGTGTTATGTTGTTGTTGATTTCATTTGAGTACATAATCTATTATCTATAATTAATAACTATCTACTAACTAATATCTATCTATTAATTTACATACATATAGTAAATATTTAAATATATCTACTGATATAACTCAGCACTAGATGGCACTGCAACGAAAAACTCAGCGGTTCAAGCTACGGTAGTACGAGATAGTATGAGTACCTATAATATAATAACATAACATATTATGTTATGTTTTCTAAGTTTAACTTCAATGGACTTACTTTTATTATCCTTGTAATTTCTGGAGATAATGTTCAAATATCCGGTGCTGTTTTGCAGTTTCTCGACAGCAGCACCAAAGTCACCAGAGCCGTGCTCACATTCAACCATGAACTCGTACCCTGGTCGTCTGGCAGAGGAACGGGATTCAATATGGCTGAGATTCACTCCATACGAAGAGAAAATGCTCAAGAACTTGGCTAAGGAGCCGGCCTCATCACGGGTAGCAGGAGAGAACAGCAGCCATGTTGACTTGTTGGAGTCTCGACCTTCTGCGATGTAGTTACCTTCTTTGAGTTTTGGCTGAAAAAAAAACAAAATTCATACATTTATGTAACATACTATTATTATAGTTCAGCATGGGCATAGGATGGAGGGCTGGTAATGGTAAAGATAAAACACCATCATAATATAAATATACAACTAAAGCATTATCAGTCTTCATCATCATCATCATCACCATCAGCAGCCCCTATCCGTCTTATCTCTATATTTAGGATCTGATTTTTACTGATCTATTCATATGTATGAAAAATAAAAAAACTGCATAGACCAAGGGGTTGCGTAGGTTCTTGAATTTTTTATAATATTTTTTCTTTTTATTTCCATGTTTTAATTAAGCTTTGGACGTGTCTGTCCGGATATAATTTTGTATTTGATTTTAAAATGACTTTCCGATGAGCTAGAAGATTTGAATGAGCTGGAAAAATATAAAAAACTTGTACTTTTTAGTACGTTATAAAAACACGGTACATTAAATATTATTGTTAAACGGGTATAGGTACTTGTTGCTACAAAGTCCGCAATCTTTTCTTGCTTAACAAGCACGGAAATTCCATATATAACATTAAGATTATATTTGTTTTCATTAAAATTTCCTTGTATACCTACATGAATTATTTGCATCATCATTTACTGCCAACCCATCCATCAACGCGATTGTATAATGGGAACTACAGATTGCGCATTCAAAGTAAAATTGTGATAAGGCGCCCTATTTCGCAATATCAGCAAGCTAATAACTCACAGATAACCTCTTACGCGCCATAAAATATCGGCCGTATTTTTTAAACAATGACAATGTTCAATTACGAGATAGCAATTTGTTAATTACCGAAAATATTACGTCAGTCTGTCATAATAACAGATAACTTAATAACAGGGCATTGCCCATAATATGATTTCACTGGAAATTACATGACGCAAAACTAAAACCTATAAACGTAACGAAAATAGTGGGAATATTATAAGCAAATTGATAGTAAGCGTGTCTGGTATAATTGTGTCCAAATAAGAGAGAAAATTAAAATTGTTTGACAAAGAAACAAAAATTATAACAATCATTGTTTTAGATTATATAGCATTCATAAAAACCCAAATAAAAGTTTTCTCGTACACTTTCCGGATTACATTTTTAAGCCTACATCATACACTTTTTTATACACCAGAATCTGCTTTGTACGCACCCATAAGTCTCAATGAGAAGATGGCGTTTAAACCCATTCGGGAATTACAAGAATATCATATGCTCATAACGTGTTTGATCATTCGCTAATCCGATGTAGTTATCATAGTCCTAACTTCTAACCCACTTGACGTATTACTGACGTAGTTATGACTTCTGACTGGCAGCTATAGTTGCATAAGCTGATATACAAGCCTCATAATGTTTATTTACTTCGTCTCTTTCATCAGTCGACCAACTTTCTTTGACTGTCAAAAGTTTTTGGGTAAGAAAAAATGAAAATCAAAACGAAGTAAATAATATTTTTAAAGTGATCATCTTTTGTATTTATATAGGTATATAATATATCTATCTATAGACGCTTTTATACAACGTCAATCTGATCCCGGGTGTACCAGACAACGGAAGTATATTTAATACTATAGTCTATGTACTATACATATATTTAAGATTTTTATTATAAAATACACATATTAATAATCCATCCATGACACAGGAACACAGAAAACTTTTTGTTCCCTGACGGGATTCGAACCACCTCCGCGCCAACGCGCTAACCATTGAGCCACATAAGTCGTCATATGTTTAAGATCGGTTAGCATAAACTTTGCTATTTCTAAGTTACCACTTGTTTATCTAAATAATTCCGCGCTAACTTTGTAAGGGCGTGCTTTTCATAACGAAATGTTATTAAGTTATAAAAGTACACACACATATACTAAGCAATCAAATCCAAGAGATTCGTTCTTTGTACAAAAGACCACTTTTTTTCTTTCTTTCTTTAGCTAGATTCGTACTCATCGAGTAGGTAGTAAGTAGTAAGGAGTGTTAAAATTATTTTGTCACCTAGCCACTACCAAGGAGAGATAATCAATGGTCCAACGATATGAACGCTGACTAATTTAATTTTAATCCCTACCATATATTTAGTGACGCTATAATTACTGTTACCGCGTACTATAAATATAGACCGAATAATTACGTATTGCCCGTTAAACCCACAAACAACTTGTGTACACTTAATATCATATTCTAACTAATATTATAAAATCGAAGGAGAGTTTGTTTATTTGTTCCCGCGTAAGCCCCTGCACCGTTTTTTTACAAGTGGAAAGCTACATTATCAACGAGGAAAAGTATATTTAATCCCCATATTACCACGGGAACGGGAACCACACGGCTGAAACGCGGGGCCTGCTCTGCTGTCGATAAATGTCTATTGTTATATATATACATATTATATATTGATATTGATGTCTTAAACTTATGTCAAGAAAATAATAAATTGTTCTACTCATTTTGGAGCTATTTGGAAGGCATAGAAAATGCATATCGAAGTTGATATAAAACATACCTACGTTCTGAAGAATTTTGATCAAGGTTTGTTGATAGCCTAAAAATAATATATCATCATCATCATCATCATCAGCCTCTATCCATCCATTCCTGAACATAGGGCTCCCGCAATGATCATCAAGACGACCGATCCCTTGCCACTCGCATCCAACACAGACCAGCTTCTGCACGGAGATCGTCTTCCCACCCGGTTAATGGCTGACCAACACTTCGTCTACCTAAAGTGGCCTCCACTCTTGAAGCTTATTTGCCCATCTGCATAGCCCAAATAATATACGCTGTGAATCTTTTAATATCTGTATATAACGTACTCCTTAAAGCTCTCGAACATGTATTATTATCATCATCGTAATGATGTAGTTCATTCATCATCAGAGATTGATAAAAATAAATGGAGGTGATGCATAGAGGCCAGGCTCCTTCGTGTAAATTGGCGAATCAATAAGACGAAATTCGTAAGAGAATCCGATCAAACGCGTACCTAAATGTTTGTATGTACTTTTGATTTCGGAGGATGGCTTCATGATCGGGTTAGCATGAAAAATAAAACAAATTTGTCGTACAATCATGGAGTAAAAAGTAAGGCGGCCATCTCTGCGTACATTACGTGTATGAAAAATGTCCGTCGAAAAGCGAGTAATTGTAAGCGACAAATAAGCACAATAGCTTCCGCTTGCTACCTTACTTTATAGACTTCATGACGTGCTTAATGGACAACTCATTATTTTGATCGGTTATCCCTATACCGATTGAGCGTAAAGGCCATCAGGCCAAAAGAAGCCAAAAAGTCTAGCCCTTTCGAAAAAAAATAATGATCGGTAATTTGAGATATGTGAAAAAAAAAACAATTGTTGTTTTAAACCCGTACAGTAGTTACAATATTTTTTTATGTATTTTCTATTTTTGCGAGAGAAAAGCGATTTGGTGATTGATGAAAATAAGGACTATTAGGAACAAATGTATTTTTTTCTTTTGTGATAGAAAAAAATAAACATTTCGCAGGCAAAAAAAACTTGGATTAAAATTTAATGAATCTAAACAGCGAAATCTTTTAGTAACCAAGTTCCATCAGTTGTTAATGCAAGGATATAGGTAACATTGTTTGTACTTAATTGGATTTAAAGATTCTGTTCCTTCTATCGCGCTTATAGTGAAGAACCTTAAAACAAAGTCTTATCAAAAATTACAAATTGTAGGAATTTGCGTACATATTATATGTAAATGAAATTCGCAAATACGTATTAAATGAAGAGCTTTTTTGGTTTTGAGGGTACCCACCAGATTTCTCCAACAAAGCTATTTTAAATTAAATCGCATAGCATAAAATTAAAAAGGCCTACCTTATCTGGTGGTGAGCTCGACAGTTCCGTCGTGGTGTCTCTGTTTTGTATATCCATTTTTGTTCTAGAATGTTTGTACGTACGTTTGCGTGAACGGTTCGTCAATAAAACAGAATATGGTGCGCGGCACCACGTATTTATTGTCTACGCCTGACATTGTAATAGGGTTGAAAGGCCTTTTACAATGATGTAAAACGTTTGGATGTGGTACATATTATTTGAGATATAATATTTGTATCGAATTTGAAATGGAGTTTAAATGAATGTTTCTTTAAGGAATCATACCTTGAAGAAATATAATTTATTATTTATATTCAATATTCTCATTCACAAAATATTATTAATACTCATCATTTTATTTAAAGATGGCTTATTTTTCATTCACACTTATATCGCGTGTCATCTTTTCTCGAAAAGAGATGAAGATGCTGTTGGCATTCATAAAAAACTGCAAAATTGAAAATATGGAGCTTCGCGAAATAAAAAGACATGAACGTTTTAAACCGTTACTAAAAAGATAAAGTTAATGTTGTTCCTTTGTTTTTAACTTTACACAATATTACAAATTGATTGATAATTTAAACATTCATACAGGCTTAGCATATTGCCGGCCCTG
Source organism: Helleia helle (assembly GCA_963853865.1). Lineage (NCBI taxonomy): Eukaryota > Metazoa > Arthropoda > Insecta > Lepidoptera > Lycaenidae > Helleia > Helleia helle. The sequence continues at coordinate 3,579,520 of OY971420.1, forward strand.
TAGGCAATACGATATTTAGGCATAATATATAATTTTATATAACATTTCAATACTATATATATTTAAATTTTTAATAAAAAATATGTACAGGGTATAATTTCCTATATTGCCTTATGAATAATACAGCCCTTCTTAAGCACTAATTGGTCGCACATAATATCTATGACGGTAGCTGGTAAAGTCTACGACTCATTGCATAAACTCACATTTAATTGATAATCATAAGCAATACTTTATTTAATTATAATTATGACAAATTACATGATCAAAGATCAGGGATTTTAATGAACGCACGTCTTGTTAATTGATAACGATGCGCGTGGCGTGGGATGGGCCGTCTTGGCCTTCATTAAAAGAGGCCTATGTCAGTGGATAGAAAACCACTGATGATGTCAATGATAATATTCATAATGAGAAAAACATATCCAGTGAGCGTGCATTTTCAGACATCCATCGAAGCGAAATAATTGTACCAGCGCAATGTGAGCAATAAGTTACGATTGGAGTTTTTGTCGCTTCAATCTGGATGCGAGGTCACAGTATACGTACGCATGTTTTTATTATTGTACATATAATATGTTTTTCTTCGTGTTGGTTTACTTTGTTTATAAATACGAACGATATAGCGAATCTTCTATATAATAATATAGAAGATAACCGAATACGGTTATTTAGTTGTCCGTTAAATAACGCGTTCTGTTCCTCTCGTTGTCCCTGTTGGTAGCCACTTCCTGGAAAATCTAATCATCACTTTGCGGTATTCTTGCAAGCCTTCTGAAGTAGCAGGGTGTCATAGGGGTCTCATCCCCGCCATGTTTCAAGCCTTGTCGTGGCGGTGGGGCAGTAGACCCCTAGGGTGTGCCCAGCGCCTTGGGCGAAGCAAATTGGGCTAAGGGAGGTGTTCTTTTTACCCCTCTAATAAGAAGAGGGGACAAAAGAGCAGGAGGACAAGGGGCGAGGATGGGAAGCTCATCCCATTGTATCGTCTCGACGTTAGGAGGGGTTGCTCTGTGGTGCGGGACAACCCCTCTGTGGAGGTGGTATCGGTCCCTTGCGGGATTGACTAGCCGTCACGGTGCCCTGTTTTCTCATTAGATCCGGGGCACCTCACCAAAGGCGGCATTGGTGGCACTCGTCGGGTTTTAGTGGGTAGAGCTGCGCCCACCTTACCACCTTTCGGCAGCAGCGGCGGGAGACCCACTGGTCTCCCCAGCAGGGCCTGGAGAGACCAGTTGATCTCTCCCCAGGCGGGTATATATGACTGGTGGGCGGGGTAGTGACCCCGCGGGTTGCCTCAAAGCATTTACCGGCGTAAAACAAAAAAAAGGGTGTCGGTCATCACTTACCACCAGTCGAGCCCGCTGTTCGTTTGCCGTCTCTGCTAGAAACTAACAAACAAGTCATTAACTTTTTATACCAAAGATAGGACGTTCTATAGACAATATTCACATACACATGCCAGTCACATGTGATTTACATATAATATTATAGGTACACGTATATATATATTTTCCAGGTGTTTGGAAAATATACTACATATTTATGTATATATGACGTCTGGTCTTCTTGTTGAAACATCTAATATTGCGCCTTGGCAGTAAAATTAACTCAAATACCGTGACTGCAAACCGCATGACACTGTTATGAGTGTTATGCCGTGATGCAGCCACTTCACCCCCGCTCTCGATATCTTTTGTGTGTCTAGTGTGTTACATCATTCCGTGAAGGCTAACTTTTTTCTCTGTGAGCGAGTTCAGATGTCATGAACATATGGGGTAAAAGAAAACCCATTGCTCAACTCGGGATAAAAATAAGAGCTCTCTTCGATGACCAAATCCAATCAGACTATAGCAGAGAATATAAATAAGATAGAAACTCCACGTTTATAAGATCAATTTAAGTAAATATTAAAAACTGTAATGTCATTGTCAGATGTCATGGCAACAAAAATAATTTTATGTTGATTTGTAACGGCCCTGGAAAAAAGTCCTGGTTCCAATATTATAAACTTACGTGTAAGAAATTAGTGTTTTAATACGGAAGTAGAAAAATGGTGCAACTGAAGCAAGTGTCTTTGCGATTGAAATCGATAAAAAATATACAGAAAATTACAAAAACTATGAAAATGGTGTCAGCGAGCAAGTAAATATTGTCATAATATTTATTAATAATACATTTATTTCAGATTTAAATCCATATAATTATGTTAGTCGCAAAAATATACTTACAACTAATGTTAGTAGACCTTACTGAGGTTTACCTAATTTTGTAAATATTTTCATTTTTAATTTTATACAGAGACATGCGCCTTCGTCCATTGTCTCCAAACCGGACTCTCAAAATGATCAACTAACGTTTTCAAAATACTGCTGGTACTATGACATTATTAATGTTACATATTTTTATGTGTATATTATATCGGCTACCTACCTACCTCCAAGCCCTCCCTCCCCTAGTCCAGGACCCGAATTCTAATGCGGTCCCCATAGAAAGACGTCTATTTTCATCATTTGCACGCGCGCTTGATTCACAGCGATATACGGACAGTTTGAAACAGTATCATTTACATCGAAAATCACAAAAATTACGTGTTTATATTATTAGTATATTGTACAGGTATTATATTATTAGTATATTGTACAGGTATTATATTATTAGTATATACGCGTGAGTGACGATGGCCTAGACTTTAGTGGGTATGGGCTCGGCTTCTTGAGTGAGAGCCAATTGGGTTCGATCCTGGCCCCTCTGTGATGCATAGAAATGGGTTTTTACCGGAAACATGGGACCATCGCTTGCTCTCCTGATGAGATTAAAAGTATAAATAATTGAAAGTGCGTAAAGTTCACCGTTCCAGTTCACGCTGGCCTCATGCGGGTTGTATTGGGCCAGCGTAACAGTGAACTGTGGCCCTCGCCTGATTTCGAGGAGACCCGTGCCCAGCAGTGGGAAATATAAGGGTTGATATTATTATATTATAGTAAGTACGCTGTAATCGCTGTTATCTTCTCTGCTCGCACGAATAAGTTTTATTAATTTAGTACATTATCATATATTATAATTATATGACGCGCATTATAATCATCGTCTTCATATATATATTTTTTTCATCAGATCATCTTGCTCAATATTAACAGTTTGACTTTAAATTACTTCTAGCTCTTTTTTTAATCCCCATTGGTAATAGCACTAATAACGAGCACAATTTAACATTGAAGTATCTATGTGAACAATATATTCGACAATGACACTGTGTTGTAATTTTGGATGTCATGAGCACTTACATGGATCTCATTGATCTGTGACCCTATTCGTTATAAAATACAAGTGTTCATTGATTCTTTTCTTGTCGAGAGGCCGGTTGTATTACATGTTAAATTTTCATTAGGACATTAAACAATATATCGTAGGCTAAGTGATATGTAAAGCCCGGTACGTCAACGATACACACGGTAGATAAAACTGCACAAATGTACTGCGCAGTCAAATAGATACGACATATCGTCGACGTGTATACCGGGCATTATTGAGTTTCAAAACAAAATGGAAGTAGGCTACATACGTTTTTACCGTAAACCATATTACTTATATACCTAATTCGCAATGACCATAACGTCGTGTTTAAGAAAGTTGATAGGAAGTCATTTTACAGATTCACGAAAGCGGAACGCGAGTTACAAGCTGCCAGACCATTCGGATACGGTCCCAGGAAGTTTTACCAATCGGCTCGACTGGTAGATGTTGCGGTGGATGAGAAGAACAAGGATGAGAAGACAAAGGCCACGCCACCACCAGATGCGCCGGCAGCGAAACCTGAGGAAGAGAAAACGGCTAAAAAACTATATATCGCTATGACATCGGATAGAGGTGATAAGTTTCTTTTTTTAATCCCCGACACAAAAAAAAATGTTCAGCCAGAAGTTTGACTGATGTGCCACCGTAGTTTCCAAATAGGTGTTTTCGATTTGTATACGGTTTTATTACTAGAAAACTGATCTTCTACTCGTAGTTAAATAAAACGAGATTTTTTCAAAATGGATTCAGCCGTTTCATCAGCTCTAGTTTATTCTATTCTATCTATTGGTAAAACTAACTTCACTCTCGTCAAGTTAAATTTTAACCACCTTCAAACAAAACCAATGTTCACTTTATGAAAAATATAAAAATAACATTAATTCAGGGTTCGTGTTTTTTTGTACGCAATATACAAAAAATGCGATGAAACGGAATCATGTAATCAAGATTTTTTACTTTATACATGCTGGTACAAAAAATAATCTAACAGTTTCTACTGTAATAATTAAATATAGAGGTTAAGTACAATGTTAATGAAGTATAATTTAAATAAAATTATTAATATGGTGAGTTTAGCTTGCGTCTAAAGTAGATAATAATATTTTGTTAATTACTCACTTAAAGGAATTATACTTTATAAAAAGGGGGTAGCGGTCATATCACCGAATTGTTTGCGATGTGTTGGTTTTTTTTCTTTTCTCAACGAACTTTTAGTAAGAGATAGTACCATGCTGCTTTGCAGCCGAATTGGGCTGGCACGACCCAATGCAAATGTTCAATTTTGCGTTCAACACGTCATTATTATTACTTTTGAAGTTGGTGTCGTAGTTTTTGCTGTACATATTCTATCTATTGGGTCGGCACGACCGGGGTGCGGGTCTCGCTCACATAACACCGGCGCACAGTGTATTATGAGACCCATTTTTCGGACGTCTGCGTTTTATTACAAAAACTGACACCAATAGTAATTTAAAACATTCGAGTAGAACTCCCGTGTTTCAAATGTACTTAGTTACAGCATTATAATTTTTTGAAATTTCCACAAAAATTATTCGGTTAAATTTAAAAAATAATGTACGCCTAAAATTAACATCAATAGCAGGTGAAAAGTAACATATCTGCTTCACTTTTCAGAGCTATCACAAATTTCACAACTTGCTTAGTACGAGAGATATTGATATTATTTAATTTTTGGTTTAATTTTTTTTTCTCATTAACTCCACCAAATTGGGAAAGTTATAAAGATGAAAATTAAGATCTTTAATTATTCTATCTACCATAAAATACCCACATCCCATACTCGTGGAGTCTATGAGTTACAGTCAATTATTTGTTTCTTATTAGGGTTGTCACATGTATCCGGATATAAAAAATACCGGTCAAGTGCGAGTTGAATTAAAAAAAATACAATACAAATATGGTTTGAAAAATGACAGTTATATATGCACCTAGTTTCATACTTAGTGTTCTAAACTAGCCGCACCACTAACTTTGTTTGCTAATATCAAGCATGCTGACGAACAATTCGTTGTTTCTGATTGTTTCCTTTGTTGCCCAATGATCTATATACCACAATGCTGAATTTCATGATTCTATGTCAAACGGCAAGTAACGTACAGGTTACAAATGCTTCCCTTTCCTTGCGAGTGTTCAAAATATTCGCAATTTTCAAACATTAGTATCTTATCGCAATATATTTTTGGTAATTACACAAGGAAATAACACTCCCGGAGGGTGAAGAGATTCGGCTGCGGCGCTATCCACAGCTTCAAATGTCACTCGTTTACCAGCATGAGGGTTGGCGCCCTCATCCTCCCTAATAGTAAGTCCTCCGGTCGGGGCCCAGACGGACATCCCCCAGCAGATTGGGTAAAGCCCCGCTGGGGCAAAGTGGCCACATGGGTCTGGAACGGCTCCATGGTGCCTCACCCCTGTTCCTCAAAGCTAAATGTATCGACGTGGGGTTTTAGGTAAATACCTTACAAGGGTGGACCCCTTCCCATACCACACATAACGTATCACTGGAATGAATTTACACTGATTTCAGTATATTATAAACCAATAAAAACCTAAAATATGTAAAAAATATTGCAAAGTTCTTCTGCCATATTACAAATCTTCAAGCGATATTTGTTCCCAAATATAACTTGGTAAATTTCAAATTTCAACACAATTAACAAAAATCTTACAAACAACATTAAGAACATGCCAATTTATATTTAGAAGAGAAGATAGCTTGAAGATTTGTAATAGGTATAGCAGAACAGAACTTTGCACAATTTTTCACATATTTTATCTTTAGTGTCTTGAGAACTTATGAAATTAAAAAGAAATCGGTTTTAGCAATAAGACCGCCATTTATATTATTTATGTCAGTTTCATTTTGTTAATCTATCTTTAATGACATGCGTATAAAAAAAAACAATTACCCGGATAAGTATTTTTATTATTCGAAACCGTGACAACCCTGACGACAAAAAATCCGGTTATAACTAAAATAGGCTATACGAGGGCGGCACTGAAAATTTCGGGAATCAAGGAAGTGACACAACATTACTATTTAAAAATGTATTTATTGCTTTTCGAAGTATTCTCCGCGAAATTTGACACATTTTTCCATACGATGGAACCAATCATTGAAGCAACCATTCCATTCGGAAGTTGGGGTCTCCAAAATGGCCGTTTTGTAGGCGTCCACAGCTTCTTCAAGCGATGAAAATCTCTGACCACGCAATTTATTCTTTATTTTAGGGAAAGTATAGAAATCATTGGTGCTTAAGTCGGGGCTGTACGGCGGATGGTCTAATAATTCTATGTTTTCTTGCTCTAAAAACTCTTTTGTTCTGTGCGCGGTGTGAGAACTTGCATTGTCGTGATGGAGAATTCCATTCTGCATTAACCGTTCTTTGTCCCTCAAGAGGAATAGTCGCAACATGGCCGGTTTTGGAGACAAACGTGGCCACCATTTTTTTTGCAACACTCCGTGAACGAACAATTTTTGTTGGCTTTAACTCATTTTCGAACACCCAAACTCGTGACTGGTTTTTTGTTTCGGATTCGTACGCTTATATCCAGGATTCGTCACTTGATACGATATTATATACAGCATTTGAGGATCCTGCGTGGAATCTTTCGAGAGTTCTGACGCACCAAGTAACGCGAGCCGCTTTTTGCTCTTCACAGAGCAAATGTGGTATCCATCGGGAAAACAACTTTTTTACACCTAATTGTTCATGCAAGATTATTTGTATTTGACTCATGCCAATGTCTAAAGTTGCCTGAATTTCGCGATATGTCACATGTCGATCTTCCTCAATCAGCTTACGCACAGCATCAACGTTTTCTTGGGTGACTGCAGTTTTTGGATGACCTTGACGGGGATGGGAATTCATCACCAAATGCAGAAATCATCCGGTCAACACACTGTTTTTGTGTTAAACCACTTCGAAAGTCATAATAAATCATCGCTCTAGAATTTTCTCGAGTCAATTCCATTTTCTCAACGACTAAACAAGTTTGATAAGACCTTGTGACAAGACCGAGAATCTTTTTTTAAATAAAGAAATGGTATTCGATTTTTAAAACCAAGGAGTTTTCAATTAAAAAGATTTTAATATGACAGGAACAGTGGAAATATTCCAATCCCGATACTTTTAGTGCAGCCTATGTAGTATCTAGACTTCACGAGTATGGGCTGTGGGTTTTGATGGTAGATAGAATAACTAAAGATCTTAATGTTCATCTTATAATAATAATATAACTTTCCCAATTTGGTGGAGTTAATGAGAAAAAAAATTAAAACCAAAAATGAAAAAATATCAATATCTCTCGTTCTAAGCAAGTTGCGAAAAACATGATAGCTCTGAAAGGTGAAGCAGATAAGTTACTTTTCACCTGCTTATGTCAATAATGTCTATTGATGTTAATTTTAGGCGTACATTATTTTTTAAATTTAACCGGATAATTTTTGTAGAAATTTCAAAAAATTATAATTCTATAACTAAGCACATTTGACGCACGGGAGTTCTACTCGAATCGTAGACGGAGTAAAACTATAGACTGCTGGATAATGCTCACTCTTTCCCACATAAAAGAGATGTGCTTATTACAATAATTAAGGGAAAACAAGGACAAGACTATACTATTGGCATCTCTCAGTGCGTGCTGATTTTTTCAAGGTCAGCAACATATCTTGTTACACAAATTTTGACATTTGTATGTTTACAACGTGTACTCAGTCGAAGTGTTGTGTTAGTATTTTTTTAATGAAATTAACGAATTTGTTGGTAATTAAAAAAATAAGGTGAATAAAAACATATTCTGGAATACCCTAACAATGGTTTGATACAGTATAATTAATTGTAAAAATGGTAGAGACCGGAAAATTCCAACATTGACTTTTCACTCGTAAGTTCATATTTTATTTCATATTGTGATTAATTGTAGTTGAATAACGATATATGTGATCAGTATTTATGTATATTATATACTTTCATTGGCTTATAATTCATTAGTTAAATTGAAAAAAAAAAAAAAATATTGCTTTTGTGACGTCTATAATTTTAACATTGCTAGTACCTACTATGTTTTCCCTTTTCCCAGTAATGTGTGTTATTAATATTTTAATTGAATTTATCTCCAAAAGCTATCCTTAAATTAAAAGTGAGATACCTATATATTTTCATTTGAATCATAATAGTTATAAGGAACTTATGGTGGAATTTTTTAAATAAGAAAAATATTACTCATAGAAGTTTATTAATATTCTGAGTTCGTAACGAAATATAATTGCTGCATTTTAAATTTTCTAGAACATTTTCAATTCATTTTAAATAAGTTTAAATATTTTCAAAATAGAGAAATATTAAAATTTTTCATATTTCAGCTTGGAGGGACTGATGAGAGAAATGAACCTATGCCATGAACATCTACTTCTATACCATTCACAAAAGCAATGAAAGAGCAACCAATACTTGTGAAATTTGATGCAGTAACTGTGCCCTGTTTACGTTCCTCTGTCTACATTATTTGTCATTACTTAATTATCATACAATAATAAGGTTGCTATGCAAGAACTAATTTAATTAATATTTCTTTATTTCAATAAAAAAAGCTTTTTTACTCTTATTTTCCTCCTTTCCTTTTCAGTATTCTTATTTTTCTAGTAAGACTTTTGAGAATTTTATGTCAAAAGTCCAGCTTATATTAATGTTTATGTAAAAAAATATTTTATTATTTATTACTTACCCAATAGATCAGATGGTCAACCGGAGCTAAAAGTATGCCATCGGATCAGTTTAAATTAAATACGCAATAAAGAGTCTCAAAAATTCACAGTATAAAATACCTTTTCGAAACAAAAAAAATACCTAAAAACATTACACAATAATATGTGTAATGTAAAACATTATACAAGCTAAAAAGCTTGTCATGTTTTTTATATTTAGCGTTTTGCCTTAAAGTAGGCAAAATGTTTTTGTATGGCAACAACCATTTTAGACGTCACTTCAATGCATCTATCTCATGTCGCCACGGCTAGCAGCAGTCTATAGGATTCTCTGTCTACGACTCGAATGTTTTAAAAGATTATTTGTGTCAGTTTTTTTAATAAAACGCAGACGTCCGAAAAATGGGTCTCATAATACATTGTGCGGCGTCAAGTGACAGCTATGATGTCGCGTTTCGTGCGGTTTGCGGTGGCCCATTGCGGATATAGGGAAAAGGAGGATAACGCATGGATAACGCATCCGCATAACTTTTGTCTGTGCGGATGTCTATGGGCGTCGGTAGTAACCGTCACCATAAGGCTCCGACTGATCGGTTGCCTCCTTGTAACAAAAAAATTATTCCAAAGCATTTTCCTTATTTCTTGGTAGTCCGTAGTTGTGTATTTTTTGTTATTGCATGTTTATATTATCTTAGGCGTGTGCCCACGCCACAGGTCATGATATGAAAGCGTCAACGATTTTATCGAACGTTTGATAACTTTATTATAATAATAAAATACCGGCAAGTTTATACCGGCTTTCTATAATAATAATGACAAAAAAAAATACAATTTTTTTTTGGGATTCTATTTAAATCGAATAAAATATATGTATATTCTTGAATGTGGAATTAATAAGCATCTTATATGGTATTTTATCCCATTGTCTAAGGAACCATCCGTTTTGAAAATAATTACCTGTATGACTTAGCATTTGGTATATTTTTTCTCAATTCGTATATTCGTAGCAGTTTTAGCAGTATTAGTTCATTGAGTGAAAACGACGTTATCTTAAAATGAAAAAAAGTTGAATAACAATCGCAATTATAGTGAGAGACGTCCACCACCACGTCCTTTGTGTATGGGATGGAAGTTTCAAGAATTCCGACAAAACTTACTATAATTTTCAACTCAGTATGTAACTGAGTCGTTCAAAGCAGAAGTAGTATTAGATAGATCATTGTATTCACTGTTATTCAAAAATATAGTTTAATTTCATGTCGATGACGTATTGATGTTCTAAAAAAATGTTGTTTGGAGGTAGTGACAAAATAAAATATATAGTAGGTACATATTTATGAATGATTGTGACCTTTAAGAAATGATTATGAAAGTTTTTAAAAAAGGGTATGTAATCGGTAAACTATATATTTTGGTGACAACTAGAATAAATAACTACTATGACGAAACCTTGCTACAAAACACTGGTCCAGAATAAGCGCCTCTCCAGGATTGAAGTACTATTATGTATTCTTTTTTGGGTACGTTCTAATACTTTCAAATTTGAAACCCAAACTACATCCAACATTATTAGCATCGCTTATTCATCGTTGAAAGATAACATTGTTAGGACATCTGAATACTTGACAACAATAAGAGGCTTCAACAGTGTGTGAACTTCTTTGTAAAATCCCCTTATTTCAGGACTGGAGTAGGGCCTCGACTATTATTTAGTTGTTTTTTGTTTTAAATAGTTGAGTGTTCATTAACGAGTATAATCTCGTGAAATATTTTCCTTATTACATAACCTAATACTAATAACACAGCTTTGAGCTAACTACGCAGTCGATGATGATGTTACTGTGTCAATCCACTGTGACACTTATTGCAATATCACAGAACTTACATCATTCTAACTAATTTGTAGGCCATGCTCACTTAATGTGTAATTCCTATATTTTTACCTACTTCAAAAAAGAGGTTCATAAATTCGTATGTATGTTTTACTCGCTGTAACCCGCAGCTTCGAACTCCTTTTTTTAACGCGCGAACAGATTTGTGATTATTATTTTTATAGCCAATACCTCAATGATACGTGGGTAACACTGAAAATGTTTAGAACTGGCCAGTTAGAAACATTGAAAATGAAAACTTTTTTTGAATTTCAATTTTAGAACTCTTTGGTAACCTAATGTAGTACCTATATTGCATTCATTTGTCATTTGTTTTTGTGAATTGGCGGCAAATCTAAAACTCTTGTTACACGTGAAAATGAACATAACGCGAGAAAATTTTCGGTCAATGATTTATTATGACTTTCGTTGTGGGCTTACTCAACAACAAAGCTATGATAGGCTGCGATTAGCATTTTTTAATGAAGCTCCATCTCGTGCCACTATTTACAATTAGTTTAACGATTTTAAGCGTGGACGTAGCAATCTGTGATGATCCGCGTGAGGGACGTCCTTTAACAGCGACTACTGAAGATAACATCAGGGCTGTGCGACGCATGACACAGGTATATAAGAGAGTGACCTATCAGCAGATACGGGCAAGCCTAGGCATTGGTATGAGTCAAGTTCAAAAAATATTACACGAACATTTAGGCGTCAGGAAGCTTTGTACCAGATGGATTCCCCATACTTTAACCGACGACCAGAAACGCCTCCGCATGGACTGGTGTCGCCAAATGTTAGATAAGTTCAACGGCGGTAACTCAAATGCTGTATTTGACATCATCATAGGTGATGAAAGCTGGATATATTGCTACGAACCCGAAACCAAAAGACAATCAGCTCAGTGGGTGTTTCCTTTCGAGGATCGGCCAACTAAGGTAAAGAAAGGAAGAAGTCAAGGAAAAAAGATGATTGCCTCATTCTTTGGTCGGAAAGGTCAGTTCGCGACAGTTGTACTAGAAGATGGAAGGACAGTTACTGCAGACTGGTATGTCAATCGCTGTTTGTCTGTTGTCTTGGAAAAAAATCGACAGCAGCGCCCTCGAAGCAGGATCCTCCTTCACCACGACAATGCTTCAGCGCACTCCGCAAAACGGACTGTTGAATATTTGACTATGGCAGGTGTCGAGATAATGAGTCATCCGCCTTACAGTCCTGACCTGGCGCCCTGCGACTTTCATTTATTCCCAAGAACTAAAGATAAAATTCGAGGTATTCGCTTTACGAGCCCTGAAGATGCGGTGAAAGCGTACGAAAATGTCATAGAAGAGACTCCTAAGGAAGGATGGGCCCACTGCTTTTCTCAGTGGTTCCATCGAATGCGACGATGTGTAGAAAGAAACGAAGAAACGAAGATTACTTCGAAAAACAATAAAAGTATTGGCAACTTTCTACATTAAGCCGTTTTTCATTTTTTAAACATTTTCAGTGTTACCTAGGTAACGTAGCATTATACTGGTGAAACATTTTTTCATCGGTCCCTATCCGTCCACTACTGAAAATAATACCTACCTACCCATACCTACTACAAATAAACAAGTGTAGAACGGATGATATAAAATATATGTAGATATTGTGACAACCCTGCAGCAATGACGAATGCCTGTAATTCGCATGACTTCAAACGCGTAGTGCCACTTGTTCCTTACATTGTGGTCTGTGATATTACTATATTAAAGAGGGTTTTCGTAAGTTTCAGTTAAAGGTACAGGTATGTCAGTAGCCCCCATCCATTCATAAATACTAAATAATTCATCCATTTCTAACCATTACAGTACCAAACCTATGTTAGGTAACTGCAAAGTGGTTAGCCACGCGACTGACCGCAAGTATAAATGTATAATATTATTGTGTACCATTAATCTTTATGCACACTGCGATGCGGCTAAACTCGAACTGCTCCGATCACTCGGAGCACTGCGGCCCGAAAATAGTCAGTCGGGAGTCCGGCTGATCGACTTCGGGCCTCCAACGGACGGTTTCTATACGCACTAGATGGGTAAACGCAACGCAACTAGCCTTGCGGCTGAACGCATTGCGGTGACCCACATAATGCGTATGAGGCCTAAACGACTTAGATTGCGATTCTTAGAAAAATATTTTATAATGCTTGCTTGAGGCTACCCGCAATGCGGTTGGCAGCATACCTAAACGCATATTGCGGTAACCCGGATAGGAAGACGCGTTGCGGTTACCTACCTAGTGTGTATGAGCCCTTACTCCTATAAGCTTTGTAGACAATTGTAGACTGAATTGTAATTTATGATTTAAATTACGCTGTCTTTTCGGACACCAAAGCTATTTGAAACAAAGAAGCAGGATGGTGCCTTTGCGGGCTAGTGCGCAGTACAAATTTATTTTCGCACCAGTTTTTACCAACGTTTCACCTCCTAATTCTATGAATTTATCCAGGTTTATGCGGTGGCGTTCATTCCGGTGTGTCCCGGCGGGTGAAACGAGATATAACCCAAAGGAAGGCGGACAGCGCTAACGAGAAAATCGTGTGCGTCGGAGACAAATCCAAAAGCATGCTGCAAAGGATCTTCAACGAGAACATGCTCATCAATATAAAGGACGTTAGTACAGACGGAAGGTCGCCCACCTCCAGATCGACGACGATATCCGTGTAGTGGTCGTTCTTAGTTGGATGCGAAAGGCGGTGAACAGCCGTTTGGCGTTTTAAGTGTTTAAAGTGTTAAGTTACTCTTTATGACATCAGGTATCTGCGAGTGAAAGTCCCATCAAAATCAGCACAGCCGTTACAGAGATTAGCCGGAACAAACAGACAGACGGACAGACAGACAAAAATTATAAAAAAGGCTATTTGGTATATGTATTGTACATATACCAAAATAGCCTTTTTACAGTTTATTACTAGCTGCTTCCCGCTGCTTCGCCCGCGTTAACTTAGATCTACAGCCGTACGCGGATTGATGATGATTATTTTATAGCCTAAGTTACTCCCTATAACATCTGCTATATACCAGTGAAAGTCCCGTCAAAATCAGCCCAGCCGTTTCCAAGATTAGCCGGAACAAACAGACAGACAGACAAACAATTGTAAAAAAGGCTATTTTGGTATATGTATCGTATATACATCCATCGCTTGCAGTGGTTTTAGTTAGGGTGGGCACTCCCAGGTGCGAGTCCCACATTGGGTCAGGATCTACCCGAAGATCCTGGCTGCATCCAAAAGGATTTCCCTGCGTTAAAAAAGGAAAAAAAAAGCATTATTCAATAGAGATAGAAATTAGAAACAGTGATTCTGCCAGTATTTTTTTTGTCTAAATTTGTAAAAGGTTATGAAGACGTCTTAAAGAGTGCCACAATTTTATGTCATAAGGAAGCAACTAAGCAGTCGGAGGCTTATTTTGACTACCGATTGACATAGATATCCGCACAACCAAAAGTTATGCAGATGCGTTTCCCTCCTTTTCCTTATCCCCCCAATAGGCCTCCGGAAACTAGCAAACCGCGCGAAACACGACAGCATAGGAATCACTTGACGCCGGTGTTGGTGGTGAATATTAGGAACATTCTCGAGTGAAGACTGGGTAAAGACTTCGAGATCGTCGGCATACCTCCGGTGGGAGGAATGCGCTGTGCCGCGCTCCCGGCTGCATGGGTACCAACATCTTGCTTGTTTCTCCCGTCAAACCGATCTGCTGTGTTTCGGAGAGGAGGGCAGGACAGGCAGTGTATCTGGCATCCGGCAACACCTAAATGAGTAGCCTAGGCTAGTTCCAGGTCAACCAGTTTATGTTAATGAGCGACGTCGACCACTTACCATTAGGTGGTACTTCTGCCGGTTTGCGTATCCAACTAACATAAAAAAATACTTCCTAAATATACACCTCCTTTTTGAAGTCGATTAATAAAGCAAAAAGAAGTGAAGATAAGACACCGCCCTGCGGACGCCTGCAGTGCTATTGGAACATGAATAATTACTGTCATCAATCCGTCGTGAGGCCATCCAACCACTGATAGCGATAAGTCATGATATTATCTGTCCATAGATTGGGCGTATTTCACCAGTATTCGCAGACGCCGCCCTCATAGCCTCTGCCATCATACAAGCCGGTTTCGTGTTCGACTTCGGAGACGTGTATTACAACAAGTACTTCACTCCTGTCAAATATGAACTACACACTATACCCTTCTTCAACAAGGATAAGATCGAGGTGCTTTTGTACTTCTTGATGTTCACGTAGTTCGTTAAGTAATGATGTGTAATTACTGAGAGTGTATATATATCAGAAGTTCTGGGCTAATGAAATCGTTTTAAGTAAATTAATATATTATAATAATATATTATCTGTGGACGCTTTTACACCACGTCAATCTAGTCCCGTGGTAAGTTCTCGAAGAACTTGTGTTACGGGTACCAGACAATGGAAATATATTTAACACTTCTATAGTATTCATATATTTAAGATCTTTATTTCTTTTGTTCTCCGGCGAGATTCGAACCCGCTACCTCCGGCTTGCGTGCAACGCGCTAATCATTGAGCCACAGAGGTCGTCCACCACTACGTTGTCGGTTAAATTTAAATGTATTATATAAAAATACATAATATGATATTTAATATCCTTTTTAAGTATGGTGGTAAGTTAACTGTTGAACATAAATACATCTTCTGGGTAATTCATATTGTAATTGTTGTATTTAAACCTTTTTTTCCGTCGGGAAATGCTCTTAGGTATCCCGCGGGGGAGGGGGAACTCCCCAGGCGAGTATGTGGGACTCGCTGCGCCCGATAGATCCACGAAAACCCGACGAGTGCCACCAATGTCGCCTTTGGTGAGGTGCCCCGGATCTGTTAAGCAAACAGGTCACCTCGACGGCTAGTAAGTCCTTTAAGGGATCGACGCCACCTCCAAAGGGGTTGCCTGCACCACAGAATAACCCCTCAAAACGTTGGAGCAGCGCAATGGGATGAGGTTCCCATCCTCGCCTTTGTTCTCCTGCTCTTTTGTCCCCTCTTATAAAAGGGGTACAAAGAGCAGCCCTCTCGGTTCACTTCG
Organism: Helleia helle; assembly: GCA_963853865.1. Taxonomy (NCBI): domain Eukaryota; kingdom Metazoa; phylum Arthropoda; class Insecta; order Lepidoptera; family Lycaenidae; genus Helleia; species Helleia helle. Next base: position 3,595,501 of record OY971420.1, read on the forward strand.
CTTCGCCCAAGGTGCTGGGTTCACCTTAGGCTACTGAACCCCACCGCCACCACAAGGGTTGAACCGTGGTGGGGTGGGTGCGCGGGTTGTTCAGATTGTCATGATTACTTAAACTATATAATAGCATATTATTTCAGGTAGCTCCAAATATAACTGCCTTTGACGATGTAGAAGAAGACCAGCTGCAAAGCTACACTGAGTGGACTCTCGCAGCGATACTGTTCTACGCGCTCAAAGAAGGTGCTACTTCGGAACAATCTTCTCGTATGGCAGCTATGGATAACGCCACCAAAAACGCTGAAGAAATGATAAAAAAACTGACACTCCTGTTTAATAGAACAAGGCAGGCTGTTATTACGAGGGAGCTTATAGAAATCATCTCAGGAGCATCCGCCTTGAAATAATTTTGAGGGCGTTTGAGAATGAATATCCCTATTAATGTTCGCTTAAGTAATAAAGATTTTCTGTTCAATATTCTCAGCGTATTCTATTCTGTGATTCTTCTGATTATGTGATTAAGTTGACGAATATTTGAGAAAAGTTATATAGTTATAAAGTAGTGGCATTTCTTTTTATCAGGTTAAAGCATTATTATTTGAAGTATAAGTTATTTCTAAAGCACAAATACTTAAATTAGAAAATAAAGCAATGAACTTCTACCTTACACACTTTATTATTACAAAAAATAATGTTGAAACCAAACATTAAATAAATTTATTTATTCTTAGTGAAGACTCGTTTCTTTAAATTTTTATATGAATAAAAGTTAACAGTGGTTGAAATGTGTTTATTTATAGCCTTATTAATACATACATGATAAAAATTTTGATATATATTATTATAATTTATAGAAAATAAACTATCAACTACTAAAGCTAAAAGAGTAAATTGGCAGACGTAAGAGAAATAATATTTAATTATTATTATCTCACTTCTCTTATTATTTTAGAATAAAGATTATCTGACGTCATTAGATAAGCTTACATATATAGCCTTTCTTTATAAGTGAAAATTTTGAAGTGAAACTTCTTTGCACGCATGAGGGTAAAATTTTACGGATGAAACGTCACGAAAATGAGCGATGGTTTTGTCCAAGAAGAGGTAGAGACTGATTGAGACCGATTGAGAGAGAGTGAGAAAGGGCCAACGTAGCATAAGTCACATAGCCATGGAGTGTGAGTAGGAAGCAAGCGAGTGAGAAAGATCGAGGGTAAGAGTGAGATAGAGCGAACATCGCATCGCAAGTCTCGGAAATTAAAAGCTTTAGATTAGTTTATATATAAACGAGATTTAAAAATTAGTTTGCCAAATAAGTTTCACTTCTGACTTTGTACGCTAGTACTTTTCTTTTTTTTTTTTTGTTCCCAGGGACCATCCCTTCCCATTACATTGCATCGTGTACATAATATTAAATATTTGTCATAAAACAATTCTAAGCAAGATCTAACTAATTTTATTATAGATAATATAAGGTTCACAAGTAAAGAAATCAAACGCGATATAACTTTAACAAATTTTAAGGATAATATAAATGTTATTATAGTACATTATATATTTCCCGTCTTATGTATTTGTTATGTTATTGTAGCGAACCGGCTGAGCCACCTTACATTAGTCAACATCGCCAACATATATGGGTTCACTCAGAAATGGCCCAGGGACGTCATACGATGACAATCTTGAGACGTAAGTGGTAAGTCTCGGTTCTAGTTATTGCACTGCCTATTCTGATCTTATTCTCGAAACAGCTATATTACGGAGGAAGTAATGTTGATTGTTGGTGCCAATACTGACGGGCGCACAGAACAAGCACATCCCTCCCCAATCGAATCGAAAATCGTTCTGAACGGAAACTTATTTATCATTTACGATTAAGCGGGAAACTATATCCTTATGGGCAAAACATGTTTTAAAGAAAATGTATTTTACAATGTAAAAATTAATACATTTTAGTACAGTCAAACATGTCTTGAAAACACGATCGCTTTCTTACATCAGGTAAGTTTGTGTAGCAATGTTAAAATAATATTTAACTAGAGTATGGAGTCGATGACGTCAACATGGCGAAACTGAAGTTAGCTGAAGGTATCGTCGCATACCTTAATATACCACTAACTACGATTCGGTAAAATCAAACTTCGTTCAAACTGACGTATAGGTTATATGTTCCTGGTTCCTTGTAGAAGCTGTTACCATATTATTTAGGGTGTATAATGTATATACATAAATAACCAAAGCTATTAACGGTATCAATGGGACTCCTCCAAGTATTTGTCGTAGGCATCCTGGTTCATCAGCTTCTGTAGTTCGTCGGGACTGGTCAACTTGACGCGGAAGAGCCAGCCGTCTCCGTAACACGACTTGTTTATTAGCGATGGTGTTGACTCGACAGCGTCGTTCTTCTCGGTTATCTTTAAAAGTAGAAAAATTATATTTATTATCTTATATATGTATATAAAAATTTCGTGTCACGATGTATGTTCGCGATAAACTCCGAAACTACTGAACCAATTTCTATCAAATTTTGTAAGCATTTGTAATTTGGTCCAACTTGGGAGATAGGGTAGTTTTTATCTCAATTATTAATCTCAATATTTGTTATTGCAAATTAAATGTTTATAATATTTTGTTACTGTATGCAGATGTCAAATTCTCAAGATGATATCAAATCCAAAACTCATTTAGACAGAAAGATGACCTATTAGACCATCATTATTGTTTGACAACCAATGTGGGTCAATCGTAGACAGAGGATTCTTAGTCTACGGGGTCAATGGTAAGCGCATTGACGCTCAAGACGGAGGTTGCGGGTTCGAATTCCGAATACCTAACACACTATACCTATACCATAGCCATTGCAACGCGTGGCCGCTGCTAATATAATTATAAATATTTATGTACATAGAAGGTTAATTCATTCTAGAGCATAATACTTATGGTACCTACCAGCATCATTGGTTACATAAATAGACAGAAAATATTAATTATATATTTTTTCAATACACGGTTGGGATCTAAAAAACTAATTTCAAACTAGAAGCATATCAATCCTACAAAGCCAAACTTGATTTAATAAATAATATTTAGCCTAAGTAGAGCCCTAACCATTCCCCTTTGAATGATATTCTGAATTCACTACTTTGTCAGAGTAAGAAAGACATATGTGACGCGCTTGTGTCTCACGTTTATTTTTTAAGTGACCCAACTTACTTGTATGTCCCAAAAAGGGAGTGCGTTAACTATGGTTTGCCATCTGGCCTACTTGCAGCAGAATTCCACCACCGGACATCGCGAAAAAACTCCAAATTTCACCCACAACATCTCCATGTCCGGAAATCCACAACAACTCGATTTTTACGGCATTTCCTGTCTCGTACAACTAATATACCTATATGGAATCACCTACGGTGTTTCCGAACCGATACGACTTAGGGACTTTCAATAAAAGAGCATACTCATATCTGAATGGCCGAATATCCGTTTGCCCCCTCTTCTATAAAAAAAAGACTGACTTATACACTAACTTATAAATACGTTTCCTAGGTTAGTCCTAGAGATATCGCTTATATTTATAATCATGATCACTGACCATGCTGTTTGTTTAAATAAAAATATAAAAAGCTATAATGTACATACACTCCCTGATACCGGCGAGTATACTTCGCTCGCGGCTTTAACACTCTCTAACGCTCCGCATTCTTCTCCAGCGGCAACGGTCTTGCCTACATCTGGAAGTTGGGCGAATACTACTTCTCCTAAAGCCTCCTGAAATGTGCGATTGCTTTTGATTAATATTATGAATATAGAAAAAAAAACGATGTGTCTTGTTGGTATATGGATATTGAAATATACACAACTGAAAATTATTTTTAATTATTCCGTGTCAACATCATTTGATCATGTGTAAAAGTAACCATCGTGAGGAAACCTACAGGTCGGACATGGTCTCAATTCCTTTAAAAGGTGCAGGTTATTTTTCATTTAAAGCGATAAGTTCATATTCATTTGCTTTACCTATTAATGATAATATTATTAAACTAGCTGTTGCCTACAGCTTCGCCCGCGTTACTCAACTCCTATAAGTCATAGCGTGATGCTTTATAGCCTTTCCTCGATAAATAAGCTGTCTAACACTGAAAGAATTTTTCAAATCGGACCAGTAGTTCCTGAGATTAGCGCGTTCAAACAAACAAACAAACTCTTCAGCTTTATAATATTAGTATAGATATCGTTTTTATAAAAAATAAAATTATAAACCTGGCTAGAGCACGATTAGACACGTGGCAACTCTAGGTTGGCTTCGAATGTCTGACCGTCTTCTAGCGTACAACTCAACCACGACATCGTCAATTTATTTAATAACTCATTCATAACTCTTATACATCATAATAATTCAATGTATTTATTGAGTGATTCAAAACTGTCATGAAATCTGTTTACTATATGACATTAAAATACTCAAATATCAAATAATTAGTTTATATCTTCTGAACATTATTGTTATCAGTAAACAAAAGATTATATGATTTATTAAATTAGTCCAAAAATCACAACAGATAACCAAGTCATGTACGGATCACATGAACAAGCATCACTATATTAAGATAAAATGGTTTGTATCTATTTCAGAACATTACTGGTATTGAAACTATTTTAGACGATACATGTATTCTATTTCGTTGCAATGAACGAGGAAAGTGGCGAATAGTGTACAAAGTTGAGAAAGATTCTCCATAAAATAAGTACATACTATATATTATTAATTAAGTACATACTATTTATAAAATAATACATTTTCTGTAATTTTAGAATAAATTTTCGACTTAGATATTTCGAGCCTCCACTTGACTAGACCAAGAATCTAAGGGCCTGTCCGCACAGCGATATTCGCGCGGTAATAAATCGCACGGCTTCGCGTTTAATTGGCATCAAATCTTCCCGCGCGATTTTTTCCACCAGTGCAATGACTTCCTTTAAATTCAATGATTTTTTAAAAAATGGCGCTGTGAAATATAGTTGTATGGACAAGTCCTAAGGCATTCTTAAATAATATTAAAAAAATACGAGTAAGTTTTTACCTGGGCGTAGCTTGAAATTCCAACAGTCCCTACACCCGCATCAACTGATACCCATTCATGTTTCTTTGTGTAATACCGACCTGAAAATTTAATTAAACTAGAGACATTCTAACAAACAGATACACTACACTTTTTTAACAATAAACATAACTATTGCATAGCATTGACGGAGCGGAGCACGCGGAGCTATAAAATGAAATCCATTTCAAAATATTGTATATTTACTTTATTAATATATTCTTCATTATCAAAATAAAATCCACAACAAAGGAATTATAATGAGTGAGATTTGGTAAAAAACGCTAAGAGTGTTTGTTATCGTAAAATATTCGCTCAGCATAAACGCATATGTTTCAATTACTATTACAGTCTAAGTAAGTTTAGTACTTAGGCGCAGCAGAGCTGTTAACTAAACAGAGTGGCGTAACTACATCTGAGATTCAAAAAAACTTCAGGAAATTGTCCCTGTAGCTAAAAAGCATAGTATTAATTTTTTGCCTGCCACCTGTTTCAAAATTCTACGATCTAAACTATATAGCATTAATATAATATTCTGAATAATCAAACCTGCACAACGCAAATTCTGTTATTAATTGAACAGCTGTCTGTTACTATATGGCGTTACTATATCTAACATTCGCGGCAAAATTATCACATGCGAATGTCAAAAAAAACTTTACGAAATTGGCCTGTAGCTAAAAAGCTTAGTTTTTTTTTGCTTGGCACTTGTTTCAAACATCTTTGAGCTAAACTATTTAACATCAATTGCACTATAACATAGCTATATAATATTCATAATCAGTACATAATATTTAACGCTAATACAACAACATTCTATAAAGAAATTTATTTTTTATATTCTATGGTATATGTACCTTTACTATCTGTACTGTACAAGGTCCGTCTACAACAATGGCTCATACTACTCTTCGTTACCCTGGTCGCTGCTCGCATCACACCGCACAACACCATCTTGTATTCTTCTGGAAATAATTAGAAAGTATAAAAAATACAATACACACACTATGAGCATGATTACGGTCAGGCTAGACTGTCCGTATAATATTGGGCACTGCTGCAGTTTACATGTAGCAGTACCCAATATTATACGGACCACACTTTTTCGCATCTCATTCTTTTTTTTTCTTTAACGCCGGGAAATGCTCTGAGGCATCCCGCGTGGGAGTGGGTCCCATGCGAGTATGTGGGACTCGCTGCGCCCGAAAGCTGGTAAGTGGACGCAGCTCTACCCACTAAAACCCGGCGAGTGCCACCAATGCCGCCATTGGTGAGGTGCCCCGGATCTAATAAACAAACAGGGCACCTCGACGGCTAGCCAGTCCCCCAAGGGACCGACACCACCTCCACAGAGGGGTTGTCCCGCACCACAGAACAACCCCTCCCAACGTTGGGACAGTACAATGGGGTGAGATTCCCATCCTCACCCCTTGCCCCCTGCTCTTTTGTCCCCTCTTCTTATAAGAGGGGTACAAAGAGCCCCCTCGGCTCAATTAGCTTCGCTCAAGGTGCTGGGCTCGGCTACTGAGCCCCACCGCCACGTCAAGGCCTGAACCATGGTGGGGGTCTTATACTATAATTTTTCCATACACTACTAATTTAGTTATATAGAAATAACCACTCAAAATTTAATGAAAGAATGGCAATCCCGATGGGATTAGGGGAAGGGGAAGGGGGAAGGACAAATAAAGGATGGGATAAGTAATACAAATAAACCTTTATAACGTTTTTCCATCTGTATTCGATCGTTTATCAAAGGATTGGTTAGAGGTTGACCACTGTGTCGCTCTGTTTCTTACCGGCCACGGAAACTTTAGAAGTAATAAACTATTTGGCTTTAATCTCGTACCGTCTCCCTTATGCGGCTGTTCGACGGAAGGCAATGAACAGGAACGTACCGCACATCACATTCTTTGGGAGTGCAGTCTTTGGCAAAATGAACGAATAATAAAAATGTTTTAAACAAAAATTAAAACCGACTTCAAAATTTAAAAAAAACTAAAAAGTAATAAAACAATTTCCTTAATCTTTGTGCCTACAATTTATAATCAACTTGTTCTTCTACTAATATACAATCTTTGCATTTACCACGTCATTATTGTTACTTTTGGAGTCGGTAACGGTAAGTCGGTACAGCCAAGGTAGGTAGGGAGGTAGGTACATCAACGAATACGACACCGGCTTCAAAAGTAACAATAATGACGTGGTAAATGCAAAGATTGTATATTAGTAGAGGAACAAGTTGATTATAAATTGTAGGCACAAATATTAAGGAATATTTTATTACATTTTAGTTTTTTTTTTTTAATTTTGAAGTCGGTTTTAAATTTTGTTTAAAATTTTTTTATTTCTTAATTTTTAGTGATTGCAAAATTCGATAACTGATTTTATTTGTCTGAAATATAGGTAGAACTATTAAACACGTTGCTCAGATTAGATAGCGCTGTATTAATGAGATGAACGTAGAAAGGGTCATCAATCATTACATAACAAATTAAAAAACCGAAATGGAATTGTGTAAAACTTTATATACTTACATGTAATTGAAAGCAATCACGGCAGATTTGCTGCTATTCCTTAAATAATTCAGTTATATATAGGTATAAGAACATCACCATCACCAATATATAGGTATAGAATGGATATTATGATGACCTTGAAATACTATGATGCGATTCCAAGGCACAGTTGTTTTTTGTTCATTTAACAACGACAAGTAAAATTAAATTAAATTAATTAAACAAAATTACATGACTTTGGTATATAATTTAGCCGTATGAACTAAGCCCAATAAAAGCTGTATATCGTCGAGGATTCCCCTCGACTGTGTAAGGTCTCCATCATCACACCTGTAATGGCGCTTATAACCCATATAGGTGCAAAGTTCTCATCAATTTAAATTAATTAAGTCTAAACACAAGGTAGCTACTGTAAACTGTTGAGGAGTTCCCTTAACTGTCATTTGTCTTCATCATGAGACCCTTAATGACAGTCACAACCCATCGAGGTGTAAAGTTCTCATCATTACAAATTAATCAAGCCCAAACACAAGATTACTGATGTATATCGTCGAGGAGTTCCCTCGACTGTCTTTCGGCTCCAGCATCAGATCGACTCTAGACCTTTATTAAATTGTAGTCCTTCAAAATACTTTATAACAAAAATATCAAACGCACTAGTCGCCCCTATGTTTTTCGAAAGTTCCCCTCGATTTCTCTGGGATGCCATCATCAGATCCTGGTTTCCTTATCATGGGACCATTTGGGAAGTATACCCTTTAGAACAAAAAAATAATTTTTCAAGTCGGTCTAGCCATCTTCGAGTAATCAGGTAACATACATAAAAAAAAAAAAAAAGAATCCGACGAATTGATAACCTCCTCCTTTTTGAAGTCGGTTAAAAAAAAAAAAAAAAAATGAATGCTCGACAACGTCCGTAGCAAATCGGGAGTAAACTTATTACAGCGATCTCGTGGACGATGTGAAAAATTTCCGTGCATTCAAGCGATTTTGCCACAATGATTACTGGAAAAACAACATATCCCCAAGTCATATATAAATAGCTCATAGTTAATATACATTAGTATATTATTTTACTATGTAGACATTAGTTGACTTAAAAATACAAACCCACTTTCAAACAACAATTATTATTATTTCAACCATGATAATCAGTAAGTTATACATAACTAGTGGCCCCGACAGACGTTGTCCTGTACAAAATAATTTTGAATTGTGAATCTAACCCATCCTCGAATCCACTTGAACATACACAAAAAAATCATCAAGATCGGTCCAGCCGCTTAGGAGGAGTTCAGTGACATACACACGCACAGAAGAATTATATATATAAAGATAACTCATAGTTCATATACATTTATATTAATCATACTATGCAGATATTTGTAGACATAAAAATTTCTGCGTGGTGCATTGCAGCTGGGCCTCCCCTGGCTGCTGTCTTTTCTTGACTTTTGTTAGTCATTGCATTCTTGTACTGTCTCCCGCTTTAACCGGGGAGGGAAATTGATTTTTTTTTCCAATTACTCCTCCTGAATACTTCTGATTAAGTTTGTTGCGGGTCCCAAGGCAGTTTTAACGTATCCCTCGGGCTCCTTGAGATCGTATCAAAGGGTCATTTAGTGGTTACCGCTGTCGATCCTGGCTATACAGGAGTAGCATCGGTGGGAACGAGTTGGTGAGACTAGCCCGTTAATAAAAAAAATAGTTTCTTATCACTCTTGTTTTTAACCGACTTCAACAAAAGGAGGAGGTTCTCAACTCGGCCGGTATTTTTTTTATGTATGTACACCGATATCTCCGTCAATTGCGGACCGATTTTCAAAATTCCTTTTTTTTTGAAAGGGTATACTTGCCAAATGGTCCCATGATAAGGAAACCAGGATCTGATGATGGCATCCCAAAGAAATCGAGGGAAACTTTCGAAATTAGTAGGAACAACTAGTGCGCTTAATATTTTTTTAAATAAGCATTTTAAAGCACTGCAATTTAATGAAGGTCTAGGAATCGATCTGATGCTGGAGCTGGAAGACAGTCGAGGGAACTCCTCGACGATTTACTTCAGTAACCTTGTGTTTGGGCTTGATTAATTTGTATTGATGAGAACTTTACACCTAGATTGGTTGTGACTGTGATTGTGGGTCTGATGATGAAGACGAAGCTCAGTTAAGGGAAATCCTAAATAGTTTAAAGTAGCTACCTTGTTATTAGAATTAATTAATTTATACTGATGAGAACTTTGCACCCTTATGGGTGATACGTGCCATTACAGGTCTGATGATGGAGACCATAGACAGTCTAGGGAACTCCTCGACGATTTACAGCTTTTCGTATAGTCGGTGTCAGCCAAGGTAGTTAGGTACAGCAGCAAATACGACACCCGTAACGGACGATGGTGACGTATTCTTTGCTGTACCTGGTCTACTACCTATTTAGACTCCAAAAGTAACAATAATGACGTGGTAAACGCAAAAGTTGTGTATTAGTAGAAGTACAAGATGATTATTAGTTGTAGACACAAAAATTAAAGAAACGCGATTATTTTATTACTTTTAGTTATTTTATTTTTTGAAGTCGGTTATAATTTTTGTTTATTTTTTTTTTCTATTAGCCTATCTATTGTGGATGTTAGTGTAGTACGAATTACGATGAAATGTTATTGATCTACGAACAAAGCACAGCCTTGACATCGTTATCATATTGATAAATACGTAGTACATCTCCGTAACGCGAACGTTTGATTAGGTACTTGAAACGATATTCTAAGTCTATGCTTGAAACAATCTCTATAATCAAAGGAGACGGTCCAAAATTGTATGGGACGTTGGTCTACTTTTGTACATGTAATGAGATGAAGGAAAGAAAATATTGAAACAGTTTTGATTTGTTCATATCCATGAATTCATCTCAATTTCAGTGGAAGAATAATTTAATGTTTCCAAGATTTGCAACACTACGTGTATAAAAAAATGGTGTATGGCATAAATTCCTTGGTGTTTTATGTCAAATGTAAGGAATTATGTCATTGTTCGATAAGCATCTGTCATCATTTGGTTTGTCAGTTGTCAGAAATGACATTTAGTAAGTAATAATCATCCATGAAGTTAGGAAATAAGAGGAGATGCCCCTTTCTTTAAACTTATAGCTGCAAGTGAGTGCCTGATCCGCCATCTTGAGTGCCCTTTTCATAGTAGTATTCTCTATATTGTTTGTGGTTTTGCTCTCAAAACCCTAGCAATGGTAGTCATGTTAAGTGCCGATTTGAGTTTTAGGTTACACCTTTTCTTCGTAGGTATGCCCAGTCCTTCTACATATATTAAGTCTATGTAATCATCCGTCTGAAGGGCGCCATCTTCATTAAGAATAATAGCCAACAAGTTAAAAAACTTGAAATATATTTTTATTTTTTGCATGTAAATTAGTTTCTTATACTAATTTATTTTATTTTTAATGAAATCTATGTATTTTTTCTCTATTTATGGTATACTGTACTAGACCAGACCAGAAATGGACCGTCTCCTTACTATTATCCATATACGTAAAACATTTGAAATTGTTCTTAATTTTGTTCGGGTTGAGTTATTTAATACAAATATAATTAATGGTAATGGCATTTATTAAAACTTTGGCCTTAGCATTACCGTAGGAAAGATAATATTATATAATTAAAATATTCGTTATTAAGTGCCGTCAGATGTATGTTTAACCGCAGTAAAAAATTTGATAAAATCCGAGGAAAATAAATTCAACTCATAATATACCGAAATATGGGGTATTTGATTGGGGTGGTACTAAATTCCTGAATTGTTTTTATAGCATAGGAGGGCAAACGAGCATCCCACTATGGTTTAAGCATTGTCGTGGCGGTGGGGCTCAGTAACCTAAGGTGAACCCAGCACCTTGGGTAAAGCCAATTGAACGAGGAAGCTGCTCTTTGTACCTACCACTCTTATAAGAAGAGAAGACAAAAGAGCAAGGACAAAGGACAAGGGGTGAGGATGGGAACCTCACCAGATTGCACCGTCCCAATGTTCGGAGGGTTGATTTGTGGTGCGGGACTACTCCTCAGTGGAGGTGGCGTCGCGTCGCCCTTGGAGGACTAACTATTCGTCGAGGTGCACTGTTGCTCAACAGATCCGAGGCATCTCGCCAAACGCGGCATTGGTGGCACTCACCGGGTTTCGGTGGGTAGAGCTGCGTCCACTTACCAGCTTTCGAGCGCAGCGAGTCCCACATACCCGCCTTGGAAGAATCACTCCCCAGACCTCAGAGCATTTCCCGTCGTAAAAGAAAAAAAAAGCAACTCACTCATATGTTGCCTATACTGAGACATAAAACATACTCTAATGTGGTATTTGTTACCCAGAATCTTTTGCTATGTAAAAAATCATTTTACAAAAAATTAAAACCGACTTCAAAAATACTAAACTAAAAAGTAATAAAATAACCGTGTTTCTTTAATTTTTGTGCTTACAACTTATAATCAACTTAATCTTCTACTAATGTACAAACTTTGCATTTACCACGTCATTATATACTCGTACTCGTACTCTACTTACATACCTAGGTAGGGTACAGCAACAAATTCAAGCAATTCGACACCGACTCCAAAAGTAACTATGCGAGTACGAGTACGAGTATATAATGACGTGGTAAATGCAAAGTTTGTACATTAGTAGAAGATTAAGTTGATTATAAGTTGTAAGCACAAAAATTAAAGAAACTGTTATTTTATTACTTTTTATTAGTTTAGTATATTTGAAGTCGGTTTTAATTTTTTGTAAATTGATTTTATTTCTTAATATTTAGTGATTCTAAAATTCGTCGTCTTGGCGTTCATTGAAGGCGGCCTATGTTCAGCAGTGGACGGATAAAGGACGATGATGATGATGATGATTACGATGACCGCGACATAGGTACTATGGTGTGCTACCAAAGCATCCTATACAATTGTTACATCGACAAGTAATAAAATGAGCACATCAGCATATCGTCGAGGTAAAAGGAACCAACCAAATAGCCGTTTTTTAGTTATTCCCAGTAACGCACTGGGAATAACTAAAAAACGGCTTGTCAGATCTAAATAAAATAAATATGGGACCAAATTGGAAGCACCAGCTTTCAAACAAAAAAATAACCATCGAAATTCATTCACAAACGGCGGAGATATCGTGTCACATACATACAAAAAAAAACATATAGACGAATTGAGAATCTCCTCTTTTTTTGAAGTCGGTTAAAAAGAGAATAAAATACATAAACATACCCTAGATAAATATATGGTCGTGGTGGGATACGAATCTTAAGTTAAATTAGTCTTGTATTAGTTGTTAGTGGAAACTTAACTGATTTCTGTACTTTTTTATTATTTCTAAACTATGAGTAATATTATAATTATTGTATGTTTCCCAAATATAAATAAATAAAAATTACCTCATATAGGTACTCGGTAACTGTACTAAAATGCGTAGTAACTCAAGCTAAGTTACTGCAGCCTACATTACATATAACTATTGCATGCAAAACATAGAGTAGTAACACCGCTTTAAAATTAAAGCAGCACCTTGGGTGAAGCGAATTGGGCCGAGAGGGCTCTTTGTACCCCTCTTATAAGAAGAGGGGACAAAAGAGCAGGGGGCAAGCGGCGAGGGTGGGAACCTCACCCCATTGTACTGTCCCGACGTTGGGAGGGGTTGTTCTGTGGTGCGGGACAACCCCTCTGTGGAGGTGGCGTCGGTCCCTTGCGGGACTGACTAGCCGTCGAGGTGCCCTGTTTGTTTACTAGATCCGGGGCACCTCACCAAAGGCGGCATTGGTGGCACTCGCCGGGTTTTAGTGGGTAGAGCTGCGTCCACTTACCAGCTGTCGGGCGCAGCGAGTCCCACATACCCGCGTGGGGCGAACCACTCCCCCGTGAGATGCCTCAGAGCATTTCCCGGAGATAAAAAAAAAGCATGCAAGATTAAAATAATAAGTATATATATATGAACTAGCAGCGCCCCGAGGTTTCACGCGCGTAGTTCCTGTTATCGTAAAAATACAGGGATAACATTTCTAATGCTTTCTAAAGCTTTCTAATGGTGAAAGAATGATTAAAATCGGTCAAGTAGTTTTTTTGAGTTCAATCGCAACAAACGAAAAATCAAATCTTTCCTCTTTATAATCTGAATTTAGTTTATAGATCGTATCCAACGACGAGAACATAATAATCCCTTTTTAATAGGTACCTTTACGGGTACTAGAAATGAAAAAAAATATGAAAGAAATGTAATATTAAATACATACCTAATATGAGTACCTACTCTAGTACGCTAAAAACTAATCATTATACATACCTATAAATAATTTCAATATTCATTCAATAATAATAAAACATTTATTATTATTAATGGTTTTTTAAAGCTTTATCAATAAAAAATTCAAATAAATAATTAAAAATTGATTATTTTATTCATACGTCTTGTCTGGCGACAACAATAATTACCATCGAGCATACTACACTTTTTTAAGAATTATTTTTAACTTCTTGCGTTGGTCCTCAAATACAACGTGCATTTTTTTTAAACTTATATTTATTTAACTATACATATATTCTGAGGTGTTCCCTTAAAATAATGAATGGCTCACCGTTTTATGAGGTCAAAAAGGCGTCCGGGTCGCTCGGTCGGCTATCGTATAGTGTTGGCTTCTAAGCGTCTTATCAATGCATCGTCACTATGTCCAATCTTAACAACTTTGCTCAAGTTGACCAGCCAACATGGAAATTTAAAATAAATATAACCAACTAGCTTACGTTAACTTATATTTACGAGTACTGGTGATGATTGTTTTTATCTTACTCCTCCTTGTATAGCCTATTTTTTTGGTAAATTTTATCATAATCTGTTAGCCGCTTAGCGTAAATGTAATAGATATATAATAGATATGGAAACTTGTCCTTTATAAATGTTAAACTAAGGTGTTATGATCAAATCAATCTCCCACATAACTTATCAAACCCCCTTAAAGGGCTCTTTACAATCAACTCCTTGTATCGATCTGTTAAACGTAAATATATTCTTTGCTACCTAAATAAATTCACTTAATTATAACACACACTTATTTCAGACAGGCGAAAGATCTAAACTCAATTCTTATGCATTCACTAAGATATCCTCGTGAACTTGGCGTCTTTCTTTTAAAAGAAAAAGAAGAGAAAGAGGCCAAGAAAGAAGAGTCCGAATCTGAGGATGAAGATATGGGCTTCGGTCTTTTTGACTAAACATTTTTATGTGCAGAGCGCGCAGTTTTTATTCCAACTTTGGTGTAAGATTAATGCTGTGACAAGGATATTTCTGTGAAATATAACTTGTAATATTAAAAATAAAAAAAAATAAAAAAACATTAAAATTAATTTATTCTGCAACATATTTAGACAGTTTGTGCAACAGAGTACCCGTGTGGGTACCATTAGAGCAGCCCGTCGTAAGTTATTACAAAGTCAACGTCTGTCACTAATATTCTTATGTAAAGCCTATCGGACAGTGAGTAAATTGCCGGATTATTACCAGTGATACAGCGTCGCGCTGCCTTTTATTATCATTCGCGAAATCTTTCTTCGGCTGACTTCCTAAGTCCACAAGATCGACACAAAATTAACAGACTTATAAGATATTAAATTAATTATATTAATTAGCAATTATCCCGCGAAAAACGCAGTCTTTACAGCAAATGTGTGAGTGCACGCATATGCATGCATATAGCACCGCCCTCCTTTCCCACACTGCATATGCGTACACTCGCATGCACCACCACCCCACATGCACCACAACCACAGTAAAAGACCACCACCAAACAATCTACGTACGTTTCGCCCCGACACCGAGGCATCCTCAGGATGTAGACTCTAGAATTACTAATCGTAGAGTTTTTCGCGGGATAATTGCTAATTAATATAATTAATTTAATATCTTATATAATGGATTTCCGCAAGGTAACGCCTGATTCTATTAATTAACAGACTTTTTGAACGTATAAAAATAACGACCAAAAATTTAATTCCAATAGGAAAACACAACTAAAGGCCATTTTTATAACTTCTCTCCATCTGTAATCGATGCCTTGTGAAAGCAGTGGTTAGAAGTTGACCATTGTGTTGCTCAGTTTCTTCGCGGTCACGGAAACTTTGGAAGTAGACTAGGTATTTGGCTATAATCTCGTACCGTCTCCCTTATACGACTGTTCGACAGAAGGCAATGAACACGAACATGCCGCTCGTTACATTATTTAGGAGTGCGGTCTTTGACAAAATGAACGAACGTTAATGCTCAACAACATCCGTAGTTTTTTTTTTTTTTTAATGTTAGTTGGATAGGCAAACTGGCAAACGTACCACCTTATGGTAAGTGGTCGACGTCGCCCATGAACATAAACTAGTATACCTGGAACGAGCCCAGGCAACTCATTTATGTGTTGCCTCTCCTGAGACATAAGATGTTAAGTCTCGGTGCCAGTAATTACTGCCTGTCTTGCCCTTCTCTCCGAAACACAGCAAAGCTGTTTCACGGTGATGGTGGTCCCCATGCAGCCGGTAGCGCGGCACAGCGCTTCCGTCCCACCGGTAAAGTAAATCGGGAGCAACTTATTATAGCGATCTCGTGTGCGACGTGAAAAACTTTCGCACTCAAGCGTTTTTGCCACAGTTATAATATTCCAGTAACATTACTCCAAGTCATACATAAATAGCTCATAGTTAATATTGGTACACTCGTATACCTATATATAGATATTGTTTGAGTTAAACATTTAAAACCCACTTTCAACAACAAATTTATTATTCCAGCTGGGCTTTTCCTCGCTGCTGCCTTTTCTTCACTTTTTAAATCATCGCTTGTACTGTCTCCTGCTTTCACCGGGAAGGGAATCTAGAAATATTTCCTACTCCTCCTAAATCCTTCTGATTAAATTCGTTGCGGGTCCCAGGAAGTTTTGAACGTATCCCTCGGGTACCCTGAGATTGTATCAAAGGGTCATTTGGTTACCGCTGTCGATCTTGGCTGTACAGGAGTAGCGGTGGTGGGAACGAGTGGTAGGCCTAGCTTTAAAAAAAATTAGATCTTACCTGCGGCTTTATTCGTTGAGTTTATAAAAGTGCCATCTAGTAGTGACAGACAATGTGGTACCCGTCATTGTTTCTCGCATAAAAACTAGCCAATAAAAACATACAGACATCTGTTGTTATAAATAATTATATTCATTAAGAGGAATATATTAAACTTTTAATTTATATCGCAAAGAAAATTTGATAGAACAAACTTAAAGTATACGAAAAACACGATACTTACAGATGACATTTTCACAGCAACAAATACTAAAATTAGAGTTAATAAAAAAATTAGGCTTCTTTATAATAAACGTGGTTTTTTGCCGTTCTTTGCTCGATATTAATAACGGCGACTTGATTTATAACTATTTTTAGATATTATATAAATTATTTCAAAATAAATAATTAAATTTAAATAAATATTTAAGGGAGCGCCCGAAACGACAAGTGATTTTTAAGTGTCAAAATTAAGTTTTTAAATGTACGGAACCCTTTGCGCCAGTCCAACTCGAACTTGGTCGTTTTTTTAACTAAGTATAATTTTAATTATTCATCAATATGTCGACATTAAAGTATCGACAGCTTAATCACTATGGCTTATTACAATATTTGTTTTTGCGTCTCTTATCAGTTGTTTTCATAACATTTGGAGTCCATGGGGGGCAAAGCATTAATGATTTACGATCACAAATACGCTATGCAACAAATATTTACGCTAGTTACATCATCTGAGAAATAATAGCGTGATCGAGAGTAAGAGGTAGTGTCATGCTGCTATGCATCCGAATTGGGCCGGCACGACCGGGGTGGTACCTCCCGCTCACATAACACCGGCGCCAGGTGACAGCTCTGCTGTCGCGTTCCGTGCGGCTTTTGAATTACCGGTGGCCCATTGGCGGGGATAGGGAAAATGAGGCAAGCAAGGTATCTGAATAACTTTTGGTTATGCGGATGAGTATGGGCGTCGGTAGTCACCATTAAGGCTCCTAATACTCAGTTGCCTCCTTATGACATAAAAAACTCAAGCTGTAAACATAATATAATAATTGTTGTTTTTAGTAAAACGTTGATTTATATCCATCAAAGAAGTATTTGATATCGGCCGCGGTGTTGATTAAAAAGTTTCACCCAACTCAAGACAAGTTGCAAGTTCCTTTATAATAGTAAAAGTGCTTACAATTGAACTAACAATTTTCTTTGAAAAAAATTACTTCAAAACTAAATACACTCACTAGAAAGTGAAAACATACTGATTTATTTTATTTTATTCAAAGCGAAAAAGTTGACGTAGGAGCTAAGCGAAAGTTTAGGACTAGGTGTCCTAAACTTTCGCTTAGCTCCTACGTACAGCAGCAGGGTACTACCTACGTACAGCAGCAGGGTACTACCTACGTAGTACCCTGCTGCTGTATCCTTGTCATCACTCAATAATTGACATAGAAATCGGTGAACTTATATAAAATACATACTGTCGAACACAGAACCCTATTTGAGGATTTGTAAATTTTCACACAGGAACATGTAATGTAATTTTTCATACACAGATAACGCCTGATGATCGGATTAACGTCGCCCATTAACGTTGTTGATTCGACCGTCGGCGAAGAGCAAAATACATGAGCAAAGTTAACTGTGAAGGTAATTTGGTATTAAAAAACTATGGATGTAATAATATTTATTATTAACAAACACTTATATTAAACATACCTTTGTAATTCACTCGATTACAAATCTAATGATACCATAAAAATATTTGCTTACTACATCGTAATTGTATATAAATATAACTAATAAAAAAAATAGTTTTGATGGAAAATCAATTTGCATTATTAATGCCATTAATTATATTATTGTTATCAGTAACTATCTCTAAGACATATAAAATTACAATAAATGAATACAAATTACATTAAAAGAATCATATTTAAGTATTTATTACGAGACATATTAATTCGCCTATTTAAGGTAGCACGGGGTAGCTTGTGAAGTGCTAAAGATGGCGCTGATAGCGCTGTACGTCGCCGCTAGCGCTCCCACCACACCGAGACCGACCACTTGCCAACACAGCAGCTTCATCCATCCAGGAGTCTCACTGGAAGGCATAAAATATATTTTAGTGACAAATATTAATAACTCCTTCTCTCCGAGTAGTTATCCGAAGTTCTATAGGTCATAGTTCATAGCCTTCTCTCCAAATAACCTATCTTATAGCGTTTCACCATCTCTATCTATACTCCGCAACGTATAGACTTGGGAGCCAAAAAATGTTGCGGAAAAACTCTTACGAATGCGACCGGGTGTTATCTTGCCTACAAGTTACAGTTTTATATCTCAAGAATTAAAGTGATAGTATATTATATAAAACAGACTATGTACTAGGTATTTGTATATAAAGTATGGTTTATTGACAAATATGGAGACTGCAATCATTCGGCATCATTAGGTAACGTTTAAACGAAATAATGTAAATCTGCTGCTACATATTTGTCTATGCTAGATGTTTCTTTCATCTTCACAAACACAGAGGAAGGAATATATACTACAAACTTATAGCTCCATCTAGTGAATATTAAAATGATTAAATGCGGCTTTTGTCTCTACCCAGCGGTTAACATTATTTACATTGGTTCGTTTTCTAGCCACCAGATAGCTCTATTTTACAATAACTAACATCATATTAAAATATTTGGTGAAATAAACACCCACAAAATGTTGAAGATAAAATGTAATTGATTACAACATCATCCAAATATTGACTTTAAAGTAATTCAAACGTAAAGTTCGCTTGTATAATTAAAAAAATTAATACTTTTTAGCATTTTGTTAATTTAAGTTTAAGAAAATTAACACTACTCTATAATAGGTAATTGTTTGATAAAGATTTGAGTCCGCTGCACGGCACGAGCGCAGTCCCATCAGTGAACAATATTCCACATCAGGTCTTCTCAAACTTATTCTAACTGTGACGCCCCTGGGAGTTTCCTATTTTTTTGCGACGCCCTCCCAGATTAAAAACTAGATCTACCATACCTACCAGTTGTAGTTTTAGCCCAAGTTTTATATATTTTATTAGAAAATAACAAAACATAAGAATAAAATTTTTAAGAGGTATTTATCTTTTTTTTTTTGTTGAAAGAATACTAATAAATAAGAAGGATGTGCTGCGCATAGCTTCTCGAACCGGGGCTCAAGCTCAAGTTTTGAAATTGGCGCTGTCATTTCTTTATCTTCATTTATTTTCGATTGTATGTATTGTTCTTTAGAATAACCCAAATAGGACTTAGTCGTATCGACACAGGGACCCCAGGGCGTCACGACCCATGGTTCAGGCCTTGACGAGGCGGTGGGGCTCAGTAGCCTAAGGTGTGCCCAGCACCTTGGGCGAAGCCAATTGAGCCGAGGGGGCTCTCTGTACCCCTCTTATAAGAAGAGGTGTCCCCTCTTCTAAGAAGCAGGGGGCGAGGGTGGGAACCTCACCCCATTGTACTGTCCCGACGTGATACGTGTGTATGGGGACGTCCCGACTGTGGAGGTGACGTCGGTCCCTTGAGGACGCCGTCGAGATGCCCTGTTTGCTCATTAGATCCGTGGCAGCTCACCAAAGGCGGCATTGGTGGCACTCGCTGGGTTTTGGTGGGTAGAGCTGCGTCCACTTACCAGCTTTCGGGCGCAGCGAGTCACACATACCCGCCTGGGGACG
The DNA here is from genome assembly GCA_963853865.1 of Helleia helle. Lineage (NCBI taxonomy): Eukaryota > Metazoa > Arthropoda > Insecta > Lepidoptera > Lycaenidae > Helleia > Helleia helle. Next base: position 3,615,898 of record OY971420.1, read on the forward strand.
CCCACTCCCCTGCGGGATGTCTCAGAGCATTTCCCGGCGTTAAAGAAAAAGAAAGTGCGTCATGACGCACAGTCTGGGAAACCCTGTTTCACATAAAATAAATCACACACCAAAATCTGGGTCAGTAAATTATATACACTGACTTATTTAGGTATACTTGTATTTAATTCCTTCTTAATATCCTTACCTTCTCGACTGTCCTTCACCAGCAGGCTGCCTGTCGAGTTTGAGGAAACAGTAGCAAGGCAGGATGAACGTCAGGAGCGCGATGGATGTGGCACCGACCAGCGCCAGCACGGTATAGAAACGCGGGATACTCTCCCCGATGAACATGATGCCAGCCATGATGGAGACGCGGACCAGAACGCGGTGGCCGATGGAATCTAGATGAATTGGAGTTTATTTATTCATTTCATTTCATGCATTTATTAGAAATGATTATACATATGTGTGGGTGTTATAAGATTGAGTGATATGCGAGTCTATTGAGCACGGTAGGTAGACCAGGGCTAGACCGATTTGAATGCAGTTTTTTATTAAATAAAAAACTGCATTTGATGCGAGGTGTTCTTAAACATTATAAAAAACAGTTCCACTATTTTTTTTACGTTGCGTTTTTTTTTAAAAGGACAGACATGCCAACGCAGTCATAAGTATTCTCATATATGGATTTTTTATGATATTTGGATAGGCAAACTGGCAGACGTGCACCTGATGGTAAGTGGTCGACGTAACCCATGAACATGAACTAGTTGTAGCCCAGGCAACTCATTTATGTGTTGCCTATCAGAATAGGTATATTAGATGCATTTTTTTTAGTCTCGGTGCCAGTAATTACACTGCCTCTCTTTCCCTTCTCCCCGAAACACAGCAAAGTTGTTTGACGGGAGAAATAGGTAAGATGGGTGGTACCCATGCAGCCAGAGCGCGGCATAGCGCACCCCTCCCACCGGTCAAATAAGATATAGATAAGTATATGCTCCTCACCCGCCAGCACACTCTTATTCACACATATGCACCCACTTTTTTTATATAAATAAAAATAAATATTAGCCAACAATCACACCAATTAACCTAGCCCGTGGTAACCTCATTAGAACTTGTGTTACGGGTACCTACTAGGAACGGAAATAAATTTGAGAAATTTATATTAATGCATACATATATACACGTCCATGACCCGGTGCAGACATCTATATTCATCATACAAATTATCTGCACTTGGCGGGATTCGAACCCGCGACTACTATTACTATATACTCTTACTATCGCAAGTATCAACACAATAGAGAACAGCAATAGAGTTCATACTCTAACCCCCAAATACTCAAACGAATCTCAAATTTAAGACTTACTTAAACTCATGCTACGACGTGTCAGATTCAAAGAAAAAAGAGGGACAACACGAGTTTAAGTACATCTTAAATTTGAGATTCGTTTGAGTATTTGGGGGTCAGACTCAGTATAAAGTACCTCGGGGGATATTATACATCTCCTCCATCTCTTGGCAGACAGGGTTGATGGTGATGATGAATGCGGAGACGAGGTGCACGGCCATCAGTACATTGGCGACCAGAGCCAAGGGTGTTGGTGAGAGGGACGTGATGAAGTTCGGGCCAACGCTTTCCCCGTATACCGCGTACCCGGCAATGGAGATCGGCAGGTAAATAGCCATGATTGCTGGAATAAAATGCACTGGTTAAAATTCCTACACATACTGACAGGTATAAATCCTCTATTAATAGTTAGTCTAAACACTGTACTGTATATTATGTTGATTACAATTAAAATAAAAATACTTTTTTTTTTTAATAATATTATGTTGATTTTTTGTGAGCGGTGATGGTCTAGTCACTGGTAGGTATAGGCTCGGCCTCTTGAGTGAGAGCCGAGTGGTCCGGGTTCGATCCTGACCCCCCTGTGATGCCAAGAAATAGGTTTTTCTAAATTTCTATGTGCACCTGAACATCACTTGCTCACCGGTGAAGATAACATCGTGAGGAAACCTGCATGCCCCATGAGATTAAAAGTCTTTGAAGGTGAATTTTACCAAGCCGCATTGGACCAGCGCATCGGTGGACTATGGCCCGAAACCCTCAAGAGTACGAGAAGAAGACCCGTGCCCAGCAGGGGGAATATGATAATTATACTATTTCCTATACATACCTACTTCTTATATTAATAAATACATACCTATACTTAATTTGTGAATAATATCCCTATTGCAGAATCTGTTACCATTTATACCTAATTAATCTATACCTATCTTTTGGAGAGAAACATAATTTGAACAACTTACCAGCAAAGCTATACTGTAAGCTCTTGTTAAATTTGGACTTATCAGCCATGTCGTTCTGAATGGTAGGGAAGGTGGAGGCGCCGTTGAAAGCGAACATCATGATGCCCACAGCCAGGAAAAAGTCCTTGAAGCCGTGGATGCCCCAACGGAACACGAAGGGACGGATGTCATTCATCATCTGGATGAAGTAAAGGATGCACGCAACCACCGTTGAGACGAAAGCGATGGTTCCCAAAAATCTGGAAAGGATATAAGTAATTTGAGAACTAAGTTGTCACCTAACTACGGCCAAGTTTATTTTTATCCTAAAGTAAGGCCTAAGGATTACCCTTTATATTTTGCGCCGAGAAATGCTCTTAGGCATCCCGCGGAGGAAGGGAGACTCACTTCACCGCAAGTGCCACCAATGCCGCCTTTGTTGAGGTGTCTCGGATCTGTTGAGCAACAGGGCACCTTGACGGCTAGTCAGTCCCCCAAAGAACTGACGCCACCTCCACAGAGGTGTTCTCCCGCACCACAGAACAACCCCTCCCAACGTCGGGACAGTAGTCGGGACCCTAGCCTACTTATCCGATTTTAATATATATTTTTTATTTATTTGTTCGAAACACAAAAAAAACCCAGCCACGCAAACTTCACAGGGTTTGGGCAAATGAGGACACCTCATTTGTGTCAAACAAGTCAAACCTTTGTTTTAGTCCGTATGACATAGACTTATCTACATTTTAACCGATATCAAAAAGAAGATACCACTATTATCTTAATTGATAATTATTCCAGGTTCATTTGGAACTCGAATTGTTAAAAGTCTTTCAAATAAAAGTCATCGGTTGTCTACTTACGAAAAGTCTTTCGGAGTACCGAAGAGCAGGAGAGGTGTCATGGCGCCCGTGACGATCAGGTACCAGAGACAGAGTGTGATCGTTGGCACGAGGGTGAGGAACAGCTGTTGTATGATCTGTGCTGCCAGTAGCAGGTACACAACGGCCACGCCAAACTGCGTCACAATTAGGGCAACTGATACCGCCGCACTAAAAACAATATCAGGATATTAGGGTCTTACTGAGTTTACACTCTTTTTTTATATCATAGGAGGGCAAACGAGCTGTCAGTTTTAGACTACCGACGCCCATACACATCCGCACAACCAGAGATTATGCAGATGCGTTGCTCTCCTTTTCCCTATCCCCCCAATGGACCACCGGAAACTCACAAACCTTACGAAACGCGACAGCAAAGCATTTGTATCCGGTGTTATATGAACGAGAGGTAGCACCCCAGTCGTGCCGGGCCCAGTCGGCTGCGTAGCAGCATGGCACTACCTTTGGATAAATACCTCCTAATTTATCAGGCCCAAATGAACACGAATTGAAAGATAGTCCACTACCATCTATACAGATAAAGCCGGCTAATCTCTAAAACGGCTGGGCCGATTTTGATGGGACTTTCACTGATATATAACTGATGTTATAGGGAGTAACTTAGGCTATAAAAAAATCATCATCAATCCGGGTACGGCTGTAGATCTAAGTTAACGCGGGCGAAGCAGCGGGAAACAGCTAGTAATAAATAATACTAATCATTCAAGCAACGTCTTACCGAATTATATGAAACATGAGCATCAATAGTTGTTATTGGTAAATAGGTTCAGGACTTATGACAGATATGTGGTCGAACCTGAACAGCAACCCTGTACTGAGCTGTACCTAATGTTATGTGTTTTGCATGAATACAAATTCTTCCTAATTTGTGCTGCGACGCTGTTCTGCGCTCTGATGGGCCGAATGATGAACATTGATGTATGATTAGCTGATGGAACGTACCTACCGATCACTGGTTGATTGCTATTACGTCAGTGATAAATCACTGACCAGTTTCGGGATTTTATGGCTCACATTACTATCTGTCCGGTTATAATATGCTCGATGCCTTCACAATACCTAATTTGATAATTCCTGAAGCATTTGATCTTGTTTACATCGCTTTCTCACTTGTGAGGGTTTTCCTTTGCCATAGCTAAAAAAAATTTGTTTTTTTGTCTAAGAAAAGTGCACAGATTCAATTACAAGAGGTGTAAATTCATTCATCAGACTTGTAGGTTGTCCACTATTTCGAAATAACCGAAAATTCTCGTCACGGAAGCCATGTCAATCGGAAGAAACTTAATCCAAAGTTCTCAAGTTACGACGTTAGTGGCGCGGGGGCCTCTTGCAGCTACATTGCTCATGTATGTTTAAAGTTAATATTTTTTTCGTAAGCCTAAATTGAATACAGTAACATTCTGATTTTATAATAGAGACACTGAATGTCTTAAATTTTGTTCTAAATAACAGCAGCAGAATGTTACTGTTAGGTTTAAAAGAATACGAGAAAAAACATTATTAATTTTTTTTTAATACAAAATAAGCATTCTTAAAATTAATTAATGTAACATAGATTACATATTGCGATTGTATATCTTTAGGGGAGGCTTACGTCCAGCAGTGGACTTGTTTTGAATGAATGAATGAATGGAAAACATATAGGTATGTACGATACATACAAAGAACGAACGAATGAAAAAACATTTATAAATAAGACGGCCGTATTTTAGGACTATAATAGTTTGTCTAATCTTTTCAGTTTGACTACGTATAAAAATGTTCAAAATCAAAATAGGATAAATTCAATAAATTGAGTAATATGATGCATAGTTTATTGCATTTGTAAGAGGTAGTGCCATGCTGCATTGCAGCCGAACTGGGCCGGCACGACCGGGGTGGTACCTCTCGCTCACATAACAACCGGCATCAAGTGACAGCTATGCTGTCGCGTTTCGTGCGGTTTTGTGAGTTTCCAGTGGCCCATTGGGGGGGGATATACATCCGGGCGTCGGCGCCGTGAGGCTCCGACTGCTCGTTTGCCCCCTGATGACATAAAAAAGTACCTACCTACATATATCTCAAAGGACTAAACTGTCATACCTAAGTTATTGTAACGATCTTAAGACAATCCTAAGTCTTCAATGGAACAGGTATACTGGTCCGTATAAGTCAGTGTGTATAATTTTGCACAAGATACATTTTAATGTAGATATTTTTTTTGCTACATTATACAAAAACTAGCGGCCCGGTACGTGCTTCGCTACGTATAAAGGGAAATAAAAAAAATGGAACATCAAATTAATTTATTCAAACAAAAAAATATATTATTAATTGCTAGCTAGCTATTTTAAAACTTAATGTTGTACTGTCAACACTGAAAAAAGTTTCAATATGACCCCAACTGAAAAAGTTTCAATTTGACAACAAAATCTCCATTAACAAAATGATCCGCCATTTATTGAATTATAAAAATGTGATAAATGAAGAACCGCTCGACCGATTTTGTCCAAACTTCACATAAACCATTTACTAAATAGTCCGAACAAAGCCTAAACATTTGGTTGGGATTGATGAGCCCGTTCTCGAGTTATAAAATTACAACGAAAAGTGGCATTGATTTTTATATATAAAGATATATCAAAATGAAAGTGATGTTATGAAATCAAGACGAAGTGTTGGTCGACAATTAACCAGGTGGGAACGATCTCCGTGTAGTAACCGGTCCGTGTTGGATGCGAGTTGCAAGGGATCGGTCGTCTTAGCGTTCTTTGAAAGAATCTTTATCCATCTCTGCTGAATATAGACCATGGTCAGCAGTGGGCAGATAAAGGCTGATGATGATGATGATATCAAAATGCACATTCACCCACCTCCATGTCTTTCCCAAAGCTTGATCAGCAATAATAGCATATGGGTTCCTCTTCCTAGTTCTCATCTGTGGATCCCTCGCTTCGATGAGAGACCAGCAGTCTCCTAGACGTTTCCCGCTGAACGCCGCCATTGCACATATCAAGACAAGCACAGGAATTCCCAGCCATCCTGAAAAGAACATTGTTTTATAAAAATAATTGTATTGAGCTATATTTTGAACCGGATAACAGAGGTGGACGCATCTTGGGAACAGGGCGGTCGCTTTTAGATTCAGTGTCATGTGGTTTGTCAAAGAGAGATTGAAGAGAAAGTGCTATTGACAAAGACACCAATACTTTAAAAAACCTCACGCTTAAATAAGCGTGTTTAATGTAACATCGTAGCCGCTAAGCAACTCATGATTAATTATATATCACCATTCAAAATAGAAAAAAGATCTCCCTTAACAATTGGTCTATCAAATGCAAAGAAAACGATTAACAAATCGGACTCGTAGTTCCGGAGATTAGCGCGTTTAAACAAACAGACTCTTCATAATATTAGTATAGATGTGTTTTGTACAAATAATGCATAATAATATAATCATTATTTTGTCTGTCCATTATTACTTACTAGCTGTTGCCTGCAGCTTCACCCGCGTTACTCAACTCATATAAGTCACAGCGTGATGTTATATAGCCTTCCTCGATAAATGGGCTATCTAACACTGAAAGAATTTTTCAAATCGGACCAGTAGTTCCTGAGATTAGCGCGTTCAAACAAACAAACAAACTCTTCAGCTTTATAATATTAGTATAGATTAATCGTTTAGATTAAGTAATATGAATTTTATTGGAGACTGAATGTTAGATAATTAATATTTTTTAAAACAACATAGCATAGATGTATTTACTGTAACATCTGTGTCGGTACTCGGTACCACATTATGCTACTTCGGTCATCGAACAGCTCGTCTTATCTCAACATGAGGACAAACATGCATCGTAATTACTAGTCCAAGTTTTGGAATGAATATACATACATACATGGATACAAGCTGACGAGCCACATGACGGGAAGTGCTCAACGTCGTGAACATAAATGAGATTAGCCCGCGCATATAATTTACTAGCTGTTGCCTGCAGCTTCGCCCGCGTTACTCAACACCTATAAGTCACAGCGTGATGTTATATAGCCTATAGCCTTCCTCGTTAAATGGGCTATCTAACACTGAAAGAATTTTTCAAATCGGCCCAGTAGTTCCTGAGATTAGGGCGTTCAAACAAACAAACAAACTCTTCAGCTTTATAATATTAGTATAGATGCGTTGCACTGCCTAGTGCCTGCCCTCCTTTCCATAACACAACGAAAGATATAGCAGGTGGCGGAACTCATGGGAACGCGCGTCGAAAGGAAAAACTAATTTGAAGAAAAAACTATTTTTTAAATATACGTTACTGTGCATACTATATTTAAATCTCTACTTTTATTTAAATAATTCAAATTATTGAAACAAACAAAACCATAAAATAGCTTAGCTATTTCAAAAAACATATTCAATTATATTCGAGATGGCATTTTCGTGTTCGGATCGAATGCAATAGTTGAAAAACAGGTTCTAGCACCTGTCTCTCTCATATGCCTGGTGTGTGACAGAGATGTCTATAATAATTATAATGAAACACTAATGTATATAATATTAGATCCATTTGGAAATGCTTAGAATGTTGCGCAACATTTTGTCAGAGGCAAACAGACTTAACTTAAACTTAAAACCTTCATGTTTTAAATAATTAATTTGGACGACCGGCAGCGGTCTTTGGTAAAGGTAGAGCTACAAATCTTACCAAGGAACAAATTATAACCCTTTTACACGTAAATACAAACATATTATGTAATCTAATATCATTTCTTGATCATCTTTATCAACCTGTTCCTGTCCACAGCTAGACGTGTGTATCGTTCAATGAACGACAAGAACTACACGCATCCAACCAGGACTATCATATTCATCATCATCATCATTATCATCAGCCCCTATCCGTCCACCGCTGAACATAGGCCTCCCTCAATGAACGCCAATCCTGATCCCTCGCCACTCGAATCTAATACGAACCGGCCACTGTACGGAGATCGTCTTCCCACAGGACTATAGGTACTTATTATATTGGTATTCATTTTAAAATCGAATCGATATTAATACGTCGCAGGCGAAGTCGCGGGCACCAGCTAAAAGACGATAGGAGACGGCTGTAAATCCAAGTTAACGTGGACGAAGCTGCGGGCAACAGCTAGTATCAGACGTGGGTTTTTTCAATAATCATAATTATATGATGATTTATCGCTCATAACTTAATTTCTAAGTTTTAAAACTTACATACATATTATACTAAGTCTTAACAATCGCTAGGAGCACGATGGCTGTGACGTGATAAAATATTCTATTAATATTTATAACGTTATCTTCCATATTGAATAAATATACAGCCCGGCCCGGCTATTGTGAATATGTAATAATATTTGTATCTTTTTATTGATTAGATTAATCTTTTTATGTCTATAACGCGAGAGAAAGCAAGTCCTGTGGATAAAATATTGAATCGCAAAGTTGTAAGTAATAAAAACAAAACTTTTGTATTTACACTTTTTTCACATAATCTCAAAATTTATGTGAAAAATTCTTATCTTTTACAAAAAAAATTTTACTCACGAAATTTGGTAAAAACTTATCAATTTATGTCCCAAACACACAGTAATTTATTTTTAATTTCAAATATTTATTTTTTCATCTTATTTAATATCAAAAAAGCAGGCTAATTTTCAATCGAAAATTCTCCCGTCAAAATATCAGGTACTTTCAAAAAGTTTGTGTGCTTTGTTGTTGTTTGGTGGTGCTGTTCATTGGAATCTCTTCTTTCCGATGGTGTAAAAAAATATAATTATTATGGTAAATGTTCTCAGAAAATGCAATAAAACGTACTCGTTTTATAGCATTTTCTTTACGAGAGAGAATAAAGTCAACACCCTCTTAGTCCCATCCACAGCTATCTATTAAATACCTTTTGAAGGCGCTAAAATTTTCTGTAGGTCACTCAGGTAGGTAGGTATATAAGTTATCTTAAAATAGCAAGAAATAGGCATTTACGCATATAATTATAATAAATTTTAATTAGTTATAAATATATATATATATATATATATATATAAATATTGTTCCACTTTTTCGCACTTCGTCGGCTTCGGCACTGGTCTAATCGTAAAACGAATGTAGAAGGAATTATAAATTCGAATTGTGAAAGCATTTTTATTTCAAAATGACAAAAAAGCACTTATTTGTTTTAAATGGACGTAGCTATATCACAAATATTAATGCTTACTTTTTAAAATATATTAACAAAATATACATTATAGGTATATTGTCCTCATAATCATTATCAGCCGCATCCATTCATTGGCAGATATAAGCATGCTTCAATAGTAATCACTTACCACCAGGTAAAAGATAAAAAGCCGTACAACAAAGATATATACATGCGTAATTCTATAATTAAAGGCTTATCACGATATATTCAAAAAGTTCGTTAATTAAGACATTAAAACGGCTTGTTACTTTTATAAATAGAAAAGCTTACTTAGCCTTAAAAATATAGGATATTTCATCAAATTAAAAAATACAGTCGAATTGATAACCTCCTCCTTTTTGGTAGTCGGTTAAAAATAAAGGCAGATGGCGTTAAAATGTTTCGCGGTTCATGATTTTGCAACATTCAGGAAGTGTTGCCATCCATGTAATATCAATCATCTGGTGCGACTGTCTCTGATTCTCTACTAAGGGTGAACAATTAATTTTGAAGTACCTACGAGTTGCAGGGACTGGCGTAAAATGTATTAGGCGACCAATCGTAGTAGGTGTGATCGTATTAAGGGGGATTTACTGTAATTATGTCATTTCATACACAGCCTCTTAAGCTTAAAATGTATACAATATACTAAATTGAAAACAGAATAAAATCCCATCGATGCTTCATCATCATCATCATCATCAGCCCCTATCCGTCCACTGCTGAACATAGGCCTCCCTCAATGAACGCCAAGACGACCGATCCCTCACCACTCGCATCCAACACGGATCGGCCACTGTACGGAGATAACTTACTATTTTTATCTATAATAGATAAATAAAATTTGAGTGTCTGTTTGTAATATTAAAGTAAACGTTTTTATTGAATGCATATGGATGTATACACATTACACTGTATACATATACCAAAATATTTTTTTTTTACAATTTTTGTCTGTCTGTGTGTTTGTTCCAGCTAATCTCTGAGACGGCTGGGCTGATTTTGATGTGACTTTCATTGACAGATAGCTGATGTTTTAAGGAGTAATTTAGACTATAAAAATAATCATCGTCAATCCGTACACGGCTGTAAACCTAAGTTAACGCGGGCGAAGCTGCGAGCAACAGGTTTATTATAAATGCGACGCCTACACCACTATTTAAATATTGGACTTGATCTCAGGACGAACATAGAATATTTAATAATAATTAGCCCGGATTTGACTGATTTTTGAAGAGTGGATGAAGACTCGAGTAGTTTGATCAAGGTCCAATAACACTTTTTTAAATATCTCCCACAACACTTTTTGTTTCGAAACGACATGCGCGAGTTATGAGACGCACTTGGTTGGTAAAAAAAGTCATAAAAAGTTAATCTGAGGTCTAAATTTCGTGAGGCTTCAATTTAGAATTGTTAGTTTGTTGTTTGAATTTTGTTAGCGTTATAGAAGTGTGACACTAGGACCAAAATTAATGAATACAGTATTTTATTCTATAACATGTTTTTTACAGAATTATCAAACCACATTAAATCGATAGAAAATAAAAAACTTGTTTGTTATATTTCAATTCGACGATAAAGATAACGCCCTGTCACCTGCGATGTGTTTTTGGTCAAAATTGTAGTCTAGTATTTCTATCTTCAAATGGACCACAGTTTAAAAAGTTTTCATATATATTTATTTTTAATATCTTATACAGATAAAATTGGAGAGTTTTTAATAATAAAATAACAGCTTTTAATAAATTCATATGATTGTATACATGGTACACATTCCAAAATAACATTTTTTACATTTTTTTTCCGTCTGTCTGTCTGTTCCGGCGAATCTCTGAAACAGCTGGGCCGATTTTGATGGGACTTTCATTGGCAGATAGCTGATGTTATAGGGAGTAACTTGGGATATAAAAATCATCATCATCAATCCGAGTACGGCTGTAAATCTAAGAATACGCGGGCGAAGCTACAGGCGACAGCTAATTTACAATATTAGGTAAATAATAAAGCTAAAATGTATGTTTGACACATCACTCTCCGAAATTATCAATTGGAAAAGAAAAAATATATTTTTTTATAGAGAACGTTCTCGATGAATAAGAAAAGTTCTTCTTTTAATTTTGAAATTGGGAGAGTGAACCCGCAAAACAGCATATAGGTTGTAAAGATTAATTATTCTATTTAGATCAGTTACAAGAAATTTCGCTTAGCACATCAATTATTATAGTATACAACTAAAGAGCGCTCGTAAAGAATACTATGATGAAAAACTTAAGATACAAATACATCGCAAACAACCATTAGGTAGATATCTTAAAGTAAATCGCTGCAGCTTAAAACTATCGATACGCATCACATTACAACGCTTATAATTAAATATATTTAAATAACTATATAAGTTTCTTTTAAGAAGGGACAAACGGACAGTCGGTTCACCTTATAATAGAGCATAAAAATCCATAGACACCTACATCGGAGGGTAGAACTGAGTGTAGCCGCACTTCGGGTATTAGCCGTAACATATACATAAAAAAAAACATTGATAAATTCTTGTGGTCAGTAATCTGAAGCAAACCAGTATTATTTTATCAAGTATACATAAACTAGTTTCTTTTTGCCTTTTTATAAGTATTTATAAAACAAGATTTGTATGCTAAATCAGAAACCAAGGCATTAAATAATCTAAATAGAGCAAGGTAGTAAAAAAATTTCTCTAGGCCTATGAAAAAAATGTAACTGAAAAATAATATTTCTTTGATAAACCACACCACCAGATTTTAAGACTTTTATAAGTATACAAGCTGTACCCGGCAAACATACTGCCCTTACCCATGCCTGTCACATTTTTTTAAAATACAAACCTTGTCCTGACAATAACCAACATAGCAAAAAAAGGCTTATCTAATTTGGTGCACTGGTTCTGAAGTTATGTGCATACATACTTACATTTCGTTTTTATTTATATAGATACTAGTGGCCCCGACAGACGTTGTCCTGTACAAAATATTTTTTTATGTGAATCTAAACCATTCTCGAATCCCCTTGAACTCACACAAAAAAAATCATCAAGATCGGTCCAGCCGTCTAGGAGGAGTTCAGTGACATACACACGCACAGAAGAATTATATATATAAAGATAATTATATAATAAATAAATATGGTTTTTGCGTTCATTTAAAAGAGGTCTGTGGCAATGATTATTATATATTAAGAGCTGAGATCCTTATTCATTGAGATATAATAATAAATTATAAACTTTTAGTTGGATTCGAGTGGTACAAAACCAAGTCTAACTGTCTGTCCGTTCACTGTCCATGAAAAAAATAATAAAATAAAATTAATTTACATTAAACAAATAAACATGTCACAAATTATTATATAAAGTTATTTCTCTTTTAAAACGAAATGTCCCAAATAATTTATTGTGACCAGACTGAAGTTAGCTAAAAGTGACATCGCAAAATAATTTCATTTTCAAAATGTACCCGAAACTCTGTAGGTACTAACTTCAATCCTACCAACTCGTGTCGGATTACCGCTCTAATTATAAAACCAAAGGTTTTTCTAAATAAATTTTATACACAAACTTCGCGAGCCAGCATGTAAAAACTGCAAACTTGTTCATAATCTTGTAATTTCCTTACCAGTTTTGACTAGGGCTCTTGGAAGGGCAAGCACTCCCCCTCCGGCGATTTCTCCCACCACCAACAACGCGGTCTGTTTGACAGACAATCCTCCTCCATTTTTGTTCAGTTCTGGATCTTCGCCATTGTCACCCTAGTAACAAAAATTTGTACATAAAAGTTATCTATACTAATCTATCTATAATAACTAATAATATCTATACTCTTCAGCTTTATAATAATAATTATAAAGCTGAAGAGTTTGTTTGATTGTTTGAACGCGCTAATCTCAGGAACTACTGGTCCGATTTGAAAAATTATTTCAGTGTTAGATAGCCCATTTATCGAGGAAGGCTATATAACATCACGCTGTGACTTATATGAGTTGAGTAACGCGGGTGAAGCTGCAGGCAACAGCTAGTAAGTAATAATGGACAGACAAAATAATGATTATATTATTATGCATTATTTGTACAAAACACATCTATACTAATATTATGAAGAGTCTGTTTGTTTAAACGCGCTAATCTCCGGAACTACGAGTCCGATTTGTTTGACAGTTTGTTAGACAGCTTATTTATCGAGGAAGGCTATAGGCTATAAAACATCACGCTGTGAATTATAGGAGTTGAGTAACGCGAGCGAAGCTGCAGGCAACAGCTAGTATAATATATTAGTATATACATATATAAAAATACAATCGAATAAAGTACCTCCTTTTTATAAGAAAAAGAACTGAAGAAAAATAGCCTTTTTTACAATTTTTGTGTGTCTGTCCTTCTGTCTGTCTGTCTGTCTGTTTGTTCCGGCTAATATCTGAAACGGCTATGCCGATTTTGACGGGACTTTCACTGATGTTATAAGGAGTAACTTAGGCTATAAAAATAATCATCATCAATCCGTACGCGGCTATAAAGCTGCGGGCAACAGCTAGTAACGTCATAATGTCACATTTGCGTTCGGTGAAGACTGAAGATGTCGCGCGGTCGCGAGTCCCATGATTTTTGTTCGCTCAAAACATGAAGTTAGGAAATAAGAGGAGATGCCCCTTTCTTTAAACTTACAGCTGTAAGTGGGGGTGCCTAATCCGCCATCTTGAGTGCCCTTTTCATAGTAGTATTCTCTATATAATTTGTGGTTTTGCTGTCAAAACCCTAGCAGTGGTAGCCATGTTAAGTGCCGATTTGAGTTATAGGTATGTACACCTTTTTTTCGTCGGTATGCCAAGTCCTTTTATATTATTATGTATATGGCCCAAAAAGTGCTCAACGCGCCTAAAGAATTTATCATTTCAAAAATAGAACATACAAACATTAGTAAGTTCTTCATCACTCAAGTATGTAACTAAGGAAACAATTATTTATGTCCATTTTTTTTAATTACATCTTTCTTGTCGAACATACATCGTAATTCTTAAATCGTAAAATAATCAATGAAAAAAAAACTTTAAATGCAACCCTAATACAATTTTAAATTTAATAAAGTATTCATTTTTGTAGTTTAGATTTAGTTAGTTTAGTAGCTTAGATAATAGTAGCTTAGATTATTACGCAGTCAAAAATATGTTCAGATTAATTATTATCGTTAAGTAAATCGATATTGCGGAAATGTGTGTCACTTGTGGTTTGTGAGACTTGAATCGTAAAGTAATAAGGTTAATCTAAAAATATACTATACATCGTCTGGACATACACACACAACGCATAAAATAAAAAATAAGACGCAACCCAAAAGTTTGTAGAGAGCTCCTACAAGCTCCTGCACGCATTTTGATCATAACCATCCTCTTTCAATTTCACAACGAGATTTAAAAACATACTCATATTTGAATGGCCAATACGGACCGGACCTATAAACATTTGGAGTGGTAGATGTCTATGTATGATGGCAATCACTTACCAGTTGCCACCAGGTGAACCTGCCTGTTTGTCCCCTCTTAAAAATGCTGATATTATACATTGGATCTAATGCATGCTCCTGTTGCGTAAAACTAAGACGGCAGAACAGAAAATACCATGGGCCCAATGTTTTGCTTTTAATCGAACTACATAAAGAAAGGCCCAATGGGACTACAAAATACAAACGTACACCACGTAGCTACGCCATGGCAGATAAATAAGATTGTAGGGCCCTTTTTATAGTGAAATAACATATACAAACATGTATTATACAAACATCTAATCAAATCAATGTACTACTTTCTATAAAAGATAGACAATTACGCATAAAGTAAAATCGCCCTCATAACATACCTAGGGTGTAAATAATAATCCTATTAGCTCGGAAACAGGATTATTTAGGACGTAACAGCTGCGACCTACTCTTATTACTACAGCCTTGTCATGAATCCTTAATTAGGGGTTAGACTTCACGGTTGAAGTATATTATAAGTGTAGAAGTATGGCTCCGAGACACCATGATATCTAACAGTTCATAAACGAGTTAACTCGGAATTAGCCCAGCCCCAGGCAACCGTTCTGCCAATCTCTAGACGCAAGATTTTTGGATTAAAAAATCGTCATAGAATCTTTAATTAACCAATAATATCAGGTTATGTTAATTGGATATGCATACAGGCAGACGAGCCACATGACAGTAAGTGGTCAGCGTCGACCATGAGCATAACCAAGTTAATCTAAGACTAGCCCAGGCATGTGTGTCCTATCTTGAGACCGGTGGGAGGGAAGCGCTGTGCCGCGCTCCCGGCTTCATGGGTACCACCATCTTGCTTGTTTCTCCCGTGAAACAGCTTTGCTGTGTTTCAGAGAGAAGGGCAAGATAGGCATCGTAATTACTGGCACCGAGACTTAACATCTTATGTCTCAGGATAGGCAACACATAAATAAGTTGCCTGGTCTCGTTCCAGGTAAACTAGTTTATGTTCATGGGCGACGTCGACCACTTACCATCAGGTGGCACGTTTGCCAGTTTACCTATCCAACTAACATAAAAAAACAGGGCCAATGCTCAGTGCCAGTAATTATACTGCCCGT
Source organism: Helleia helle (assembly GCA_963853865.1). Classification (NCBI taxonomy): domain Eukaryota; kingdom Metazoa; phylum Arthropoda; class Insecta; order Lepidoptera; family Lycaenidae; genus Helleia; species Helleia helle. The sequence goes on from OY971420.1 coordinate 3,631,864, forward strand.
CCTGCCCTTCTCTCCAAAATAGAGCAAAACTGTTTCACGGAAGAAAAAAGCAGGATGGTGGTACCTTACAGCCGGGGCCCTCCCACCGATTGAAAGGTTCGTAAAATATATCAGCAACGGTAAAGCAATCTCATTTAGAGACAGAAGGTTGGCGAGAACTAAAAAGATACAAGCTGGATCTTCGAAATGGTGTATCAAGGAACCCTCGAATTTAAAATACCAATACAATGTTTATATCAAACAATTTTGTTTTATTTAATGTTTTAGTTCAATTATAATGAAACAATTTTTACGGATTTTATCGCGGTTTATATCTTAGTCCTTCCGTGGTTGCTATAAAGTATCCGAACCGTAAACATAATTCTCCGTAATTCTAGTAAACATTAGAAAACAATATGCTTTAATACAAGTTTGAATCTCGAAAACTTTTGGTTTTTCAAGTACGTATCAAACGCATATAAAGCTCCGGGTAACAACAATATAATAATAATATAGTAATCTTAATTTTAATGGAGCGGGTTGTTTGTTAGTTCATTCAATGAATCTATGAAATAATTCTATAGATTTATGTTTCAATATAAGATACACATCGGCATTATATTATGTATGTATATAAAAAACTAGTCGCATGTGTAGAAGACTAATCTACCTTGACATCTTATCTTAGATATAAACTCCCCACCATGGTTCAGGCCTTGACGTCGCGGTGGGGCTCAGTAGCCTAGGGTGAGCCGCTGCACCTTTGGCGAAGCTAATTGAGCCGAGGAGGCTCTTTGTACCCCTCTTATAACAAGAGGGGACAAAAGAGCAGGGAGCAAGGGGCGAGGATAGGAACCTCACCCCATTGTACTGTTCGGACGTTGGAGTGGCGGTGGTCAGTCCCTTGGGTGACTGACTAGCCGTCGAGGTGCCCTATTTGTTTATTAGATTCGGGGCACCGCACCAAAGGTAGCATTGGTGGCACTGGGCGGGTTTTAGCCGGTAGAGCTGCGTCCACTTACTAGCTTTCGGGCGCAGCGTCCCATAACATACCCACGAGGGGAGACCCACTCAACCGCGGAATGCCTCAGAGCATTTCCCGGCGTTAAAGAAAAAAATCTTAGATATAAACTAGCTGTTGCCCGCAGCTTCGCCCGCCTTAACTTGGATTTACAGCCGTACCCGGATTGATAATGATTACTTTTATAGCCTAAGTTATTCCTTATAACATCAGCTATCTGTCAGTGAAAGTCCCATCAAAATCAGCCAAGCCGTCTCAGAAATTAGCCGAAACAAACAGACAGACTAAAATTGTAAAAAATGTTATTTTGGTATATGTACCGTTTTTTTTTCGGAGCGATCTATGCTAATGGCCCGAAGGCCCTAATGCTTCATGGGATTAGTGTGAGCCCATTCGGCTCACTTTTTATTTATAAAGTGGGGGGTTGCCCCCCGCCAACCGTGCAGTCGTGCAGTCTGCGACCACACGGCCTCCTGGCGTCGGTTGTGTAATATATGTACCGTGTATACATCCATATGCATGTAATAAAAACCAATTATTTTAATATTACAAACAGACACTCCAATTTTATTTATCTGTATAGATGTATAGATAACTTACCACTTTAGCCACTAGCGGTGTTGTTTCCGAAGCACTGGATTTGCTTCTAGATGCTGACGCTTCTAACCCGTTTTTCTTACTCATTTTTTACCTGCACAAAAGATACAGATTTATAACGGATAACTAGTCAATAAGACGTTTTTTTATCATACATACTTTAAACTTTAATAATTTTAGATAGTACCTGCACGTCGTTTTGGCGTTCATTCATACAGACCTATATCCAGCAATCTCCAGCAACAGACAAATATATAAAACAACTTTATACATAAGACATGACTGGTGTTTTCGCACAGCCTTTGCGATATATTAATACAAGCAGGCAATAATGATAGTGTGGAAACTTATAATGTCAATTATTAGTAAACGCGTATTTCTTAGTACCTACCTACACGCTACCTACAATATTACTAACATTAGACCGCTTCATAGTATAGACAAACTTGTTCTGTTTTCCGTTAACTGCATAATCCATAAATAGCCAGAAATATTTAACATTTTTTCCTATTCTTATAATAATATATATAATATCAACCCTATGTCCCACTACTGTGCACGGGTCTCAGAAATCAGGCGATGAGGGTTTTGGGCCACAGTTCACCAATGCGCTGACCCTATGCGGGTTGGTGAACTTCACACACCTTCAAAGACTATCTCATCAGGCATGAAGATTTCCTCACGATGTTTGCTTGACCGTGAGCAAGCGATGATCTCATGTTTAGTTGCACATAGAAATTTAGAAAAACCTATTTCTTGGCATCACAGGGAGGTCAGGATCGAACCCGGACCACTCGGCTCTCACTCAAGAGGCAGAGCCCATACCCACTAGACCATCATCACTCACTAGGCTATTATTTATCATTTATTTTATTTAGCCCCTAGCTTCACGTGCGAGGTATGCTGATTTTAAACGGTTCTAGCGATCATAGTAACTATGTAAAGTTTCGCTTAAAAGAGTTATGGGTATATTTAATTTAATCTATGTTTGATAATCAAAAATATATGTATTTAATATTTATAATGCCAAAGTTATTAGCCACCATTTTATTAGAACTATTAATAATGCATTTCAATTCCTTGTAAATATCAAAATTAAACATGCTAACATTAAAATGATTACAAAAATATCCGTTGTTGGTGTTTTCGTAAGAGAGAATCAATTATACCTAATACTTTTTTTATTGAACTTAAAAGCACTGCTAGAAGTATCTGTCAAAGATAATCAAATGTCAAAAATGTTATTTCCTCTTTCTGTTAATTAAAAGCGTTTTCGAACTTCGCGTCATTATCAGCAACTTGTTGATATCGATTATCATCAATAATTATTTTATTGAACGCCACGATAGCCGATCACCCAGGAACCGGGATCCCTTTTCGCATCTTAATCCGATTTACTCGGAGGTCGATCGACCCTACTTTTCAATATTTATTACTACTACTTTATAAAAGTGTAATGCTAAATACGAAAGATTTCTGCAGCTTTCATCTATAAAACCTTTTTGGTGAAAATCAAAACAGCTAGTAGGTACGAGAAAGTTTTAAATGATAATTTCTAAAATTAGTTCAAATACGCGGACGTACATATCGATATTATTTACGAATGTCTGGTTCACGAGATCAAGTGAAAAACATGGTAAATATCCCGTTTTAGTAGGTACCTAATGATAATAACTATCTTAGAATAATTAGTTTACTTTCTATTGTTATTTCTTTATGAAGATACTCTTATAAGTTGAAATGTCGTCAAACGGCGTAGGCGACATAAAAATTAAAATGGACTTGTGGGTTTAGACGAATACAAAGCCGGTTTTTGTCTAGAACGCGCGATACGAATAAGGTTAGATTGAAAATTGATAAGACGGCAACAAACACCTTTTTGTGGGCACTTCGATTGTGAGATCGTTTCTTTTGAATAACTTGGAGACAAAAATATTCACGCATAATATGTTAACGTGACGAAACCTCCATATGTTTGTCAACGATCCGCATTGAGTCAACAACCATGGTCAGATATCTTCCTCGAGACGACTCGTGCCCAGCAGTGGGACGTTCAAGGATTGCTTATGCTATTCAGAAGAAAATAATATAGAAATATTATTTCATAATATTCAAATATTTTACACGAGACTGGTTTATAAAAAGAAAATGATGAAATTAATGATCTAGACATACATTATTAACTCGAGCTAATTGGATACTAATTATGGCATAGGTAATTATATAATAGGTCTAATACTATTAAAAACTAAATTTTCCAAGACCACCAGTGCGGCAGCTCATTTTACAAAACTACCTTCTTTAAAAAGTTTTGACTATAAAATAAAAAATCCGAATGTCGACACAAATTACACGGACGCTTAACTGGTTTGAGATTAACGTACAGACGACCCGTCAACGAATTTCCTGTGTATAAATGAACTAAATTGGGTATGGCTTCACTCACCGATACAAGACGCGGCCGGACACAACAGCACTCGACAGCCAACTGAACGCCTTGTGATGCCGTAGGATACGTTACTAACTTAATTACGGATCCAATACATATTGAAGAAGAATGTAAAAAATTTAATGATATTTAAATGATGACAATGAATAATTAGTATTCTTATAATTAAAAAGAATATTTCGACTAATGTGTTATATTATTAGGGTATATTGATGGCGATTTTGAATGATTCACGTATTTTCTAAATGTACATACGTACTTACCGATTTTAGATAATATTGGTTCTCTCCAATTTTCCGCCCTAAAAGAAGAATTTTTAACCAACCGAATAAAATAAAACAGGGTAATATTATAATAAATAAATTTAATTGCACACATAGGTATGTATTTCCATATATAATTCTCCCATTAAAAACAGAACTGTAAATATACCTAGGTACCTACTATTGGCAGCCTTTCGCTTCAGATTTCGCTTCAGACGCACAGAGATCCTCTCTGTGCGTCTTGCCAAGAACTCCTGGATGAATGCACTAACTAGTTTAATGTACTTATTGCATCTATATCAGACGTGGCAAAATATATCAGAATAGGAGATACCTTATGTCTTTTCTTGAACAATAATAAACAACTAATCCTAAAATTGGTTTTAGGTACTGCATACGAATTATGTCTTACCATCGTATTCATATAAAAGCGTTTTTGACGCCTGTTCGGAAACTAATTACCGTTTATAATAATATCATCTTAATGTCCCAGTGTTGCGCACGGGTCTCCTTCTCTAAATCAGGCGAAGAGGGTGCTGGGTCATTCACCGATGCGCTGGCCCAATGCGGGTTGATGAACTCCACACACCATCAAAGGCTTAATCTCATCAGGTATGCAGGTTTCCTGAACGATGTTCCCTTCACCGGCGAGCAAGCGATGGTCTCATCTTCAGGTGGATGAAGAAATTTAGAAAAACCCATTTCACCACCGGAACCGATGAGGCCGAGCCCACTAGAACGGGACGATCGCCCACAATTTATTAATTACAGTTTATTACAATTCAACTTCTATGGTTTCATGCCCAAAGGGTGTCGGTAGATCCCTATCACTAAGGCTCTGTCAATCCGTATGTTTAACGTAATTTTAAACGATGGCGTATGAGAAACAGAGGTTTTTCCGTTCCCTACTCGTCTGATACATACGTAGTACGTACATAATATCTGATTGATATTTGACCTCAAAATAGTGAAATCTTCAACAGGACCATTTTAGAGAATGGGATTAAAAATAAAGAACGCCATAGAACAAAAGCTTTGTATTTAGAATTATACAAAATTAAATAGCATTAAGTTGTAGATAAATCATAAAGTTAATATACCTTTCCGCTGGGTATATTAAATTTATAAAAAAAAATAACAAAAATTGAAACTGACTTCAAAAGTTTTTTTAGACTTTGCGTTTACCACGTCATTGTTGTTACTATTGGAGTCGGTGTCTATATATATATATAATACAGTCCTTTAAACGTTGAGTCAAGTTATCAATATAAACACGCACTCATTCCATGGGAAAATTCTTCACTGCCAATCGTATGCCAATTAGAGCAAGCCTCTCTGAACTCTCTAAAACAGAAAACTGACCATAAATATCCAGCGGTTTAAGATCGGGACTAGATGAAAGCTAGCCTACAGCTCTGATGAAGTCCGAAACGTTGGTTTCTAACCAAGTTTCGGTGGATCGAGCTTTGTGACCCGGCGCCGAGTGTTGCTGAAAGGACCATTCTTGGTTATTGAACATGGTGGTGGTAAGTGCCAAGGGGCTTAGCTACTTTCTTAAGAATGGTATCTTGATACGCTTGTGCAGATGTTTTGATACCGCTTTTTCACAAAAATATGGCTCAGTCACTCCTTTATAGCTAACAGCCCACCAAATCGTTTTTTTTTCGCTGGGGAATGCGTTTAGGTATACCACCTGACTCGGGGGGGCCGGGGGTTATGTGGGTCTCTCTGCGCCCAAGAAGATGTAAGGACACAGACTCTACCCACTAAATCCCAGTGCCTGCCTGCCCGGCGCAGGAACTGTGGACGTCTACGGGGCCTAGACGGCGTGCCATCTAGCATTCTCCTCTGGAGGCAGGGTCAATTGTCAAATTTTCTCATGCATAAACAAAATTTTTCTATGACCTCCCTTTGCATGCCGCTTTTAGTTTTGATATTACCACCCCATTCTTTTTTAAATTATCAGTTAAGAAACGACCAGTGCGTCTCTTAAACATAAGGCGCACTAAAAGTTTCCGGAACGGGCTAGTTACATTAACAATATTTAAAAAGTAAAATTACAACATTTGAAAATGGAACTTTGGCTGTATAATGCAGTTTGTTTTGTTTTATCTGACTGTCAATTGTTTTTACGTGGCGGCGCCATTCTTCGCTTACCATCAGGTGAACCGACTATCCGTTTCCCCCCTCTTCTATAAATAAAAAAAAAATGGACTTAACTCGAAAAAAATTCGTAGTATGATTTTCTCCCATCTACACAGATAAATAAAATTGGAGTGTCTGTTTGTAAGTAAAACCTCTATAAGTCGAATATCAAGGGAGACGCCAAAAAATTCGAGTTATAGGGTTTTCGACTTAATACAGAGATACAGAGGTAAAATTTAATTTTTCGAGTTATGGAGGGAAAATATGTACCAAAATGGCTTGGAGGTACTCCCTGATTATTTCGACTTATAGAGGGGCTTAGATTTCGAATAATAGAGGTTTTGGTGTTTGAAGGGAAGGAAACAAAACATTTTCTCGAGATATGGAGGTTTTCGACTTATCGAGGTTCTACTGTATTAAAATAACCGCTTTTAACTAAACGCATATGGATACGCACACGGTACATAATACCAAAATAGCATTTTTACCATTTTTGTCTGTCTGTCTGTCTGTTTGTTCCGGATAGTCTCGGAAACGGCTGGGCCGATTTTGACGGGACTTTCACTGACAGATAGCTGATGTTTTAAGGAGTAACTTAGGCTATGAAAATAATCATCATCAATCCGTGTACGGCTGTAAATCTAAATTAACGCGGGCGAAGCTGCGGGCAACAGCTAGTTTGAGGTGTAATTTGACAGTTTAGCAGAGCCTTGCTTCAATCTGCTTTTGACGTCGAAGCACCATGCCAGACAACTGCTGGTTGTCTGGCATGGTGCTTCGACATATAGCTGGTTTGCGGAATTCAAGCGCCGTCATGTCAATCTGTGACGAATCTCGCGATGATCACCCGTCCACCGCTGTGAACAACTAAAACATCGATGCTGTGTAAATCATCTTTTAAAATACGCGACATGATTCTACGTGCTATCTTCATCTCCCGAGATAAAATATTTTGCTTTCAGACACGATTTCTTCGAATTCTTTCCCTTACTGCTTTGATGGACTTTTTCTTACGAACACTGCGTGGACGGCCAGATATTTTTAGTCACAAACAGAAAAAAATTAATTGTACCTACCTATCAATAGCCCGGTACATATAGGCTAAGATCCGGGATATAAAACGACCTTCACCGAGATGTTTATTTGATAAAATGTGTAAATAATAATATGATAATGTGTAAACAATAATAAAAAAAATATGAAAATTACTGGCCGTGTAATTAATAATTAAGTAGTGGTAAAAAACCATTCACTTTGTCAGGATAGATAACTACGTGTGCACGATTCACCTCGACTCGACCTCGACCTCGACGGATTGATCGATATCTAAATTATTTAATATGAACTAGACTATTAAATTCGTGGCAGAGACCTACAGGCCTCCGGACCAACAAGAAATCCCAGGCTTCGGAAATTGTTAGGATTTTTCCTCATCATCATCATTCGTCATCCTGAGACAAAATGTTAAGTCTATGTGCCAGTAATAATTGCACTTCCTGCCCTGCACTTATTTCCGAAGCACAAAATAACGGATTCATGGCATAAACACGCAGGATGGTGGTACCCAACCACTGTTAAGCAGAGGAGACTCCCACCGGTATAAACATAGTTTAAAACATAAAAACAAACATCAGAGAACACCACAAAAAACTTAGCCGTGAATGGGCGCGGTATAATATATTAGCCGGAAATCAGTTGTTGGGGAATTATGGAGTGAGGCCAATAACTGTTATGTTAGTTGACGTCATATAACGTTGGACACAGAAAGGACTCCAATGAAAAAGTGGCAATATTTTAATATCTCTTTTTACCACCAAGACGGCGTTAATATCACTCCTATCCCCGTGACGTCACTAAATATACATTTAGCAACTAATCAATACAAACATTGACTTTGTGAAAACTTTTATGCTATTTTCTTATTTAATTATTTACTTTTTTATGTATTAATCCATTTTTTTTAAATAACTATTTTCTTATTTTTATAAAATAAATTAGACTCAAGTTCGTTTCATAAAATAACCGTGTGGTGGCGTAGGACACCAGATAGGAACGAAGTTTCTTATCATAATAATATTAATTTCAAGTTCTATTCGAGATATAAAGAAAATACTTAATTATGATTTTTTATCGATACTAATCAGAGCATTTCCTGGCGTAATAATAATTTTAAAAAAGTCACCTGAGATCTGTGGGATTCGAACTTGGGTTTTTTTTTTGCTAAGCAGCCCTAATAGTGTAAGTTGTAACACAGTGATGTGTCAGTCAAAGGGTAGGGTACCCCAACGCAACGCCTCATATGCAACTTCGTTCCAATAATCACCCGCTAAATTTAAATCGGGGATCTCTGCGACTGAACTTTTCAATAAAACCAAAAAATTCAAACCTTTCAATAAAACTTTATTTTCTCTATATACTTACCGTAGGGCGTAGACATTTTAAGCTCCGTGAAGATACCAATAATAATTTATTATTGTATGTCACCCTCGGGACAATAACTAAAGCATGTAAGCTAAAATAGCAATTACATTGCATATCCTTCTCTTTTTACTTACGGTATTTATATAGAAGCCAGAAGGCCGTGTGGTCGCAGACTGTACGGTTGGCGGGGGGCAACCTCCCTACTTTAACAAACCAATAGTGAGCCAAATGTGAGCCCACTAATCCGACGAAGCATTAGGGCCTTTGGGCCATTAGCATAGATTATTCCGAAAAAAAAACATATACCTACATTTAACGTTCTGTTTCGTTATTATGCAGGTTGTCACAGGTTAAGATTTTGCTAGTGATAAGGTATGATCTATACAGCTTGGCAAAAAAGAGTAGTAGTAGAGTTCACTTAGGTCTCATCATAATATGGAAAATCAGTAAGATAATTTAATCAAATCGTTAAAAAGAAATGTGAAACACTAAGCTTTACTCAAAATCTAGTATTTGTCGGCCAAGTATTGTCAATATCATAGGTTTCCATTTAGTAAAATATTTAGTTCCACCTGTCACCACGTCATACTCTTTTTTGCCAAGCTGTACCTATCTATACAGATAAATAATATTGGAGTATCTGTTTGTACCTAATATTAAAATATCTGTTTGTACCTAATATGAAAATAACCGCTTTTTACTAAATGCATATGCATACATGGTACATAATATACCAAAATAACATTTTTTGTCTGTCTGTCTGTTTGTTCCGGCTAATCTCTAAAGCGACTGGGCCTATTTGGACGGGACTTTCACTGGCAGATAGCTGATGTTATAGAGAGTAACTTGGGCAACAAAAATAATCATTATCACTCCGAATGTCTGTAAATCTAATTAACGCGGGCTAAGCTGCGGGCAACAATTGATTATGTATATTATAATTAATTGTGATCTTAAAATATTTTTGTGCAATGGACTTTCTATGAAGATATCATCATACGATTGCTCAAATGAATGGTTTTTTTAAATTTTGTTTCTGTGTTTGCAATACACTTGCTGAAACTTTATTGATCATCTGTAACATATTTCTTTGTTGCCTCCCCACCATGGTTCAGGCCTTGACGTGGCGGTGGGGCTCAGTAGCCTAGGGTGAAAAAGGTTTAAAACAGTTATTTTGCCAAGAGGAATGCAATTTCCAGTAGCACTGTCTTTGAATGGAGCATTAACAAGTAGTTTTTTGTAAGCAGCTCAAAATATCCATGCCGAAGGATTGTTGTTATAGCCACATTTTAATCTAATAGCACCAAAAAATATTAATATAATTTGTAAGTACATAATATTATGTACTTTAAAGTATTGTTATGTGTATCAACATGTGTATTGTACACCCCACCATGGTTCAGGCCTTGACATGGCGGTGGGGCTTAGTAGCCCAGCATCTTGGGCGAAGCTAATTAAGCCAAGGGAGCTCTTTGTACCCCTCTTATAAGAAGAGGGGACAAAAGAGCAGGGGGCAAGGGGTGAGGATGGGAACCTCACCCCATTGTATTGTCCCGACGTTGGGAGGGGTTGTTCTGTGGTGCGGGACAACCCCTCTGTGGAGGTGGCGTCGGTCCCTTGCGGAACTAACTAGCCGTCTAGGTGCCCTGTTAGTTTAACAGATCCGGGGCGCCTCACCAAAGGCGGCACTCGCCGGGTTTTAGTGGGTAGAGCTGCGTCCACTTACCTTCTTTCGGGCGCAGCGAGTCCCACATACCCGCCTGGGGAGACACATTCCCCAGGCGGGATGCAGACCATTTCCCGGTGTTAAATGAAAAAAAAAATGTGTGACATGCATGTCAAAAGCTATAAACCTTTTATATAAATTTCAGCTGCTGCAAAAAATTTAATGGTTTCCTCTAAGTTGTATGATTGTACCACTTTTCCATACCTTGGCTCTCATTGCGACTGTTCATTATATCAAACAGGTTATTAAATAACCTGATAAGCATGACAGTCCCATCGCAGCCTGCAAATTCTGGTAAGCCTAATTGCTTATAAAATTACATAGCATCAGCCACAGACTCACGTAACAACTGAGTGGCCAAACAAAAGACAAATGTGTATGTGTAATTCAATGTGGCAGGGGTCTGGTCACAGGCATACTTCCTGCCCATTGTGCATGAAACACAACTCAATCTCTGATTTCATATCATAACCTAAATGTGCGCACATTGCTTTGTTTGTAGCAGCACTGCCAAATGTGAGACTTAAGATTTTAATGCCACAATTTTTGAAACATGTAAGACATTATTCGACCAGTGCTGCTTTCTGTTGGGCAGTGATAGAATGGATTAAGAAATATCCAACAGGGACTTTAAATGTTTAGTTTATTGATGTTACCATGAATGTCAGGGCTTCTTTTTCTAGTGCCACAAATCAGAATCAAGCTAACAGCCAACATTACTATAACCAAAATACTCCTTACCACCCCCACTCCACCTGCTTCCGAATAACCATTTCATCAATAGCTAGGGAACAAAATATTGTTCACTCTCTCTCAATTTTTCTCTCTCAATGTCTCAATTTTTGTAATAAGATGGCATAGAGATCTGTATTTTTTTAGAAAGTCTTGTAATTTGTTTCATTAATGTGTTAATTTTTCGTAAGCGGCGTTTTGAAACTTTTCTTAGACTTTGTACTTGTTTTTCTAATAATTTGATCTTTTTTTCATTAGAGGCTTTTGCTTCATCTTTGTTAGTAGATGTGCCACAGTCTTTAGTTGAAATTTTTCTTTTTAAATTTGTCGACAACATTCCCATATTAATAGCCCTCAGGGTCCCTAAAACAATTTAACAAAGCTATTAATGGATAAAATAGATTATAGATAGATTTTGTGTGGTGGTCTGTAACCAAAATATTATTTGCTAAAAAGGTGAGAAATCAATAATGAATAAATCAATTAATAAAACAGTGGACTAAATCTTTTAAAAAAAAAATGCAATTAATAAACCATACCAATATATTTTGATGATGACATTCTGTGCTCGGGTCTTCCAAGCTCTGATTTGTTCCTGCTGGTGATAAAGTTTTCTGAAAATAATTGTTACATTTTTGTGTAAGTATTTTTTTGACAATGTTAGTCAGTATAATAAATAGCTTTAATAAAAATCAGGAAAGGTCATAATGAAAGTGAGTTAAGTACATCTTGTAGGTATGGTATGTAACATAAAACAAATAAGTAGGTGCTTTTACCACATACCACAATGAAGTTGGCTATTTCTTTGGGTATTTTTAATGTAGGAATAGCATCTGATTTTAGCCGTCTCCATTTTTTATTACTATTGTCTATTTGGCACAAATGAATCATTGGTATAATGTTGTGAACAAATTCGGCTGTGCTTTTTTGGTGTCCAATTGGGCCTGTTAATGCATTGACTCCATTTTAGATTCATTGCTTCATCGTTAGGAAATCTGTAATAAATATTAATTTGACTACTATTGTAAAATTATCAATAACCATTTTTATAACACTTACAACCTATACTAATTGCAACAGGTTTATAAATTAACAGAAAATACTCATAGAACAGCAAATACGTAAATTATTTTAAGTATTCAATATTCATACATACAGCTCAGATGAAGTAAAAAAAGGTAGATAGCGCACTTGGAACAAGAAAGTGAAGCCACTTTTTTAAGTATGTGTGAGTGAATGAAGGGTTGCCATTTTTTAAAATATCCCTTAAAATTGTATATTAATAAAAATAGGTAATAAGTGAATGCAACAGTAAATATTTTTATAAAATACAATAATATTACGAATATGTAGGAGGCGTGTAGGATCACTTTATAAACTGTCTCAATAGATATCTTATTGACACAATTGTTTTATTTATTAATTTATTCCCATGAATGTAGTAAATACATTCATGGGAATAAATAGAGTATGACGTGGTGACAGGTGGAACTAAATATTTTACTAAATGAAAACCTATGATGTTGACAATACTTGGCCGACAAATACTAGATTTTGAGTAAAGCTTAGTGTTTCACATTTATTTTTAACGATTTGATTAAATTATTTTGCTGATTTTCCATATTATGATGAGACTTAAGTGACAGTGGCGCCCTCATTTTTCCATACTCTTTTTTGTCAAGCTGTAGGTGATATTAAAAAAAAATAAACAAGTTCTATACATTCTACCATAACATATGGTGTGTGAAAATTAAACTTTACATAAATAAACAATTAATATAAATTAACAGGAAAAAATAGTTACAATTAAATAAACTTGATAAATACAACATGTCCTTAAAATCATTGTCAGAGAATAATAGTTTCAAAATAATTGATTATAATAGTAATTAGAAAGTCACATTTTATCAATACACAATTTAAATTAAATACATAATATGTCGTTTTCCATTTAAAAAAAACATTTACATTATAAAAACATTTCTCTGCAAGCCACACTGTTACATTTTTTAAAATTTATTAAATGTTAAATCTTTGAATTTATAAATAATTAAATACATAGTCCTGCTGTGGGTACGTGAGTCCCAAAAAAAATACAACATAGGTTATACGAGGTCATTTCGATTCAGTTATATAGCGATCAAATAATAAAATAATAATTATGTCACATCTGTACTTAATTATTTTGCTATGGCTTTGCCTGCAATTGACTTACCCACTATTGGGCTATTAGAAATACTAACTTCTGGCAACACTCTTCCGATACGTCATTTCGGGGCAATAATATTATTTATGTTGATTAACCTCAAAATAGTGTTAAAATATCTTAAAAGAATATAGTCTTGTGTTTATTTATGTGTGAAACGATATTTCTTTAGACTCTTTGGTCACTTTTGTATTGTTTTTCCACCATTTAATTACACAGAACGGTATTTTTTTGGCAAACTTACTGCACGACGACTCGTAAGATACTAACAAAAATGAGCTTAGTTTTGGTGTATCTGTGTGCGTGAGCGCGTGTATTTACATGAAGGAGCTTAGTTTTGTGGCTTCAGTATTAGCAAAGGCCGTGCGTCATCTACCTTTTTTTACTTCATCTGAGACATACAGTAATACTTTTTGTGACCTATATACCTAAGACCCTTAAAAATTTCCATAAAGTTATTAAAAATAAAAATTAAACTTACCGATGAAATATGGAGGGAATGGCGGGAAGCATCGGGCCGCGCGGTTGTGTTTTTTTGGTTTCCCGTTAATTAATTGTTATTTTGTGTTTTGTCCATTCGGAGTGGTTTTCTATAGTGTTTGTTTTAAAAACTTGATCTTTATATATTGTGATTGGTTGGCGAATCTTATGGAATACCGTTCTGGAGTGGTTTTTTTAGTAGGGCTGTTCTGGCGGTTTTCTATAGTGTTTGTTTTAAAAACTTAATCTGTGTAATATATAATGTGATTGTTTGGCGAATGTTGTGGTGGACTGCCTTGTGTGGATGGAATGGGGAATGATAGTTGATTGATGGGGGCTAGAGGGGCGAAGCCGCGCTCCTTGGGGTTTCCCGCCATTTCTCCGTATTACAGACCGAATAATTGTATTTAGTATGGCTAATAGCCTAGTAGCTAATGCCTTTAAATGAAAATAATATTAAAAAACCGATGAAATGTAAACGATTGGTTCTCAATTCTCATTATCTTTCCTCGAACTATGGGCTTTACACCCGTCAACAACACAAGACATTTAATTTAGACACTGAGACCCTGTTGAGAATGTTTTCACCCTAACATTTACGGTTTCAGACCACGTTTTCAAAATTCAAAGTGAAAATAATATTTTTTTCTCAATTTTTAACGATCCGTATTCGGTATCAACAAATCATGATACAAAATTATGTTGACGATACGACTCAAGTATTTTGAAGCCTAGGACAATACTTTTAAAATTGTTAGTATTGTAATTTGTAAGGTGACCAAAGGCATCAAAGCATAAAGTTAACCATTTGACGTTTAACGTTTTTTCATTTATCCAATTCTGTTACTAGGAGCAAGTATCATATGGAATTGACATTCGCGTATACCCAAAAGGGACAGGCATATTTTACCACATTCATAATAACAAGTCTACTTATTTTCTTGAAACAAGTGAATTAAAAATAATAAAAAACTGGTAAAGGTTGATAGATAACTATAATCATTAGCCCTAACCAAACATTTATTGTAATTTTAGACAGCTGCATTTTTCCGGATTATCGAAAATATTATCAGTCTAATGACTAATAACAAACCGCTAAAAACATAAATAATAAAAAAGAAGGCTATATGCATCTTAATATGTATGATCTATAGTACATAGCCTTTTAGGATAGCAATAAACATATTTGTTTTTATTGTGTATATTTCGAAAATTCCAGTCACCCTTTATATATAATACCACATTCTTGGGTAATCTGCCTATAATAAAACTGGTATCACCATACCTACATAAACCGACAAATTAAAAAGTAGTACAAAATGGCGGCATATTTGACAAACTGTTCGCGAGTGAGAATGTTTGTATGGCATTCAAATTGAGTCGATATTTTGGGCACAACAATGATGTGCCCAACAAACAAAGAGTGATATTCTGACAAAGACAAAAGAAAGTGTCTATGTCTCTGTCACTCTTGGAGTTTTTCGTATGTTGTTATCCCGTTCCAATACGGTATTATTATTAGCTTGTCAAATCTATTGATACTTGATCTTAGTTCTGTTAGAACATGTTGTTCAGTTTTGTTCTTGTTGGAATCGGCTAAGATCAGAGGCCATGCTGCCAAGTCTGTCGTGCTAACAATATTTTGTCTGTTCTTTGGAGAAGCGGCTGGAAATCTCAAGGAGAGCGGCTCCGCCCCTGTAGCCCCCATCAATCAAGTATCACTTCCCATACCATCCACTCAGAACAGTCCACCAGAATATTCGCTAAACAATCAGAATATAAATTAATCCGATTAATTTTTTAAAACAAACACTATAGAAAACGACCAGAACAGTCCTACTATAGAAAACCGCTCCAGAACAGTTCTCCACAATATTCTCCAACTAATCACAATATTTACAGATAACTTTTTAAAACAAACACTATAGGAAGCCGCTCCGAATGAACAAAACACAAAATAAGAATTAATTAACGGGAAACCAATAAAACACAATCGCACACAATGACACTTCCCACCGCCCTCGTTCAAAATTATAATAAGAACAAACACCGTTGTTTTGTTTTATTCACATCTCTTTTTTTCGCTTATTATTAAAAAAATGTTTGCAATCATTGTCTTTAATATTTTATTTTATTTGTACAATCAAAAATGTTTTTCTGTGTATATTTTTATGTTTCTGTGTGTTTCCTGTTTGTGTCAAATAAATGTTTCTTTCTTTCTTTTTACGCATACTATGTGAACTCGCACCTGGGAGTGCCCTACCCGTAAACTAAAACCACTGCGAGTGCCTTCAGCTGCATTTTGAGGGTCCCGAATCGGCATTCAACAGGATCAACTCAGCGACAGTCTGGCCCCGGCGAAGGCCAGACTACTCCTCGTAAGAGGGGACTGCCCAGCCGCAACTATGCAGTCCCCGTGACGTCGCCGACACGAGCACAGGGGCATTACAGGAAACGCAATATTTAGCACCTGCTACGCACCCCCGTTCGTCGTCCGCGGTGGGAGGCCTCGTCGGCAGCCTCCTCTCTCACCCGCTCGTTGGTTTCCTTCTGGGACATAACTGCCTCGCAGAAGGAGACCACCACTGTCCAGGACTCGTCGTCACCGAGCATCGCGGTGATGACACTCGGCTGAGAAAAGTCCCCTCCGATGACTGATGTCAGATCGCGACGCAGTACCGTCCATAGACTTAGAATAATGGTACCGTCCTTCTCGGGCACACCTCTGTGTGTGCTGGGCCGAGTCCACCGCCACGCCACAATCGTGACACACTTTCAACAGCTCCCTATTGGCCCTCCAGTACAGGTTTTTTTAATTTTAGTTGGATAGGCAAACTGGCAAACGTACCACCTGATGGTAAGTGGTCAACGTCGCCCATGAACATAAACTAGATGGAAGGTGAGGGGTTTGCACTTACGTTTGCGCTTACATCCACTGCTCGAGGACCAGACGCAGAGCAATCGTTAGATTTTTGGCACTCCCCACACCTCCACATTAACGGAATTAGTTGGTGAACCCGTGAATTCCGTCCAGCGTAATGCTCTCACCTGCAAGAACCTCCGCCACGCGCTCCAACGGGGGGTCACCGGCCAGGGCAGTGGCTGCCACCCACGATACCACACGGTAGCCCCGAATCACTCTTGCCGCGATGACCCGCTGCACCGAGCGCAGCTAGGCCTTATTCCTAGCGGTAAGGTGACCCATACAGATGGGTGAACCGTACGTCGCCATACTCCAACCGACTCCGGAGTATACTATATAAGCTTGTAGACTATTCTCACATTGACATTATAAACGTACACATTATTATTTTTTTCTCCTTTTATGACAATGAGCTTTTACTATTTTTTACTGTAACACATTACGTCATTAATACGTCTAAAACTTGTTGTGGTATTGTTTACAGCTAAAATGGACATTTTCATTTTCCTTCCATAGGAGATAGTAGGTACCTATTCCTTACTTCTACATTCTATCATCCATGCTTTCATAACGTATCTAGTTCAAATCATAGACTTAGAATATACTGTCATAGTTCAAATTCGTAAAGCGCCATCTAAGATTTACAAGCAGAAGCCATAACAAATCGTAGAGTTAGCATGTATACTGGTTTTTT
The DNA here is from genome assembly GCA_963853865.1 of Helleia helle. Lineage (NCBI taxonomy): Eukaryota > Metazoa > Arthropoda > Insecta > Lepidoptera > Lycaenidae > Helleia > Helleia helle. The sequence goes on from OY971420.1 coordinate 3,649,500, forward strand.
ACCTTTATTTAAGCTATATTTAAATAAAATAGGCCTTAATAAATTATTGCATTGCTGATAGTATATTCATATTAAAATTCAACTAAAAGAAATTTCCGAGTATTAACATCCATTAGTCACATAATAATTAGGTATTTTATAAAATGTATCTTATTATAGGTCATACCGCACGGCTCTGGCAGCATAGCCCTATAGAATTAGCTCTTTAAGATTGAAACAATTTCACTATAACTTTTTTGATGATAGACTATTTAGTGAATAAGCCTCTCAAGAGCACTATTAATGAGTTCGGGAACCCGTCGAATGCGAAGTGCGAAGGGATTTTTGCGACCGCCAAGCCGTATATTTAACGGGTTCGAGTGGCTCCGAGTGGGTGTGTGTGGGGTGTAGGATGTGCTTTTGGTCGGACAACTTTATTGAAAATAAATCATACTGACTGGCCTGTTGGTCTAGTGGTTAGTGACTGTGACTGCTAAACTAGAAGGTCGTGGGTTCGATTCCCACCCAGGACAAATGTGTGTGTGATTAGCATGATCATTTGTACTGTGTCTGGGTGTAATTTATTTTTAATATTATAATATATTAAAAATAAATTACACCCAAAAATAAATTATATGTATTTCGACATATATATATATATATATATTTCTTGTGTGCGTGTGTATGTCACTGAGAGTTCAGTCAATCGGTCCAGCCGTCTAGGATGAGTATCCTAGACGGCTGGACCGATTTTGATGAAATTTTTTGTGTGAGTTCAAGGGGATTAGAGGATGGTTTAGATTCACAAAAAAAATTGTACAGAACAACGTCTGTCGGTGCCACTAGTTCTCTATAAATTATAAGACAATACAAATAACAACAAGAAATAAATAATTTAGAATTTACACATGTTATATGGGTTGTGAGTCTTTATATCACTTTCTATAGTTTATCCATAAAGTTAATATACCTCTAGGTATATTAACTTTATGCTATTTACTTAATGTATGGGCCTTAGGGCCGTATTCCAAAAGGTGAATCGGATCAAGTATCACCCAAGTCTAGCTTCAAGGTCAAATCTGTTCTCAAGATCCATTGGTATTCCAGAACGCATCTCAAGATGTGATCAGCTGAAACGAGTTTCAAGACAAGATTTTGAACTCTGTCATTGTTCTAGATCTTCTTCGTCTTTCTTTACAAACAAATTTATTTTAAATGTCTTCATAATATGAATGTATTGTACCTATTTAAATAATATTATGTTTTTTTTAACTAAAAAGATTTCAAATTATTAAAAAGGTAAATATGAAACCCACGTATTTATTCTTTTAATATTTTCATTGACTTTTATTCTCAAAGTATTTCCTCTGAGCTTTTACTAGCTTTCTTTTCAGAAATTAAGATTAAGAGATTGTTTTTGTTTTTTTGGAACAAAGACTTTGTAACAAACTAAAAAATGATAAGGATAAGAAAAATGCAAATGAGAAATTGTAGGTATTAGAAGACTATCAATATAGCATATAAGTTGTAAATTTAAATTATTCATCATCGTAAATAATTTTGAAAATATCTATGTAAATAAATGCCGCTTTTGTTAAATGATTTTATTTAAGGAGGTCGTGTTTAGTTGGACAAATTATATATTACAAAATTTCAAAGAATAAAGTACAGAATTAGCAGTAATTTGTGTTATTTGTGCCATAAAATAATTTACTGATATTTCTGATGAGATGTTATAATGCTGTGCAATCTTTCTAAAGTTAGTAACTTACCTAATATTATTTATAATATACTTTTATGATTCAAATTATTACTTATATTTATTAGTTGCAGTTGTGTTTTCTTAGTTACTTATGTTGATTTTCTAAAATAATAAAATACAAATTTTATAACAGATAGATTTATATACGCAGGTGCTTAATTAAAACAGATCTATATACTTGAAAAAAAGAGTCCAAGTTTAGATAAAACTACATATTATAAATATAGTTTTTGCTATATAAATGTATCAAGGTAAAATTAATTTCCATCATACATATTGTAAATGTTAGCATAACTACAATAGTTATGCTAACCAAACTAAGCGCTACAGCGAACTTTAGTTCTAACTTCTAACCCTCCAAATTCCAAAATGAAACCAACTTCTGGTTTGCTGTGTCTGTTCTATACGCTAGTAATAAATAATAATATAATATAATATTATATTATATTATATAGCCATCTATATCGTGGCAAAGGATCGGTCGTCTTGGCGTTCATTGAGGAATGCCTATGTTCAGCGGTGGACAGATAGGGGCGGATGATGATATATCAACATCATCATGTCTATATGTATCGCTATCTATGTCGCGGCAAAGGATTGGCCGTCTTCACATTCATTGAGGGAGGCTTATATTCAGCGGTGGACGGATAGGGGCTAATGATGATATATCATCATCATCATGTATATACGGCGGTATATCTACGTCGTGACAAAGGATTGGCCGTCTTCACGTTCATTGAGGGAGGCCTTTGTTAAGCGATGGACAGATAGGGGCTGATGATGATGATATATCATCATCATGTATATACCTATATCGTGGCAAAGGATCGGCCGTCTTGGTGTTCATTGATGGAGGATATGTTCAGCCGTGGACGGAAAGAGGATGATGACGATATATCATCGTCATCATCATGTATATATCTGTAGCGTGAGTAGACTACATATTTTATCACAATTCACAATGTCATGTTATTGGATTTTCTGCTCGATTACATTAAATTTTGAAGCAGGCTTCTAATAGTTAATTAGGTACTTACAGATAAAAAACTTTTAGTATGAAGCTGGATAATCCAATAAAATCATATGCTTTTGTCACTGCAATTCCAGAGGCATTCCGATGGATCAATTATTTCATTTATGTTCGTACTTGCTCATAAAATAACATTCATATCAATGTCATGTTATTGGTGTGTGCCTATAATAGAAAACATTATTTTCATATGTGGAATTGTCATTTAAAATCATTACAAAATATATCTATTTCGTATTTGGAAATCCACATAGGTTTTTATGTCCATATAGAGAAATACGATAAGAACTGATACAAACTAACATGTAAAGTGCAGATAACATCCCATATAAATACAAATAACAATAGAATCCGATTTATTCCAATAAAGAAATCCCGCCTATATGGACTTATATATACATTCCAAACTTAATCGTATCTGGAATTATTTTCTTCCAGATACATTATAGATAAATCACTACAGATCCTATTGTTGTATATATGTGACTGTGTTTTTTTTTACATGGTGTATTTAGTAAACATAATATGTATCATTGTTTCTTCAGCAGATACCAACGGTCGGGTGACTGTTGTCAGCCAAAAATATAAAAATATATGACCAGATATTACATTTTTGCTACATGTTCCTTGTAACGTGTGAAATCTTTGCATGAAGTATTTATTCATGGTCAAGTACCTCATCTTTTAAATCCTGATTCTAATGAATACTGCCACCACTTCATGCCAATATCTGCATAAACTTTAAAAAAGTTCTAACAGCCATGAATATAATATCAAGTATAAATTAAATAAAAAATATTTTTGGAATAAAAAAGAACTTATGAAGTACCTATATTTTTAATGACATTTATTTTGTTTAAGCACTACATGTATTATAAATTATTAAGACAACTAGGTACCTACACAACAGTAATATCCAATTTTCTAATCATAAACTTGACTATTAACATTATTGTTTACTCACTTGGATTAGACAAATAGGATTTCCTAGTGCCTAGTGGCTATTACATTACTTTGTTAGCTTCTGGGTCAGTAATAATTTTATTAAAGGGTTAGTCTCAAGGTACATCAATATTCCCTATATAATATACTTTATACTAGTTGCAATGCCTCATAAAAGTCAGAACCTCATTGAATAGGCACAATGCACGTTGAATATAAATTAACAATTGAAAACTAACAATAAACATATAACAGACACGAGAAGATACCCAATATGCTTGTTTTTATCTTAATTAGGAAAAGATTCTTCGTACAGATCTATAGCTTGCTTTAAATTAAGGAATTGAATTATTTTATTTATAAAAGCACTTGTCTTCTTAAATTATTATTTACTCACCTGTTATAAAATGAACATAATCTAGTTTTGGTGTTTTCATCATTGGGGACAATTGTTTATTTGTCGTAAATCCTATAATATTATGCCTTCGAATAAAATAAACTTCACAGGTTTTTTTAGACGTTTCTCCCTATCATTTATGTGATTATAAGTGTTAACCCTCTTGCTATATGTTATTATCAATAATAATTTAATTCAAATAAATTATTTATAATTAATACATAATCAAAAACTTATAAAATGTCCTAACAAATTAAAACTTCGGCAATAATAATATTACAACTTAATAATTTGTCAATAGTAAAGTAACAAAACTAACAAACAATAAACATGGATGCCAATATCACCATTCACCATCTGTATTCTGTATAAAAAATTAAAAAGTTAAAACTAATTTAAAAAAATTGACAGATCTCAAGTACAAATATAAACTCAAGAAGAAATCGCATCTTAAGTACGGTTCTAGAATGTGGTCACACTCAGGTGATTGCCGATTGTTGATTCGATGCTCAAGTAACGTCTTCTCTACTCAAAACTAGTTTTAAAACTAGTATCATGACTTGAGCTGCCTTTTGGAATACGGCCCTTAAAGTTACTAGGTATAATAACTTTATGGTATGTTCTATTTAATTTAAGGGCATAGACAATTAAATACCAAGCTCAAAAGTCAAACTGTCAATAGTTGTCATTTGTCAAGTGGTTACTGCTGGTTACTGGTTGTTCTCAATTTTGTTTGTGTCAATTTAATGGGACAGTCAAGTCAACAGTTAATAGCCGTGAACGCCCAAAGAAACAGTGAAGCAATAATAAATTTAATAATTATGAGAAATATCTGATATATTTTTCTTTAATTTTTGTTTGTGTTGCATTATTTTTTTATTTCGTAGCTTATAATGTCTGTGAGCGCAAGTGCTGAGAATCTTTCAACGGATGCCCAGGTGTGTCTATTTACTATATTTCACAAACATATTGTTTAATTGATATGCGTTAGCATTGTTACGCATTGGCGGGTTTATTCATTGGTACCTTTACTCTGATAACTGGATATTTTTTTATTGTACGCCAACTAAGCTTGTGAGTCATTCGGGAGCCTAATACGGAAACTGCGACAAAACTATATGCGCAAATTACTACATTCCAAGCTGGAGTAGTTTGAAACTTTGTTAAGTACGAGACGCGGAGATTTTTTTTATCAGCAAGTTTCTGCAATAAAAGTTACAAATATAAAAATGTGTTGATAAAAACTGAACTGAGCAAAATAGGTCAAAAAGTTATCGTACATTTCAGTTACTTAAATTACTGATTTATAAAAGTCTAGGTCTTTTTTATTATTATTATATGAGTCAACTTACAATTACTTAAAGATAAAAGAATTGAATTAAAGTCTGTCCCTTCTCCTTCTTAAAATCTGTTTTTTTTGTGTAAGTATTAAGTAACTGTACGTTAACTTCAAACCTGTCTTGGCGTTCATTGAGGGAGGTCTATGTTCAGCTGTGGATGGACAGGCTGATGATGATGATTATTAACTTTTCTTCAAGTAGTTAATAACATAAAAATATAAATTATGTAATAGACACACAAAATTACTACAATTAGTGAAACAACTACTTATATAATATTATACTCGATAACAAGCCCACTTGAAAGTACACAGTACTATATTCTTTCATAATGATTTACCAGTAATGCTCATACTAGAATCATCAATAAGAACTAGCTTAGCCAAAACATTATTTATTTAATAAGTGAAAATTATGACCATAGTTGCTGTAAAGTATCCAAAACGTCAGGCATGTAAGAATCTCAATAAACCGCAATAAAATCCATAAAAGTTATTTCATTATAATGTCCACATTATAGAAAGACGATTGAACTGCCCATACAATGTATAAAGATGATAAAGCACACAACCCGAACATTATTATTAATTAGCTAGCTGATGACCGCAGCTTCACCCGCATTAAATGAGATTTACAGCCGTACCCGGATTGATGATGATTATCTTTATAGCCTAAGTTACTTCCTATAACATCATCTATCTGCCAGTGAAAGTCCCGTCCAAATCGGCCCAGTCATTTCAGTGGTTAGCCCGAACAAACAGATAGACAAAAATTGTAAAATGTTTGTTTGGTATATAAATAAATAATAAATAAAAATATTTTTATTCAATGTTGTACGTCAAAGTAGCTTATTGAACGTCAAATGACTCTACTACCGGTTCCAAAACTAGTCCACTGAGAAGAACCGGCGAAACAAACTCAGTGAAACTAATCTTTTCAATATTATACAATATAGGTACATAATATGATATAATTATACATAGAAGCCATGTAGGAAACGCCTTTGTAGTATCCTTTACCACACAAACGTTCTTTAACAGTTTTTTTAAATTTATTTATCAATAGGTTTTGAACGTTTTCTGGGATCCTATTGTAGAAGCGTTTACATTGACCCATAAAAGAATTACTGACCTTATGTAGCCTAAAATATGGCACAACAAGTTTATGTTTGTTCCTTGTATTTTTATTGTGATTATCACATTTTTTTACAAATTCATTTATATTTTTGCGAACATACATCACGTTTACAAAAATGTATTGAGATGCTACAGTCAAAATGTCTATTTCTTTAAATTTCTCTCTTAATGATATTCTGGGACCCAGACAGTAGATAGCCCGTATAGCCCGCTTCTGCAGTATGAAAATTGTATTGACATCAGCGGCATGTCCCCAAAGCAAAATGCCGTAGGACATAAGACTGTGGAAATACGCATAATATACTAGTCTAGCCGTATTAACATCCGTAATTGACCTGATTTTTCTAATCGCAAAAACTGCAGAACTGAGTCTACTCGATAAGGTAGCTATATGGGGCGCCCATTGGAGATTGGCATCTAAGGTAATAAAGTAAATGCCAAGAAAGGTAGTTGAATTCACCAAGTCCATTATCTCCCCACTTAATGTTACATTGGTTTGTACTTGCTTAACATTAGGTAGTGTAAATCTAATCAATTTAGTTTTATTGCAGTTAAGTAACAAATTATTGACACTAAACCAATGTACCATCTTTGAAAGAGCATCTTTTACTTGGTCAGAAATCATTTGTTGTCGCTTAATTTTAAATATTAAAGACGTATCATCGGCAAACAATACTATTTCATGCTTATCCTTCATGAGAAAAGGTAGGTCATTTATGTAAACGAGGAAGAGAAACTATTATAAACTATTATTATTATTATTATAATATTATGTACCATGTATACATCCATATGCATTTAGTAAAAAGTTATTTTAATATTACAAACAGACTCCAATTTTATTTATCTGTATAGATTACTGACCAATAAACAATTCATGTAGGTTCTTAAAATACACTTTTGAATATAACTCTTCATGAGTAATAAGTTAAATAAAGAATGTAAAACAGATTCAGGAATATACAGACCATGGTAACTGCAATGATCAATATACTGCCTAATATCCCAAAAGTATAATATGAGTAACAATGTTCCTCCATAATGGGCTTGGCATATTTTAATATATTTTTTATCTGTCTGTTAGTACCAGAGTTTGGCATTTTCATATAAACAAACTCTATTAAAATAGTTAGACAGGTGAAAAAGTTTCAAGTATTCATTTTCTTTTTATTCAATTAGAAATATTTCCTTGTTAACCTATTAATATGTTACACTTGTGAGGAGTTGTTTTATGGGTACCGGGTGAAAGAGGTGGAGAAATAGAAAATAAATTTATATAAACACATAATATGTTACCCGTCTGGATTCTAGACCAGGGATGGCGGATCAGTGGCACTCATGCCCTTAATGGCATGCGAACAAATAATTTGGGCACGCCACTACCGAAGTATTAGGTGCTTAATTAGATGCACTCTTACCACACATTAGGTGCTAGAAAGTGTGTCATTGGTAGGAAGAGTTAGAATAAAAAGTGTTGAGTTGATAGTATTTAGTATTATTATTGTTCCAATAATCATGAAGTTCAAATTATTAGAGGGCATGTGGCTGTGGCTTCGTTAAACATTTTCTAGACATATGGCACGTCGATACATAAAGGTTTGCCACCCCCGTTCTAGACCATACATCTATAGTCATGATACATCTGCCATTGGCAAGATCATACATCTGTCATAAGTATTCGTAGGGATGATTTTTATAGCCTACATAACTCAGTGATGTTGTAGCATCATTAGATAGCATTTATGAAAGATTTTCTTCAATCGGCTGAGTAGTTTCATGTGAAGATTATCTCACACATCGTAACTTACCAATATTACTGTTATATAGTACCAGTTCCCATTTCCCAGGGATTTTTTCAGGATAAAACTATACTATCAACTTTTCTGGGGCTCAAACTATATCTATACCAAATTTCATTTGGATCTCTGAAATATTGTAAATTTTGCTGAAATATTGAAAATCATAAAATGTCATAAACGCCGGGCCTAGTTCTGCTTAATGCTATACCAAAAGTTTTGTAGGATTCTGTACCCAAAGGGTAAAACGGGAACCTTATTACTATCTATCCTTCTGTATGATGTATTCCTGTTACCGCTATAGCCACAAATACTAAAAAACAATAAAATAAATATTTGGAGGCCCCATACAGCAAATATGATTTTTCCTTGTTTTTGCTCTATATTGATAATGGCAGTCGGCAACAGATACACGCTGGAAATGTTCACAGAATATTTATCTATATATTCACTTCAAAACAAATAATTAAATTAAAATTAAATAAATTAAGGGGGATCACATACAACAAACGTGATTTTTTGTACGATAATGGTATGGAACCTTTCGTACGAGTCTGACTCGCAATTGTCCGGTTTTTTAATGAGAACATTGTACATAATGATTAATGACGAATAATAATCAGATGGCGATAATGTCGTTGATGAAATTGCAGTCCCATCGTTTTTTCAACCATAATTGTACTAGTAATAACTTCAGTGCTCATCTATATATCTATAAAGCTCAAGAGTTTGTTGTTTGTTTGAACGCGCTAATCTCAGGAACTACTGGTTGGATTTGAACAATTCTTTCGGTGTTAGATAGCCCATTTATAGAAGAAGGCTATTATAGGCTATATACCATCACACTGTGACTAATAGGAGTTAAGTAAATAACGCGGGCGAAGCTGCGAACAACAGCTAGTTCAATATAATCTTTTATTATGCCGAAGTGATTACCGGCAGGAGGATACGTGCCTAATGCGCCGCGCACACATTCCGACAGATGAACAGTCATATTAGTTATATTGCGAATCAAAGTACCGGATGAATAGTGTAATTACTATCACTGTTTTAAATAAAAAAAGTTTAGGTCTCATGTCTTAATTTAGTTAAAGAAGGCATAAGACCAAACAATAAAGTCATGGTCGTACGTGATTATAGTGTTAAATTATAATGAAACATTTTTTTACGGATTTTATCGCGGTTTATTATGATTTTTACAAGCCCGACGTTTCGGATACTTTACAGCAACCATGGTCACGGGAGGACCATGTGTAAAAATCATAATAAACCGCGATAAAATCCGTAAAAAATTGTTTCATTATAATGAGTGAAATTCGCGTAAACATTAGAAAACAATATAGTGTAAATTAAATGTTGATCGTCATTGTCTAAATTTACTAATATCCTTTTATAATTATCTAGAGTTGTGATGGCGGTTCGATGTGCCTCGAATTGGCTTTGGAAGGCGAAAGGCTCTGCAAGGCGGGCGACTGCCGTGCCGGAGTCGCGTTCTTCCAAGCAGCCATCCAAGCTGGTACCGACGATCTGAGAACCCTCAGTGCTATCTACAGTCAACTGGGCAACGCTTATTTCTATTTAGGAGATTATAACAAGGCCATGCAGTATCATAAACACGATTTAACATTAGCTAGGTGAGTGATATAGATATTTATGCTCTTCCTAGAAGTCACGCTCTAGCTCATAAGTTTCATCATATTATTAAAGAAACCTGAAGTTATCGAAGTGTTCATATTTTTTCGGGGTTGGAGGAAATTTAACAAGATAATGAGAATTTACTTAATATTAACTGCTCTTGAATAACTCAAATAAACGCCAGAATTACCGTCACCAATAAGGTCTTTTCTCTTTATATATCTTCTCCAACAAACAATTATTATTTTCTTGAACATCATCTGAACGTTCAACATCAGACTCGTCAACATTTACGTTGACGAGTCTGATTAAGAATGAAAAGTTCACAAATATTTAAACAAACCGCGAATTTCGCAATGAGCGCACTTGCTAAATACTTAAACTTCTCAAATTAAGCATTCTGGAAATTGTGGATTAAAAAAAAAGCTTATTTTAAGGAGAATTTAACATGACCGTTCAATTTTCAGGACAATGAATGACAAACTCGGCGAGGCGAAAGCGTCGGGTAATCTAGGGAACACATTGAAAGTGATGGGCAAATTTAGCGAAGCGATACAATGCTGCAAGCGACACTTGGAGATATCGCGCTCGCTGGGCGACCGGCTGAGTGAGGGGCGGGCCTTATACAACCTGGGGAACGTGTACCACGCGCAGGGGAAACAACTGGGTCGAGTGGGACAGAACGACCCTGGACACTTTCCGCCGGAAGTGCGTGACTGTCTCATGCAAGCTGTGACGTATTATAAGTAAGTAGGTACTTCAGAATGGTGAGAAGACGATCTCCGTGCAGTGGCCGTGTTAGATTATAGGGGTAGGGGATCGGCCTTCTTGGCGTTCATTGAACGAGGCCTATGTCAGCAGTGAGCTGATGATGATGATTTCAGAATGAAAATGTATTATATTTTATTTATCTGAAAAAAGTAAGCATTTTAACAGGTGTTTGTATGTATGTTCCATGGCGTTCCTTTTATACTAGTATATTCACCTGATTTTGATCAGTGTATACCATACGTGAGATGAGGTATCAATCGAGTCGTTCTAATGGTAATTCTGGCCCGTAGGCGATCATTTTTTAAACTTTTTACTAGTTATCAAGACAATGACAATTTTTGTTAACCAAAAAATGATTGGCACCACAATTCTATCGTGAAAGACAGGAATGTATTAATTTTAATTTCCCATCAACATCTTATAAATATGATACCTATTTATGACTTCATTGGCCAAATGACATTTTTCGACTAGTATCTTAGTTACCTTAGTCGAAAATTTAAGATTTACATCTACGAAAGAAATTGAAACAATAGTTTATGATTTCAGGGAAAATTTAGAATTAATGAGAAGTTTGGGTGATCGACAAGCGATGGGTCGGGCGTGTGGTAACCTTGGAAATACGTGCTATCTACTGGGAGACTTTACACAGGCCATCCGGTACCACACGGAAAGGCTACGTATAGCCCAGGAGGTGGGCGACCGTGCTGCCGAAAGGAGAGCCAACAGCAACCTGGGGAACTCCCACATCTTCCTTGGACAGTTTGAGAATGCCGCTGAACATTACAAGTACGTATTTTATTGACATACTTTTTTTTCATTCATTGCAACATGTACGATCTTATTTATACGTTATTATTTTACAAAATATCATTAAAATCATTTCTTTAAATATCTACATCTACAAGTACAAGTATACATACTTTCATCCATTTAATAAGAAACCAGTTTACTTGGAGCGAACCCAGGCAACTCATTTATGTGTTGCCTATCCTGAGAAAAGATGTTGAGTCTCGGTGCCAGTAATTACACTGCCTGCCTTGCCCTTCTCCGAAACACAGCAAAGCTGTTTGGCGGGAGAAACAAGCAAGATGGTGGTACCCATGCAGCCGGGAGCGCGGCACAGCGCTTCCCTCCCACCGGTAAAAATGTTGACTGAGATCTGTTAATTTATATTTGTTTATATTTCCAAATAAAAATATTTCTTCTTTATCATTATCACCATTATCGGTATCATTATTATCATGTAGACTGACAACTACTATAGTTGTCAATCTACTTACTAATAACCATGACTGTCCTGCTTAGCGAAGTATTATCATTCATAGTATGTTTATATTTAGCCTGACGCGAATGGCCTGTGTAATAATCACGTGCTTTACATAATCTTATCTTCTTGCCATAGTCAGCCTACACTTACCTATAGTTATTCCTGAAATTTTGCCGCGAATATATTGAAAAAGACATTGTTTTGGCTATGATAGTTGTTTTCTCTCGTTTTATATAATTAAATGCTTTGTTTTGAGGATTTTTTATTATAGGGTGAGTGAAATATGTTTAATTTGACATCAATATGTTACTTTTAAAAGTGTTGTGAGTTGACTGTAATTATTAATTTTGAATTTCATTTATATATCGTTTGAGACATAGATTGACTAGGTACAAATCAAACACACCGATCTCTATGGTGGTGCAAGCGTGTCGTTTGGTCTAATTATGTCACTATGAGGCGAACTTGTTAGTCAGAAATTTTCATAAAAGTAACATTAAACGAAATCAGGAACATATTACTTCAAACTAAATATATAATTTATTTTACTTTTGAATGCGTTGGGCCTTTGGACCGCTCGCATATCTAAGCGCTCCCACCCAATCTATCCGTGCTAAGCGTTTTTTTACCATTACGCTAAACGCGGGCGCGGCATTTTGAACGCTTAGTTCCTACGTTTTATACTATAGAGCTTCGCTTCTTTCGGGCGTCCCTAAATGGCACTGTTTTAATGTCATATAGAACTGCATTGTCGATTGCTTTTGCTCATACTTCCGTGTTGATATAAATATTTTTTAATGTTAGTTGGATTGGCAAACTGCCAGGCGAGCCCATGAACATAAGTTAGTTTACCTGGAACTAACCCAGGTCACTCATTTGTGTGTTGCCTATCCTGAGACATAAGATGTTAAGTCTCGGTGCCAGTAATTACACTGCCTGTCTTGCCCTTCTCTCCGAAACACAGCAAGGCTGTTTGCCGGGAGAAACAAGCAAGATGGTGGTACCCATGCAGCCAGGAGCACGAAATTCATTCCTCCCACCGGTTTTTTTTTAAAATAAAAATGCATAATTGCGAAGTATATAAAATGTTTAGTATAGAATTAATTTTAAACATTTTCGTTTGACTGTCTGTTTTCCAAATTGCTTTTAGTTGCGATGTTTAAATAAGTTCCTTAAGGCCTGTGCTGACGAGGTACGGTCCCTTGGGTATTTTTTTGTAATTGGACTGGACAAAAGTACAGGGGAGTCCCTGATATTTTTCCCCGTGGGGACAAAAGTTCCTCTTCTGCACAGGCCTTTAAAGTTTAATATGTTTCTGTTTCACTATATTTAATATTTTCGCGAATTTAATATTTTGTTATAAAATAACTTTTTATGAATTGAATTGAAATTATTGGCCTTCCATGGGCAATAATGTATGAGAAACTGAGATTGTTTAGAAATTAATATACCGCCACAACATTCGTAAAAAGTAGTTTTCTGTTAGGTACTTGATTACTACGTACTTATTAACTAAGTACTCATTGAAATATTTTAAGCTATTAAATATTTTACGTTATTTGTGCATCAAGCACCGACATGCTCATATGCATACCTCTATAGCTATTTGGTTATTTGTGTAAATGATCTCCGCTATAAATACAAACGGTCTCAAACAACGTTAAATGATTTACATCTTATTTAAATAATTTTAAATGCAAAGAGGGTGCCTATTCACCGTGTCTCGGTATTGTACCGTATGTATTATTACATGCGCTATAATTAACATTATTATGTCATCATCAACAGTCCGCTCACAGGCAGTTGAATTCAATCGTTCTTTTACTGGCTTAATTATTTATGTTTGAACCACTGACTCATGATTGTCTCATCAGGTCATAGACAAAAAGAAACGATAGAGAGAGAGAGAAAATGAAGTAATTTAATATGAATAATAATGACCCCTAAGCTTCACAACATCATTTTTGCTTCGAGACGAAGCACAAAACTGGTATCACTACATCTATACAGATAAATAAAATTGAAGTGTCTGTTTGTAATATTAAAATAACCACTTTTTAGTTAAAGCATATTATGGTACATATAGGTACCAAAATGTTATTTTTTACAATTTTTGTCTGTTTGTTCCTGCTAATCACTGAGTCAACTTAGGTTATAAAAAGTTAAAGCGGGCGAAGCTGCGGGCAACAGCTAGTGATTTATAAATCCGTTACATGTTCTATATGAAGCAGAAGTGACACAAGGTCATTCGCCGTATTACCATGAGCCTATTAACCTATTGAGATCAAAGCGATCTACAATTTGCGGCGGTTAGGAGTTATAATGAAATAAATTTGCTTTCGATAGTTATAATATGATCAAAAGAATTAACAATCGCCAAGTTCATATAATATAGTATCTCTGTTATACTAAACGTCAGAGTAAATCTAACTAACCAGTCAATGATAAGTGCCTTAATAGCCTTTTGGTGGCTATCGACGCTCATACACATCCACACAACCAGAGATTATGCAGATGCGTTGCCCTCCTTTTCTTTATTAGGAGATAATGGATAATGGCACCGAAAACTTACAAACCGCACGAAACGCTACAGCATAGCTGTCACTTTACGCAATATTATGTGTGTGAAAAGTACCCCGGTCGTGCTGGCTCAATTCGGCTGCAAAGCAGCATAGCGCTACCTCTTACTATGTCAAAAAGCTTTGTTAGAAATTCAATTTTCTTTTGATAATTTTCCAAAAGAACTATGATTAGATTATTGGGTGAAATGGTCAAGGTAATGAGAACTGATCACCCGTCTGGCCTCGCTGGTGTCCCCTTAAATAATGATTAGATTAGATTTGGAACGTCATAGTACAAATACATGGACTAGAGACTGGACCATAGACTAAAGTGTTTAAGATAATATACTATAATAATATTACACATCCACAGACGTACTCTCGCCCTAGCCGAAGAGCTTGGTGACGCGGCGGTGGAAGCCCAAGCATGCTACTCCCTCGGCAACACCTACACCCTACTCCGAGAGTACCGGATCGCTGAGGAGTACCACGCTCGCCACCTCACAGCGGCCAGAAAGTTGCAGGATAGAGTAGGAGAGGGCAGGGCGTGTTGGTCGTTGGGGAATGCACACGCTGCTTTAGGAAACCACGAAAAGGCCTTATATTATGCGAAGGAGCATTATAATATTTCTAAGGAGGTAATCTATACAGATAAATAAAATTGGAGTGTCTGTTTGTAACATTAAAATAACCGCTTTTTATTGAATGCATATGGATGTATACACGATACACATACAAAAATAGCATTTTTTACAATTTTCGTCTGTCTGATTGTCTGTCTGTCTGTCTGTTTGTTCCGGCTAATCTTGGAAACGGCTGGGCCAATTTTGACGGGGCTTTCACTGACAGATAGCTGATGTTTTAAGGAGTAAATTAGGCTATAAAAGTAATCATCATCAATCCGTCAACAGCTGTAAATCGAAGTTAACGCGGGCGAAGCTGCGGGCTAGTTATAACATATACAGACAGTCATAAAAACTGGTGGGATAATAGTGTTTTGAATTAAAAGCCACGATAAAAGTTACGGATGGTTTATTCTATGGAACAATTCACAAACCGAATTGCATAAAGTGGAGCAGTGTAAGGGGAAGTGTGGTGGAAGCTAGTTATAGGGGATTAGCTGTTGTTGTTGTTCGTTAAAAGAGGCCTACGACGACGATAATAGCTTTTATTGGTTAGTATTTAAGTTGGTTCTAGCGATCATTTGAACAGGTCTACGTCATTCAACAAAGAAGAATAAGAAACGCAGTGGTGATCCTTACGGTGGGCATCCCTTAACTCAGCAAGTGTGTTGATTAAAGTCTAAACTATGTTTTGGAATCCTTAATATGAAATTATAATGAAAATCAATCTATCTAATCTTTGAAACGGCTGGACCGATTTTGACGCGACTTTCACTGACATATAGCTGGTATTATAGAGAGTAACTTAGGCTATAAAAATATACATCAGTAATCCGGTACGGCTGTAAATCTAAGTTAAAGCGCACGAAGCTGCGGGCAACAGCTAGTAGATAATAAATAAATGATGTTTTTTAGCTTGGCGATGTTCTGGGTATGGCAACAGCGCAAATGAACATTGGCGACTTGTGTAAAGTATTGGGTTTGCCCGTGGACGCGACGCCTACGCCGCCGAACGAATCCGCACAGACCCCGCAGACGCCGTTCATAGCGTTACGAGTGAGACGACAGAGTATGGAGCAGTTATCACTTATACAGGTATACATGAGCTCATTCTTTTTTTTTATATATCTGTGGACGCTTTCACACCACGTCTATCTGGTCTCGTGGTAAGTTCTCGAAGAACTTGTGTTACGGCAACGGAATTATAATATTTAATACTTTTATACTATACACATATTTAATACACATCCATGACCCAAGAACACAGAAAATATTTTTTGTTATTCGAACCCGCAACCTCCGGCTTGAGCACTTACCACTGAGCCACAGAGGTCGTCAGTTTTCTGTTATACATTTGAAAGCTTTATTGCTTGTAATAATTAAAATATCTTATCCCTGAAGCCTGTGTTCGCAGTGATTGGTTCGATGATGATCAGTTTCATTTATTTAATGCAGTTATAGTTACTTTATACTTTAAGTTTTTAATCTCAACTAAAATTAATGTATGCCACACTCCCGTGTGCATCGATAGCAATATGCTGCTTATTTCTGTGAAGCATCTTTGCTTGATTTTGCTTAGGCAGATTAGTAGGGCTAGCATGCGCGCACGACAAAATGTTGTCTACCCTTTTCTCGTATTAACACTCTGAAGTGATAATACGAGAAAAGGGTAGACAAAATTTTCGCAAAAAACACGTGATAGCTACTGTAGTCAGCTACAGCAGCTAACATGCGTTTTCAATATTAAGGACAAGATAATGTAATTTAAACTTAAATAAATAAAATCGGGCGCCAATTTTTTGTATACCATGCGTTTCCCTACTATAATTATATAATTCCGGTATACGACAAGTATTCTCGTAGTAGCACTCTTCGTCTTACGTATTACCCTAACGAGTTATCGAGAAAATACTCGACGTAGACATTAATTATCTCTCTCTCTCTATCTATCTCTAGTCAAGAGATATCTCGTTGTACGCGTGCTAGCCCAGCAGGTAGTGTAATTATTCGCGTCGAGACCTACAGTCTCGCCTCTGATTTGCAGCATATAAATTAGCCGGCTGGCGACTGGCGTAGTCGTTAGGAGTTTGTTAAATTGCATGGAACTATTTCTATTTTCTATCTCACATTAAGCAGATAGTTTTTATAAAAAAAAATTGATGTAGGTCTGATACAAGTAACATTTTACAGAGCTAACAAAGTACTAGTCACATCTTATATAAATAGTAAATGAATTTAATACATAATTAGTAATCTTCTTACCAGATAACACCAGACGCGAAGAAGAAGGAGGAGGAGAAGTCCGAGATGGTCCGAACCGAGAGCGAGGACGACAGTCCCACCGAGCTGTTCGAGTTGCTGGCGCGTTGCCAGGCCGACCGCATGGATGAGCAGCGAGCAACGCTCGACAAGGAGAACCGACCCGCCCCGGTGCGCTCCACCAGCAATGGAAATAAGAACGGGTGAGTCGTGCTAACAAATAGTTGTTTATAATTATTCGAAGTAAAAGCTTCTTTAGGCCAATTGTGACGTTCTTAATCGGGTATACTCTGTTCGACTAGAAATTAAGGTACGCTCGTGTCAGCATCGTTCTGACTTCTGAGTAGTACACTCGGTTCGATTCGACAACGATGGCGGTGACGAACATCGTGTCGTAGTTTTAATCTTCTACGTTTAGTGCATGTTTCCAATAATAGAGGTTTTTTCATGTATTATTATCAACAAAAAAAAATCGTCTATCGTGGTCAGAGAAACGTTATATGTGGTTAACATCGCACATATACATAAAGATGCTCAGCTATGACTAGAAGAGAACGCCGCACAGCGCTCGTACAATTTATTTGAAGATGTTTGTCTATGTTTCTCTAGATACATATTTATAAATGAGGCTGGTATTTAAAGTAAGTCCAGTAGGCCTAGCATACGCCCACGACAAAATTTTGTCTACCCTTTTTCTCGTATTATTTCACATAGTTAATACGAGAAAAGGGGTGGACAAAATTTTGTCGTGCGCGCAAGCTAGCCCTACTGGATTTGTCCATAAATAAGTTGCGGAAAGAGCTTGCGCTTTAAAAGAAGTAAACGAAATGGAAATGGCAGATGGTCCATAGACAAATGAATTTCTTGAGTTTAGCCCGCATTCAGAAGAATCTAATAGTGGGGCTCAAGTTAAATGTGAATAGATCAATTATATTTTTAGTACCCGGATGACCGAGCTTTGCTCGGTATTTTTATTTTAATTTTTATAAAATGACATTTTCTAAAAATGATTCCTAGCTAGATCGATTTATCGCCCCCGAAACCCCCTACATACTAAATTTCATGAAAATCGTTGGAGCCGATTCCGAGATTCCAATTATATATATATATATATATATATATATATACAAGAATTGCTCATTTAAAGATATAAGATACAGAGAACGTTTTCTACGTTTATAAATTTGTTTGATCTTAATGAAAATTTAACTTAATGTTTTAAGGTAAGGTTTTTTTGTACTGGGGTCACGGATATCTCGTTTTTAGCTATAACTTAAACCAAAAAGTAACTATAAAGAAATACTATAAATTATGGAAACTTATATTTTAATTAGAGCCATTTTTTTCTAATCGTATTAGAGTGAGTACTCTCTGATTTCTCGTCGATTTTACTATATTTTTTCCTAATACAAAGCAATGCGCTGAACCAACGCATTTCACTAATGAGAGTGTAACCTCTCTTGACACGGTTTCCAATATGCGTTTTATGGTAAATATGATTTCGTAAAGAATCAGCGACAGCTGGGTGGTACAGGTGTCTCAAAATGATCTTAATAAGATCCGGAACTACCGCTAAAATAATTTAAAATTTCTGTCTGTGTTTGACTTAACATATAGAGCCACCATTCGAAGCCTATACCAAGAAATCTATATAAGTTTCTCGGTAAGGGAGAACATCGTGAAATGTTTAAGAGTTCTAATTCGTGAGTTCTGAGTGTTCCAGTTTTTTCTAACACAAAAACTTTTCTAACATGGTTATGTTACGTTGCTTGTGATCCCATTGTTGTTGTTGCTTGGGATCCCATCATTAAAATTATCAAATCAAATTCCAAGCATAATATGTCACAGATTAAAGATACAGTTAGCACTTTCTGCGTAGACTCACCAAAATATTGATGTATCATAGGGTAATTTCGAATAACTTTGTAATGATAGGACGTATGACACCTCAGTCCTCCCGTGACCATGGTTGCTGTAAAGTATCCGAAACGTCGGGCTTGTAAAAATCTTAATAAACCGCGATAAAATCCGTAAAAATTGTTTTATTATTTTATTTTTGAAGTCCGTTATAATTTTTGTTAAATTTTTGTTTATTTCTAAATTTTTTGTGATTCATCAAAGAAAGATATATAGAGATAGACATTTTGGCATATTTAACCGTATGAAGTTAGCCCAACAAAAGCTGTAAATCGTCGGGGAGTTCCCTCGACTGTCTATGGTCTCCATCATCAGACCTGTAATGGCACGTATCACCCATATGGGTGCAAAGTTCTCATCAGTATAAATTAATTAAGTCCAATCACAAGGTGGCTACTGTTAACTACTTAGGAGTTCCCTTAACTGAGCTTCGTCTTCATCATCAGACCCTCAATCACAGTCACAACGCATCTAGGTGTAAAGTTCTCATCAACACAAATTAATCTAGCCCAAACACAAGGTTACTGAAGTAAATCGTCGAGGAGTTCCCTCGACTGCCTTCCAGCTCCAGCATCAGATCGACTCTAGACCTTCATTAAATTGTAGTGCTTTAAAATGCTTATTTAAAAAAATATTAAGTGCACTAGTCGCTCCTACGAATTTCGAAAGTTCCCCTCGATTTCTCTGGGATGCCATCATCAGATCCTGGTTTCCTTATCATGGGACCATTTGGCAAGTATACCCTTTCAAACAAAAAAATAATTTTGAAAATCGGTCTACAATTGACGGAGAAATCGGTGTACATACATAAAAAAAATACCGGCCGAATTGAGAACCTCCTCCTTTTAGTTTTTTTTAAATTCGTAACTTTTTTGGAGTTGGGAAAAAAATTGAAAAAATGGTAAACTTTTAGCCATATCAAAGGGGGTCAGGTAAAAAATTTGTTGAATTGACATGGAAAGACCCGTATACTTGTAAGACCCATCTGTTACTACATCTAACAATAAAGAGTATTATTATTATAAAAAAATCGACTTTATGTTCGAACCATACAAAACGCTAATTTCATATGTAAGGACCTAATATACACTTCTCATCAAAAAAATCGAGACACGTTGCAAGTTTATGTTTTGTAAGGATTATCAGAAAAATGTTTATACTCAGGAATGTATGTCAAATGTCGTTTAATAGCAAAGCCTTTAATAGTGAGTAATACGAGGTTTTCAAATCCTAATGTTAATATTCTAAATTCAAATTAAATTTTCATGTTTCGTATTTTGTTGAATGAGTCATTTTTATCCTTTATGGAGAATGAAGAAAATGGATACCACACACGTAAATGAAATAAAAGCTTGGAAACGTTTATTTTATTACTTACTAACTGTTTCCCGCAGCTTTGTCCGCGTTTACGTAGATTTACAGCCGATCGGATTGATGATGATTATTTTTATGACCTAAGTTACTCCTTATAACCATCAGCTATCTGTCAGGGAAAGTTTCATCAAAATCGGCTTAGCCGTTTCATGGATTAACCGAAAGAAACAGATAGATAAAATTGTTTTCGTAGTTCCTTATCGCGCGTTACGAAAGGGGGCTAGACGGAAAAAATTAAGATGAAAATTTGGTACGACACTATAGTTGTAAGACTTTTTGATCGACACATCACTGCGTCGGTAGCTGTTTTTGTTACACTATTGGGGCTGGTTAGTAAAAAAAATTTGACTTTTTTTTTTTTTTTTTTTTTATTATTTTACGCCGAGAGATGCTCTGATTTATATCGATAAAAAAATCATAAAAAATTTATACCTACCCGAATAATTACTTTCGTTACACCTTTTTTTTGTTTTTTATTACAATTCCTTCACTAATTAATCGAAAGGAACTTCGTTCCATCCGGGTGTCCCTTGACGCCTCTCTTTAGTTTTTTTAAATGTAAGTACCGTATATTA
Organism: Helleia helle; assembly: GCA_963853865.1. Lineage (NCBI taxonomy): Eukaryota > Metazoa > Arthropoda > Insecta > Lepidoptera > Lycaenidae > Helleia > Helleia helle. The sequence continues at coordinate 3,670,867 of OY971420.1, forward strand.
TTTCATAGATTTTACCCGCGACTTCGTCCGCATGTTAGATTTTTTTTATCTTATTTTTCAAATAATATGGTTCCAATTTACAAACTATTATAATTTAAAGAATAGGTACTATTAACTTCCACTGTAAGGCCCGCTAGTACGTTTTTACAAAATCATCAATATATTTATTTAATTTAGAAGTACATCTTTATTATAATGAAACAAATTTTACGGATTTTATTGCGGTTTATTATGATTTTTACATGCCCGACGTTTCGGATACTTTACAGCAACCATGGTCACGGGAGGACAGAGGTGACAGACGTCCTAACGTTACAAAGTTATTCGAAACTACTGCTACTACTAAATCAAAATACACATTTTGATTCAAATTAGTACTACCAGCAAAAAAACAGAAAAAGAAATATATTTTTTTTATTCATATATTTTTCGAATATTTTATTAGTAATACATATATGGAAACATTATTAATTAAAACGCGTGTAATACAAGGGTGCGATCCTCATAAGGATTCGCATCTTGTAATCGATAGCGTGATCTACGTTTTGTGTTAACGCCATCTATAGACATATTAAAAATACTTCTTGTTACATCTTATATCTTACCTTGGGTTTCAAACTATTTCCATATTAAATTTCACTCAAATTGGTTCCGTGGTTTAATAAATACAAAGTCCCGGCGTTTTACTTGCACAAATCCCGTTCCCGTGGGATTTTCAGGATAAAAGCTATTTTATGTCCTACGTTAGGTTTCAAAGCATCTTCACATTAAATTTCACCCAAATCTGTTTCGTGGTTTAGAAGATAGACAGCCCTGAGGCTTTAACCGCATAGTTCCCGCTCCTGTGAGATTTTCAGGATAAGAACTATTTTAAGCGCTACGTTAAGTTCCAAAGTATCTATAGTCCGTTTTTTTAGAAGTGTCCAAAATGGTAAACAAATATGGCGTACTTCCGGCCACAGACAAATAGAGTTATAGTGTAGTTTAGTGAAGTGACACAAAGAGCAAAGGAATGAAAAACATTAATGAGCCATAAACAAAAGTAAAATTCACTATTATTAAAATATTTAACGATACTAAGTTGCTGGAATTATTTCTAAAACTGATAATATATTGAATATTTCTCTTAAAAAAGAAGAATGTAAAGAAAATATTAGTCGAGCATCTTTATAAAAAACAAATTTACAAATTTATATTTCGTAAACACAAAATACCTGTTAGAAATTAGTTCCTCTTTTAAGTCTTTCGCAATTTCTGTAATATAAGGAAAGAAAAGTGGCCTTAGAGGTATTTTTGTTCATTTTAAAGTCTTAATTGTAAAATAATCGATAAAAGGACGTCACAAATAAAAATTTAACATAATAGAGCAGCCAGTGCCTAGAAAAAAAGTCGATTCTAGTATTATTGTCACCTTATTTGTATTTACTATGATCAAAAATCCTTGCGCGGGCGGCGCCCTGTCTCGAACATGATAAACAAAAATACTGATACAATTATTTTTCATGAAGTTCTAATTGAGTAATCATTTTAAAGTCACACAAAATATTTCTGTAAACTTCAGTTGACTCTTATGCCAGTAGTATATGCTTTTATATTATATGGGATAGTGTTAAATGTTCATGATGAAATTGATATTCAGAAATATTCATAATAAAAATAAAATACAATAATATATAAATACTTTAATATTATAAAAGATTGACATTTGCAATATTATGTAAGCATTTTTTGCGCTCAATATAAAAAAAAAAAACAATATTTAACAACTTAATAACAAATCGCATTACTGTAACATTGTTTTATAATTTATTAACAAAATGTAATTTATGAAATTTTTAAATATAGGTAAAGAACACTGTCTATTTTTTTATAGTTCATTTTGTTCAATCGCTTATTCACTTCACCTCTTAAAATATATTGACCACATCCCTATTGGCCTTATAATAAAAAGATGATGAAATGTCATATTGAAAAATATTAGTTATATGTGCTTTCGATAATCGTATTTTCTAAGTTTTTAAGTGTTTAAATGATAAATTGATGTTTGTTTTCAGTGAAATAAATAGTAAATGGAGTTTTACACATGTCTGTAAGCTAATATGTCGTGAAAGTGAGTGATAAATGCCGAAAAATCTTAATAACAGGGTTTGTTTACTAAATTGGACAGTTCTAAAAAATTGACTATACATATCAAATTTCACCCAAATCTGTTCTGTGGCTTAGAAGAGAGACAGTCCCCGGGTTTTACCCGCATAAATCCCGTTCCCGTAGGATATTCGGGATAAAAACTATCCTATGTCCTTTTTCGGGTTTCAAACTATCTTCGTGCAAAATTTCATCCAAATCTGTTCTGTAGTTTAAGCGTGAAGAAGAGACAGACAGACAGACAGAGTAACTTTCGCATTTATAATATTAGTAAGGAAGTAAGGATTAGTAAGGATAAGTATTTAAAAAGATGGTAAAGAAAACACAAATTGTAAGATATATACATATATGTAAGATACACAGGAATCGGATGGCTCTTGGGCCAATAAGGGTCAATAGTGGAAACCGCGTTTAGTAGTCCGTTTTGGATGAGTGGCAAGGGATCGGTCGTCCTGGCGTTCATTGAAGGAGGCCTATGTTCAGCGGTGGATGCATAGAGGCTGATTATGATGACGATATACGATGCCTATCACTTAACAACAGGTGAAACGGTCAGTAATTTAACTATTTGCAATGGAACATTTTATTTTTATTTTAAAATATCTTATCGGATAGATAAATAAAATACATCAATTGATATACTTGAAATACGTATTTATATACCAACCTAATAATAATGTATATTTCTATAATACCCAATTAAGAATGAAAACTGAAATAACGAGTCAGATAACAATCGGTTTAATACTTTTATATTTATAAGATCAGACGGCGCGAGCTATTTTCATTATGATCATTACTTCATATTTCACGCTTTAGCTAACTTGTCTATTTCTCACAAAATGCAATACTATATAATATTTTGAACACTGATTCATCATTATCATCATCATTAATCTGTTTCTATTAATTTTAGCACACTAAATTTACTTTATAGATGTTCTATGGTCTGTTTTTTTTAACAAACCAACCAAAAATTTTTTGTGCGTTGCTATTTTGTATCTCACTCTGTCAATATATATCGGAAATGTACGAGAGACATACTCAGTACTCGTTTGTTAAAAAAAAAAGACTATAGTAAATTATTTGTGAAATAACAACATTGAATGGATAATGATTTGTTATTTATTGAATAAAAATTTATGGTAATATTTAGGAACAATAACACTACGTTAGCCGAGTGTCTTGGTAAAATGGTAGAACAAAAACATTCTTAAGAAATTTATACATTTGTATTATGTACACATACACGAAACAGTAAGTAGTACAGACATATTATTTGTCGCTCTGGTGATCTTGTCGCCTGCAGATCCAGGACTCTCAAAAAGCGGCTCAAGGCGCTCGAAATGCTTTTAGTTAAGGGCTTCATGCGAAATGCATTTCTCCGGCCCCGGTGACTGGTCTACACCTCGTAAGGAGGTACTGCCCGGCCGCTACTAAGCAATCCCCGCGTCAGCTTTTCATCCTTTATCTTCCCATACCTCTTACTTCATCATTTATATATCTATATATTTTCCTTCCTTAATTTTCTAGCAGCTTTCAAGTTGCTTTTACGTTTCTATATCGGTAAAAGCTTATCCACCTATATCGTTGACCGTTTTATTTAAAACTAGCTGTTGCCCGCAGCTTCGCCCGTGTTAACTTAGATTTACAGCCGTATACGGATTGATAATGATTAATTTTATAGCCTTAGTTAGTCCTCATAACATCAGATATCTGTCAGTGAAAGTCCGTTTCCGAGATTAGGTAAAAAGCGATTATTATAATATTAGAATGAAAGAAATAAAAATATTTTATTGTCCACAACAAAAGATATGTTAATAAAAAACATAATCGTACACAACAGAACAGAACAGACACTATAATTTTATTGATATGTATAGATATGTATTCCTTTTATCATTACATAGTATATAACAAAGTCCCTTCCCGTCTGTCTGTCCCTATATTATATACTAGCTGTTGCCCGCAGCTTCGCCCGCGTTGACTTTTAAAATTTGAGTGGTTGACCACCATTATCACTTAGGGGTATGAAAAATAGATAGTAGCCGATTCTCAGACCTACTGAATACGCATATAAAATTTGGTAAAAATCGTTAAAGCCGTTTCGGAGGAGTACGGTAAGTAACATTGTGACATGGAAATTTTATATATATATATGCTTAGATCTCTAAAACCGCGCAATGGATTTTGATGCGGTTTTTTTTATATACATTGGGTGATTCAAGAAGAGGGTTTGTATGTATATATTAACATGCTAACCCCCAAACACTCAAACGAATCTCAAATTTAAGACGTACTTAAACTCGTGTTGTCCCTCTTTTTTCTTTGAATCTGACACGTCGTAGCATGAGTTTAAGTACATCTTAAATTTGAGATTCGTTTGAGTATTTGGGGGGATAATATAGTAGATGAACACTGATAATTTTAAAGTTTTGTAATGTGATGTCGTAAATAAACACTATGTTTGCGCTTACATTGCAAACGCTGGCTGAACCTTACCAGATAGATCAAAATAATGTACTACATTATTGTAGAACTTGGAAAGATCTACAAAAAAATCAGCGATAGCATATGTCTATCTCTTAAGGATAACATACTATATCCATCTTAATACTCAAAAAATGGGCAATTATAAAGCGATAATTGGAAGGCTATTTACACAAATACGGTATTAATCCTTATCATTTTAAATACGTTAATTAGCTTGAGATTTCCATGAAAATTATTTTTCCGTTTACACGATGCAAATTAAATGAAAACCTTAGGAGAAATAGCAAAATCAAAATAATGCGTCGCCGTGATTTCGACTGCGACGCGCTGGCGAGCGCTCCGTGAAGCTGCGCCTCACTCTTTTATTTCCTAAGTTGGGTTTCAAAGCATCTTGTTCAAATCTGTTTTCTAACAACTATTTTATGCCTACGTTAGGTTTCAAGGCATCTTCATATCAAATTTCACCCAAATCTGTTCCGTGGTTTAGAAGATAGACAGTCCTGAGGCTTTACCCGCATAGTTCCCGGTTCCGTGAGATTATCAGGACAAGAACTATTTAAGTGCTACGTTAAGTTCCAAAGTATCTTCATATCAAATTTCACCCAAATCTGTTCCGTGGCTTAGAAGATAGACAGCCCCGGGGTTTTACCCGCTTAGTTCCCGTTCCAGTGGGATTTTCAGGATAACAACTATTTTATGCCTACGTTAGGTTTCAAAGCATCTTCATATCAAATTTCACCCAAATCTGTTCCGTGGTTTATAAGATAGACAGTCCTGAGGCTTTACCCGCATAGTTCCCGGTCCCGTGAGATTTTCAGGATAAGAACTATTTTAAGTGCTACGTTTAGTTCCAAAGTATCTTCATATCAAATTTTACCCATATCTGTTCCGTGGCTTAGAAGATATACAGTCCCGGGGTTTTACCCGCATAGTTCCCGGTCCCGTGAGATTTTCAGGATAAGAACTATTTTAAGTGCTACGTTCAGTGCCAAAGTATCTTCATATCTTTCACCCAAATCTGTTCCGTGGCTTAGAAGATAGACAGTCCCGGGGTTTTACCCGCATAGTTCCCGGTCCCGTGAGATTTTCAGGATAAGAACTATTTTAAGTGCTACGTTCAGTGCCAAAGTATCTTCATATCTTTCACCCAAATCTGTTCCGTGGCTTAGAAGATAGACAGTCCCGGGGTTTTACCCGCATAGTTCCCGTTCCAGTGGGTTTTTCAGGATAACAACTATGTTATGCCTACGTTAGGTTTCAAAGCATCTTTATATCAAATTTCAACCCAAATCTGTTCCGTGGTTTAGAAGATAGACAGTCCTGAGGCTTTACCCGCACAGTTCCTGGTCCCGTGAGATTTTCAGGACAAGAACTATTTTAAGTGCTACTTTTAGTTCCAAAGTATCTTCATATCAAATTTTACCCAAATCTGTTCCGTGGCTTAGAAGATAGACAGTCCCGGGGTTTTACCCGCATAGTTCCCGGTCCCGTGAGATTTTCAGGATAAGAACTATTTTAAGTGCTACGTTCAGTTCCAAAGTATCTTCATATCAAATTTCACCCAAATCTGATCCGTGGCTTAGAAGATAGACAGTCCCGGGGTTTTACCCTCATAGTTCCCGTTCCAATGGGTTTTTCAGGATAACAACTATGTTATGCCTACGTTAGGTTTCAAAGCATCTTCATATAAATTTCACCCAAATCTGTTGCGTGGTTTAGAAGATAGACAGTCCTGAGGCTTTACCCGCATAGTTCCCGTTCCCGTGGGATTTTCAGGATAACAACTATTTTATGTCCTACGTTAGGTTTCAAAGCATCTTCATATAAATTTCACCCAAATCTGTCCCTAAGGTTGTTTGGGAGAAATCGCTTCCTTAGCGATAAAACCGCCTTTGTGCATATTTTTTTTTGTAAGTTTTTATTTAAGATTAATTATTGTTGTTTATATGCACAATAGAGTATTTTTCTTCTTTCTTCTTCCTTTTCCTCATCGATCGGATGAAAGTCAGGATCACATGTTGTGTTGCGTTCATTTGGCAGCTGGCTAAGTGTTTCTGGGGCAGGATCTCTTGCATGAATTCGTCTCTTTAATTTTCCTATAGATCTTCAATGGGATTCAAGCCCGGGCTTCTTGCTGGCTATTCCATAATGGAGGTACCGACTTCGGTGAGATAATCTCGTACGACGCCCGCGATGTGAGCCCTAGCTTTTTCGTGCATGAATATGAAGCCGATGCCAATAAAATGTGCATAGGGCATCACATTAGAATCAAGACACTTTAGGGCATCACATGAGGATCAAGACACTTTAGGGCATGACATGAGGATCAAGACACTTTAGGGCATCACATGAGGATCAAGACACTTTAGGGCATCACATGAGTATCAAGACACTTTAGGGCATCACATGAGGATCAAGACACTTTAAGGCATGACATGAGGATCAAGACACTTTAGGGCATCACATGAGGATCAAGACACTTTAGGGCATCACATGAGGATCAAGGCACTTTAGGGCATGACATGAGGATCAAGACAGTTTAGGGCATCACATGATTATCAAGACATTTTAGGGCATCACATGAGGATCAAGACACTTTAGGGCATCACATAAGGATCAAGACACTTTAGGGCATCACATGAGGATCAAGACACTTTAGGGCATCACATGAGGATAAGACACTTTAGGGCATCACATGAGTATCAAGACACTTTAGGGCATCACATGAGGATCAAGACACTTTAGGGCATCACATGAGTATCAAGACACTTTAGGGCATCACATGAGGATCAAGACACTTTAGGGCATCACATGAGGATCAAGACACTTTAGGGCATGACATGAGGATCAAGACACTTTAGGGCATCACATGAGGATCAAGGCACTTTAGGGCATGACATGAGGATCAAGACAGTTTAGGGCATCACATGATTATCAAGACATTTTAGGGCATCACATGAGGATCAAGACACTTTAGGGCATCACATGAGGATCAAGACACTTTAGGGCATCACATGAGTATCAAGACACTTTAGGGCATCACATGAGGAACAAGACACTTTAGGGCATCACATGAGTATCAAGACACTTTAGGGCATCACATGAGGATCAAGACACTTTAGGGCATGACATGAGGATCAAGACACTTTAGGGCATCACATGAGGATCAAGACACTTTAGGGCATCACATGAGGATAAGACACTTTAGGGCATCACATGAGTATCAAGACACTTTAGGGCATCACATGAGGATCAAGACACTTTAGGGCATCACATGAGTATCAAGACACTTTAGGGCATCACATGAGGATCAAGACACTTTAGGGCATCACATGAGTATCAAGACACTTTAGGGCATCACATGAGGATCAAGACACTTTAGGGCATCACATGAGTATCAAGACACTTTAGGGCATTACATGAGTATCAAGACACTTTAGGGCATCAAATGAGTATCAAGACACTTTAGGGCATCACATGAGTATCAAGACACTTTAGGGCATCACATGAGGATCGAGACACTTTAGGGCATCACATGAGGATCAAGGCACTTTAGGGCATGACATGAGGATCAAGACACTTTAGGGCATGACATGAGGATCAAGGCACTTTAGGGCATGACATGAGGATCAAGACACTTTTCGACTTACCAATGACAGTTTAGTGGTGGGTAGTCAGGCAGACGATGCCCAGACACGAAATTAAGCTCTGTCTTAGCGTGTCGGCGGTAATTCCTCCCCAAACACGATGCAGATAAAGCGCACAAAGCGTAATTCCAATAGGTATCTGAATCTCTCGTGATATTCGACCGACGTAGGCTTTTAAACTAAATAATCATCATCATTATCAAACTTCTTTCGTCCGCTGCTGGTCATTGACCTATTTTAATGAACGCCAACACCGCCGATTCAACTCGCATCCAACTGGGAACAGAAACTGCTTGGACATCCTTGTCCCATCCCATAAGAAGGTTTTATATATTTAGTAGTTTGTGATTTATGTTACATTATTATATAGACTCCACCGACACTTCAATATTATTGGATATACATTATAATAGAATTAATTCTAATAAGAAGTGGTACAAAGCATAAAGGCTTATTTACACGTATTATGTATTCAAGTAGTTTTTTTTAAACTCTTAAAAAGTCTTAAATACTGTTAAACAATTTGTTCTACGTGAGATTTTGCATGAATTAAAGGATCAAATTTTGACCGAAGCATGAATGAAGATCGGATCGAACTTTTTATTTTTAATTTGACTTCCGCCAAAATTTGTGATTGCCACGGCTGACATTATATCACCAAGCCCTTGTATATTGCTTGTTTCTATAATTTAACCTTCTTATGTTCCACAAACAATCGTTATTTAAATATTCTTGAATAAGCTTTACTTGAACCAAAGACTAACTACAATCGTGTTGCACCGATAAACTTATGCATTTTACTAAATTGTGCATCTCCCAACAATAAACATGTCAAGTGATTAGCCACGCCCACCAACTTAACCGACAAATAGACAAAAATCGTTTCTACTTTCAGCCTTTATCCTTTCACTGCTGAAGTAGTGGTCCAGCTCTCGACTTAATCCGTAGATACTAAATACTCCGGGAGGCTAGAGCCTTACAAAGACCATGCGCCATGCAATAGGAATAGGTATTTGAAAGTATGTTTAAAGACGCGTGAATAGTTAAACGGATTAATGATGGAAAATGACTTATATAACTAGATCGTATACGTATCGATACACGTAGAAATTTTATATTCTTGGTGTTCATTGAAGGGGCCTTTAACCGGTGGGTAGACATCGGTTCATAATGATAAAGTCAAGCAATAAATATGACATTGCTGCCTACAAAGGAACGTGAAAATGTGCTGAATTCAATAAGAATTCAGTACACTTTCGCTTCAACAAGCTTCGACTTCGTAAGCAATTTCATCGTGCATTTTGCAACTTTACTGCATGTAAGTTAGCGAGTAGCAGGTAACTCCGGGGAAACTTTATAAATATGTCAATCATTTTAGAGTGTTAGTGGTAATTTTTAGTAAAATTGGGCTATTTTGAGATTAAATTACTTGAAAATTGTATCTTGATCTTGTACGTAATATATTTGTATAATATATATAAAACATTGCTCCCAGTTTCAATCACTTCGTAATCAACCACTGCTGCATATACCTCTTTCAATGCAAACAAAGACGCCCAATAAAATGTTGCTCGCATTTAATAAACACCATAAATGTAATCAGGCTGCTAATGAAGTAAGGTAGGTGGGAAAGGCGATCGCACTCTACCGACGCATTTTAGTCAAATATGTGCAATATATTCTGGTCACAATGTTCATGGCGGATGACGTACGTCTCTAATCTAACTTATAATGTACAGAAATGCAGATTGAATACCCCGTTCAATTAAGATGAAGTATATAACTCCAAAATACTCTTATATGTTTGATGTAAAACATCCCTTGGTAAGCCTTGGCAATATAAAAACATTTTACAAAAAATTAAAACCGACTTCAAAAATACTAAACTAAAAAGTAATAAAATAACAGTTTCTTTAATTTTTGTGCTTACAACTTATAATCAACTTAATCTTCTACTAATGTACAAACTTTGCGTTTACCACGCCATTATAGTTACTTTTGGAGTCGGTGTCAGCCAAGGTAGGTAATGTACAGCAACAAATACGACACCGACTCCAAAAGTAACTATAATGACTGTACTCTGTGTGGCTGTACCGGGTCGCTAGTTTATTATATTTTAATAATAAATAAAGCATAAAAACATGTATAAAATTTTTGCTCGAAATGTCACTAGATGTGAAAACCATATCGATGTTGATGATTTTAATTTAAAGATTATGAAATTATCAATTTTAATATTCTAATTGCAAATTATAAGTTTTCACTTCTACCTATTCCAGTCCCTATGACTGGTTGGGTTTTTTTATCACGAGGCGTGTGCAACATCGGAGAGCAACTAGAAATAAATAAAATGGACATAAAAACAAGAACAAGAGGAAAGTGGATCAGGCTTTTCAAATGAGTTAAAATACGGACTGCTGTTGCGTCCCGTGCATTTAGACAGACGGAGACATTCAGTGTAACAACCCGAAAACATACGTCTGAGTGATTCCATCGCAGGCTCGAGCTTGTTATGGAACACCAACTCGTATCGGTAGAAAGTTCAACTATACTTGTTATGTACTTACGATAACGTAGCAGTCTAAATTGCTAGAAATGCTATGCATGAAAATCTTATATGTATTTCACATTATCGCTACGAGATATGAAATATCTAGCGTAGCTAATGTAGCATCATCATTATTGTCAGGCCGTAATTTTACTAGACGAAGGCCTTTCTCAATAAATGCACAGACCGCCGTATCCTGACCACTGTACAGTTTGGATACTGCATGTAGATCATTTAGTAAATATCAATCAACATATTATACTTATCATATCATAATTATCAATCTTTTTCCATCAACTGCTGGCCTCTTTCAATGAAGGCCAAGATGGCTGACTAATTTTTGAAATGCGTTTGGTATTTTATTAGTTTTTAAAACATGCAACCAAACATCGATTAATAGTATTGCATGAATGAGTAATGCATGTTGGAAGATGCTAGGCTTTTTATCCCCTGAAAATTCATCATAGATAATAATTGTTTTAGTGGGACTATTTTCTGACTGAAACTCTAAAAGAAAGGGAAAAAATCTAAGGAAAGAAAAAAGTTCTAGTACATAGGAGAACTCTCCTATGTACTAGAACCTATAGATAGACAATACGAGTGCGGTTTCGAACTTCACGTGCCGCGAAAAACTTTTGAGAATGTTCTCAGGCAATCAGCTTGTTTACTGTCTATGAACGAACGGACGGTATTGATATACCTAAACGTGAGAGATTAGTTATATTTACGGTACTTAAATGGAAATAAGCAATGTGTCTTTACTATTTCACTAATAAATAAAGAAGAAATGTTTGTGAGTTTTGATGTTCGCGGTAATTTCCGAAACCAATCATCCGACTAATAAATTCTGTTACCATATAATGCTACGTTTTAAAAAATAATCATCATCTGTTCGTCTATAAGTTAACAGTTAACATAGGCGCAAAACGCCAGCTACGGGCATCACCTAGTGTAGACTAGACATATTACGAAGTGAAGGTCTGTGTACCCTGAAGTTCCTGAAACGATGTGTATTAGGTCTTCCCCTGTGAACAGGTTTATTTGGAGTTGGTAAAATTTATAATATGCCCTATCTTTAAACGTGTTCTTATTAAACTCACGTGAAATTATGGACAAAACTTTTTAACTGTGCGAATGTTAAGTTCGACCGCTGACCATGCGTTATGATTTTCTAGTACTAAACTCGGTATAAGTCTCAAGTACTGTACTCGGTATTAGTCTCAACCACTATGCTCGGATTAACATGAGATATATATTTCTTAAATGGACTACTTATGCGAATAGGTCTCCAAGAAAAGAATTATCGTATTTGGCTATAGAAATGGCCGGATAATAAAACTTCAAAGACATTTTATATTATCAGATATGCAGGTTTCTTTGCAATACTTTCTCATAGCATATATAATATTTTCACATATATTATATCAAGCATGATTTTCACGTCAAAGTAAAGGAGTTCAGAATTTGAAATGCCATAAAGAAATTTACGCTCTCCTTAACTTACATATAACTTATAAGTTCTTCATTCTGTTACGAGAGTTCCGTTTTTCAAAATGACAAAACGGAACCTTATATGACGTTGATGGTTGTACGTCTGTCTGTCAAACCAAAAACCTAAAGGGTACTGCTATTAGCCATAAATCATAATATGGTGAATCATACAACATGATCATGAAATTTAGATAAGAAGAATTTTTGAGACCTAGCTTGCCACAAACCGTTAATTTATTGTTATATTACGTAGAAAACACGTTTCTCGGAACCCCTGGCGCGATTTTTTTCATATGATATGGGAAGATGATTTCGTGTGTTCAACATGTTCAACTTTTTTTATTTGAAAAAAAAAAAAAAAAAATATATATATATATATATATATATATATATATATATATATATATATATATATATAAACACACCGGCATATTTAGCGGAACACAAAAAAGGTCCATAATTAAAAAATATGGTTTTATTTTCAAATCTACTTAACTACATACACTTCTTTTGTTATTTAAAGTTTCATTTGTTTTACTTAAAATGAGATCACATTAAGAACAGATTTTGCGAGTAAAGGCTATTTGTGAAAAATGGTACATTTTTGAACTTTTTATGTAACCGGGAAAAGTGAAAATTAATATTTAAATAACAATTAATTAAATTAGAAAAATGGTGATTAATATCGCGTATTTCCTTCACGTGCTCTTATTAAAGTTTCTACCCGTCTAGGCATACTAAGAATGATGTTATCGATGGTCTCCAGAGATAGCCACGAGCTCCGCCATTCCTCAACTACGGCGATTCGCAGTTCACACACGTTGGCAGAAGCTGGAATTCTGGACTTAACTTTTCTTTTCAGCAAGTCCCAAACGTACTCTATTGGGTTCATATCCGGTGATCTCGCCGGCCACTCCATAACAGTGATATTTATATCATTAAGATAAGCTTGAGTTACCCGAGCGGTATGCGGCTGAGCATTATCCTGCATAAAAACAAAATCGTCACCGATATATGGGTAAACGGTACGACATTTTCTTCTAAAACTTCTCTGATATAGCGGTCTGCAGTCAGACTTCCTCTGTCAATCACTACCAAGTCTGTGCAATTTCCCCAACAAATGCCCGCCCAAACCATTATTCATCCACCACCGTATGCAACTGTAGTTTCAAAATTTGTCTGAATGTATCGTTCTCCTTTGCGTCTGTATATTCTTTGCCTGCCGTCAATTTGATTTAAGAGAATTCTGCACTCATCACTAAACAATACCTTAGTCCATTGGTCCGCGTTCCAAAGTCGATGTTCCTGAGCAAAATTTAACCTGTTTCTACGATGATTTACCTCGAGCCTTGGAGCCTTGGCAGGCACAAATGAACCCAAACCAGCTTCTTCGAACCTTCTTCGTACCGTACGCTCATTTACGGTTACACCCCGCACTGCTTCTAACTTATGTCGAGTTTGGACGGCCGTCAAACGGGGGTTCCTACGTACACGAAGTCGAATGAAACGATCATAACTACTCGAAGTGCGTCTTTTTCTGCCTTGTCCTGCTCTTCTCACATAAGTACCGGTCTCCCTGAACCGTTGGATACTGTGATGGATCGTTGAAACTGGTCGACGAAGATATCTGGATATCACTCTGTAGGTTTGACCATTTCTTCGCATTTCAAGTGCCCTGGCAATCTCCGTTGGGGCTTAGTCAGGCATAATTCAGTTCTCAACTCCAAAAAGATACACGATTAAAAAAAAACTAATAAGAAACAGTATTTCAATGAAATTTTAAATCAAACTCAGAAGGAAGAAATACTCGAAGTTCGCTCCAGATAAAGTGTATTTGAATAAAATTAAAACAATTGCATAAAATGTGATGTTCAGTAGTTTTCTAAATTCTAAATTTTAATTATATGACGTATAAACCAGCCAGCAACCCTATATGATACTGATATCAAACTTTTATTTTATGTTCCGCTAAATATGCTGGTGTGTGTATACATATATATAAGTAAAATATTCGAAAAAGTTTGTTTTTAAGCATTAGTTTTTAACAGCAATTCTGATTTACTAAAGAAAGATCTACTAATATTGCGGGAGCTGATCTATTCAAACAATTTTTTACAGCTTGGAGTGAATTCCAGGATGCTCTAGGTCTATTCTGCAACTTGTCCAAAGCTTTCGACTGTTTGAAAATGCATCATTTATCAGGAAATTGCTTCACTTTAGTATCAAGAGCACTGAACTTAAACTATTGGCATCTTATTTGCATAATAGAATTCAAAAGAAGTGATTGTAAATGATAATAGTTCCTCTGGTGTCAAGATAAAAATGAGGGTACATTAAGGATACATGCTTGGTCCATTTCTTTTTATTGTTTATATAAATGACTTAAATAAATATAAAATGTATTGTTTGTTGATGATCCGTTATATTTATAATTAAATGACAACAAATTGTCTATGTCAATGTAAACAATGCTCTTTCAAATATGGTGCGTTGGTTTAGCACGAATAACTTATTGCTTAATTGTAATAAAACTAAATTAATCAAACTTACATTTTCTTATGTAAAGCAGGTGAAAACCAATACATCACTTAACGGAGGGCTGATGGACTTGATGGATGCGACTGTATTTGTTGAAATTAGATTTTAAGTTACACCACATACGTTAGCAAGTAGACTCGGATCTGCTGCCTTTGCGATTAGAAACATACAAAACCAATCGGATAAAAATACGGCGCTATTAGTATACTTCTATGATAGTCTTACGGCGCCGTCTTAATATTAAAACGATTTTAATGTTGCAGAAGCGAGCTATTCTAGCCATAGATATTCGTTTGGGTCCCAAGGCATCATTAAAAGAATAGTTTAAAGAAATTCCCATCATGACTGCCTCTCAATACATAATTGCAAATGTTACGTATGTTCGCTATTTTTTATGTCAAACGAGCAGTCGGAGTCATATTGTGACTACCGACAGCCATACACATCCACACAACCAGAAGTTATTGTGTTGCCCCCCTTTTTCCCTATTTTCTTACAAAATTCATTTATGTTTTATTTAATGTATAAACTATGTGCTTTTTTAATGGCAAAAGATTAACCCTTTAGTATTTTTTCTCGGTTTTCTAAAGGAGAGCCTGCATTCAAATATAAATGTTTTGTGTACAAGTTCTTACCAACTATATTAAGATATTTTGATTTGATTGAAAAAGGTCTATTTCAAGCATTCGATTTTGTTAAAGTACAAACAGCCAGTTAGTTCACCTGGTGGTAAGTGATTACGGACATCCAATGAAACCTGAATCTGTCGTAAGTTGTCAGCCTTTTAGATAGGACTCATATATACGAACTACTTATCATTAATAATATGCATACAAAGAGCCAGTTACACTTTAAAAAGAAACTAAGTTACAAATGCATTTACAAGGATACGACTTAAGTCGTAGGAAAGTTTCTTCCAATTGGCCTGAGAAATTGAATGAGAAATGGAAAGATTGTGTCAACTTTTAAATATGAGAACTTGGAAAATTTTATACGCATTTTATATGAAATGTAACATTTTAATATACGTAGGTAAAAGTCCATACTAATTGCCTAGAGACCGGCAACACGTTTGCAAGCTCATCAGTGTAGTAGGTGTTTATAGATTTACTTTATTTTAATATAAACATTAAGGATTATATCTAAAACCAACCGCTAGAAAATCTGCTTTCAAATAAAAAAAAGGAATCCGAATCGGTTAGTTTCACACATAGGTAGGTAGCGGTCAAATTATAGCACCCCTCTTTTGGGACGCGTGCTAAAACAATCCAATGCTGTTGGACTGGCAAAAGGTTTATTAGTGATCAGTCATAATCATCATAGCGTGTTAGTGCCCCCCACCATGGTTCAAGCCTTGTCGTGGCGCTGGGGCTCAGTAACCTAGGGTGAGCCGCTGTACCTTGGGCGAAGCTAATTGGGCCAAGGGGGCTCTTTGTACCCCTCTTATAAGAAGAGGGGACATAAGAGCAGGGGGCAAGGGGTGAGGATGGGAACCTCATCCCATTGTACTGTCCCGACGTTGGGAGGGGTTGTTCTGTGATACGGGACAAACTCTCTGTAGAGGTGGCGTCGGTCCCTTGTGGGACTGACTAGCGGTCGAGGTGCCCTGTTTGTTTACTAGATCCGGGGCACCTCACCAAAGGCGGCATTGGTGGCACTCGCCTGGTTTTAGTGGGTAGAGCTGCGTCCACTTACCAGCTGTCGGGCGCAGCGAGTCCCACATACCCGCGTGGGAGGACCCACTCCCCCGCGGGATGCCTCAGAGCATTTCCCGGCGTTAAAAAAAAAGCGTGTTAGTGCCCACTGTTGAACATAGGCCTCCCTTTTTTTCTGCCAATCTCCTCTGTTCCTTGCCTGCCTCATCCAAGTTTTGCTCATCAGCCTTACCACGTCATTGGTCCACCGAGCCACAGGGTGTCCGATCAGTCGCCACTACAAAAATAACACTGAAATTTCACTATTCCTAAATTGTATTTCAATTACATTTTTCCCACCAGGGTTGATTTAAAACCTTTTACGGTCCATTACCAGACATAAATAAACGTCGCGTATATTAAACTATTATATAAAAATACGCACATAAAGACACCAAGGTCGATGTAATTCGATCAAATGCCTCATGAACTGAAAGAACAGTCAACATTCCTTAGGGATTGTATGTGCTAGGACTACTAGCGCATACAATCCCTAAGGAATGCTTCTTGTTGGGACGGCGAAGAAATTGTTCGTAGCTACCCCCTGTAACCGTATATATACAATTGCTATTGTAAAAATATTGCGTTTTAATAAACATTTAGAAATTGAAAACGTTTTCTAATGTTTACGCGAATTGCACTCATAATGAAATTACTTGTACGGATTTTATCGTAGAAGCTTCTAACATGCCCGACGTTTGGGACAACAACTACGATCACGGGAATCGTCACTTCTGTTAGATGATCCGCAATAAAATAATCCGCTATAAAAATCCGTCACAGTTACTACTAGTACTAGTATTAATATAACTTAATAAGCTTTGTAACGTAATCTAAATATATTCTCTTTAAAATCAGGCAAGGTTTAGTCAAAAAGAAAACGTAAATAATTTGGAGTTATAGTCAATTTTATGTGAGAAATAACTAATTTCTTGTAACTGCCAAGTTTTAACTAGTAGTAAGCTACTCCCCACCATGGTTCAGGCCTTGACGTGGCGGTGGGGCTCCGTTGCGAAGTTAATTGAGCCGAGGGGGCTCTTTGTATCCCTGTTATAAGAAGAGGGGACAAAAGAGCAGGGGGCAAGGACGAGGACAGGAACCTCACCTCATTGTACTGTCCCGACGTTGTCCCGCACCACAGAACAACCCCTGTTCTGTGGTGCGGGACAACCCCTCTGTGGAGGTGGCGTTAGTCCCTTGGGGTATTGACTACCCGTCGAGGAGCCCTGTTTGCTTTTTAGATCCGGGGCACCTCACCAAAGGCGGCATTGATGGCACTCGCCGGGATTTAGTGGGTAGAACTGCGTCCACTTACCAGCTTTCGGGCGCAGTGAGTCCCACATACCCGCGTGGGGAGACCCACTCTCCCGCGAGATGCCTCAGTGCATTTCCCGGCGTTGAAGAAAAAAAAAGTTGTAAGCTTCTAAATAATTACCAGGTCAACTATTTGTTATTATTTTTATACGCTTTGAATCTATTCAGTATAAACTGCTGAATGCTCTAAATGCGACCGGCATTTAGAGCATTCAGCAGGAGAATTACAAGCATACGCATACAGGAATTTCATATAATTTATTAGAGGTCCCGACAGACGTCCTGTACAAAAATATATTGCAGTGGAATGAAGATATGTGAAACTAAACCGTTTTCGAATCCACTTGAACACGCACAAAAATATTTATCATGATAGGTTCAGCCGCTTAGAGTTCAGTCTTATACACACACACAGAGGAGAATTATACTAAGATAGAATTATATTACAAAAGTTCTTTTATACGCGGGTCTCTCTCTCTCCGCCTAACGGTCAGTACGACCGATTTAGATAAAATTTGAGTGGGTCCCTGAATGGTTTGAAAATTCTACTAACCGGCTAGATGGCGTGGTGATTGCGTTTGTGAAAAAAGTTGCCGGTAAAAAACGATTTGCTTAAACACTGACAGCCTTTATCTTATATCTTTAAATGAGCAATTCTTGTATATATATAATTGGAATCTCGGAATCGGCTCCAACGATTTTCATGAAATTTAGTATATAGGGGGTTTCGGGGGCGATAAATCGATCTAGCTAGGAATCATTTTTAGAAAATGTCATTTTATTTAAAAAAAAAAAATACCGAGCAAGGCTCGGTCATCCAGGTACTAATCATTAATATGACAAATGGTCATACAAAAAGTATTCAAGAATAAATAAATCCTATCCTCGGACGTAGTTACAGTATATCTATCTTACTTAATCTTACTTACTTATTATTATAAAGACGAAAGTTTGGATGTCTGTTGATCTTTCACGGCAAAACGGATGAACTGATTTGGCTGAAGGTTGAAATGGTGATGGCTTATACCTTCGATTAGGACATAGCCTCTGTAATAATCATGATCAATCCGGAAATGGTTGTAATTATAAGTTAACGTAAGCGAAGCTGTGAGCACCAGCTAGGTACTTTTTAAATATTAAAACTTAATGGATATGAGAAAAATTCATAAAATTGTAATCACTCTTTAATATTGTGTTAACAAAACGCCAATTATGACAAAAGTCTGTTGGGTCCGCTAGTGCTATATTACCCTTTATCGCGATAAAAACCACTCTACCTTTGATGATAGCACTGAGATAATATGTCACAATTTTGATCATTACATTCATTACATTCTCGCTCACACGTGTGCAACGAAACAAGGTTTATAAAATAATATTAAAAGAGTTCCACCGCTACAAAGTTTATGAAAATTTTCCTCTAAGATAATGCGATGTTTATTAATCTACAACGTTCATATGGTAATATATTCTATACATGAAATGTAGGTAAGTCATCGTTGTCTATACAGGTAACATATTATAAAAACAATAATTATTAACGGGTGGGAGGATTTCGCTGTTTTTCCCGTAAAACATCTTTGCTGTGTTTTGGAGAGAAAAGGAAGAATTGTAACGGTTGTTGAAGAAACGGTGTAATTACTGGCACCGAGACTTTACATCTTGTCTCAGGATATGCAACACATAAATGAGTTGCCCGGGCTACTTCTAGATGAACTAGATGTTCAGAGGCGACGTCGACCACTTATCATTAAGTGCCACGTCTGCCTGTTTGCCTTTTCAAGTAACAAAAAAGGGCCTAACGCAGAAGAAACCAAAATAATAATGAGTGATAGAATTTTGTTTTATTGTATGTGTTTGTGTGGATTTTCTCTAATTTATAATTGTAGTAAGCGTCATTTAATTTTGTGTTTTTAGGGTTCCATTGCCAAATGGCAAAAAACGGAACCCTTATAGATTCGTCATGTCTGTCTGTCTGTCTATAGTTAATAGAATCAGGCGTTCCGCAAAGTATGCGGAAATCCATTATATAAGATATTAAATTATATTATATTAATTAGCAATTATCCCACGAAACACGCAGTCTTTACAGCAAATGTGTGTGTGCACGCATATAGCACCGCCCTCCTTTCCCACACTGCATTTGCGTACACTCGCATGCACCACCACCTCACATGCACCACAACCACAGTAAAAGACCACCACCACACAATCTACGCACGTTTCGCCCCGACACCCAGGCATGCTCAGGATGTAGACTCTACGATTAGTAATCGCTAAGTGACGTGCAGGCCCAAACACCCGCCTTATATTAGCTGGTTCCCCCACTACCCCCACCGAATAACCGTATTATGGGAGAATTCGTTAAATCGGTTTGGTCATTCAAAAATGCAATCGATTTATTATTTTTATGTTTTATTATTTCGAGTTGTTCCAACACACAACACACAGTCGAAATCTCTTGTCGCATTTGTGTAAAACTTGGAACGTATGGTTGCTACTAACGCTATGTCCTGTCTGTAGTAGATGTTTTGCAAATGGGATTTTTGAGGCTGGTCGTTCCTAAACGATGAGATATGTTCTTTATATCTAGTTTCGAAATTTCGTCCAGTTTGGTCTACATATACACCGTTACACTGTGAGCATTTATTTTTAAAACCATTTAAATATTCAAACTTTTTCTGACATAGAAATTTTTAATATTAGCTAAATAATAAAAAAAATACCTATTATTTGATTAACTCAATAAATTTTTCTGGTAGGCAGCTTACGCTTTCTCCGATATCTCCCGGCACCATTCTTCTAGACCTCTTCAATTCCAACATCTCCATTGCAAGGACACCATCATCTCCCGGCACCTTTCCACTGGATTCCTTGGACACCAACATCTCCCGGCGCCAATTTCATTTCTTATTAATATCTTTTTAACCGACTTCAAAAAGGAGGAGGTTATCAATTCGTCGGAATCTTTTTTTTTTTTTTTTTTTTTTATGTATGTTACCTGATTACTCGGTGTCGTATTCGTTGATGTACCTACCTCCTTACCTACCTTGGCTGACACCGACTCCAAAAGTAACAATAATGATGTGGTAAATGCAAAGATTGTATATTAGTAGAAGAACAAGTTAATTATAAATTGTAGGCACAAATATTAAGGAAATTATTTTATTACTTTTTAGTTTTTATTTTTTTTTATTTTCGTTTTAATTTTTGTTTATTCTTCTTTTCATCTCCTTGTTTTTATTGATGTAACTTCAAAACTTTGTTTTTTTTTTCTTATCATTTCATTATTCTTCAAGTGAGGCCTTTTTATATATTTTATTTCTTCTCATAATTTATTTATTCTTATCTTTTATATTTTCGATATAATTTTCTTTTCATTATCTATTAACTTAAAAGTCATCTATATTTTTCTTGCTACAATTTTATTTCTTCTTTAATTTTAATATTCTTCATTTTTCGTCATTTGTCATAGTTATTTTCTTATTAATATATCTTTATTTATCTCTTATTAATTATATATATTTAAGTTCTATTATTTATTTTACATATAAAATATTATATAATATATTCGGATCAGCGCTGCCTTAAAGCAGCTCTGGCAGGGTCGCCATGTGAGGAAAGGAGGCGTGCGAGAGGCTCGGGTGCCGAGATGATTCTCTTTATTTATTATAAACATTATCTTATATTCTATTAGGGCACTACATGTAATGTAAGGAGGCGTGCGAGAGGCTCGGGTGCCGAGATGATTCTCTTTATTTATTATAAACATTATCTTATATACTATTAGGGCACTACATGTAATGTAAGGAGGCGTGCGAGAGGCTCGGGTGCCGAGATGATTCTCTTTATTTATTATAAACATTATCTTATATTCTATTAGGGCACTACATGTAATGTAAGGAGGCGTGCGAGAGGCTCGGGTGCCGAGATGATTCTCTTTATTTATTATAAACATTATCTTATATACTATTAGGGCACTACATGTAATGTAAGGAGGCGTGCGAGAGGCTCGGGTGCCGAGATGATTCTCTTTATTTATTATAAACATTATCTTATATACTATTAGGGCACTACATGTAATGTAAGGAGGCGTGCGAGAGGCTCGGGTGCCGAGATGATTTTTTTTTATTTATTATAAACATTATCTTATATACTATTCGGGCACTACATGTAATGTAAGGAGGCGTGCGAGAGGCTCGGGTGCCGAGATGATTCTCTTTATTTATTATAAACATTATCTTATATACTATTAGGGCACTACATGTAATGTAAGGAGGCGTGCGAGAGGCTCGGGTGCCGAGATGATTCTCTTTATTTATTATAAACATTATCTTATATTCTATTAGGGCACTACATGTAATGTAAGGAGGCGTGCGAGAGGCTCGGGTGCCGAGATGATTCTCTTTATTTATTATAAACATTATCTTATATACTATTAGGGCACTATATGTAATGTAAGGAGGCGTGCGAGAGGCTCGGGTGCCGAGATGATTCTCTTTATTTATTATAAACATTATCTTATATACTATTAGGGCACTACATGTAATGTAAGGAGGCGTGCGAGAGGCTCGGGTGCCGAGATGATTCTCTTTATTAATATAAACATTATCTTATATACTATTAGGGCACTATATGTAATGTAAGGAGGCGTGCGAGAGGCTCGGGTGCCGAGATGATTCTCTTTATTTATTATAAACATTATCTTATATACTATTAGGGCACTACATGTAATGTAAGGAGGCGTGCGAGAGGCTCGGGTGCCGAGATGATTCTCTTTATTTATTATAAACATTATCTTATATACTATTAGGGCACTATATGTAATGTAAGGAGGCGTGCGAGAGGCTCGGGTGCCGAGATGATTCTCTTTATTTATTATAAACATTATCTTATATACTATTAGGGCACTACATGTAATGTAAGGAGGCGTGCGAGAGGCTCGGGTGCCGAGATGATTCTCTTTATTAATATAAACATTATCTTATATACTATTAGGGCACTATATGTAATGTAAGGAGGCGTGCGAGAGGCTCGGGTGCCGAGATGATTCTCTTTATTTATTATAAACATTATCTTATATACTATTAGGGCACTACATGTAATGTAAGGAGGCGTGCGAGAGGCTCGGGTGCCGAGATGATTCTCTTTATTTATTATAAACATTATCTTATATTCTATTAGGGCACTACATGTAATGTAAGGAGGCGTGCGAGAGGCTCGGGTGCCGAGATGATTCTCTTTATTTATTATAAACATTATCTTATATACTATTAGGGCACTACATGTAATGTAAGGAGGCGTGCGAGAGGCTCGGGTGCCGAGATGATTCTCTTTATTTATTATAAACATTATCTTATATACTATTAGGGCACTACATGTAATGTAAGGAGGCGTGCGAGAGGCTCGGGTGCCGAGATGATTCTCTTTATTAATATAAACATTATCTTATATACTATTAGGGCACTATATGTAATGTAAGGAGGCGTGCGAGAGGCTCGGGTGCCGAGATGATTCTCTTTATTAATATAAACATTATCTTATATACTATTAGGGCACTATATGTAATGTAAGGAGGCGTGCGAGAGGCTCGGGTGCCGAGATGATTCTCTTTATTAATATAAACATTATCTTATATACTATTAGGGCACTACATGTAATGTAAGGAGGCGTGCGAGAGGCTCGGGTGCCGAGATGATTCTCTTTATTTATTATAAACATTATCTTATATACTATTGGGGCACTACAAACCGCATTAATATTTTGACACAAAAGTAGAAAAAAAAAAACTAAATTTTGGGGCTCCCCATACTTAGAACTAAAACTCAACTTTTTTTTCATCAAACCCATCCGTGTGGGGGGTATCTCTGGATAGGTTTTCAAAAATGATATTAAGGTTTCTAATACCATTTTTTTCTAAACTGTTTTTGTTTAAGTTCGCTCGAGAGACACTGCCAAAGTGGAAAAATGTGTCCGTCCCCCCTGTAACTTCTAAAATAAGAGAATTAATTGAAATAAGAGAAAACTAAAAAAAAATATGATGTACATTACCATGCAAACTTCCACCGAAAATTGGTTTGAACAAGATCTAGTAAGTAGTTTTTTTTATACGTCATAAATCGTAAACCGCAATTTACCTTTCATGCAATCAACTCAAAACAACATTTAATTCCATAAACATAAACCTTATTTTTTGTTAAAGTGTCTAATGTTGTATATTATGTAATGGTACGGAACCCTTTGTGCGCGAGTCCGACTAGCACTTGGCCGGTTTTATTATAATATATAACGTCGACCATCCTTAACTATTAAATAAGAGATGGTTATGTATGAGTGAGATTGTTTGTAGGTTACTCTGCCGGTGATCAAATTACAGCCTAGAGTACAGCCCTTCTACATGATATAATTATATCATGTAGAAGGGCTATATAGACGATGGTAAAAGCGACGGAAGCAGCGGGCAAAACCTAATCTATATATAGGAACTGTTCTATAGATTGACTTATCACGATATCTCTGGAACTATCAGACCTAGAGACTTGAAATTTGGTAGGAATATTACCTTTGTCATGTAGAGGTCAGCTAAGAACGGATTTTAATAAATTCCTCCCCCTCCCCCTTTGATAGAACGAAGTCTGTGCGGGCAGCTAGTATTGAATAAAATATAAATATCTTTCCATATTATAATAAAAGTTTCTTTTGTTGCTTTAGTTAAAAAAAAAGTTGAATTTGCTTTCATACAAAACACATAACATTACCGCTCTATTCCGTTTATATTCTGAATGACATTCTGTTAGTAAGGACTAAGGGGCCAACTCACCGACCGCCGCGTCAAGACGAGTGCTCTCATTACATTAAAAAAAATAACCCAACCCGTCACAGGCACTGCCGATAGAAGTGAAAATAAAACAATTAAATTGAAATACCTATAATACAGGCTGTATTAGATTATGACAACCTATACAATTTAAACGGCGCACAAAATGTCCGCATGACATTGACATTTCAGTGTGTTTGACTATGTAAACAAATATTGCATAATCTTATATAAATAAATCAAACGTCATATAAACGTCAAAAAGCGTCTCATAATGGTGGTAACGGTATCGTGAATCCAGAGATTTTATCTCATCTAAAAATATGCGTACCGCGCCGAAAAAAGTTTTCACTTTAAAATTAATTATTTACCTATGAAATTGCCGTTTTGTATGAAAAAATTTAAACGAATTTTTTTTAATGTATTTTTTATTTGTATCAATCGAAGTCGATTACTTGCAATTAATGCATCTTTGCCAACGCAGTGGCAGTTTATTGATGCCCTTCTTAAAGAAAACCAGCTGGACGGGAGGCAAAAAATTCTTCAAAAACATTTTGTACTGCCTCTTGGGTATTGAATTTTTTCCCGCCAAGAAGTTATCCAAATTCTGGAAAAAGTAATAGTCTGTAGGCGCAAGGTCTGGTGAGTAGGGTGGATAACGGAGAGCTTCCAACCCCAGTTCTTGCAACTTGTAGACCGTCTGCTGTGCAGTATGAGGTCGCGCGTTGTCGTGCAGGAGCAGCGAGATTGGAGATTTGCCAGCTTCTCCATCATTGTGTTCAGTTCTTCACAGTACTCATCTGCAGTAATGCTCACCCCGTTTAGTAAGAAGCTGTTATGAATCACACCGGCGCTAGACTACCAAACAGTGACCAATTTAAGGCCTTGTTTAGGTGCTGAACCAGGATCCAACCAACTTGCGGTTATCAAACGGAATCCATTTTTCATCGCAGGTAACAATGCCGTTCAAAATTCCTTCATTTGTGTGTCTGTTGAGCAGTGCAAGGCACGTCTCGACGCGTAATTCGCGCTGGCGATCATTGAGTTCGTGGGGCACCCATTTATCAAGCTTTTTTACCTTGCCAATTTGACGCAAATGGACCAATATTGTTTTGATGCTAACGTCGAAATCTGCTGCTAATTCAGCCGTAGATTGTGTATCATCAGCTTCTACAATCGCCTTTAATTCGTCATTGTCGACCAAAGTCTTCGGACGACCGCGAGGTTCAATTTTCAGGTCGAAATTTCCAGAACGGAAGCGAGTTGGTTTGTAGTGTTAGCTCCGTAAACGTCGTTGATGTTGCGTGCCGCTTGTGCCGTGTTGCTGCCACGTCGGTAACCATATTCCATAATTACTCGAATTTTAAACGTGTCCATGATGACGAAAAAGATTTAAATGCGATGAAAATGTGAAACTAATCAATAAATAAATGACTACTTTTGGAAAAAGAATTTCATGTTTTTAAAATAAAATTAATTTAAAATTAGAATTCTTAGCCAAACAAAAATTATTAATATGTTGCGACAACTCGCACACGGCCATCTGATCTCAAACTAGGCAGAACCTGTACCTATGGTAACCAGACAACTGATATAATATATACTTATGTATTTCTAAATCATCATCATCATCATCAGCCTCTATCCGTCCACTGCTGAACGTAGGACTCCCTCAATGAACGCCAAGATTCTAAATATAAATATACATATTATAGATAAACTACACCCAGAGTCCAGACAGAATAAATGATCATGCTTATCACACAAACATTTGTCCTGGGTGGGTATCGAACCCACGACCTTCTGGTTTAGCAGTCAGGGTCGCTAACCACTAAACCAACAGGCCAGTCACTAAAGTAACAATCAATAATATTTCAATTATCGCGTCATGGCGCAGATATTGAGAAGGCTAGATACCACAAGATGTCCACTACCATCCGATTACCATCGTCGGTAGAAATTTTGTTGCTTAAATAACTGATTTATTTCTTTTATTTTGCATTGCTGGTATTGCTATGAGGAAACTTCGCTGAACGCTTTGTCTATACGCAACATATATGTTGAAAAACATCCTAATTTCAATAGAGAAGATGGCTGGCTCTTACCAACTACTTGGGATCCCATTTTTAATAATATCAAATCAAAATCCAAGCATAATATGTCACAGATTAAAGATACAGTTTTCATTCTTCTGTTTTCGCGGCGCTTAGTGATCGTGACGTCATCGTAGGTATAAGAAAGGTTTTTTTTTTCGAAGGACTTTTCGGCCTGATGGCCTTTAAGCTCAATCGGAACAGTAGGTAAGCAGATAGCTCACTTAAGAATTGTTCGAAGGGGGTTCGACCCCTGCCGCGCCCCGAAGGAGGCGAGACTAATCGCGCGAGCTACTCGGGAGCTACTCTGATTTAGACTAGTCAGTCCGGTACGGACGACGAATCCTTTTCGGTTGAATTTACTCTATCATCATGAGGGTCGGCCCTCATCACACCTTCAGGAGAGGGAGGCGGGTCACGCGTGGTTCCCGTACAGTCTAACGGTAGCCTAGTGCTGTCGCTGTTTGCGCGGTCTGCCACTACCTCCCTATTTACATCCTCTACGTGGGGGCCTATGGGGGTTGTGACTATTTGGCTCGGAATGCACTGACTCTCGAATGTATCGGCTAAACATTCCGCTTTGTCGGCGTCCTCTAGTGCAGGCGCGCATTTAATCTTTTTAACGGAGGCTCCGTATTCTTTTTCATCGATCGAGCGAGTGGGCAGTAAGCCACGTGTGAAGGAGAGATTTCATCCAGGAGGTGATCCTACCTTTCTGCTCTATTTTCTATGACCCGGACTTTGACCCGTCGCGGTAGCGAGAGTACGTACGCTTCGCTGCGTTTTTCCCGCGTATTAGATCTTTAAAGTCCTCCGGAAAGTCCCATCGACCGTCGTGACCCCGTGAGATCTCTCTGGATGATCGTCGCTACCAGATGTTCAGTAAAGTCGGTGCATGCTGATATAGCAGTTTAAGGACTGTCTGTGAACTCTGGGATTTTATCGAGGTGACTCGATTAAGGCGTCTTTAAATTATTATTCAGTAATTTAAAGTCGATGATCTTCTCTTTATTCTTTATTAGTCTTTATTTCTGTTTATATTGTTTGCCGGGTCGCCGGAACGGACCTGAAGGGAATATTCCGAAGAATAGCTATGTCTAAGATGGACGACCGCGTGTTTTTCTCGTTACTTGCGAAATCGAAACACGCAGGCTCATCGGGGGCAGTAATCTATCGGCTATTTAGATCATCGACTACTTTGCAGAGAATACGTGGGTAACACTGAAAATGTTTAGAACTGGCCAGTTAGAAACATTGAAAATGAAAACTTTTTTTGAATTTCAATTTTAGAACTCTTTGGTAACCTAATGTAGTATATTGCATTCATTTGTCATTTATTTTTGTGAATTGGCGGCAAATCTAAAACTCTTGTTACACGTGAAAATGAACATATCGCGAGAAAATTTTCGGTCAATGATTTATTATGACTTTCGTTGTGGGCTTACTCAACAACAAAGCTATGATAGGCTGCGATTAGCATTTTTTAATGAAGCCCCATCTCGTGCCACTATTTACAATTGGTTTAACGAGTTTAAGCGTGGACGTAGCAATCTCAGTGATCCGCGTGAGGGACGTCCTTGAACAGCGACTACTGAAGATAACATCAGTGCTGTGCGACGCATGATAGAGGAAGTTAAGAGAGTGACTATCAGCAGATACGGGCAAGCCTAGGCATTGGTATGAGTCAAGTTCAAAAAATATTACACGATAATTTAGGCGTCAGGAAGCTTTGTACCAGATGTATTCCCCATATTTTAACCGACGACCAGAAACGCCTCCGCATGGACTGGTGTCGCCAAATGTTAGATAAGTTCAACGGCGGTAATTCAAATGCTGTATTTGACATCGTCACAGGTGATGAAAGCTGGATATATTGCTACGAACCCGAAACCAAAAGACAATCAGCTCAGTGGGTGTTTCCTTTCGAGGATCGGCCAACTAAGGTAAAGAAAGGAAGAAGTCAAGGAAAAAAGATGATTGCCTCATTCTTTGGTCGGAAAGGTCAGTTCGCGACAGTGGTGCTAGAAGATGGAAGGACAGTTACTGCAGACTGGTATGTCAATCGCTGTTTGTCTTTTGTCTTGGAAAAAATTCGACAGCAGCGCCCTCGAAGCAGGATCCTCCTTCACAACTACAATGCTTCAGCGCACTCCGCAAAACGGACTGTTGAATATTTGACTATGGCAGGTGTCAAGATAATGAGTCATCCGCCTTACAGTCCTGACCTGGCTCCCTGCGACTTTCATTTATTCCCAAGAACTAAAGATAAAATTCGAGGTATTCGCTTTACGAGCCCTGAAGATGCGGTGAAAGCGTACGAAAATGCCATAGAAGAGACTCCTAAGGAAGAATTTGCCCACTGCTTTTCTCAGTGGTTCCATCGAATGCGACGATGTGTAGAAAGAAACGGAGATTACTTCGAAAAACAATAAAAGTATTGGCAACTTTCTACATTAAGCCGTTTTTCATTTTCTAAACATTTTCATATTACCTAGGTAGTACCATTGCTATTGTCATCTTTGCAGCCCCATGTATGATGATTACTTACTATTTAGGTCGCCGGCTATCAAGACGGCGTTGCCTAATTCTAAGAGCAATTTCAAATCGCTGAATAATAGTTCCCTATTATCCGATTGGTATACTGAGGCGATTGTAATCGACTGATGGCCGGTCATGCTCACCTGGCAAACGGAGGTTCCCAAATTCTAGGGCTGGCGTGACTATAGGTATGCAGTGGTTCCATTTTGGCGGTGTTAACCATTTATGGGCTCGGGGTAACTTGATCTGGTCGATCAAGGCCGCATGGTCTACTTTAAAACGATTGTAAACGATCACGCAGTTTCGCTGCTAGGATCCTGACCTCGATGGTAGTTGGCACGCTCGGTTTTTTAAAGTGTCTAATGTTGTATATATAATTGTACTCAACCCTTCTCCGCGAGTCTCACTCCCAATTAGCTGGTTTATGTAATTATCATGCGTCGTTATAATATCAACTAAACACATCGTCGGAATACATTAATATGATTTCACCTCTAGGCGACATCTTACCTAGACTTAGAAATAATATTATAAGACGGAGTAATTTGTGCATTCGGGTAAATGGAGGGCATATTGAAAATTTAAAATATGGTATTATTAATTAATAAATTGTTTCAAAGTATTTTGTGATATATTCAAATTAATATTAATTGTTGAAGTTGAAGTTTGAAGAATGTAAAAAAAATAACAATACCGTCTAGCTAGCTAGAAGCATCAGTAGATGCGTTACCCTCTTTTTCCCCGTCTATCATCATCTTTTTCCATAGCTCTCGTAGCGTTGGGGGGGGGGGGGATAGGGAAAAGTAGAGCAACGCATCTGCTTAATCTCAATTAGGGTTATTATAATAGCATGAGCGACACTTATATGTCCCAGTGATGGGCATCGGTCTCCTCAGACGAAGAGAGTAACAGGCCATAGTTCTCCTGTAAGCTGGCCCAATGAAGCAAACTTCACTCAGCCTCAAAGACACATGAAAGACTATCAGGCATATAAGTTTCCTCGCGATATTTTCCTTCACCGGTGAGCAAGCAATGTTGACATAGTCAAGTATGTAAGTAGAAATACCCATTTAAAGGATGGTCTGGTAGGGGTCGAACCCGAGCCTCTCACTTTCAACACTGAACCTGTACCAAGAATATAAAAGCGTATAATATAATACACGTATGTTCTGGAAAGTAATTACAGGCTGCATCCTGCGTCTGTGTGCGTTGCACGTAGGGAATCAAAATAATATTGAACTGAGCGTCCCATCCCATACATGAACTTCAATACCTGACTGTCCTTTGTGGCGAATAGACGTACCAGGACGCGTTCACGACAAGAGTTGCAGTCTATACTTAATACCTAAGTACATTAAAGTTGTAAAAATGGGCGGGTGTACGAGTTATATGGAAAAAAGGAGGCAGTATGTACCTAACCAATTAGATTGATGTTGTCTGTTTAAATGTCCTTTGGGTTTTTTTTTTGTTTAGGTGTTGTTTATTTTATTTATGTTTTTGTAAGCGATTGAAAGTATTGAAATAATTTAAACAATAAGCTTTTTTTTTGTCAACTGCAAGCGCTAAGAACAATTTAAAATATTTTAATAATTTTTTTGTTTTTATGCTGGCTGTTGTTTAAATTCTTATACGTTTAACACTTAATATCAGCAGAACTGGTATTGCAATTTCAGTTAGAAACAGCCATTAATAAAATATAATTCTGGCCTGGGCGTAAAAAAGATGGCATTTATCATATTCTATGATATTTTGTTTTACAAAATGCTAAATTTAAAATCTTTTATACGTGTTAAATTGTTTTTTCTAAGCATTATTAGCTTAATTATTACTTGAAACGGTAGAAGCTGGATGAATTAGATTCTACCGTTTCAGGTATACTCAATGGCTCTATTGTGTATGCACCAGCTCTGAAAGGAAAAATTTGCACGTTTTTCCCTAACAGGGTAAAATGGGTTTATAAATTTGTGTTCCGAAGACGATTGTAAC
Source organism: Helleia helle (assembly GCA_963853865.1). Classification (NCBI taxonomy): domain Eukaryota; kingdom Metazoa; phylum Arthropoda; class Insecta; order Lepidoptera; family Lycaenidae; genus Helleia; species Helleia helle. Next base: position 3,702,171 of record OY971420.1, read on the forward strand.
AAAACTGCAATTTTGCCGTCTTTTTTATGGTGTGTAATTGTTTTATTTTCTGTGTCGCTGCATTGTGTGCACTCAAATTTTTATGTGTCTTGTTTCCGCTTTTATTGTTAGTCTTAAGATATTGATAAGATACATACTTTTAATTTTAGTAAACGATTAATTTTAAATTAGGCGAATATTTAAATATTAATAATCTCTATATATAAATTAATACTGTTACTGATGTCTATACATGGCAGGTATATAAGGAAAACTAATATTGGCGGCATTTATCAACACAATAGAACCCCAAACAGCTGTTAATAGGATTTTGATTATGCGTTGGTGCACATTTTGTATATTGTAGTAAGTAGTCTTCATTTTAAATGTTGTGTTTGTTAATTTCAATCAGTTTGTAAATAAAAAGGTCATAAATCAATTCAATCAATTTAAAGAATTACGCCTAACATAAGGAAGGATGTATTTATCAAAATAATAATGATCAGCCCGTACTTTTTTTTTTTCGGAAGGGCTAGACTTTTCGGCCTGATGGCCTTTAAACTCAATCGGTACAGTAAGTGAACATATGGCTCATACGTATAAGTTAGTTAACGCAGGCAACAGCGGGCAACAGTTAGTAAATGATATTTAAGGTTTATGAGTATCTTTTATACATTGCCTTGCCTTTGAAAATGGCAAAAAGTGGAATAAATTATAGTAGAATGAAACCCATTGGAAAAGGCAGAGAATATAACAGAAATGAAAGGAAAAATAATGTATGGGCGATCTGAGTATGGGAATGTGAAAGCCCGCCCCCCCTTTCATTTCGATTTCCGGCAAAACTAAAACTCCCACGGAAAAAAGTTGAATGGCAAAGTTGTACCTGTAAGAAAAAGATCTACAACTTTTTTCACATAACCTTAAAATTTATGTGGAAAAATTCATATAACCAAGTTTTTAATATGTTATAACCAAAAATACTATTACTATGGTAAATTTTCTCAGAAAATGCGAAAACACGTGTACGATACACTGCACTGATACAATGCACTTAAAGCACCCAAAGATGGTGTTTTCTATAAGAAAGTTTTAGCGAGCAGTTTAATCCCCTTTAATCTTTATAAGTGCGCCGCAATTATCTTTGTGCCGTGCACTTTTTGAATTTGGAACATCTTAGTGTTCACCGCCAAAGAAGTCGAACGCAAATATTGTGTGAATAAAGACTGGCTGGTCCATAGTCGTGCCGCCGTGCCGGCTGTATCTGTAACAAATGTATAATTGCGAAAATGCCTCAAATGTAAATATAAGTTTTTAGTTGTTTTATTATTAGATAATATTTAATTTCAATTTAGTCCTTACTCTTATGTTTTATTAAATAATAATATTATAATAAAATATGAGGCGCCTTTTATTTTGTCATGGGTGGGGGTGGTGAGGGTGATGAAAACTAGAAGGTATCACTCGGGCGCAAAATATATTTTTGGCTCGGGCGACGTACTTTGAATCCCTCGCTGTGTTCAGGATTCTACTAAAGAATCTACTCTACAATCTCTTACTTCACTCTGGATTAAAAAGCGCCCTCGCCGAAAAATATTATGTTGCTCCCTTATGATACAATCTATTATTATGTGTATGTATTAAGTGCGATTTAAATAAATTTCAGTGTCGAGAAAACTGTTTTTTTGACATGTCGGGAGTAGAAGGATTACCTCGACGCTCCTCGTTTGAGGCGTGCAATTAAATTGCATAAAATGCTTCCGAAAACGAATATAGCAATTTGAAAAGACCATATTTTCATTTATATACAGACATTACATTTTGCCAAAATTAATTAAATTTTATTCAGTGCTTTATAGTATTAGGAAGCATAAGGATATTTATTTTAATGGAATACACATATTTCAATTAAAATCTATTCATAATAAAATGAAAAGCACATTAATACTTTTCATATTCATTTTCATTTGCTCAATCTGATTTTGTATTTGCACATGCCTTAGCAATCAATTTACAATAATAGTTGATACGATTATCATGTCTTCATAGTATCTAATTAATATCAGTGCGAATTGCATATCGTGGTAGAAATTCTTATAACAATTATATGAAAAACTTTTCTGTAGGACTCAACCGGGTGGTTTCTAGTTTGGCGTATACAAAAATATACATTTTTATTTGTAAACATTAGAAGCCCATATCTATGGACGCTTTTAAACCACGTCAATCTGGTCCCATGGTAAGTTCTCGAAGAATTTGTGTTACGGGTACCAGACAACGGAAAATATTTAAGATTTTTATTATATACCGGGTGTATTTGGAACGTTTGCGAAGATTAAACCCTAATAATATACTATATAATGCATATAACCATTTATCTCAGAAACCTTTTTTAAAGAAAATTTTAGGGCTTGTGTATTTTGCAAACCCGCAAAGTATGTATACAATCATGCTAACCGCGAGACGCGCAAACCCCCGGGCTGGACGGGATTTCCAACAAGGTATTAAAAATACTACCGCCCGCCCTAGTTATCCTCCTGGTTAACATTATAAACGCCCTCCTCAAGGGTTGTAGGTTCCCCGATATATGGAAAGAAGCTACGGTCATAGAAATACCGAAGCCTGGAAAATCGCGCTCGGAACCGTCTAGCTATCGTCCCATAAGCCTGATAAGCTCGTTAGGAAAAATCTACGAAAGAATTCTGCTTAGGCGGCTGAAAACCGTCATTAGCGAAAAGAATCTTTTCATAGATGAGCAATTCGCCTTCCGCGAAAACCACTGCTGCCCTAGGCAAGTCCACCGTATGACGGAGGATATACTCAGAGGTTTCCATAAGAAAAACAAACACGATACGTGCGCTGTATTCTTTGATAAAATAAAATCTGGCACGAAGGCCTCATATTCAAACTATTCAAGTTAGGAATACCGGACAGATTAGTCATCATCATCCGCGACTACCTTTCGGGCCGGCATTTTAGATATAGAGTAGAGGGCACTCTGTCCTCTGGGAGACCTCTGAGGGCCGGAGACCCACAGGGATCCGTGCTGTCTCCGACCTTGTACAACTTGTATACCTCCGACATCCCCGAACACCCGGCGGTTAAACGGGCTCTCTTTGCAGACGATACCGCTCTGTATATCACCCACCCCTCAGCCGCAAGGGCTTCCACCATCCTCCAGCGTGCCGTCACCGAGCTGGGTGAATGGTTCGCAAAATGGAGGATTGATATAAACCCAGAAAAAAGTGCCTCCATAAAATTCTCACGTAGGAGGGTCACAAACAGACGACCTTATCGTACCATGAAACCGATAAGGTTAAACAATATAGAAATACCCAGAGTAGATCAGGTAAAATACCTGGGGGTCACCCTTGACAGGTCGATGTCATTTAGACCACACATAGAGTCAGTCACCAAAAAGGCCAAATTCGTCTTGAGCCGTTTATATTTCTTAATTAACAAAAACAGCAAAATGCCCCTCAGGCATAAGCTTACCCTGTATAAAACTTGTATCCGACCCATTATGTCATACTCTTGTGTCGCATTCGTGCATGTGCCACAAAGTCGACTTAATAAAAAAAATAGTTCAAAATAAGTTTTTACGCATGGCAACCGGTTGCCCGTGTTACGTAAGAAACATCGACCTGCACAGGGACTTCAGATTAGAGTCCATTAGGGGCCACTTCAAAATGACGTCAGAACGTCACTTTGAAAAGGCACTCCTTCACCCAAACCCGCTCATCGTAAGCGCGGCAAACTATTCCCCAGATAGCTCCGTTACAATTAGACATAGGTTACCTAAGCATGTTTTAACAGATCCAGCTGACGAAATCTCTCAGCTACTAATGCGCGACGCAAAAGCGCGACGCGAACGTCACAGCATATACAGACACACACACGGTGCTAGGTACACCTGCACACCGCTTGGGCCTCGGGGTCGTAAGCGACGTCGAACCCTACACATGGAAACCACATCGATCCGGATCGATCGCGGAAGCTTAGGTTCGAATCCGATACGAGTAGACACAAACCCAGACCGCGCAAACAGCGCTAGCACTACGCTACCGCTAGATTGCTTGAGCACTGCGCATGACCCGCCTCCCTCTCCAGAGGGAGGGACGAGGGCCGGCCCTCATGATGATAGGTTAAATACAACCGTAAAAGATTCGTCGACCGTATCGGATTTGACTAGTCCAAATGATGCTCTCCCGAGCAGCGCGCGCGATGAACCGCGCCCCCTGCGGGGCGTGGAGGGGGGCGTCCCCCTTTCGAATATTTCTTAAGTGAGCCATCTGCTCACTTACTGTACCGATTGAGCTTAAAGGCCATCAGGCCGAAAAGTCTAGCCCTTCCGAAAAAAAAAAAAAAAAAGAGACGCGCAACTAGCGGGCGCACTGAAGACGCGCGCGGTGCGGGAGTCCGTTCACCTCGTGCATGCAGCGAACGCTATCAGCTGATTCAGTCCGCTAGCCGTTTATTTAAGTTAAGTTTATTACATTGCTGTTTTTTTCAAAAAACCATTATTTTAAAGCATTATCATCAAATTCCTGTAATATTATGTTTACTAAACCGGATTATACAAAAAATAAAAATAAAAAAGGCAACCAAAAAAAAAAAAAGAAAACGCGTTTTTTTCACTTGTATCATGTCAGGCTATGCCAACACTATCATACCTCTTCGTTTTCGCAAGCGTTCCAAATACACCCGGTATAATAAACATATTTGATACACATCCATGGAACACAGAAAACTTTTTTATTGTCTGGCGGGATTCGAACCAGCTACCCCCGGCTTGAGCGCCAACGCGCTGAATATTAAGATAAGCCACACCTCTGTGGCTTATCTTAATATTCCATCCTTCCATTTTATATTTATTTATATATAACTTGCTTGAGTGCGCATTGAATTCGAACATTATAAAATGTTTTTTTTTTCGGATGGATCTATGCTAACGGCCCGAAGGCCCTAATGCTACATCGGATTAGTGTGAGCCCATTTGGCTCACTTTTGGTTTGTAAAAGTGGGGGGTTGCACCCCGCCAACCGTGCAGTCTGTGACCACACGGCCCCCTGGCGTCGGGTTGGATATAAAATGTTGTCGTAGTAATGGAATCATCAGATCTTTTAAAAAACTTATCTACCTTAATATTCGCTTCATAAGCAAATAGAGTCATTAGGCTCGTTGTTCAAATCAGCCTCAATAATTGTCCTTATGAGGAGTCACAGAAAATCAGCGTCTCACCATTGCTGTAATGGTGTGGCAAATGCTGCGTGGCTCCCTCTATTGCATTATTTATTTTTATTTACATTATTAAGGTATTAATTATTGCAATATTAATTAATACCTTTGTGAAACTACGTTATGTACGATTAAGTTGTTATCTTTGTTTTGGACAATAAAATATTTTTCTTTCTTTCTATAGTAAATTTATTGCAGTGACAATGTGCTATTTTTCCAAGAATGTGTTGGCAACGGCAGCGTCATAATATCACTAATCGATATCGATTTACTTTATTTATAAGTGAAAACTTAAGTAGCTTTTGAAAATAATGAAGTCGGGCCGTCGCGTCGGTTGTGTTTTATAGACTAAGTTTTTTCAGTTTAGAATATTAAAGGGTAGGACTTATTTTCTATTATTACATAATATGTACCTTTGATTTGTATTACCGTCAGGCCAATGTAGGCCACTTTCAACGGTAAAAAAATGGTTTATCTCGATTGTAACTAACTTTATATTTACACTTTTTTCACATAACATTCAAAAAAAGAAAAAATCAAATAACCAAGATTTTGATTTTTTATCTTTTACAAAAAAAAAATCAGTCACGAAATTTGGTGAAAACTTACCTTTGAAATAGTAGTCTTATTTAAATCGAAAATTCTCCCGTCGAAATATCAACTTTTTCCTAAAAGTTGGTACTTTCTATTCGTTAAAATCTCTACTTTCTGATGGTGTAAACACATATACATCATTATGGTAAATTCTCTCAGAAAATGCAGTAAAACGAGTACAATACGAGAGATTCAACAATTCAACCAAAAAAGCCATTCAACTTTTTTCCGTGGGACTTGTAGTTTTACCGGAAATCGAGATATACCGTTTTTTACCCTTAGAACCCCCCCCCCCTCCATTGTTATACCTACTCTCTTCCTTTTCCTATGGGTTTCATTCTACTATAATTTTGTTCCCATTTTTGCCGTTTTCGGCTTCAGCACTGGCTGGGCATTGGTCTATAAGCCCACGCTACGCAACTCGTATTTCTTAAACATGTAACGTAAATCTTGAAGAAACCTACATATTTATATGTAGGTTTCTTCAAGATTTATTATAACACAGTGGTAAGCGCGTTGGCGCTCAAGCCGGAGGTTGCGGGTTCGAATCCCGCCAGGGAACAAAAATATTTTCTATGTTCCTGGGTCATGGATGTGTATTAAATATGTGTATTATATAATAAAAATCTTAAATATATGTTTAGTGTAAAAGTATTTAATATATTTCCGTTGTCTGGTACCCGTAACACAAGTTCTTCGAGAACTTACCACGGGACCAGATTGACGCGGTGTGAAAGCGTCCATAGATATTATATTATATCTAATGCTTTTCTACATATCTAAAGCATTTCACTTGGCATATTGTGTTTTTGTATTCGCGTTACTTGTCCAAACATAGCAATGTGTAGATAGACTGTTTATTTGACTGTGATTTAGTGTAGCGACGGTGTTTTAAATCAGCTATGATCCCGTGACCATGCAGGTTGCTGTAAAGTATCCGAAACGTCGGGCTTGTAAAAATCTTAATAAACCGCGATAAAATCCGTAAAAATTGTTTCATTAAAATGAGTGAAAGTGAAAAAGTTTTTGATAACACATCAAATATGGCAAATATATGCGTCGACCGTCCACACTTGGTTGGTTCGCTCCTATCCTGTTCAGACGTATTAGTGATTTTTATACGATACTAGTGGCACCGACAGACGTTGTCTTGTACAAAATATTTAAATATATAGTTATATTTGTGAATCTAAACCATTCTCGAATCCACTCGAACCAACACGACCTCAGTGGCTCAGTGGTTAGCGCGTTGGCGCTCAAGCCGTAGGTTGCAGGTTCGAATCCCGCCTGGGAACAAAAAAGGTTTCTGTTTTCTTGGGTCATGGCTGTATATTAAGTGTAGATATTATATAATAAAAATCTTACATATATATTCTATAGTATAAAATTATTAAATTATATTTCCATTGTCTGGTACCCGTAACACAAGTTCTTCGAGAGCTTATCACGGGACCAGATTGACGTGGTGTAAAAGCGTCCATAGAAGTTGATTAAGTCCTATGAGTATCGTGAATGACTGAAAGAAGAATGAGGTTGATCTCCACGCTGGCAGAAACCTACCATATAGATCAAAATAATTTATAACAGTGTAAACCTTAAAACTGTCTACAAAAAAGTTCACGGTTGTATATGTCTATTTCTTAGAGTTTAACTACAATAACCATTTTTCATTTTTATCCTTTACTTGTTACGTATCATTATTATCATTACATAGTATAAAGCAAAGTCGCTTTCCGCGTCTGTCTGTATGTATGCTTAGATCTTTAAAACCACGCAACGGATTTTGATGCAATTTTTTTAATAGATAGAGTGATTCAAGAGGAAGGTTTATATTATGTACACATACATAAAAAAGTAGATAAACACTGATAATTTTAGAGGTTTCTAATGTGATGTCGTGTAAATAAACACATTTTTTTGCGCTTACATTGCAAACGCTGGCTGTACCCTATCGGATAGATCAAAATGATGTACTACATTATTGTACAACTTAAAAAGGTTTACAAAAAAGTCCGTGATGGCATATGTCTATCTCTTAAGGATAACATACTATATCCATTTAAGACGCCGCGCCTCGCGTCCTAGCCGGACGGAGTTTCCGTCAGACAATGTATGGTGGAATTGTATATCCTAAATATGCCTAATACGGTTTTAAATCTAAGATAAAGCAGGTGAAGCTGCGAACAACAGCTGGTTATTATTAAAAATACACAAAAAAAATAATCAAGATCGGCCCAGCCGCTTAGGAGGAATTCAGTGACATACACAAGCACAGAAGAATTATATAAAGATAAACGTAGTACATATAATGGTTTGGACAAACAATGCCGTATTACGATTTTCGGATAGGCAGTTTCCACCATCCTGCATGACCTTAAAGTTAGGAATCTTGCTTTGCGATGGATACCTCATTCTCTCACCTATGAGCAAAAATGCCGTCGTGTTGATCGCTGCAAATTATGTTACAAAAGTTCGAAGGAGGAACTTCGCGAAACGTTTCCTAGATTCTTACAATCATGGATATATAGCTACGATCCTCTCACGAAGCAGCAATCCACGCAATGGGTGTTTGAAGAGGACTATTTGCCCACAAAAGCTGTTCGCGGTCGGAGCGTTACTAAAAAAAGAATAGCTGTTTTTTTTCGCCCCAGTTAACCAGTAGCAGTAATTCCGCTAGGGCCTAGATGACTGTAGAACAGTTACTAGTGAATGGTATAGCGAAGTTTGTCTGCCTCAAGCTTTTGGGGAGTTGGATAGCGACCGCCAAAGGAGCGTCCGTGGTATTCTTTTTCACCAAGATAACGCGCCAGCTCACACAGCTGCTAGAACCATGGGCTATTTGACAACTTGGGGGTTACATGTGACCGCATCCTCCGTATAGCCCAGCTATAGCTTCATACTATTTTTAAATGTTTTGAAAGCTGGTTCACTCGAATTCTTATAAGTGCTTTAGGATTGGAGGGAGAAATTTTGAAAAGCTGTAAATAAACATTTTTTTAAGTTCTTTTTTTTTTCATTTCACTAACTATTTTTGGAAGAGCTCACGTAATACGCAAAGAAACGTGGACGTCACAGGATCGCGGCAACCCTGCATATTTTTTTCTATAAATAGGTGTCTATTATATATCTTTTTTGCCGTGACTTTTCCATTTCATCCAGTTTTAGATCGCCACGATGCGAAAGAAGTGTACACTGAGAAACTAAACAAAAATTCACCTTAAATTGATTAAACATAATATAACATAAAATATCCTTGTCGCACTTCCGGCTGCGCGTACCACTTTTTTGTCGTGCTTATTTGTAAACTCAAATTTACGTCTGGGTAAAAACTGTCTGTCTGTCTCCGCTACGCTACGTCGTAGCGTAACGTTTTTAATCTATGGTCTTGTCATTGTTTTAAACCGCTAAATTCGTTTGGCAATTTGCAGGTATTTTTAAACTACTTAATAAATACGTGATTTAAATTACAGATTCCTAAAGTATATTTTATTTGAATTAAAGAAATATATTTTTGGAGAGGTATCGCCTTATTTTAGAACAATAACGTTTTCTTTTGGAGTCGGTGTCGTATTTTTTGCTGTACCTATATAACTTGACACCTACTCCAAAAGTAACAATAATGACGTGGTAAACGCAAAAATTGTACATTCAAGTTAAAAATGAAAGAAACATACAAACAAAAAAAATATTTCCTTATTTTTAGTGATTACGAAATTCGATAGTTCTGATTTTATTTGTCTGAAATGAATGAATGGGTAGATTTATTAAACGCAGTGCTTATATTAGTCAGGGTTGTTTTAATTAGAGGAACGAAGAAAGGGCTTAAACCAATAAAAATTGTAGGAAATCAGGAATTTTGTAAAAAATAGGTAAAAAACAGCACCAAATTAGAATATATATATTACGATGACCTTGAAATACTATGATGCGCTTCCAAAGCATCCTATATAGTTGTTTTTGTTAATTTTATACCGACAAGTAATAAAATAACATTATGATCGACTAGTGTACTATTTTTTGTACGAACTATAAATTTTGTCATATTGAACCGTATGAAGTGAGCCCAACTAAACATAATTGCTGTAAATTGTTACGGAATTTCCTCGATTGTCTATGGTCTCAATCATCAAATTGAGACCATAGACAATCGGGGCACTTGAATGGCACTTATAACCCATATGGGTGCAAAGTTCTCATCAATATAAATAAATTAAGTCCAAATACAAGGTAGCTACTATAAACCGTTCAAGAGTTCCCGTAATTGTCCTTCGTCTTCATAATCAGATACCTAATGACAGTCACAACCAATCTAGATATAAAGTTATCATCAATACAAATTAATCAAGCCCAAACACATGGTAACTCTTGTAAATCGTTGAGGAGTTCCCTCGACTGTCTATTGTCTCCATCATCAGGTCGACTCCAGACCTACATTTAAATGTAGTGATTTAAAATAATTAATGAATAAAATTTACAAACGCACTAGTCGCCCCTACGATTTTTAAAAGTTCCTCTCTTTTTCTCTGGGATGCCATCATTAGATCCTGGTGTCCTTATCATGGGACCACACGGGAAGCACCAGCTTTCAAATAAAAAAAGAACCATCAAAATCGGTTCAACCAGCCGAAAGTTTCGAGGTAACATACATACATAAAAAAATACAGTCGAATTGATAACCTCCTCCTTTTTGGAAGTCGGTTAAAAAGCAACTTGCCTAAAACATTTTTTGATATTTTGAAGTGAAAACTTCTTAAGGCGCATTGATCACTTGTAGGTGAACAAAAATCTTGAAACTCGCGAAATCATCACACGTCACCGAACGCTTCCAATGTGACATGTCGCAGGGGTGGATGCGCCAATTGATGAAATTGCATTTTTTGTACAATATCAACTTGCCTACAGGACTCATTCATATTGCGTTCTATATTGCTATGACATAGAATCATGTGATTTAATCCGTGGTAGAAGTCCCGTGAGGATCAGTGGAACATATTGGCTTACATGATTTTTATTACTTGTTAATGTAACCTGCATTCGATATACGAGTTTGCTCTAAGTCTGACCTTAGCATGAAGATAAGGTTTTCTTGCCGTCACGTCGTCTTACAACAATGGCTCGTTGTTTTCACCGAGACTATTGAATAGGTCAAGTAAACACCTATTGATACATGTTTCGTTTGACACATAAGAAGCCATCTTGGATTTAATTATTTTAACACGATTTTGTAAGCTTCCCCTGTATGCGTCTTTGTGTCTAAGGCGTAACGTAACTATTTTCACCTCTTGAAAACATGCGATTAACTTGAAACTTTGTATACCTTCGGGTCGAACTACTGAGCGGGTTTTCATTTTAACATTCTTTTCCTTGAGTTCGCGTATACGCGGTAATAGTTGTTCTTGATCATAGTCAATCGTCGATTGATACTGCCCATATAACATTCAACATCATCGAGTCCACACTGAAACATACAGTTTACAAATATATGTAATATGGTTGGTCCCGTATTTTTTTATATGTATGTTCGGGCAGATTTTGTGAAAGCTTAACTTGAGATTTAAATTTAGTTATATTAAATTTTAAATTAAAATTCTTTATTTGTTAACATAAGAAGAGTACAAAATTAGTACATTTAAAGGGCCTAAATATGAAAATAACTGAAATTTACACACATGATGTATTTCTGTTACCGCTAAAACAACAAATACTAAAAACAAAAAAAAACAATATTCAAAATAAAATAAATCAAAATTAAGGGGGGCTCCCATACAACATACGTGAGTTTTTGTCGTTTTATGCTCGATATTAATAACAGCATCAGCTAGATGCTTGAAATATTCACAGAATATTTATTTATATTTTAACTTTAATAATAAATAATTTAAATAATAAATATTTAAGGGGACTCCTATACAAAAACCGGTCAAGTGCTAGTCGGACTCGCGCACGAAGGGTTCCGTACCATTTAAACATAATATACAACATTAGATACTTTAACAAAAAATATGGTTTATTTTGTAAAAATGTTTTTTTAAGTGTGAGATTGAAATTTGAATGAAAGGTAAATGCGGTTTAAGATTTATGTACTGTATTTAGTACTAGCGGCCCAGTACGTGCTTCTCTACGTATAAAGTGAAATAAAAAAAATTGGAACATCAAATTAATTTATTCAAAAAATAAATATTTTATTAATTGCTAGCTATTTTAAAACTTAATGTTGTACTGTCAACATTGAAAAAAGTTTCAATATGACGCCAACTGAAAAAGTTCAATTTGACAGCAAAATCTCCATTAACAAAATGATCCGCCATTTATTGAATTAAAAAATGTGATAAATGGAGAACCGCTCGACCGATTTTGTCCAAACTTCACATAAACCATCTACTAAATAGTCCGAAAAAAGCCTAAACATTTGGTTGGGATTGCTGAGCCCGTTCTTGAGTTATATAAAAACATTTTACAAAAAATTAAAACCGACTTCAAAAATACTAAACTAAAAAGTAATAAAATAACAGTTTCTTTAATGTTTGCTCTTACAACATATAATCAACTTAATCTTCTACTAATGTACAAACTTTGCGTTTACCACGTCATTATAGTTACTTTTGGAGTCGGTGTCAGCCAAGGTAGGTAGGTAGGTAATGTACAGCAACAAATACGACACCGACTCCAAAAGTAACTATAATGACGTGGTAAACGCAAAGTTTGTACATTAGTAAAAGATTAAGTTGATTATATGTTGTAAGCACAAACATTAAAGAAACTGTTATTTTATTACTTTTTAGTTTAGTATTTTTGAAGTCGGTTTTAATTTTTTGTAAAATGTTTTTATTTCTTAATTTTTAGTGATTCCGAAATTCGTCGTCTTGGCGTTCATTGAAGGAGGCATGTTCAGCAGTGGATGGATAAAGAATGATGATGATGATGATGATGATGATGATGATGATGGTGATGGTGATTATGATGATGATTACGATGACCGCGACATACTATGGTGTGCTACCAAAGCATCCTATACAATTGTTACATAGACACGTAATAAAAAAATCATATCATCAAGGTAAACAAAACCAACCAAATAGGCATTATTGGGAATAACTGAAAAACGGCTTGTCAGATCTTAATAAAATTAATATGGGACCAAATTGGAAACACCAGCTTTCAAACAAAAAAATAACCATCGAAATCCATTCACAAACAGCGGAGATATCGTGTCACATACATACAAAAAACATACAGACGAATTGAGAACCTCCTTTTTTTTTTGAAGTCGGTTAAAAATTACAACGAAAAGTGGCATTGATTTTTATATATAAAGATTTTAAAAAAATACTTACTAGATCTCGTTCAAACCAATTATCGGTGGAAGTTTACATAGTAATGTACATCATATATTTTTTTAGTTTTATCATTCTCTTATTTTAGAAGTTACAGGGGGACCCACATTTTACCACTTTGGAAGTGTTTCTCGCGCAAACTATTCAGTTTAGAAAAAAATGGTATTAGAAACCTCAAAATCATTTTTGAAGACCTATCCATGGGTATGATGAAAAAAATTGAGTTTCAGTTCTAAGTACGGGGACCCCGAAATTTTTTTTTTCTACTTTTATGTAAAAATCTTAATGCGGTTCACAGAATACATCTACTTACCAAGTTTCAACAGTATACATCTTATAGTTTCGGAAAAAAGTGGCTCTGACATACAGACGAACAGACAGACAGACAGACATGACGAATCTATAAGGGTTCCGTTTTTGCCATTTGGCTACGGAACCATCAAAATCATATATGGTACTCTAAGTGACATCAATTGGTATAGTGTTATATCAGAGAAATCGTTACCGAGCTAAAATTCAATAATAAATATTTTTGTCCTGTCCCTTGAGATTACAGGTCTTCCTAGTTCAAGAGACAGGGTCTAAATGTATGTTTACAGATATCTTTTCGCCATTAATATGTTACTTTCTGCCCTATGATATGAAGAATTCTTCATACTACTTTTAGTATTAGGTATATTTCTGTAACTTTTGGATCAATAAAGATTATTATTATTGTTATTTATGGACGCTTTTACACCACGTCAATCTGATCCCGTGGTAAGGTCTTGAAGAATTTGTGTTACGGGTACCACACAACGGAATATTTAATACTTTTTTATACTATACATATATTTAAGATTTTGATTATTAATTATTAATACACATCCATAACCCAGGAACACAGAAAACTTTTTGTTCCCTGGCGGGATTGAGCCACAGAGGTCGTCTGTTAGCTTAAACATCATCTCAGTAGATTTTTCACTAGATTTTAGCGCTTTTACAAAATAGCCGTATATTACCTACATTACTTTTACAAAAACAAATGTGTTTTTTTTTTGTTATTGTCTGATGTTGTATACATAATGGTACGGAACCCTTCGCACGCGAGTCCGACTAGCACTTGTTTTTTATGCTACAGTAGGTGTGAGTATCAAATGAAAGGACTGGTTAGGAATAAGTTTTTCGCAGACCTCGTGTTAAATTTTTTAATATATTAAAAATATATGATGTTTAAATTGTTTTTGTTCATTTTATTTTTTGATACCAACTTAAGATCGAGAATAGTCTATAACAAGTGTCTGCTGGTTTTTTGTTTGGTTTGTTGTTTGATTAAAAAAAAAATTGTTTTAAGTCTAGGTGTATGTAGTCTAATTCAGAGTTATATAATTTGTTACAGACAAGAGGCTACTAACGAAATGCTAACTCTCATTTCGACTCTTCAATCTGAGCGTATGGATTCTCAACGGGCTGAGCTACGTCCAGTTCCCAAGATCAAAGAGAAGAAGATCCCTTCACTTCCAGGGCTTCGCACTCAAGAGTCTAATTCTACGCCTACTACTGCCCAGGATGAGTTCCTGGATAAAATTGCTCGCGCTCAGGTGAGAATGAGTTATAACTGAGTTAATTGGGTCGGTCACAAACGGCGAAGAACTGAGAAGCCGACAAAATCGTTAAGTGGAGGTTACACCAACAAGATATCACGGCTATTACTATTGAGACGTCGGCCCAAGTGCTTTTCTACAAATATCGATCGAATGGTATTCATTGAAAGGCACATATAATCTGTGGGGAAAAGGCTGATTATGAAAATAAAAACGACTGTAATCTAATGGCTTTTATACCTTAATAAACAGAAAGAAGACTTGTTACATGCATTAGAGGACAATGAGGTGAACTAGTCAGGAACTTACGTGAATACATGGTTACCACAACTTCCTCCAAATTAAATAGAAGGCTTTTGTAATTGTGGGAATTTAGAGAGAAATAAAATTGTTCGTAAATATTATAAGGTTTAGTATAGCAGATATAGAGGTGATAAACTTCGGTGTGACAACTCACATACTATATTCTGATCTATATTTATAAAATTTAAAAAAAATCGACCTCTAATAAAAAGCTAAAAGTAATATAAAATATTTTTAAACAAAAATTAATACCAACTTAAAAAAAACAAAAAACTAAAAAGTATCAAAATGATTGCGTTTCTTTACTTTTTGTGCCTACAACTTACAATCAACTTAATCTTCTAATAATGTACAAACTTTGCGTTTACCACGTCATTATAGTTACTTATGGAGTCGGTGTCAGCCAAGGTAGGTAGGGTACAGCAACAAATACGACACCGACTCCAAAAGTAACTATAATGACGTGGTAAACGCAAAGTTTGTACATTAGTAGAAGATTAAGTTGATTATATGTTGTAAGCACAAAAATTAAAGAAACATACAGCTTGGCAAAAAAGAGTATGGAAAAAATGAGGGCGCCACTTTCACTTAGGTCTCATCATAATATGGAAAATCAGTAAGATAATTTAATCAAATCGTTAAAAATAAATGTGAAACACTAAGCTTTACTCAAAATCTAGTATTACCATCATGGTTTCTATTTAGTAAAATATTTAGTTCCACCTGTCACCACTTCATACTCTTTTTTGCCAAGCTGTAAGTTATTTTATTACTTTTTAGTATTGTATTTTTGAAGTCGGTTTTAATTGTTTGTAAAAAAAACCCTAATTTTTAGTAATTCCAAAATTCGTCGTCTTGGCGTTCATTGAAGGAAGCCTATGTTCAGCAATGGACGGAGAAATGATGATGATGACGATGATTACGATGACCGCGACATAGGTACTATTGTGTGCTGCCAAAGCATCCTATACAATTGTTACATAGACAAGCAATAAAAAAAATTATACACACGAACATATAACCTCCTCCTTTTGTGAAGTTATTTAATAAGTACCTAGCATATCATCGAGGTAAAGTAAACCAACCAAGTAGGTATTATTCCGAATAACTAAAAAACGACTTTAATAAGGGACCAAATTAGAAACACCAGCTTTCAAACAAAAAATATTTTTTCAAATCCGTCCAGCCATCTTCGAGTAATCGGGGAACATACATAAAAAAACCGACGAATTGAGAACCTCCTCCTTTTTGAAGTCGGTTAAAAATGAGAAAATCTTCTAGGTAAACTAAATCAACCAAATAAGAAATATTGTGAATAACTCAAAAGCGGCTTGTCAGATCTTGTGATCAAATAAATATGGAACCAACTTTGAAATACCAGCTTTCAAACAAAAAGCAGAATCATCAAAATCTATTTACAATAGGCGGCGTAATCGTGTCACATAAATACAAAAAACACCATACACACGAATTGAAAACCTCCACTTTTTTTGAAGTCGGCTAAAAATACATACATTTCAGAGCTCTCGCATCGAGGGCCAGCGTACGGAGTTGCCCATTAAGAAGCCGAAAGAGAAGAAGAAGACTCTTCCTGATGACGACTTTTTCGTCCAGATCATGCGAGCCCAAGCTGGTCGTATGGAGGACCAGCGAGCTTCCGTAAGTATCATACTATATAGCTACATCGGTTTTGTGGTGAGCTACCTTGCTCACCACAAAACCGATGTAGCAATAGGGCCAAATAGGCCATTAGATTAGACATTTCGAAAAAAATAATTGTTCCAGTTCATATGTAGACAATTTGTGTTCTAAGCAGATATATGTATTGATATCATCATCACTGTAGATCTTTTCTGTCCAATACTGAACAAAGACATAGGTTAATACAAGCATATAACCAACCAGATGGGACGACGATCTCCATCTGTCCGGTTGGATGCGAGTGGGAATCGGCTGTCTTGACGTTCATTGAAATAGGCCTTAGATAATATTATATATTTATATTAACCCTTACTATTATAATATTATCTTATGTTAACTACTCCTCGAAATCAGGCGAGGAGGTTGTTGGGCCATAGTTCACAGATGCGCTGGCCCAAGGCGGGTTGGTGAACTTCATACACCATCAAAAACTTTTAATCCCATCAGGCATGCAGGTTTCCTCACGATCTTTCCTTCACCGGTGAGCAAGCGATGATCTTATGTTACCAAACCTACTAGACCACCGTTTGATCACGTTGTGATATTTGTTTGCTGTAATTCTATTATAAATTTCTAGGTAAGGTAGTAAATAATCTTTCAAATTCGTCTGAATACCATTACTGTCAGCATCGATAAATGTCGTACACATCACTATCGCAATTGACAACATTTCATTTTTTAACACGCCTATATTATATTTTAAACTAAAACAACATAGACAAAGATAATAGTTGCACGTACATGTTCGACAATCGTTGCACGTATATAATGTTCGACAACAGTTGCGCGTGCGCGTAGGTACATTTGCACGCCCATGTTCGATAACCGTTGCACGTACATGTTCGACAACAGTTACGCGTGCGCGTAGGTACATGTTCGACAACCGTTGCGCGTACATGTTCGACAACCGTTGCTCGTACATGTTCGACAACAGTTGCACTAATGTTTGCCAAAATAATATCAATGATTAATTGTTTTTTCAGATCCCCCTGAAGGAGAACAAGGGATCCAACTCCAAAAAGTAAACGTCTTAAAATACGTTTCAATGCATGTCGTAACGTGTACCCTCCCCAGGTAGTAGCACACCAGGTTATTAGTGTAGTATGATAACAAGCTTATGCTTTATTATAAGTACGAGTCGACAAGAAAGTGGTCTACAGTTAAAAATATATATTTAAAATTAAAACTATAACTATCGACAAAGGTGGAAAAACTTGAACACTTGTGCGGGCACATTTGAATTGAATATTTGTATTTGGGAAAGCTTTTGCATATTAATAACTATTGTGAAATAGACATGAAAGAAAAAAGGTTTAATAGAGAAAATAATCTTCCATTTTCGGCTCGTTCATTTGTTTCATTGCGACTTATGTATTAAATCATATAAATGCCAGTATGAGTTTGGTTTGTTGGATGTTTGATGTTTTAGAGTCCATTCGTGATTCGAGGTTATAGTATGCGACGGTTTTCTCATCGACAAACATTGTAAATGTAGAGCTCAATGTTACGCTGCTAACATATAGCCGCTTTATAATATATTCAATCTCAGTCCCTAATTTGCTGGTCGAGATTGATATTTCAATAAAATATCGGATACAATCTGGATCAATAGAAATCTTAGATTCACGATCGTATATTAAAAGCGGCCGTTAGTGCCTTTTCACACGTCCCGGTTGCCGGGTATCCGGTAGGGCAGTGTAAGAAAATTACGCCGGTACGTGTGAAAGCTGCCATACATGCCCATACCTACACTTCACTACCGGATACCCGGCAACCGGGACGTGTGAAAAGGCACTTAGACGTATCTCAACAATATTCCCCTGTCAACAGGATTATTTGAGTTGACATTAATGATAGTAGTTTAAGTCCAGCATTAATTTTATATAAAGTGTTTATTAAAATCTTAGATTATAGTACCACCTATTTTATTTTCAAATTGTTTCAATACAGTCTTTCTCGATGTAACTATTTTCTTCGCCCACCTTAAATAATCAAATGGGTTTTATTTTTCATTCCCCACATTTTTATAAATATTTTTTACAACCATAAAAAGAATGACGTCCAATGTTTCTGGGAACTTTAAACCTAGCATTTGTAACAGATTGTCTTTAACATTTTTTAAATGTTCGAATAATATTAGATCTGTTTATGAAGACATGTTTTTAATTTGTATCGGTATTTTACTTTCAAAATTCGAATTTACATTCCATACGAGTACACTTCTTGATCTTTTTAAATGTGTTTTATAGAGTTCTACCTAAACATCTTTAGTCTGTCAACATAACAAGTTACAATAGAGCTTTGAAATATTAAAATAACCAAAACTATGCTTATAATAGGTAATATAAAATAGAAAAAGCCAAGTAAATAATATGCCATATACTCTAAAATAAATAGCTTATTAACGAGAAGAGTTACTTTAAGACATTTTAACTTGCGATGTTGGTGGACTGTCTTAAGAGCGCGCCTAACGCCGACAAAAATTCTGTTTTCACCTGTGCGTCTTGCACGCCTTCCGCTTTAGTTCTGAAAACAAACACGCCGGCCGCCGCGCCACACGCAAGCGAGGCAAGCTGCCACCTGCAGTGCCCCGCCGCCCAGCGCCGCGCGGTAGAGTGCATATAAGATATACAATATACCTATGCGAAAAATTTAGAAAATTCTAAATGCGATAAAATGAGTGTGTATGTAAATACAATCAACAAAATTGATTGGGAATTTGTTTTGGTACAGAAATAGGCAGTCATAGGAAAGTACTAGTACAGTGAATTGATAGAAGATTAGGTACCTAGTAGAATCGGTTTTTTGATGTAACGTATAATATATACATTCATATGCATTTAGTGAAAAACTGTTCATTTGAAATTACAAACGGACACTTCAAATTTATTTATTTAAATATTTACATTATTTATATTCAAAATATAAATAATGTATGATATAAAAAATGTGTTCGATTTCTTTATTAAAACATTAGTCTAACTATGTAATTCGTAAAAAATAATTTGGTGCTGTCGATGATAATTTTGAGACTGCTTTTTTTCGCGGTGCCAAGTTTGTAGTAAAAAAAAACCCGATAATTTTTAAAATTTGTACTCGATTACTCGACTTCTAAAGTTCTTTTGCCTAACTATGGTATCTTTTTAAACTAAATTATCTGGTTGTTTCTCATGAAACTGCGGGTTTAAAAATAGGCTGCTTTTCTATTCTTAATTTTCGCGTTGGGCGCACTCTTAATTTTATTTTGCAACTAAATGCTATAAAAAATCACTAAAAAATTTTGTGTTTGAAATTTATTATTATAACAATAAAATGTATTATGAATATGATCAAATAAAGTAAGTGTTCGTTTTGATTTTATTGATGTAATACGGATATGGTATTACTTTCTCATAAAACATCATGGAGACTAGAAGAAAAGCTGTGTATGAAATGTGTCCGTCGAAAAGCGTTAAATAAGGGTGGCGCCACTGTAGCATTATGTGGTAATTTTTTAAACGTGTGTACGCCTAGAATTTACACACACACACATTTATGTATACAAAAACCCTACCCTTAGAAGTTGTTATTTTTAGCATCAGTTGGATACTTTTTCAACTTTTCTCCCATATGAGATTGTACTCCTTGTGTCTCGTCTACGTCCACGATAGAGCCGAACAACCGAATATACTAAATGTCAGATATAGTCAAACCCACAGATAAAATTTGGCATACTTATCAATAAGCACATTTTTATTTTTTAGTTTATGTGTGCATATTTGATAAATTTGATGTTCATTTTCTATTTTCTATAGATCTCACATCGTTAATATTAATAATCAATGTTAATGAATCTTTGTGTAATAGCCAATCCGATGTAATAAATTCGGCATCTTTTTGCGTCTGTTTGGCCATTGGTCGTTTAAATAAATGTTTAATAATGTTCTCAGATACACCTAAATGAGGTGTAATAAAAAATAATCCTGCAATGTTTTCTAGAGGTTGCCACTAAACGATTTCGTAATCATAACATTCAAACTTTATTTAAGCTGTCATCTTAATTATTGTAACGACTAAAATAATATAGAACAGCAAAATAAAATTTGCACATTTGTTTAATCTGTTTAAATACCATCGTCTTGTGGCTCCATCTATAAAACTTTGCAACTTATTTCTTATTGATTACATAATAAAACGACATGAATGTTATACAAGAAAGGTATTTTTCTAAAGTTACTACTACACTATTTATTCTAGGTTTAACTTATTATTTATTTTCGCTTATTTTGTCGACTTCAATATGTACCGATCTTATTTACTATAAAACAGTTAGTGCTTGGTTATAACTTATATTATATTATGAGCAGACCAATGGCCTAAACGTAGACAATCCGCTTTACACAACATGGATGGCACAATACTTGCTTTAATAAAGAGATAACCGTTATTTTTATTTATAATTTAATGTTTTTTTTCACTGTGAATTTTTTTTAAGTGCTAATAGTTTTGTAGTTCTTTTTATCCTTTTTCTTAAACATTTGCCATATGACTGACAAGCTGACGAAGAATCAAAAAGTCACTAAAAAAATCAATTTAACTCGATTTATTTTACTACTTTTGTTTGTATTTAGAAGTATGTCTTTTTTACTATTGCATTTAATGTATATTTATTTTTTTGCGACGATTTGGAAAGGTTGGTCATTGGTATGAGGCCTATTTTTATTATTATTATGACGTTTAATATAAATAAACGTGTATTCCACGTCATTGACTATGTAATGGTTCTAACTTGGCAAAGGGAGACGTTGTTGTCTATTTGTAACATTTTTATTAAACACTAATTTTGTATACAATATCAAGCAATAGATATAATGGTGCATAAGTGCTGATAGTTTGTCTTTTTTTAATGTAGTTTTACACAACGAGGGCATTTAATGCCTTTAATGATGCCTGCCTACAAAAGATGTCTTCTTGTTTGCCAAGCTATAATTGTATTATAAATTGAAATTATTAAGGATATGATTGCAACATAAAGCGAATGATTTCATAATATTGCATTTTGATATTGATTTTAATAGAAACAACAATATAAAACACTAACATGCGAACTTCGCATACTGTAACTCCAACATCCAACAATAAGTATATATAATAATAATAATATATATAAAATAATATATAATAATATAAATATAAAATAATATAATAATAAGTATGTATAATTCTATCGACATTATGAAAATAATCGCTTTATCTTACAAAATTAACGAAAGTTCATATCATATTTTATATGCTATATTTATTCTTATAATTAATTACTTTAAAATTGGGTATTTACTCGTAAAAATATTTTTATGTATTTAAATAATTTATTAAGGCTACTAGGCTTGTAAGGAACGTAAAATTATGGAATGAAATGTTTAATATGTAATATATTTTTCGTGAGCTCAAACTCAACAAATTAAACTTCTTCATATATCTATCTATACTACGTTGAGTGTTTCAAAAAGTTTACATAATGTTGCAGAAGAGTCTTATACTAATAAATATATGAAACTACATACATATTTGAAATAACTTATGTGTATGGATTGTACAATAAAAATATCAACTCAAATTAAGTTTAAGAATATGAGTTTCTGTAAGACGTAAAAATATGATTTATTAAGAATTAACCGTGTTCATATATTTAATATAGTATAAGTCTACAAACTGGTAACTACATAAAATATAATAAAAACAAATTATAAATATAAAAAAAAACCAATATAAGTATTATAAAATATGTGTTGCCACCCATAAAAAGTATGTAACCTATTTTTGACCTTCAATTGTACAATACCGGAAACCGGGATGTGTAAGCTGTAGACATAAAAAGTATTATATATTTTATTAACATACAACAATAACTATAAAAACATAATTTAATACATCTAATACTCTGATGTAACAAATAACTTCAGAACAAATATTTTCGCTATGATAGTTGGTCTATAATAATTATTTTTTTGTAAATCTCACACATTATTTCATTGAGCTCTTGAATAATATTAAATTGTATTTTATTTTCCAAACATAATATTAGTTTTAATGAATTTATACATTTTTACAATGTATCAAACATTTCGTGACCAGATGTTAACATTAGTCAAATTATATATTATGATGATGTCTTTGCGAACTGATTTTTTATACTTCACATGTTTTTAATATTTTTAGTTAGTTTTTAAGATTTTATCGGCCTATTTATCTGTTTGTAATCATCTGTTTTTGGTATTTGTTTTAACTAAAATATCAAAAATGGTAACTATTATTGCATGTATTGATAACAGTAGCTTTGTAGGATAACACACGGTGAATGATATGCGGTTGTATATTATTAGGCCAATAAAAATGCCAAATTTAACATTAAAATATGATAAGCGCTATGACTTTGATTTTTCAACCCCCTATTGAATAAAGATTGCTATTTGTTGTTTGTCGTCAAGAGCTAGCTATTACAGGATCTTGCCAGAAACTATCTTGACATCATGCCTGTGTATTATTTCCGACAAACAACTTTGGAGTGCTTCGAAAAGCAAGGCAGGATGGGAGATGTTATTACTGCTACTGACACCTACCATCTCATGTCACGTGATAAATGCACGCTGCCAAATTGAACCTGTTTATGTTCATGGGCGACGCTGACTTATCGTCAGTTCGTACATAAGTAGGGGTGCAACATTTGCTTATAATCTAGATGGGATATGATTCATGTGTCTGTTAAATAAGTCCTTTTTTTCTTTTCCACCTCGATCCCGCGGGAGAGGGGTCTTCCCAGGCGGGTATGTGGGACTCGCTGCGCCCTAAAGATGGTAAGGTGGACACAACTATACCCACTAAAACCCGGCGAGTGTTACCAATGCCGCCTTTGGTGAGGTTCCCCAGATCTGTTGAGCAAACATGGCACCTAGACTAGTTACGGCTAGTTAATCCCTCAAGGGACCGACGCCAACCCCACAGAGGGGTTGTCCCGCACCACAGAACGAGGGGTTGTTCTGACGTCGCGACGTCGGGAGAATGACGTTCCCATACTCACCCCTTGTCCCCTCGTACCCCACAAAGAGCAGCCCCCTCGGTTCACCTTAGGCTACTGAGCCCCACCGCCACAACAAGGTTTGAACCGTAGTGAGACTGTTAAATAAGTCCTAGCTCAAGTATCTGTTGACGATTAGGGGTCTATTATAGACTTACTTCATTCAACCCTTCATCAAACCCAAACTTAATCGAGGGGTTCAATAATAGGCTCAACCATCGTCATATCAATAGTAGACATATGCCTAGGGACCAGGAGGTATCTCAGGGCACCATCATCAATTAGTCTCAATGTAGCAAGAATAAGGCCCATCGAATAAGGATGAATCTCATAAAAGCGAATTAAAAATCCGTAATGGATAGGAACTTAATAGGCCTATAAATGCTATTCTCTATCTAAGAGCAGACATTCGTTTTTGTCAACAAACTGCAATAATACTATCCGACCAAACGATCTCTTTTATATTTACTCAGAAAACAATAATTTTTAATTCTAGATATTTTTTTATTTGTAACAATGTTCAATTCAAATTTTTCAGGACGCACGCACGCATGAGGGTACGTATTAAACATCAAGAAAATTTGTAACGTTTTTGTCCAAGAGGAAGAGAGTGATTGAGAGTTGAGACGTGGTTGAGACACAGATATTTGAAATAAGGAGATATATTATGTCATTGAAAATAACGTAATTGAAATAATACGTGTGGTCAGTATATCCTCACCACGCTTTGCACCACATAGCTATTCATAAATCATAACGTTCTAAAGAATTAAAAATGAACCTTATGTTATCATACACAGCGCTCATTTAATATGCACCATGGAAACGGATCGCTCCGTCTCTTTCTAAACTACACTCTCACATTTTATTACAATTTTTCTGTGTACAATTACGAACAGTGATGTACTAGGTATGTTGCAAAGTTGTCGATTCTTACATTAGTTTTACCCGCGACGGTACGGTAGGGTAATGTATGTTCTGTGGTACGGAGATTGTATATGCCTTTGGAGTGAGAGGCAGTTTGTGTGTGCAAACCAATTTTACCATTTATCTCCAGAACTACCAGTCTGATTTTGATGCGGTTTTCAAAGATGGGTTTGGATTTGATTGGTGCATGTTTTTAGATAGGTTTTACGTTGATAGCTCAACAGAGGGCGCTGCATACATAGTAAACATAGTTGCTATTTTAATCCAAAACTACTTATCTAATTTTGATGCGGTTTTCAACAATGGGTTTGGATTTGATTGGTGCATGTCATAAGATAGGTAATATAATAATAGTGACAACATACCAGGGGGCGCTGCAGTGTACATTTATTTGTGCAAAACCAAGACTATAAGTCCGGTTTGGATGCGGTTTTCGGTGATAGGTCTGGGTTTAATTGTGATGCGTGTTCTAAAATATGTGTTATGGTGACGACTGAAATATGACGCTGCAGTAGATCGATTTTGTTGGGTTATTGATTAAGTTCATAAGGAGTTGAATAATATGTAATATTGCGAAATCTACATCTTCGAGAACCAAATAAAGTATACATCCAATAAATGGAAGTGCTATGAAAACTAATACTCTGTTGTTCATATGTCCGACACTTCGAGAAATCAAATCTACCAATAAAAGCTATTGACGATCTCTAGTTATAAAGTAATAAAAACAAAAGGAATAAAAAATAATTTATTAAAAATAAAGAAAATATTTTTCACCAAATTAAATGAAATAAGAATGTTTCATTTTTCTTACTTATGTGTGTATGTATGCATGTTTGTACACATTGTTTTTGGTACTATGTATAACAAGCACGTGGATAGATTTTCATGATTGTAACGTTAATCGACTCCCTCTCCCGCTCTGCCTCCTCCTTCTGCGACAGCACGTTCTCGCAGAGTATGTACCTGCCTGAGTCCTGACACAATATTATAATAATAATTTATTATCTGATTGCACCGCTATGCTATTACGAATTTTTGTTTTTTTCCGCAGTTCCGCATGTTTACTCATACACACAATAATTACAGAGTGCACATTTCCTTAGATATATACAAATTTTGAGGTACCTTGGTACGAGAATTTTTGAAGTGTATTCTTCTTTTAGTGAGGTACGTATATTTTAGATGAGATAAAATCTCTGAACTCTTGACACCGCGATTGACGTTTATATGACGTAGACTCGCGACATCACACGAGAGCTGCTGGAGACGCAGTTTGACATTTGATTTATTTATTTACTAGCTGTTGCCCGCAGCTTCGCCCGCTTTAACTTACTCAACTGAATTACTGTTACTCACAGCGTGATGTTATATATCCTATAACCTTCCTCGATAAATGGGCTATCTAACACTGAAAGAATTTTTCAAATTGGACCAGTAGTTCCTGAGATTAGCGCGTTCAAACAAACAAACAAACTCTTCAGCTTTATAATATTAGTATAGATTATGAAATATTTGTTTTGCTAAATGTGTTGCTTCTAAATTGTGTCATGCGGCCATTTTCTGCGCCATTTAAATTGTATAGGTTGTCATAATCTTTCGCAGCCTGTAAGGTATCACATGGAGGAGACAGGCCCGACTGGTAAGAGACTACCTGTCTGGTAGGTGCGTCGCGTACCCCACAGCCGGTGGCTGGGTGATGACGAGAGTGGCGTGCGGTGTTCCGCAGGGGTCTGTCTTAGGCCCACTCTTGTGGAACATCGGCTACGATTGGGTCCTCCGCGGTGCGAACTTGCCGGGCGTCGGCGTTACGTGTTACGCTGACGACACCGTCGTCACCGCGCGCGGAGGGACCTTTTCGGAGGCACGCATTCTGGCGGTAGCTGGAGTCGCCCAGGTGGTGGCGAGGATTCGGCGTCTTGGGCTCGAAGTGGCCATGGAGAAGTGCGAAGCTATATGCTTCCACGGGCCCCGGCGAGCCCCTCCACCCGGATCTCGCCTTGTTGTAGGGGATACTTCCATCACTGTCGACCCGACTATGAAGTACCTGGGCCTCGTCCTCGACAGTCGATGGAACTTCCGAGAACATTTACGGCGTCTCGTCCCGAGGTTGCTCGGAACTGCATGAGCGTTAAGTCGTCTCCTCCCCAACGTGGGTGGACCGAGCGTTGGCTGCCGCCGCCTATATGCGGGCGTCTTGCAGTCTATGGGGCTTTACGGCGCGCCGATATGGGCGAGCGCCCTGACGACGGAGAACGTGGCTCTTCTGCGACGTCCGCAGAGTCATGGCCGTTAGGGCCGTCCGTGCGTATCGTACGACCTCATGCGAGGCTGCGTGCGTACTGGCGGGCTCAGCGCCGTGGGACCTGGTTGCAAGGGTCCTGGCGCAGACTTGGAGGAAACGACGAGGAGAGGAAGAGGAAGAGGAGGAGACCTCCGAAGAAGAGGAGTCCTGGCGGAGCCGCCTACGAAGGCAAGTGCTCCGTCAGTGGAAGGAGAGGCTAGAGGAGCCTAGTGCGGGACTCCGCCAAGGTGTGGTCTGCAGTGTCTTCGCTGCTGTTGCAGTGATGACACCCTGGCGAGTCCTCTGCCCCTGCCACCTTCCACAGATACCTTCCGAAGCATCCGTGCCCCGTCAGCATCTGCGCAAGGTGGAAGGTGATGATGCCGTGCCGCCGGTCAATCCACTGCTCCAGGATCGGACCGACGGCCAGCACGGTGCGGTCAAAAATTGTTTCTAAACATCACCTATTAATAGGAGATTTTAATGCTCACAATTATACTTGGGGTTCAAGAAGTAATAATAGAAGAGGTATTGATATTCGAGCTTTTATTGATAAATACACCTTAGTATGTCTTAATGATCAGAACTGCACCACACTTGCCCCTTTTGGTTGCGAAGGTAATGTCCTTGATCTAGTATTTGCTTCCTCGAACATTAGCTCCAGCTGTGAATTTAAAATTTTAGATGATACTCTTAGCAGCAACCACTATCCTATTTTAATAAATACACAATTTTTGTTTCCCATTAATCATAAACTTCAACAATTAGTTTTAATCACACCTTCAGTAAACCGTACATTACAAAACTTAAATATTAAAAAAATTGATTGGGATATATTTCAGGAAAAATGTTCGGAACAATTCAATTATTTTGATTTTATCACCGATGCTTTATATGATTACAACCGTTTCTTGCATGTTTTGACAGACATTTTAGAAACTTTTATAGATGTCAATTATACTAAATGTCGCAATATACGGAAAAAACGAAAACTGTTAATTTGGTGGAATGATACTTGTAAACGCGTTGTTATCCAAGCTAAAATAGCCCTATCCTTATATAAAAAATATCCTACTCTTGAAAACTATATTCTATATAAACAACTTGACGCAAAAAAGAAGAAAACTTTGTTAGAAATAAAACGTGCAAGTTGGGTTTCTTTTTGTTCTACTTTTAGTCGAAAATAATCTGGGAAAATATTAGAAAATTAAAATTCCAAAAATATATACAGCAAAAAGTCTCTAAAAGCTACTTTGATGATGAAATAAATTCTTACAATTATCTCGACAAACTAACTACAACCGGGATAACAGCACGCCTCGATAAAATTAAAAAAATGTGTGCTGCGGAGGGTACGGTCAGCTCACTTTGGCTTACTAATAAATGTACCTACAGTGAATATAGTTCAGCTTTATCAAGTAAAAAAGATACTACGCCTGGTCCAGACTGTATATCTTATAAAGTCATAAAAAAACTACCTGTTAACGTTAGTAAAATTCTTTTAAATATTTACAATAGATTGTGGGAGGCATGCAAAATTCCTGATGACTGGAAAATTCAACATGTTGTTCCTATATTAAAAACAATAGTGACCCTAACTCTTTAGACTCTTATCGGCCAATTTCATTAACATCTTGTTTGTCCAAACACTTTGAAACAATGCTAAAGTCTAGATTAGAGTGGTATATTGAAAATAATCGACTTATTCCCGATACTCAATATGGATTTAGGAAGGGTAAAAGTTCTTTGGATAATTTAGCTTGTTTAGTTGGAGATATTCGGAATAGCTTTGTTAAGAAAGAAAACACTATGGCAGTTTTTATAGATGTTAAAGGTGCTTTTGACAACATTGATCACTATTATCTAATTAAAAGTATTTACAATCTCGGATTTCCTGGAAAGCTAATAAATTGGATATTTAAATTTTTAAACAATATGAAGTTATACGTGAAGATAAGAAATAAAATTTTCGGACCGAAAGTATCTGGTAAGGGGACTCTACAAGGTTCTGTCGTGTCTCCTTTAATTTTTATACTTGGACTTGTACCATTTATTAAAGAAATTTCTGGCAATATTAAATTGCAAAACCAACGCAGAGGGGGAGAGGATTTTAAATGCTTGTTTAGCTGACCTTTTTCAAAATTTAAAAAATAAATTAAAACTAGATATTAATTTAAATAAAAGTACTGTCGTTTATTTTAACAAAAATCGTTATAATAATATATCTCCGGTAATCAAATATAATAATGAAATTATTCCAGTAAAATCCTCAGTTTTGTACTTAGGTGTAGTTTTGGATTCTCAACTGACTTGGAAATTACATATTGAACGTATAAGTAAAAAAGCTGAATTAAATATTAACATATTAAAGTCTCTAACTGGACTTATGTGGGGCTCAGACCCTAAAGTACTTAAAAATATATATTATAGTATAGTCCGCAGTCATTTTGATTATTGTTGCCAATTTTTTAACGAGGCCGACATTAAGGTATTAAAAAAGTTAGATATTATTCAAAATAAAGCGTTACGTATTATATCTGGAGCTATGATCTCATCCCCTATTAACTCTTTAGAAGTTGAGGTAGGATCAACTCCACTTTTTATTCGAAGATCATACCTCATTGATAAATACTTCCTTAAATTAGCAAGTAGGGACAAAATCATTGTCCAAAGATATTTGGAAAATTTTGTGTTCCCTGATGATAGATTCTCAAAATTATCTGGACATACGTCTTTGAGTCATTCTATTGGTTACCTAAATTCGAAATTTCAAGATCATATTTATTGGTCACAACTTCTTCCGTGTTTTATTTATGATTACTCGAGCATTATAACCGATGTAAATATTAATCAATCAAAATTTTTAAATAAGTCCGAGTTTCTAGAATTTGTAAATACAAAAGAAGGCTGTATTAAAATGTATACTGATGGTTCTAAATCATCAGAAGGAGCAGGTTTTGCTTTTTATGACGAATGTCACAAGATGGGAAAAGTGTACAAATGTGATAAATTCTTCTCTATTTATTCAATTGAATGTCTTGGTATACTTTATGACCTAAAATATATATTAAAAAGTCACAGAAACTTTAGGCAAAATAAATATTTAATAATCACAGATTCCTTGAGTGTTCTTCAAGCGATCAATAAAAATGTAATTTCTGCAAATGTGAATTATCTGATTTACGAAATAAAACAACATATAAATAATATTATAAGTAGTGGTTTAGAAATTGAACTTTGTTGGGTCCCGAGCCATTCCGGGATATTTGCCAATGAATTGGTAGATAAAATGTCAAAATTTTGTTTTCAGGATGATATTGAATGTACTAATTATAAGGTTCCATTTTCAGATTTCTTAATCATCCTTAAAGAAAACATGATCGAACGTTGGTCAATTAATTTAGAATTTACCAGGCAAGGAAAGGGGAAATGGTTGGCTGATATCCAACCAGTTCCTTCTTTGCGTGCGTGGTTTGAAAGATATAAATTTCATATTAACAAGCAATTTGTTAGTACAATATGTAGGTTAAGAATTGGGCATTGTCGAATTCTATCACATCTCAATAGACTTCGGTTAGTTGGATCAGCTTTGTGTAAATTTTGTAATAAAGAAGATTGTGACCTTAACCACATATTTTTCAAATGTACTAAATTTGCCATAGAACGACTAATTTTTATTTGTAAATGTCAAGACATTCTCAATAGTTCTGAGCTTCCTAATTCAGTTCAGGACTTATTAAAGTGTGTGCAAATTTACCCTGTGATTTTTAATTTTTTGAAAGCCACTGAAATTGAAATTTAAAATATAAATATTTGGTATATGTAAAATTTATTTAATTTTATATTTTGTATTATTTGCATTTGTTATTTAGTTACATTTAAGAAGTATAATTTAGTTAAATATTTGATTGTAATAATAATAATTATTAAAGATGTATGTAAAAAAATTGTATGGCTAATAGCTTAGAAGCTAATGCCTTTAAATAAATTTAAAAAAAATATACCTATTAATTATGTATAAAGGGGGACGAAAAATGGCGGGAAACATCGGGACGCGCGGTTGTGTTTTTTTGGTTTCCCGTTAATTAATTGTTATTTTGTGTTTTGTCCATTCAGAGTGGTTTTCTATAGTGTTTGTTTTAAAAACTTGATCTTTATATATTGTGATTGGTTGGCGAATATTGTGGTGGACTGCCTTGGGTGGATGGAATGGAGAATGATAGTTGATTGATGGGGGCTAGAGGGGCGAAGCCGCGCTCCTTGGGGTTTCCCGCCATTTCTCCGTATTACAGACCGAATATTGTATTTTGTATGGCTAATAGCGTAGTAGCTAATGCCTTTAAATGAAAATAATAATAATAATAATGTATAAAGGGGGAATGGCGGGAAACATCGGGACGCGCGGTTGTGTTTTTTTGGTTTCCCGTTAATTAATTGTTATTTTGTGTTTCGTCCATTCAGAGTGGTTTTCTATAGTGTTTGTTTTAAAAACTTGATCTTTATATATTGTGATTGGTTGGCGAATATTGTGGTGGACTGCCTTGGGTGGATGGAATTAAGAATGATAGTTGATTGATGGGGGCTAGAGGGGCGAAGCCGCGCTCCTTGGGGTTTCCCGCCATTTCTCCGTATTACAGACCGAATATTGTATTTTGTATGGCTAATAGCGTAGTAGCTAATGCCTTTAAATGAAAATAATAATAATAATAATAATTATGTATAAAGTTTCTACAGTTATCGTAGTAGATTATGGAATTGAATTCTTAAAATAACGTATATATTCATTAATATAGGAAATAATATTATAAAATAATATTCATCTTTCACTTGATATGATGAATTGATAGCAAAAATCTGTATATAAAATATTTTTATCAATAAAATTTCCAATATTCATTAACCTGTCAAGTGTCAAGTGTCATAACACTCACATAATTTCCACAATCCATGTTCGCTGACTTCAAGGTTATATTTGTCATCAACATATATGTCTTAAATTAATGTATTACATACATACTGTTAAATTTAATAAATAAAAAAATATAAAAGTGGAAAAAAGAGTCACATACTTAAACGGTTGCATTGTTTTTGTGATTACTGCGAATTCTAAATTTTTAAGTACATTTATACGAAACTTGTTTTGTTGTTCGTTTAAGAAATATCACAACACTACAGATAGTGATATAATCAGTGTAATTACCAGCGACTTAAGTTATTGGGACTGTGAACTACATTTCAAAAGTTTTGATCTCGTATTTACATACATCGTACGTTCTTGAAGTTTCCATGCTTATTTACGCGGGATGGACGAACTTTATCAACAACGGAACACAACAGAATCTAAACAGTAAGTACTTTTCATCATTATTCTATTTTTAAGAATGTAAAATTCGTGAACAATAAAATATTTGTAAACACATCGCTTTTAAATCAGCATATAAAAATAAATTTGTAGATATATTACAACTCTGCACACACAGATAATATTATATGTGTGTATAAGATCATATTATTATACTTGATAAAGTTGATTGTTTTTTTTTGTTATATCTATATGTTGCACAGTAATATATTGAATGTAGATTTACTTTTAGACTATATAAATAATAAATATGTATTCTGCAAAAGTGGTAAACTTCAAATCTCATATTTTGTATTGTGTCATTTAAACATGTAATCACAGCTGTTTTCATTCTATCATTACTTGATATTGTTTTATAAAATATAAGGTGTTTGGTATTACATATTAGTTATTATCCGTCTTGGATTTTAACTTTGTTACATAACTTATTATTTTTACATTTTTACTTTATTAACATTTTAATATAATATGAATGTTCTTATTATAATTATATGCGTTTCAGAATGACCTTTGCTCAGTAATTTAATTGTATGATCCTTTTTATTTTAGAATATCATCTGAAATTATGAACATTTGAATTAGGCTGTCAGATACTTTTATAAGGATGTCAAATTTGGATTGTGTTAGTACCTAATTGTAAATAATAAGGCAAATTAATAACTTAGATCTGTATCCCTAACTCAGGACATAGTTATTGTCTGGGTCCTTCTAACTCAGCATATTAACGTAACTTTTTTTTTTTTCGGATGCTAATGGACCGAAGGCCCTAATGCTACATCGGATTAGTGTGAGCCCATTTGGCTCACTTTTGGTTTGTTAAAGTGAGGGTTGCACCCCACCAACCGTGCAGTCAGCGACCACATGGCCTCCTGGCGTTGGGTTGGATTAATGTAACTAGGACAATATATATTATATACAATTTATATCCCTCGCACTAGGGAAAGTGGGAGGGATGAGTTGTGCCATGCACTAATCAGTATGGATATCACCATCCTGATGACATCACTCCTGCTCTTGCAACACCTTGGCTGTGTTTTATTAGGGCAGAATAAATAATTACTATTACCAAAACTTGCCATAATATGCATCAGGATATTAATGTAATGGTATGAATGAGTAGCCAGGATTAGTCACGGATGAACTTTTTTGCGATCATACCCAGTGGCCAATTTGACGAGGGGAATCTTGTCCAGTATCTATCAGTTTCCTTATAAAACTTAAAAAAGGTTTTTTTTTTCATTAAGTAGCGTTAAGAATTTAGCAATTAATGTTTTTTCCTTAGTAATTTATGAATTGAAATTTGATGGTACTATTTCTTAAACTTGTACACAAGTGCATGGTTTCACCGTTTAACACAGTTAGATGAACAGTATGTTAATTAAGTCATTACTAACTGATCTGACAAAAGTTGTTTGGCCTTAATAATTATTTCTTGAAAATAATAATTGTCAAAAAAATTGAGTAAAACAATCTGGATAGGGATACGCACCTAGCGATATAAAATATACTTTACAACATATTCTCATACTTACCAAAATGTAAATACATAAAAAAATCCTAAATACTTACTGGTGTAAGTAAGTACCAATTTACATTATTATTAAATTTTGTTCAAACCATTGATCATCATCATCATCATGATTGGGTGCATATATATTACATATTAAAGTTTTAAGGTCAGTTACCCCAGGTCTAAACTAAATAATAATTTAAATACATTTCCAAACCATTGATACCAAAAGGGACATGAAGACCTACAAGGATCGATGTGAGCATAAAAATATATAGGGGGTCTAAGAGGTCTAAATATGGAATGTATTGTTCTAAGTTTTTTCTTTAATAATATATTCAATCTCCATTGAATTGGTGGCCCATGGGTGGGGATAAAGTAAAGGAGGGCAACACATCTACATAACCCCTTGTGCGGATGTTTATTGGCGTCGGTAGTCACCTAAGGCTCCGACTGCTCCTTTGGCCCTATAATATAAAAAAAATTGATTGTAATATTGTCATAATATTATCACAAATTTTGGTCAATAGATTTGCTCATTGTCGCAGTTAAATACTTAGTCATATTTTAGTTGTATAAACTTGGTATGCTGTTATGTACTAATGAGTCTGCTCAAGTGGTATACAAATCAAAAATGATATAAACAGTGGATAACTTATTGTCTTACCATCCCCACCATGGTTCAGGCCTTGACGTGGCGGTGGGGCTCAGTAGCCTAGGGTGAGCCCAGCACCTTGGCGAAGCCAAACGAGCCGAGGGGGCTCTTTGTACTCCTCTTATAAGAAAAGGGGACAAAAGAGCAAGGGGTGAGGATGGGAACCTCACCCCATTGTACTGTCCCGACGTTGGGAGGGGTTGTTCTGTGGTGCAGTGCAACCCCTCTGTGGAGGTGGCGTCGGTCCCTTGCGGGACTGACTAGCCGTCGAGGTGTCCTGTTAGCTTAACAGATCCGGGGCACCTCACCAAGGCGGCACTGGTGGCACCCGCCGGGTTTTAGTGGGTTAAGAGCTGCGTCCACCTTACCACCTCTCGGGCGCAGCGAGTCCCATACACCCGCCTGGGGAGACCTACTTCCCGGCAGGATGCCTCAGAGAATTTACGGGCGTAAAAAAAAGTATTGCACCTATATAGAATATATTGGACATATCGCTTTATCAACAAGTAATGCACTGTGTACTGATAAGTGGGGTAAGTAATTTTTTATTACTGTATAATAGAAAAAACGGGGGAACGAAATGTTATCGTTTTGGATTTTCATTGCCATGGATTTTTAGAAAGTTCTTAAGAAGAAGTTTTTAGGTCCGTAAAGGAGTAGCCGAAAATTAAAAAGGTTTTCGTATCTGTGAAAAAATCATGGGAGGACCTGGCTATGGAACATCAATCACTACTAGAAACGCAATCATTGAATTGAACGTAAAAAGCGTTTCATCAAACGGTACCGAGTCAGTGTCATTTTTATTTCATCATAATCATCGTCATTATCATCATTAGCCTCTATCGGTCCACTGCTGAACATAGGCCTCCCTCAATGAACACCAAGACGGCCGATCCCTTTATTTAATAAACGAAAATTTCTGATGAAAGCTTCGGAATAAAATTAAGTAACTAGGTATATCTATACATAGATGAATGTATCCTCCGAGATGTTCCCCAAGGGTTAAAAACTTTACTATAATTAACTGAGCGAGGTGCAAATATGAGTACCTATGCTATCTGTTTCTTTTCACCCGCCCTAAAATTTGATAAAAAAGCTCGTTAAAATTAATAGCACCCTTCCTCGATATGGCTATCAATTACGGAAAGATTTTTCAAATCTCACTAGTACTTTCGAAAGAAATTATTAGAAAAGAATTATGAATAGGTAGACTTAGTATTAAGGTCGAACTAATCTTATACGATTCTTATAACTATTTATACATTTAAATATCGGTAATCGGTATCGAATGTTTGAGTACTATCAAATATTGCTAAAGTTTCTCCTAAAGTACTTTGTCAAAGTTGTCAAAGTGCTTGAACCTTTTCTGTGCATAGTGAAGATTCAAATTTTACTAAAATCATGCCTCTTAGCTGAAACTTTATTTATATATTGGTTGTGCAATTTAATCTCTTCTTTTGACTAAACTATTTTCATCAGTGAACATGACGAGTCAGCGACTATGTTAGTCACAAGCTGAGTGTTAGTCACAATCTCGTCGTCGTCAAAAAAGGTCAATTGTCAACCTTTGTCCTTCGAATGCAGGACCCCCTTCAATGAAAGCCAAGCCGGTCCACCAATCGTATCCAATTAGGTCCGTCCTTTGCACGTAGATAGTCGACTTATCGAGATTACACAACCAACCCTTACATTAAAAGCAGCAGTGTGTTGCGGTAGTTTTAGCAATAAACTCATGTAATATGTTTTTAATTTTCAAATTTCCCTTACTTTCCCGCATTTTTACGCAGGAATAAACATGACTCATGGGGCGTTACCTCGCTCTGAGGCGTTCCATTTTCTTATGACGTTGTCACGTTCAACTATCGTCAGTAAACCGACTTTACAGACAACAGATTTAAAAAAAAATTAACTTTAGTGTATATTTTAATGTTATATTAGTTTTGACAAGATACACGATGATAACATGCACAAAGCTTATTAGGAACTGGCAGTTTGATATTGTAGCGCCAAATACTCCGTGCTAATCATCTATCAGACGTAACCAGAACTCATCGGTTCGTTAGCAGACGATTATTCTCGTTATCTCTTTCCTAGCCTTTAATCTCTATACACCGGCTGAATGAATTACACGTCCATTAGATGTGTATTTGACGATCAAACGATAAAATTGTCTGCAGTTTGTGATATGAAATGTAATAGAAACTTATTTGTTAATTTTAACTAGGGAAAATTCGTCTCTGAATAAGGGGTTGATTATGTTCAACTGCTTACCACTTAGCATCAGGATTCAGGACTGGTGGTTCGTTTGCCGATCCGACCAAAATCTAGACAGATCTAACATAAAAAATTATATTAGTTTGCAGACTCCGTGCGCCGCGGTGGAGACGCGCCTTTAACTTTAAAAACGTACGTACGCGCGATTTTAGTTAACACTGACAAATATTTATCTAAATGAAATATAGATTATAAAATATTTAGTAAAATATTATATCAGGATAAAATAACTAACATCAAGTGATGCAAAATAATTAAGAATCAAAAGTGATTACCGGAATATCGTTTTAAATTTTTAGATG
Organism: Helleia helle; assembly: GCA_963853865.1. Taxonomy (NCBI): domain Eukaryota; kingdom Metazoa; phylum Arthropoda; class Insecta; order Lepidoptera; family Lycaenidae; genus Helleia; species Helleia helle. The sequence goes on from OY971420.1 coordinate 3,739,268, forward strand.
AATTTAAGTATAGTAAAAAATTATAAAACTGGTTCTTACGAGTTTTATCGCAAAGTGAACTCTGAAGACTATTAAATAAAAATAAAAACACCGCTAAAAGTTGAGTCCAAATCACGCATGTAAATGTTTGGGTTTTTAGCACGTTTCAGTCCGTTCCAACCACTTGTTGTTAAATACAAACGCACAGTAACTGATGGTCAATCTGCTGTGTTTGTAATTTGTATTCGGAATTTCCCGAAGTCACCCATGAATTTGTATTGCAAATTCGAACTGTATTTTATGTCTTTTTTTGACGACCTCTGTGGCTCAGTGGTAAGCGCGTTGGCGCTCAAGCCGGAGGTTGTGGGTTCAAATCCCGCCAGGGAACAAAAATATTTTCTGTGTTCCTGGGTCATGGATGTGTTTTAAATATGTGTATTATATATAATAAAAATCTTAAATATATGTATAGTATAAAAGTATTAAATATATTTCCGTTGTCTGGTACCCGTAATCATGGGACCAGATTAACGTGGTGTGAAAGCGTCCATAGATATTATTATTATGTCTTTTCAAGTAACTAGCATCAACATTTGACGTACAGGCGGAGTGCCTGTATATGAAAAGTATCAGTAGGTACTTCTATAATCCATGGTTGAGGGTTAATATTCCTGTCGTGTCCAAGCGTTGATATTGCCGGAGATGGATCTTTTTTTTTTTTTTTCGGAAGGGCTAGACTTTTCGGCCTGATGGTAAGCTCAATCGGTACAGTAAGTGAGCAGATGGCTCACTTAAGAAATATTCGAAAGGGGGACGCCCCCCTCCGCGCCCCGCAGGGGGCGCGGTTCATCGCGCGCGCTGCTCGGGAGAGCATCATTTGGACTAGTCAAATCCGATACGGTCGACGAATCTTTTACGGTTGAATTTAACCTATCATCATGAGGGCCGGCCCTCATCCCTCCCTCTGGAGAGAGAGGCGGGTCATGCGCGGTGCCCAAGCAATCTAGCGGTAGCGTAGTGCTAGCGCTGTTTGCGCGGTCTGGGTTTGTGTCTACTCGTATCGGATTCGAACCTAAGCTTCCGCGATCGATCCGGATCGATGTGGTTTCCATGTGTAGGGTTCGACGTCGCTTACGACCCCGAGGCCCAAGCGGTGTGCAGGTGTACCTAGCACCGTGTGTGTGTTTGTGTATGCTGTGACGTTCGCGTCGCGCTTTTGCGTCGCGCATTAGTAGCTGAGAGATTTCGTCAGCTGGATCTGTTAAAACATGCTTTGGTAACCTATGTCTAATTGGAACTGAGCTATCTGGGGAATAGTTTGCCGCGCTTACGATGAGCGGGTTTGGGTGAAGGAGTGCCTTTTCAAAGTGACGTTCTGACGTCATTTTGAAGTGGCCCCTAATGGACTCTAATCTGAAGTCCCTGTGCAGGTCGATGTTTCTTACATACCACGGGCAACCGGTTGCCATGCGTAAAAAATTATTTTGGACTATTTGTAGTGCATTAAGTCGACTTTGTGGCACATGCACGAATGCGACACAAGAGTATGACATAATGGGTCGGATACAAGTTTTATACAGGGTAAGCTTATGCCTGAGGGGCATTTTGCTGTTTTTGTTAATTAAGAAATATAAACGGCTCAAGACGAATTTGGCCTTTTTGGTGACTGACTCTATGTGTGGTCTAAATGACATCGACCTGTCAAGGGTGACCCCCAGGTATTTTACCTGATCTACTCTGGGTATTTCTATATTGTTTAACCTTATCGGTTTCATGGTACGATAAGGTCGTCTGTTTGTGACCCTCCTACGTGAGAATTTTATGGAGGCACTTTTTTCTGGGTTTATATCAATCCTCCATTTTGCGAACCATTCACCCAGCTCGGTGACGGCACGCTGGAGGATGGTGGAAGCCCTTGCGGCTGAGGGGTGGGTGATATACAGAGCGGTATCGTCTGCAAAGAGAGCCCGTTTAACCGCCGGGTGTTCGGGGATGTCGGAGGTATACAAGTTGTACAAGGTCGGAGACAGCACGGAGCCCTGTGGGACTCCGGCCCTCAGAGGTCTCCGAGAGGACAGAGTGCTCTCTACTCTATATCTAAAATGACGGCCCGAAAGGTAGTCGCGGATGATGATGACTAATCTGTCCGGTATTCCTAACTTGAATAGTTTGAATATGAGGCCTTCGTGCCAGATTTTATCAAAGATTTTATTTTTTAAAATCATATTCAAGATTCAAGATTTTATAAAATCTTTTGCTACATCAAAGAATACAGCGCACGTATCGTGTTTGTTTTTCTTATGGAAACCTCTGAGTATATCCTCCGTCATACGGTGGACTTGCCTCGGGCAGCAGTGGTTTTCGCGGAAGGCGAATTGCTCATCTATGAAAAGATTCTTTTCGCTAATGACGGTTTTCAACCGCCTAAGCAGAATTCTTTCGTAGATTTTTCCTAACGAGCTTATCAGGCTTATGGGACGATAGCTAGACGGTTCCGAGCGTGGTTTTCCGGGCTTCAGTATTCCTATGACCGTAGCTTCTTTCCATATATCAGGGAACCTACAACCCTTGAGGAGAGCGTTTATAATGTTAACCAGGAGGATAACTAGGGCGGGCGGTAGTATTTTTAATACCTTGTTGGAAATCCCGTCCGGCCTTCTTGGCGTGGAGGCATTTTATAATGTCTTGGACCTCTTCTGCGTCCGTCGGAAGGATTGGATCTCCCTCCAGCGGCGCAGAGCCCTTCTCGCCACCTCCCTAGTTACCTCCTCTACGTGGGGGCCTACGGGGGGAGTTGCGACTATTTGGCTCGGAGTGCACGGAGATGGATCATTATGACGTTTGGCGAGGGCTTACATCAACGGTTAGAAATAAGGTAATGATGAGGACGATACACATGTATAACTGCTTCAATACCTACTGAATAATAAATATTCATAATGTAAATAAATGTATCTATATATTAAACTGGGAGTATTGACGATTACATTATTAAGTATCTTATACATATAGCAATGAATATTGCATGACTTTAAATAATATATTTGATGTAAAGATTGAAATTTACAAACATTGAGTGTGTATAATTTTTTTGCTATATTTTGTCTAACATTTTTGAACTCTGTTTTATTTATCTATTCAACAATATTATGTGTACATACTGCTAGTTAATATGATACATATATCTTATTGGGTTAGGACTAAAACTACGTAACTATCAAGATCAGGATCTTGGAGATATTCCCTCAGGGTTGAATAACTTTTCTTGTTTGAATCAAAACACACATAAAGACGGCGTCATATAATCCTCTCAATCCAACGTATCCCCAATCGACCTGACATCGCTGCAGAGCTAGCAGAAAAGCCCAAGTTTCCACAGAGTCAAAAGCTTTATCTTAGTCCACAAAGGTAAGTCACAGCGGCTGGTTGTACTCATGGGCCTTCTGTACAACTAGCCTTATAGTGCGGACGTGGTCAATGGTGCTAAATCTTTTTCGAAACCCAGCTTGCTCTGGTGACTGGAATCCATCGAGCTTTTTAGTGAGGCGGTTTGTCATGACCCTCGAGGAAAGCGAATATATCACGGCCTATATTTTTAAAGAAAGAAATTGTAACCCGTCTTGAAAAGTAAAATGACCTCACTTCCATGCATTTCATTTCGCAAAAGGAGTGCCTTTTGAGAAATGAAATGCCCCGTTGAAGGACGAAATTAAAAATCTTTTGTAACTCTCTACAAACAGGTTCGCCACCTGCCTTAAGGAGTTCAGTCGTTATTCCATATCTCCCCGGATATCTTCCCCCTTTAAGCTGCTTAAGAACCAGACTAACCTCACCTTGCTGATGTTCGGAAGCTCGCCGGAGAGATGTCGTGTTAGGTTAGCACGCGGGTCGTTGTTTCGGGATCAGGTTGAAGAACACGGGACGCGTACAATTTGTCATAGAAATCTTCGATCTCCGATAAGATCAGGCTTGGAAGAGACGATCGCGCCAGAAGCGGTCCTAATCTTCGACTCTCGAGATTCTCCACAAAAAATATTCAACCCTCTATTCTGCTCAATTGCTTCGGTAACCCGTTGCGTATTTGAACAGCAAACGTCCCTTCTTAGTTTGCGTATCTGCTTCGAAAGAAGCTTTACATCTGCAGAAACGGCGTCTATGTGCTCTGCATTCCCTCATAAGACCTAGCGTCTCATCCGAAACTTTGGATTTTCTGCCAGTACGTGTTCTCTTATAAAACCTTTCATCCACGACTCGCAAGCAGTCCACCACGATACTCAGTGCCTCGTCAACTGCCACAGTAGTGCTCGGTATATTAAGAGGTCCTCGAATCGTTTTTTTAAAAATTAGAATTGATTTCCAACATACACTGCTTTTTCCAAAATTACCTTACATTGCCATTCTTTGCTGCTGGACATAAAATTCTCCTGACAACTTGCCAGACGAAATAGTAACTTGATGTTTGATGAGGCTAATTGGCTTGTAACATTTTTTGGAAAGGCTGATAGGAATCGTAGAAACAAACACAAAAGTTGTTTTATAATAATATATAGCTAATATTACAAAAACCATATGTTTTTCACAATTTATAGAATTTAAATCATCACTTACGTTTCAAAACAATCATGAAGATTTTTATTCATATATGTAAAGAATAGTAGAAACGTTGTTCACATTACTCTTTTTGCGAATGCATATATTCACTATGCTTACGTTTCTAAATGTATAGATTAAATACCAATCACCAGAGTAGACGTAAATAGTATACGCATTATGTTGTGCAAAGTCATAGGTTTGAGTCCCTTATCTGTTTTCAGATAAAGTTGCCGGGACTACATACCGTGGCTGCAGAAATTCATGACACGCTTCAGGTATACCAGGTATTTATAATACTATCAAGATGCTTTTATTACTCTTAAAACAGCACATATTTTAGAATACTTTTTGCACTACTCGCCAATTATAGAATAATGTTAACATTTTTTGTGTAGTTATACGTAAATGTCGTTTTTTCATAATATAGTTTTAATACTTCAATAATTATAAACCGTTTGTATACTATACGGAATAGCACTTGCTACTGATAAATATATGTAATGCTAGTAAGACTAAAATTAAACGGTGACTGGATATTTTCCTACTAAAACTTAATCTTGTCAACCCGGGAATTCCACAAGGTTCGCATTTAGGGTCATATCTTTTTAATACCTTCATTAATGTTAATCAAAATTAAAAAAATAACAATTTTAACGTTCAAAATTAATTTTATAAATAGGTGATTGTCATTTATAAAAAAATATACTTCTGTTCTGCTAGGTGTGCTAGCTTAACTCTTCGTAAAAGGACTCCTAAGATGTATTTGATGTATAAGCTGCAAATAACTAACTCAGAAATTCTGAGAACAGATGGTTTCTGTGCCAATATATTTGATTGGATGTCGTGCCCATCTTATCGAAACACAGCAAAGTAGAAATAAAGAGAAGAATGTAAGAAATAAAGCACCAATAATAAAATAAATAATTTCCATCATCATTTAAGAGGTAGTGCCATGCTTTGCAGCCGAATTGGGCCGGCACGACCTCTCGCTTTTGTGAGTTTCCGGTGGCCCATGGGGGAAGGGGGTCAACGCATTTGCTTAACTTTCGGTTGTGCGGATGTGTATGGGCGTCGGTAGTCACCATAAGGCTCCGACTGCTCGGTTCTCTCCTTATGACAAAAAAAAAATATTGTCAGTGCTAGTAACGATTTATAATGATGGCATTATAAATATTAAATTATAATTCTTGTAAACCATATATATGGAATATGGAGATACTTACAATGCTGACCTATTTCCTAAGCTCGTGTATCTTTATCGGTTTTATCTGAACTTGCTTATTGGTTCATCCTCCCAGCGTTCATTGAAGTGCCTGTAACCTTAGATACAAAAAGCTAATAAAATATGTCTTAATTACTTGTAAAACTATATCCAAACAAGATGTTAGAAAACATGTATACCTTTGGTCTAAATAAAATAAATACGATATAAAAAAAAATTAAACCTGTTTACACACGTAAACAGGTTTTAATATTTTTTATAGTTGATAATTAAAATAGATTATTTATATGCCAATATTATATAATATTATGGATACATCTTTCGATCTTAAACACTACGGGCTTACTGTTAGCTCATATTAATGGATTTCTTCAATGAAGTAATTATGAGTTTTGTTGGCAATATTTTCAAAGACAAACACAAAACCTAACCTGTAATATCTATTTAGTAATGCGTTAAATAGTTCTTCGTTATGCTAGTCACAGGACTGATCATAGGATCAGCTTGGGAATTTGTGCAATGAGTGCGCAGAAATAAAAATAAAACCCAAATAGTTCATATATGTAGGTGCAAAAATTACACACGTAAGACTTTGGCAAAGATATTAATCAACATATTTTATGTCTATTTTTCGACTTGCGACCGTGAAGTGAACCTAGTGTGGTTAAGGCAACTGTCAAATTAACACGTATTTTTAAATATATTCGACAAATAAAATTCCTTTATCGAAACATTGTGGCAAATAGCAAAATGTCATGCAAATTAATTCTGACTTACGGATAAACTAATAAAAAAACTTACGCACGATACACAATCTGCTTCCACTGATTGGGTTAATAAAGGTGGGGTTCTCAAATTACTAAACAGGGATTTCGACTCGAATATTTTAATCAAACTAGTGTTGCTGATGACATCGCATAGGAAATGTTTTTGACAGGCACAACAGGTAACCAATTGTAGTAAGATATTAAGCTGTATTCACAATGTCTTTGCAAATTTGAAATATTTTTTAATAATTTTGCGATAGGTATATCATATTTCAGAATTTTGATAAATTGATTATTTTTTATGTTCAACGTTTAATAAGCTAGTATGTTTATTTTTTAGTCACATCTAATGTTTCGTATGTCTCGGAATGAGGACGCTTATGTCTTAAAATATAGCAATATTGTGCTGAAAACTAATAAATCTTATTATTATAATTATTTTTAGTACTGATATTATTGTCTTGGGATCGGTCGCCTTGGCGTTTATTAAAAGAGATCTACCTATGTCTAGCAATTGACTGAAAAAGGCTGATGATAATGATGGAATTAGAATTATTTTCTTTCATTTCGAATTTCATCTGCCATTAGTTTTTCGGCGTATTCAAACAGCCAACAATATAAATATTACCATCTTGTCCTGGGTTTGTATACTGGAGCTAATGTTCTCTAAAACTAATTTTTGAACTCAAGTTTCTTCTAAAACGAGTAACATACATATATAATTTCGTTTTCAACTTAAATTATGTATCTGTTCAAACTTATGTATTAATTATCTGTATATATACTAATTTTCTTTATATTACCCACATACACGAATTGGTGATAATCTTTCTTAATGCGTTAGTACTAATAGTTAAATTTCTAATAATTTTACGTCTAAATAAGAATACAAATAATTGAAATCCGTACTTGGTTATTATGGAATGGTTTTTAGTAGCACGTGACGTCACATGGTTGCGCACGGGGCTTTCAGTTTGTAAGTCGTCGTTTAAGGCACATAATATTTAATAATTCAAGTCGTCTGAACTTAGAAACTTTTTTTTGTCACATAAAAAAAAAACAGAAACTATACAAGTACAGAGGTAATTATTAACAAGAGTGTATTAATCAGTAGTCATCTCCGGATATCATGTTCAGCGCAATAGAACGATCGAAAGAAAAACATAAACACTATGTACACACGCTATAGCGTTCTATAGAACAGATTGTAAGAAAATATCTTGTTAGGATAAATTCTGTCTTAAATAAGCACAATGTATCTTACAATGAGGCCGCCTGAATACCTTTTCTTGTATATAATTGACTAGCTGTTGCCTGCAGCTTCGCCCGCGTTAACTTACTTAACTACTGTTAGTCACAGCGTGATGTTATATAGCCTATAGCCTTCCTTGATAAATGGACTATCTAAGACTCGCATAATTTTTCAAATTGGACCATTAGTTCCTGAGATTAGCGCGTTCAAACAAACAAGTTCTTCAGCTTTATAACATTAGTATAGATACGTCGCAGTTTGTGAGTGTGGATTCATCTTGAGAGAAAAATTTAAACAAATAGCTACGTCTTAGAAAATTTACTGTATGTCTGTAATTTTGTAAGAAAAGTGATATTCATAGTAGGGATTATATGTAATAGACACAGGCTAGATGTACCAGTGATTAGTCTCACAAAAGTAAGCGATTCTTTCGATGCGAAGCTGTCGATGGCTGGAAATACCCAAAGGCTCAAAACCACAGATATTATAAAGTAAAATATTTCATGGAATTTACCACACCTTGTAAATAGGGCGTTCTTCCCATGCATTTCAGGATAAGATGTTAAAGTTGTTATAGAATACATATTATTCGAAAAGATTAGTTCCACTGAGTTTGTTTCGCAGGTTCTTCTCAGTGATATTGCCTTGGAACCGGTGCTAGATTCAATTGACGTTCAAAAAGATATTTTATTGGTACTATTTTAATGTTTTTATTTTAAATTTAGGAGGTAATCTTCGATACTACTCATCTGATTAAAAAAAATCTTCCACCAGTACAATTCGACGTTATTACTGAGTGACATGAGTGTGAGTGAGTGACAGATGAGAGTGAGCGAGCGAAGCTAGCATCAGCTAGTGACTTATACAGTAATGATTCAGTTGAGTTGTTATAATATTCAGTAAGTAAATTATACATTACTAATGAATATTACATAGTTTACAGTAAGAAAATATTATAAATTATGTGATTAGTATGAAAAATCATCATCTTTTTTCAAGTCCCCTATGAAAATGGTCAAAATATCAAATAGCAAGAGGAAATTTTCGAAACTGCTTTTCAATAAAATGTTGTAAATTAAACATTTTGACTAGTTAAATTAAGAAACTCTTCTGCTTTGCGTTACCACATTTATACATTCTTTCAATGGCAAAATTTTACTAATGTTTATGTTATACAAAGAAAGTGGTAGTCGATAGGATTAATAATAATTTATAAGAGCTTTACGAAATGTATGCAATTTTTACAAAATCATTTTAAATGTTACCGTGTTTTTGTGCAATAAAGAAAGAATTATTATTATAATTATTTGTTACGAATGGAAAAAAGCCAAAACATTATTTAAAGCTCTGTTACATTTTATAAAAATACAGTTTGATAACCGAAATTCTTCGTTCCCAACACATTCCAAATTTCAAAACATGCAACAAATCAAAAATTTACAACTTTAGTTACTAACAAATGTTATAATAGGGCGTAAACACGTATTTACTGTGATAATATTTGACGTAAGCGCAACCACATGGGTAAATAAACGGAACAGAGGCTAAGAGCTTCATACAACCGTGCGAATCGATTGCACTACTACAAGCGTCCGACGCGTGCTCTTGTTGAGCACTTGTGGCTCGTCGCGTACGAGTAGAAACCGGTCGAAACCGGTTCCACAAGTGCTCGACCGCAGGGTATTGAGTGCACGTGTTAAGTTGCTTTGTACATTTAATTATTATTTTCGTAAGGTAAGTTTTTTTTTTCGGATGAATCTATGCTAACGGCCCGAAGGCCCTAATGCTACATCGGATTAGTGTGAGCCCATTAGGCTCACTTTTGGTTTATAAAAGTGGGGGGTTGCCCCCCGCCAACCGTGCAGTCTGCGACCACATGGCCTCCTGGCGTCGGTTGTGGTAAAGTAAGTTGTAACTTATTACTTGTAAGAGGTTGGCCATGCTGCATTGCAGCCGAACTGGGCCACGACCGTGTGGTAGATACTTCTCGCTCACATATAACACCGGCTTCAAGTGACAAGTATGCTGTCGCGTTTCGAGCGGTTTTCCGGACTTACCGGTGGCCCATTGGGAGGGGATAGGGAAAAGGAAGGCGGAGCATCTGCGTAGCCATGGTTGTGCGGATTTGTATGGGCGTCGTCGCTGTGAGGCTCCGACTGCTCGTTTGCCCCCTGATGACATATAAAAAAAATATATCTACTAATTGTTATTACTTTTGTTCCCTAAATTTATAAGGAGGTGCCTAAGTCTAGTTAGTATAATATTTGACCCGACATTAAATCTTAGCTAAACTTTTCAGTAAAAATAAAATTAAGTATACAGATTACGTAATTAGAAGATGATTTTCTGTTAGGGATAAAAATTATTATAAAAGTTATGATAAAAACTGATATGCCATGAGACTTGAGAGTGCCTTCCATTAGATTATTCGATTAAAATTTACCACTCTATTAAAGGGTAAAAGTAAAAAGGGTAAGTAAACAGATTATTATTGATAATAAAAAAAACCACAAAATATTTAGAAAATGTAATTTGTAATAAAGATAGAGGTATATTTAAATAAATTACTACACGATAAAAAAATCGTTTTGTTTGTTTAATTTTATCAACCTGTGAAAAGTGACAACCCTACCATAATAGGTAACAATTTTACGCGTTATATGGAAGCTTAGCCTTTCTTCTGTTTACTTACTCATGTGGCGTAACTATAAATTTTACATTTATTCATATCGACGGTGGACTCCATAGGTTTTATTCGCTTATACGTTAACTATGAGCTCCGACCTCATTTTTGAATGTATTCACAAACATGACGTGATCTTTTTCCACGATTACGCAATAAGTACCTACTTACAAATATATGCAGTGGAAGCGTGTTGGGCGAAATGTGAGTTCTTAATGCAATCGGTAGGATTAGCATTGCCCAGCAATGGGCAGATAGTGGCTGGCGATGATTTAGTCTAATCATAAGTAATATCCAACACATTTTTTTATAGCATAGGAGGGCAAACGAGCAGTCGAAGCCTTTTGGCGACTATCGACGCTCATACCCATTCACAGAAGGAGAGATTATGCAGATGTGTTTCCCTCCTTTTCCCTATGCCCCCCCCCCCCAATGGGCCATCGTAAACTCATAAACCGCACGAAACGCGACAGCATAGCTGTCAATTTACGCGTTAGTTTATAATGTGAGCGAGAGGTACCACCCCGGTCGTTCCGGCCCAATTTGGCTGTAAAGCAGCATGGCACTACCACTTACTTCTATACATCTTTGCTGTGTTTCGGAAATAAGGAACAGACTTTATGTTGTAACTGGCACTAAGACCATCTCATAGGATAGGCAACACATGAATGAGTTACTTGGGCTAGTCCCAGGTGTTTTTTTTTTATAGAAGAGGGGGCGAACGGACAGTCGTTTCACCTGCTTGTAAGTGATAAGCGACATCCATGGACACCCGCTACATAATTAGCAGGCGTATTGCCGGCCTTTCAGATATGAGTATGCTCTATTCTCGAAGGTCCCTAATTTATTAATGTATTCATTTATGGTCTCGGTGACGTTGAATACTTACTAGTTGCACGCCTGTCAGTTTGCATATACAATTAACATAAAAATAATGTATACATTTTAGTAAATAATTAATCGTTATAATTAGAGTAAGTTCTAAGCATATTGTTGCTATTGTATTGTTAAGGCCACTATTATGTTGCCGGCTTAAAATTGTCGATCCCTGAAGCTATCAGGCTTCGTTGAAAACCGGTGCTATAAGCCATATTATGAGTTACAGATTATGTGTTGTCAAGGCCTGTCTCTCTTGCACTGGTGTTTTCGATATAATACTACATAATATACTGTTAAGGAAAACTTGTAACGAGGCCAGCTTTTAAATTTAGATTTTTCAAAAAATAATGGTGATCGCTACACCTATATAATTTTATTAACTACTTAATTCTTCATCAAACTGTGTATATTTTCTAAAACCCGGCACCACTAGCCACTTGAAAAAAAGGATAAACTGACCTAGGTACGACAAACAAGATGTATTATGGATGATGATATTTACCCATTTTATTGCAAAAAGTTTTAATTTAAAAAAGTTTCTAATTTTTCATTTTTTTGTTAACTGAATGTATTGTCATACTGGAAGGTATCAAGTAAGTACAACACAAGATAACTGCTGTAAATCGTTGAGGAATTCCCTCGACTATCTATGGTCTCCATTATCAGACATGTAATGGGACTTTTTCCCATATGTGTGCAAAGTACTCATCAATATTAATACATTAAATCCAAACACTAGGTAGCTACTGTAAATCACTGAGGAGTCCCCTTAGCTGTCCTTTATCATCAGACTCTTATCAATAGAAATTAATCAAGCCCAAACACTGTAGCTGTAAAGCTGTAAATCCTTGAGGAGTCCCCTAGGGCCTAGACTGTCTTTCGGCTCCATCATCAGATCGACTCCAGGCTTTCATTAAATTGTAGTGCTTTAAAATACTTAATGGAAAAAAATCCGTAAAAGTTGTAGAACGTGCCACTTTTTGCAGCCTGCGTTCATCGATTGATAAGAAAAACTTAAGAAAGTACTAAAAAATATGTCTCCGTCTTTCAATTATGTATGTATGATCTATTTAAAGATCAATTAATACTTCATTATCATCATCACCATCATCATCAGCCCCTACCCGTCCACTGCTGAATATAGGCCTCCCTCAAAGAACTCCAGGACGACCGATCCTTCGCCACTCACCCAATTATTACTAATATATAATTAATTAGTATTTGACACAAATTCCAGTATTATCATACTTTCTAGAATTTAACAGGTAAACTTCTCTTTTCAATAAGCTCTCTTCTGTGGGTTAATCTTTTTCTTAATATCGTACGGGTACAAATTCAAATTACCTTATTAGGCCATTTCAAGACATATATTTCCATAAAATAACATTATTAAAAGATCGTTTTATTTTACCCTCCTGTGACAACCCTACCATAATAGGTAACAATTTTACGCGTTGTATGGAAGCTTAGCCTCTGTTGCGTTTACTTACTCATGTGGTTGGGACAACATTGTGACAACTTTACTTAACAAGCTTTTAACCCTTTTTTGCGATTGAGGTGAGGATTTGATACTTATGCCGTCTATTAGCTAGATATACTAGGATTAGATTTTAAATAAAACAGTTTTCACAAACAAGTCATGCATACTAAATAAATTCGGATTAAGTTAAAGCCCAAAAAACTTACTTTTTGAGTGTAATACAATAAACTACCTTATTTAATGTGTTCACATGGCGCCGGCGAATCACAACTAACTTTAAGGGCCGTATTAATAAATCGAACTCAGCTATGAGAGCGATCTCAATCACGCTCTTGAGATGCTATGAAGTTAATGTTGATAAATGACGTTTCAAATACCATAGAAAACGTTTAAAAGCGCGACATTTTTGAAAAAAAAAATACAACTTGAAAACCTTGTTCCAAGGTTCAACTGGTTTCTCTATGTATAAAAAATCGTTTTACGTTGCTTCTATGGAATCTAAACTACCGAACTTATTTTAATAATATTATTTTCGTTGTGAAGTTGGTCTATCTTGAGCGATAGGACAATTTTGGCCGCGATATGTTCCGCTGTTGTGAGTGCCAAGACGACCTTTGCCCAGGCCACTAGTGTAGATATTATAAAGAACTAAGTTAAAAAATCCAATTGAAATGTACTTTATGTTGGTTTTATTAAGGTATACCGATGTACAAGTCCCAATGAAAAAAAATATCAATTTATCCTTATTGTCCTAGGCCAAGAAAGCTGCTCCCATCGCTGGGTTCTTTTCTGGTTCTCGAAATAGGCGATAGCTCGCATCTCCATAATATCTGGTTGGGAGGATGTGTACGGAGCGTCGATAGTCGCCAAAAGGTTTCGACTACTCGTTTTCCCTCCTATGCTATAAAGAAAAAACTGAGTCGAAGAAGTTGAGGTTCGAACCCGACACACTTTAAGACCCTATCCAATACCAGCTAAACGATTCATTCAAAACAATATTTTCTTCTTCAAATAATATTTGATCTTAAATTATTTAAATACTCTTTAAGGAGATATTTAAAACTGGTTAGAGAATTTTGTACCGCCTAGTCCTTTTTTTTTTTTCTTTCTTTAACGCCGCGAAATGCTCTGAGGCATCCCGCGGGGGAGTGGGTCTCCCCACGCTGGTATGTGGGACTCTCTGCGCCCGACAGCTGGTAAATGGACGCAGCTCTACCCACTAAAACCCGGCGAGTGCCACCAATGCCGCCTTTGGTGAGGTGCCCCGGATCTAGAAAACAAACAGGGCACCTCGACGGCTAGTCAGTCCCGCAAGGGACCGACGCCACCTCCACAGAGGGGTTTTCCCGCACCACAGAACAACCCCTCCCAACGTCGGCACAGTACAATGGGGTGTGGTTCCCATCCTCACCCCTTGCCCCCTGCTCTTCTGTCCCCTCTTCTTATAAGAGGGATACAAAGAGCCCCCTCGGCCCAATTAGCTTCGCCCAAGGTGCACCGCTCACCCTAGGTTACTGAGCCCCACAGCCACGACAAGGCCTGAACCTTGGTGGTCCACAGGTGGCTAGTAAAGCCACAGCGGGAAAAACGCAGTTTCAGAACCGCACGATATTTTGTAATCGTGCGGTTCCCGCGTGTCTGAACGAGCCCTAAATTAATATTATAAATATCTACATAAATAAGACCCACTCGGTTCCCACGCGATTCTAAAACCGATTAGTTCACGCCCTGTCTAAACTAGCTCAAAAACTACTTATATAAAATCATTTTAAATTCATACTATGCTAGTCAAAACAAAGGCCTTATATAAAGCAGTCGGTAATTCATTTAAATACGGAACTGGAAACAAAAATAGTTTCGTAACATTTTCTACAATTCTATGTAAAAAAAAAAACCGAAAATCAACATATATGCGAATACGTATAAATTATGTATCATTTTTTATGCACCACAAAAAAGGTTTCTTACGAAGTTATAAGCTCCATGATACCCGACGTCTATAAATATTTACTTACTTCGTTTTTACATACTTTTAGTCTTTTAACATGTATGAATGAAAAGCGGACTTAATAATTACAAATTCATTCCCAGTTTCATCATCATTTGGTAATGATGATGAAACTGGGAATGAATTTGGGAAAAAAAGTGAAAAGGGTTGGTACCCCTCCATCCACACCAGTTGTGGCACACAGGTCACATTAAATAAATTCATTCTAAATCATTTTTTTTTTCAATTCACAATACACTAGGACTAGGCGGTACCACCACCAAGGTTCAGGCCTTGTCGTGGCTGTGGGGCTCAGTAACCTAAGGTGAGCGGTGCACCTTGGGCGAAGCTAATTGGGCCGAGGGGGCTCTTTGTATCCCTCTTATAAGAAGAGGGGACAGAAGAGCAGGGGGCAAGGGGTAAGGATGGGAACCACACCCCATTGTACTGTGCCGACGTTGGGAGGGGTTGTTCTGTGGTGCGGGAAAACCCCTCTGTGGAGGTGGCGTCGGTCCCTTGCGGGACTGACTAGCCGTCGAGGTGCCCTGTTTGTTTTCTAGATCCGGGGCACCTCACCAAAGGCGGCATTGGTGGCACTCGCCGGGTTTTAGTGGGTAGAGCTGCGTCCATTTACCAGCTGTCGGGCGCAGAGAGTCCCACATACCAGCGTGGGGAGACCCACTCCCCCGCGGGATGCCTCAGAGCATTTCGCGGCGTTAAAGAAAGAAAAAAAAAAGGACTAGGCGGTACAAAATTCTCTAACCAGTTTTAAATATCTCCTTAAAGAGTATTTAAATAATTTAAGATCAAATATTATTTGAAGAAGAAAATATTGTTTTGAATGAATCGTTTAGCTGGTATTGGATAGGGTCTTAAAGTGTGTCGGGTTCGAACCTCAACTTCTTCGACTCAGTTTTTTCTTTATAGCATAGGAGGGAAAACGAGTAGTCGAAACCTTTTGGCGACTATCGACGCTCCGTACACATCCTCCCAACCAGATATTATGGAGGTGCGAGCTATCGCCTATTTCGAGAACCAGAAAAGAACCCAGCGATGGGAGCAGCTTTCTTGGCCTAGGACAATAAGGATAAATTGATATTTTTTTTCATTGGGACTTGTACATCGGTATACCTTAATAAAACCAACATAAAGTACATTTCAATTGGATTTTTTAACTTAGTTCTTTATAATATCTACACTAGTGGCCTGGGCAAAGGTCGTCTTGGCACTCACAACAGCGGAACATATCGCGGCCAAAATTGTCCTATCGCTCAAGATAGACCAACTTCACAACGAAAATAATATTATTAAAATAAGTTCGTTAGTTTAGATTCCATAGAAGCAACGTAAAACGATTTTTTATACATAGAGAAACCAGTTGAACCTTGGAACAAGGTTTTCAAGTTGTATTTTTTTTTCAAAAATGTCGCGCTTTTAAACGTTTTCTATGGTATTTGAAACGTCATTTATCAACATTAACTTCATAGCATCTCAAGAGCGTGATTGAGATCGCTCTCATAGCTGAGTTCGATTTATTAATACGGCCCTCAAAGTTAGTTGTGATTCGCCGGCGCCATGTGAACACATTAAAAAAGGTAGTTTATTGTATTACACTCAAAAAGTAAGTTTTTTGGGCTTTAACTTAATCCGAATTTATTTAGTATGCATGACTTGTTTGTGAAAACTGTTTTATTTAAAATCTAATCCTAGTATATCTAGCTAATAGACGGCATAAGTATCAAATCCTCACCTCAATCGCAAAAAAGGGTTAAAAGCTTGTTAAGTAAAGTTGTCACAATGTTGTCCCAACCACATGAGTAAGTAAACGCAACAGAGGCTAAGCTTCCATACAACGCGTAAAATTGTTACCTATTATGGTAGGGTTGTCACAGGAGGGTAAAATAAAACGATCTTTTAATAATGTTATTTTATGGAAATATATGTCTTGAAATGGCCTAATAAGGTAATTTGAATTTGTACCCGTACGATATTAAGAAAAAGATTAACCCACAGAAGAGAGCTTATTGAAAAGAGAAGTTTACCTGTTAAATTGTAGAAAGTATGATAATACTGGAATTTGTGTGAAATACTAATTAATTATATATTAGTAATAATTGGGTGAGTGGCGAAGGATCGGTCGTCCTGGAGTTCTTTGAGGGAGGCCTATATTCAGCAGTGGACGGGTAGGGGCTGATGATGATGGTGATGATGATAATGAAGTATTAATTGATCTTTAAATAGATCATACATACATAATTGAAAGACGGAGACATATTTTTTAGTACTTTCTTAAGTTTTTCTTATCAATCGATGAACGCAGGCTGCAAAAAGTGGCACGTTCCACAACTTTTACGGATTTTTTTCCATTAAGTATTTTAAAGCACTACAATTTAATGAAAGCCTGGAGTCGATCTGATGATGGAGCCGAAAGACAGTCTAGGCCCTAGGGGACTCCTCAAGGATTTACAGCTTTACAGCTACAGTGTTTGGGCTTGATTAATTTCTATTGATAAGAGTCTGATGATAAAGGACAGCTAAGGGGACTCCTCAGTGGTTTACAGTAGCTACCTAGTGTTTGGATTTAATGTATTAATATTGATGAGTACTTTGCACACATATGGGAAAAAGTCCCATTACATGTCTGATAATGGAGACCATAGATAGTCGAGGGAATTCCTCAACGATTTACAGCAGTTATCTTGTGTTGTACTTACTTGATACCTTCCAGTATGACAATACATTCAGTTAACAAAAAAATGAAAATTTGTTTTGACTAGCATAGTATGAATTTAAAATGATTTTATATAAGTAGTTTTTGAGCTAGTTTAGACAGGGCGTGAACTAATCGGTTTTAGAATCGCGTGGGAACCGAGTGGGTCTTATTTATGTAGATATTTATAATATTAATTTAGGGCTCGTTCAGACACGCGGGAACCGCACGATTACAAAATATCGTGCGGTTCTGAAACTGCGTTTTTCCCGCTGTGGCTTTACTAGCCACAGCGGGAAAAACGCAGATGGTAAAATTCGACTATAAAGCTGGGCTAAATCTGAAAAAACACATACAGAACAGAAATCGAGACACAGTATATTTTTGCCATTTAATAACTAAGACAATAAGCTTTTCGGTAATAGTTTACTTTTGAATTTTATACCAGAATAAAATTATGAAATGTATTTTATCATTCTAAATATTATATGAGTTTGTTAAAATGATTTGTTTTGAACGAGCAAATAATGATTTGATTACTAAAAATAAAACATATTCCACTGTTATCCTGACTAATATTTAAGAAGCCTATCAAGTGGTCTTGACGAAATTGTTTATTGATGTTATAAATTAAGAAAAGATTATTGCACAGAAATAGATATTCGAATTTATGTCATCAAATTACTTTTTGATTGGTTCCTGGACACGGACCTTTGTGTACGTGTGGAACATCGAGATTGACATTTATTTATAGGGACGTCGATTAGAAACTACTACTCGGTCAAGCTGACTGCGAACCCGGCTCGTTTGACATTCTATCTTGTACAGTGCGCAAAAAAATATCCTCATTAATTATTAAATGATAAATGCTTCAACGTTTAAAACGATGAATGCTTAAAAAATCTGTTTAAAATAAGCGACCAATTTCGTTTCGTTCGTTTGAATATATTATTTTTTTACACACTGTACACGGCAGAATGTCAAAAGGCGGGGTACGCAGTTAGCTCGACCGAGTTATACTTCGTAATATAACTAGGTCTTTACTTATGAAATTACCGTTTTGTATGAAAAAATTTAAACAATTTTTTTCATGTTTTTTTTATTTGTATTAATCGAAGTAATCAGCCATGCAATTAATGCATCTTTGCCAACGCAGTGGCAGTTTATTGATGCCCTTCTTAAAGAAATCAGCTGGATGCAAGGCAACAAATTCTTCAAATGCATTTTGTACTGCCTCTGGTATTTAATATTTTTCCCGCCTAGAAGTTATCCAAATTCTGGAAAAAGAAGGAGTCTGTAGGCGCAAGGTCTGGTGAGTAGGGCGGATGACGGAGAGCTTCCAACCCCAGTTCTTGCAACTTGGAGACCGTCTGCTGGGCAGTATGAGGTCGCGCGTTGTCGTGCAGGAGCAGCGGAGACGAGCGATTGACCAATGCTGGTTGGAGATGTGTCAGCTTCTCCATCATTGTGTTCAGTTCTTCACAGTACACATCTGCAGTAATGCTTACCCCGTTTGGTAAGAAGCTGTGATGCATCACACCGGCCAGTGACCATAACTTTTCTAGGGGTAAGTTTTCGTTTAGGGCATTGTTTAGATGCTGAACCAGTATCCAACCAACTTGCTGAGCGCTTGCGGTTATCAAACAGAATCCATTTTTCATCGCAGGTAACAATGCGGTTCAAAATTCCTTCATTTGTGTGTCTGTTGAGCAGTGCAAGGCACGTCTCGACGCGTACTTCGCCCTGGAGATCATTGAGTTCGTGGGGCACTCATTTGTCAAGCTTTTTTACCTTTCCAATTTGACGCAAATGGACCAATATTGTTTTAACGCTAACTTCGAAAGTATGATGATACACAATCGCCTTTAATTCGTCATTGTCGACCAAGTCAAATACCAAGTCTTCTGACGACCGCGAGGTTCATTTTTCAGGTCGAAATTTCCAGAACGGAAACGAGCAAACCAATAACAGGTGGTGCGTTGGTTTGTAGTGTTAGTTAGCTCCGTAAACGTCGTTGATGTTGCGTGCCGTGTTGCTGCCACGTCGGTACTCATCATTCCATAATGACTCGAATTTTAAACGTATCCATGATGACGAAAAACATTGAAATGCGATGAAAATATAACACTAATCAATAAACAAATGATTACTTTTGGAAAAAGAATTTTATGTTTTTAAAATAAAATTAATTTGAAATTAGAATTCTTAGCCAAACAAAAAATATTTTGATTTGAAATGGCCAGTACTGCGGAATGGCAATTTTATAGGTAAAGAGCTATTATTAAACATCATCTCCACATCCGTTCACTAGACCAACATCTTTCGAGATAAAAACGGTAGATTCTCTTCTTGTATTGAACTATCCTAAATCAGATCTATGTATATGGTATTTCGATACAATATACCTCCCATAGATGTATAGTCCCATCTAGTCGTAAATATGATCAACTCTTCTTTTTCAAACGATACATCAACTATCCTGTTATTGCTAAGTTTATTCAAAACTATATTAAAATAAATAGCATGAAGTTGAGACGTGAAAGGACAAATCGATGTTCCTATTTGTAGGATTAGTTGCTGGAACAATCTGCTCTATGACAACGTTATTGGTCAAACTATAAAGATCACTATCGTCTGCTGGACATAGCCATTTTCATAATCGCTAAATCAACCGATATACTGTCCACTACTCTTATCCTACCTGGATCAAGTCAATACATGTCAATGTATTGGAATACCTAATCTATTTCAAATGCGTTCTAGTAAAAAAAAGGATTGTGTGGTTTTATGAAACCATGGTAAAAGTGAAACTTTTTTTCACATTATAGACATTTAACTAAAAAAATTTGGAATAATATTCCATTAAGGTTACAAAAATCGCTTTATCAATCTTAATTTTATACTTGGAAAACTTGGCGGCCGACCGTCACGCGACATGCCACACACAGACGAAAAAGTTTGAGACGATGTAATAAAAGTTTCACTTTAAAAATTTTAGAATCTATTGGCTCAGCGGTCATTAGTGTTTCGATACATTCCGTTCGTCAATTTAGCAATACGCGTCATGTCAGCTACTTTAATTTTCGTCTGTCTTAACTCTGAATCTGATTCATCAAAGAAATCCCGAACGTAGCACGTATATTGTTGATATTATAGTTCTGTAGTCTTGTAGTATGTCATACCTTAACCGCTGTCACGCGATCACAGTGCACAGCGCTATTATATGTATTTGTATGAACCGTTGCATAATATTGCATTATGTTTCCCATCGTGCACACACGTGTACGCGGAAGCGGTGTATGTTATTCGCTGACATTACATTACGCGATCTTGGACAGGCTTGTTAAGAGGTTGTTTTGCCCCGCCGGTTATGTAGTGTGCGTATTCTTTAATTGTTTCTAGTGCGGTGGTATGAGCCAAGTTCATGGGCACTAGTTTTATAATACATTTGCTTGCGTTGGTCGCATGAGTCGGTCGTTCTGTGTTATAAAGTTCAAATGGTCCGTGCAGTGTTGCGATTTGAACCGAGGTACGGGTGTGCAAATTGTGTAGTTTCATACTTTTTAACTACAAGATGAACCCGGCAAAAGTTGTCCTGCCCTTACCAAACACAGCAAAAAAATAATTATCTAATGTAGTGCAGTGGTTCTGAAGTTATGTGCGTACATACATTTTGCCTATTCGTTTTTATTTAGGTATATAGATTGTGATATTGATGCGTAATATATGTTTTCTTCATTATGAAAAACACGGTTGGATTATTTCTGTAATTCTTATATTGATAATTCATTATTTGACTTACATTTATGAATGGTGTGTGTTTGTTCAATATGTTTTCCCATAAATTGTATTCAATTTCAATACAAATTCAAAAATCATCATCTGGTTTAATAGTGGATGACTCCGATCATCTCATTTAGATAATCAGGCGGGTAACTCTTGGATTTAATATTTCTATAGTAGACGATTATTATAAGGATTCATAAGTGTTACAACAGCTTACTGTCAATTTTAATAAAACTTGCTTTTGCCCGCGGCTTCGCTTGCGCTAAATTAGATGAGAAATAGATAATGTCTATTCGCTGATCCTTGGTGAAGGATAGAGCATTTTTAGGACACTTATATTAACGCCCTTCATTGGATTTCTTCAGCATCCAAAACCAGACGGACTTGAGTCTGCTCCTCAGATTCTTGGATTCTAGCAACCATAGCTTTATTGGAATTGATCCTGCGAGGCATTTCATCTTTTAAATAAATTACCAACTACCTAAATATGATATCTTACCTCACTTAATTATAAATTTATGAAAAAGAGATATAATATACCTATTACAAGATTTATAAATGAACCCCACTACTAATTGAAATAGAAAAAAACTTTTTTCAAAAATAAAAATAAACTTAGCTAAATAATAGTTTAGTAATGAAAAGATAATTAAATAATGCCTAGTAAATAAATGGATCCAACAAGTAACATCATCATCAGCCTCTATCCGTCCACTGCTGAACATAGGCCTCCTCACTAAAATTTCTCTAAAATTGATTTTTAAATAAATTATTTAAAAAAAATCCATTTTAGAGGAGCCTAAACCTTACGACTAAGTAATTATAAACGTTTTGAAATATCTGCAAATACAAAATAAAATACTTAAAAGGCTTGAGGTTTAATAAAAAAAATAAACCTCACTAAAATTGGAAAATATTTTGAGTGAGCATTTTAGCGAAATTTAAAGTTATATAATATAAACTAACATCCCCTATGAATTACGAAAAATCCTTCCTTGGTGCATGCCCATGTCATTAAGGGTATAGTTAAAGAGTTTGGCCTGTGTGTTGATTCTTCAGTCAATCCATTTTGCCTTTTAATTAAAACTTTTACCCCCCTTGGAGGTAGAATAAAAAAAATCTTTTTTAGTGTATGTTAACGTCATAAGAGAAATACGTGTGCAAAATTTTAAGTTTCTAGTCCTAAGAGTTTATTAGCCTATGCGTTTATTTAAAATTTTCATTCCCTATTGTATTGTATTCCCATCTTAGTGATTGAATTATTGAAAACGCTGAATTAATTAAGTCATTATTTTTGCCTTACTTAATTCATACGTGCAAGGAATAAAAAGTTTCACAAAAACTTTTATTTTCTATTTCAGCCCTTGGGGGTTGAATTATAAAAGACCCTTCTTTATATTTTTGGTGATATTCTGGTTATTATAGTATAAATAATAAAGTACCTACTTCAGTGATAAGATGTTCTTACAACCTGTGCTAAGGACAACTAATTGGAGACATAACAAAACATTAAAATTATAATCGATGGAAGTAATAAAGAAATAAAAATGTGTATTTTTTATTATATTTTAAATTGGACTTAAAATAATTATTTAAGAACATAACAACATACCGAACATTTCGAAGTTTTGCTATAATCATCTGACAGCGGTGCGTCGTCATCGCGAACGAGCTGCCACTAGTTTCTCTAGTGATGCTGTGCCCAACAGTCATTAAACCTAAAGTTGGTTAAAATTGTGGCGCCCTTCTTCATCTCAAATCAAAAATGTCTGAACTATTGGCAAGCCAATCTAAAACAGATACAGAGACTCTTTGGTAAGCAATATTGTAACGGACTATGAGCCGTATATTTTGCGTCGTTATCATGTTCAAACTTCAATGTGATAGGAAGGGTTTTCTTGGCATACGGTAAACATGCTTCATTGACATATTTCCTTATAATCTAGTCAACAAGTTCCTTTTTGGTCATTTTTTTTCAGCAGTCCCAAAATTATGATTGAGGTGTCATTCGATTCGGAATGGCATCAAGATGATTTTTGAAAGAAAAATGAAGTTACGCTTGCAAAAATTGCAAAAAAATTTACTAACAATCAACAAAAAAAAATTGGGTTTAGTTTTTTGCAAATATCTCAAGAACTAATAAAGATTTTTCAAATTTGAAAATATGTTAAAAAGAGGAGGAAATTTCCTAAAAAAGTTTTGACTCCCGGAATTGTAGGACCCCAATATTTATAATTTTCCCTCAGTGTTGAAAATACGCCCGAAAACGGGTACTCAGACTTGCGCAAACCACGCCCCCTTCGCACCCATAATGAATAAATAAATATATTTTTATTAACGCGCAAACTCCAGCCCCCGGTACAAAAAAGTGTTTTAATTTGTATCCGAACAGGAGAGATAAGACGTATCAGCCGGAGAGGATATCTGAGTCTCGTTCAAAAAGAGCAAATCAAATCAGTGAGTCACCGATCCCATATATACTTTTTGTCAGTCTCTATCATACGCCGCACTACACTGATGTCATATTCCGTCGTCGCCTTAGGGGGTCTTCCGTCACGCAGACCATCGGTGAGATTAGTGCGACCACGTTTAAACTCATTAAACCAGTTATAAACAGTGGCACGACATGGGGCTTCTTCGTGAAAGACCAATCGAAGTCTATCATTACTTTCTCATTGACTTAAATGACATCGAAAATCATAAAAAAAATCATTTCACGAAAATTTTCTTGCGTTAAATTCATGATAATTTGACACAGACACATTAAAATCGGTAGAGTTCCATTTTCAAAATTTAATATATATCATAATATATATAATCATAAGCGAAGCGTTGAGAGTGCTCTACCACAGTGTAGTAACGTTAATGGTCGACCAACACTTCGTCTACCTAAACTCTTGAACCTCATATATCCAACATAATACTAAGATAATACTATATTATATACGACAAAATTTTAACACTTAAACATACTTGAAACTGGAAAACCTTTTTCTTATTCTAATAAGAAACACAAAAGGGGCAAGACAAATGAACTACGAAATAGCAAAAAACTCTTGCACGCTCGAGATGTATTGCCCAATTACACTGTTACATTTTATTTCTGTTAAAAATTATAAAAGTATATACTTAAAATTTATTTATAAAACCCAAAAATATTCTCTTTGTAATATCCAAGTACGATGTCCATATGACGCCGTGACTTCCACTACTACTTACTTACGAGAAGGGCAGGACAGACAACTTCCCCACCATGGTTTCAGGCCTTGACGTGGCGGTCACCCTGAGAGGATGAGCACAGCTTCTTGGGCGAAGCTAATTGAGCCAATGGGGCTCTTTGTACCCCTCTTATAAGAAGAGGGGACAAGGAGCGAGGATGGGAACTTCACCGCATTGTACTGTCCCGACGTTGGGAGGGGTCGTTCTGTGGTGCGGGACAACCCCTATGTGGAGGTGGCGTCGGTCCCTTGCAGGACTGACTAGCCGTCGAGGTGCCCTGTTAGCATAACAAATCCGGGGCACCTCACCAAGGCGGCACTGGTGGCACTCGCCGGGTTTTAGTGGGTAGAGCTGCGTCTATTTACCATCTTTCGGGCGCAGCGAGTCGAGGGAGACCCACTCCCCAGGCGGGATGCCTCAGAGCATTTCCCGGCATCAAAGAAAAAAAGGACAGGCAGCTTAACTCCTGGCACCGAGATTTACCATCTTACATCTCAGGATTGGCAACGCATAATGAGTAGTGAGCCAATAACCGGATAGAGTAGTAATGTGAGCCATAAAATTGCCAAACTGGTCAGTGATTAGCACTGACGTAATAGAAATTTAACCAACCAGTGTACCGTGTACGTCCCATCGGCCAATCATCAATGGCCATCAGTCGGCCAATCAGAGCGCAGAACCAGCGCAGCGTCGTAGCACAAAGGCGGAACTTGTTTTCATACAAAACGCATAATATGAAGTCAAATAATCTGTCTGACACATATCAGATTATTTCAATAATTATTATTTTGTTTAACATAGTAAATAGTACTTATCTTTAAAAATAATCGTATGGACTTGTATGGAATCGTATGTTTTCTGTGTCTGTATGTGGCAGGGAAATTGATCGAAAAAAATTATCTTACCGGAATATTTTTTTTAATTATCTAAAGTAATACACTGCGGACTTTTCAATTAATATGAGTGATCAAATCACTGTCGTTTAATTAATATTTATAAAAAAACTAAGATACGACGAGGCGTGTACTATTAGAATTTGCAAACTTTTTATTATAGCGCTTACAAGTGGCCAGTTCTAAGAGTTTTCAGTGTCAGCCTCGTATCCAATATTTCCCCTGCATGTTCAACTTGGGTTTTAGTGTACTTTGGGTTTCATGCAGCGTTTACAGGACGCCATAGGTACATCCTGCCTACAATCTGAAGAACTAGAGAAAAAAAAAAGATTTATCTTTGTCTCGTCCGAAAACAAAACATTTTTCAATTAAAAATATGTCCAATGTTCGTATTTTCTAGCAGAGGCTGACCCTGCTATTCTGTTCTTTTCAACTGAACCTTGAGGGCAACCCTGCCAAACAACTTAGTCTCTATAGTCATCGTCGATTGAACTTTGCGGCTACTCCATCACTATGTCTGATCCGCCGAATATTTGCCTTTTAAGGCGGGCCTTTCCCGATAAACGGCATTTTGAATTCCGTTTTATTTAGAAACGAAAACTATTTAAGTTTTGAAAAAAATATATTTTATTTAACACTCCTTCATCATAATATTTCGGTCGTTCGATACACGAATACTTATATTTTGCTGCATTAAAAAAATTGCAAAGATAGGTCAAAATTGAGATGAAAAAACCATTTTATTTGAGTAATATCAGGTTCTGTACAATAAAACTTATACCATAATAAACCTTGTAGAAAATGTGATTTAAAACGGTCGTCATAAATTATTATTTTATAAATCCCTTCCTTCAATTAAATAAATATGTGTTTTCACTCGCTGCCAAAGCGCTCGACTTATTCAGTAAACCGACTTTACAGACAACCGATTTTCAAGATTGTATCGGAAAGTGTGATTCCTATAAGATTTCTCCCGTACGCCGATAAAGAAGTTTCACTCCAAAAATATTAATTTAATCACTAAAACTGCGAACTACCAAAAATATTATGGCAGATAATATTCATTATAAGCTGAAAATCACATGATTATATAATAAGATATAAAACTCAGACATATATACGTTACGATTATACTTCTAAATTCAGGCTCTACGTATACGTAGAGCCTGAATTTAGTATAATCGTCGTTTCACCATTTCTAGGCACGTCATTGAATTTGCAAAGCGAATTGTTTGCCTATTTGACGTTAAACTGTATCACAGTAGTTCCATTAGATATTGAGCGTGATGTCCCTTCGGCTGTCAAGAACAAACTCTCCCGCTGTGTCCAATGTTGACTGTGTAAATATAGTGTTAGTTTTTCAGTGATAGTATATGTGAACATAGTAGGGCTTATTGGGAGGGCGGGCAGACGTAGGGCGGACCCATGCAACGTTTATCAGTCTGGCGGTGAAGCGACGACGGTCGGTCGCTCTTACAATGGCGCGCGAAGATCATCTGCATGATTACGACCTGCCGATGCAAGAAGTGCAAACAACGCATTTCTACCATCCATTTGCGCCGTGAGTATTTTTGTTTTTTTTGAATATTTTTTTTTCGGTTAAAAATAGAAATGTAAAGTTTGATAAGTTCTAATTTCTGTAATTAATATTTTTAAACGGTTAGTTTAGTTTGTATACTTAAATAGGTTTAAATCTTTATTAGAATATTTGAATTAATTTTAACTGATACAGCTGTTTTTATAAATTTCATTCTATTGAAATTTTTCTAACTTCAATTTGAATGTTTTTGATTGGCAACGTTCATACTTCGGTATACCACTTGTTGCTTCTGTCGCGAATAATTTTGTTTCATACAATATTGTGATAAAAATCACGTGAAACTGAACGTGTTTATTTACATCTATACTTATCTTGTTAGAAAATAAGTAATACTGTAAAATACGATAAAATATATAAATAGCTAAACTTAATGCCACGCCATCCTAAGCTTAGGGCCGTCTTTCCCACTGGGCACTCTGGGCACGTGCCCAGGGCCCCACGATCCATGGGGCCCCATTATTTCTATCACAATATGATTGAGTGATATTACCAAAATAATAGCTAATTAGAATACCTAGTACTGCCCTTATTACTAGGTTTATTCTTCTCTAGCCCAATATCAGGCTCACAGATCTTAAAATAGTTGTTTTTGTCGGGGTCCCATTATCCTACTGCCCAGGGCCCCCAACGGGTTAAAGGGGGCATAGGCTAAGATAAGTTTAATGAAAACTTATTCGAATTTAGACCCAATTCGTTTGCTTGGATATATTGTTAATTAGTTTAGTATTTTTATTTAGGACAGGATAGTAAATAACTTTTAGTATTTTTACTATTACTGTGAAGAATAAATCTAGAATAATAAGAACTAAAATAATAGGTCCTTACCTATGAAATTGCCGTTCTGCAGTACTGGCAATTTCAAATCAAAATAATTTTTGTTTGGCTAAGAATTCTAATTTCAAATTAATTTTATTTAAAAAAAATGATTTTTTTCCAAAAGTAGTCATTTGTTTATTGATTAGTGTTACATTTTCATCGCATTTCAATCTTTTTCGTCATCATGGATACGTTAAAAATTAGAGTAATTATGGAATATGAGTACCGTCGTGGAATATGATAACCGCAAGCGCTCAGCAAGTTGGTTGGATCCTGGTTCAGCACCTAAAGAATGCCCTAAACGAAAACTTACCTCTAGAAAAGTGATGGTCACTATTTGGTGGTCTAGCGCCGGTGTGATTCATAGCTTCTTACCAAACGGGGTAAGCATTACTGCAGATGTGTATTGTGAAGAACTGAACACAATGATAGAGAAGTTGGCACATCTCCAACCAGCATTGGTCAATCGCTCGTCTCCGCTGCTCCTGCACGACAACGCGCAACTTCATACTGCACAGCAGACGGTCTCCAAGTTGCAAGAACTGGGGTTGGAAGCTCTCCGTCATCCGCCCTACTCACCAGACCTTGCGCTTTCAGACTACTGCTTTTTCCAGAATTTGGATAACTTCTTGGCGGGAAAAAAATTATATACCCGAGAGGTAGTACAAAATGCTTTTGAAGAATTTGTTGCCTCCCGTCCAGTTGATTTCTTTAAGAAGGGCATCAATAAACTGCCACTGCGTTGACAAAAATGCATTGAGTGCATGGATGATTACTTCGATTAAAACAAATAAAATATACATGAAAAAAATCGTTTAATTTTTTTATACAAAACGGCAATTTCAGAGGTAAAGACCTAATATATTATTAAAAAGGAGTCCCTTTAGGCAAGGTAAACTTGACTGGTGACTTGTAAATTGAATATCGGTATTTAGGTGTATAGGTATAGCTTTTAGTGTCCGACCGAAAGTTCGGTTTCGGTTTCGGTTTCGGCCGAGTTTCGGCCAAAAATCAAGTTTCGGCGGCAGATTCGGTTTCGGCCAAAATTGGCCGAAACTTTTGCCGAAACCGAAACTGATTTTGGAAGTTGTCGTACGCGCTTGCCTGACTTCGTTTCTGGCGACAACGCTTTGGCGGACGCTGGCGGCTCTGTCGTGAATTGTCGTGCGCCGTTCGGATAGCGCTGTAGCAACACAACTTAGTCAGTGCGTGCGTGGATAGGCAAACTGGCAAACGTGCCACCTGATGGTAAGTGGTTCACGTCGCCCATGAATATAACCTAGTTTACCTGGAACGAGCCCAGGCAAGTCATCTATGTGTTCCCTATCCTGAGACATAAGATGTTAAGTCTCGGTGCCAGTAATTACACTGCCTGTCTTGCCCTTCTCACCGAAATACAGCTAAGCTGTTTCACGGGAGAAACAAGCAAGATGGTGGTACCCATGCAGCCGGGAGCGCGGCACAGAGCTTCCCTCCCACCGGTATGAATGACCGGTCTAAAGAATGTTTACCGACGTAAATATTCTTTAGACTTTAGAGGTTATGTTTTAATGGAACTGATTACGTGTAAGTTTTTGTTTCGTTTCTGTACTTGAATGATTTATATAGTTAAATATTGAGTCAGCAACTTTGTTTTGTTGTTCAAACCAAGTCACATGTTAAAAAGAGATTGTAAATGAAAAATGTGAAGTGTTTAATTTGTTAAATTAAACACTGATAGAAGGATTTTTTAATAGCTAACAAATTATTTATTTATTAAAAACGATTTTTTTATATTAAATAAATATTTCTTAATATTTAAGAAATGATGCATCAGATTTATTACCTAAATATTCGGAAATCATATTAAATAGTAAGAAATATTTGTTTAATACTAAAAAATCGTCTTTAATAAATGATTTGTTAACTATTAGGAAATATTTTTAAATACTAAAAAATCCTTGTACAGTGAAATCTGGTTGACTGGGACCTGGATGAGTGAGAAAGCTCTATTATTGAAACTACAATGAGGTCCCGGCACTTTTTCATCGAATTACCTCTGTTAATGGGACTTTTCGAACCTGGTTAAATGAGATTTGATTTCTAGGATTTTTTCGATGTTTACCTCTATAATTGGGACTGTGGAGCTCAATTCCCTTTATAAGTGAGACAATTTATCAGGTTGGGACAGGTTTCGACCCGATTGCTTACAAACATTTGAATAGAATAACGGTACATTTTGACCTCTATAGGCGGGGGGGGGGGGGGGCTATGTAAATTTTAAACCTGTCTAATTGAAAAACTGGATAAATGAAAAACCTCTTTAAATGGTACAAAATCCTTGGTCCCTTGAGATCCCAATTAACCAGGTTACACTGTAATATGTAATAAAAATAAAACTGTAATAATAACCTTAATACAGCAAAACTACATCAATAGGTCATCGGAATGAATACAAATTTTGAAATAGGTTTACCTATACCAGTGTATAGGGAAACTTATTTCAAAATTTTATTTTAAATTAAAAACTTATTTCAAAATTTGTTTCACAAAACAAATTTTGAAATAAGTTTACCTACAGGTACCAGTGTATAGTGTAAACTTATTTCAAAATTCCGATGACCTATTGATGTAGTTTTGCTGTATTAGGGTTATTATTACAGTTTTATTTTTATTTTCAATTGTTTCAGTCTAAATTGTCGCAAAGAGAAAAATATGCGATTTGGCAGTACTTCGACAAAAGTATCAGTGATATATCAAAAGCTGTTTGCAAGATATGTAGCAAGTCCTATTCTTTAGGAAGCCACGAACCAAAAAAACAAACATTACACGGACTGAAACTGCATTTATCAAAATTTAATGAACATTACAACATTATTTATATACTATGTTTCCATTTCATGTCCTAATTAATACAGAATAATGGGTAAAATGCACCAAATTTCAGAATTTTAAGGAATTTTATACTTGACCACGTGAGTTTCGGTTTCGGTTTCGGCCGGAAAACCAGTTTCGGTCGGACTCTAATAGCTTTATAAATAAAGACTGTCCGATTGAGGTCCGACTGACCGAAAGAGGGGACCCTCTTTTATAAAAAATAAATCGATATTTATTTTTTATAAAAGAGGTGGGAGGGAAGCGCTGTGCCGCGCTCCCGGCTGCATGGGTACCACCATCTTGCTTGTTTTGTTTCTCCCGTGAAACAGCTTTGCTGTGTTTCGGAGAGAAGGGCAAGACAGGCAGTGTAATTACTGGCACCGAGACTTAACAACTTATGTCTCAGGATAGGCAACACATAAATGAGTTGCCCGGGCTCGTTCCAGGTAAACTGGTTTATGTTCATGGGCGACGTAGACCACTTACCATCAGGTGGCACGTTAGCCAGTTTGCCTATCCAAGTAACATAAAAAAAAAAAAAAAAATGGTAGTTACAATAAATATTTGAACTATCTATATTTTTCAAGTTATTTTAGAAATCTTTCTCAATGTTCATCAGAACATGTGATCTCATGCTATCCAACCTAGGCAGCTCAATCTACTTGGTGGAATGAGAGGGGACTGTTCACCCTATTAACGGGGATAGAACACTGGTATCATATTTTAACATTAAGCCTTTTTATTTTTGAACATGAACTATTGTTACCGAATATGCGTTTTCCCTTCAATGTGAAATAATGTTCTCTGCGTCATCCGCTTAGTGTAAAATTTATATCATATTGTCGAATGATATTATATATTTATATATGAATACTTAAGTATGTAACCGGAAAATATTTAAAAATGAGTATTTTCCTCATTTCATTTTCTATTTCTTTTTCAGAGTGATTTTTAAAGAATACGAATTTAAACAAATGTATAAAATTGGAGTGTCTGTTTGTAATTTTGAATTAACATCTTTTCTCTGAATGCATATGAAAATTTATACGGCACTTACATTAAAAAAAATAATTTAAAAAAATGTGCCTCTTTGTTTGTTTCGGCTAATCTCTGAAAGGACTGGGCAGATTTTTACGGGACTTTCACTCGCAGATAACTGATGTTAGAAGGAGTAACTTAGACTATATAAATAATAATCGATCCAGATACGGCTGTAAATCTAAGTAAACGCGTGTGAAGTTGGGGCAACAACTAGTATTAAATTGTAAATACTAGAAGACACAATTATTTTAATTTGCAAATATAAACATCAGGTTTTTTTTACTTTCATAACAGAACTGTAAAGTTGCATATTTTATAATCATATTACTAATGCAGTATATTTAAAATTCAGTTTAACTTAAGAGACTTGAATATCAAAAGTTTCCCATGCTGTAAACTTTTAAATGTCATAAAGCAAAATTTCCTTTCTCGATCGATACAGACTTGTACGTTAAGTCTTAATATATCAAAGCTTATGGTACAAGGCCTCGTCTTTATAGCACTTCCAAAAGACAGCTAAGTTGTAAAGTAAGTAAGGCAAGTTGTTACGACGGCTAAGTTGTAAGTGGCAGAAGTAATAAGCAGTATTGTTTTACATTGCGCTGCTCAAATATCAAAGGCTTATTAAAAAGAATGTGTTTATCTATTGTTCTGTAAGTAGGCGAACTTCAATCATTGAAATAAAACTTTTTGACCATGGTAATTACTTAATAGGTATCTCAAACATCCCCACGAGGGTGCAGGCCTTGACGGGGCGGTGGGGCTCAGTAGCCTAAGGTGTGCCTTGCACCTTGGGCAAAGCTAATTGAGCCGAGGCGGTTCTTTGTACCCCTCTTATAAGAAGAGGGGACTAAAGAGCAGGGGGTAAGGGGCGAGGACGGGAACCTCACCACATTGTACTGTCCCGACGTTGAGAGGGGTTGTTCTGTGGTGCGGGACAACCCCTCTGTGGAGGTTACGTCGGAGGTGCCCTGTTTGCTCATCAGAACCGGGGCACCTCACCAAAGGAGGCATTGGTGGCACTCGCTGGGTTTTGGTGGGTAGAGCCGCGTCCACTTACCAGTTTTCGGGCGCAGCGAGTCCCACATACCCGCCTGGGGAGTCCCACTACCCCGCGGGATGATTCAGAGCATTTCCCGGCGTAAAAAAATTAAAATAAAAGGTATCTCAAACATGGGATATGTAAAAACCCTAATAAATGGCGATAAAATCCTTAAAAAGGTTGTCTTATAATAATGTTTGTCTAACATGTATTGTCACAGTCGTGTTGATGGTATAATTATTATTTAGGCTAATTATTAGTAATGATGTATGTTCATCGAACCACTCCTGTTACATTCAACACCGGCGGTATTGTTTTACATACTCCCAATTTGCTGTCACGAATTTAACTTTAGTGTTTAATTTCCATGGGTATCTCCCTAAACATTGGAAATCGGTTCGAGACTATTATTTGCGTATATTGATTTCTATCAGTTTTTAATACGTACGGAATTAACTAAATATCTTAAGACACCATTTTTTAAATATATACGCTTACTCATAGGTACTCTTAAAAATTCAAATATTGTAATCTAAAATTCAAGTATAAAATCCATAGTTGTACTTATATATTGGTTTAAGGTAAAGGTCATGTAACAGACGGATGGACTGCGGATTCTTAATGATGAGGATGATAAATATTACCTTGTGTAAAAAAAAAAAGAAATAAAGTCAAGAAAAAAAGCTCCATATTGAATACCCGACACGTCCAAATAGTGGGGAGTATTGCGTTTCCATTTCGATCAGATAATTATAACCTGCCCGGCTCCAAGCAACTCGATATTTATCGAAATGCCCGGACTCTGTAAAAATCTTCCATTTCACTAAGTTAATCAGTCTGTTTTTTTTCTAAGATAATATAAGAGACTGTGGTAGGAAATCTGGCAACAGGTTCTGGAGAGTAAAATATGGCCTCCGTGTAAATAATTTATACTGATTATCCTTCTATTCTTTGCCGGATGAAATAACATATTTTTGACGCGACAACGTCTTATAATTCGATGGAGCCGGCTGCAAGAACGAAAAAACATGACGATTGCGGCGTTACCTCGCTCTGACGCGTTCCATTTTCTTATGACGTTGTTAATTTCATATATAGAAGAGGGGGCAAACGGACAGTCGTTTTACATGGTGGTAAGTGATAATCGACATCCATAGACATTCTCTACATCATTAGCAGGTTCGGTGGTAACAATGTATCTTCCTTCAGCCAATGTAAAAGCTTAGAATTTAACCTATTTTATCCCTCCGGTCCATTTAATTCCATTTAGGTCCGGTCCAAAAAAAAACACCTGAGACTAGCCCAAGCTACTCAATCCCAGTAAGTAGTAAATAATTTTTTGTTTTACTTTATTCCTAAACACATCAAAGCTGCGAGTTTGATTTAAGTACCTATATTCTCCCCACCATGGTTCAGGCCTTGTCGTAGCGGTGGGGCTCAGTAACCTAGGTTGAACGGCGCGCCTTGGGCGAAGCTAATTGGGCCGACGGGGCTCTTTGTACCCCTCTTAAAAGAAGAGGGGATAGAAAAGCAGGGGGCAAGGGGTGAGGATGGGAACCTCACCCCATTGTACTGTCCCGATGTTGGGAGGGGTTGTTCTGTGGTGCGGGACAACCCCTCTGTGGAGGTGGCGTTAGTCCCTTGCGGGTCTGACTAGCCGTCGAGGTGCCCTGTTTGTTTTCTAGATCCGAGGCACCTCACCAAAGGCGGCATTGGTGGCACTCGCCGGGTTTTAGTGGGGAGCTGTTTTACCAGCTGTCCCACATACCCGCGTGGGGAGACCCACTCTCCCGCGGGATGCCTCAGAGCATTTCCCGGCGTTAAAGAAAAAAAAAAAAGTACCTATATTCTGATAATTTTTTTTTTTCACTTTGCTAAGTCTTCTTCTTTTAAGTATTATCACCAACGCGACTAGGGTAGAATTATTTAACGGGACTTATCATTTTATATTCCTATCCCCTCTGATTGTATTATCAAGTATTTTTTTTCATGTACTGGACCTGTTTATGATATAATACTGCATTAATATAATTTCTTTCTAGCATTAAAATAGTTGAACAAACAAAGTTATAAGTAGAACAAAAAAGTCTGAACTGTGTTCGACTTTTTTCCTACATAATAATTTTCAGGTCAACAAGTTAAAAAATTGGCACAAAGATACTTTTCTCGTGTTCTTCTACTATTCACTTATCAATGTTAATAATAGCGCATCATTATCATTACGGCCCTAATAATTTCCCTGTCCTCGTACACAGCAATGATCGATAATAATTTTCGGTATAAGCTTATTAGGAATCGAATGGCCTGAATGGCGCTTGTAACTTTGTTACTATGTCCTTTAACGTGTTACATATTTTAGATTATTACTATATTTTGGATTTTTGCATTGGTAATGGGTCTTTCGGGAAAATATTCATCATCATCAACCATTATATGTCCCACTGCTGGTCAGGGCGCACCGATGCGCTGGCCCAATGCGGGTTGGTGAGTTTATTACACCTTCAAAGGCTTTTAATCTCAGCAGGCACGCAGGTTTTCCCATGATGTTTTCATTCACCGGCGAGCAAGCGATGTTCTTATGTTTAGGTGGACAGAATTTATAACGCATTTCTGGGCACCCGGTCGGGATCGAACCCCGACCATTCACTCAAGAGGTCGAGCTCATACCCACTAGAGTCTGGACTATCGTCGAATTCGTGAAAACATTACTAGGATAGAAAGTGTCCTAAGACGTACCTAACCGACTTAACGATATATCTACGGTGCAATTTTTTTTATGCAAAACGTCCAGCTTTTACTGCGTAATTTAGCAGGAAATAAATGAATACCTACAACATTGACATTTATAATATTGAGAGGATATAATACTAATTGCCTGAAGTAAGTCCACGTTGCAGCCTTAGCCTTAAATTTATTTGAATGTTAATATTCTCTTAAACAGCTATTTTGTGCCGGAGACTTGGAATGTCTGTAAATATTTATTCATTTAAAAATTTACGCAAAGTCGGGTACAAGAGTTAGTAATGTATTCTCCATCATCGCTTTCAATCAAGGTTGTCTCCAACCTGTGTGTGGGAGTTTCCAAATAGAATTCATTAAAATTATATTGATAAAATCCTGTCAATACAAATATGAAACTTACGCGGGTAGACTTGAAGTTATTACTAGTTTATTCGGTTAGGAAGATTCTTATGTTTTTAGTAGACGTTAAAGATTCATCAAGTAAAGTTGAGTACTATGGTCACATGAGTAAGTAAACGGAACAGAGGCAAAGCTTCCATACAACGCACAAAATTGTTACCTATTATGGTAACTAGTTGTCACAGGTGGATAAAATTAAACAAACAAAACGATTTTTTTATTGTGTAGTAATCGATATATTCTATCTTTATTGCAAAATATATTTTGTGTTTTTATTTTTATTTTCAATAATCTGTTGTACCTTATATTAGAGTGGTAAATTCTAACGGAAAGCACTCTCATTGCATATCAGTTTTTATCATAACTATTATAATAAATTGTGATAAATTGGACATAATGCACGATACATTTAATTATTTTAGACGTAGAATCGTGGAAATATATTTAAAAAAGGGTAACATCTCATCATTGTTTTAAATTTTTAAATTTTAGAAAAATACTGATATTAACTTAACTGATTTCTGTACTTTTTTATTATTTCTAAACTATGAGTAATATTATAATTGTCTGTTTCCCAAATATAAATAAATAAATAAAAAAAAAACCGAACAGGAGATCGTCTTCTAATTACGTATTCTGTGCCTATACTTTATTGTAGTTTTACTGTAAAGTTTAGCTAAGATATAAGATTTAATGTAGGGTCAAATGTTTCCCTAACTAGACTTTAGGCACTTCCATACAAACTTAGTGAACAAAAGGAATAATATGTAGAAATAAAATAATAAGATACAACTTACCTATTGGAATCTTTGGTATAGTTAAAATATGATTTGTTTTTATATGCTCTATTATTGTTCATACACACAGTACAGTATGTACAATATTGACACTTTACTTTTAATTATCAACAATTATTTAAGAACAATGTTATAAAATCTTATTCTTTTTTTTTATTTGCTCTGTTATTGTTCCTACACACAGTACAGTATACATTGACACTTTTTACTTTTAACTAACAAAAATTTAAGAACGATGATAATAATTCGAAATACCCGCCAAGTGAAAAACTTATTACATATACAACGCCACTTAACACGTGCACTCACATCCCTGCGGTTGAACACTCGTGGAACCGGTTCCAACCGGTTTCTACTCGTACGTGACGAGCCACGAGTGCTAACGCACACATGCGTCGGACTCTTCTAGTAGTGCAATCGATTCGCACGGTGCTATGAATCTTTGCCTCTGTTCCGTTTATTTATTCATGTGCTATGGTGTCCGCAGCTTCGCCCGCGTTGACTTAGATTTGCAGCTGTATCCGGAGTGATAATAATTATTTTTAAAGCTAATGTCATTCAAGTGCATTAACGTGGCATTCTAATTGTACAAGAATTTTTAAAATCGGTTGAGCAGTTTTTAAGTTAATACGTAACCATGAAGTAAATACACTTCTACTTTCTATGATAAAATATTGATGTATCATACTTACGTACCGGGCAGAGGGTTATGTGGGACACTCTGCGTCCGATAAGATGTTGAGGGGAAAGCATGTTCTACCCACTAAAGCGGTATTCTTCTCGTCGTCTGGCCCGTGTAACGCGGGCACTGTGGACTTCCTCCCGCGGAAGTACACAAGTACCCGGCCCTAGTTCATAATGAAGCCGACGGTGAAAACGATATCAAAATGAATTCAATTACTTAAATGCGCAGTCTAATCGATGTAGCCGATTTGATACACATCTGTCTATCTTCAAAGGTTATTCTCTATGTAGTGGTGTAGTACGGCTGTGGAGGGATTTAACGGCTGGCTGCCGCCCGCGGGTCCGCTTGCGGTATTACAGATTCGATAGGACTGTGACGAAGCTTATACCTAGTCCAGCTACAAGTTCTGTTACAAATGAAAATGCATTTTTTTAGTGAAGTAATATAATATTATAAAAATTTATACCTACATATTTATTACTGTCTCAGTAAAAAAAAACCATTCGAAATGGCTTTTATACAGGCCTTTAATGTTTCGAAGGGAAATGTCGCCACTGTTTGCTCCAAATATATTTTAAGAGACTCAAAGTCGCCGTGTCGTTTAGAGCAGGCTATGTTTTCTAAAACTGACCATAATTTGAAGTCTAAGGGGTTTAGGTCTGGGCTTCATGAAGGCCAGTCTTCAGCTCTTATAAAGTCCGGAACGTTGGTTTCAAGCCAGGCTTGGGTAGTTCGTTTCTTGTGACCAGGTGCAGAGTCCTGCTGGAAAGTCCACGGTATATTTTTTAAAAATGTATTGCTGAGAGGTTTCACAACATTATCCAAGACTGTATCTTGATACACTATGGCTGAAGTATTTATTTCTTTTTCACAAAAATGTAGTTTAGTGACTCCGGGGAGACACGCCCCACCAAACCATCACTGACGCAGGATGATGACCACGTTGTACCTTTCCGACCGCTTGAACA
Organism: Helleia helle; assembly: GCA_963853865.1. Lineage (NCBI taxonomy): Eukaryota > Metazoa > Arthropoda > Insecta > Lepidoptera > Lycaenidae > Helleia > Helleia helle. The sequence goes on from OY971420.1 coordinate 3,777,664, forward strand.
GCTTCTTTAGAACCGTGAGCGTACACTTTATCATTTTGCTTATTGTAGTGTTCTTCATTTTTCATCTGTAAAGAGGATAATTCTGTGCCTTTCACCTGCGTATAACGACAGAAGGCGTTTTGATCGATCCACTCTATTTAATTGTAAAGATTGAATTAGGGCATGTCCTGTATATCGACGATAAGCACCGAGCTTCAGGTCTTGTTTTATAATACGCGACAGAGTCCTAGCGGGATTCTTCATTTTTCACGATAAGATTTTTTGCTTCCTAATGGGGTGACGACGAATTCTGGCTTTAACAGCATTAACACCTTTTGTAGATCTAACAGCACGCGTCCGCCCCGATCTTTTTCTGGTTTTCGACAGACCAAGTGTTGTTGTATCTGTTGCTAGTACGATATACGAACATACTGGCTGATAGGCACGCTGAACACGAAAAACATGTGAAATGGCGCAAATTTTAAAGAAATTTTTAAAATAACATACGTGTTCGAAATTCAAAATAATTGAAAAGTTGAAAAAAAAAAAGTTTTTTTTTTATGTAACAGTATTTATGGCCAGACTAGTTACAAGCTGGATGGATACTATAAAGTTTCATGAAAATTTCTGTCGATTTTTTTATACTCTGTATCTTTTTGATGTAAACATCGTTTAGTTGCGCACTAATTATATTGGCAGTAAGATCGGCTCTAATGCCATGTCGGCAAGACGCTGACATTTCTTTATTTTATATCATCTTTTGTTATATCCTTACTTCCTTACTAATATTATAAATGCGAAAGTAACTCTATCTGTCTGTCTGTCTCTTCTTCACGCTTAAACTACTGAACAGATTGGGATGAAATTTGGCACAAAGATAGTTTGAAACCCGAGAAAGGACATACGATAGTTTTTATCCCGGATATCCCACGGGAAAAGGATTTATGCGGGTAAAATCCCGGGACTGTCTATCTTCTGAACCACGAAACAGATTTGGGTAAATTTGATATGAAGATACTTTGAAACTTAAAATAGGACATAAAATAGTTTTTATCCTGAAAATCCCACGGTAACGGGACCTATGCGGCTAATACCTCGGGACTGACTATCTTCTAAACCACGGAACAGATTTAGGTGAAATTTGATATGAAGATACTCTGAAACTTAAAGTAGGACTTAAAATAGTTCTTATCCTGAAAATCCCACGGGAACGGGAACTATGCGTGTAAAACACAGGGACAGTCTATATTCTAAAGCACGGCATAGATTTGGGTGAAAGATATAAAGATAATTTGAAACTTAAAGTAGGACTTAAAATAATTCTTATCCTGAAAATCTCACGGGAACGGGAACTATGCGGGTAAACCCCCAGGACTGTCTATCTTCTAAACCACGGAACAGATTTGGGTGAAATTTGATATGAAGATACTTTGGAACTTTACGCAGGACTTAAATAGTTCTTATCCTGAAAATTCCACGGGGATTATGCGGGTAAAACCCAGTGACTATCTATCTCCTAAAGCACGGCATAGATTTGGATGAAATCCTTACTTCCTTACTAATATTATAAATGCGAAAGTAACTCTATCTGTCTGTCTGTCTGTCTGTCTCTTCTTCACGCTTAAACTACTGAACTGATTTGGATGAAATTTGGCACAAAGATAGTTTGAAACCCGAGAAAAGACATAGGATAGTTTTTATCCCGGATATCCCACGGGAACGGGATTTATGCGGGTAAAATCGCGGGACTGTATCTTCTCAACCACGGAACAGATTTGGGTGAAATTTGATATGAAGATACTTTGAAACTTAAAGTAGGACAAATAGTTCTTATCCTGAAAATCTCACGGGAATGGGAACTATGCGGGTAAACCCCCAGGACTGTCTATTTTCTAAACCACGGAACAGATTTGGGTGAACTAACGTAGGACTTAAATAGTTCTTATCCTGAAAATTCCACGAGAATTATGCGGGTAAAACCCAGGGACTGTCTATCTTCTAAAGCACGGCATACATTTGGGTGAAATTTGATATAAAGATACTTTGAAACTTAAAGTAGTACTTAAAATAGTTCTTATCCTGAAAATCCCACGGGAACGGGGACTATGCAGGTAAAACCCCTGGACTGTCTATCTTCTATACCACTTAACGGATTTTGGGTGAATTTTGATATGAAGATGCTTTGAAACCTAACGTAGGACATAAAATAGTTGTTATCCTGGAAATACCACGGGAACGGGAGCTATGCAGCTAAAACACCGGGACTGTATATTTGTTAAACTACTGAACCGATTTTAGTGTAATTTGATATGGAGATAGTTTGAGACCCAAGGTAAGATGTGAGATGTATAAGTGTAACAAGAAGTTTTTAGATGCGTCAATAGATGGCGTTAACACAAAATGTAGATCATTTGTATCACCTTTGTATAACATGCCTTTCAAATGAATACTGTATCCATATATTAGTAATTTATCATTAAAAAAGGAATACTTACATATAATAATAAAATATATGAATAAAAAATATAACATTTCTTTTTCGTAGTTTTTTTTGCTGGTAGTAGGTACTAATGTTTGAATTGAATTAAAATATTGATGTATCATAGTAGTTTAGTAGGTAGTTTCGAATAACTTTGTAACATTAGGATGTGTGACACCTCAATCCTCCAATGATCGTGGTTGCTATAGTTGCTATAGTATCCGAAACGTTGAAACGAAAGTTATTTAAATATAATAAAAATGTACTTCTAAATTAAATAAATATATTTTATAAAAAAGTACTATCGGGCCTTACAGTGGAAGTTAATAGTATTCATTAAATTATAATAGTTTTTAAATTGGAACCATATTATTTGAAAAATAAGATTTAAAAAAATACTTCTTACATGCGGACGAATTCGCGGGTAAAAGCTTTAAAATAATATTATACGGTACTATATTTAAAAAAAATTGTCTGTCTGTTTGTTTCAGTTAATCTCTGAAACAGCTGAGCCGATTTTGACGAGGCTTTCACTGGCAGATAGATATCTGATGTTATAAGGCGTAACCTTGGCCATAAAAATAATCATCATCAATCCAAACGGCTGTAAATCGTTGCTGTAAACGCGGGCGAAGCTGCGGGCAACAGCTAGTTATATTATATAATTATTATATGATATGCAATTTTTTATATATTATGAATTTTAACATAGACGTTCAAATCTACCAGAAATCCCCATAGTAATTTTAATATTAATTTGTTTTATTAATATTAATTTCAACAAATAAGTTATTATAAAGATTAAATAAATAATTATTACGTCACACGTATCACACATAAGAAAAGATGAAGAGTACCTAGATTTTTAAAACAACTTATTATTCTACTGATACTCAAATTGTTAAAAAAAGATGAAACTACTTCGCATATTAACGAACGAGCTTTAAAAGCCGCAACATTTAAGCGATTTCACCGCCTTGCCGCGGGCACTTTCCGTACAAACATCGACGCCTGACCACGACTTTGATAGGTCTGTTTATATTGAGCTCATAATATTTAACTTTACAATATAATATTGCATGAGAACTGATTTTACAAAATTATTTAAAATTGATTCTATTAATATATTAATGCTATAAATTTCTCAGACTTCCGTGATGATAAATAAAATAAAGGTCATAATATATACACTTATAAATAAATATTGCCACTGACAGGAATTGAAGCCGCGACCTGGACTCATAAAATGTTTCACTATCAATTGATTTTACGATCGTTAGAGTTTTACACTTTATCTACTCTCATTAAAAGTAACTGAAATAAAAGTTATGATTGGCTAATCAATGACGATATTTGTTTTCAACTTCTTTTGATCAAATAATGAATGTTCGCTTTTTTATTTCAACACTGTCCCTTATCTGTCCTGCTGATAAATGCCATTAAATTAATTTGACAACAATCTTCAAACTTTGTATGTGTATGTCTGTGTAAGCTCGCTAGAAAATATACTGTATGTCGGGAAAAACATAAGTGATTTCTGTAAAAAAGTGATATACATAGCAGGGATATAAGGAATAGGCACAGGCTAGATGTACCAGTAATTAGACTCGTAAAAGTAAGCAATTCTTTTAAAGTATACGCTTTTACAATAGGATCCGTTCAGAACAGAATTCAGATCGTTTGTGTGGTAAAGGATATTATAAAGTAAAAGATTTTATAGAAGATACCACACCTTGGGAATAGGCCGTTCTTCCCAGGCAGGCCCCAGGCATTTCAGGATAACAATATGTAAAAATTGTTATAAAATATTTGAAAAGATTAGTTCCACCGAGTTTGTTTCGCCGGTTCTTCTGTGGGCTAGCCTTGGAACCGGTGGTAGACTCAATTGACGTTCAAAAAGATACTCTGTTTGTACCATTTTGAATAAAAAAACTGATTTTGAATTTAAGTAACATATGCTACGGGATCTGGTTACAGAGATACATTTTGAACTACACACCCCCAGACTCGATATTGTGCAGATAATTTGCATAATGTATACGTGTCGTTTTAATGTTAGTTGCGTAGACAAAGAATAACGAGGCAGCAAGATTATAAATGGTCAGCGTCAATATAAAGTATACCCGTCCCAGGGAACACATCATGGTATATCATGTGACCTGAGATGGTAAGTCTCTGTGCCAAATTACACTCTCTCCGGGGGCTCTTTGTACCCCTCTTATAAGAAGAGGGGACAGAAGAGCAGGGGGCAAGGGGTGAGGATGGGAACCTCACCCCATTGTACTGTCCCAACGTTGGGAGGGGTTGTTCTGTGGTGCAGGACAACCCCTCTGTGGTGGTGGCGTCGGTCCCTTGCGGGACTGACTAGCCGTCGAGGTGCCCTGTTTGTTTTCTAGATCCGGGGCACCTCATCAAAGGCGGCATTGGTGGCACTCGCCGGGTTTTAGTGGGTAGAGCTGCGTTTATTTACTAGCTGTCGGGCGCAGCGAGTCCCACATACCCGCGTGGGGAGACCCACTCCCCCGCGGGATGCCTCAGAGCATTTCCCGGCGTTAAAGAGAAAAAAAAGGACAGATCCGAAGCACAGCAAAGAAAGCTGTTTCACCTATGTGAACGGGCGCGTCTACCTCTCACAGATAAATTATCTTATTATGTGCAATTGTCCGGATTCAAGCAAGCGAACTCTGTTTCCTGCCGCAATCACTACACGTGTCGATATCTGGTGTGAAATTGTCATAATCGTAACGTAAATATGCAGCAACATTTGATCTCACCTATGTTCGCTCGGAGGAAAACAACTGTGATTTGCAATTCAATCGTTAGGATGTATTCTGCGTCCTTGTAGTTATGGTCCTCGCTTGTCACCCGTAAGTCATTTTTCTGATGGTGTTTTTACCTAAAATTAATCTATACTAATATTATAAAGCTGAAGAGTTTGTTTGTTTGTTTGAACGCGCTGATCTCGGGAACTACTGGTCTTATTTGAAAAATTATTTCAGTGTTAGACAGCTTATTTATCGAGGAAGGCTATAGGCTATATAACATCACGCTGTGACTTATAGGAGTTGAGTAACGCGGGCGAAGCTGCAGGCAACAGCTAGTATAATATATTTCCTAAATTATATATTTCTCACTCAGCAGCGGTGCTCCATTAAATTGGTTACTGTTAAATAATTGGTTATATGTCTGCTGTGTGTTAAGATATTCAAGAAACTGTGTCTAACATAAACCTTTTTTTTTCCTTTTACCCCGGGACATGCTCTGGGGCATTCCGCCTGGGTAGTGGGTCTCCCCAGGCGGGTATGTGGGACTCGCTGCGCCCGAAAGATGGTAAGTGGACGCAGCTCTATCCACTAATCCCCGGCGAGTGCCACCAGTGCCGCCTTGGTGAGGTACCCCGGATCTGTTAAGCTAACAGGGCACCTCGACGGCTAGTCAGTCCCGCAAGGGACCGACGCCACCTCCACAGAGGGGTTGTCCCACACCACAGAACAACCCCTCCCAACGTCGGGACAGTACAATGGGGTGAGGTTCCCATCCTCCCCCCTTGCTCTTTTGTCGCCTCTTCTTATGAGAGGGATACAAAGAGCCCCGTCGGCTGAATTAGCTTCGCCTAAGGTGCTCACCCTAGGCTACTGAGCCCCACCGCCATGTCAAGGCATGAACCATGGTGGGGTCTAACATAAACCTAATTTAAGTATGACAAAGTTCACACTTCCTTGTGCCCAAAAGCCTGAAATGGAATGTACAGTTTTCGCTCCATATCATTTGTAATAAGCATTTATTTTTTAATGCTAACTTAAGATATCTTTTCAGGATCTTGACCTTATTTTACTAACCACTTATTTGTGACTTATATGGTGAAGTGATTTTAGTAGCCGGATGAGATACGCGTTTGTCAATGATGTGAAGTTTTAGTTATATGGAGGCACATTACTAGAACTATTTAAAACGGGATATTTACCATTTTTATCATTTTTGTTGCCAATAGCTCGATATTTTGACAATTTTGGTTGATTTTGATGGAACATTACAATACTGTTGGCTATAAACTATAATAGAATTACATCAGTAAAATATCATAAATCTAAGGATAGATAGTTTTAGTTTGATTTATTATAGTGTCTAGAAATATAATATATTTTATTTGCAAAATTAAATGATGTAGATGTCTTTAGCATGTTGGAAACGCCAATAATCTGTATCTAAAACTGCATAGGGCGTTGTTTAGTCACATATAGCTGATAACGTTGAGAGATGTTCAATAGTTCTATCGACTATATTTTTTTTAAACGTAGGTAATATTAAGTGAGCACATACAAGAAGAAAAAAATAGTCATAGATATTTACATCTTTATACAGATTTTTTTAACTAAAAGAGTAAAATACAATTTTTTTGAACAAAAATAAAATCGAATAATTAAAAAATACAAATAAAACAAAAGAAATGTGAATTATTGCAGAACTTATTTACTTAATTGTTATTACTTATGTAATGCGGAAGGGCCTTTTTGAAAGAAACGTTATGAATATAAAACCAGGTCACTAACATTTATAGATGTTCTTTTAGGCAGCTACTATGCTGGCAACTTTTCTTATAGGATGTTGATGGATTTTATTGGTATTTGTCAATGATGATTTATCTCAAATTACAGTAAAAACCAGCCTATTGATTCACTAGTTTTAGTCGTGTAATATGTCCACTTATTATACTCAATATTACCTTGAACATTGATGTTGTGTTTTATGAGTTTCAATTAAATGAAGTGACTGTCGTTTGGAAACCTGTAATTCAATTTAAATATGGTATGGTTCAGCGTCAATATATATCTTGCAAAATAGTCGACTGAACTATCATTTGTTTGTCTAGTATACCTACTTGTAGACGATATTGTCAATATATCTTTACTAAACTGGCGGAAAATTTTATATGTGAAGATCTTCACTTAAGCCCAAACAAATTGTATTACTCAGTTTCAAAGTCCTCATATTATTTTGTCTTTTACAATTGTATTGAAACTCTCTATTTAATACCATTGTTTAAACTGTATTAACTATGCATATTTTTGAGAAAAAGTTGGCCACTTAGGTCTTTAAATTTTTTTTTCACGGCTCTGAAACTTTGTCAAAATTATTTATCTATTGAATTTCATGCCAAAAATTGAAGTTGATATTTGTTAATATTATTTCTAATGTTTATGCGAATTTTAATTATTTCAATGAAACAACGCTTACATCTTTTTGAAAGAGGTAGTGCCATGCTGCTATGCAGCCGACTTGGGCCAGCACGACCGGGATGGTACCTCTCGCTCACATGTCGTGTTTCGTGCGGCTTGTGAGTTTCCGGTGGTCCATTATTATAGGCAAAAGGAGGGCAACATATCTGCATAATTTCAGGTAGTGCAGACCTGTATGGGCTCCGGTAGTCTAAAGCATCGGCTGCTCGTTTGCCCTCCCTATGTTATAAAAAAAACATATTTTATCACGGTTTTATGAGATTTTAATGATAAATTTCCATTTTTCCCCACGATGCACAATTATTATACTATTATTTTGATTCATCGATACTACGTCTTGGCGTCCCTAATGTTGTAGTTACAACGGCTTGCATAACACGCGTACGTGCAAAGCACTAGTACTTAAGTACCATTATTTATTCTGTGACTCTGGTCAAATGTCGTAACTTTTTAGTCGAGTTCTTTTTTAAAGTTGTTTATGCTTTAAACATATTAACGTTGCAACCATATATATTTTTACAGAATGAATTGCGATAGCTAACGCAGGTCAAGGGATACAAATTCTTCAATGACTTGTTTCAGGACCGGAATAATTTTATAAAAGAACAGTTTTATATAAATACACTCCAGCTGTGCTAGAAGGTAGCATCCATCCAAGACTTGAAAACATTCCTCTAAAATAAAAATACTACTAAGGTTCCTCGATCAATTGGTAAAAAAAAAAACTGGTAGGCCCGGAAATTATCTCGTTCAAATAAACATCTTATTATACATTTTTTTTATTAATTTATTAATATAGACACAATTGTAACAACATAAATAAGAGAGAAAGAGAACATGAGGAAACCTGCATGTCTGATGAGGTTAAAAGTATGAAGCTGTGTGAAGTTCACTAACCCGTATTGGGCTAGCACATCGATGACCTATGGCCCAATCACCCTCCTCTCTATAAGGGTTGATTGTATTTATTACCATGATAGCACAACACTAAGTCTACGTTAGAAATTTTATTTCTTAAAACACGCCGAATTATCAGTAAAAAATCAATACTTAAGTATTATTAATTAAAATTGATTCAACCCTATAAAAAATGATATAAGTAATTACTCTTGATGGATTTCAATTCCGTGACCCCCTATACCAATTTCACCACTACACCATCAAGGTATAGGAACGATTTATATGTATTGTATTCGAAACGGTAAAACTTTGAATGAGTTAACCTTAAATTGGGTCGAGATAAAGTTCGATACCTACATTAATATCTCGCTCTCTCTCAGTCATTTCAAAAACAAAATTATAAGTGAAACAGGAATTGTGGTGCTTAGTCATTACCATTTTTAGTTATCATTTGTCTGTCCGAATGTATATTCTGAATAAGCTCTAACATTACTAAAATTATTTAAAACAGAATATTTACCACGTTTTTCACTTTTATTTCGCGAATCTCGATATTTCGACATTATCTACGAATGTCTTGTTCACGAGACTGAAGTATGCGGTAGATGTTAACGGCATTGGAGGTGTCCGTATCGGACTACCTCCTTTCTCGTACATTTGCTGCGCAAACACTAGCCACCACTACTATTGTCTTTTTTTACCCCTACTATTGTCACTAGTTTTGCGTACACTCGACACTCGATCCTGTGTTCGACAGACGAAACTCACCGTATCGGTTCGCGAAAGTTTAATATTATTCTTTAAGGGTTTGCATAACCTAATCACTGGATTCCACACTCTCGACAGTTGAAACCCATCTTCCCTATTGAAATTACTATATTTAGTAATTTCGATGGCTTCTCGAACCAGCCGATGTGATGGCGTTCTGTGGCGATTATCTGAGCATTATGAAACTCAATCCAGTGGTTCGGTCCGGCTTCCAGAAGATGTTCCGCGATGGCTGATTTCTTAGTATCGTTGTTTTTCACTGCCTTAATGTGTTCGTTAATACGACAAGATACCGTACGTTTCGTCTGTCCAACATATTACATATGTTATTTACCACAACTACAATCGATTTTGTACACTCCCGGTTTTCAGTTCGGTAAGTTATCTTTAGGTGAACGCAACATTTGCCCTATCTTCTTGAAAGGAGTGAAGATAGTCTTCACCGCATATTTACTCAAGACCCTAGCTAACTTATCCGTCACTCCTTTAATATATGGCATAAATGCTGGTTGTCTTTCAACCCTGTACTGTCGCAGTAACTTTTTATCGCTTGTACCTAGTTTTGCCACCTTATATCCATTCCGCTGTAGAACCTCTTTAACCTCTACCTTCAAAGAAAAAAGAAGGAGAACACGAATTTAAGTACCTACGTCTTAAATTTGGGATTCGTATGAATATTTGGGGGTTAGCGTAATATCACGTGAAGAAAATTACCTTTTTTATGACAAAAGGAAGCAAACGAACAGTCTGGTGACTACCGACGCCCATAGACATCTGCAAAACCAGATGCTATGCCGAAGTGTTGACCTCCTTTTCCCTATCACACTACCTCTTACAATATCTTTTGAAAAACGAAATTCACAGTCCTTAATTGACAAAATATCAAAGGTAACTGGTATTTCACCCTTATTAATTAGATTTATTGTTTAAGTGACGTGAGTGCCGAGAAGCCGTACGCATGTATCGTAAAAACGACCCTTTCGAGTAACAAAAGGTCACTCGGTCAAAACGTGAGACGAAATACGCGCGCGGTGGGATTCCGTGATTTGGTAACGCGGTGGGTATGAAAGACGTCATTTTATTAAAATCAGACGCAAAAAGACGGATGTTATAAGTTTGACCGGGAGCTGTGTTTGTGTTGTGCACTGGATCACTTAAATGGGAGTACCGATTTGTATGAGGTTTTTGGAACGTAGTTCCTTATCGCGCGTTACGAAAGGGGGCTAGACGGAAAAAATTAAGATGAAAAGTTGGAACGACACTTTTTGCTATAGTTGTAAGCCGTGCGGCTTTTTGATTGACACATTACTGCGTCGGTAGTTGTTTTTGTTACACTATTGGGACTGCTTAGTAAAAAACCCCAGTTCAAATCCTACCGATCTCGGTGACTTTTTTGTTTTTTTTATTATTATTTTACGCCGGGAGATGCTCTGATTTTTATCGATAAAAAAATTTTCCTTACACCTTTTTTTTTGTTTTTTATTACAATTCCTTCACAAATTAATCGAAAGGAACTTCGTTCCATCCGGGTGTCCCTTGACACCTCTCTTTAGGTTTTTTTTATGTCATCAGGGGGCAAATGAGCAGTCGGAGCCTCACGCCCATACACATCCGCACAACTAAGGCCATGCAGATGCGCCACCCTTCTTTTGCCTATCCCCCTAAAAGACCACCGGAAACTCACGAACCGCACAGAACGCGACAGCATAGCTGTCACTTGGCGCCGGTTTTATGTGACTGAGAGGTACCACCCTGGTCGTGCCGGCCCAGTTCGGCTGCAATGCAGCATGGCACTACCTCTTACTTTTTTTTAAAGAAGCTAGTGATTTTTCTCTTTGATTATTGCGTTGGATTTCTAGAGTTTACTCTTTACTAAATACATATGGATGTATAAAACAATATCTTCACATTTTTTCCGTCTGTCTGTTTGTTCCGGCTAATCTCTAAAACGGCTGGGCCGATTTTGACGGGACGGGCTAAAAATAATCATCATTTATCATCATTCCGGATACGACTGTAAATCTAAATTAACGCGGGCGCAGGGCATCAGCTAGTATGGTAATATTAATATTATATTATTTTAATATTGTAATATTGTATCACAATTGTAATTTTATAATGCCATTGTATAATTTTTCATACTCCGGGCTAATATATGAAAATCGATTATTCAGGAGTAAATAAACTCCAGTCGTGCGTCGTAGTTGACACACATTTTTTTTCTGCGAAGCTCGATTTTTCTAAATTGTCCACGATGTCTAGTTCCGCTTAAATGTAAATTTAAATCATCACCAATCAGCCTCTATTCGTCCACTGTTGAACATAGGCCTCCCTCAATGAACGCCAAGACGGCCCTTGCCACTCGTATGCAACATTGATCGGCCACCGCCAGAGATCGTCTTCCCATCTGGTAAATTGAATACTATGTATTAAAATGCTATTATTTAATCTTCCGTTTGGAAGGATGGAAATTCAGTCAACCTCCAACGAAATGGAATTACAGTGATACTTGTAGGATTAGGATGTTGGAAGATCGACCGCCTTAGCGTTGATATGTCATAGTGAAGATACAGTAGGCGATAATTATGATAATGTTTTAATTGTGTATCTATTATAATACATCTAACACGCACTTTTACCTTTATTTCCATAGCCTCCTGTCGTTATTTGTTGTGTCTACAATTTATCAAGGTTGTCTGGAAATTTGGTACTCCAGGATACAATTCTTTTCAAATAATATGTAGGTACCTATTCTATAATAATTTCAACATGCTATCTTGATATATTTTTTTCTTTAACGCCGGGAAATGCTCTGATGCATCCCGCTGGGGAGGGGGGGACTCACCAGGCGGGTATGTGGGGTGTGTGCGTCCGAAAGATGGTAAGGTGGATGTAGCTTTACCTACTATAACCCAGTGAGGGCCACCAATGCCGCCTTTGGTGAGGTGTCCCGGATCTAATGAGCAAACAGGGCACCTCGACGGCTTCGGTTCAAGCCTTGTCGTGACGGTGGGGCTCAGTAGTCTAAGGTGAACCCAGCACCATGGGTGAAGCAAATTGAGCCAAGGGAGCTGCTCTTCGTATCCCTCTTATGAGAAGAGGGCATAAAAGAGTAGGGGGCAAGGAGCGAGGACGAGAACCTCATCCCATTGCACTGTATCGACGTTGGGAGGGGTTGTTCTGTGGTGCGGTACAACCCCTTAGTCGAGGTGACGTCGGTCCTAACTAGTCGTTGAGGTACCCTGTTTGCTCATTAGGTAGATCCGGGGAACCTCACCAAATGCGGCACTGGTGGCACTCGCCGGGTTTTAGTGGGTAGAGCTGCGTCCACTTACCACCTTTCGGGCATAGCGAGTCCCACAAACCCGCCTGGGGTGCATCCCGCTGAGGAGTAGGTCCTCAGCGGGATGCCTCAGAGCATTTCCCTGCGTTAAAGAAAAAAAAGGGTCACTTACTTCTAGACAGAGACAGTCAGAAGAAAAAGAAGTATAAGCTGAGACAGAAAACAGACACGGCGACCAAGAATCCTCCTGCCAATAATTTCCGTTTGTTGTATTTTGCTTCATTGATATTTCTTTAGAAATATATGATTCAGTACGTTTAGTCTGGCTACTTACTATCTTAACAAGTTTTTCAACTATCTTTAGCTACTTATGTCACGGTAGCAGAACTTCAAATGCTTTTTGATACAAGACTCGTAGTAAGTTTGGTGTTTCATAACTTGAGTCTAAGTGTTGATGCGAAGAAGTTGGGTGTGGATGGGCGTGTCCTCTCGCCCCGCCCCTCGCTGCGCCGCCTACCTAAATCTACGAAATTCTTGTACTTGGATTTTGTTCTTTATTTGACTCAGAAGTGACAATTTTTTTTTTGCTTTGTGCGTTTTTAAATCAAGTATCTTAGTTTTTTTAAAGTATAACTGTATAAAATTAATTTAAGTTGTAATTAATTCCCATATGCTAGACAGGCCCTAAGTTAGCTGATCCATCCGAAAAAAAGGATACCGGAACTACGCACCATGGCTTGTACAAATAGGTAAAATTTTAATAAATTTGCTTTATAATTTGCAAACATTTTTGCATGCATATTGTCATTCGGTAACCTCAAAACGATCTCATTAACCCTATACTAAAGTGCCTATTGATTTTTTAAATCTATTAGGTAACGGGGGTCTTAGCAACGTGAAGTCTAATATGAATGATATGACCATGAAGGTTTACCAAGGACATTGAAACCAAATGCAAAATGAATCTCACGTGGGGACGCCGTACAAGTGTTTATATTAAGTTATGTAAATCTGTTGGCCTACCAAGGTCGAGGAAACGCCGGCGAGACGCAAATATCTATACAGATACTTAAATAAAATTGGAGTGTCTGTTTGTAATAAAATAAATGCTTTTTTTGAATGCATATAGATGTTGTATACACGGTACATATACCAAAATAGCCTTTTTTACCATTTTTGTCTGTCTGTCCGTCTGTCTGTTGGTTGGTCTGTCTGTCTGTCTGTCTGTCTGTCCCGGCTAATCTTTAAAACTTGGACCGATTTTGATGGGACTTTCACTGACAGATAGCTGGTGTTATAAGTAGTAAGTTAGGCTATAAAAATAATCATCATCAAATATGAGATAGGATTTTTTTAGGAAAAGGTTTTTTACATGTTTAAAATATGCATACATTTTGATGGAACTATTTTATGTAAAATGCACCTTGACCGTACATACAGTGATGCTGTCCTGTCATAATTCCCTCACTACGTAGCCGTTTTCGGCTCTTCTCTGTGTGGGCGCGCGTAATTTGTTTCAACTATACAAATAAATTAAAGTTTCTGTTTGTAATTACATTTGAGCAGCTTTTTACTAATTGCATATGAAAAGTATTTACGATATTTATATCAAAATATACATTTTTAAAATCTTTGTCGGGTCTGTCAGTTTGTTTCGGCTAAGCTTGGAGGACTGAGCCGATTTTGGCGAGACTTACTCTGACAGATAGGTTCTAAAAGGAGTAACATAGGCTATAAAAATAATCATCATCAATCCGGACATGGTTGTAAATATAAGTTATTCGCAGGCAACAGCTAGTTCCGGTATATATTATTATTAATCACTAGCTGTTGCCCGCGTTAACTTAGATTTACAGCCGTACACGGATTGATGATTATTATTTATATGATATAGCCTAAAGATACTCGTTATAACATCAGCTATCTGTCAGTGAAAGTCCCATCAAAATCGGCCCACCCGTTTCGGAGATTAGCCGGAACAAACAGACACACAAACAAAAATTGTAAAAAAATGCTGTTTTGGTATATGTACCGTGTATAGATCCATATGCACTTAGTAAATAGCGGCTATTTAATATATTACAAACAGACACTCCAATTTCGACGTGACAACGTCTTATAATTCGATGGAGCCGGCTGCAAGAACGAAAAAACATGACACATGCGGCGTTACCTCGCTCTGAGGCGTTCCATTTTCTCATGACGTTGTCACGTTCAACTACCGTCAGTAAACCGACTTTACAGACAACCGATATTATTTTAGAGATTAGTTTTAGAGATTACTTAGATTTTCTACAGGACATGCGTTGCCTGGTGTAGAAGTCTCGATAACTGTTTAATGTTGTAATATTAGCCATATCTGTACCTTTACCATGAGTTTTTGTTACAAGCGCACATGACATAACTATGTTAACTTAAAAACGCAACACGAATAGAACACTATACCATACCTTAGTTTTCTATTGTAATTGTATTTCTATGTAACACAAACTCATGGTAGAGGTAAGGGTGACATCTGACATCTATCATATATGTAACTCATGGTAGAGGTAGTATGGTATAGTTTTCTATTCGTGTTGCGTTTTTACTACTACTATAGTTATGTCATGTGCGCTTGTAACAAAAACTCATGGTAGAGGTAATATTCTATGTTTAAACGAATATTGTACCCATCTTCATGTTTGTTTGTAATGTTAATATTTGTTTAATAAAACTTATTATTATTATTTATCCGTATAGATGAATTCTAATTATTGTTATATTGTGTATCTATTATATATTTACATCCGCCTGGTGTTCGGAGACTGCCAAACTTTTTTTCTTGAAAAGGACAACGGTATCGCTGTATCACTCCGTCGTCCGTTTTACGGTCAAATGAAGACTTGCACTTCCCTTTGAGTTAAAATCATTAACTAGTAAATCGGATACCACCCGGTGGCACCTCTGTCAGTTTGCGTATGGAAGTAACAAAAAATATTCCATAAAACACTTCTGACGAAGGCCACAGCGCGCTAGTCTTAACGTCGCACTTTTTTCACAATTTCAAGTGCGATTGAATACAAAACATACGTGTAGGTAGGATAATTTTTAGAAACATACATAATATGATTCAATATTAATTTTTATCTCAATTACCATATGATTTTATTTTACCTGCTATAGAATGCTACCCGCTAATGCTACGTTTATGGTAGTGATTATAAAATATTATTTATATTCGAATATTTAAGTTTTTATTTATTTCATGAATAAAGTCACCTTTGTCTTAAATACATTATTTTATATCTGCGCATTACGTAATACATTAATTATGAATCTTTTGATACAAGTTAAATTATCTTCAAATATGTAGGTACATACATATATATCTAAAATAGAATATTTTTTTCCCTTTATTTCTTTAGTTTCGTGTTTGAGATATTCTAATTAAAAAGTATAATGTGTATTTTTTATATATAATTGTGGAATAAGAGTATTAGTAGTTGGTATAACTAGAACTTTGCTTAGAAGTACCTACTTAAGTATATTTTTTAATGAATAAGAAAAAAAAAATTGTGTGTAAATCTTAGTTTTTGTAGAGTACTTATTTTATTATAATAATAGCAAATATTAATAATTGATTGTGTAATAGGTAAATATGTATTAATTACGATTTAATAGTCCGTAGTCTAAACTCAATATATTTATTCTATAATCATACATTGATTATTTTTAAAATTCTTTCGCGGTCTATTGCATAGAATCGTATACAATATTTTATTTTAAACAGCTTGTTTTATATGTATTAACTATAATGTAGTGAATATAAACTTCTTACATTTAGGGAAATAAATGAAGGTACAAAATGAAAAAGTTATATATTTTGTGTCTTATTAAGTAGGTATATTTTTCCAATAGTTAGGTTTTCAAATTTACTGTTTTACGCAGGTGAAGTCGCGGGTTTGCAACAGTGACTTTGTCTATTTCTCGGTCGACTTTAGTTTTTACGCTTGTTTATACGCTAATCAGATTTTTCTAAAATTTGACCTGGGTACCATATTATCCTCCTTATTATAGGTATTGTAGAGCTATTTAAAATTAAATTAAAATATTTAAATAATTAAGATTCAGACCAGACATATATATATATATATATATATTAAATCAAAGTCAATCAAATCCACGGTAAACAGCTAGCTGTTGCGTTTCTATAATGAACAATGTCAAGGCTAACACGGTTCAAGTCTTACCGCGGAAAATGCATTGAAATGCCGCGACATTTATTAATCATGCACAACAATGATATTATGCAATTATAAAACATAATATCAACTATGTATGTTGAAATACGAGGCTACGGTGGGATATTACTTGGAGAGATGCCTGTCTATTTGAGTACCAATATCTTGATACTCCGCTTTGATGCAACTTTGCTGTTCTGAAACTTTTTATGTGAAACATCAATTGGCGCCTATTGCCCGTTAATGCCGTGACGCTGTCATATACTGATGTCCCCACTCCTTTATGCTTCTTTGGTTATAGATTATAATACTATTATTAGATAAGTATTAGATGTTTTACGTTTACGGAAAGCACGTTCGGCATATTTTCTTTAAAAAAATATCCCATACAGTTTTGTGAATCTGCTACACAGGGAATCCCTATGGACTCCAGGCCTCTCACTATAGTTTTAGTGTTTTAATATATTTTTTCATATTTACTTTTGTAGAGAAATAACAGTCCTTAAAAATCTTTTCGGCGGCACCGGTGTCCCACATAATGTGCCCGCCATATATATTCTTCTCTAAGTATACTCTTATTATATACTAGCGGTTGCCCGCAGCTTCGCCCGCGTTAACTTAGGTTTACAGCCGTACCCGGATTGATGATGATTATTTATATAGCCTAAGTTACTCCTTATAACATCAGGTATCTGCCAGTGAAAGTCCCGTGAAAATCGGCCCAGCTGTTTCAGAGATTAGCCGGAACAAACAGACAAAATTGTAAAAAATTGTATTTTGGTATATGTATCGTGTATACATCCATATGAATTTAATAAAAACCGGTTATTTTAATATTACAAACAGACACTCCAATTTTATTTATCTGTATATAGATGGACACCCCATTGATGGATTGAATGACTATTTCGAGGGGACCTCACACAAGTTGGCAAAATGGACTTATTTTAAATGTTTTAACCGTCTGTTTGAAATCTTACTAGTTTGCATTGCTAAAGTTGATAATTTGTACCTACTAATACTTCTATAGATCTAATATCTCGTGACCATAGTTGCTGAAACTTATTGGAAACGTCGAAAGTTATAAGTCATAATAAATCGCAAAACAATATGTGATTAATTTGTAGTTAAAATTATACAAAATCAGTTGTGCTCCTATGATTGCACTGGTGCTGGCTTCGTATTTCATAAATTTTATTCTAAACTAGCTGGTGGTTGGACAATTCACACAATATCTTTATAAATAATGTCTGTGTTTTATTCTGGTTATTAGTAAAAAGTTTCATTAAAATTAAATTTAGTAGTTTTTTTTGTAAAAGAGTAGCAAATATCCCTACACACAAACTTTCGCAGAAGTCCGGCAGTAATATCTCTAATATTTTTGGTAAGTGAGTGTGTTGGTCACTGAAGGCCACAAATGAGACCGCTTAGGGTTCGACGGCTACTCAGTCCCTCAGGGGACCGACGCCACCTCCACAGAGGGGTTATCCCGCACCACAGAGCAACCCCACCCAACGTCGGGACAGTGCAATGGGGTGAGGTTCCCACCCTCACCCCTTGTCCCTCCTGCTCTCTTGTCCCCTCTTCTTTTAATAGGGATACAAAGAGCAGCTCCCTCGGCTCAATTTGCTTCGCATAAGGTGGTCTGGGTCCACCTTATGGGAAGCAAAGCAAAGCAAAAAAAGCAAGGGCTAGTGAGCCCTACCGCTACGACAAGGCTTGAACCATGATGGGGATGTCATCTACACCTGCGTCGATACTGGAAAGTATTTTATAATGACACCACTTATAAGGAAATGACATCGTAACTTGTTTCCTCCGGTTGCATAACAACTTCGAAGCAAATCACCGCCAAAATAACTCTGTAGCCCCTTTTAGGGGATGAATATCAATAAAATACGAAACACATCTTACATTCAATCTGTTAAAAAAGGTAATGCGAGGGGGAGTGGGTCTCCCCGCGCGGGTATGTGGGACTCGCTGCGCCCGACAGCTGGTAAATGGACGCAGCTCTACCCACTAAAACCCGGCGAGTGCCTCCAATGCCGCCATCAATTTGGTGAGGTGCCCCGGATCTAGTAAACAAACAGGGCACCTCGACGGCTAGTCAGTCCCGCAAGAGACCGACGCCACCTCTACAGAGGGGTTGTCCCGCACCACAAAACAACCCCTCACAACGTCGGGACAGTACAATGGGGTGAGGTTCCCATCCTCACCCCTTGCCCCCTGCTCTACTGTCCCCTCTTCTTATAGGAGGGGTACAAAGAGCCCCCTCGGCCCAATTAGCTTCGCCCAAGGTGCACCGCTCTCCCTAGGTTACTGAGCCCCAACGCCACGACAAGGCCTGAACCATGATGGGGCCCCCCTTTTTCGCTACCTTGGGGGTAGAATTTCTAAAACTTCTTCCTTATCGGATGATCGGATCGGTCATACAAAGAACATACTCTGTAAGTTTCAGGTCTCCACGCTCAGCTGTTTTTTTAATTTAGACTGAGTTGATCTGTCAGTTATTAAAATAACAAAAATTCACGGAAAGCCAAATATTGGTAGAGAGCTGGGGTTTACCTAAAGCCTTTTACATGAATAGATACATAAATAATGGTAAAAAACACAGAGCAGTTGAATATATTTTAAATCTGTAACAGGAATTAATTAAAACTATTTCTATGGAAGCCAAGTTCTATAGAAATATGTTTTAATTTGTTTTCAACCTCAATATTGCTGTTGACATTTATTTTTTATTGGTTAGTTATTAGTATTTATATAACAACTAGCTGGTGCCCGCAATTTCGTCTGCGCAGGATAAAATTTTAGTTTTTTTTATAAAAAGTATCACATGTTACTTCTAATACCTCCAAGAATATGTGTAAAAGTTTTTAAGTAGTTTTCGCGTGAAAGCGTACATCAAACATCCACGCTTTCACATTTATAATATTAGTAAGGATATTCTATGCAGTTACCGTACTGACTTCAAACAAGAGCATAGAAGCCAATATTAAATGTACATAGAAGTAAATCGTTCGTAAATCTTCATATCTTTGTCAATAAATAGTAGTTATTCTGTGGGGTTCCAAATTAGACCGTTTTAGGTGCCATAATTTTACTGTATAAACTTATATTAGTAATATTATAAACTCGGAAGTTTGTATGTATGGATGTTTGTTACTCTTTCGTACAAAAACTATTGATTAGATTTTAATGAGTCTTTACTATAATATAGCCTATACGTCAGAATAATACAAATTCTATAATTTATCCTCGTGCTCCCATGGGAATGAGAAGTACACGGGTGGAACCGCGGGCGCTGCTAGCATTATTGTATACCTATGTTTGAACTTTGGTTTTCGTATTTTGCTCGTCTAATATCCTCGTCTACAAATAGTGCTTATTGTAATTTGTATTTATACCAAAAATTTCATGTAAACTCCTAATATATTTTTTCTTTAATGCCGAAAATGCTCTGGGCATACCGCGGGGGAATGGGTCTCACCAGGCGGGTATGTGGGACTCGCTGCTTCCGAAAGCTGGTAAGTGGACGCAGCTCTACCCACTAAAACCCAGCGAGTGCCACCAATGCTACCTTTGGTGAGATGCCCCGGATCTAATGAGCAAACATCCACCTCAACGGCTAGTCAGTCCCTCAGGGGACCGACGCCACCTCCACAGAGGGGTTGTCCCGCACCACATAACCCCTCTTTTTACAGAGACACTTGAGTAGGAGGTATTAAGTTGCTGCACAAATACAACAGTGTCTGCACATTTATTCTTATTACTAGTGATGGCAAATAACGGCTGTTTTACAATAATAAATTATCCTGTTGTATTGTTTTGTAACAACTGTTGTTCTAAACTGCTGTCTGTTATCCTGTTATCGTTGATTTATAGACGTTAAAAAATATGAATTATGACAATTAAGCAAAAAAAAACTCATTCTGCCTATTGCGTGCTTATTCTTACCATTGCGTCATCGTTTCAATAAAGACAACTGACAACAGGATATAGTTATTCTTTAATAATGGATTATTCATTATTTTCAAATAATTACCACTGTTGTTGTAATAATAACCACCACTACTTACTTCGACTTACACTACATTCGACAGATATATTCATTGACTGTCTCCGATGACATACTTTTTGTTTGGGTGGTGTTTAGTTTGTTTGTTTTTTATACATTTTTACTTTTCATTTTTGTAGTCTTTTGTTTATTCAATTTTTTTGTGAACTTTTCCTATGTAATAAGAGTTGCAGCAATAGGGATATTGACATTTTTAGGAATATATTAAATCTTTTATAAATACCTTCAAGAAAAGAGCATATTTGAGAGGCCGGTAACGCACCTGATAATGATGTAGCGGGTGTCCATGGATGTCGCTTATGACGCACCACCAGGTGAAACGAAAATAAATTTTGCTTAAATATGCTAATGCATATAAAATTTTGATTTTAAAATGCATTTTAAATTTCGCTCCAAAACTATTATGGTGATTCTAGTTTACATTCATAAAAATGGCTTAAGTGTAAGTTTTATAAGTGTTAAAAAGTAGCTTGCTTGGTAACTTGCCCGCAGGGATCCAGCACTTACGTCTACGCAATATAAAACAAATAAACAAATGTCTTGACAGTTAATGTCTGCTGTTTCCTTATAATAAATAAACCACGAAGCCTAGCCCTGTTTGCATTTGATACTTGACAACCCTTGATAATGTTAGTTTATAGAAGTACAAATACTTTTGTACTTTATGGTTTGAACAAGTGACGTCATTGGTGTTTGTATGACACATTACTTATTTAAAATTACTACGTTTTCTTGATTAAAAGGGTTAATAAGTGAAAATATTGTGGTATTTTATAATTCTATCACAGAAACTACCATTTCAATATTTATATTTTTATATGAATACTGTCAACATCATCCCTATTTTATGAAATGAAAGGGTTGAAAATGTAAAACAAATAATCGAGCGTGTCAGATATTTGAAGAGGGTGACAAGTATGTGCTTATTGATTATTTTGCAGAAAAAAAAGTTTAAACTTTGACTGTGAAAATGCACAGGAAATAGCGTGCAAAGAAAAAAGTATATAAGTACCTATATTTAAACTAGATGCATAATTAGAACAATAAGTAGATGCAAGATTTTTTTTTAATCTTTATATTCATTCGTCGAATCTTTTTCGTCAGGCTCGATTTCGTCTCGAATTTCAATCTCGATTTGCACTTCTGTAACAATAAATCATTATAATTCTTAACGATATTGTTATTTTTTATGAATACCATAAGTATTGAAGTAATGAAAGGCGATTTCCGTGGAGTAGCCGGTCCGTATTGGATGCGAGTGATGGAGATATGGGCGATGTATCTGATTCTGGAGTATCCTGTGTCAGGCGTTATAACCACATCCTCGTGGGCTTTAGCCAATTGGTCACCCACAAACCAGATCGACCATTTGTTGTAGCTTCTGCTTTTGGAAAACTTTAGATTATGTATTTTTTCTTATTCTCGAATTGTGTGACGTAAAAAGTGATGGCCATACCTTCGTTATTTCATAAAAGCTGAAAATTTTTCTGTGTTACA
Organism: Helleia helle; assembly: GCA_963853865.1. NCBI lineage: Eukaryota > Metazoa > Arthropoda > Insecta > Lepidoptera > Lycaenidae > Helleia > Helleia helle. The sequence goes on from OY971420.1 coordinate 3,800,105, forward strand.
TACACGGAGAAATTTCCAACACAGTTAAAAATGACGGTTGGTAGTAAAGGTTTGACTATTTACTCCCAACATAAAATACTTCTTATTTCGTACTAGCCATGTATACGGGTATCGAATAATTTTCCGGGCATCCTATGACAAACTGAAATATTTCTCAAAGCTCATTTTCTATAGTTTCTTTATTCTGCCGGATAATCTATAGCATAGGGATTCCCCAATCAGTTCGTCCACAGCTTTTTTATACAATATGTAATGACTTATCTACAATTATTGTATTTTATCTAGGAACAAGTATAATATGGAATTGACATTCGCGTATACCAGAAAGGGACAGGCATATTTTATAGGGATACCACATTCATAATAACAACCTCTACTTATTCTACTTATTTTCTTGAAACAAGTGAATTAAAAATAATAAAAACTGGTAAAGGTTGATAGATAACTATAAGCATTAGCCCTAACCAAACATTTAATGTAATTTTAGACAGCTGCATTTTTTCGGATTATCGAAAATATTATGTAATGACTAATAACAAACCGCTAAAAACATAAATAATAAAAAAGAAGGCTATATACGTCTTAATATGTATGATCTATAGTACATAGCCTTTAAGGATAGCAATAAACATATTTGTTTTTATTGTGTTTATTTCGAAAATTCCAGTCACCCTTTTAAAATAATACCACATTCTTGGGTAATCTGCTTATAACAAAACTGGTATCACCATACCTACATAAGCCGACCAAATTAAAAAGTAGTACAAAATGGCGGCATATTTGACAAACTGTTCGCGAGTGAGAATGTTTGTATGGCATTCAAATTTAGTCGATAATTTTTTGTTGGGCACATCCTTGTTGTGCCATGTTGTGATATTCTGACAAAGACAAAAGAAAGTGTTTATGTCTCTGTCACTCTTGGATTTTTCGTATGTTGTTATCTCGTTCCAATACGGTATTATTATTAGCTTGTCAAATCTATTGATACTTGATCTTAGTATTTTATATATGTTCGTTTATATTCCAAGCACGTATGCATGTGTGCAGGTGTAACACGAGTACGCTGTCCGCGTACGAGGTGACAGTGGGCACGGCGGAGGCTGTGGCGGTGGCGGTGGCGTGCGCGCAAGCGGGCAGCGTGGCGGACTCCACGCACCAGACGAGGCACGAACACAAGAAGAAGCTCAGCAAATAGTAAGTAAATCCGCTCTAAAATAATAACTAAAGGACATTATAAAAAATTCTTCATGGCTTTTGTTAATCATTGCAATCTTGTAATACCCACTATAATTAGGGTGGGAAATTGAAAATATTTCCTACTCCTACTAAACCCTTTTTAAGTTTAACGTATCACGTTACGTTCATTTAGTGGCTACCGCTGTCGATCCTGAAAACCTAAAAGAAGCAGCGGTGGAAACGAGTGATGGGCTTAAACCAAAATATAACTGAAGGTTATACTTAAAAAGATAGCACAATTTAAAGGCGTTAATAATCTTGAAACATTTGAACCGATTTTAATTAAAAATGTCTTAAGGTGAAGGTAAGGTCTTAAAACCACATACAGATCTTTTGACCCGTTTAAGTTCTACAGTGCCACAGACAGATGCACTTAGCGGTCAAACTTACAAAACTCCTCTTTTTGCTTCGGGGGTTAGCACACACTCACTCGCTGAGCTCAAGCCGCGCTCCCCCGCGCAGGCTTCGATGTCAGAGGGGCGCCCTTTTTTTTTTAACGCCGGGAAATGCTCTGAGGCATCCCGCTGGGGAGTGCGTCACCCCAGGCGGGTATGTGGGACTCGCTGCGCCCGAAAGCTGGTAAGTGGACGCATCTCTATCCACTAAAACCCGGCGAGTGCCACCAATGCCGCCCTTGGTGAGGTGCCCCGGATCTAAAGAGCAGACAGGGCACCTCGACGGCTAGTCAGCCCCTTAAGTGACCAACATCATCTGCACAGAGGAGTTGTCCCGGACCACAGAACAACCCCTCCCAACGTCGGGACAGTACAATGGGGTGAGATTCCTCTCCTCGCCCCTTGTCCCCTCTTCTTATAAGAGGGGTACAAAGAGCCCCCTTTGCTCAATTAGCTTCGCTTAAGGTGCTGGGCACACTTTAGGCCACGTCAAGGCCTGAACCATGGTGGGGACAGGGGGCGCCCTTGTCATCAGATGAGACACGGTTTTCGTTGGGTATAGCTTCCCTATACGTAGTAATTACAACTCACTGGTCAAGAGTCAGGATGGGGACATGTTTAAGGTAGTGCCGGGCGAACCCGGCTGGACGACGCTGACCACCATCACGTGGCTTGGCTTCCAGTTTATATAAAAAATACGTCGTTTTTATTTATTTTGGACATCAAAATTATTGTACTTATACGTGGGTAACACTGAAAATGTTTAGAACTGGCCAGTTAGAAACATTGAAAATGAAAACTTTTTTTGAATTTCAATTTTAGAACTCTTTGGTAACCTAGTGTAGTATATTGCATTCATTTGTCATTTGTTTTTGTGAATTGGCGGCAAATCTAAAACTCTTGTTACACGTGAAAATGAACATAACGCGAGAAAATTTTCGGTCAATGATTTATTATGACTTTCGTCGTGGGCTTACTCAACAACAAAGCTATGATAGGCTGCGATTAGCATTTTTTAATGAAGCCCCATCTCGTGCCACTATTTACAATTGGTTTAACGAGTTTAAGCGTGGACGTAGCAATCTCAGTGATGATCCGCGTGAGGGACGTCCTTTAACAGCGACTACTGAAGATAACATCAGTGCTGTGCGACGCATGATAGAGGAAGATAAGAGAGTGACCTATCAGCAGATACGGGCAAGCCTAGGCATTGGTATGAGTCAAGTTCAAAAAATATTACACGAACATTTAGGCGTCAGGAAGCTTTGTACCAGATTGATTCCCCATACTTTAACCGACGACCAGAAACGCCTCCGCATGGACTGGTGTCGCCAAATGTTAGATAAGTTCAACGGCGGTAACTCAAATGCTGTATTTGACATCATCACAGGTGATGAAAGCTGGATATATTGCTACGAACCCGAAACCAAAAGACAATCAGCTCAGTGGGTGTTTCCTTTCGAGGATGGGCCAACTAAGGTAAAGAAAGGAAGAAGTCAAGGAAAAAAGATGATTGCCTCATTCTTTGGTCGGAAAGGTCAGTTCGCGACAGTTGTGCTATAAGATGGAAGGACAGTTACTGCAGACAGGTATGTCAATCGCTGTTTGTCTGTTGTCTTGGAAAAAATTCGACAGCCGCGCCCTCGATGCAGGATCCTCCTTCACCACGACAATGCTTCAGCGCACTCTGCAAAACGGACTGTTGAATATTTGACTATGGCAGGTGTCGAGATAATGAGTCATCCGCCTTACAGTCCTGACCTGGCGCCCTGCGACTTTCATTTATTCCCAAGAACTAAAGATAAAATTCGAGGTATTCGCTTTACGAGCCCTGAAGATGCGGTGAAAGCGTACGAAAATGCTATAGAAGAGACTCCTAAGGAAGACTGGGCCCACTGCTTTTCTCAGTGGTTCCATCGAATGCGACGATGTGTAGAAAGAAACGGAGATTACTTCGAAAAACAATAAAAGTATTGGCAACTTTCTACATTAAGCCGTTTTTCATTTTCTAAACATTTTCAGTGTTACCTAGGTATTTCAAGTCTAAGGTATGTCTTAAACAGATAAGCCTTTATTAACACAGAGAACATAGTGGCCCAGTCGCAGATCGGTTTCATTAGGTACTAATAACAAGTTAAGTAAGTTACATAAGTACTAAATGAGTTTAGTTAAGTAATAGACATACTGACTGCTTGCTAGCTGTAGCTTTCGCCTGTGACTAGTAGAAATTGACATAATATATTGTCCTATCATAAACAAATAATAAAGTTCAGTTTTGCATCAATAATAATATTAACATATAAATAGCAATTAAATAATTAAATCTAGATACAATAAATAATTACGTTCGGCCACAACATGCTTATTAACAATAATTATAAAAATTACATTATGGAAAATTGATAAATATAATTCCATTCATTAATTAATCTTCAATTAATATCAAATTCAAATTAAAAATAATAGACAATAATAATGATAATAATAGTTTGAATGAAAAATAATAGTTTGATAAATTCAAGAAAAAAAAGATTCTTGTGATTTTAATTTATGTATAGTTAATAAAAACCTACCCAGCTCATAATGAGCAAGCCATCTCAAAAACACTTTCATCAGTGGCCATGGTTGCTGTAAAGTATCCAAATCGTCGGGTTTGTAAAAAACTTCATAAACCTCAATAAAATCCGTAAAAGTTGTTTCATCAATATCTGGAGTCAAAGTCGCGTAAACATTAGAAAACAATAGGTACTTTCAACGATAAGGAGAATTTCAAAATATATTTAGTTAGTTTAGACTGCCCCGCCAGCCGTACAGAATCTTAGGAAAATGACCCAGACTATTAGTGAAAGATGTCTCACCTGTAGCGCTTTTATACTTGAAATTGATCCTACCCTATTATAGACATACACCTGGGACCAACTATTCATATACATATAACATTTTAGTACGATTCGTGCAATAACTTGGCCGGTTAAAGGTGGATTTTGAATCAGTTTCGTTCAAGATCTAACATAATTTACAAAATTGATGTTATACATTTTTAGTTAGATACTCGTCTATTGATTTTTCTTATTTATTCCCTATAGATGGTCTGACGCACAAAAAATATAAGCTATCGAGAATTTATTGCTAACTGCGTGGTTTTATCGGTTGGAGACTTTGAAATATTATTTTTAGACTTCCTGTGAGCATTTGATCCTGCCTCTATAAAGCTAAATGGTAAAAAACTGGCCAGCAATAAAAATAAGCGTAATATTCCTCTCCCTCAACTCTACAATGTACTGTGATGGTATAGTACCTAAATAGAGTGTCTTAGTAAATAAATACAGTACCATGACAACTTTTGGGTTTTACTAACGTGTCCCGTGCATCTCGCGTGACAGTGCGTGTGATTGGCAGCAGAAAAAAAAATCTATATCTTATCTAAAAGCCCAAATTAAAAGATTGTGTAATCAAGCGTAAAAATATATATTACATAGGTCATACTATGTAATATTCAGACGATAATATGAAAATTTCCACATCTCTAACTTGTCGATATTTGCAGCATAAACCCACGGAATAGCTAGTTAATAAACACGAAGTCTTATAATTGCGTAACCGCTCCCACCGTGCGCCGTCCGAGGTATAATACTTTGATTAAACTTCCAATGCCGTCTCATTTGCGGTTAATTTGTAGCAAACCCTTTGAGATATGCAACGATAAATGTTGTAGGTTTCAGGGGTGATTGAGAATTAACTTGATTGCCATGATTTGTTTTTTTACCTGTGACTTTTGATAAGGTTATTGTTGTTTTTGTAAAAAATTATATATTATTTAAATTCATGTTCGTATGTTTATTAAAGAATGGAATTTTGGTAACGTTAAAATTTTGCAGGCGGTTATCTATGATTTATTTATTTATTTTTTTGGTCGAGTAAGATATTTTTAGACGTAAAATAATTAGTAATATTAGGGGACCTACGCCCCCTATCTCCTCCTACATTTGATACTTTCCGTGATCTCAAACGTATAGAATGTGGAAAGCTCAATAAATCTGGACTTTCAAGAGAGGCTCGCCTTATTTTATACTCCACCGCCAATTAATAACCTTACCTTTTCAATATAGTTACGGCGGAAAAGGTAAATGATAATTGTTTTAAATGTTTCTTACAGTAGATCGAATAGCACGTACGATGACGACGCCACGGAAGACTCGTGTTCTAGCCGCGCTTTGTCTGATAAGAAGTAAGTGTTCATAGCATTCAATCCAAATAATATTAGCATGAGTTACCTGTGTTTGTACTTTTATTATTATTTTTACTTTTATAATTATATATAATTTTATTATTTATTGTACTTTTTAATTTATCCTGTTCATCAGTACTGCTGGCTATAATTACGTCGGCAAAGGCAATTATCAGATTATTAACAAAAAACTGTACTTGTCAGAATTTAGTCGCTTTGTGATGGAGCGTGTGAAATGTATCGTTGTTATCCTGAGAAAATCAATAATGCCTTCGTTCATTATTACCTTAGTTAAAGCTTGAAGGACCCAGAAGCTATGTTGCCTGTGACATCAGCTTAATTTTCCACATTTTAAAGTAATAAAGTGAAATATTATAGCTAAAAATGGAAAGACCTACCACTGGGTGACATAAAGGCCTACAAGAAAAGAGAGTTCTCATATATCAAGGCAGGTGTAAGGATGGTAGGCGTGTGTATTTTTATTTAAATGTCATCTCTATTTTTCTTGCTTTAATTTTATTTCTTCTTTTTCTTTTAATATTCTTAATTCTTCGTCATTTGTCATTGCTATTTACGTTTTTTATTTATATTTTCATAGTATATGTTTTTATTCTATTGATTATTTATTTAATCTTCAGCTCAGCGCTGCCGCGAGGCAGCACTGGCAGGGTCGCCATGTAATATAGAGGAGGCGTGTGAGAGACTCGGGTGCCGAGATGATTCTCTTTATTTAATATAAACATTAACTTATATACCTACAATCCCTCCGATATAGGTGGTGTCTATGGATATCGTGATCTATACACCTATTGTTTAATAGAAGAAACTAGAGACTGACAAAATCAGCGATAAATTGCAGAAATCTTAAGTAAACACTATTTTACAGGCAAAACCACAGCGAGATTGAAAAGAGAAGGCGCGATAAGATGAACACGTACATAACAGAACTGAGCTCGATGATACCTATGTGTGGCGCGATGTCCCGTAAGTTGGACAAGTTGACGGTGTTGCGGATGGCGGTGCAACACGTGAGATCTGTGAGGGGAGCTCTCTCATCGGGACCATTGACAGCCAAGCCACCAGCCTTCCTCACTGAGCAGGAGCTAAACAAGCTAGTGTTGCTAGCGGCGAAGGATTGCTTCTTGGTTGTGGTAGGATGCGATAGGGGGCGGCTGTTGTATGTGTCCGCGTCGGTCACGAAGATGCTGTATTATGAACAGGTTAGTGTTAGGTTGGATTTTCCATTTATTCGGTTATTAATTCGGTTTTAATGATTATTTTATTGACTTAAAAAGGGAATATTATAAAAAATCCGTGAAAAAGTACATGCGCCAACTTTCATAGCACTAAAATTTCACCACCACACCAATTTTCATATATAAAAATAACATCGTACACTTATTTCAGTCAGAACTTTTAGGCCAGAGCTTGTTCGATATTGTGCATCCAAAAGACGTGGCCAAAGTGAAAGAGCAACTGTCCTCTTCCGATATCAATCCCAGAGAGCGGCTTATAGATGCCAAAAGTAAGTTTTATTTTTTCAATTTTGTTCTAGTTTATTCCAAATTCCCATAGATTACAATTTATTTGTTTTATTGTAGCCATGTTACCGGTGAAAGCCGATTTAATGACTGGCGCGTCTAAGTTCTGTCCCGGTGCCAGACGCTCGTTTTTCTGCCGAATAAAATACAAAGCGACCGCATTCGCGGCTGCAAGTGACCAGCAAAACTCTTCTAAGAGCTCACAGTCGAGTGTGAAGGAGGAAACTGAACCAACGCCCAAGCTACGGAAGAAACATCCAGAGAATAAGTATTGTGTGGTGCAGTTGACAGGTAATATTAAAATTTAGCAGATTTACATTGCTATACTAGAAAGCTAGTGGAAAACGTTTCTGAAGTCGATGACGTAAAGAATAAAACAGATTTGATTTTTTAATAAATTTAATACAAAAATATCATACCAGAAATCATATAAGCTAAAAATAACGACAAAATAAACATTAGGTTGGTCGATAACGAAAAAGTAGACAAGACAAGATGCAATATTATTAATGTTAATGGTCGACCTATTTAGAGTAGAAACACCATTCAAGGGCATATCTTCTGATAATAATCAATCAGAAGGTTTAAGCGTTGTCTATTGCTGAAATAAAGAAAGTTAAGTGTAAGGAATAGAGGTATCTTAAACATAAGCGGTCTATTCTAGAGCTGGAAATGCTTTATCGACCAAAAAATGACAAAGGATTATTTTCTATTACAGGATACCTAAAATCTTGGGCACCGGCTGAGATATCTGAGGCGGTAGGATTTGACGCGGGGCCTGATGACGGTGAAGCATCTAGTATTTCCTGTCTAGTAGCGGTGGGGCGTGATTTGAAAGATTTGATTCCTGATCACCAGAATTATCTGCCAGCGTCAATTATGGAAAATGCAAACTACACGCCAAACCAAACTGATACGAAATTCACTTTTATGGAACAGGAGTAAGAATAGTTTAATTTACTTTTACTATTGCAATATAATATTGTCATTTTCAATAAGTCTAATGTAATTTCAATTGCTAGTCCTTGGCATTATGTCAAGCACTTCTTAATACTTCGCTAAAAAGTCATATGCAAATTCGTAAGTTTTACAGAGATTACGTGAGACAATGCTGGATCATTTCAAGCAATGGGAAAATCTTGAATTCTTTGTTTTTTAATTTAATCAACAATTTCTAATTGACATTATGAATTATTGGACTTTTAGGCATGTGACACTATTTTATTTTAAAGATTCGTTTAAGATTTATTTTATACATTATGACATACAACACAACCACCATAAATAATTCTGTTGTCTACAGTATGATACCCAAAAGTCCCGAAACCAAGGACTTCGACTTCATCTTTCCAGGGTATTGCAACATTACTATTTTTTTAGCTTTTATTATCCAAAAAAATATTGAGCTATTTGCATCCGTGACTGTTCAAATGGACTTATGAGGCTATCATTAAATAGTAGTAGTAGTAGTAATAGTAAAAATAATAATTTATATAATAATAGTATGATGTTTTAATGCTTAGTGAGAAAGGAATGATCAATCACAATTTTGTTTTATATAAAATTATTCCGCTATTTGTTTAAATTCCGGAATGAACAGCTTACATGCTTTCAATGTTGTAGTTTGTAAAAAGACAAAACGCTCAAAGTGTCGTGGTTTTTATAGCTAATTTGTACGTTATAATGCTAATTAAAAATAATATACATGTCCCACAGTAAGCAGAGAGAGAAAGACGTAGATTGCATGGTTCCCAATGCAATGACGGAAAATCAAACGCAAGAAGGCTGCAATCAATTCGATGTGTTTAAACAGAGTGAGTATCCTTATTTGACCACATGTAGTAACCATCTCATTATTAATGCTTAAATTAATTAAAATCTTAATAACATCTTTGTCCTTTATCTATCGTTCTATAATTAAAATATTTCATTATCTGCTAATTTTCATCAAATTCTGATTATAGCTTATATTGTTAGAGAATTACTATGAATGTTGACGTAATAATTTTATCATCTAAATAACAAGTACATTTTCGCAAATATTTTCTAAGATTTAATGTAAGCCTTTTTTTCTCTTTAACGCCGGGAAATGCTCTGAGGCATCCCGCGGGGGAGTGGGTCTCCCCACGCGGGTATGTGACTCGATGCGGGACTCGATGCGCCCGACAGCTGGTAAGTGGACGCAGCACTACCCACTAAAACCCAACGAGTGCCACCAATGCCGCCTTTGGTGAGGTGCTCCGGATCTAGTAAACAAACAGGGCACCTCGACGGCTAGTCAGACCCGCAAGGGACCTACGCCACCTTCACAGAGGGGTTGTCCCGTACCACAGAACAACCCCTCCCAACGTCGGGACAGATCAATGGGGTGAGGTTCCCATCCTCGCCCCTTGTCCCCTGCTCTTTTGTCCCCTCTTCTTACAAGATGGGTACAAAGAGCACCCTCGGCTCAATTAGCTTCGCCCAAGGTGCAGCGGCTTACCCTAGGCTACCGAGACCCACCGCCACGTCAAGGCCTGAACCATGGTGGGGAACATTTAATGTAAGCTTGAGATTTAAACGAGCAAAAAAATATAAATCTATTCTAACCCTCCTTATCGTGTTTACCATCTCATTCAGGAAAACGGTTACTTGTCTTTAAAATCTGTATGTTGTAATATTTTCTCTAATTGAAGTTCTTAAATAAATAAAATATTTGACAGGTTATTTAAAACCATGGACGCCAAGCGATGTACCAGGAGGTACTGGAGATTCGTCTAACTCGGAAATGTCGTATATAATGGGAAACCGTACTCTTAACGACATAGCTCCAAACCAATCTTCAGGACCGTCGATTAGATCGCTGGAATACATATCCAGACATGCGCCTGATGGAAAATTTATATTTGTGGACCAAAGGTAATTTAATATTATGATTATTTATACAATTTATGTATATTTAACAACCGAGGGGTACTAACACTCTGCCTATACCGGATGTATTTTGAACGCTTGCGAAGATTTAACCCTAATAATATACTACATAATTCATATAACCATTTATCTCAGAAACGTTTTTTTGAGAAAATTTTATGCCTTATGTATTTTGCAAACCCGCAATGTATGTATACACGCGAACTGTCAGCTGATGCAGTCCGTTGGTCGGCGTGAACCATAAACCAATTACATTGCCGTTTTTTTTTTAACTTTAACATTATGTTTACTAAACCGGATTATACCAAAAAGGCGTTTTTTTTTCACTTGTATCATGTCAGGCTATTGCAACACTATCATACCTCTTCGTTTTTGCAAGTGTTCCAAATACACCCGGTATATTTTTAAAGGTCATAATTTATATCTGACTTGCACTTAGCAATATCATATGAAGTATATTCCCTGTCGTACTCATCGCTGTTCCTTGTCTATGTGGACGTAAAAATCGTGTCTATAGGGTTGGGCTTGAAAATTTACACATTTATAAAGATTTTGTAATTTTGCAGAGTCACGTTGGCCCTAGGTTTCCTATCCCAAGAGTTACTTGGGACCAGCCTCTACGAGTACGTGATAGGTCCAGAGCTGGCAGCCGTCGCAAGGACTCACAAGGCGGCTCTCCTTCGCCGGGAACCATTACGCACGCCGCCATATTGTTTTCGACGCAAAGACGGAACGTACGCGCGGATACAAACACATTTTAAACCGTTTAGGTAAATATTGCTTTACATTATATATATGAGTTTTAGATTTATTACATATATGGGTTTGATATTAAACAAAAACTGAAACCAATAAAAATGACTAGATGATTTGATAAAAGGTAAAATTATCAATACCAGTTGTATTTCTATAGGGATTTCTTCAGATTGAAGGAATTTGTAAAAACAAATGATTTTTTACTTCATATTTATGCAATCGTGTGTTAGTTACAGCTTTAATATATTATCTATTATACGTTTTTTTTATATTGTTAAGGAACCCTTGGACGAAGGAAATGGAATGCCTAATTGCGAACAATGTAGTGGTGACGGACATCCATAAACAGTTGCCAGCGGACGACTGCCACGAGTTCGATGTTTTTAAACAGAGTTTGTATATTTTTTGTTTTTTTTTTTTTTTGCATACGCACGTTAGTTTTTATTTTTAAATATGGCATAAATATTTTTATATAGAGTAAGTAAGAATAGCGAAACAAGCTTTTGTCCAAAACATTTTCGCTAGCAACTCGACGCTTTCACATTAAAATATGATTATTTTAATGCTTACTTAGAGCTTTTCGCCAAAGTGTAAGCAGAACACTTTGAAATATAATTTTCTTAGGACAGAATGAAATTGCTTGACGGGATATTACTTATTACAGACAATGTTTGTATTATTTGTATATAAAATGTGTATATTAGTAGATTCATTATTCTTGATTCCATATATTAAGAATAACAGTGAAAGAATATTTTACTGCTATTTTTGCTACATTTTTTTTAATACACATCACTAAAATAAATATACCACTTTTTCTCGCTCCAAGAACCTCACGCTTGATGTCATAAGCCAGTTTTCTCAGATTACACAAATTCTTCAATCTCATATCATTGTAAAGACGTCGTAAGTTGCAAATCTAGTTATTCTAAGATTTGCGTTCATTGAGAGAGGCCTATGTTCAGCAGAGGACGGATAGAGGCTGATGATGATGATGATGATGATGATTGTATAATAATACAATCACAATTGTCCATATATATATATAAATATGTACAAAGTTGTGTAATATAGTGCCATTTTGTGTAAAATTGAGGCAACATCGTATTTAGTTTTTTACTATCGTCAAAATGTTCATTCATTTTTGTATATTTATCAGTCTGTTTGAACGTCAGAAACACCAATCTCCTCAAAGAGGTAGCTGAAGTAAGGGCTTTTAACTTAGGGACCAAAAAACTTTGCTCAAATATGTGAGGTTCTCAAATCTCAACATATCGATATATAATTGGAAATGGAAATGTGGTGGGATTATTGGGAAAAGAGAAAAAGTTTGCGTGGGAAACTATAGGCATCTCGACCTACCTGCTAGCCTAATTGTAAAATATTTTTTTTTAAAATCAAAAGGCTCTGCGTGCGATGTGCAACCTGTAGAATGGTGAGTAATAACGAATCTCGTATTTAATAGAATCAGGCGTTACTTTTCGGAAATCCATTATATAAGATTAAATTATAATTTAATTAGCAATAATCCCGCAAAACACGCAGTCTTTACTGCAAATGTGTGAGTGCACGCATATGCATGCATATAGCACCGCCCTCCTTTCCCACACTGCATTTGCGTACACTCGCATGCACCACAACCACAGTAAAAGACCACCACCACACAATCTACGCACGTTTCGCCCCGACACCGAGGCATCCTCAGGATGTAGACTCTACAGACGTGCAGGCCCAAACACCCGCCTTATATTAGCTGGTTCCCCCACTACCCCCACCTAATAACCGTATTATGGGAGAATTCGTTAAATCGGTTTGGTCATTCAAAAATGCAATCGATTTATTATTTTTATGTTTTATTATTTCGAGTTGTTCCAACACACTTAGTCGAAATCCCTTGTCGCATTTGTGTAAAACTTGGAACGTATGGTTGCTACTAATAATATGTCCTGTCTCTAGTAGATGTTTTGCAAATGGGATTTTTGAGGCTGGTCGTTCCTAAACGCTGAGATATGTTCTTTATATCTAGTCCCATATAGGTCAGGCTGGATTTATAATTGTTAACTTCTTTAATTGGCGGCACTGCATATAAATATTTAATTGTGAATTTGTTTTGTGTTTTATATAATAATATAATAAATAAAACACAAAACAAATTCACAATGAAATATTTATATGCAGTGCCGCCAATTAAAGAAGTTAACAATTATAAATCCAGCCTGACCTATATGGGACCGGTATCTGAACGGATAGCTAAGACGCTGAGAAATTTTGATGTCCATGTTGCTTACAGGACAAATAATACATTAAGAAATATTTGTAACAACAAAGACAAAATAGATTGTAAATATTCATCTGGTGTGTACAAATTAAAATGCTCACAGTGTAACGGTGTATATGTAGGCCAAACTGGACGAAATTTCCAAACTAGATATAAAGAACATATCTCAGCGTTTAGGGACGACCAGCCTCAAAAATCCCATTTGCAAAACATCTACTACAGACAGGACATAGCGTTAGTAGCAACCATACGTTCCAAGTTTTACACAAATGCGACAAGAGATTTCGACTGTGTGTTGTGTGTTGGAACAACTCGAAATAATAAAACATAAAAATAATAAATCGATTGCATTTTTGAATGACCAAACCGATTTAACGAATTCTCCCATAATACGGTTATTAGGTGGGGGTAGTGGGGGAACCAGCTTATATAAGGCGGGTGTTTGGGCCTGCACGTCACACAACCGACGCCAGGAGGCCGTGTGGTCGCAGACTGCACGGTAGGCGGGGGGCAACCCCCCAATCAAAAGTGAGCCGAATGGGCTCACACCAATCCGTTGAAGCATTAGGGCCTTCGGGCCATTAGCATAGATCCATCCGAAAAAAAAAAAAAAAAAAAAAAGCCTGCACGTCACTTAACGATTGCTAATCGTAGAGTCTACATCCTGAGGATGCCTCGGTGTCGGGGCGAAACGTGCGTAGATTGTGTGGTGGTGGTCTTTTACTGTGGTTGTGGTGCATGTGGGATGGTGGCGCATGCGAGTGTACGCATATGCAGTGTGGGAAAGGAGGGCGGTGCTATATGCATGCATATGCGTGCACTCACACATTTGCAGTAAAGACTGCGTGTTTTGCGGGATTATTGCTAATTAAATTATAATTTAATCTTATGAATCTCGTATTAACTATTTTTTTTGCCAAGCTTCTCTAGAATTGATATGGACGTTTCACATCCAATGTAGACCCCACACAACACAACACCGCTTACTTCGAAGAGGCAACGAAGTGGTTTCTGCACCGTTGTTAGCACCAACAACGCTTTAGCGAACTGATTTTGTAAAAAAAAAAAAACTTTATTATCGATGTTTGATGTATTTAGGTCAATACTTACGAACACTTGTGTATACTTCAAACTGGTAAGTATGTTATATATTATGTGCACATGTATATTTTAATCGCGTGTACATGCACAATGTTTTTCCCAACTATATGTCCCCTTTGATTTAAATCTGATTGAATTAAATCCTAAAAAAAAATAAGAGGGAAAGCTTTGAATGTAAATTTTATTTCGTAAGAAAGCAAAAATATAACGTATCCATTTAAAATTAAAACTCAAATAATGTATGTTAGTAATGTTAATATTTAGTTCGCTGACAGTACATACGATACGGTATGTCGCTTCAAGCGAATTACAATGAGCAGTCACTGAAAATCAGCGTCTCACCATTGCTGTAATGGTGTGGCAAATGCTGAGTGGCTACCTCTATTGTTCGCAATATTAATTAATACCTTTGTGAAACTACTTTGCTATTATGTTTTATTTTTTTTGGGTACAATAAAATATTTTTCTTTCTTTCCAATTAAAATGCAGTCACAGTAGTGTTAAATTTAATACATTTAAACTTTAACGTAAATCTGTGACAGCGTTTTGAATATCATGAATGTTTTGCATGAAATGTACACTTTTTTTTGAACCTTTGGCAGAGGCGTTGATGTTTCTCGATGATTTTTATATTGTGCGCGCTGATCTCCCGTCCTATGGGCGAGTGTGTGAGGCGTCGCGTCATGCGTTCGTTCGCAGACGAGTCGCTCATGCCGACCAGTGAAATAAATAGTGCAATTTCAGAGGCGGACATTGAAATACAACGACTCATAGACTCGCAAGTCGAGTCGCACAAGATCGGGTCGACCATCGCCGAAGAGGTACTGAGAAGATCCTCCTCGGAGGCCTCGCCGGAACTCTCAATGGATTTGCTACAAGACGCTATTTTCAATCAACAGGTGGGCATTTTATCTTTAAACATTGATACCTTATTTGGCCTAAATCTTTATTTTATTGTTTGCTCATGGACATTGACAGTGTATTAAATACAGAGGGACCTATCATAGTCTATATTCCGGTTTGTATATCTGATCGTCATTGAACGCTAAAATGGCCGATCTCCAGCCACTCGCCTCCAAATAGGGCCGGCCACTGCACAGAGATCTCCCGTCGTGCTAGCCCACTGCGAGAACGTGGTCACCAGTATAACTCCGCAACCCATCAGTTATCGGTTCGTTTGTTGCCAAATTTGTACTGAGACGCTGCGCCGGTTCTGCGCTCTGATTGGCCGACTGATGGCCATTGATGGATGATTGGCCGATGGGACGTACCTATCGATCACTGGTTGGTTGAATTGCTATTGCGTCAGTGACAAATCACTGACTGGTTTCGGAATTATATGGCTCGATGCTCTATTATATCAACTAACATTTGTCACTGTTCGCAGTCATCCCTAGTGGACACTATCCTGGAGGTGGACTCGGGTAACTTCAGCGAGGTCCGGAACAACGTGCCCCTGAGCGCGGCGGGGGCTGCCAGCTCGCCGTCGCCAGAATCGATCGGTCTTCGGTCGTCCCCCGGACCCCCATCGCCGCCCCTACCACCGCTCGGCCTCGACGGTAACGGTGAAGCTGCTATGGCTGTGATAATGAGCTTGTTAGAAGCGGACGCCGGTTTGGGTGGACCTGTAAACTTCTCAAGTCTCCCTTGGCCCTTACCATAATATCTCTGATCCGATATCGCAGATTCTGTTTTGCTACAAAAATATACTAACCTCGTCTGCGACGCATTTTTTTTTAATTTAAAGTTCGTTCTAGTTCGATGTGTCATATCGCACTCCTAGAAAGTTCTAAAAACATCTGGTGTTGCTATCTTAAAAAAAACTACTAATTTCTACAAATAATAATAATAATTTAACACTTGTTGGTTGCATGTTGAATATTTGCAACACAACAACAAAACATGCTCAATTAAATTAAATTTCATATATCTCAATAATTGTAGTTAAATGTTTAAGGACTAAAATCCCACAGCTAGTACTTATGGAAATAGATTTTACTATAACATAAATATTTTTTTGAATAGGTCCCATGTAATCTAACCTAATGGAATAACATAAGATGTTTATTTCTTGATTTCTACTTTTTTGTTCCTTTTCTACAAGAAATTTTTAAAATTATAATTTATTTATGTAAATTCTTGTTTTGTTTTGGGAACAGTATCTTTGTTTTTTCTTCTGTTTAATTTTGACATTAAGAATCTTTTTATTAAAAAAAATATATATTTATATTCGAAGATATGGGATTAGAGAAACACTTAGATATAAGCCACAGGGTACCTTATTTTTATAAATATTGTAAGTGTTATAATTTGTAATTGTTAAATAAGTAATTGTAAGATAACAATTTGCTAAATACTATCTTTTAAAATCAACTTAGTACTAATAGAAACAGTACCTACAGCTTGGCAAAAAAGAGTATGGAAAAAATGAGGGCGCCACTTTCACTTAGGTCTCATCATAATATGGAAAATCAGCAAGATAATTTAATCAAATCGTTAAAAATAAATGTGAAACACTAAGCTTTACTCAAAATCTAGTATTTGTCGGCCGAGTATTGTCAACATCGTAGGTTTCCATTTAGTAAAATATTTAGTTCCACCTGTCACCACATCATACTCTTTTTTTGCCAAGCTGTTCTTGATTTTTCATGTAAGCCACTTCATATTGCATAAATATTCATTACGTCTTAAATTATTTAAAGGCATGATACATGAAATTATTATTCAATTAAGTTAAATTGTATATAAATTTAATAATTTATATTGTATATTATAAGTATACTTAATGTAATTTAAAGTGGAAGACATTTATTTAAAAATATTATTATAAATATTATTTTTTAAAAATTGCCCACAATCCCAGACGTAACTGCGGTTAATGTCTTGGTTTGTGGGATTAAATGTATCGCATTAACAAAAAACTCACTATAATTTATAACTTTAAAATTTGAGACGTAATTTTCATTTCTGTGCAATTTAAAACTGCACAAAATAAATTAGTGCCATGGGTCGTTTCGTATCGTCCTGTGTCTGAAAACAACAAATGGATAATACAAATGTCGAAAATCGTTTTTACCATCCGTTTGTGAGATTAGGCTTACATCTGTGATGTTAACTCGAAAACAAACTAGAAAACTAAAAACTCGTAAATCGAATCGAGTTGACATCACACTTGCTGATCAGACTTGATCGATATCCGATTTTTGACTGATTTTATAAACATGATATTATCGCGTAGATATTCACCGAGAGCTCGAAGACATCCAGAACTGGATGTGGAATACGACCTACGATCACCAACATGGTCCGAACTGCGATGCTCAAAGTGAGGGGCCTTTCCGTGGTGATTTCGAGAACTTGGAGACAAAATTTCAAGGCACGTAGGTTTTATTATAATAGGGATTTGTATAAGTACCACTAGTTTTAGCACTTTGTTTGCGTGATGCGTAGATTGTATGTTAGGGCTTAATGGTAACAGGCAAAGTGTTGTTATGCCATTACAAATGACATACGTTAATATAGTTTTGTACACTCTAAATAGTTTATCCGAATAAGTTCTTATTTGTTTAATGTAATTCTACAATTTCAGTCAAATTTAATATCTTTTTGAGATATGCTTAGTTTTTATGACAGTCACTTAATTTCTCGATAGACAAGAGAAGAAATTTCTTTAATATTAAATTAGATTACTATAAAATAATCTAAATTTCATGATTGACCAAATTTTGAATTGAAATCAATCGTTTAGTTATGCGAAGCCTGTTTCCAGCTGTTGATGAACTGAATTTTGTTTTGTATGGTATTGTTTCCAATTTTAAATACAATAGACAAGGTTTTTTCTAACTCTATGAATGAATTTCTAGCTCGTTATGATTCTTCTTTCGCATTCGGTAATTAAATTTAACCCTTATCATATTCCTGAATGGCTTAAACCATAGCAATGGTAGCTATTGTAGGTCGTCATTTGATGTCACATACATTAGCGAGCTTAGGTGCTAACACCACTTTTATAGTTTAGATACTGATGGTGTCTTCTAGAAGTACATCCAAATGACTGTATTTCTTTTTTGGTCCTAATATAAGGCCATACGTACTCGACGTTAGGCTACCCCATTAAAATAGACAGTTTTTAAAGCGTCTATTAAACTGTTGGAGATTTAATTTCGATCGGTAGCTTGTGATTTCTATTGAAAATGCCATTATTAAAGTAAAAAGTTAGAAATATTTTTTTTTGCGTTTGTTATAAAGTTTGTCAAAGTTTATGATACGTAGTCTTTATTTTCAAATATTTTTCTGTATATTTAAATGCGTTATTGTTGTTTTTTATAGCCTGTTTAAATATAAAATATATTTTAATGTTTGTTACATTTTTATTTGGTGTTATAGATTTAGTTATATCCGATGAAATATTTTTTTTTATTTTATTCACGTTTACAACGGATTTGATAATTTTATGGGTGCGTTTTTATTATAAATATTATGAGGAACAGAAAAACGTATTTTATGACTTTTTTGAAGTGTAAAAATTTTCTTGCTAGATCTACAAGAGTAGACACTTTTTCTGCTGACCGTACCTTTTGGTAGGTACTCTTGTAAATCTAGGGGGATATAGATTGAAATAATAAATACCTACAATGATTTTGATTATGAAGATGAAATTATGTGTCAGTTTTTAAATGTCAATGAAAAAATAATGTATTTTCAATATTGCTTACCATAATTGTTTGTTTCTTTCATCATTGCTATTAAGGCGCGGTCTAACCTCAACATTTACAAAACTGGGTTTCTTTGACGCTCGGCTACGAGAAAATCCAATGAAAATATCCTACACAAAAAATACAGAGCATAGAAAAAGGTCTGAAGAAAAATGTTAACCGAATAGAATATTAAAAAAAATATATCTTTGCAATAAAAATCGTAATTTCCTTTAAAAAAACTTTGATGTTGAAATACTCTGTATTTTCAGCGGTAACAACAATATTTTTAAAGAATATAATAAGAATATGGTTTTATTAAAACTTGAACCAGACACATATTGAATTTAATGCGTATATTCTGAGTTATCTAAGGAAAACCCGCTAGTTAAATGTTTATTTGCAGCGTAGTTACATCTTTAACAAAAATATGCTTTGAAATTTTCAACCTTATTCAACGTATCGTAAATGTGACATTAGATTACGGTCATACGCGCAGATATGCCGTTTTATTAGTAAAATGTGGTGAAATCGACGATTTTAAATCGTAGTCATTCCGCGCCTTAAAAGTAGCTTCATAATGTTGCTAAAGTTTTGTGACAACTTACGTTTGATTTAATTTTAATATTGTTTGAATATTCCTCTATAACTCTACATTAATTCAACAAATGTCATTATAAGTTGCGTCACGTAAAAAGAGTCTATCTAACATCTATGATCGTCATACACTTCTTGATATAACAAATAAGCGAAAACAAATGTTATTAAGGATATGGAAAGCTACGAGTAGGTATCGGCATTAGTTATTTTTGTATGGCTAAGAATATTATTTGTTTCTTATATACTTACTGTATATATTATTACATCAAGAACATATTAAGGTAAAGGTATTTTATCTACAGAAGGGCTTCTTTTGTTTTTTAACTCTCATTGTACAGAAGGAGACGCAACAGACCAAAGAGAGCAAATTTAAATCCTGGAATTACAATTGTGACCCTTCTTACGTGGCTGCGCTTATAAATACTTCACGTGAAAATTAAATTTTTCGCATATATCCTAAATATGTATAGAGTTCGCTATGTCAAATATTAATATAAATAAATATATATATTCTTAAATGTGTCAAATAAGATAATTAAATAAGCAAATGTTTAGCTTTAATTTTGTTACCACATACAACTATAGATGAAATTATGTTCTCTATGTTGATTCTATAAATTCAAACTTTGCATGTAACTTGACTGTAATTCTGTATTGTTAATTGTAATAAATGTTTTGTTGATAACTCAATGAAACATTCATTTAACAGGGTTATTTGAAAATTTATGTAAATACAAAACAGATAACATTTATATTTATTCGAGTGACATTCAATAAATGTTTGTATGTCTTGTCTATTTCAATAATCTATACCCCTTGATACATGATTATGAAAGGAAACTTGTTCTTATTTTAAAAATAAGATAAGTAGTTACTAAAATGACAATAATAATTAATAAGTGGACCAAGAAAATTGTAGTCTGACATTGTATTACATACATTTATTTCTTGGTTTTACTGTAGGTATTTTTGAAATTACTTTTTATTCATTCATTATTTTTCAATGTAGGTATTTACATGTGCATAGATCGCTTAAAAACAACTTATTTCAGAATGGAGCATCAAAAATATTAATTTGACTTAAATAAAATGAAACGAAATTTTAACGGCACGTATTGAATTTTTTTATTCGATAAAATGTACCTAAATTTAAAAAAATGCTCCCTAATAAAAATAACAATCAAATGAAGTCTGCTTTCCGAACTTAAAAGGTGAATAGAATTATAATGTTGGCTTAAAGGTCTCGTAACCAGGCCATAAAATATTATATTAAAAAAAAAAGAATTATAATGCCAATAATATAGAATTGACAGTGAAAATTTTTTATATAATAAGTCGGTGTGGGAATTCTAATCAGTTTTAAAGTCTTGTAGAGAAGACCTATGAGCTTATGGACTGGGTCGTATCCAATGCCTCGGTTATGTTTTTTTATGTTTATAATAATTAAACGTTTGCTAGTACTATAATTTGCTGTGCGTTTTATTTTTATCCTTTGCTTTTATTTCAAGCTATTGCGAAATGTAATATGCGTTGCTAAAGATTTTTATTTATAATCACGTGCTGTGAAATTTTATTTGATTTTCAATACGCTTCGCGAATTATATGCTTTATAATGAAATGAAAAAAAAAAAACGGTTGCGTTTTTCAAATCCTAAAACATAAAACAAACACAAACTATATAGAGAATACTACGTATTAAAACAAATGAAATTGTCTCTTTTGAGTAATAATGTGATCGCATCTGTATTATAAATATTACATTCTGTGATATATTTATATTATATAATAGCAAGTACATAATATACTTAATATTTTGAAGAGGTATTTTTAGTAAAGAGCGATATTTTAATTTCTCATGCTATTCTTAGAGTAGAGCGATATTTACTGGCAGTAAAGTAAGTAAGTGCCAACAAAATATAAAAGAAATATCTTTTTGGGTTTTGCATTTAGCATCCCAAGCCTTGGAACTGACGAATTGATAACCGCATATTTTTTGAAGTCGGTTAAAAAATAATATACCTACTCTGGACTAAAATTTTATATTCATTTAATTTTTTATGGATATTATAATCATACGTGTCATCACTAGCTGTCACATACAGACGACAGGGGTGTGAGACATTCCTTTTATACGCAATTAACATCTACTTTTAAAACATGAAAATTCTTTATATTTATATTAGTTTCATGCTATCTATTGTGTTTTATGTTTATATGTATATAATATAAAAAAACAAAAGTAATGGTTATTTAACAATTTTGTTTATTTCATTATGAAGTGAGACGTGTATTTTGTCATATACAGGGTTAATTTGTGTCTATGGTGTTCAAAAATTTAACGACTGAAGAGACCTTTCGCCCTACCTTTGCATACCTATTGTGTTAATTGCGATATATCCTAAGATGGTTAGTCTTACTACCAGTATTCTGCTCCTTCGTCAATGTGGCTAAGGCACTTAGCAGGTCAGTCACATGTAGCATTGCTCGACAACACCATTAGAACCACAAGAGGGATATCTACTATACATAGATGTTTTATTGAATACCCATATCATGCAGGACTTTTATCATAGTTGGATAGACAAGCTTACAGACGTGTTATCCGATAGTGATCATTCAGATCGCCATGTGGCATTCTTGTGTTATCTATCCTGATACTCAATATAAGTAAGTATTACCCTATCTTGCTCTTCTCTCCGAAACAGAGCAAGCTGTTTTACGAAAGAAATAATCAGGATGGTGGCACCCATGCAGTCGTTCCTTTCCTCCGATGACAGTAACCCTACCGTCATAGGATACCCATCCTCGAATTGTGGTACGCATTAACATTTTGTTTAAGGAAAAATAATAACAAAATCAACAGTTATCTACTTTATTAAAACATCGATATTTTTAATACCTTTCTCTAAATTATAACTTGCCTTAGTGTGAACATGTAGTTCTGGTTGCCATGAGAAGCGTTTAACACGCGTTTTAATATTGCGCGCTTACAACTACATACTACATACTACTAACACGCGTTAGTATGAATTGAATGTAGTTGTAAAAGCGCGTTAAACGCTTGTCATGGGTCTTAGGTCTGTCTAACAGACTATTTGCAAACCGTATCAGCATGTATTTCAATAGCATTTATGTTGGAAAAGAAGGCTTGAGCGTGTATACAATTGCTAATAAATGTCGCTACCAGCGTTACATACAAATAGTTGGCCAGAATATATTATATACATATGTATTTGAAAAATATCATTGCAGTCTTACAATTTCCAATGTTTCATTGATACTTCTAATGGTTGAATCATTGTTCTACAAAGTGTTAGAACGTTCTAGAACTGCCGTGTTAAGAAAGAGCTAGTAGCGTCATCAATTGTGACAGTAGGCTTGCGTGTAGGTGTTACTGACTACTCCATGGTATCACCGTATTTGTTCGTTGAAATAGGTGGTGGCGAAGGCGGCGGCGGTCGTCGAACCGTAGGCATCTGACTCGGGTCCACCCTATATATAAATAAGTTATTTAGTAAATGAAGTTTAATTGAAAGAAAAAAATGTATTCATCTAATAAAAGGTTACCCGTTTCATAGGTAAGTTAAAGTTTAGAAATAATGACTAGACAGATTCGAAAATGAAATAACAATAGGCGCTCGTTAATCCAACACTTAGCGACTCAGGTAACCCGCTCGATAATCCGCCATTTTACACAGCCGAACGGCGGATTACAGGGCGACTGAATTGTTTGTGTAATATAGCCCTCCCTCGGCAGTCCGTGCCTAGTTTGACAGTGATGCCACTTCCCGTACAAATCCGATAATCCGGCATAGACGAAAAATTCGGGTGCCGGATTATCGAGCGCCTACTGCATACTGTTATACATTTTTTGAGACTTGACGTACATTAAAATAATATTGTAATGATTCGTCTAATTTTATGATGTACTAACCTATTTACACACACATACACACATTTGTCAGCTTAGTACGCGCAAAATGGTTACTTTTACATATTTTTTACTATCTACAGCAGTGTCATGTTATTTTTTTTACAGAAGAGGGGGCAAACAGATAGTCGTTTCAACTGATGGTAAGTGAAAAGCGACATCCACAGACACTCGCTACCCCAGAGGATTAGCAGGTGCGTTGCCGGCCTTTCAGATATGAGTATGCTCTTCTATTGCTCCTGTCTAGTCGTATTGGTCGTATATCATATTTCTACAATGTCATTAATAAATAGGAATATACTGTGGCCTTAGTGTAAGTTACTTGGGGATGTTGTATTAAGGCAGGTACACCTGGTGAGGTCCTGGTTGGTTATCAATTAAAATGCCTCATTACGTTACTAATAGTATTTCGACGTACATTATGCTGACAAATGTATTGAACCACATTATAACAAACAAATATTAGGTCTGTACCTATGAAATTGTCGTTTTGTATGAAAAAATTTTAAACTATTTTTTTTCATGTATCGTTTATTTGTATTAATCTAAGTAATCGCCCATGCAATCAATGCATCTTTGCCAACGCAGTGGCAGTTTATTGATGCCCTTCTTAAAGAAATCAGCTGGACGGGAAGTAACCAATTCTTCAAAGGCATTTTGTACTACCTCTCAGGTATTGATTTTTTTCCCGCCAAGAAGTTATCCAAATTCTGGAAAAAGTAGTAGTCTCTAGGCGCAAGGTCTGGTGAGTAGGGCGGATGACGGAGAGCTTCCAACCCCAGTTCTTGCAACTTGGAGACCGTCTGTGATGCATTATAAGGTGGCGCGTTGTCGTGCAGGAGCAGCGGAGACGAGCGATTGACCAATGCTGGTTGGAGATGTGCCAGCTTCTCCATCATTGTGTTCAGTTCTTCACAGTACACATCTGCAGTAATGCTCACACCTTTTGGTAAGAAGCTGTGATAAATCACACCGGCGCTAGACCACCAAACAGTGACCATCACTATTCTAGGCGTAAATTTTCCTTTAGGGAATCGTTTAGGTGCTGAACCAGGATCCAACCAACTTGCTCAGCGCTTGCGCTTATCAAACATAATCCATTTTTTATCGCAGGTAACAATGCGGTTCAAAATTCCTTCATTTGTGTGTCTGTTGAGCAGTGCAAGGCACGTCTCGGCTCGTACTTAGCGTTGGCGATCATTGGTTTCGTGGGGCATCCATTGGTCAAGCTTTTTTACCTTGCCAATTTGACGCAAATGGACCAATATTGTTTTGACGCTAACGTCGAAAGCTGCTGTAATTCAGCCGTAGATTATGTATCATCAGCTTCCACAAACGCCTTTAATTCGTCATTGTCGACCAAAGTCTTCGGACGACCGCGAGGTTCATTTTTCAGGTCGAAATTTGCAGAACGAAAAAAAATTAAATGCGATGAAAATGTAACACTAATCAATAAACAAATGACTACTTTTAGAAAAAGAATTCCATGTTTTTAAAATAAAATTAATTTGAAATTAGAATTCTTAGGCAAACAAAAATTATTTTAATTTAAAATGGCCAGTACTGCAGAACGGCAATTTCATAGGTAAAGACATATTACATAGTATAATTTTTTACTAACTACTTATGCTATAACATATTTCAGTGTCTCACAATTCATTTCCAAGTTTCTTCACATATCGTTAAATAAATTAGGTTTCTGACCTACAAACATATATAAACAATAAATATATTATAATAAAACACTAGTAATTTACTCCCATCAACCTTAACCCTCACCGGTGGCAGGTGAGTTGTACCTACTGCCGCGCTCCCGGCTACTTGGGTACCACCATCCTGTTTGTTTCTCCCGTGAAACAGCTTTGCTGTGTATTGGTGAGAAGGGCAAGACAGGCAGTGTAATTACTGGCACTACGTTTTTTTTTATATAGAAGAGGGGGCAAACGGGTAGTCGGTCGTCTCAAGGTAGACAACGCATGAATGAGTTGCCGGGGCCAGAAGCAGGAGATTTTGTTTATATTTATGGGCGACGCTGACCGCTTTTCATCGGTTGGCCCGCCTGCCCATTAGCCTATCCAACTAACATAAAAAGTGATGAAGTATACACGAACTTGTATGGGTCTTTCCGTGCTTCTGAATATTCACCGCGGTTCCTGCGTCGCAGTTCCTCATAGGACATAGAAGACTGGGGAGGAGAGTCTTCTGGTTGTGGAGCTAAGCCTGTAAAATATACATCTTTGAGACATTTCATATCAGGAAAGACGTAAAATAATTTGCTTGCAATCAGAAGATATTATTATATCTATATTTAGATCTCGTTGAATCAAATATCGAACATCATATTGAATTCCTATCAAATAATTACAAATATTAGGCCCAGTAGTACCAACTTTGCCCACACGTCACAACATTCAATTTCCACTACGAGTGCAAACTCACTTCATAAAACATGACTGCTTTCATTATATTATATAATATTAATAACGGACCTCAATATAGGTAACGATATCCTCGATTTAACAAATTCTTCGTAAATTGAAATCTCCTTGAATTGTCCATAAGAGTCAATGAAAATATACCTTGCTAACATTTTTTATGAACAACCTCTATATCGAATTTTCAACTATCAAAAAAGTGTCAATAAGATACCTCTAATTAGCAAATTTTGTCAACCCAAAACCTTTATATATCTATCGTTCCCACCAATAAAATAATTTTTCTTTTTGTATCCTGCAATCCTTTTTTCTGTACTAAATTTAATATTACTAACCATTACATTTCTATAACATAACTGAAAATAGCATGCACTTAGCAATAACAAAATATAAAATTACCTACCCGTTTATAGTTGCAAATAAAATTTAACAATTATGGATTACTTTTTAAATATTATGAAAATGTCTCGCTTTTTTAAATCAAAGAATAATACACTATGATATTATGTATAATAAGACTGTGTTACTTATTTCAATAACTGGGGACTTTATTGTAAGTAAGACTGATATTATTCTTATCTTTAAGATTACATTGAGCTTAATAAAAAAAACTTTATTTATTGCCTATTTATTTTGTGTAGACAGCCAAACAAGCAAAATGCTAAAGCATACCGCATTATGTAAATCTGATTGAACAACTAGTTTTTTATTAGTAGTAGATTTTTTTTCGAAAGGGCTACACTTTTTGGCCTGTTGGCCTTTAAGCTCAATCGGGACAGTAGGTGAGCAGATCACCTAAGAATAAGATTTTATTGTTACATATAATATTACACTAGCCAAGCTAAAACATAGCTATTGCTTGGTAATATAATGATAAAATAAAATATTTAAATTGGAAGAGCAAGCAAACAGTGGTTACTTCATCTCTTTCTTGAAGGAAGAAAATACAACAATATAACAACTTATACTGGTAATGCAAATGAATACATACCAATTTCAGCTCCGGATCTAAAAGTGTCATCAGCATAATGAGGACGGTCTGTGTCTAAGTCTAGAGCATTGCCCGGTCCAGCATCAGAGTATATGTCATCGGAGGTGATGCCAAGGGTTGACTTGTGTGGAAACTTTGTAGGAGGAGGTGGGGGCCTGAAAAAATAGAATCTTCTTAATACAAAATACGATTATATTACAATAAGACAAAAATAATAATATTGAAATAACATTTGAATGATATAAAGAACCATGTGTTCATTCAAAATGCACACATGATACAATTTAATGGGTGCTTAAAAAAATCCTTACATATGAACATATGAATAATTGACGATACATTAGTTCCATTCAATTATATTCCATATATTTACAATTTGTGTGTGTGAAATTCAATGATATAAACATAAAAAACAACTAAAATGAAGTTTTTTTGGTATAAAAATTATTTACCCTAGCTTTCCATCTCTCTTTTCACGTAGGAGTTGTCCAATGTAACTATTAGGTAAGGCCATAAGCTTCTCTGCACAGGCTTGTTGATAGGATATTTTACCTAAGAAATATCCAACTACTACAGCCAAAGAAACTTTTGGAAATGCACCAAATCGAGGACTAGGTTTTAAGTGACCTGTAAACAAAATAATTAAATACATGTAGTGCTACATAGTTTGTATTATTAATCATTTTTAGATAGAATATTTTCTTGCACAGGAGCAGGGGAATCCTGTAGTAAATTTTTATAAATTGTGAAGACTGGTATAATCTAAAAAGAGGGCAAAGCGGGTGTTTAGGAGCTTAAATAAATTTATTTTTACAACTGATATATTGATATTATAACACTTGCATACAAAAGTGGGTGTATAATAATTATGTATACTTTTTAGTAATTCAATATCTAACTTACACTAAATGATTTAAAAATTCCTATGAGATATTGACAAGAAAAAATCATAAATAACAATGATTTAATTCAATATTATGCATAAAACTAATTTTTATTTTGGAACAATTGTAGTCATTTTGAAGCTTACTATTATTTAGGCATAGTTATTTATGTAATATATTTTTTTTTCAAGTACAAAAGATCAACCCTTAAGCTACAAGGCTCCTTAATTATATTAATTCCAAAATTCTAGTTTGTGATGCCTTAAGTAAAGGCATCACAAACTAGAATTTTGGAACATAATATTTATTGGTATCATCAAGTTTGTTTTTCTGTAGAAAAAGTTTAGGTAAGTGCTACTTGCATAAACAGGTTTTTTTTAAATTATGACAAAGGAAGGACAATTTAATAGATGCAAAGGATCATATTGACATTAATTGAAGGAGGCTAATGTTCACCAATGGGAGAAATAAAGGCTGATGATGATAATGATGAAGACAATTTAAATGGTATTATATGCTTTATATAGTATAATATGGTAAGAGCTGCTTTGCATATAATGATATGTGGCTTTGGGGCAGAATTGGGCCAGCAAGATTGCTTGTTTCTCCCGTGAAACAGCTTTGCTGTATTTCGGAGAGAAGGGCAAGACAGGCAGTGTAATTACTGGCACAGAGACTTAACATCTTATGTCTCAGAATAGGCAACACATAAATGAGTTGCCTGGGCTCTTTCCAGGTAAACTGGTTTATGTTCATGGGCGACGTCGACCATTTACCATCAGGTGGCACATTTGCCTGTTTGCCTATCCAACTAACATAAAAAAAGACCATATAACACCGGCGTCAAGTGACAGCTAAGTTGTCGCGTTTCGTGCGGTTTGTGAATTTCCAGTAGCCCATCTGCATAACATAATATTAGTTGTGAGGATGTCTATGGGAGTTGGTAGCCACCAACTCTGATTGCTTGGTTGCTTCCTTATGACATAAAAAAAAATATAACCTAACGGGATAGAAAAGGGTATTCAGATTATTAAGTTATTAATTTTCTCTTTATCTTCTCTATCAGGTCTCTTTAACACTAAAGTTTGGGTTTGTAGTACCAGGTGGTGGTGTCTTTAAATAAATATCTTAAAAAGTTTTTGCTCCTATTATTAACATCCTAGGCTTTTCATTTTACATTTGTTAAGATAGATCAATCTGTAAGTATTTTATTCAATTGTTTACTCTTAAAATAGTCACAGTGGCAATTGATCGACAAAATATTATCAACAAACAAATATCAAATGGATAACCTCAAATACTTAGATAAACAAGTTAGACAAAGTCATAATATCCTCAGTAAATTTAAAATTGTGAAGGTGAAGTGTTAGTGTGTATATTGTTTAAGGTTACTTTTCTTTGAGAAAGCCTTTTTTGTGCAAAATAAGAATTGTATCTCAAATACTTACATTACTATATTAAGCATAATATATTGTTCTTTCTTATGAGAGCTAATTTGTGGTTATCATTGCCCTTATCTATAATATATGATAATTAAAAATAATATTGACACTTTTTTGCAGTGTAAAATTAATAAACATTTACCAAATATTATTTTATACAAATTAATATTATAATAATTTTATACAAACAAGGACATAAATGAATTTATCTTATTATAGGTCAATCAAAAAAGATAAAAAATTGAGGTAAGTATAAAAGTGATGTAATAAATTTTGCAACTTTAGACATCTTATCAATATGAAATATTAAGTGGTAAATTTGGAGAGCCTGTAAATTTGATATCTGACCTTTTTGGATACCAAAAAAGGTGGCGAGACCGAGGGCCGTGCTGAGAGGGACAGAACGCTGCGCGAAGCTCTCGGCATTACATTCTTTTAGAACTCGCATCTCTTCCGGGGAGAATCTATACTGCGCCTGTAGGACCATATAGTTAGATGATGGTCACAACTCACATGTACAAATCTCATTCATATCAGCCAAATGTACTAACCGGTGCCGTCGGACCCGGCTGTGGTAGGCCACCTGCGAGAGGACCGTCTTCATAGCCATAAGCTCTAGGATTTTCCATTGTTTAAATATACACAAATTACATACGCTTAGTGTTACGATAAAAAGAAATCTTATAAAAATATTTTTAGTAACACTGTATAATTGCACTCAATTCAGATTTCAGAGTTATGACTTTTGACATTTACTTTTCTTTTTTTTTCCTTCAAAGGCATCAGCTACTAAGCCATTATCCATACAAAATACAATATTTAGTCTGTAAAATGGAGAAACGGCGGGAAACCCCAAGGTGCGAGGCCGCGCTCTCCTCTACATACCATCACTTCCCACTCAACCCTCTCAGAATAATCCACCACAAAATTCGCCATCCAATCACAACTTAATATGTATAATTACTTAGTTTAACGGGAAACCAATAAAACACAACTGTGCACCCCGATATCTCCTGCTACCTATCTAAGTAGTCTGTGCCACCGTTCCGACATTTACATATTGATGGATAGAGCCGGCTGCAAGAACGAAAAAACATGACACATGCGGCGCTACCTCGCTTTGAGGCGTTCCATTTTCTTATGACAATGTCCCGCCAAGAAGTTATCCAAATTTTGGAAAAAAAGTAGTAGTCTGAAAGCGCAAGGTCTGGTGAGTAGGGCGGATGACGGAGAGCCCCGTTTGGTAAGAAGCTGTGATGAATCACATCGGCCACCAAACAGTAACCATCACTTTTCTAGGGGTAAGTTTTCGTTTAGGTCATTGTTTAGGTGCTGAACCAGGATCCAAACAACTTGCATCAGGATTCTACCAATCGCAGGTAACGATGCGGTTCAAAATTCCTTCATTTGTGTGTCTGTTGAGCAGTGCAAGGGACGTCTCGACACGTACTTCGCGCTGGAGATAATTGAGTTCATGGGGCACCCATTTGTCTAGCTTTTTTACCTTCCCAATTTGACGCAAATGGACCAATATTGTTTTGACGCTAACGTCGAAAGATGCTGCTAATTCAGTCGTAGATTGTGTATCATCAGCTTTCGCAATCGCCTTTAATTCGTTAAAGTCGACCAAAGTCTTCGGACGACCGCGCGGTTCATTTTTCAGGTCGAAATTTCCAGAACGGAAGCGAGCAAACGAATAGCAGGTGATGCGTTGGTTTATAGTGTTAGGCGTTAGCTCCGTAAACGTCGTTGATGTTGCGTGCCACTTGTGCCGCGTTGCTGCCACGACGGTACTCATATTCCAAAATTACTCGAATTTTTAACGTATCCATGATGACGAAAAAGATTAAAATGCGATGAAAATGTAACACTAATCAATAAACAAATGACTACTTTTGGAAAAAGAATTCCATTTTTTTTTAATAAAATTAATTTGAAATTAGAATTCTTAGCGAAACAAAAATTATTTTGATTTGAAATGGCCAGTACTGCAATGCAAGGAACGGCAATTTCATAGGTATACAAAGACCTATTATCATGCACCCCACGTTTTTTACTCTGAATTGAATTATTCTCCTAATAACTTAAATTTTTTTGTAATTTGTAAACTTTGTAATTAAAAATTATCTCCTACTTTTTAGTTCGATTAGCTATAAAAGCGTGTTTTTTTAGTTTATTTGAACTACTTATAATTTATTATTTTGATTGTTTGAGTGTTTCAATTGAGTTCTATTTATTTATTATGCTTCACACTACATATGCTGTGAGAGACTGTATTATATGATAATGGTGGTGGTGGTGATGGTCATGATGGTGATGGTGGTGGTGAGGGTGCTGCTGGTGGTGGTGGTGATAACAACTTTTCTGTAAATCTATATGAGATAAGAGTATCGTATCTTGGAAAAGAGGTTCAAACATACATTTTTGTTATATCTCAAAGGATTTAGGTAGACAGCTTATTTTATTCCGACATATCCAACAAATATCGATACATTTTAGACAATGCACAATAAGCTGATAATGATGATGATTAATCATCATTATCAGCTTATTATAGCCTCTATTCCTTCACTGCTGAACATAGGCCTCCTACATGCGCATATTACTACGAAAAACAAGTGTAGAACGGATGATATAAAATATATTATGTAGATAATAGATATTGTGACAACCCTGCAGCAATGACGAATGCCTACATAAAAGTGGCATTTCTCGTAACTTCAAGCGGGATGGTCCACTAATGTTCCCTAGACTGTCATGGTAAAACTGTTGTTTGTTGTTGTATTTAAATGTATTTGAAGTTAAGGAAGGCAAAGGAATAGCTCACACAACCTAATTACAGTAAAAAATTTCACTAGTGACATTTTGTTTTTTTTTTTCAGAACTAGCCATTTTTCCAGAAAAAAATAACTTTTTATTTTCATTTTAGTCGACGTTTTTATCATCCTCATCAACCTTTATCCATCCACTGCTGAACATCGGCCTCCAAGACGAACGTTCCCTTGCCACTCGCATCCAACACAGACCGGCCACTGCACAGAGATTTTCCTCCCACCTGGTTAATGGTCAACCAAAACTTCGTCTACCAAAAATCGGCCTCCTCTCTTATTTACCTTATTAGCCCATCGGCCATCCGCCATCCGTTACATTTATCCATTTGTTTTAGTAGATATTTTTTAGTAGTCTCGTAGAACAAAAATGTTTTGTGTAATGTATGATTTAAATGTTTAACCGTAGCTATTTCACTCTAACTGTAACATAATGAACGTCGCACTCAAGAATTGCTGAATTAGTAAAATGATTGATATATATAGCCGTAAGTGTAATTAAATAAACGATTTTAATTATTATCATCCACATATAACATGATTTTCATTTAACTCCCTTCTACGAGGACAACCATAAACTCTTCACATGGCGACCCTGCCATCAGCCGATCAGAAGATTCAGGAATACTTCAAGAGAAGAATAACTATAGAAGACCTTAGCTAGAGGAAGAATTGTTATAGAAGACCTTGAAGACTTGATTTTATACTCAAGAAAGAATAATGGGTAACAGGCAATCCCAAAAAGAAGAAATCATCGTCACTAAATCCTTTAGAAGAGAGATGAATCGTGCCGTACTTGCGACCTCCACATCGAATTTGGCAGTACCAGTGTAGAGGAGCGGTGTCCAGGGATATCCCGGCCCACGGAGTCCAGGGTATAGCCCGGCCCAAGCGAATGCAGAGGACCAGATGGACAGCAGCAGGCATCAGTAGCTCATCACGCCACGCGGTCAACGCGGTCATCGGGGTCAACGCAACACGTGAAAAAAAGCTTGAAGAAGCTCAGTGTGTGTACAGCGGTTTGGATGTAATATTGCCAAAAATTCAAATCCTTATTGAGAGTTCAGAGATTAGCACTGAAGATACCTTTCGTATTAATAAAATCATAGGAGATATTCATAGCTTATTTAATAATATTTTAACATTAGTTAATATAGATTTAAGGACCAAGAAAATGGCTACCGAAAGTTTTAATTTGAAAACGGCAATAGCCTTATTACCCGTCATGACAGGCAAGGAAGACGTAACGAAGCAGTTAATCGATGCCATACAATTGTATGACGATATGTTACCTAGTACTTCTAAACAGCAATTAATATATTTTGTCTTAAAAACCAGGCTAACTCCAAGTGCGAAATTACGCCTTCAAAGTAGCTATGGCACTGTTAGTACTTTAATTAGTGACATGAAAAAGTTTTTATTACCAAAAAAGTCTGACGTATGCATTCAAGCACAACTACAACGTGCTAGACAGGGACATAGGACAATTGAGGACTTTGGTTCTTATTTAGAAGAATTATTTGTGAATTTAACGTTGGCTCAAGCTGATGGTGATGAAAATATGTCTAAAATATTACGGCCTCTTAACGAAAAAAATGCTATTAAGCGGTTCGCTGACGGTTTATCAGACCCTAAGCTTAGTACAATCATAGCGGCAAGACAGTTTACGTCACTGTCGGAAGCCATCAGTGTGGCAATAGATGAACGCTCCATGTGTAATAGTCATCCCGTCATGAAATTGACTCATGGAAGATGTAACTTTAACGGAAATAATAATCCGTCACAGTTTCAGTCGCGGACATTTAATAATAGAAATATTGTAATAACCCACGCCGAAATTTTGAAAAAATATATAATAATACTAGTTCTGATAATAAAAAATATTTTTATCGGCAAAAAACTAATACATCGCGCAACAATAATTTGACACCAATGGAACCTTCGCGCAATCGCTCGCGTGTAGCGGATTCACGTCGTCAGTTTTCGCGTATTCAGCATACTGAACACGAGAAATTACGACATGAACATCGCGATTCAGAATTTTTTCGTGCCCAAAGTATTTAAAAACTACGTTTTGAACTTTGATAACTATGCAATAATTAGATGTAATATTGAAAATAACATAGGTATTAACTTACTAGTAGATAGCGGCGCTACTCTATGTGTAATAAAATATGAATGGCTCGAAAAATATTACTGTTCTTTGATATGATATAATAAAGTAAAATATGTAATGAACAGGTTTATATTAAAGGAGTTAGTGGTAACCTCACATCTGAGGGATATATTTACTTAAACTTAGAGATAGATAAAGTAATGTTTAGGATTAAGTTTTATGTTTTTAAGCGTTTGTCATGCGCTGCTAGTGGAATATTAGGTAGTTATTTTTCTTAAAAAATACAATGCTATACCTACTTGATTATGACAAAAATACTTTAAGTTTGAGACACGATGATGAATCGGTAACCGTTAGCTTGAATGATATTAGAAGGTATCATCATGCTATTCCACCGAGGTGCGAAGTATTTAGGCGCATCCCTACGCAGCGACACGGTGATTGCGTCATATTAGCGAATGAAATTTGTAACGGCGTTTTTATTGCGGGAATGATCGTAAAGCCACAAAATGGGTTAATTCCAATACGGATATTGAATACAACTAATCAAGAAGTGGACATAGACTTTTCTAATTTCGAGACGCACAGTTTGAATTATTTTTATTCAGCTGATTTAAACGACAGAGAAATATCAACTGACCGTATTAAGACGTTATTTAATTTATTACATTTAAATTATCTGAATAGGGAAGAAAGGCTTAGCATTGAAACCATATGTGCTAAATATGCCGATGTGTTTCATTTACCAGGTGACAAGTTGTCGGTTACGAATTTATTACAACACTATTAAACTAAAAGATAATATGACACCTGTCTATACGAAGCCTTATAGGATACCCCATGCTTTGAAACCAGAACTGCAAAGGCAAATACAAGAGATGTTGGATAATGACATCATTGAAGAAGCTATTTCGGAATGGTCTAGCCCAGTTTTACTTGTGCCTAAAAAATCTGATAGATCAGGCGACAAGAAATGGAGACTAGTCATTGACTATCGGCAATTAAATAATAAGATACGGGATGATAAATTCCCACTTCCAAATATGGTCGAAATTTTAGACTCCTTATCGGGTAGTATTTATTTTTCTAAATTAGATTTATCCCAAAGCTATTAGCAGTTGGCCTTGGAACCAAATTCACGAAAATACACAGCATTTAACGTTAATAAAATGTATCAAATTTCATTAGACGAAAAATCACGCAAATTTACAGCATTTACAACCGATAAAATGTACCAAATGAAGAGATGCCCCATGGGACTAAAAACTAGTCCTAGCGTTTTTTCACGATTAATGACCATCGCAATGTCTGGTCTTAATTACAAAAAATGCTTTATTTATTTAGATGATTGCGTAGTTATAGGGGATTCGTTACTTTCCCATAACAAAAACCTTACTGAAATATTAGAAAGTTTACTCCGCAAATTTAATCTTAAATTAAATCCATTAAAGTGCGAATTCTTACGTAAAGAAATAGTGTATTTAGGTCATAAAATAACGTCAGAAGGGATACTACCGGATCCTGAAAAAATTAAATCATTACAGTCGTACCCGAAGCCTAATAGCACAGATGAAATCAAAAGATTCGTAGCGTTCGCAAATTACTATCGCAGATTTATTCCGTACTTTGCGAATATCGTATACCCATTAAATAAGTTATGTAAGAAAAACGTATCCTTCACATGGTCAACACAATGTGAGAAGGCTTTCCAAAATCTAAAACACGCTCTTATCTCGCCTCCGGTATTGGCATACCCGGATTTTTCGGAACATAGTAATTTTGTGTTGCAAACGGATGCCTCTAAAGTCGGTCTAGGCGCCGTTCTGTCTAACGAAGACGGAAAAGTAATAGCATATGCTAGCCGTAATTTGAATCCTGCTGAAACTAGATACCCCATAATAGAGTTAGAGCTACTTGCCATTGTGTGGGCGATCAAGCACTTTAGACCTTATTTATACGGTCGAAAGTTTAAAATACAAACCGATCATAAACCTTTAACATATTTATTTAACATAAAAGATCCATCTAGTAGGTTGACAAAATTTAGACTTTGTTTAGAGGAATTTGATTTTGAAATTGATTACATTCGTGGCCGAAGTAATGCAGCTGCAGATGCTTTAAGTCGGCTTCCAATGTCAATCAAAGATTTAAAGGAAATGAGACAACAAACAGTATCGGTTGTCACCCGTGCTCAAAAAAGAAAATTAGAGCTCGATACACGCCAGGATTTTTCTTCACAGGAATCCACTATAACAAGGCCTGATCAACCTAGTATTGTGGAAGTTCTGAAAAAACCATTAGATATAAACGAATTAGTTATATGTAATAGGCGCCCGAATATAAATAATATGAATGTCGACATTAGTAGTAGTGGTAATTGTATGTATGTGCCCGAGAAATTAACAATATATCTAATATCTCAATCGCTATCGACCATGCCGGTGTTAGCGAGAGAATTGGAACTCATGTGTAAAAAGCACAGAGTACAAGAAATTGTTATTACTAAAAATGTAAAAAATAAACAGTTTATAGAAAAATTCTTAAAAGAATTTAAGTTAATGTCTAATACGCCGCGATTCCTTATAATTAAGGACGTTATTAGAATAGAGAATGAAGACGATAAGAGAGTTGTTTTAAATTATTTTCATCTTTTACCTACCAGCGGTCATGCGGGGGTAAATAGGATGCTTAATAATATTAAGAAACGATATTTCTGGCCAGGAATCACTAGTGATGTTATGAATTATGTTGAGAAATGCAAGGTTTGCCAAATGAATAAGTTTTCAAATAGAAACACAAAGCAGCCAATGTTTATTACAACCACTGCAAATACATCTTTTGAACGCATAAGTTTAGATTTAATGGGTCCCTTAGATTTAGATAATTATAATTTTAAATATATTTTAACAATTCAGTGCGATTTAACGAAATACGTTGAAGCTTATCCCTTAAGAACAAAAGAAGCAGTCGTAGTCGCCAACGAATTACTTCGTAATTTTATTTTAAGATATGGTATTCTAAAAGTAATCATTACAGACAAAGGTACCGAGTTTATGTCTCAAATATTATGCGAAATTTGTAAATTATTGAAAATTAATAAATCAAGTTCCACGCCTTACCATCACGAGACAATAGGTTCTTTAGAAAATAGCCATAAAAGTTTAGGTGCCTTCCTAAGAATTCAATGTGCAAACAATAAAACTAATTGGAGTGATTGGATCCCTTATTGGTGTTTCTCACATAATACTACAGTACATACTGAAACAAAATACACACCGTATGAGCTTGAATTTGGTAAAATATGTCAAATACCAAGTAATCTTACGTCTTATATTGAACCATTATATAACTACGATAATTATCCTTTAGAACTTAAATATAGATTACAGAGAGCACAATCCGATGCCCAACAGAATCTTTTGCATTGTAAGCAACATCGAAAATTGTTATTTGATAAATCTGTTAACCCGATCACTTACAAGAAAGGTGATTTATTATTGTTAAAAAATCAAACAGGTAAAAAATTAGACGAAATATATAATGGACCATATGAGGTTATAGAATATTTAGAACCTAACGTAAAAATTATAAAAAATAATAAGGAATATTATTCATAAAAATAATACAAAATTGTTTATTGATTAAGTGTAAAAACAAAAAAAAAACATGTACTTCATTTCTGTATTTTATGAAAATGATATTATATTGGTTTTTTATCAGTTATCCTTAAGTGCGATCTTTTTTTTTTCTAAAAAGGTGAATCTTTTTGAAGGGAGGTGTAATGTATGATTTAAATGTTTAACCGTAGCTATTTCACTCTAACTGTAACATAATGAACGTCGCACTCAAGGATTGCTGAATTAGTAAAATGATTGATATATATAGCCGTAAGTGTAATTAAATAAACGATTTTAATTATTATCATCCACATATAACATGATTTTCATTTAACTCCCTTCTACGAGGACAACCATAAACTCTTCACATTGTCATCTTTGCTCACTTTCATCACTTTGTCACTTTCTAGTAATTATATTCGCTTTTTTCGTTCTGATCCGTTTTCTTTTTTAGTTAGACGTAATGTAGGTATGTGGATAACGAATGTAGCTATACATTTCCGCTGGGCTCAATATTTGTATTAGTCAAGACTTCTGTAAAAATAATCTTCCACGGATTTAAAACGTTTTATTAAATGAAACTTCTTTGCGCGCATGAGGGTAACATTTCTACGGATGAACGTACGTAGCATGAAGAACGGCCATGGAGAGAGAGTGAGATAGAGCGAACGTCGCATCGCAAGTCTCGGAAATTTAAAGCTTTATATTAGTACAAATATGAACGAGATTTAAAAATTAGTTTGCCGAGTTTAATTTGATTCTATTTGACTTAAAAACTTCAATGTGATTGCTAGTTCTCAAGAGTTCCTTGAGAGCTTAAAGTTTGGCATTTCCTATCACGTTATTTGTCCCCAATAAACTTACAATTCAGTTGATTTGAAAGCAGGTTTTCTGGCGAAGTATTTAGGCATGTTTTATTAAAATGTGTTGGGCCGTTTCAGTCGTCTTTTGATTGCGTTATGGTTTTTTAACTACATCACCGATTTTCTAAGAATTTGCACACGGTGTGCATTTTGGCCTGACTTATGAGGTAGTATATATTAACACGTTATGCGCTGTTGTCTGTGTCGGGACGAGTAAAATTATTCTACCAGGGTCACCTTTACAAGTATCTATACATTTTTCGTTTTACAACGCTTAGCTTCAACAATAATATTATTTATGGTGTAAAATCAAGTCAATATTTGTTTATAGAACAAAAATATTTACAAAATCTTACAAGACAACACATATTTTCTTATTATTTATTACACAAAAAAACTACCCCTAAGTTTTTGCAGGTTGTTTCAGATTGTTTTCCGCATAATACTGACGCATCACGTTACCCAGGTAGCTGTTTGATGGGAGCTTTCGCAGTTTTTTTTCACAGAGTGGTATGTATGAGACCCGTCCACAGGCATATCCGAGTGCGATTGCTACTGCTACCTTGGGTACGACACCAAAATGTTGGCTTCTGCTCAGGTACCCTAAAACATTCACAGAAGTATTTTATTATTATAAAAAAAATGATTATCGAGTATAATTGCTTCGCGTATATAAAAGGTATTATAATAGTATTTTTTACTTCTATGAAAGTTTTAAGATTCCACTCTGTTGTGTGTGTAAGTACACGTGGATGGTATTATATGTAAATGTAATATAGTCAATAAATGCA
Source organism: Helleia helle (assembly GCA_963853865.1). Lineage (NCBI taxonomy): Eukaryota > Metazoa > Arthropoda > Insecta > Lepidoptera > Lycaenidae > Helleia > Helleia helle. The sequence goes on from OY971420.1 coordinate 3,839,745, forward strand.
CCACTAAATAATAAAATTGTTTTGAAAACGTATTTTCTAATTAAATAATAATATCAATCCTTATATATCCCACTGCTGGGCACAGGTCCCACTCTCCTCCTCGAAATCGGGCGAGGAGAGTGTGGCCGACCAATGCGAGTTGGAGAACTTCACACACCTTCAAAGACTAATTCTCATCAGGCATTCAGGTTTCACACGATGTTTTTCCTTCACCGGCTATATACAAATATAATATAATTACAGTAAACATTTATTTTTGTAAAGATTATTCAAATTTATGTTTTATCTTTAAAAATACTTATAATCGAAGTAAAAAATTATGTACCATATGCAATAGAAATCTTTTACTTCGTTTTTATTATAGGTTTTATGTATAGTTTTTTTTTAGTTTTATACATAGAGGTCAATTTAGCTTATTTTAATATATAGGTGCAGCAAATAACGGCTCTCACTTGCTCTCACGAAATTGAACACGATAGTGTACCTGACAACAGAAACACCCAAATGACTAGAAATCAATATTTACCACTTTTTATACCGGTGTAGGTGATCGCTGCGAAGAGTGTACTGAGTGGTAAGCAGCGGCGGTAGAAGCTGTCCCTGTCACACTCCTCAAGAGTCTTAATTTCTTCTTGAGTAAACTCATAGTACCTCTGAAATATTAAAGATTATAATTATTATAAACAATCTTATGTCACAGCGTTAGGAACCAGTGTAGTTAGTTTCATAGACTGTACTTATGTCCGTATTGTTAGATGGTTGTCATGGTGATACTCCAATGGATACCCGTTAGTCCCTTTTCACACGTTCCGGTTGCCGGGTAGCCTGCGCCGGGTATCCGGTAGCGAAATGTAAGAAAATTACGCCGGTACATGTGAAAGCTGCCAAACATGCCCATACAGTTCGCTACCGGCTACCCGGCGCCGGCTACCCGGAAACCGGCTCCTGTGAAAAGGAGCTGAAAACTTACTAGCTCGGACCCATGATGGCAAAAGTGGAGGACATGTTAAGGGTTCGCAAGATATTCGGGTAGGTAAATCATTAAATCCTATTTTATGCTCTACGTTTAAATATACAAACATCCGAATTGAGAACCTCTTCCCCTTTAAGAAGTTGGCTAAAATGGCATTGGCCCTCCATGACGGTAATAGTTGAGCATCTAATTAGTGATTTAACGATAGGATGAATAACCCAGCCATGCGCCCAACCCTAAGATACTCTAAGGAAACATTGATTAATCTCGTTGGCATTCGAAACGAGGTACGTAAACTAATCCCACCATGGTCCAGGTCTTGACGTGGCGGTGGGGCTCAGTAGCCTAGGGTGAGCCACTGCACCTTGGGCGAAGCTAATTGAGCCGAGGGGGCTCTTTGTACCGCTCTTATAAGAAGAGGGGACAAAAGAGCAGGGGGCAAGGGACGAGGACGGGAATCTCACCCCATTGTACTGTCCCGACGTTGGGAGGGGTTGTTCTGTGGTGCGGGACAACCTCAGGCGCTGTATTTGCCTAAGACTGGCATGTTGGAATAGTGGTTAGTGTCCCTGACTGCTAAACCAGAAGGTCGTGGGTTCGATCCCCACCCGGGACAAATAATTGTGTGATGAGCATGATCATTTGTTCTGTGTATGGGTGTAATTTATCTATAATATGTATGTATTTAGAAATCTAAAAGTATATATCAGTTATCTGGTTACCATAAGAGCGGGTTCTGCCTGGTTTGGGATCAGATGGCCGTGAGTTTAGTTAATGTTCCACGACAGTTGAAGCTGACCCCATTTATGATATCGCAAAGGATCTGAACAATAATAAGAACCACTTACCAAAGGGTGCGATATGTTACGCACGGGAGGACATACTCTTTTTGGTTTCTGAGATTTCAAAAGGTCCTCATTTGCTCCCTCCTCATGTTTTTTGTTTCCCATCATATTTCCTTTTATTCCATCGTAATTTGAAAATTAACTTTGAATTTGGTTAATTTTGATATTGTGGTAGTTACTATAATTTCACCATTATATGAAAAGATAGACGTCTCATTTGAACTTCGCAAAGAGAACATAAACATATTTTGACACAAAACGTCTATTGTGTAAATGCCTATTTGATATCAGTTTAAACTACCACCGCAACCTTTTTTGTTCATTATCTAGTATAGCCTGGCCAGAAAAATAAAAACCCTCGCCATATTGCGGAAATTTTTGGAACTAATTTCTGTATGGATTCCGATTTTAACAAACCAAATGTGAAGCCAAATCGGCTCACACTAATCCGATGTAGCATTAGGGCCTTTGGGTCGTTATCAGAGATCATTCCGAAAAAAAACTGGTCAGGCTATAACTTCTAAGCCATCGCTGAATATAAACATAAACCTACAGCCAAAACAACCGTCAAAGTATTTTTATTGACTAGTTTTAAAGAGACCCTGATCTCGCCTTCATTCCTCGGTAAAATGGGCTCAGCAGTGGTACAATGTATCAAATCGCATAACCCGCTGGACTCGCCTACCATACATTAGCACTCATTTTAATTCCACCGTATCTTAAATAAGAAATAAATAAATACTACCTATAAGAAACAAATAAAATAAGTGGGGGCTGTGTGTACTCAGAATGAAACATATTACTCTAACATAACACCATAAGCTACTACTAAATATTCGCACAATCATAATCACAACACATCCCTAGCTTAAATACACAACCAACTAACATAGAAATAGCAGTTACAGCTTGGCAAAAAAGAGTATGACGTGGTGACAGGTGGAACTAAATATTATACTAAATGGAAACCTATGATGTTGACAATACTGGACCGTCAAATACTAGATTATGAATAAATCTTAGTGTTTCACATTTATTATTAACGATTTGATTAAATTCTATTACTGATTTTCCATATTATGATAAGACCTAAGTGAAAGTGGCGCCCTCATTTTTTTCAGACTCTTTTTTGCCAAGCTGTACTTAAGAGTACACGCAGCATTAGAATCTGCAACAATTCATTTAGAAAAAAAAAGAAAAAACTGGGCTATCCAGAGCAAACATTTTTTCTCGTAGACCGCTTTCGAAATTTTGCTGGTTTGCTGGACCCCCTGCAGTTAATGTTTTAATAACATATTTCTAAAGCTTGACGAAAAATGTGAATATTAGATTTAACCATAGACTTATAATATACTGTCATATTATATTATATGTTTATGGAGATCCATATCCATTTAGTTAGATAACTATGAGTGGAGCCCGCGTTTAGGTCGGCCATTAAAGGCCCTTGGTAGGTGAAAACGGCAAAATTAGCTGTTTCCTATTAGCTGCTATTTCACAAGTTGAAGATTTCTGGCACTGAAATTTCTAATATGTATTACAGAACGTATGTATGAGGTGATGACAGTTTTCAAAACACGATTGGAAAAATTTTGCTCGATAGAAAAAAAATCTGAAGTAACCTCAAAAAATTCATATAAATGAATATTACGACCGTGTTTTACAATAATCATTCTTATAAAATCACAAACACAGGTTTTTACCCTGACGATGTGTTGACAGTTTTAGATTTCCAAAAACTAAAAAAAATATTAACTTTATGATAAAAATTCGAAGTTTCCATACTAACCACGGACCTCGGGCCACACATCACCCGTGAGACCCAGTACCGCTTCGGCATTCGCATGCGGGGGTTGTGTCGCTCGTCACGCGGAACCCGCGAAAGTTACGAGTCCAAAGCAAGAGTAAACAAACTAATATTACCTTGGGAAATAAAAGAAAGTCGCTATCGATATTGACTTCCTACTTGTCTGTCTTTACAAAATAATATTTAGCTAAATATCACAATATATGGTATGGTAATGGATTTTAGTAATTTTTAAATTGTAAATACTTACATGTGCCGGACCGTATGGCAATGGATCAGCCGTCTTTGCGTTCATTGAAGGAGGCCTATATTCAGCGGTGGACGGATAAGGGCTGATGATGATGATGAAATACTTACATAATTTACTTAGATACGAACGTGAAGAGTGGTGTGTGGAGTAAATACTATAAATTGTTATAGAATACATACTATTTGAAAAGATTAGTTCTAGTTTTTTTTTTGAAATTGAAAAAAAATATTAAAACTATACAAATATATTATTTTATTATAAATAAAATTGAATTGTCTGTATCGTATTATACGAGTAATTTCAAACTTTTCACTAAATATGACGACCTCTGTGGCTCAATAGTTAGCACGTTGGCGCTCAAGCCCGAGGTAGTGGGTTCAAATCCCGCCAGGGAACAAAAAAAATTCTGTGTTCCTGGGTCATGGATGTGTATTATACATATAATAAAAAACTTATATATTATATACATGTATAGTATAAAAGTATTAAATATAATATTTCCGTTGTCTGGTATCCGTAATACAAGTTCTTCGAGGATTTACCACGTGACCAGATTGACGTGGTGTAAAAAGAGTCCATAGATTTTATTTGTTCGGTACTTACATCGAAAACCATTTTTAAAATCTGTCTGTTTATCTTACTTAGCCGGAAGTTTGGCTAATCTCAGAAACAGCTGGACCGATTTTGACGGGATTTTCACTGGCAGATAACTGATATTACAAGGAGGAACTTAGGCTACAAAACTAATCATCATCAATTCAAATACTGCTGTACCGACTACCGATGATATATCATCATCATCATCATCATGTATATTATAATATTAGGAGATATTATGATGATATTTATCATCATCATCATCATGTATAATATCATCTATATTATATTAGGAGATATTATGATGATATTTATCATCATCATCATCATCATGTAATGTCGTGATATGGGATCGGCCGTATTGAAGTTCATTGTGGGAGGCCTATGTTCAGCCATGGGCGGATAGAGGCTAATGATGATATATTATATCATCATCATCATCATAATGTTCATCACACAACACAACACAACAATCACAGCAAAGCTGTTTCACGGGAGAAACAAGCAAGATTGGGCGTTTTTCCATTCACCGGCACGGCCACGGCACGGTCACGGCACGGCGGTGGCACGGTCACGGCCCGACACCGGTGCCGTGGCTTCGTTTTTCCACTGTGCCGTTGTCGATGACGGGTTACGCACGTTTTCATAGTTCAGTATTGACACGGACTTCAGCAAGACGACACGTAGATCATAATATTATTATAATTTATACATGATGATGATGATAATGATGACATGTATCATCATCGGCCTCTATCCGTCCACAGCTGAACATAGGTCTCCCTTAATGAACGCCAAGACGACCGATCCCATGACACGACATTCCATGATAATGATGATATTATATAAATCAGCATCAGAAATGATCCACCCATGGCTGGTGATAGGTCTCCCTCACTGAACACCAAGACGGCCGATCTCATGCCACTACATTACATGATAATGATGATATTATATATATATCAGTAGCAGAATTGATCCACTCATGGCTGGTGATAGGCCTCTCTCACTGAACACCAAGACGGCCGATCTCATGCCACTACATTACATGATAATGATGATGTTATATATATATCAGTAGCAGAATTGATCCACCCATGGCTGGTGATAGGCCTCTCTCACTGAACACCAAGACGGCCGATCTCATGTCACTACATTACATGATAATGATGATGTTATATATATATATATATATTATTTATCAGTAGCAGAATTGATCCACCCATGGCTGGTGATAGGTCTCTCTCACTGAACACCAAGACGGCCGATCTCATGCCACTACATTACATGATAATGATGATATTATATATATCAGTAGCAGAATTGATCCACCCATGGCTGGTGATAGGCCTCTCTCACTGAACACCAATTTTTAGCCTAAGTTACTCCTTATATCAAACAACATACCTAACATCAACTATCTGTCAGTGAAAGTCCCGTCAAAATCGGGCCAGCCGTTTCAGAGATTAGCCGGAACAAACAGACAGACAGACAGACGGACAGACAAAGAAAAATGGTAAAAAACACTATTTGGGTATAATATGTCCCGTGTATACGTCCATATGCATTCAATAAAAAGCGGTTATTTTGATATTACAAACAGACACTCCAATTTTATTTATCTGTATAGATTACACAAACAACATAGCTATTTAAATAATAATTATATATAATAATATACATTTTAATAAATAAAAAAAATAGGTTTCGGTATACATAGCGAAAGGGCTAAACATTATGTAATGGTTATCATTCAAAATACAACGAAATAGAATCGCTTGATATTATTAAGTTCGGTGACCTACACAGTACACTGATTACCCCTCGCGCGGGGCTCGCGCGGGGCTGGCGCGGGGCTCGTGCGTGTCCCCCGCGCACACGGACCGCTCCCCACACCTCACGGTACGAAATCTAAATTTTCGCTGACCGCCTAAGCCCCCTTAATGGCGAGGGATCGGCGTTCATTGATATTGGCCTATGTTCAGCAGTGGACGGATAGGGCCTGATGATGATTTCCACGCCACACTTTTCGAATAAATTGTGAGAATTGATTGGCTAATTAATTGATTTCGTGGAGCCCTCTTACGAACTCTGAACCTCATTTTTTTGCTACGCCGATGTAGACTCCCGTCGAGTCTTCCATGGACCCCAAGTAGTCCACCTGGATCACTTTGGTACTAAATGTTCTATATAGTTATTGTCCTAAGTCCTAATGACGTTTTTTGTAAGTACTTTTCTAATTTTATGAAATATTGTAACAAACTCTTTGGCCCATAAAGAACTTGGTCGAAACATATTTCAGTAAACCTGGCCTTTTACCAGCAATGACACAAATAACAACATTTTAAAAAGTACTGCAATGTCAAATTTCTAGTCGCAACAGACGTGTCGATACATAAAAAAACAGTTTTTTTAATTAAAGCAATGCAGAATTTATAAGGTAGGTTAATATCCAATGCATGTATGACATGGACATTGCGTTGGTGTTGTTTTTACTATATGCAATGGTCATAACTGCTTCATCATACGACGATTATGCAGTTTCTCCGATGCCTGACTATGATAGAGATTATGAGGATCAGGATGCAATTTCAGCACCAAATGCGCATGTTGATAAATCATTACAAGTTGGGCCGTCCCTTGATTACAAGTATGATGAAGAAAGTAAGTACTTTCATTTACAGGATGGTTATCTAGTTTAGTATCAGCTAACAGCTTTAACAGACAAACTTTATCTCGGGTTATAAATTCTAGTATGACTCATATATTTGCAATATATTTGTATACATTGTTTGCATTCATTGAGAAAGGCCTATGTCCAAAGGTAGCCAAAACAAGTTAATACTGAGAACGTTAATGATGAATATAGTTTTTTACTAGAGGAGAAAAATATTATACATTAAAAGGACAAATCTCTAAAGATGCCCGTTATAGATTATTCGAAATGAATACGCCAATCCATAGCCCATGTGAATTCACGAATATATCATTCTAGTATATGCAAAATCTTCAACATGAATATATCCTAACATATTAAAATTTTGTATATCCATAGACAATTGAAATAAACATTTAATAATTTTTGCACATTTTAGGTGATGATCAAAATTCTGATAGAGATTACGTCGACTACAGAAGTCTAAATAAAAATAAAAGATTATCACCCAAAGTCATAAGTGAAGATGAAGAGCCACCTATGAAGAAGCCAAGAATTAAAATAGAGAAACCCAAACGACGAAACAGACATAAATACGAAAGTGACACCGATAATAGAAATATTAAACATAGTCGCAGTCGTAATAAAATTAATACAGCTTCAGAAAATTATCCGATAAGTGAAGAAGACGATAGAGATAATTATAAAAAAGAGGCAGAGCGTTCCAGAGACATTACGAATAGGCAAGCGAGACGAAAACCACGAGACAGACCAATAAATCATATTTTACCAGAAAGTTTGTATATAAGAGGCGATGGAGATGATATAGAGAAGAAGACAGACAAAGAATCACAAGAAAAATATATGAATAAACAGAAGTCACGAATAGAAATACCAGACTATCAAGGAGCAGACTATAAATATGACGACATGAAAAGAATCGATATTTTGAAACAAAGGTTGCCTAATTTAATGAGGAGTAAAGGTATTCCGTTTAATTTAATTTAAAAATTATATGTATAGTGCTAGCTAGTAATAAATAATTTCTGAAGCTTTCTTTTATACTATAACCAGCAGATGGTTAGTTAAAGTTATAAGAGCTCCTTAACATCTCAAAAATATGTATCGTAATTTGTGTTAATATTTTAGGGCTGCGAATTATTTGCATTTTAATTGGGTTTATGTTATGGAGCTAGTTTACCTTATCTTGACTGACTTGACTGCTTTAATTTGGAAATTGGAACGTAGATGGAAATATGATATTCTGACGTTATCTGGTAGTATAAATAATTTAATGATATAGTGATATCTAGATGTAACTTGACGCAACCTCATGATATTCATATACTTTAAAAAATAGATGTATGGAATATAATGTAATGATAGGTTTGTCTGTACCAGTAAGCTTGTCGGGGATCCCAAGTACGAGGCTAACAAAAGAACAGCGAAATCGGCGGGTACACAATGTAGATGACATTCTTAAAGTATCGGTAACTTCGAAAAAGCCTGCAGTGTCTATGTCAATATCAAGCACACCATTATTACAGTTTGCAGCGTCAAATAAGAGTGAACTCTCGCTGGCAGAACGTTCTAGACTTTCAATTCTTAGGAAAGTGCAAAAGAAAGAGAGTCTGAATGTCACAGTGACTACAAAGCCGCCGGTTTTAATGCAAGTCACGGATCGCATGCAGACGGTGGTAATGGTGGAGTCTCAAAAGGAAAGGGACAGCAACACACGTGTTAGGCTGGTGGTAGATGATTCTCCGGAACGAATGGATCGTGCCAAGAAGTTAATGCGGCATAAACTAGTAGCTGATGCTAAGGACATTCAAGATTTGACAGACAATTGGGATGAAATGATTTGTGATTACATCGACGTCAGTCTCCTGAATCGCGGCACTGCCTTGTTTTATGACGTCTATTTATTATGTTTTGGTTGTTTGAAATTGTGTGTGTGACTTTAAAATTTTGATTATTTTTTGTTGTTTTTTTTTTTGTTAATTTACATTAGATTAGAACATTGTCCACGACGGATCCAAAGTAATAGGATTTTGACTTGACTTTGTACTTCTTTAGATGCAGATACAATTCTTAAGCTAAACAGATTGAGTTAAAAATTTACTGATACTTGTATATCGAATATGTTGTTATAATGAACTGTCTAATTAATCAGGTTGTGGGATATTCATTCAATGTTGATTATGATTGATAACGGCTGTCAGTATCCTGTTTTTAACTCCTGAATGCCAACCTATTCTTGTTGCTTTTCAGTCACTTTACTCTTAGTATCTACATTTATTTTATGTTGTCCCAAGGAAAGAAAAAGTTATTATTAGCTCACCTAATGATAATATTAAAATTCTTTGAGTATAATGTTCACGAACCTTTTTCGCCTAGTTTAGGGAAGACTAAATTGCCTAGAAGGGCTATATTATGTCGTTATATGCAATCACATCCATATAAAAAATATTTAACTTTTTAGAGGAAGAAACGACAACAATAGCGGCGTTCATAGCAGCCAGGGAACTTGGTGCTCTGTTAGGCCATCGTCAACGTAAAGAAATTACAGGACACACTCTGAATCCGTCTTCTCAGCTCCCAACCACGTTTCCACCGAGCGCAGTTGGCGTATTCATGGATACAGAGTGGAACCATTTCATAAAGGCGAACGGGGCAAGACGATTAAATTTTACAATATATGTTATTTTGTTAACGATATTAAACTATTTAAAATATTATAAGTGAATATTTTGTGGGTGAAATGGAATATGAATGGAACAGGCAGCAGCAATCTTTGATTTTAATATATTTAGCGATGAGTCGTATATATTTAGGACGTATCTATATCTTTGAAAAAACAATTGGTATCAGTTCCGAAATCCAAAGCCCTTTTGTAATAAAAACATTTTACAAAAAATTTAAACCGACTTCAAAAATACTAAACTAAAAAGTAATAAAATAACAGTTTCTTTAATTTTTGTGCTTACAACATATAATCAACTTAATCTTCTACTAATGTACAAACTTTGCGTTTACCACGTCATTATAGTTACTTTTGCAGTCGGTGTCAGCCAAGGTAGGTAGGTAATGTACAGCAACAAATACGACACCGACTCCAAAAGTAACTATAATGACGTGGTAAACGCAAAGTTTGTACATTAGTAGAAGATTAAGTTGATTATATGTTGTAAGCACAAAAATTAAAGAAACTGTTATTTTATTACTTTTTAGTTTAGTATTTTTGAAGTCGGTTTAAATTTTTTGTAAAATGTTTTTATTTCTTAATTTTTAGTGATTCCGAAATTCGTCGTCTTGGCGTTCATTGAAGGAGGCATGTTCAGCAGTGGATGGATAAATGATGATGATGATGATGATGATGGTGATGATGATGATGATTACGATGACCGCGACATACTATGGTGTGCTACCAAAGCATCCTATACAATTGTTAGTTACATCGACACGTAATAAAATTATCATATCATCAAGATAAACAAAACCAACCAAATAGGCATTATTGGGAATAACTAAAAAACGGCTTGTCAGATCTTAATAAAATTAATATGGGACCAAATTGGAAACACCAGCTTTCAAACAAAAAAATAACCATCGAAATCCATTCACAAACGGCGGAGATATCGTGTCACATACATACAAAAAAAAAAAAAAACACAGACGAATTGAGAACCTCCTTTTTTTTTGAAGTCGGTTAAAAAATAGTCTGGTAACTCGCAACTAGATGGAGTGACGGTCTCCGTGCAATGGCCGCTCCTATTTATATGAAAGAACCAGGATTTTTTTAAATGTCCAGGGGCGAATGAAAATGACCGTATGAACATTTAGCAGCTGATTTAGGTTAGATTCTTCTCAGCTATTGGAATGTGTGCTTATTAAATTTCTTTTTACTTAGGATTACATTTTTCTATCAGTGGAGACCTCTTTCTAAAGCAAGGCCCAAATAGCCTACTGCCCAAGACTGATCTTGCGTACATCCAAAAGAAAAATAGTCCGTCAAAATATATCTTGATAGAGCGGGATCTAACGGCTACGTAAAATACTACTATACCGACTTCCTAGTCAAACATAAAATAAATTATAGCAACTGAACAAAACCTCCACTAGAGGGCGCACCATAGAGATTCACATTTAATATTAATAATTGTATATAATATTATGTTGTTGTCCTGACTGGATGCGCGTGCAGGAGAATCCGCCGTCTTGGCGTTCTTTAAAAGAGGCGGTATACGTCTATGCGACAGATCCGGGACACTCCCCTTTAAGTGGCTGAAGAAAATATCCTTCAGTGGTTTTTGTGCGGTATATCAGCGTTAGGGCTAGCGGGGAGCGCCGGGAGTCCCACGTATCCCCGGGGACGACCAATAACCCGGGTAAATGCGCAAAGCATTTCCACTGCGACCATAAAAATGTCCGGGAATGGACGGGAAAAGGCTGATAATATTGATGATGATATAAGGTATACGTTTGTAATTGCATAATAAAGTAGATCTTTGTTTATTATATTATGTATTATAGGTTTTTACCCTATAGTCCATTCGGGGCAGACATAAAACTAGCCTGAAATAGAAAAAAATCCGGGGAGTGTTTTTTTTTAACATTGGGGGTGGTGGTTGGACATATAAATCTCGATTTTTTAACTAATCCCGGTAGAGGATTCGCCGCCATCTTGTTTTAAAGTTCAATGTTTTTGTTTTTCTGAAATAACTAGTTAATTTTCAACTTTAGAGCAAAAATGGCAGTATCTAAAGTTGTTGGAAATTTAATTTCTCACAAGTTTGGTAATTATCATTTTTACGCTATATACTGTCATTTTTGCTCTAAAGTTGAAAATTAACGAGCTGTTTCAGAAAAACGAAAAAATTGAACTTTAAAATAAGATGGCGGCGAATCCTTTACCGGGATTAGTTAGAAAATCGAGATTTATACTTCCAACCACCCCACCCCCTGATTTAAAAAAAAATCGCTCCCCGGAATTTTTCTATTTAAATGTATGCCCCGACTGGACTACTACAGTAGATGGAAGGGCTGATGTGGTAAGCTATTGCCTGCGACTGCTTGTCAATTTTATACGTCACTTTGGATATAGCAGATTGTACCTTAGGTATTAGGGATAAAAAGTATTCGACATAGTCAGTTTCTATCTGTGAACAAAATTTAATGAAAAACTTCATTTACGATGATTGTAACAATGAAATAAACTTTCATATTAAAAAGAAAAATATAGTGTGCTCTGTTCTTGTTTCTTTCGATTGGTACTTTAATAATTCAGCATGTTATCACAATCCTATGTTAGAAAGGTACAAGATGAGTGACAATAACTATATAAATATTGTAGGTATTAGAAGTACCGTAAACGAATTTTTTCAATGCAACAGAATGTACTAAAGTATTGTATAAAATAAAAATATGTAGTATAGATATTAGTGCAGTATTCCAGAAGTTAGCGACATCTAGTGAGCATATTATAGTTAGTAAGAGCGTATGTAGATGTCACTAGTGGTACAGCAGCGCAGTGTCGGAGGATTGATTGTGGAGGTATGGAGCGGCGCGGCGCGCGGGACGGCGGGGGAGGAGCGGTGGACGGCACGGCAAGCGACAGCGAGTGCGGCGCTGCATTTGATTATTTATTCGCCGCGCGAGCCGCGGGCCGGAGGTCGCTCGTGGAGTGTGTGCGGGGCCGGCTTCCCCCGTCCCGGTGTTGTCGATATCGTATCTGCCGGTGTTTTAAGTGATTATTATGAGCGACAGGGACAGGTCGTCGCCCTCCCTTACGGACACCCCGCTGAAGACGTATATAGGCCGGCACGACGACGACTACCCATTGATAAACGGAAACGGTGAGTCCCGAGTTGGTGCAGTCCAAAGATCCAAGTTCAGGTGTTTGTCGAGTGCGATATTGTCGCTGAGCGCGTATCACGCGCCGCGCGCCGCGTGCCCGCGCGCTGGCGGGCTGGCGGGCTAGCGGGCGGCACCGGGGCAGTGGGTCAGCACGCCCGCTCCCGCTTATCGCCGAGCCTCGCATAATTCACACCCGCACCGATTTGCCGCATTGTAGTCCCGATTCGATCGACCCCTCCGAACTTATATATAACAACGAAAGTTTTTCCCGATGCTTAGGATATACTATGCTCGTGCTGTGGTGGTGTGTGGTTTCAATGAGCTGAGTCGGCGCCGTGGTACAGCCAGTGCGGTCCCCTATTGGATCGATACCCGGTGACCTTAGTCTTTAAGTTGGATATACTTTTTTGGATACTTTTTTGCTCGAGTAAACCAATGACACACTTATTTGCAAAGACGCAAGAAACAAAAGCCGCTAATTAGAAGTACAATGTCACTTCAAGAGCAGAATTCAACTGTTTCGATGCGGTTAAATTTGTACTACTTTTATCTAAAGAAATTTCGTAACTTTATAGTGAATATACAAAGAGTTATTGGGACCTATTTATCACACACCAGCCTATACGTGTGTTGATCTCGGGTTAAACTCGTAAATTATCTTCTGTACAGTTTAAAGTTTCTACTCGACACCAAAATAACTAAATTTAGCTTGGCTTCCGCTTCTCTTGAGTATTTCAATGTGCTTCTGACATTCCAAGGAAAACAGCATTTTTAACCTAAGGTTCACTATTATTATAGAACACAGGTTGATTAACAATAGCCGCATTATTTTAGGGTTTATCGTATATTGGGAACGTTTTATTTCTCAACATTAATTCTACGATCCCATTCACGTGAAACAAGTATTGAAAAAACTCGTAATAGCCGTCAATAATACGTAATAGTAGAAGGTCATCAGTCCATTGCTTATAAAATATTTTTTGTCGTTGATACGTAAAGACGACTGATGTACAATTTAGATAATAATATCATTTATTTATTAAGTGATGTATGAAGTTTATCGGCAATATTTACATGATTTTTATAGAAATACTTCAACATGTCTGTGAGATGTGCCGGTTATATGTAGATTATAGGAACGTGAAATGATTACCACGATTTTTAAATAGGTGTACCGCAAGGTAACATCTCAAGTCCACAAATTTTCATAATTTATTGTAAACGTTCTTGTGTAAGTTTGATTTAAATTGGATATTAATAGAATAATTAAATATTAACAAAAAGTAATGGTAATGTTTATTTCGCCTGTGTGTGTAGTGCTCCAAATAACCAGTCAATTAATTTCTCATTTATATCTGTAGTTTTTATGTGATTTGTTATAGAAAAGGTCGTTTTAACTGATTATCTATCGTTTATACTTATCGTTATATATATCGTTTTATACTTATATGTGTGTTTGAGGAAATAGCTTTTAAATATTATTATATTTACATTCTTGAATAGTTCAGAAATCAATAGTGGATTTTATCTTGATATTTTAAACTGAATAAGATAATTTTACTGAAATATATTTCGAGATTATAATTGAATATCTGCAGAGTTTCTGGAAATTGATAAAACAAATGAATTTAAAATCAACTTAATGTCATTTTAACGACAAATTAAGATAATACAGCCTTGATTGGTTTAATAACCTTCACGTAATATGCTTGATTATACGGAAGTACAAATATTATGATTATAAAGCGGCATGTAGAATTTGGAAGATACATGTAGTAAAGGTAGGTTTCATACCGCAGTCATAAAAGATATGAGATCGTCAGTTTCATACGCAGTCATAATATACATAGGAGCCGGAATTTAATGCCTTCACAGTCATCAAAAATACATTGTACAGATATAGTTTCATGCCGAAGACATAAGGAATACCTTTACTGTCTGTATACTCTGTCTGTCTGTCTGCTTCTATGAAATATCTAGGTCTCATGCTACAACCACGTTCACGAGGAACGTGACTGATGGTGTTTGACTAGAAATTCCGCTTGTAAGCTAGGAGTCTGTCACAAAAATCAAACTGAGAAATATTTTTGATAGTTTTTACCTTTTAGAGATTAGGAATTATATAAATCTTTACTCTTGGAATTAAATGCTTCGAATTGTATTTAAAATCTTCCTCCTAGTAGAAAAGAATTTGTTATCATATCGTAATCTTTATCAGCACCTAAATCGAAGCTATTGAGTACATAAATAAAAATATCGTGCATATATTTTAATTTGATTGCCAATTAATTATTTCACGCTTTGCATTCACTTATATTAATAATTGTTCATAATCTGAAGTTTTCACATCGGGGTGAGATGACATGGTTAAGTGCTATGAAGTTTCACTAATTCATTTGTATTGTGTTTTATGAAAAGCGGTTTTCTTAAATTCGTTTGTACAGAGTCGGACTTATTTACTTTGGTTGGTTGTCCTTACTTTTTTAGATTAATAATAATCGTACCAAGTTTGACAGTACAAAAACAAAATATAGCATCTCTTGGATAGGCATTAATACCTTTTTTCATTTTGTTATTTGTCACGGAGTTTGGTAATGTTATACTAAATAATTCGGTAATATTTGTGGAAAATACAACCTGATGCCTGTTACAGTTCACGAGTAAGGTTTGAAGGTAAAACATACGGTCAGACAATAGGCACTTGGACGTCTGATCAGAAGATAACGAAACTGAAACGTAACAATGATGTCTGAGATATTGAATTAGGTAGATATTTAGGCCTGATTTCATACTGATAATAAAGAATTGAGATGACCATAAAGTTTATGATATTTGTTTGTTATTAGTAAGATCTCTCTCCAAGTCTCCAAGATCATGATGCTATCATCATCATCATCCGTCCGCCGAACATAGGCCTCCCTCAATGAAGACACAGACGGTATATCCCTTGCCACTCGCATCCAACACGGACCGGCCACCGCACGGAGATCGTCTTCCCACCTGGTTAATGGCCGACCAACACTACGTCTACCTAAACGTGGCCTCCACTCTTGAACCTTATTGGTCCATCGGCCATCCGTTCTCTTGAGTGTGATGAGGCTATATCTAGCTCCAATACATCTCATTTATTTTTAATTTATTACGACCTCTTATAAGAAAAAAAATCTTGAAATTGAGTCCAGAAAAAGAGTTTAGTTTTTCTGTCTACCTTAGATAGAATGGAGTTAAATGAAAGCTTTTGTGCATTGAGATTGACGTTCATTGTGTTTAAAGGCGTTAGGTGTCATGTGATCTCTCATCCCTCAAGGTTGTATACAAACCCTTCTCATATTGGCATTGTCCACTGCAGATTTCTATTCTATACAAGTGATTCTAGGAGAATATTCATCAAATTACCCGAATATAACAAATTTCACCGAAAATATTTATTTATATAAGAATTATTAATAATAATAAAATAAAAAATATCGAATAAAGTATAACGATAGTTATTAAGGTATTTTTATTTTTGTTAAATAGAAGTGACGGAGCTTGTCGAGATAGATACATATAAAAATCATTTAAATTTAAAATGTTTTGGAAACAAAAGAAATTTTTGCGCCAGAAATTATATAATTAAATATAGATCCAATTAGAATATGTTTGACGGTATGTACATTTAAAGGGGTGTCTATAAATTATTTAAGAAAAGATTAAATCGATTTCAAAACCACAAATAGGTACTCAAAAATGGAAATTAAATGAATATGTATGTATAATTATTATATGCGCGCTCTCTCATCTATTTGAAGTCGATGCCAGCCTCCTTTTCAACAAAATCGGTTCACAATTGGCAATAAAATATATCGATGAACATACCTACACACAAGAAATACATACAACCTCCTCCTTTTTGGAAGTCGGTTAAAATAGGTTCACTGTCACTGCTTCTCATAATAAATAATTTCAACTCTTGTTTCACGAAAACAAGTTATAATTGCTGAAACGCGAGCGGCGAGATCGGCTTCCGCCTCAAATTTTAAGATTTACTTCAAAAGATATTTGAGTACTCTGACTAGATAAAACTGATTATGGAGTAATGCCTGTTGGAAAATTTGTCAAGCATATTGCTTACTTACTATTCACTCGTGACTTTGAAAGTCTTGAGTGAATTTATATGATCTTCATAATTTGGGCCTCAAAGCTACGAACTTGATTAAACCACTAATGCTTTCCTGATGATATCTTCTAGCCCTAATGAGAATTTGAAATGTTCACGTTCCATCAGGTGAGACAGTGGCCAAACGCAAGCATATCAATCTTTAAAAATAAAACTGCTAGCTAGCTATTATATAGCTATATTATAGCATATAACATACATATAATAATATCGTTTAAAAGTAATGGGAATTTTCATGATTTTAAAGGTATGTACTTCAATAATATGTACTATTTCACAATTACTACAATTCTTGTCACTGAAATTTCAAAGATTTTCTTTATTTATACTTTTCGGTGATTTTTTTTATGTTGCAATTTTTTTATATCCTAATTTTGTGTTATTTTTCCATTTACGTTCCTCTAATTTTGCCGGCGTGTGTAGTTTATACGCGTAACCATTGTTTTGGCAGTACCTACTAATAATAATTGATTTAATTTAGCCACACTTGATATCAGAGTCAAAGGTTCCGAAACGGCAACAATAATAATGTTAATTGGGATCCATATCAGATTGCAAGATTTGATAGGGTAAGGCATCTTAACTGCTTTTGTCCACTATTTTAGTACTATCAAGATTAGTTCTTCAGATTACTTTGAAGTAAGTTGAACTTAAGGGAACTTCTTTCTTATTAGAAAAGGACTCTAGAGATAGATTCCCTTTGTTTGTGATCTTTAAGAAAATTGTTGTATGTAAATATAATAAAACATGTATTTCACTATAAAATGTGGTCTGACATTCAAACAAGGATAATACAAAACGTATAGTTAGAGGATTTTCATTCTCTTGCTTTAGTTTTTGCCTGTTAGAAGAACAACTTTCTGTCTTGTTTCCAAAAGACTAAAACGTAGTTTTCTTTCATTCTTTTTTATTATAAGTACTGCTTATTAATTTTGTCATGTCTGTTTTAGCATGTCTGCAAGCCTAGACGTACTTACCGTCCGAGAGCATTGCTACTGACAGTTCAATTAGGTAGTCCAAGTTGGATGAGGAAGTTAATCTGGACTCGACTCTTGAGTCTGGAAATAGAGGCTCGATATATGGGATTGTATAATACAAAACACCACGATGTTTATTGTTCGTTGTTTCTTTAGGCTTATTCAGGTAAGTCAATACTTAGATGTCTACTCTCATTCCCCTTGTATGAGAGTTAGTCAATTGACAAAGACTTTTTTAAGTGAAATCTCCTTTTAGCGTACCGCACATATATTTTCGTAGTTAAGGCTGATCCGTCACGTTTGGAGGTGAAAGGTTCGATCGGGTGAACTCGGGACCGCCGAGTGTGCCCGAGTGAGAAAGTTACAGTCAGCTGCTCCCCACAGCTGAGTGCTGTGTCGCTGTGTTTACTTATGCGATGGTTTGTCATCCAGTTAAAATTATCTGTGAGTGAGATAAGAATCTAAAAATCACAATTGTAGTACACCATGATAGTACTTTCTACTGATAAACTAAAATTCTAAGTTATAAGTTTTTACTTCCACCGGCAGTCCCTATGGCTGGTTAGGTTTTTCCGTATTTTGTCCCGAAATATCATAAAATAAATTTGTCCTGGGATGATGATGATTTTCCTTTATTCAGTACTACCTTAGACACTCAGCGATAACCTTCTTTTTACGCCGGGAAATGCTCTGAGGCATTCCGCGGGGAAGTGGAGTCACCCCAGGCGGGTATGTGGGACTCGCTGCGCCCAAAAGATGGTAAGGACTTGCTAAAACCCAGCAAGTGCCACCAATGCCGCCTTTGGTGAGGTGCCCCGGATCTGTTGAGCAACAGGGCACCTCGACGGCTAGTCAGTCCCCAAGAGCCGACGCCACCTCGTCAAGAGGGGTTGTCCCGCACCATAGAACAGCCTCTCCCAACGTCGGGACAGTACATCCCTGTTCTTATGTCCCCCTCTTCTTATAAGAAGGGTACAAAGAGCAGCTCTCAAGGTGCAATGGGCTTCGCCCAAAGTGCTGGGTTCACCTTAGGCTACTGAGCCCCACCGACACGACAAAGCTTGAACCATGGAGGGGACTCAGCGATAGCCTACCATTACACTCGTTAAAGATTTTTATTAAATTTGAAGATCACCTGCTATATTGAAACTCATCATCATCATCAGCCTTTTCCGTCCACTGCTGAAGTCATCGAAACTCAATACCTCATTATTATAATATTATAGACATAGTGCTATCTAATCGTATTACAATAAATTTCTCTTGAGACTTTTATGAACAAACACTAGGTCTTAACCCTATCAGATGAGACTCCTAGCGTTCAAGAAGTTTATATGGGCAATGATAATAAAGATATAGGTAGACATGTCACAATACGGACCTATTGGTAGTAAAGCTGAACGATACGCGTAATTATCATTCCTTATCAACTGCGATAAACTCGCTCCAAACACTTCTTTGACTATTTAACCTAGTATATGAATAACAAATGACAATTATTATTATTACAGTTTTATTACTGTGTTGTAAACATAATCTTCATATTTTCTTGTATTTATATGAATATATATATGTATACTAGTGGCACCGACAGACGTTGTCCTATACAATTTTTTTTTGTGAATCTAAACCATGCTCGAATCCCCTTGAACTCACACAAAAAAATTCATCAAAATCGGTCCAGCCGTCTGGAGGAGTTCAGTGACATACACACGCACACAAGAAATACATATATATAAAGATGAATAATGGAAATACAGGAAAATCCATTCACAAAATACATATAGAAGTACTATTTGTACGTAAAATTTGTCATTTTAATTAATCACAACAGTCTAGCCTGTAAGTTTCAATTAAGATAGTGATGTAGATGATCCACGCCGTTTTCAGCCAGGGCAACTGTATCCCGTGTTTCAGGTTACTGATGCGTTTTAAGATGGGCGATGGTTGTACCTAAGATAGGGATCACCCTGATATGATATGAAAAATAATATGTATTGATTGACATCAATCAACACTATTATTTTTTGCTGTATGTAGTATTACTCGCCTTTTTTGTCAAATTCAACTTTATTAAAAATACTTCTCAAGTATTTATCAAAATATTCGCCGTTATGATCTATAGTCCTTTGCTATTTATTGGGTAGTAGATGCCTTCCCGATAGAAACTTGGCGGAGTATTTTGTTTCATGTAACCAGTGTCTCCAGATGCACTGTAATTACAGTAGATTTACTGTAATTCTACTCTATCCACTGTACACTGTATTATGGTGATTACAGTGTATGAAAGTCACTGTAATTTTGAGTTTCTAAAAAAATATTAAAAAAAGAAAAGAAACTTAATTATTGGTAAAAAAAAACCTACATAAATGGATGAAACGAAACGTTATAGTATATAGTGTTTGTCTATAATTCAGCGGCTGGTTGATAGTTTATAACTTTATACCTACGACCTACGATGGAAGGGGAATTCCCTGACAAACTTTGGAGCCATTGCTTATTACCAAAAAATAAATACTAATGCATTAAAATTATGTAGACGGATTTTACTTTCGCTAAGGGTTTTAATTTAGTAACGTGCTTTGTGTGTATTTCTTCGTAGTGCGTTAGAGAAAACTTTGTGCATTTTGTTTTGTTGGGTTCAAGGAAAGAAAAAAACAGCTGCAATAAAAACAGCCGCTTTTATTGCAGAGCAGAGCACAAAATTTCACAGCAAACAACACAACCTCGTTAAATTACTATCTAATATAATTACAGATTAGGATATCGCAAATAATTTAAATCTTCAAGCCGTCGTAAATATTTTTCGTAAAGATTCGTTATAAGTTCGTCGTAAAGATTTTTTTTCTCTTTTATCATGATAGTGACATGAGCCCGATCCCGATCCGATCCGCCCTCTCTTGTTTTAACTTGGCAAACTTCATGCCCCTTCGATTTAGTCAATAAAATGAAGTTAAAATGTTATTATTATCTACTGTAAATCATACTGTATTTTAGCATAGGAAAACACTGTAATTTTAGTAAATCTACTGTAATTTTAAATAGCCTTCACTGTAATTTTACTTTTTTAATCTGGAGACACTGCATGTAACCAACTTAAAGCCGAGTTTCTACTTGCACACCTTTGTATTTACCGGTGGGAGGGAAGTGCTGTGCCGCGCTCGCGGCTGCATGGGTACCACCATCTTACTTCTTTCTCCCGTGAACAGCTTTGCTGTGTTTCGGAGAGAAGGGCAAGGACAGGCAGTGTAATTACTGGCACCGAGACTTAACATCTTATGTCTCAGGATAGGCAATACATAGATGAGTTGCCTGAGCTCGTTCCAGGTAAACTAGTTTAAGTTCATGGGCGACGTCGACCACTTACCATCAGGTGGCACGTTTGCCAGTTTGCCTATCAAACTAACATAAAAGAACACAATGGTGAAAAGTATTTATAATAACGGAAGAAACTCAAAGAGTATAATTATATAGTCACATTATTGTAAGGACTACAATAAAATGGCAAACTTCAACAAAAGAGCATTCTAGTATAAAGTGTAATAAAAGAATAAAAAAAAGCCTTCGTCCATCTTTCTCTCGGTAATGGTTGTAAACCCGCTAAAATAAGTTAACACCGGCACTACTATTATTATTACAGTATTATTGCGGATTCCCGCCGTTTGACTATGTATTTTCCTTTTCGACCTTATTTCTAATGTTTGAGATTAAAGATTTTAAGAATTTGGAGTTCATATTTGTTTTACACTTACGCCTATTTAACATAGTAATTTTTTGAGATTATGGTTTAGAAATATTCTTACAAAAATAGTAAATACAAGTTGGTAACGTTTTACTTAGTTGAAAACAAAAACGAACATATTTTTTTCATTTCTACATAGGTAGGTGTAGACCTCCATACGTGCCAAACTCAGACCGATACGATACAGATATTTCGAACTGACTACCTAGTTATGTGTATTCGACCTCACACCTAAAACAAGCTGTCGATTATATTTAATCATTCAATACATGTACTTTATTACAAGTTTTGCGATGCAGGTAACGTAACATTAGTGAATACAAGTAAATTTCGTGTGACATCTTGTGAATATAAATCTCCAATGCAGCTCAAATAATGGTGTGATAAAAAATTTTTAAACAAAAATTAAAACCGACTTTAAATTAAAAAAAAAAAAACTAAAAGTAATAAAATAATTTCCTTAATCTTTGTGCCTACAATTTATAATCAACTTGTTCTTCTACTAATATACAATCTTTGCATTTACCACGTCATTATTGTTACTTTTGGAGTCGGTGTCAGCCGGCAGCAGGTAGGTAGGGAGGTAGGTACATCAACGAATACGACACCGGCTTCAAAAGTAACAATAATGACGTGGTAAATGCAAACATTGTATATTAGTAGAAGAACAAGTTGATTATAAATTGTAGGCACAAAGATTAAGGAAATTATTTTATTACTTTTTAGTTTTTTTTAAATTTTGAAGTCGGTTTTAATTTTTGTTTAAAAAAATTTTATTTCTTAATTTTTAGTGAAATGGTATACATACACGTAATTGAAAGCAATCATGGGCAGCTTTGCTGCTATTCATTAAATAATTCAGTTATAATATTATATAGGTATGGAACATCACCATCACCAATATATAGGTATAGAATGGATATTATGATGACCTTGAAATACTATGATGCGCTTCCAAGGCACAGTTGTTTTTTGTTCATTTAACAACGACAAGTAAAATTAAATTAAATTTATTAAACAAAATTACATGATTTTGGTATATTATTTAGCCGTATGAACTAAGCCCAATAAAGCTGTAAATCGTCGAGGATTCCCCTCGACTGTTTGAGGTCTCAATTATCACACCTGTAATGGCGCTTATAACCCATATAGGTGCAAAGTTCTCATCATTACAAATTAATCAAGCCCAAACACAAGGTTACTGATGTAAATCGTCGAGGAGTTCCCTCGATTGTCTTTTGGCTCCAGCATCAGATCGACTCTAGACCTTCATTAAATTGTAGTCCTTCAAAACACTTTATAAAATATATTATATCAAACGCACTAGTCGCTCCTATGATTTTCGAAAGTTCCCCTCGATTTCTCTGGGATGCCATCATCAGATCCTGGTTTCCTTATCATGGGACCATTTGGGAAGTATACCCTTTAGAACAAAAAAATAATTTTTCAAATCGGTATAGCCATCTTCGAGTAATCAGGTAACATACATAAAAAATAAAAAAAAAAGATTCCGACGAATTGATAACCTCCTCCTTTTTGAAGTCGGTTAAAAAGAATGAACGTTGTTGCAAATTTTGGTCCTTGTTTAGTTTTTAACTTTACACGTGTGAACATTTTGATCCTGGGTTTCGGTCTTGAGTTGAAATTTATTTTATACATGTACTTATCTGATATTAAGGTTTATAGATTCTTAACGTTTCGGATACATACAGCAACCATAGCGGGACTTCAATAAATCGCGCTTATCTATTTTCATGAACATACCGTTTCATTACCATAGTGATATTCTCGTATACATTAGAATAGTTTTTTTTATAAAAAGTATCCTATATGTTACTTCTAATACCTCCAAGAATATGTGTATAAAATTTCATGATGATCGGTTAAGTAGTTTTCGCGTTAAAGCGTGACAAACAATCTTACGTTCACATTTATCCATACATCTTCTATACATCTATACAGATAAATACAATTGGAGTGTCTGTTTGTAATATTAAAATAACCGCTTTTTATTGAATGCATATGGATGTTTACACGATACACATACAAAAATAGCCTTTTTTACAATTTTTGTCTGTCTGTCCGTCTGTCTATCTGTCTGTTTGTTCCGGCTAATCTCTGAAACGGCTGGGCAGATTTTGATGGGACTTTCACTGGAAGATACCTGATGTTATAAGGAGTAACTTAGGCTATAAAAATAATCATCATCAATCAGGGAACAGCTGTAAATCTAAGTTAACGCGGGCGAAGCTGCGGGCAACAGCTAGTAATACATATAAGTAGGATAGTCGGTGTGATGCCGGGTGACAGTGTATGTAAATGCGATAAAAGTTACTTGTCCAAGCTGGTAACGCGATTACCCGCAAGTGACGCCGTCTGGTCTACGGGCTCAATTGGCAAATTAGATTAACTGGTGTCTGTACCGTAATTTAAACCGTGGTTAAATTAAACTGCGGTTAAATTGAGCCATTGTTAGCGCAATTACTTATTATTTCACTTGTATGTACAGCTATATAAAGAAAATTTGGGATACCGTGGGAATAGGATTGCTCCAAGGTTTTTCAACTGTTCAATGCTGGGGAATCAAGTCATTTTACACAGATTTGAATGAATTTAAAAAAAAGTTTTTTATAAGACATTATAGCATGATACAACAATTAAGTGGCAAGGGATCGGCCGTCTTGGCATTATTAAAAGAGAACTATATTTCGTAGTAGACGGATAAAAGCTGATGATTATGATGATAAATTTATCAAATGCAAAACATTTCTCAAATCTGATTGCTAGGAGCGTACATCAGGTCGCCGAACCTGTTGCAGGTGATCCGGGAGCCTCAATATGCGGCTGAAGGCGCTCGCAGTGATTTTAGTTTAGGGTTGGGCAGTCCCAGATGCAAGTCCCACATAGGGTCCGGATCTACCCGAAGAACCTGGCTACATCCTTTAAGGATTTGCCTGCGCATTCAAAGAAACTAATAAACTCTCCTAATTCATCATATAAATGTAGATTCAACTAAAGAGCAAGGTGCTTACAAAAACCCCACCATGGTTCAGGCCTTGTCGTGGCGGTGGGGCTCAGTAACCTAGAGTGAGCGGTGCACCTTGGGCGAAGCTAATTGGGCCGAGGGGGCTCTTTGTACCCCTCTTATAAGAAGAGGGGACAGAAGAGCAGGGGGCAAGGGGTGAGGATGGGAACCTTACCCCATTGTACTGTCCTGACGTTGGGAGGGGTTGTTCTGTGGTGCGGGACAACCCCTCTGTGGAGGTGGCGTCGGTCCCTTGCGGGACTGACTAGCCGTCGAGGTGCCCTGTTTGTTTTCTAGATCCGGGGTACCTCACCAAAGGCGGCATTGGTGGCACTCGCCGGGTTTTAGTGGGTAGAGCTGCGTCCATTTACCAGCTGTCGGGCGCAGCGAGTCCCACATACCCGCGTGGGGAGACCCACTCCCCCGCGGGATGCTTCAGAGCATTTCCCGGCGTTAAAGAAAAAAAAAAAAAAGGTGCTTACAAAAAGCCTTGATTTATAAATCGCTTAATTCACGTTTACGAGAATCTCGTTCCCTGCTGAGATTTTTCTAATCTCAGATTCCTGTCTATTTATTAGACGAAACGGATATGCTAATTCCTTCTAGGCAGGGTAAGATAAAATACTAACACTTAAACCCGACAGATAAGCAGTGGTTTATGCCTTCTTTTTCTTTGGTGCCTTTGGTGAGGTGCTCCGGATCTGTTGAGCAAACTGGGCACCTCGACGGCTAGTCAGTCCTTCAAGGGACCAACGCCACCTCCACAGAGTGGTTGCCCCGCACCAAAGCACAACCCCTCCCAACGTCGTGGCTATCGTGAAAGAGGCTTATGTAGCAGTGAACGGAATCAAGCTGTTGATAGACCTGTATTGAGATGTAAATGAATTTGACTTAAAATAGGCATAACTCTTAAATCTTATAAGAAGAGGGAACGAAAGAGCAGGGGGACAAGGGGCGAGGATGGGAACCCCACCTCAATGTACCGTGCCGAGGTTTTCCTCCTCCCCCCTTGCCCCCTACTCTTTTGTCCCCTCATCTTACTACAGGGGTACAAAGAGCCCCCTCGGCTCAATTAGCTTCGCCCAAGGTGCAGCGGCTCACCCTAGGCTACTGAGCCCCACCGCCACGTCAAGGCTGAACCACGGTGGGGACTTAGGATGTACCTACGTAAAACATATTTTCATACATCATCACAAACAGACAGACAAAAATTGTGAAAAATGTTATTTTGGTATATGTACCGTGTTTACATGCATAATATGCATTTAGTAAAAAGCGGTTATTTTAATATTACAAACAGACACTCTAATTTTATTTATCTGTATAGACTATAGATGAATCGCGTTAGTTGAAACAATATATGCCTTCTTATATTATCTTCTGATCGTCCTCTAATTGTATATATTTTGCCTTTATGTTTAATTATCTCTCACCGAACCCTACTCTCAGAATCATCAGGTAGGTCTAATGAACGCCAATATATTCAACCTTTACAGGATCGAATTACATCATTAAAAATTGTTATACGACGAATATTAAATATTCGTCGTATGGTAACTTGTATATATTTGATATCCAATATTTGATTATCATGAAAGAGTTTTTACCCATACTGTATAATATTTTCTGCTATTACCAAAGTGATTAATTATCATCGCTATCAACATCATCATCGACTAACTATTCAAACCGAACAGCCATCAGTATCTTAGCTAAACTACTTATTAAGAAAATGAGTTTCGTTTAACCTAATGTCTATTAAAAATGCCAGTGGCTGTAATTGTGTGAGAAAACTAGTTAATTGTCGTTTAATATTTAAATTAAAGTTCCTTTAAATTACAAGGTCTTATTATTAAAAACGAGAATATAATAATCATATCTATGGACGCTTTTCACACCACGTCAATCTGGTCCCGTGGTAAGTTCTCGATGAACTTGTGTTACTGTTACCAGACAACGGAAATATATTTAATACTTTTATACTATACATATATTTAAGATTTTCATTATACAATACACATATTTAATAAACATCCATGACCCAGGAACACTGAAAATATATTTGTTCCCTGGCGGGATTCGAACCCTCAACATCCGGCTTGAGCGCCAACGCGCGGACCACTGAGCCACAGAGAAATAACACGAATGGATGTTTGTTTATACAAAAACTCTGATGCCATTTTGAGTTTTATAGGTTTTGAAGCAGAACACTAGTATCCCATCCAATTTTTATTTTTTTCCCTTATCTCCACAAAAAGGGCTTCTAAAATTCATCGTCATCTATGGCAGCTGTAATCACTTCCCATTTTGTGAACAATGCTCATTTGTCACCTATAAGATATTATCACAAATCACTAACTCCTATGTGAAAAAAAACATTAGTATATATAAATTTGAAATATATGCGACAACCACAGAAATATATCTTTCTGTGGCGACAACATTGAATTTACAAATCAATATCCAGCTAACTTGTTTTTAAATATCATAGTATCATGCTTATACAGAGGACACATATATATTGTGTGTGTGATAAGCATTACAAAATTTGGATTAGATTTCTAAATTTAAATTTCTATTTTTAATATCTAACAGTAACAACTTTATGTTAATATAATATAATAATAATATCAACCCTTACATGTCCCACAGCTGGGCACGGGTCTCCTTCTCGAGGAGGGCTTAGGTTCACCGATGCGCTGACATGCGGTTTGTTGAACTTCACACACCTTCAAAGACTTTTAATCTCATCAGGTATGCAGGTTTCACGATGTTTGCTTCACCGGTGAGCAAGCGATGGTCAGGTGCAGGTAGATATTCAGAAAAACCCATTTCTAGGCATCACAGGGGGTGGGTTCAGGTCGAACCCGGAACTCTCAGCTCTCACTCAAGAGGACGAGCCTCGTCGCTCACCTTTATGTTAAATGTGTGATAAATATAAAATAGAGCATATATTTCTGTACTAACTAGCTGGTCCCCACAGCTTCGCCTGCGTTAACTTAGATTCACACCCGTATTCGGATTGATGATGATTATTTAATAGCCTATATTCTGATCCAAGGTATAAGCCATCACCATTTCACCTTTCAGCCAAATCAGTTTCGCCGTTTTGCCGTGAAAGATCAACAGACATCCAAACTTACAAATATCGCTTTTACAATATTAGTTAGATTACTAAATATATACAATAGCACGGACTACTTAAAATAATTTTTATTTTAATTCACATAATATAATAATTCGACTTTACATATATATACGTATGTTTACCTAGATAAGTACCACGTTAGTACCTACTCAAAATCAGACGAAAACTCACCTATATATACGTCTTCTAACCTCATATTTAATTACAAAATATATCGGACACTTAGAATAATTACACTATATTCTAAGATCGGACAAAATTTACATTTCGATTTAATCTATTTAACATATTCAAAGTTATGTTTTATATTCTAGGGTCAAATGTCACATAAAAATGCCTGCACTTTTAAACAATATAAAACACGTAAATAAAATAATAAAAAATATCGACAATCGTGCAAATAACAGGTTTCGTGTTTATTTTTCAATATCAAGGACGACGAAACGGAAAGTGTCGTTAATTATTTACGTAGAAATAAAAACGAACGAAATTCCTTTTTATATTTTTCTCCGCATTTTAGTTTTGGTTTTATCGCGTGAATTGTAAAAGCAGTAAATTTAAGGCTCACATTGGCAAGGGTCGCGAGTTCGAATACTGCCAAGGTATTGACGATGTTCATACGAGTACTTATACTATTTAATATTTTGAACGTTTCGTACCTTAAAGTAATAAACGAAAACGCCTACAGGATAAGTTCGTCGGCCGTCTGTCTGTCAAATCAAAACTTATAAAATACTTATAATCGTGAAATTTGGTAAGAAGCAAGGTCCCGTTCAAACGGAGGGTCTATTGACACCAATTAGATGGGAGTTGGGATGGCGACCTACGCGCCGTCCGGTCATGGATGGATGACTGAATAAGCCGTCCCAGCGTTCATTAAAAAGGCTTGTATCAGTATAAAAGTATGTCTATCTCTGACTTCTAATATAAATTCTAATAATATATAGACAAATGAATGAGCCACACTTCCTTTAAGCTAACCATTAAATAGCTTTCAATAGCTTCAAAGACAATTAAGATGTCGTATAAAAGCTTAATAGCTGTTAAAGGTAACTAGAAATAAAAGCAATTTGCTGTGTACTATACGAAAAGTAATCGTAATAAAATAGTAGTAAAAGTCCTTCGTTTGCTATTATTATCACTACCAATCTGAATACGTTTAAATAGATAAAGATCTTCTTAATGAACGCCGAGATTCTCAGTAATTTAACGTCACTACTGCGCCGCGATCATTTCATTTCGTTGCTGGTTAGCAGAGCCTTATTCGTCTTTAAGGCGCTGTGCATAGTCAAAATAGGCTGTACAAAACAGTTTTTTAGGGAAATTTATACATCTGAGAGCATCAAAAAATATATATGTTAATCTTGATCATATTTATGGGTGGACTATTTTGTTCAAAACACATTTTCGAAAAAAAATCTCGATAGTAAAAAATCATAAAGTAACCATTAAAATTAACATTGTAACAACTGTATCTTTATTATTTGAACAAATCTTGTTAAATAATTAATAACAGTGATATAATATGTTATAATAAGGGGAACTGTTTTTTTTATTTATCGATTGAATTACGATATTTGTAAGGAATAATAAATAATATTAAATGATAACTCGAACCATTCAAACTAAACATCGTACCAACGCGGTGTCTTTTCGCTTCTCTTTCTTTTCTACGTAGAGCGACAGTGACTGCTGAGTCGCATTGCTAGACGGACCTGTGCCATTTTGTAACTCTCGCTGCTTAGAAATAATTTACGTATTTGTTGTCAAAAGTTTTATATATTTTATTTTGTGACTTTCTTTTTGTGATTGTGTTTTTTTGTAATTATTGTGATTTTTAATTAATTATAAACTTAATTTATTGTTCGTGTAATCTTTTGTTCGGTTTTGATTTTAATAATGGGTAATAAAAAAAAAATGGAGAACGCATCGGTTGAAGACTCACTTAGTAATCAATAAATAAACAATAAAGCAAGTAGTAAATTTTACACGAACAATAAAACTCAAAAAATGTAATTATTCCAAATAAAAAAATAAAAATAAAAAAACCCAACAAAAAGTATTTCTAATAATAAAAACTCCGTGCGGGGTTTGAACCCGAGGCTGGTTACTGGCACATTCACACACGGCGAGACCGCTTGACCAATCGAGCTACATCTTTTAGATTCATAATTTTGTTTCTAATACCTATGTACATAATATCATAATCTAATATTACTTGAAACAAAATAAGCTGTGTAAGAAAAGGTAAGTACCTAGTACTTACTTTACAACTTCCATCATGTGTTTTTGTTTCATCGAATACGATCTTTTTATTGCCCTCCGTATATATTTTTTCAGGGGGTCTATTTTTTAAATAATATAATATATGATGACAATTATCTTCTATTGTACATAATAAAGAGTAAAATGACCTCCTCCAGTATTAGTACACACTTTTTTCCAGAATCAACCATGAAGCTTGGTTGACGTTGGTAATTTATTTTTATTGTTTTACTCTTCTATAATATTATGTAGGGACATAATGTACTGTGTATGTGGAAATGTCGATGCGTTTATTTGCTTGTCCGCAATTTATGTACATACATACATTGTACATCTATTATATATATATATATATATATATATATGATGATGATGATATATATGATATATAGTTATATATATATATATATTGTACTCGTACATTTGTCACTAATAAACTGTTTTGTGGAAACGTCGTTTCAATATTCCGCTCAACCTTCCGATGTACATGACGTGTTAGTAGCGCTGGTGTCATCATCATCAGTCACATATAAATTTACCTACATAAGTAATAAAGGGCTAAAATATTTCTTATTTTTTCCTTTTTTGATAATATGCCGTTTTGAGAATTAGCCATTTCTAGAATTTAACATTCTCCATCATTCATCATCAGTCACATATAAATGTATATACATAAGTATAAAGGGCTAAAATATTTCTTATTTTTCCCTTTTTTGATAATATGCCGTTTTGAGAATTAGCCATTTCTAAAATTTACCTTCCATCCACCTAAGCCTTTTTATTTATTATTCGTCTAATGAGTCTCATAATTTCTCGATAACTTTTTAGAAACTAACAATAAGATAATAAGAAAAATATGAACAGATTTTTATGAAAAACTACACTAAAACATGTAGGTATATAATATCTAAAAATAAAATAAAAAATACGCTTATATTCTAAAAATAAATAAAAAAACATGCATCATAATATTATCGTGATTTGAACCTTTAAAAAAAATACATACAATTCTATATCTATCGAGATTTGAACTTGGACATCACCGCTGCGTATTATAATTGCAGCGCACGTTGCGTTGGGCTATATCACATTATGAGTTACATGTGAAATTACGCATTTCATTTGTTCGGTGTGATATTACGCTTCTATAATGAAATCACGTATCGGCTAAAATAGCATGTTACACTCCGCCGTGGACGGAAGTCGATGGAAATAATCGTTCCTCACTTATTTGCTTCACCCCCTCTAATAAGTATATAAAAGTTCCATTCACCGCGCCATAAATCCATAAATTTTGTAATTGGATGCTATTTCATTTTAATTTACGAATCCTGAATATTATGTCTATCTTGAAATATTCACCCTAATATACCTACTCGTATAAAGAAAATACTGCAGTCACTCTCCTGTTATTTCGATTACTTATAATATCACTTTTTAGCCGCCACACGCACTTTTAAAATACGCGGTAAAATGTGCCCGAGCGGGACGCGCGGAGTGCGCCCCGCGGAATGCCCCGCACCTCACCCCCTCTGATCGGCCCGTGCGTCCCCTAACAGCGCCTTAACGTGTATAATATGTAATTATAACTAGATAGTTATAATTAAAAAAGATGTTTACCAAGGTTTTTCTGAAACGCGATCTGACATCAGTCATCGGAGAGGACTTGTCTCTGCCGAGCGTCATCACCGCGATGCGCCGTGATGACGAGTCCTGAACGGCGATGGTCTCCTTCTGCGCGGCAGTAATGTCCCAGAAGGAGACCGACGAGCGGGTGAGAGAGGAGGCCGCCGGTTAAGCCACCCGCGGACGACGAACGCTACTAAATGCCCCTCCAGTAACGCCCCTTTGCTCGTGTCAGGTTTCAGGACGGGCACCTGGGCCCTGTATGGCACGACGTCGTACGAACGAACATACAAGTCTTAAAGGCCTTTCAATGTTCATAGCCATCGATATCGGTGGTACGTTGTGTGAAATATCGCCATGTAATAATAACATGTTATAACAAATGGGATAGAAATAAAACTATGAAAAAAACACATTCGGGAACTTTCATAATGATCGATCAGTGTCGAGGGTGTCAAAGTATTGGGGCACAAAAGTTTCGGTAATACATATCTTAGACGTATCAGCCGCTATCCCTCCTCTTCTGAACATAGGCCTCCCTCAATGAACGCCAAGAAGACCGATCGTTCGCTACTCGCATCCAACACGGAACAGCCACCGCACTGAGATCGTCTTCCCGCCTGGTTTGGCTGTTCAACACTTATCTACCTAAACGTGGCCTCCACTTTTGAACCTCATTGGCCCATCCGCCATCATTTCTCCTGAGTGTGTGTCCAGCCCACTGCCACTTAAACGAGCTTATTCCTCGCGACTTTTTTTTATGTCATAGGGAGGCAACCGTGTAGTCGGAGCCTTATGGTGACTACCGATGTTATGCAGATGCATTGCCCTCCTTTTCCCTATCCCCCCAATGGGCCAACGGAAACTTACAAACCGCAGGAAACGCGTCAGCATAGCTGTCACTTGACGCCAGTATTGTGTGAGCGAGAGGTACCACCGCAGTCGTGCCGGACCAAGTCGGCTGCAAAGCAGCAAGGCAAATTTACTTACAAATAATATTTTTTCTTACAAATTACTTACTTCTTCTTATCCTTCTTATTATTTCGATGACCACCTGGTTGAACTGGAGGTAGAACTGGGCGATATGGGATAGCTCATCTCGGAGACAGGAAAGTCCGAGAAAGAGAAAGCCTCTGGTATAACGCCTCGGAGGTTAATTAAAATATGTATTAAATCTGCCTTCATTTTATTGGGGTCTTATTATGTAAATTATTTGGGTTCTAAAAAGAAAATGGTAACACGGACTCAGTCTAAATTCAGTTTTAAATTAAAAGATGCCTGAATATAATTAATGAACGAATATGATATTAATATATTTCGTTTATGAGCAATTATTAACATGTAGGTATTATTAACATTCAGTTCATGACATGATATTTTTGTAAAATTACCTTGTTTATGCTGGTCCAATATTACTTTTTGCACCGGGAAATGCTCTTACATACTTACCACAGAACAACCCCTCCCAACGACAGGATAGTACAATGGGGTGATCCCATCCTCGCCTCTTGTCCCCCCCCTGCTCTTTCATATATATATATATATTATGAGTAGGTATGCTTCTTTCTTGAAGTCAATGTCCTGTCATATTGCCTATCAAAATCTGTGGCTTAGGAGTAAAAAGTAACAAATAGAGAACTAGTATTTATAAATTAAAACAAACTAGATTCCTGGCTTCCCTGTATATCGTCTAAACATTGCTAATTCGATGAACAATGGTCGTACATCGTGTATAAATAGTTCGATATCCGCAGTTCTATCCGAGACGATTCTAAATAGAACTGAAACAAAAAAACTTCGTCACGGTACTGACCCAGTTGAGCTATACGCGGCCTGTCGAGATGCTACTCGATATCGACTACCTTACTATCGACTATCTTACTATCGATTACATTAGTATGGGGTACATCGATATCGACAATCTTATTGATTACATTAGTAAGAGAACATCGATATCGATTACCTTGTTGATTACATTAGTAGTGGTACAAGGGTCGAATTTTGACCTTATATTACTTATAGTGAAACAGCTTTTACGGATTAATCTATACTAATACTAGCTGTTGCCCGCAGCTTTGCCCGCGTTAACTTTTAAAATTTGAGGGGTTGACCACCCTTATCACTTAGGGGTATGAAAAATAGATAGTAGTCGATTCTGGGACCTACTGAATACGCATATAAAATTTGGTAAAAATCGGTAAAGCCGTTTCGGAGGAGTACGGTAAGTAACATTGTGACATGGAAATTTTATATATTAGAAGAAAATTATAAAGCTAAAGGGTTTGTTTGTTTGTTTGAACGCGCTAATCTCAGGAACTACTATTCCGATTTGAAAAATTCTTTCAGTGTTAGACAGCCCATTTATCGAGGAAGGCTATAGGCTATATGACATCACGCTGTGACATATAGGAGTTGAGTAACGCGGGCGAAGCTGCAGGCAACAGCTAGTACAGCATATTTTTACATGCCCGACGTTTCGGATACTTTACAGGTACCATGGTCAAGGGAGAATTGAGATGTAAGATATACGTTAAAAAGTTATTCGAAACTACCCTATGATTAAATTGTAACTTTTGTTATAAATACAAGCTGTTTCCATCTTCAACGAGGATAATTTATAACCTATGATAAATATAATATGAACCCTTGTATGTCCCACTGCTGGGCACGGATCTCCTCTTTGAAATCAGGCGAGTAGGGTTTTAGGCCATAGATCACCGATCCGCTGGGGTTGGTGAACTTCACACACATTCAAAGACTTAATCCCTCATGTTGTTTACCTTCACGGACGAGCAAGCGACGGACAGATGCACGGAGAAATTTAGAAAAGCTAATTTCACCACCGGCACCGGTCAGGATCGAACCCTCACCCCTCATTCAAGAGGTCGGCCTCTTACCCACTATACCATTGTCGCTCATTGTTACAAAATGAACAATAGCTGTAGGAAAAAGATACAATTTGATGTATTTAATTATGACTATATATATGGTAGAATATATCTGATATGTGATAGAACAAGATGGGATGACGACCTCCGTGAAGTCGGACACGGATTGATAGTGATGACGTATATGAACCTGCGACCCTCACATAAGCCAAGTCATTAATAGTTTACACGCATTTTACGATAAAAACAGTGGAGCTCAAAAATGTATTTATTATTATCCCGCTTATATTTAGAGCAACTGTTTCACAACATTTCACAGTCAACAACAAAATTTCGTCTAATGCCACAGATACATATTCCAAATATTAGAGCAATTCAATAAAAGCCTGTGGTTAGTTGTTGGAATACTAGCTTAAGCGCTAAACAGTTTACATCAGCTCTCAAACTGTTGAATAAACGTATAGGTATTGATAGTTTAATTATGTATTACCTTTACGGTCGGTAAAGGTAATTAATAATTAAAAAAAACTAAAAGGTAAGGTAATTAAATGAACGGCAAGACGGCTGATGATTTTAACGATATCAGCCTCAACATTATCAACCTGTGTCCGCTCCTCATAGCTGCTTTTAATGAACATTATTTTAGAAAGAGGTAGTGTCATGCTGCTATACAGCCGACTTGGGCCGGCACGACCGCAGTGGTACCTCTCGCTTACATAACACCGGCGTCAAGTGACAGCTATGCTGTCGCGTTTCGCGCGGTTTTTGAGTTTCCGGTGACCCATTGGGGAGGGGGTCAGGGGAAAGGAGGGCAACACATCGGCATAGTCTCTGGTTGTGCAGATGTGTATGGGCGTCGGTAGTCTAAAGCTTCGACTGCTCGTTTGCCCTCTTATGCTATAAAAACACCAATACTGCCATAAAACTAGACTAGACTACTGCAAGGAGATCGTCTTCCCCTCTAACTGGAAGTCTACAGACTCTTTGTCTTCCCGAATGATATCGATATATACGTCTGATCAACCTATTCAAAAGCAGTTTACGTGGATCTCTTATTGTTCAGAAAATATAAATAGTTCAAAGCGAGGCCACGTTAAACTGGAAACGTAAAGCTTGAGGTGGCTCAGTGTGTACCTGGTGTTACATTTGCTGGTACAGGAACAAATAAGTCAGATTACGAAATATCTATATAAATAAACATACATACAGATTACAGTTTAATTATAACTTATTATATTGGATGCAATAAAAATTGTAAAAATCACGAACGAACGAACGGATCAGACATTTTCTTTGATAAACAACAATCTATAAAACTCTGATAATAATAAAATTATCTCAAGTAGCTAGATTCATCACAATCTGGTAATCTGGGTCGTATTTGTAACATATCTTCAGCAACACGTCTCTGTATACTGCTCCATGTACTGCTCTTTCTAAGAGCCGAACCAAACATCGCGCAAAGATAGTCCTTACGGGTACTATATTATAATACTAGGTAAATCCTAGTAATCTTTCTAATATAACTAAACACAACTTTGTGATTTGTTATGTTGTAAAATAAAATTAATTATGAACATATGAAGCTATTCTCATACCTACTGAATATACATATAAAATTTTATCAAAATCGGGCTCTAGCCTAGGGTGAGCTCCAGCACCTTGGGCAAAGCTACCCATCTTATAAGAAGAGGGTCAAACGAGCAGGGGGCAAGGGGCGAGGACGGGAACCTCACGCCATTATACTGTCCCTACGTTGGGAGGGGTTGTTCTGTGGTGGCATCGGTCCCTTAAGGGACTGACTAGCCGTCGAGGTGCTCTCACCTCCTCCACCACCTCACCAAAGGCGGCATTGGTGGCACTAGCCGGGTTTTAGTGGGTAGAGCTGCGTCCACTTACCAGCTTTCGGGCGCAGTGAGTCCCACATACCCGCGTGGGGAGACCCATTCCCCGCGGGATGCCTCAGAGCATTTCCCGGCGTTAAAGAAAAAAAAGTATAAACACTAAAACTGTGACACAAGAATTTTATTTATTAGATTGATGTCGAGGTACGATCCAATCGTTGACGTATTACTGCGTTTTTGTCCCCAGACAGTATCACATGTAGTGAAGAATTCACAACCGACGCCAGGAGGCCGTGTGGTCGCAGACTGCACAATTGGCGGGGGGCAACCCCCCACTTTATAAATCAAAAGTGAGCCGAATGGGCTCACACTAATCCGATGTAGTATTAGGGCCTTCGGGCCGTTAGCATAGATCCATCCGAAAAAAAAATAGAAGAATATATATACACTTATAATAGTTATCTATATTCGTAAAATTTGCAATCATATATTTATATTTCCCACGAGGGTAGTCGTGGGCAACTGCAATAGACGTAAATGTAAACTTACGTTCAGTAACCCAAACGAGGTGTTCGTCATATTACCTCTGTTTCCTTTTTATTCCTCTTGACATCTGACTATCTATCTTCGGGACCTTGCCTAAAGGGACTCCTTTTTATTAATATACTTAAGTTATTATATTATATTTTTTAAGATTTTTAGTTTTAGTTTCTTTGTAATCTATAGCAAATATGTTTTTATTTGATTATTTAATAAACTTCCGACTATAGATACATATTTTAAATTGATTTGGTTTGAATTTACGAATGCCATTTTACTTGTATGAAATTATGGACAATTTTTTTTATGTTAGTTGGATAGGCAAACTGGCAAACGTGCCACCTGATGGTAAGTGGTCGACGTCGCCCATGTACATAAACTAGTTTACCTGGAACGAGCCCAGGCAACTCATCTATGTGTTGCCTATCCTGAGACATAAGATGTTAAGTCTTGGTGCCAGTAATTACACTGCCTGTCTTGCCCTTCTCTCCGAAACACAGCAAAGCTGTTTCACGGGAGAAACAAGCAAGATGGTGGTACCCATGCAACCGGGAGCGCGGCACAGCGCTTTCCTCTAACCGGTGTGTGTTTGTTTAGTCGCACTAATCTTCAAAATTACCAATATTTGATAAATTCGTGTGATAAGCGCCTTCTTGTTGGTTAGTCTGTGTATATTTGACGCAAGTTCTATTATTTTAAAGTTTTATCAATTTTGTATTAGATGAAACCGAGGGGATCAGCTAGCTAAATATAAAAGCGATGCACGTTCATTACGTCAGCTTGGCAACGAGAAATGCATTTGTTACCGCCGCTTATTATATTATGGAGTTGTTGCGAGGCCAGCGTTGTTATCTATATTAATGTAACATAGGTGTTAATGTTCGTGAGTTGCGATTTAGGAGATCGAAAATACTCTCTTTTAGCGGTATCATGCTACGTTATCACTGTAATAAGATAGAAATATCTATATATAGTATTAACGTGGATATGATGATGGCCTGATTTGAAATTGACACCCTACCTCGCCTGAGGAGGAGGGGGCCCGTAGCAGTGTATGCTATGTAGACATATAAGGCTTATTTATAAAGGCTCAATCCAAAAAATATGTTAATTTTATGATCAGGAGTACCAATTACAAGCTTTGATAAAATAAATAATAATGCCAATAAAAAAGAAACTCGGTCATCATTATAATTATTCTACATGTTCTCGGGTTTATTTTTCAACATAATTCCATATTATGTTATAAAATTCCATTTGATCATCAAAATCAACATTCTACATCACCACCCTTATGGAGCGGTTTAATATATTTAATAAAAATATTTTTCCGAAAGAAGAACACTCTGTATAATTTAAGAGCGCGAATACAAAATAAATAAATTATAGTTTAAAAATAAAAACTAAAAAACACGCTTTAATAGCAAACCGAACTATAAATTTGAAAATAATTTTTAATAGAAGAATTAAATGGGTTAACATAATAAATAAATGATATTACTTATTGTAAAAAAGCGCGAGGTGCTCGATATTCTTGTTAAAAATATTTCATCGGTATCTATTTTTCAAAAGTGAAGTTAGTATAAAAACTTAGTTACAAGCACCACACTTTTTTACAATAAGTAATATCATTTATTTATTATGTTAACCCATTTAATTCTTCTATTAAAAATTATTTTCAAATTTATAGTTCGGTTTGCTATTAAAGCGTGTTTTTTAGTTTTTATTTTTAAACTATAATTTATTTTTTACTTTTTAGTGTCGATTTTTTTAATTAAAGATTTTATTAATTTAAAGTACTCAACTAATGGCAATCAATTTAGAAATGAGTGAGAGACTAAAAACAACACATGTGATGTAGGTAACTTGCGCGGTATGCCTTCCTAGCATGTGCTATCCTGATTATCCTGATCAGGATATTGGAATAATTTTATCAAATTATTGTATTGTCATCGGTCCTCGATAAATCTACAAAGTTTGAACAAAATCAGGTCGTTAGAAGTGGGTCAAAATAGCGTCCAAAGAAGTCGGTTACAAACAAACATACAAACATACAGGTGAAGCTAATAAAAAGCGTGTAAAAATGAAAATGTGTTGACATTTTACCATAACATTTAAAATGTTACGTTCCCATTTTGAAACTTGATTTCATGATTTAATTTTGTTCTTACTATTTAAGTTTACCAACCCGACACCAGGAGGCCGTGTGGTCGCAGACTGCACGGTTGGAGGGGGGCAACCCCCCACTTTTACAAACCAAAAGTGAGCCAAATGGGCTCACACTAATCCGATGTAGCATTAGGGCCTTTGGGCCGTTAGCATAGATCCATCCGAAAAAAAATAATTTTAATTTCTTCTGCTTTTATTTCCTAGCTATGAAGCCCTTAAAGCCATGTGATGTTGTACTTTAGAGATCGGAAACATCAAGAATATAGTAACAAAAAACCTTAATTACGACGAATAAAATCCGCGTCAACATAAATGTAAAAGCTATGCCTTAAATAGATCGGTACTTTGTATATAATAACTATATATTTGTTAAAATATTTTTGTATCTATCTTCTATGCTTAAGTTGGCTGAAATAAGTTCTTTGCTTAAAATAAACAGTGAACTAGGCGCCCGTGTAAACTTTCGTTTATACAGGCTGATGTGTTTTTTAACTTCGGACAATAAACGCTGACGGCCCTTATAAAGTTACTTGGGAATTTTTTCATGAATATTGCCGTTGAGAGGGATTCAGTAATAAGTTGTTTGTACATTTTTATTTCTTGTAGGCTGTATAGACAATCAAGCACAGATTGGCAATATTTTCCGTTTCTAGTATTCGTAAATCAAGTTTTTTGAGCTTATATAATGGGACTAGATTGAAGTGGTGAGATTGATTGCTAATTATAAGTGTGCTTATATTTTTTTTTAATCATCAGTAACTGGCATTACCAACGTAATGTAGTCAAATCTTACTAATATTATAAGGCGAAAGTATGTAAGTTTGGATGTTTCGTAAAAGATCAACATCTTTCACAGCAAAACTGCTGAATTGATTTGGCTGAAAGTTGAAATGGAGATGGCTTATACCTATAAAAATAATCATCATCAATCCGGATACGGTTGTAAATCTAAGTTAACGCGGGCGAAGCTGTGGATACCAGCTAGTAATAAATAATACTAATATTATAAAGCTGAAGAGTTTGTTTGTTTGAACGCGCTAATCTCAGGAACTACTGGTCCGATTTGAAAAATTCTTTCAGGGTTAGACAGTTTATTTATTGAGGAAGGCTATATATAAAACATCACGCTGTGACTTATAGGAGTTGAGTAACGCGGGCGAAGCTAGTAACAGCTAGTAATAGCTAAACGTTAGCCTTCCTATATGTGGACGATCACACATAGGTAGTGCCTGAAGTTCATTAATTATCTGAAACAATCTGTTGCCACTTTGACCTGGAAATTTGGATCCATAATGAGATACTGGAAAACTATTTAACTATACATCATCGGCGACCCGCCATCTGCTAATAATATACCCCCTGGTATGCTTGACTTATTTTCAACAGTTATATGAAATATGATTTTGGGTAGAGATTAAGAGAGAGAGATAAGATAAGAAAGAGAAGGTCCACCTCAGACTATTTAGATAAAATATGATCCACGGACTGGTTCAAATTAGAAGGTAGGGATTGAGAATCGCGTTTAATTTACAATAAAAAGGAGATGAATTAATGAAATATTATTTATTGCGCGCACTAAAAGATTATATAAATTTAAACATAAAACAAACAATAGGTGAATAAGTAGCGAGATGGTCACAAAGGTGGCCTCATTTTTTTTTTCTTTAACGCCGGGAAATGCTCTGAGGCATCCCGCGGGGGAGTGGGTCTCCCCACGCGGGTATGTGGGACTCGCTGCGCCCGGCAGCTGGTAAATTGAGGAAGCTCTAGCCACTAAAACCCGGCGAGTGCCACCAATGCCGCCTTTGGTGAGGTGCCCCGGATCTAGAAAACAAACAGGGCACCTCGACAGCTAGTCAGTCCCACAAGGGACCGACGCCACCTCCACAGAGGGGTTGTCCCGCACCCCAGAACAACCCCTCCCAACGCCAGGACAGTACAATGGGGTGAGGTTCCCATCCTCACCCCTTGCCCCCTGCTCTTCTGTCCCCTCTTCTTATAAGAGGGGTACAAAGAGCCCCCTCGGCCCAATTAGCTTCGCCCAAGGTGCACCGCTCACCCTAGGTTACTGAGCCCCACCGCCACGACAAGGCCTGAACCATGGTGGGGAAGGTGGCCTCATCACCTTAATTCAATCAATTAATAGTAATTTCTTTCAGGCAACCTAGTGTAGAGAAGCATTTATTATATACAGAGGACGTATGTAGTGCAAAATAAATAAAATAAAAAATATTAATATTTCAAAATTAAATCTATTAAAAATAAACAAAATAGATAAAAAACATAAATACATACATCGGCCATCTTGGCATTCATTGAGGGAGGCCTATGTTCAGTAGTGGATGGATAGAGGCTGATGATGATGATAACGATTCGTATTACATACATAGATAAATTCATACATTCAGAGATAGATATAATCATATTAAGGTATATTTAATTAAATAATTACCGGAGGTAGGGATGCGCTGTGGCGCACTCCCGGCTGCATGGGTACCACGGTCTTGCTTATTTCTGCCGTGAAACAGCTTTGCTGTGTTTCGGAGAGAAGGGCAAGACAGGCAGTGTAATTACTGGCACCGAGACTTAACATCTTATGTCTCAGGATAGGCAACACATAAATGAGTTGCCTGGGCTCGTTCCAGGTACTTATACTAGTTTATGTTCATGGGCGACCACTTATAGGTGGCACGTCTGTCAGTTTCCCTATCCAACTAACATAAAAAAAGCTTTATATCATTAATGTTCTGACAGTAAAAGAAGAACTAAAGTATAAAGATGATGGTGTCGAAAATTACTGTTATTATTTTCATTTTGTTCAATTTCTGTATAAACCATTGCCTACTATATGACACTTTCTTGACCTGTCTGGATTCACTATCACACTAGTGCTGGTAGAGGGTCATCACTCACCAGTGCAGATGATGGATATCGTAAAGCAATATAGAATATGAGCGTATTGTAAAGAGATTACGTTAGTGTTAACACTGTTTTGTTAATTACCACTATTCCTTACTGCATACTAACAGGCTTGCGACGAGGCCTTTATGCAATATTATGTTGGTTTTTGTGCTGAAACATTGCTTGTTTGTCTGTTTAGATAGTTCGGATTCGAGAGCTAGTTGGAAGAGGTTGTGTAAAGGTTGGTATCGTGTCTTTTCTTTCTTTAACGCCGGGAAATGCTATGACATCCCGAGGGGGAGTGGGTCTCCCCGGCGAGTATGTGGGACTCGCTGCGTCCGAAAGTTGGTAACTGGACTCAGCTCTACCTACTAAAACCCGACGAGTGCTACCAATTCCGCCTTACTGCTAGTCAGTCCCTCAGGCGACCGACGCAACCTCCACAGAGGGGTTGTCCCGCACAACAGAATAACCCCTCCCATCGTCAGGACCGTACGATGGGGTGAGGTTCCCGTCTTCGCCCCTTGCCCCTGCTTTTTTGTCCCCTCTTCTTATGAGAGGGGTACAAAGAGCTCACTCGGCTCAATTAGCTTCGCCCAAGGTGCTGGGCTCACCCTAGGCTACTTCCTATTCCTATCCTATTACCTAACCCCTGGTGGTAGAGGTGGCGCCTCAAGGCCTTCACAATTATGGTGGGCTTGGTATGTAGCCTGATTTACCCATTCCTTAATCTATTAATCATCATCATCATCAGCTTCTATCCGTCCACTGCTGAACGTAGGCTTCCGTCAAGAACACCAAGATGACCGATCCCTTGCTACGCGCAATAATAATACCTAGGTAACACTGAAAATTTTTAGAAAATGAAAAACGGATTAATGTAGAAAGTTGCCAATACTTTTATTGTTTTTCGAAGTAATCTCCGTTTCTTTCTACACATCGTCGCATTCGATGGAACCACTGAGAAAAGCAGTGGGCCCATTCTTCTTTAGGAGTCTCTTCTATGGCATTTTCGTACGCTTTCACCGCATCTTCAGGGCTCGTAAAGCGAATACCTCGAATTTTATCTTTAGTTCTTGGGAATAAATGAGAGTCGCAGGGCGCCAGGTCAGGACTGTAAGGCGGATGACTC
The DNA here is from genome assembly GCA_963853865.1 of Helleia helle. Taxonomy (NCBI): domain Eukaryota; kingdom Metazoa; phylum Arthropoda; class Insecta; order Lepidoptera; family Lycaenidae; genus Helleia; species Helleia helle. Next base: position 3,883,145 of record OY971420.1, read on the forward strand.
ATTATCTCGACACCTGCCATAGTCAAATATTCAACAGTCCGTTTTGCGGAGTGCGCTGAAGCATTGTCGTGGTGAAGGAGGATCCTGCTTCGAAGGCGCTGCTGTCGAATTTTTTCCAAGACAACAGACAAGCAGCGATTGACATACCAGTCTGCAGTAACTGTCCTTCCATCTTCTAGCACAACTGTCGCTAACTGACCTTTCCGACCAAAGAATGAGGCAATCATCTTTTTTCCTTGACTTCTTCCTTTCTTTACCTTAGTTGGCCGATCCTCGAATCCGACCCACTGAGCTGATTGTCTTTTGGTTTCGGGTTCGTAGCAATATATCCAGCTTTCATCACCTGTGATGATGTCAAATACAGCATTTGAGTTACCGCCGTTGAACTTATCTAACATTTGGCGACACCAGTCCGTTTCTCGTTTCTGGTCGTCGGTTTAAGTATGGGGAATCCATCTGGTACAAAGCTTCCTGACGCCTAAATGTTCGTGTAATATTTTTTGAACTTGACTCATACCAATGCCTAGGCTTGCCCGTATCTGCTGATAGGTCACTCTCTTATCTTCCTCTATCATGCGTCGCACAGCACTGATGTTATCTTCTGTAGTCGCTGTTAAAAGACGTCCCTCACGCGGATCATCACTGAGATTGCTACGTCCACGCTTAAACTCGTTAAACCAATTTTAAATAGTGGCACGAGATGGGGGTTCATTAAAAAATGCTAATCGCAGCCTATCATAGCTTTGTTGTTGAGTAAGCCCACGACGAAAGTCATAATAAATCATTGACCGAAAATTTTCTCGCGTTATGTTCATTTTCACGTGTAACAAGAGTTTTAGATTTGCCGCCAATTCACAAAAATAAATGACAAATGAATGCAATATACTACATTAGGTTACCAAAGAGTTCTAAAATTGAAATTCAAAAAAAGTTTTCATTTTCAATGTTTCTAACTGGCCAGTTCTAAACATTTTCAGTGTTACCCACGTATGAGCATATCCCCTCAAATGGATTACAGGCATAAGAATATATTAATATTTAGTTTAAATTCGCTTGGCCTTGTCATCATTGCTTGCTCGACGGTGAAAACATCAAAATACGATTTAAATTCTTTGACAATATATAAAGTTTGGCCAGCACTGGCTTTCATATCCCTCCTCGCCGGATATGGAGGAGACCGTACAACAATTCAACACTATACTGTTGTAAACTTGTTGTTGCCTACTGGTTTCCCCCTCGAGATTAATCACGGAGAAAGCAAATGGCCGACATCACCGTATCATCATCATCATCATCAGCCTTTATCCACTACGGTATAATTGACCATAATCCAATACGCCACAGACAACGAAAACAAACATTAATAAATCCATATCTTCGTGGTTCTACCAATAGGGGTTGGTGAGAGGGATGAAATAAGATGGAAAGGGACAGCCTATAGCTAAATATTCATTAGGATAAAAGAAATTTATGTCGGATGTTGTTACAGCGAAAAGGCTAACTTTATATTTTTTATACTGATCATCAGTGTAAATTAAATTTTTGACGTGACAACGTCTTATAATTCGATGGAGCCGGCTGCAAGAACGAAAAAAACATGACGCATGCGGCGTTACCTCGCTCTGAGGCGTTCCATTTTCTTATGACGTTGTCACGTTCAACTATCGTCAGTAAACCGACTTTACAGACAACCGATTTTTTTATTTTTTGTCACTACTGGGAGTTATTATTTCTTCAGCTTCAACTTGTCTGTGTTTAAGATACGACAGAATTTTATTGTATGTCATGAACGATGTATGCATAGTCCCGGGTGAATTTATTTGTGTTCATGGGTGATTTGAACAATTTAAAACGAGTTGGCTCGTCAGTATGCCTTCATTATTTTTTTCACTCAACAAGATTGATTACTGTTGAGTCGAGATTTATTTTTAAACATTAAAATAGCTTCAAGAATCAAAAATACCTAAATCACGACGAGCTGTGAAATCTAGTGCTTGCGTATCCAATTCCTAAACTAAATCTAATAGATGACGACAACATCTGATTAGGTATTCCGACTTTTGGTCCAAGATAAAAATTATTAGGAAACTAAACCTATAACATAAAAGTATATTATTAATTGTAGAAAATATTTCCAATAACATCTATGGACACTTTTTAATTATATCAAAAGAATGCAATGCAAAACTTAAAATCGTAAAGGTTATTTCACATATTTAAAAAAAATTGTCAAGCGAGAGTTTCTACTAAATAATGCCACCTAATCGGTATGAAATTTCTGACCACCAATCGTAGTGCAAATCCAAAAAAGCAGTCAATCATTTGGCCTTTGAATATGAAATATGTCAAAAAAAATCTAATTTTCTATTTTCTGAAAATTTTCTTTGCGCAGACTTTAAAGTTGAATTTTGGATAGCGGTCTAAAACAAGTATATTATATCGGTCGGGTATAAGTAAGCGCCATATTGGATACGAAGAGGAGATGCTGTGACACAGTTTTGAAAACATGGGTCGTATCAGTATGATTAATGATTTGTCTTTAGTTAAAACGAATGAAGAAACTTCGACTACAAATACAAACTACAAATCTAATTTCAAAATATTAAAACGTTTATGAAAAACGCAACTTAGGTAATAACAAAAGAGCTGATTATCTAGAAATGATTTAACTGATTTTAGTATAGTTAGAAAACAATCTTTTAAATAATACCCCGCATCCAAATCGATCCACTCTTTTGAGAACTACGGCGTTATATATTTTTTCGTGTTATAAACCAGTGGTATTTAAGTATTCATAGTCAAAAAAGCCTTTCATTCTTAAAGTTTGGTTTATCTACTTTTGTCATACAATCTCATTCCACATTCCCTAAATTAAATAGTTTATAGTACGCGCAATTACACTTGACTAGAAGTTTTACGGAGTACTTGAGTAACTCGCGGCGGGGCTATCCGAGAACTGGATGAATATGGCGCTCCGCTCGGCACTGAAACCGCGTCGAGCGCTTTCGTAGCGAGTGGAAACACATATTTATTTACTTCAAGAGAGGGATTTATATAAAAAATTCTTTATGACGACCGAAATCACATTTTCTAAAAGGTTTATTATGGTATAAGTTTTATTGTATAAAACCAGATATTACTCAAATAAAATGGTTTTTTCATCTCTATTTCAACATATCTTTGCAAAAAAAATCTTTGAAAAATGTTAAATAATCGTGTATCGAACAACCGAAATGTAATTATGAAAAAGTGTTTAAGAACATATATTTTTTCAAAACTTAAATCGGCTTAGTTTCTAAAATAAACATAATTCAAAATGCCATTTATCAGGAAACGTCCGCCTTAAGAATTGTGGTAGTCCACCACAAAGATCACCAATGACGTTTGCGATGCCACTTTAGCTAAGATTACTCCGACCAAAGTCGTACGACCATGTGTGAAATTTGATAAATACACTATACTGACACATTATGTTGAGATCGAAATGTAGGTTTCTCGAGTTGGACGTTCGATCTGATTCTTGCCGACGCGACGCCTAGGACTGAAGTTAGCTGAAATATTTCAAACTCGAATGGGCTTGTTCGATTGGAATTATATTTCAGACAATTTATACCTATATACCTATATATTTATAGCCAGAAATAATAATAAAAGAATAATAATAATAAAAAAGAACAAAAGAAACCATACTCACCTATTACATAGTGTATGCGTTTACCACTTTTGGCCACCAGATGGTGTAATTATCGAATGATATAATATAAATCTTACGCTTTTATTTAACTTTACGGACGTTTTTTGCCGGCTAGGTTTCCCCTCGGCAACGCCCCATAAGGAACTTCGTTCCAAAAATACTCTAAGCTTATGCTAGCTTCTTTATCTTCTTTACATAGTATAAAAAAGTCACTTGGGAGCTGCCTTGTACCTTTGAACTATATGTAGTTAAAAAAAGTCATAGTGGGATATTTATCTTTTAGTGATCTACAAAAGTAGTCCCGTGTTGGATGCGAGTGGCAAGCGTTCGGTCGTCTTGGCGTTCTTTGAGGGAGGCCTTTGTTAAGCAGTGGACGGAAAGGGGTTGATGATGATGATGATGATTATTATTATTACCTATAAAAAAGTCCGCGATGGCATATATCTTTTAATGTTAACTCAGTATACGTATTTTTATCTTTTAAAAATAGTTACGTACATCGCAATTTAAAAGCTAAAACAGGCGGATAAAGTATTAATATTTATCAATTCACATACATTAATTACATTAAGCTTTTCTGCACCATATAACATTCATTTACACCATGTAATTTATATAAATATTTTTCAAAGATAAATTCTAGGGCGTATTCTTATGACACTTTTCAGATCATCATTGCTACCTTTAGCCGTCCACTCCTGAACATAAACCTCCTTCTTTTCAGTTCAATAAAATAAAAATGTAACCTAATTTAACCCCTGATTAATTATAGATATGTCACATGCTAAACATGATTTCTGGTGATATTTTTCATAACGCACATCAATATTTTTTCATTACATATTTCACCCGTGCTATTAATTTACATATATAAAAAAAACTAGTTGTCAACATTTCCTTAAATAATTTCGCTTTAATGTTTCATAACAATATTTACCGGTGGGAGGGATGCGTTGTGTCACCATCTTGCTTGTTTCTCCCGTGAAACAGCTTTGCTGTGTTTCGGAGAGAAGGGCAAGACAGGCAGTGTAATTACTGGCACCGAGACTTAACATCTTATGTCTCAGGAGAGGCGACACATAAATGAGTAGCCTGGGCTAGGTCCAGGTAAACTAGTTTCTGTACATGGGCGACGTCGACCAATTACCTACCGTCTGCCGGTTTACCTATTTAACGAACAAAAAAAAAGGTGTTTACATTTATTTATCCCTGTCGTAGTACTATTGTCTAGACTCTAGACGTTTTAATAAAAGTATTTCTAACAATAGAGAGAAATGTTGATTTGGCGAATATTAAATAACAGTTTGATTTAAATCATTTCCTCAGAAATAAATAGGTATTTATATTTAATAATAAATAAAATAAAAAAATAATAACATGTTGGGACAACTCACGAACGGCCATCCGATCAAAAACTAGGCAGAGCCTGTTCTTATGGTAACCAGACAACTGATACATACTTATACGTATATTTCTAAATACATACATATTATAGAAAAATTGCACCCAGACACAGAACAGATGATCATGCTCATCATACAATCATTTGTCCCGGGTGGGGATCGAACCCACGACCTTCTGGCTTAGCTGTCAAGGTCACTAACCACTAGACCAAAAGGCCAAATAGTATTTTATAAACAACCCCTTATATTGTATCAAATAATATGTAATATTATAATTTAATGATAACTTCGGGTACGAAGACATATAGCCCTCAAAATATGCATGGAATATAATGACAGCTGTCAAAATTCTGTCTTATCTGTAGAGACAGTACATGTCAAACTAACGTGTACACACATGACAGCTATCATTTTAAAGATATGCTTCAAGGACCATAGAAAATTCTGAGCAGTATGATATTCGAATAAGCTCTCTTACGTTCGATTTGATCGATGTGGTGTATTAAAATATGAGAACGCTCAAGGTTGACTAATCTTTACTCTATGACTTGGCGTCGATCGGCAGATTGGACACGGTTAGCTTGTTAGCTTCACCCGATGGGCTATTAGCTTGCCTGTTTGAGCGAAAAAATCATAGGTAGCGTGGGGTCATCTGACCAACCTAATAAAACGGATTGTTAGTGGTAACGAAACTACGTTTTGAGGATCGTATTGCGGATGATTAGAATTTTGCATTCCCGGCGTATCGCACTTTGGCTGACACCGTCGATTATAATATTCATTTTCCTCATCGAAACTTGTATGTAGGAAATAGCCAATGATAACTGATAAGGCCTTAGTGTTCAACCTTTTTGTTAACATTAAACAAGTTCCTTTTATCTTAAACGATTTTATGTTACATTATTATATATTCATAGATTAGAAACGCCATTATGGAGCACGTTCATTTTGAGTACTATCATTTCCCGCTAACAGTTACTCTGTATTCACGGTAGAAAAGCAGGATCGGTATTAATACTAACCTACCTCATTTTGTCTTAAAGTAGACTAATGAATGAGCCACTTGCATTTAGCAGAAGGGTCGTACGATACGTGTCACCGACATTTGCTATTGTGTCTCATGAGTCATTCTGGCTTCGCTCAAAAAATTCAACCCTGGGTGGATTTGTTGATAATGTGGTGATGTTTAAATATGATAATGGAACATGTAATGAGCTGCCTCGCATTTTTTATATTAGTAAGTACACATGTCATCAACCTGCTAATATAAAATAATATAAAAACATTTTACAAAAAATTAAAACCGACTTCAAAAATACTAAACTAAAAAGTAATAAAATAACAGTTTCTTTAATATTTGTGCTTACAGCATATAATCAACTTAATCTTCTACTAATGTACAAACTTTGCGTTTACCACGTCATTATAGTTACTTTTGGAGTCGGTGTCAGCCAAGGTAGGTAGGTAGATAATGTACAGCAACAAATACGACTGTTATTTTATTACTTTTTAGTTTAGTATTTTTGAAGTCGGTTTTAATTTTTTGTAAAATGTTTTTATTTCTTAATTTTTAGTGATTCCGAAATGCGTCGTCTTGGCGTTCATTGAAGGAGGCATGTTCAGCAGTGGACGGATAAAGGATGATGATGATGATGGTGATGGTGATGATGATGATGATTACGATGACCGCGACATACTATGGTGTGCTACCAAAGCATCCTATACAATTGTTACTTCGACACGTAATAAAATGATCATATCATCAAGATAAACAAAACCAACCAAATATGCATTATTGGGAATAACTAAAAAACGGCTTGTCAGATCTTAATAAAATTAATATGGGACCAAATTGGAAACACCAGCTTTCAAACAAAAAAATAACCATCGAAATCCATTCACAAACGGCGGAGATATCGTGTCACATACATACAAAAAAAAAAAAAAAAAAAACATACAGACGAATTGAGAACCTCCTTTTTTTTTGAAGTCGGTTAACAAGAACGAGTCCCACACAAGAATGGCTTCTCCATATTGACACATCAAGATACCAGTAATATAAAAAGGCCTATTCAACTGTCGCATAAATAATGTAACAAAACTTGTACGATTTTGATTGAGACTATTGAATAGAATGAAAAATCAGTGCTCAGCGGAGTTTATTTATATTGCAGGTATGTGTGACAGGTGTGACGTAGCGCGCAATTCTAGGGCGTCGGTCGTTGCATTACCCTCTGAGCCAATTGTACAGACCAACATGTGTAGTGCTTGTAGCAATTAAATCATATTATGAGCGGCAATGGTCTAATTGGCCTCAGTTGGAAAGACTGGCCGAAGTTTGGGAGATCTGGGTTTGATTTTGGTTGTGTGCCTTTCAATGGTTGAGTAATGCAGTAGACCCCACCATGGTTCAGGCCTTGACGTGGCGGGGGGCTCAGTAGCCTAAGGTGTGCCCAGCACCTTGGGTGAAGCTAATTGAGCCGAGGGGGCTCTTGTACGGCGCTAAGAGCAGCGGGCGAGAACGGGAACCTCACCCCATTGTACTGTCCCGACGTTAGGAGGGGTTGTTCTATGGTGCGGGACAACCCCCCTGTGGAGGTGGCCTCGGTCCCCAAAGGGGCTGACTCCGTCGAGGTGCCCTGTTTCCTCATTAGATCCGGGACACCTCACCAAAAGCGGCATTGGTGGCACTCGACGGGTTTTAGTAGGTAGAGCTGCGTCCACTTACCAGCTTTCGGGCGCAGCGAGTCCCACATACCCGCCTGGGGAGACCCACTCTCCAGCGGCATGCCTCAGAGCATTTCCCGGCGTAAAAGAAAAAAAAATGCACTGGACTCGTGATAGAAACTTCTATGAGATATAAGATTAAAAGTATTTAAAGCGTTATGGCATTTCTTTTCTTATTTCGTGATAAATTTATACACTATTTCGGTTTGTATGAGTACGGTAGGTTACCGTACCGTTTAGTACTATGGTAAGGATCAGTCTACTCAACGTCCAATCTTGAAACCGTTTCAATCAAAGGCCGGCAACGCATCTGGAAATGAGTAATCTGCATGAGTGTTTCTTTTATTTCAAAGTTTTTATTTGTTTTTTTTTTCCTTTTTATATCGTCACTTTTTAATCTCACATACCTATTGATAAAGTTCTATAAAATATATTATACAGGCTATATAAATATTATCATCAATCCCAATGCATCTAACATAAAGCGGTTGAAGCTTTGGACATCAGCAAATATAATATCACTAGCTGTTGCCCACAGCTTCGCCCACGTTACCTTACTCAATTACTGTTAGTCACAGCGTGATGTTATATGACCTATAGCCTTCCTCGATAAATGGGCTCTTTAACACTGAAATAATTTTTCAAATCGGGCCAGTAGTTCCTGAGATTAGCGCGTTCAAACAAACAAACTCTTCAGCTTTATAATATTAGTATAGATATATAAGAAAATTGTAATAAGACTGTTACAAACTCAGCTTCCTTTGACAGCGCCAGTGATGCCATAATAATGAAGCAATGAAGCAAATATTTGGTCAGCAAATTGACATATTTAAAAGCGTATATGAACATATATTAAGCCGCTGAAAGTACTTTGTGAAAATGTTAATGTTATTACATTTTAAACCCCAGCGTTGTGCATTTAATCTCGTCACTTAACTGGCTGAATTTTCTTTATGGTAATAATATTTTATGTTTTAAAACATTTTTGTCCGTCTGTATGTTACGCTCATTTTTTGGAGCAAGTTAGGACAAATATTTCATAGAGGCCTTTGTCCAGCTGTGGGCGAAAAATGTGACGATAATTAAATAGTTTGTTATCATTAATTTTAAGCACTATGTTTCTACTGCGTAAAATCTAATATATAAAATTCTCGTGTCGCGGTGTTTGTAATTAAACTCCGAAATGGCCCGACCGATTCTCATGAAATTTTGTGTGCATATCGGGTAGGTTTGAGAATCGGTGAACCCTCTAGGTGTTAGGGTAGCTCACCCCAAATTTTTATTTTTTGGACAAAAGTTAACGCGGGCGAAGCTGCGGGCAACAGCTAGTAATAGTATTAGAACTGAGTATTCATTTCAGACGGCTTTATTATTTAAGCTCATTCAGGAAGTCTGAAAATCCGTAGATTGAATTACAGCGACGAAAGAAGTTGTTCTAACTTACGTAACAAACATCCTTGCTACAACTTGGTCTAGTCTGAGGCTCAAACAATATTGACGATAGTCTACGACCAAACAGACTGTTTCAGTCTCAGGGTATTCGAAAATAGCTTAGGGCGCGACTCCACCGCGGCGCAAGGAGAGGCTACGCACGTTGTCAAGTTTCGCTTTGCAAGAAAGTGTATGTGATTGTTTCCAGTGCAACCCACGGACATGCTTCGCACTAATTGTAATTTTCTTGCAATTGTGATATTAACACGTCTGTAGCCTCTGCGTGCGACGCGGTGGAGCCGCGCCTTTATATTCTTCGAGGTCATTACCCATGTTCTTTCTTTATATACTCTCTTATCACTCTACAGATATATAGAGTCTAGAATTGAGGTTTTGATTTAGAAAAATATTCAATACCAAATGAAAGTTAATAATTTGCATATTATGACACTTTTGAGTTGTATTTCAAACGTGAATATTTCGGGATTCACTTGTAGTCTTGCAGTCTAGTCCGTTTCTACTTAATTAGTGTAATTTGATATGTTTCTATGGATGTCACTAATCACTTTCCACCAGGTGAAACGACTTTTTCTTTGCCCGTCTCTTCTATATAAAAAACAAAAAAATCATTTTACAACGAGACGTTGATATATTATGATGATCGAATAGATACAGCCAACAACACAAAAAATTGTATTTGTAACAACGACTTACAGCTTCATGTGTGTATATGCGTGAAATGTAAATTTATACTGATTAAAAAAACTGAAAACTAGTTTGTATGTTTTTTAAAGTTTAAAACATACAGCTGATGTCTGAAACTACCAGTAGGATTTAAAAAATCTTTGCATTTAAAAGCCAAATATTATAAGAATAGGATCTATTTTAGTACATAACCTGCCGAAATTTATTTCGGGATTTTCTTGAAAACAATTCAAGATTCCATTGTTTAATATAATTGTTTAATTTTATTTCTTTGTATTTCAGAATGAGTAATTATTATGTAATTCAGTATAGGTATATTATAATTTGTGTCTGTGTGTATGTGAGTGTGTTTTATATAATATATGTCATATAACATATTGTACTATTCATACATGTTTGCTACGTCGTTTGTTTATTGTAAAGTCTTGGTATTGTGCTATGAAGATTTTATGATTGTGTCTAAAAAAATAAAAAAATAAAGGGAAACGTTTTATGCCTTCTTAGAGCGGGTGAAACCATTGGGAAGGGCTAGTATTGGGACCAGCTGATGCGAGTCTCAGAGCTGGGGTGGGGTCGAATCCCGCTCGATATCCGCGAATACTTCAGACCTCCATTCTGTGTGCTTCTGTCGTGTTTGTTTCGATATTGTAATGATGGAACGCGTGCAATATGTGAATACGAGTTGAGTATCGACTGATAATCTTGGTGCGTAAGATTGCGTTACTGATTTTTAAGGTCGGATAGGGGCTGATTACGGTGATGATCATGATGGACGGTGTTAAAATAATTATTGCTACTGTCTATTATTTATAGGCAATTCAAAATATTTGCCAGAATGTTTTACTTTTGCCAGACAAGAAAATGTATATATTATTATATACTGTAACGACTCTCAGCCAGAATGTCCGATTGAAACAATTGAATGTATTAACTACATTCATGCAAATAAAGATTTTGATTTGATTCTCGATCACGATATATTTCGGCAGAGTAACGCCCTTCACAAAGTATACTGGTAGAATTCTTTTCAGGATCAAACTTGGATATCATTTTGACGTCCAAGTATGTGATTCTTCTTTTTAGATTTATTCGGTTTCTTTTGGTGGAACGCAAGGCACGCAAAATTGAGGTTTTATTTGAACGCTTTTCAAATTTACAATTAGCATAACTTAAATGTAACACTTCTGAAAGATATCTACTTTGTATATGCTCGTGTGTATGATACACGATTTTTTTTACTTGACCAACGTTAAATAATTTTAAATTGTACAATTATTGTTTCAGGTAATTTCAAATTTAAATATTACACTAGCGACAAAGCGTGTGTCAAGAGCCGTAAGTAAACAATCAATTATCTGTTTTAATCTATTTTAATATTACGATTTTAATCGATTTTACTAAAAATTAATCGATTTTACTGCTAAGGTGCGCGCGCAACCATCAATGTCTTACATTAATAATTAAATAGTAAAACACACAATAGAGAAAAAAATAAAAGTATCTACTTTTAGCTTCTCAACCGATTTTCTTGTTTCGTTCATCAGCCATTCAATAAGAAATCAATTAGAAAACAAGTTGTTACGTTAGTGAAAGAGAAAAACCACTCTAGGCTTCCTAGAGTGGTTTTTCTCTTTCAATATCTCGCTGTCTCTCTATTTAAGAGCCTCGCTCTTGTCGGTGGAGCAGCCGCCAATCCTTTCTTCTCTCCGCCAATACCTTCACCTCCTAATGCAATATGATCTGTAATACTTGATCTGTCCCGTATAAATTTTTCCCAGTCTACCTCTTTCTCTCTTTTTCTCAATACTTCCTTCTCTGATATTTCTTTAAAACGAGTCATGTCGTATCAGGTGACCAATGATATTTTCTCTCCGGTTCTCTATTGGTTTTGATTATGTTTTTTTTTTTACGATTTAGGAAACATGAAGCACTATCAATGTAGTTATCATCAAAACCGCGACAGACCTTTCCAAGATAAAAACAAACCATACAAAGCAACTCCTTAAAAGTTTGATAACTCGTAGTGGGGGTGTCCCGAGGGGAGGTAGGCGCAAGTATCGTTAAACTCAGGCAGTCGCCGACACCTTGGCATCTGCCAGACAACCTGCTTATCTGTCTACGAAGTTCGCACTCTACTTCAGTGCAAAATTTAAGCAATTAAAGCATTTTCCGCAGTAATTCAAGAGTTCGTGAACCTACAGACTATCGAATTACTTCAGACTATGATTAATGTATCCATTTTGACTTATACTAAAATAACATTTGTGTACAGAAATGGAAAGGACAGATACGGCTGATAATGATAATGATAATGGTACTAAAATAGTGGCAAATAAACATCTGCAGCAAAGCAATCTGCATGCATGATGAGAATAAAAATATTTGTGGTACGAAGTTCGTTAACGAATTATGGGCAAATAGCCTCCTAGGAAACAAACAAGGAGGTAATTTCAGTGTTCAGAAATAGGACGTGGGTCGCTTGTGTGTACAAAAAATACACGGCAAGCTATCCATTCAAGCCAGGCTCTAATAAAATGGTTTTCCTGCAGATTTATGCAGATTGCAGGACACGAAGGGACAGTAAAGAAAAAATTAAATATCAAATACAAATAAATCGATTCTAACTTCAGCTGTAACTGTAATTGGTTTGAAAATAGGCTAAGTATTTCCAAGTATTTCACGATAACTTCCAAAGGCCATGCGGGTTAAGCGGGTTTGTGAATTACTCACAACCAAGCTCAATAGCGATTTGCTTTTTTTAACAGAGATCGTTGTCTTCATAGATCCTGTGGTGGGATCTATAGGATCTGTAGAGCCTAATAATCACTTTGGTCATACATTTACTCAATAATACCAAAAGAGAATATTATGGCACCACACAGAATATTGCCTAAACTTGTAGGTAATCTGCATAATGAGACATCACTATAATCGAATATTATGCTTCGCGCTCTGTTCTAGTGGTCGCATATTCTGGAAATGTACGCTTTATGTATTTAGTTGATCGAACATCATTTTTAAGGCATAGTAATTTTTTGGTATATGGCATAGGAAATTGGCAAAACACCTCCAACTCAGGCGAGGAAGCTGTTTTTGAGTTGGCTTGCTTCAAAATGGCACTTTCATACTCGCATTAATTTTATTACTTAAGCAATTAAAATTTATTCTGTAGAGTGACTGTGAACCCTTAACAATAAAAGCCTGTACATCATCATGAACGTTAATTTTGGTACACTAAAAGTAAATTATCAAGATAACCTACTTTTTTATTATGTATGTCCCAAGAATTTATATATAAACCTAAGGAGTAAAACCTACTGAATAAATATAAAAAGACCTGTCCAGTAGGTCCCTTGATGAAATTTTGTTATTTCTGGCAAAGGTTCGTAAAAGTTACTTTATATTGGTAAATAGATTACTATCACGCAAATACCATCTGGCTAGGGTTGCCAACTTTTTGTGCTTATTTAACTTTATTACTAACTAGTCCCATCGCTTTTGGCTAAGATCAAACGTATAATATCATTTTCTTTTTTTTATTGTTAAAAAATTAAAACGGAAGCTAGATAAATATGTGATGATATTAATAGAACAACAATAATATTCATTAAAAAGTATTTAAACTAATAAAAAAGGCCAAACCGATACTAAATAAATGTTTGCTGAAAGAAAATATTTTACGTCTTAGACTCCACTTTCAGGTCGTTAAATGTAGATTTTTAATAAATTGAAATAAGTTTATTTTTAAAGTTGCCGACAAAAGAAGCAACATGAAAAAACATTCAATAAAACACTCAATTTTGTTCACGTTAGACAACCCTAATTCCCAATCATCGAAACTAGACTAAGTAAGCGTTATCAGTGTACCTAAAATCACTCACGTGCCTGCCCAAGGAGACCACTTATCAATTGGCATGGAACTCGAGACAGACAAATATTCATAAGTAATTAATGTTCACAAATACATCCAATACACGTAATGCTCCATAATTTATACTGGTCTTGACATAAACTATCTCAATATTACCATTGCCAATGCTTGTTGGCTATTTCATCGGTAATTTCGTTCCTGATTTATAAAAGGATAGATAAAGACAAAATACTTAAGTCACGGCAGATGTGAACCAGCCCGTCGAAGAGAACAAGCTGCCGGGGCCAGGCTGTCGTTGTGGTGATGCATCCAGGACCCTAAAAAAATTGGAATATACGCGCTGACACAAAAAGGTAGAGGCCACACGTAGTTCACGTCATGCCAGCGTCACGGCATTTACGGCCCAAGCCCGCCAACAAATGTTTCACATTTAAATAGTTGTTTTTACCCGCGACGGAACGGAGACTGTATATGCGTTTGGGGTGAGAGGTAGTTTGTGTGTGTAAACCTATTTTGCCGCTTATCTCCAAAATTACTTGTACAAGTATAATTTTAAAATGTAAAAATTTAAGTCAGTTACAAAACCAATGCTTATCCCAAAATAAAAAAGTATGTTAAGACAGAGGCTACAGAATATCTATAAAATGGTACAGATTTGGACTAAATTAGAGTAACCTAGGTGATGTACTTTGTATATCTGATTTTAATGACGAAGTCACGTGTATTTGGAAAAGTTTTTTAAGGACGTAATCACTCCTCAAGGCGGAGTTGGTTACTCCGCTTTATAGTAGACCATAATCGTACATATTATAGTATTGTTGATCGTAGTATTATCTATACTAATATTATAAAGCTGAAAAGTTTGTTTGTTTGTTTGAAAGCGCTAATCTCAGGAACTACTGGTCCGATTTGAAAAATTCTTTCCGTGTTAGATAGTCCATTTATCGAGGAAGGCTATAGGCTATCACATCACGATGTAACTAACAGGAGTGAAGTTAAGCAAACTAACGCGGGCGAAGCTGCGGGCAACAGCTAGTAAATTATAAGTTCGTGTTCAATCATTGCGGAATTTTTAACGTTAAAAATAAATTTTGACTTTGGTAGATATAAATTGTTCTTTCGTTTTACAACAAACATTCAAACTTATTAACACGTTTTTTTAATACGACTACTACATATCAATTCATGATAAACAAAACGTTTTACTATCGGATCACTATGAGTAAATATGACCTAATAACGGAAGACACTTCCCACAATATATAGATTGTATTGGAGATATATTGGCCCCGTTCCTTCCCTAGATCGTGTTGTCAAAGGTAACGTTAACGAAATTACTTTACCCAATGTTCCATACACCTTCTCAGTTCCCGTCAATTTCCGCTAGTGTCCGCCTGCGTGTCATGTATTGTTGATGTAAACTATAAATTTCATTTGTAAAGAGGAGTCATCAACAGTATCAACAGTAGAACGGATAAATTCTTCTGCTTTGTGGTATAGTGGGTTCAACGACCACATGACCGACCAACATACAACCATACATACATATAGTATATACCTTACATACTAACATATCGCGGTATAAGAACCAGATGAACGTATCTACAAAATCACTTAAAATAGTTTTTTTTTCATATAACGATTCGGAATTTGATCTTGAAATGCCAAAACGACGTAACGGCATAAGTCAATATTTCAAAAAAAAAACAAAAATTCTTAGGACTTAGAACTGACCTTCAATAGAACTAGAAAAAAGTATTAGGACTAGGTACTTCCTTCCTACCCAGTTAGAGCTACAGAAACGTTATTTAAAACAAGTTAGCTACATCACTTGTGTGGTTTTTAGTCTCTCACTCACTTCTAAAGTCATTGAGTCCATTAGTTGAGTACTTTAAATTAATAAAATCTTTAATTAAAAAAATTAACACTAAAAAGTAAAAAATAAATTATAGTAAAAAAACTAAAAAAAACAAGCAAACCGAGCAAAAAAATTACTGAGAAAATTCACCTCTTAAAAGTTAAAAGATAAAGTTTTATTAGATGCGAGTATCGGGGTTCAGCCATCTTGGCATTCATTGAAAGAGGCCAGCAGTGGACGGAAAAAAGCTGATTATAGTGATGAAACATTATTCAGACACAGGTGTCTTTTACAATGTAGATTATTATCAAACTTACCCTTCGTTCACGGTGACACCAATGAAATTCAACAATTGATCCTGTCGCTTGGGAAATTTGTAGGCCATGTGAATAATATGTAAGGGAAAACCAGAATATACATGTGGTGTCTTTTGTTCTATTGTTGAGGAAAGTTCATTAATTTCAAAGTTATACGATGAAGACCGATCGATTTTGTTACAGTATTTTTATGTTAGTATATTTTTAAGTGCCATTAATGATATTTGGAATATTGATGATTGTGATGATGATTAAAATGTCGGTGATCCATGCTAATATTATAAATAGATGTGTAAGTTTGGATGTTCGAATATTCTTCTGATTTAAAGAACTTTCTTACGTTACGTTATCACTGACTGGTTATAAAATCATCATCAATCCAAACGGCTGTAAATGTAAGAATACGCGGGAGAAGCTGCGGGCAACAGCGAGTAAAGAAATAAATAAAAAACTATTACACAATGTTAACGAACAGTTGTTTACCTCGTTAATTTATGTTTGAAGTACATTCTACGTAGAAATAATAAAAGTGTGTGTGTATCTTTACGCGCGTTTGAAGTAAATCTTCATAAAAAATAGAAATCCACAACATCTCGATTTTTACGGCATTTCCTGCCTCGCACGACTAATATATGGAATCATCTGCCTCCTACGGTGTTTCCGAACCGATACGACTTAGGGGCCTTCAAGAAAGGAGCATACTCATATCTGAAAGGCCGGCAACGCACCTGCTAATCCACTAGTGTAGCGGGTGTCTGTGGATGTCGCTCTTCACTTACCATCAGGTGAACCGACTATCCGTTTGCCCCCTCTTCTATAAAAAATAAATAAATTTAAAATAAATTTAAAAAAAACCTAAGTTATTATCATCTACGCCACTACGACGACCAATGCAAGTTACTATTTTTTAATTTAGAATACGCGTTACTTCCGTCAGAAAAATAATCTGAGCTACCCTCTAGTCGCGCCTAAACAAGTTTTACCTCAAAATGTTTTTAGGCTTGCGACTTCATACAGGTGCAATAACACCACGTAAATCAGGACTAATCATAACCTTTATTTATATAAATAATAATTATTCAATTATATAATGAAAATAATAAACGTGACTTCTTAATGTCCATAACAGAGATGGCGTAAGAGCCACGGTCGTGAAGACAGGTCTATTGACCTAACAGTCTCCATGTAGAGACTACTTGAGGATACGTCCTAGCACGATGCGCATGGCGGGCGATCGGCCGTCTTGCCGTTCATTTAAATAAACTCCTGTCCAAGTGGACGGAAAAATGCTGATAATGATGATGATGAATGAAAATAATTACTTTGATTATGTGTAAACTTACCGTATTTTTATTAACATATAAGCCATATTTGCATACTCAGATAAATCAGCAGTAAACATGGGTTGGTCAGAAAATGATATGAGGATAAATATAACTCTCGCCCATACAAGTATATGCTCTATATCTTGGACCCTAGGTTATGTTTGGTGTGAAGGTCTGTACATGACGCCGCATTCCCTCAGGACCTTATCTTTTCAATTTACATTACACTCGGAAGGGTCATTGGTATTGGTTTAAATATCAAAATTATGTGTGGGCTAAGTTTGGGATATTCTTTATGACTTTTTTACCTACGCGAGACCGTAACCAAAAAAGGGATTATGATTTTAGCAGTATATGCGTGTATGTATGTATATTCTATCGTCGTGCTTGAATTCTTTACTTGTTGAAATACAACCTTACTATTTTACTAATATTATAAAGGCGAAAGGTTGTGTGTTTAACCTGAGGTGAACCCGGCACCTTGGGCGAAGCAAATTGAGCCGAGGGAGCTGCTCTTGATATCCCTCTTATAAGAAGAGGGGACAAAAGAGCAGGGGGACAAAGGGCAAGGAAGGAACCTTACCCCATTGTATTGTCTGTTCTGAGGTTCGGGACAACCCCTCTGTAGAGGTGGCGTCGGTCCTTTTAGGGACTGACTAGCCGTCGAGATGCCCTGTTTGTTCAATAGATCCGCGGCACCTCGCCAAAGGCGGCATTGGTGAGTCTCTCTCCGGGTTTTAGTGAGTAGAGCTGCGTCCAACTCACCACCTTTCGGGCGCAGCAAGACCACATACCCGCCTGGGGAGAACCACTCCCCGCGGGTTGCCTCAGAGCATTTCCTGGCATTAAAGAAAAAAGTTTCTAGTGCTTCTAAAGGGCTGTTATAACACTGTTTCATAACATACATTTGTAACATTTCCAACACGAATCCTTAGTTTGTTCTCCTGTTTCTGCAATGTTATATGATTTTTGTATACAGTATGTTTTTTTTAAGTGGGACAGTATGGGGAAATCCTAAAGTATAAGAGATACAGGGAAACTGTCTTAGGAAACATTAGGTACTTTTTTGTGAAACAAAAAATTGGTATAGTCAAAATTTTGGTCAAGTGTGAGTTGTCCCTTGAGAGGTAAATTTAATAAAATAATTTTACATTAAAGTAAATGTTCAAAGTGGCTCCCCTTTTGTCGAATGCAGGCACGTGCGCGTTTCAGAACACCTCTGGTAGCTTTAGACAAGGCGTTGTGATGTATGTTGTTCAAATGATAATGCACTGCGTCTTTTAACTCTTGTACCGAGTTGTAAGTATCTGCATAAATTCGACCTTTAAGGTACCGCCAAATGAAAAAATCCAACGGTGTTAAATCGGGTGAACGTGGTGGCCATTTAATAGGGCCATTTGTGCCCACCCAGCGATCAAGAAAATGTTTATTTAAAAACTGTTTAGTAGCGATACTATTGTGGGCAGGGGCGCCGTCTTGTTGGTAGATGATATTATTCAAATTATTTAATGGAATTGCCATATCTACTAAATCCACAGCCATGTTTAATATTTCCTGATATTTTTGACTATTCAATGTTCCATGGTAAATTTTAATGGCAAAGATTTTATTATCTAATATTGCACACCAACAATTAAAGGAAAAGCGGACCTGGTTATGGGTTGCCGTAGTTCGGAAGGGGTTTGTACGTGCCCAAAAATGATTATTTTTTCTATTGTACATGCCATTGTTTGAAAAATTGCATTCATCTGTCCAAATAATCCGGCTTGGAAAAGACGGGTTTCTAATCGAGCATGCTACAAACCACTGGCAAAATGCTAATCTCCGGTCAGTGTCTCCTAGAAGCAATGCTTTTACAAGATGACCTTCTATGTAACACTTGTACTTGTAAGCCTTCAATACCTTTCGTACTGTAGATCTATGCACACCGATATTGTTAGCAGCTTCCCTTAATGAGGCTTTTGGGTAGGCTTCAAAATATCCTAAGATTGCGATAGTTGTAAATTAATTTATTACTGTAACTCGTCTCTTCCGTTTTAGTGTAAAACAGCCTCCCTTTCTTAAATTTTTCACCAGTTTGTCAAAAATTTTGCGGTTCGGTTGATCGCGGTCCGGATAACGTTCCCGATACCACTGTAACGCATTCACAGAGCTACGATAATTTACAAAATACGCTTCAATTAAATCTACTTTATGCGAGTTTGATAATTCCATGACGAAAACTTAACATAATGTTAACTTTAAACAATGAAATATCAAGTAAAATACTGTTTGTTTCAAGAATTTCCAAATTTAAAATTTGTTTTTTTTTTTTTATATTAGATTTGTAAGGTAAGGTGCTCGCGTAAGAATACCTTAAAGTATTTTAATCCTTTTTAAACCAAATAAAGTGTTCCAAATTCAAATGTAAAACTGGAATAGGCAATTTTTTTTTAATAAAAACCTTGCAGTGGGCAGTGGTAGGCAATTTACACGGGTTGTAATAATGAAAACGATTTTCTTAAATTTGACTAACTTCTGCTGTCTCGATTTTTTTCTTCCGATACAATAAAATGATCCCCTCATGAAACTGAGGAGATGTGCGTCAAAAAAAAATTTCATCAAAATTAATCATTTTTAGGGACAACTCACACTTGACCAAAATTTTGACGATACCAATTTTTTTTTCACAAAAAAGTCCCTAATGTTTCCTAAGACAGTTTCCTTGTATCTCTTATACTTTAGGATTTCCTCATACTGTCCCACTTAAAAAAAAACACACTGTTTACATTATTTTTTTCAATACGTTCCTAATATTTTAAATGAACTTAGTTGTGATTTATTTAATATCGTAACTTCCTCATTCTTCATTCATTCAATTTCATTCTTCTTCATTTTGTTCATTTAATTAAGAGAAGCTCTTGTACATAAAATCTTCTGTCTAATGCTTCATAATAAGAGTATAATTTTGGTATATTTATTCAATTGTCTATCTTGAGAACTCAATTGTGTACGTACGACTAATGTACCAGGAGGGGGTCATTACGATATCAAGATAATAGGCTGGGTACGACATTGGACGAAGATATTAATCTAGATGGAACAAGGAGGCTCAAAGAGATCTTCGATTATATGAAATTCCAATTCGAATTCCAAATTCAAATTTTCTTATTCAATTAACAACGTTCATTGAACATCAAATGAATCTACCACCGGTGCCAAGACGGGCCTTAGGATCGTAGTTTACCTTTGACTTAGAGATAAGAAAGCAGACTATTCAGGTGTTGAGTATACAACATCACTCATAAAATTGGAAATGAAGTCCAGGCGGTGAATGTTGGAGTTATTTATCTTAAAGACAAGAGAGCTAAAAGACTGATTAAGTTCCCTCTGGGATGCCCTTTTTTGTTAGAAGTCCGGTTAACGTTAGTAATTTGGGAATATAATTCCTGGGTACTATCAGCGCTTAGTACTGGCACTGCCTGTCCTTTCTGTCCGACGTACGAAGGTTTTAATGTTCTGCAAGATGCACCTAACCAGTATGAGGTCCAGAAACCAAAATCCTTTACTTTCCTCTCGACCTATGTATTCTCCTGTTTTAACAGTTCAAAAATATGAAATATCATTTTCCCTAAATCGACCGATCATCAGCTTCTTACGTCGTATAATTGTTCTTATTGGCTTAGAAATAAACACTGCGTCATTCTAAACGCGACCACAAAAAGTGGTACCAACTTACGGGTATACAATAGAACTCGCCTCGAAATGTTTTTTGATTGTATTCGAAATAAACTCGATTCAGAATGTACGATGACAGTGCAAACAATATGATAGAGATATTTCTCTATCTATTTTTTTAAATAATAGAATAGAATAGTAAAGTTTGGGAACGAAGAATATATTCGATAAAATTTTCAATACAAATCCTTTCACTTCACCTCATATAGACGAACCTTATAAAGTTAGCTTCCCACGGTGTTCGGTTTTGTGTATGATAACACTATGGACTATGGAATACTGATTGATTGTTTTTAATTTTGATTCCATCCACAAAGAATTTGAATAGTGTTGCTAATTCAATAATAGTTTTATATTTTTTAATTTTCATTTCGATTGTTGGTTTTATCTACTGTTTGCTTGTTGCCTAGAAGTATTAAATGAACATTATGATTTTTTTTTATTTGGTTTGACATATAACGGCTTAGTAAGCTATTTTAATAACATTAATTGATCCTTCTTTCAACAAAATGAAGAAACTTATTTAAATCACTCATTTAAAAAACTTTACAATATAAATTTTAAAATAGTAACCTATTTTAATCAATAATAATAATAATGAATCAAGGTGTAGTTAGTGGGTGACGACTTTAATAAATCTTTGGAAAAACTACTTCAACAAATCTTTGGACAAGATGTGATATACGTATATTATATATGGAGCGTGCTATGTTGGGCGTTTCTTTAAAAAATAGGATTCGTAACTAAGGTTACCGATATCACGCAAAGAAAAAGCTCGTTGAAGTGGCAGTGGTCACACACTTAGGAGAATGGATGGCTGATGGGTAAATAAGGTTGAAGAGTGGAGGCCACGTTTAAGTAGACGAAGTGTTGGTCGGCCATTAACAAGATGGGAAGACGATCTCCGTGCGGTGGCCGGTCCGTGTTGGATGCGAGTGGCAAGGGATCGGCCATCTTGGCGTTCATTCAGGAAGGCATATGTTTAGCAGTGGACGGATAGAGGCTGATGATGATGATATATTATATAGTATACTCATGTTGGAAAAAGTAGATAATGCCAGAAATAAGACAAAGAATAATATAAGAAATAGTAAAGCTGTTGCTGCCCAAAAATTCTAGAAAGAGCTGTCACACAGGATCAAATGTCGATTCCTTGATACAGATTTACAACTCATATTTATCTAGTCTTCTGAAAACTATAAAAGATAATCCTTACAGGCGAGGCCGTGAGTAGCATCTTGTATTATAATTGTATTTTTGGGCGTTCTAATAATTAACGCTGGTATAATGTGATTAGAAATAGAATGACAACGGGAGTCTTGTAATTAATATTTTTTTAATGACTAAAATATAATTTGAGACTTTCCATTCTCGGTGTCACACATGTGACTGTATTAATGGTTTTTTTTAATGTACTCGAGTATTTGTCAGCTTGCTAATTTATTTATCACTAGTTGTTGCTTTTTTTCCTTTAACGCCGGGAAATGCTCTAAGGTAGCAAGAGCTGGGGAGAAGGTAATCCCCAGGCGGGTTTGTGGGACACTACGCCCGAAAGCTGTAAGTGGACGCAGCTCTACCCACTAAAAGCCTGCACCTCAGAACAACCCCTCACAATGTCGGGACAGTGCAATGGGGTGAGGTACCCAACCTCGATCCTTGTCCCCCTGCTCTTTTGTCCCCTCTTCTTAAAGGGGGGCACAATGAGCAGCACCTTCGGTCCAATTTGCTTCGCCCAAGGTGCTGGGCTGACCTTAGGCTACTGAGTCCCACCGCCACGACAAGGCTTAAACCTTGGTGGGGTCACTAGTTGTTGCCTGCAGCATTGCCTATTTCATTTTCCATTGTAAATTGATGGTGGTTACTTTAACCAATGACATTCAGTGATAAAGTAGTACTAGTGAAAGTATTTTTAAATTAGATCAGCAAAGTTTGCTCTTTACTATAAAAAAAATTTCATAACTAATAAAATCAAGTATATTCTAAGTGTATGAATAAAATTCTAATGAATCTAGAATATGATGTCGAAAAATTGTATACAATAATGAAATGACAGCTTCATGATGATGATGATGATGATGATGTAAAACTATTTTGTACAAATTAAATATCGCGCTAAAAACAAAGTAAAAATACACAGGTTGTATAATGCCACAACCGCGACATGTTTAGCCACGTCCGCTGTGTCAATAACTGAAGTGTGCACACACCCTAAGCCACGTGTAGAGCATCAACTATGAACTATGTAACACTAACGCCCGAATACTCAAACGAATCTCAAATTTAAGACTTACTTAAACTCATGCTACGACGTGTCAGATTCAAAGGAAAAAAGAGGGACACGAGTTTAATTAGGTCTTAAATTTGAGATTCGTTTGAGTATTCGGGCGTAAGCTATTAAAACGATGAATGTATGATTGAACTAACGTAAGTTTTGAAACTTACTAACACCCAATTTACATAAGGAAACTAGTAATGTGTAACAGGAAAATACAGTTAGGGAGTAACGTTTAAGTAAATTAGTATAACTACTGCTTTATACCGAGATCTTCACAACAAAAAAAATCAATGATATTAGTGGTAGAGACATCGGACCCTCAGAATATGGAGGTATTTTCAAATAATATAATATAATAATAATATCAACCCTTTTATGTCCCACTGCTGGGCACGGGTCTCCTCCTCGAAATCAGGCGAGGAGGATTTTGGGCCATAGTTCATCGATGCGCTGGCTGGCATTTCTAGGCATCACAGGGGGGTCAGGATTGAACCCGGACCTCTCGGCTCACACTCAAGAGGTCGAGTGGGCCGAGCCACCCACTAGGCTATCGTCGCTCACGCTCACGCCATTTTCAAATAATCATTCAAAAATTAGTTCGTATTAAAATCAATTTCGTACTTTTAAAAAATCATTAAAATCATATTTAATTAAAATGTACAAATACTCCAAATAAAATAATAATAATCCCCGAGAAGAACGAAACTAAACGGCGTTCCGCACTAAATCGCACCAAAGCGCGCATTAGCACAGACTAACAGTTTCCGAGTAGTTATATAACAAACAAACACCCAGCTACGTGACGCAGACCCATTCAGGAGTATCAAAGCCTGTGACACAATAAAAACCTATCAAGCGCTAACCCGTTTTCCGTTGTGCAAATATACTTTGTAAAGTGATCATTTCTCGTGATTACCGGATTTCGCTGGTAAGGGACGATGTAACTGTATTTAATACACTAAATTGTACGAGCATTACATACTGTCTTTCTAGGGCACTGAAATCGCAATGAAAATGACAGTATATTATAATAGATTCAATTGAACAGTATTTAGGAAGCAGAGCTATGGGCTAGGTGGCATAATTTTCCCCACCATGGTTCAGGCCTTAACGTGGCAGTGGGGCTCAGTAGCCTAGGTATAGCCCAGCATCTTGGGCGAAGCTAATTAAGCTGAGGTGCTCTTTGTACCCCTCTTATAAGAGAGTACAAAAGAGCAGGGGGGACAAGCGGCGAGGATGGGAACCTCACCCCATTGTACTGGCCCAACGTTGGGAGAGGCTATTCTGTGGTGCGGGACAACCCCTCTGTAGAGGTGGAGTCTGTACCTTGGGGGACTGACTAGCCGTCAAGGTGCCCTGTTTGCTCATGAGATCCGGGGCACCTCGCCAAAGGCGGAATTGGTGGCACTCGCCGGGTTTTAGTGGGTATAGCTACGTCCACTTACCAGCTTTCGGGCGCAGCGAGTCCCACATACCCGCCTGGGGAAACACAACACACACACACACAAAGAAAAAAAGGTAGCATAATTTTGTGTT
The DNA here is from genome assembly GCA_963853865.1 of Helleia helle. Lineage (NCBI taxonomy): Eukaryota > Metazoa > Arthropoda > Insecta > Lepidoptera > Lycaenidae > Helleia > Helleia helle. The sequence goes on from OY971420.1 coordinate 3,908,004, forward strand.
CGATTCGAGTTGTTCTGCTTGATCCTCTGATATTTTATTACTTGCAAATCCTTCTCTATAACCAGTGTCTATGGGTGTCGGTGAACACTTACTATTACAAACTTCTCGTTTGCTAATAAAAAATAAGATATAGGTAAAATTTATTTTGTTCTCTACATCCTTTTTACCAATTTACTTTATCAGTTGCTTTAAATAACAAAAAATACGCGTCGTGTTCAACCTACCGTTTTTTGTGTAACAATTAAATTGAACCAAAGATAAACAACAACGGTACGACCGCATAAAGATAAACAGGAAAAATGTATATCGCAAATACAAATACCTAAAGTGACTTTCCACGTGAGTTATAGGAAAAGAAGTGGATACCAGACACATCAGTAAGTAGTTTTACTTACGTAACATCTAAATTGGGACTACCCGGTAAATGCTCGATTTGAGGACAACATTATGTGAAATAATTATTATAATTATGGTTAATTTGCTTGTTTTGTTGTTGTTTGTTTGTTTCTATGGGTCTTTTGACTTTTTTATTGTTCTGGTTTTCTGTTTGACTATTACCTTTTAATTATGCTTGTAAGAGGTAGAACCATGCTGTTTTTCAGCAGAATTGAGCAGGCACGAACGGGATGATACTTCTCGCTGACATAACACTGGCGTCAAGTGACAGCTATGCTCTTTTTTTGTGAGTTTCTGGTGGCCCATGGGGCGGGGGATAGGGAAATGGGGGGCAACGCATCTGCATAATCTCTGGTTGTGCATGGTGGTCGATAGTCGTCAAAAGGCTTCGACTGCTCGTTTGCCCTCCAGTGCTATAAAAAAACTGTTTCAAGTGCTTATGAAACAATGATAATTTTGGTTTTGTCTAATATCATTTTCGCATTGTTTGAATAGCTAATGGTTGCTTTTGTTATCTAGTTTAAACAAGTTCTAAAATAAAATAAAACGTGTGGCACTCGGGGACTGCCGCGGTAAAGCTATTGCATAGCATTTTTTATCAACTTATGCAATTATAATAATTTAATTATGATCGCTCTCCTTTCTATTTAAGCTCCGTGACACACGCATAAAAATTTGACAACTATTATACTTATAATATTATGTCAATTCTTTTTCATTATTTAATTTTTTTTTAATCTAAACTACGCCATTATCCGAATATTGTGGATATATGTTGTCGATTCGAAAGATTTATTTAAATACGTTAATTTGAGAGGAGAACTTACCGTATCCCACACTATATACTTTCTCACAAACAGCTGCTTACTTATTCGTCCGATTTCGGAGCAGCTCGTCTCTCGTCGGGTGTTAGGTTTTTTTCGTTACGGAATTTCTTGATTCGGTCGCCGCGATCAAGGCCCGCGTTAAAAGCTATGCAATAGCTTAAAATATTCTGTGAAAATAATCTGCAAAATATACATTGTGGGAAGTCATCTTAACTGTACTGAACATCATGGTTATCTTTAAGTGAACGCAAAGCCCTTTCATAGTCACATGAGGTCGCCATATCCAGATGACTATTGAAACTTATATTTTTTCAGTTGTAGATAGAAATTTTAACAGGCAGAATGCTATCTCGTTTGTCATACTGTGGGAAAAGGTGGCCAAATTGTAGTAAAGGATATTTATTTTCGAAGATTGATTTTTCCTAAAATCAATAATTAACTGTTTGTAGTTACTTGTCATAATTTGATCCACTGTTAAGGCGTTCTAGATACGGTTACTTTCCCATTTATTATATTAAGTAAGCTGGATGACTTTTTTTTTTTTTTTTAATAAAATGACATTTTCTAAAAATGATTCCTAGCTAGATCGATTTATCGCCCCCGAAACCCCCTATATACTAAATTTCATGAAAATCATTGGAGCCGATTCCGAGATTCCAATTATATATTTAGGTATTTAGTCTATGAAGGAAACTACACGTAATTATTACTGCTTATTTCAATGTGCCTACATATATATATATACACAAGAATTGCTCATTTAAAGATATAAGATATGGATAGCAACATGTGAGGTGGTATATGTGGAAATGCATGTGTGTGTACTTTTTGTATATGTAAGTTTGAAGATGGCCGCCATGTTTATCATGTTCAACTTGAACTAGTTACAACTTCATTAATTCTATGTCCAAATAATTCCATCATATATAGATAAGTAATGTATAGAAATATGTTTTGCTACTAAATATGACTTATAAACATGTTATATTTCGACTGTAGTTAGTAATATCTAACTCTCTCGTTCCCTAGCCTTATTCTTAGAAGAAGGTAATTATTGGGCCTTAGTTAACCTATACCCTTTTTCCTTTTACGCCGGGAAATGCTCTGAGGCATCCCGCCTGGGGAGTGGGTCTCCCCAGGTGGGTATGTGGGACTCGCTGCGCCCGAAAGGTGGTAAATGGACGCAGCTCTACACACAACCCGGCGAGTACCACCAATGCCGCCTTGGTGAGGTGCCCCGGATCTAATGAGCAAACAGGGCCAAGGAACTGACACCACCTCCACAGAGTGATTGTCCTACATCACAGAACAACCCCTACCAACGTCGGGACAGTACAATGGGGTGAGGTTCCCATCCTCGCCCCTTGCACCCTGCTCTTTTGTCCCCTCTTCTTATAAGAGGGGTACAAACAGTCACCTCGGCTCAATTAGCTTCGCCCCAGGTGCTGGGATCACCCTAGGCTACTAAGCCCCACCGCCACGTCAAGGCCTGAACCATGGTGGGGAGTTAACCTATACCCTAGCTTATAGGGATTGATGATCTTCATGTCCTTAAAGAGTTTTTAGGTATAAAGCTTAAAATGTTCTTCACCACCTGACATGACCGAATAAACTATAAAATGAATAAAAACGAACTCACAAAGTATTTACAATAATAATACAAATCAAAATAAGAACTCAAAAGTGAGTTCTTATTTTTATTGTTGCTGCTACATTATTATGTAGCAGCAACAATAATTATATAAATAATTAAATAAATTTTTGTAAAATTATTATGTAGTAATATATAATAATAATTAGTAGTAATGTACTTTATACTATAAAGATATAATTAAACTGTAGAGACCTTATGATATCTCGTAGTCGACAGCAAATTTTCTCAGCATTCAAAAATTCAAAAATAAATAAAATCAAATTTAAAAAAACTAACTCGGCAAGATTTTTTCAAAAATGGTGATAGCTACACCTCGTGTGCATGTATTTAAATATATGTGTTTCTTCGATCCGTGTTGTATGCGAGTGGATCGTATCTTGGCGTACATTGAAGGATGCCTATGTTCAACAATGGACGGATAAATGCTAATGATAATATCTTCAAAAAACCTAGGACCACTCGCCACTTGAAAAATTGTCCTAGGTACCAGATACCAGATACCTAGGATCCAGATGTACTTTGGAATGTGTCCGTTGTACCTTCGACCGAGGAGGTTCAGATAGAGGTAAACACTTATATCAGCTACTAGCTGTTGCCTGCAGCTTCGCCCGCGTTACTCAACTCCTATAAGTCACAGCGTGATGTTATATAGCCTATAGCCTTCCTCGATAAATGGGCTATCTAAAACTGAAATAAATTTTCAAATCGGACTAGTAGTTCCTGAGATTAGCGCGTTCAAACAAACAAACAAACTCTTCAGCTTTATAATATTAGTATAGATAATAGTTTATTTTCTTTTGAAATAATATTAATAAAAATTATTTGTACATATTAGCATATGTAAATGTCTCAAAGGCTACTTTCTTATAACTGATATTATATCTTTCAATCGGACTATCGCTATTTTCATTTTCACTATACGAGTCATTAGGATCGTGGACGGTTTAGTTGGAATCCTCAGAAGCAGACTGAAAAAACTATTTTTATTTTCACTCATCTGTTTTATTTTATTTGCCTTATTTTAACTTAAGATCATCTGAGTAATTTTCTTGAAGCCTCAATTGCGTTTTTCTTTCTCTGGTGTGTCCGTTAGTATTCTAGATTTGCCTTTTGGTCTACCTCTTTGTTTCTTTTCTTTTGGATATGTGGTAACTGTCGAACCAAAATCCATTGCCAGGGACGAAGGTGCGTTGTAAATTGGGTGGCTAAGGTGCAACATAGTGATAAATTTACTTTATAAGCTTTATAAACCCACTTGCGACTGAGGTGAGGATTTGACAGTCTTCTCGTCTTCCTACTTTTTTAATTGTGATGTGTGGCTGTCGCTGGCGAATCACAACTTACTTCAAGCAAATTTTGATAAATAGACGTTTCAAATACTATAAGGGTTCTTGAAAGCGCAAGATTTTGAAAAAATATATTTATTCTAGATACAGCTCTGCCCAAGGTGCAACAGGCTCTATTTAAAAAAAATACTTTATTATTTATTCATTTTCAAATATTTAATAATAATAATATGTTGGGACGACTCACACATGGTCTCTTATCTCAAACTAGGTAGAGCCTGTTTTTATGATACCAGACACAGTTGTCCGGTACTTTTATAACTTGTCTCATTGAAAATATCATCATCATCATCAGGTGCCATCTTCATATTGAAGGTCGGAGGTCAGTTGGCAAAATTTTCTGCGATCCCATGCGGCTTCCTTCAGTTGCGTGTAGTTGAAAATATGAAATGGTTTGAAAATACAATCCCCAAATAAACTCCCCGCCCTTATTCTTTGACTCTTTCTTCTCTTTCTTTTCTTCTTTGATTCTTCCTCAAATAACTTCATATATTATTAGAATTAGATAAATATATTTCGTGTTTGTGATGTACAGGTGCTTAGTACGTCTTAACCCGGGCCCCATTAAATAACACTGATGACTAACAAATGGGAAAACTAATAGCAATCGTGAAACTAAACTACTTAATGACTTAGATTATGAATAGTGTTATCTATTATGTAATTAATACAACTATTCACCTGCATTTGTCTCAATTTAACTTTATGTAAAATCTAGATCCATTTCAGAATATAAAACAAAAAAACACCCGTACGTCAGTTTTTAACATATTTTGTTTTCTACGTTTAAAATAAAATTATCAATCTATGATTATTGTTAATCCAATTTTAATGAAAGATAGGTACTATGCGTTACGAAAACGGGATTAAATTCGGTTTTCCACTATCAAAATTTTTGTTTTAGGCTTTTTATAATTCATGTGATAAACTAGGCTTAGATTAGATTTTTATTTCTTATTTATTCGATTCTATTGCGGCATATTGATTTGGTATTTATATTTAATCATTATAAAAAAGTGCGTGCCTACAAAGTACACATGTCAGAAGTGAAACTATTTAGCAACCTAATTTTTAAATCTCGTACTAATCTAGAGTTTAAAATTTCCGAGACTAGCAATGCGATGTTCGCTGTATACATGCTCTATCTCACTCTCTCTCTCTCGATCTTTCTCACTCGCTTGCTCCCTACTATCACTCCATGTATACAACAAGGATAGGCGCGAAAAACGCCTTCCTTACAGTCCCAAACCCTTTCCTTACAGTCGGATAAAAAGCCCATACACGATATTTTATAATCGTATACAATATAATGGAGAATCACCATCATCATCACAGTCCCTATCCGTCCACAGCTGAACATAGGACTCCCTCTAGAATGCATATAAAAAACAAAACCTTTATCCTATGTAGAAATGCGAGCAAGATTTCGGGCTCAACCCCAAATGTTTGGGCCCTTTATGGATGCCCGTTTTTCTAAAAGGCAGCAGTCATGTGAGCGTGGGGCTTTTAAATTTCCTCCTCGGAGTAAGGACGGTCTTCGCCTGCTACGGTGAGAGCGGCGCTGATTACATGTTCTGTGTGCTCTGTGTATTTGAGTGAATTAAATTGGGCAAGATTTAATTCATTCACAATTTGAAATTAACAAATGTTACACTATTATAATGACAATACACATTGCAGAAATACACTAGGCACCGAAACGATTGACATGAATTTCATTTTTACCTACCTAACATACTGTTCTATATTCCTGTGACATTCATTAGCGGGCTCATAGAGCGAAGGTCAGAGAAATGTCAAGTGTAAATAAGAAAAGTTTTCTATCTGTGAGCGAAGGCAAGTTTCAGCACAGGCCAGGCTCGTGACATTCTGAACTCCTTTCATGTTAATACATTGTATGTGTTTGACACGACTTCCACTGTCTATATCCAGACTATGTGATGCATAAAATATACGCCGACTGTATTTAAATACTAGACAATATACATACTGATTACGCACTCAATTTTACAATTTTGTGTTCAAACTAGCTGTTGCCCGCAGCTTCGCCCGCGTTAACTTAGATTTACAACCGTACCCGGATTGATGATGATTATTTTTGACGTGACAACGTCTTATAATTCGATGGAGCGGGCTGCAAGAACGAAAAAACATGACGCATGTGGCGTTACCTCGCTCTGAGGCGTTCCATTTTCTTATGACGTTGTCACGTTCAACTATCGTCAGTAAACCGACTTTACAGACAACCGATTTAAAAAAATACTTTTTTTATGTTAGTTGGCAAACTTATTTATCTTATTTGAACAAATTCATTGATCTTAGTCCAAATACTTATAAACACTAAACTTTTCTTACCTCCATAGTTTTGGATATGACTAATGATTAAACCTATGACCTGGGTACTATGTAAAATATTGTGAGTTTCTCCTAACCACCTCAATGTCGCTTGCATTGTATAAACATGGTATAAACTATATTTGACATATGACTGTAATGGTCACGTTTTATATTGTAGGATAAACCATAACCTACCCCACTGTATTTCCCTTTCAATGCTTGAACGAATATATTCGATTGCTCTAACAATGTTGCAACATTTAAGGAACATTGTTGCTGGCTTAACCCCAGTTGCCAACTAGCTTACTCCGAAGACAATATATGAAACTTCTGCCCTTTAGTGAGTTGGTGTTAAGGTAATGAATAATAATTGAATGTCGCTCTGAACACTGTCGACGTAGGTAATGAATATTCATTACCTTACCTGTTCCATAATTTTCCTAGACTTGCTTGTGTTCATATTTCAACAAATAGGTGTAGACTTTGATACAACAATGGAAAATTAGAAATGCTGACGGAATACATATGTAATTTAAAGTATTAGTAAAAAACGATTGTTTGTATGGATACTTCTTACTCTTTCATACAAAAACAATTGAATGGATTGTAAAGAAACTTTACAAAATCAATCTTATAGGTACATAAGAATAGCATTGATATTATTTTTGGATATTAGCGTGATATGGATATTAGGGTGTGATATGGATATTAGGGTTCGGTCGTGCTGGCGTTCTTTGAATCAAAGAGGCCTATGTTCGGCAGTGGACGGATAAAGGATGATGATGATATATTTTATAACTCTAATTAATATATTACTTTTTTTTATATCGAGACCACCATTGTATGGCAAAATATTTAACGACCGTCCGGAGTTCTACTTTAGTTTTAACGCTACATCTTATGGAATGTATTATCTCTTAGTAGTAAGTGAAATACACCGTATTTTCTTCTCCCACTGAGGCGGGACATTTGAGTTTAAGAAGAAGAGACCCGCCCAACAGTGCGACGTAATGCCTATATTCTAAGTTGAGCTCACTCAAATATTATTAGGTGATCTTCATAAATAAAAAGTTTCCAGAATGACAGAGTGTTATCAATTTAAACCTTACTAGTAGAATATTATTATACAATAACACGCCACACATTTACTTACAATCTTTGATTTCTCAAATATGTTACGCTGATATCTTACCTTATAAATTATTATTATTCGAGCATAGTTTAGTGTCTGCATTTTCGCATTAGCATAGCTGAATAAGTAAATACAACAGAATTTGTGTTTAATGAAGGATTCTTGAAACGCTTCACGCCGTAGTAATTCGTCCCAAGAAATTTATATTACATAAATTTAGGTAGTAATATTTTAAAGTTAGTCAATACTTTGTAAGTTAAGGCGTGCCTTTCCCGATAAACGACATTTTGAATTCTGTTTTATTTAGAAACTAAGCCGTTTTATGTTTTGACAAAAATATATGTTATTTAACACTTCATCATCATAATATTTCGGTTGTTCGATACACGATTAGGTGCTTATATTTTGCTGCATTAAAAAAATATTGCAAAGATAGGTCAAAATTGAGATGAAAAACCAATTTTATTTGAGTAATATCAGGTTTTGTACAATAAAACTTATACCATAATAAACCTTGTAGAAAATGTCGTCGTTGTCGGTCGTCATAAATTATTTTTTAATAAATCCCTCCCTTCAAATACATAAATATGTGGTTTCACTTGCTGCCAAAGCGCTCGACGCGGTTTCGAGCTCCATACAAAATTCAGTTCTCGGACAGCCCCGCCTTTAGTAGACGGGAGATCGCCGTCGATTTCTCGTCGCTGAGGTCGAAAATTAAATGCTGAAAAGCATTTGTAATCTCAATAAGTCTGTTTTCTAAAGAAGTCAAATCTTGTATGTATTTGTGTTTTTGAGTCTAGATTGGAAATGTTTCCGTTTTTACGATTCCTACATTCTGTTTACATGTCGGTGTCTACCTACGTACCGGATTTCTGTTTAGTAGTATCCACGTGATGCCCGAACAGACAAATAGACTCAATCCTAAAAATAACATATTTGTGTTTCCTGACGAACTGAATTGATATTTTCGAATATTTTTAACTAGCTGAAGGCTGAATCACGCGGCTTGGATATCTAATTTAATTTTTATTACGGTCTCTGAATATTTTGGTTTGCTTTACAAATTTTACAAATCAGCTGCCAATCGTCGTCGTTTATCAGTAAGAAAATAAACAATACATTTTTATTTTATTTGCATATCAAAAAATATCGGTTGTCTGTAAAGTCGGTTTACTGACTTTGACCGTGACAACGTCATAAGAAAATGGAATGCCTGAGAGTGAGGTAACGCCGCATGCATCATGTTTTTTCGTGCGTGCAGCCTGCTCCATCGAATTATAAGACGTTGTCACGTCGAAAATAAATATCGTTACAACTAAATATCACAAACAATTTATTTGTTATCGTAATTTTATCGATTTTAGGCACACCGTAAAAAATCCGACATGCCACTTCAAAATTGCAGTGTCATTTTGATAGGTGCAAATTGCATTCCATCGTTATTGGGGCAGGTCAATCAGTTTTCGCGTTTTACTGAAAACTAGCTGTTCCTTGTTTAATCCGCCCAAAAACTACCAACATAGATTAACTGTAACTGTTAGATTATGTTATAGAATATGAAATTAAAAAAATAATGAAATCCTATTTATTTGTGGAACTGATAAATAAATAAACAATCTTTAAGTTTATTGTATTACACATTAAGCTTTTATGAATATCTGGTAGATATGTCGTGGCGATGTCTTCTTCCTGATCGAATTCAAGAGGACACGTCATAATCTACACAAGAACTATGTCCTACTTTACTAGTTAAGTTCTCTGTTGGATGTAAGAGGGGTTTAATATGAAAAAACGGTTTATATATTTATAGGTCTACTAGATTATTGGAATTTGAAATCTCATTGATATAAACTGATAAGCTTACTATCATATTTTCCGATTTTCGCTTCGCAATAGATAAGAATATTTTACAAAATGGTGATACCCAAAAATATCACACTTACCTATAATTAAACCATATTATCCTTTTCTGGCACAGACAACAGATCCTATATAGCCCACTATCCTATCTCTAGTTGCACCAGACTGCACAGTGTGCAAAATCTATTATAATTCAGGAAGCAGGTTCTTCGCTGAAAAACTTTACCTTGACGTCACGGTGAATTATGTGAATCCTTTGGATGAAATCCTAATGTATGTGAAGATTGTTCCTAATACATCTGAGTCCTCATATGTTATTTATTATTCAGTCTTCTTATTGCGTTAATATGCATAAACTTATTTTCAAGAGCACGATTTAATTTCTACCTTGGTGAACAAGAAGCGGGTAAGAGCTTGTTGCACTTAAAGACTTGGAAATAGTTTATGCAACAATTGAATTATTTTTAGACGTGGGAAAGCAAACCACGTAAGATATAATATAATAAACAAGCTGAACAATGCTCAAAAAGGTTAAATATACCATATTTTTATCACAGACTAAAAAGTAAAAAATCTCCTTTCTTATTTACATTTTCATACACCTTTGAGCTATGATCATAATATATGTCTTATGGTTTCACGTCTGTAGCTCATCGGAGAGTTACTTTAACGATTATTAAATTCCACCTGGACAAACATATAAGATAATTATTATAATAATAATATCAACCCTTTTATGTCCCACTGCTGGGCACGGGTCTCCTCCTCGAAATCAGGCGAGGAGGGTTTTGGGCCATAGTTCACCGATGCGCTGGCCCAATGCGGGTTGGTGAACTTCACACACCTTCAAAGATTTTTAATCTCATCAGGCATGCAGGTTTCCTCACGATGTTTCCTTCACCGGTGAGCAAGCGATGGTCTCATGTTCAGATGCACGTAGAAATTTAGAAAAACCCATTTCTAGGCATCACAGGAGGGTCAGGATCGAACCCGGACCTCTCGGCTCTCACTCAAGAGGCAGCTCTTATTTCAATACCCATTATTCTATTGCCTCTTATATATGCATATAGGATATTAGTATCGATACTAATGGTGAAAGCCTTAATCGAGTATCACTAATCGCAGTTACCGAACTGTTAATTAAAGCGAACGTTTCAAACGTATGATTCGTACGTCGGGATGAATGCTGAAAGCTAGGGATGTCATTTGATTGTCGATATATTTCCGATTTACCAATTTTCCGTTTGCTACGTCACTATCGCTTTGATGTATCCAGTGCCAGTGTACTACTGTATAGAAGATATTTCGATTGAGTTAAAATTGAAAACTCTCTAAAAGCGAAATATAGTTTGAAAAGAAATTGGGACTATATTATAGGTATATTTTATGAAAGTTTGGAATAAGGTTGATGATATTTTATTAAAGTTAGTATCAGATATTTCTCTAAGTAACTAAATAAGTGAAAAAATCTGATGATTAATATAATTAATTAGTATTTAAGCGCTGTGCTGCTTTTTTCTGTATATACCACCATCTTTCTTATTGCCTCCGGTAAACAGCATTGCTGTGTTTCAAAAAGAAGGATAGAATGCAGTATAATTATTGGCACCAAGACTTAACATCTTATGTCTCAGGATAGACAACACATGAATGAGTTGGATGGACTGGTTCCAGGTAATTTATGTTCATGGGCGACGTCGACCACTTACCATCTGGTGACATGTCTATATAAGGTAAAGAAATATTGTTTGTCTGTAAAGTCGGTTTACGAACAATTGTTTTACGTGATAACGTCCTAAAGAAACATTGATGAAAAAAAACTTTTTAATAGTTAATTGAAGTGAACAAAATGAAATTAGACTGAAAATTGTGGAGGAAATCAATTATGTCGTATTAAATTGTAGAAATATACACAGAAACACAAAACACCAGGTACCAGACAATGGCAATATATTTAATACATTTATACTATACATATGTTTAAGGTTTTTATTATATAATACACATATTTAATACACACCCATGATCCAGAAACACAGAAAACTTTTTTTTGTTCCCTGGCGGGATTCGAACCCGCAACCTCCGGCTTGAGCGCCAACGCGCTAACCATTGAGCCACAGAGGTCTTCTAATTATAAACTATGTCACAAGTAATACTCACGGCTAACTCTAAACATATTTACGACGCAATGGCAATTGTGAGAGGTCGCCGTTGATAAGAGGCCCGAGATAAGCGCCGAATACCGCAAATCACAATTAGCCCTATTTAGTGACCGAATACAGCCGCCGCTGGCAAATCCTGACCAGATGTATCTGGACTGTGAAGGGGACACCACCGCGAAGGATATTTAACCATGACAGTGTATTGTCATAATAATCAGTATCAACCTATTTCCGTTCAGTGTGTTAATTATGTACGGTAAGAGTCGCAATGGACGAAAACCGGCGGAAGCAGAGGCAACCCTGATTCTGGCCACGATTCTTAGATATGAGCGATTGAACCTAGAAAGATTTGGACATAGGCCTCATCTAATGAACATCAAGACGGTTCCCCGCTACTCGCATCCAACAAGGACCGGCTACTGTAAAGTGATTGTCTCATCCGGTTTCTTCCCAATCTTGGACTCAAGAATTAAAACTACTTTTTACGGTCTTTTCGATAAATGACCATAGAATAGAATAGAATTGCACTTATTGTTCTTTAATAATGATAAACTATTATTTTGTGAAAGAATAGTTTTCGTAAAATATAAACAATATTTTTAAATTTTTCAAATTGAGTAAGTACTAAAAAGTACTTGAGTATTGCAAAAAAGTTTCGTTTTTTTTTTTAAACGACTTCGAAAAGGCTCCTCCTTTTCGAAGTGTGTTTTTTTTATGTATGTTCACCGTTTTCTCTGTCAATATTGAGCAATTTTCAAAATTCTTTTTTTATTCAAAAGAGTGCACTTCCGAGGTGGTCCCATGATAAGGAAACCAGGATCAGATGATGGCATCCCAGAGAAATCTAGGGGAACTTTTGAAAATCGTAGGAGTAACTAGTACGTTTAATATTTTTTTAATTAAGTATTTTAAAGCAATACAATTTCATGAAGGTCTAGAGTTGATCTGATGATGGAGCTGAAATACAGTCGAAGGAACTTCTCAGCAGTTTACAGTACCTACCTTGTGTTTGACTTAATTCATTTATATTGACGAGAACTTTGCACCCATATATTATATATATATATATATATATATATATATATATATATATATATATATATAAAATAAAATATATATATATATATATTTTATAAGTGTCCTTACAGGTCTGATAATGAAGACCATAGACAGTCGAGGGAACTCTTCAATAGTTTACAGTAGCTACCTTGTGTTTAGACACAATTCATTTATGTTGACCAGAACTTTGCACCCATATGGGTTATAAATCTCATTATAGGTCTGATGATGGAGTATAGACAGGAGTATAGACAGTGGAAATGCGTTCAATGACATGGTAAACGAAAAGATTGTAATTAGTAAAATAACAAGTTGAATATAAGTTCTAGGCACAAAAATTAAGGAAACGCAAATTTTTGATTACTTTTTCGTTTATTTTTTACTTTATGAAGTCGGTTTCAATTTTTGTTTTTATATATGGTTGAAGTTCATTCAAATATTCAAATTAACAATTTTTGGACTGACTTCTTTTTTATCATCACCACTAACGCCTTTTCCGTTTGCTTCATCATCATCATCATCAGCCTCTATCCGTCCACTGTTGAACATAGGTCTTCCTCAATGTACGCCAAGAGGACTGATCCCTTGCCACTCGCATCAAACACGGATCGGTCACTGCATAGAGACCGGACCCGCCTGTTTAGTGGACGACCAACACTTCATCTTCTCGAACGCGGCCTCCACTCCATTTGCTTGCTTCTTGTTAATCATGTTCTACGTAATTAGCTTAAGCAAAGTAAACTAACCTTCTATTTTTTTGACGTGTTTCTTTATCGAACCCCTTATCAGTGCCAACACGTCTCACTTTTAGAGTTCCTACATTTATTTTGTCATGTTCACGGTCATTAATTTAGAATTTTGTTTTGTCTGTCTGTAGGAAACAGCCGTTTTACTTAGGGTATATTAGGAATACTTGCAGCAAAGAAAGTTTGTCTGTATCTTGTTTGTCTAATCTAGGTTTTGTCTTCTTTAAAGACTGTTTTTTGTCTACGAGTGATGCATTATATTTTTGACTTGTATATTCCTGAGATTGCATATGGAGACAACGCCAACTACTCCGCGTTATAATAGATATTACATTTTAAATAGTTGTCTCTTGGATGTTTGTTTCGATACATTTTTTAAATATGATCATCATGACTGTGAAATAATATAAGACAAGAATCATGATATTATCAAATATTACGTAAGCTGTGTACGGTTCCCCACCACGGTTCAGGCCTTGTCGTGGCGGCGGAGCTCAGTAGCCTAGGGTGTGCCCAGCACCTTGGGCAAAGCAAATTGAGCTGAGCTGCTCTTTGTACCCCTCTTACAAGAAGAGGGGATAAAAGAACAAGGGGACAAGGGGCGAGGATGGGAAACTCACCCCATTGTTCCGACGTTGGGAGGGATTGTTCTGTGGCGCGGGCAACCCCTCTGTGGAGGTGGAGGATTATATCCGGGGCATCTCACCTAAGGCGGCATTGGCGGCACTCGCCGGGATTTAGTAGATAGAGCTACGTCCACGTTACCACCTTTCGGGCGCAGCGAGTTCCACATACCCGCCTGGGGAGACCCACTCCCCCACGGGATGCCTCAGAGCATTTCCAGGCGTTAAAGAAAAAAGAGGCTGTGTACGGTTCGTGGATATAATTACCTCACATAGGTACTCTTGCAATAGTCATCATATAATAAATGATAGAATAATAGGTTTCAGTTCAATGGTTTCAGTCATCGAGAATATCAGTTTCAGTATACACAAAGAAAACTTTTCTTAATAATGGGAGCAAAAGGATTAATTAACATTTAATTAGTTACATTCATTTTACTGGCTTATTCGTTCACCGCTAGCCGCTAAATCTCCACGCAATTGACGGTATAAGTTGGCATGTGTGACAGTCGACAGATGAACTAGGTGTAGGCATGCGTAGGTACACTTACAAAATATTATATAGACTACGCGGAGCGCGTAATATTGTTGTCAATTTTACAGTGACCGTAATGTAATAAAAAAACTATTTTTTTTACCGGTATAAAGTTGCGCTGTGCCGCGTTCCCGTCTGCTTGGGCCACCATCCTACTTGTTTCTCCCGTGAAATAACTTTACTGTGTTTCGGAGTTCTCTCCAAACCTTCTGACCTGACCTTATGGTTAGGACAGGTTGTGTAATTAGTGGCACACAGGCTTAACATCATATATTATATTATGATGAATGAGTTGTCTTTTTTATAAAGCAGAGAAATGCATTTCGCATTCGCACCGGGGTAAGTTTCTGATCCTATGTAGAACTCGCACTTGGGAGTGCACTATCCAAACTAAACCACTGCGAATGCCTTCATCCACTTTTTGAGGGTCCCGGATCTGTAGGCAACTGGAACACCTCAGTGACAGGCTGGCCTAGGCGAAGGCCAGTTCGTTAGGGGCCCGGCCGCCACTAAGCAGTCCCCACGATGTCGTGTCTTATCTAGCTGGGCCAGGTTCCCATCCCATTCCCAGGTTGATGCTAATTTAAGTAATTAGCATCAACCTGGGAATGGGATGGGTCATCAACCTGAAAATTACCATCAGGTGCCACGTCAGCTAGTTTTCCTGTCCACCTATCATACAAAACGTATTGTCATCATCAACAGCGTAGCATGTATCTGCCTATATCAGGTATGGTTGGGCTATAGACCCTGTACATGTTTACAATTCGTAAACTAATTATGTTCATTGTTTATTACAAGCTGTTACCAATTCTTGCCCTACTAAGCTGTTATGATTACTGTCTAACATGTCCGAACCATTTGACATGCATGTACACAACTTGTCAAGTACAGGTGTCTCGTGCACGGGCGACCTCGTGCGTCTCCAATTCAATCGACCCCTGCATATCCGCAGAGTCACTAATAACTCAACCTTTCCCGCCTACAAATTAGTATCGTCGGTAGGGATGTTACTGTCGGTTTTTTGTACGTATTTCTAGTGATCCATACAAAATATTTTTCTATCAGCAACCGGTAGCGTAACTTTTTTTTAACAAGCCTTTATACACGCCGTCAACGGCCCTGGGTGGCGTCCAATGGTGTGTGGGATATGCGGCACTAATCTGAGCCGAATACCCATTCTAACCCCAGGAGTGCCACCAATGCTGCCTTTGGTGCTCCGAATCTGTTGAGCAACAGGGCACCTTGACGGCTAGTCAGTCCCCCAAGGGACCGACGCCACCTCCACGGAGGTATTGTCACGCACCACAGAACATCCCCTCCCAACGTCGGGACAGTGCAATGGGGTGAGGTTGCCATCCTCGCCCTTGTCCCTCCCTACACTTTTGTCCCCTCTTTTATAGGATGGATACAAAGAGCAGCACCCTCGGTTCAATTGGCTTCGCCTAAGGTGCTAGACTTAGGCTGCTATGCCCCATCACCACAATAAAGAATGAACCATGGTGGGGAACCGGTCGTGTAGCTTAGTCGACCAACTAGTCATAAAACTGGTTAACCCACTAGTCGGGAAACTGGTTGATAACTGAATCGAGCAACTGGTTGACTAACTAGTTGAGCAACTAGTTGACCAACTAGTCGAGCAACTGGTTCACCA
Organism: Helleia helle; assembly: GCA_963853865.1. Taxonomy (NCBI): domain Eukaryota; kingdom Metazoa; phylum Arthropoda; class Insecta; order Lepidoptera; family Lycaenidae; genus Helleia; species Helleia helle. Next base: position 3,924,335 of record OY971420.1, read on the forward strand.
ACTAATCGAGCAACTGGTTGACCAACTAGTTGAGCAACTGGTTGTCTAACTAGTCGAGCAACTGTTTGACTAACTAGTCGAGCAACTAGTTGACCAACTAGTCTAGCAACTAGTTGACCCACTAGTCGAGCAACTAGTTGACCAACTAGTCGAGCAACTAGTTGACCAACTAGTCGAGCAACTAGTTGACCAACTAGTCAAGCAACTATGGTTGACCAACTAGTCGAATAATTCTTAAAAATATCATCTTTACAACGATTTCTGGTGATAAAAGAGATAAATTAAGATGCTTTATTTCACTTCACTGATAAAAAGGAAAACGGTACGCCACGTTTCTTACTTTTTTCACAGATCTCGATAATTCTACAATGTCTACAATGCCTTATCTCGTGACGCAGTAAGTAAAAACTTGGAAATAATCCCGATTTGAACAGTTTTAATAGTGATTTACCGGTGAAAGGTAAGCGCTGTGCCGTTCCCGGCTGCATGGTACCACCATCTAGATTATTTCTTCCGTGAAACAGATTTCAGTGACAATCAAATATACAATTTCAAATAATGTGATAAATAAATATGTTTTCTCGGAATTAATTTAGTAAAATACTGCGTAGAATATGTCAAATGTGAGCGCGGCTAAATCTCGTGAATATGATAAAAATATTTGAGCTGGCACATCTGCCGGTGATTCCGCTAAGCTGGCGTATAAATATGTAGCACCGATGCAGAAGATACGCGATTTAAGAAAATGCTTCATTATCATCCACAAGATAGTGAAACGCCTACACCGAGGTTACCGAATTGTCGTTTTTACTTGACGTTCATCATTTGAACTAGCGAAGCGTAGAACTATTGGCATTTTGAACTTCTTTATATCATAACTAGCTCTTGCCTGCAGCTTCGCCCGCGTTAACTTGGAATTATAGCCGTACGCGGGTTGATGATGATTATTTTATAGCCTAAGTTATGCTATAAGATAACATCATAATAAAATAAAATAAGGAGCAACTTAGGCCAGTGAAAGTCTCATCAGAATAGGCCCAGCCATTTCAGAGATTAGCCGGAACAAACGTCTGTTTGTTCCGGCTAATCTCTGAAATCCAGACAGACGGACATACAAAAATTGTAAAAAAGACTATTTTGGTATATGTACCGTGTATACCATAGTTGCTCGACTAGTTGGTCAACCAGTTGACCAACTAGTCGAGCAACTAGTTGACCAACTAGTCGAGCAACTGGTTGACCAACTAGTCGAGCAACTATGGTTGACCAACTAGTCGAGCATGTGGTTGACCAACTTGTCAACCACATGCTCGACTATGTACACCAAATGATAATTTATATTGCATAATTTGAATCGATTCTAAGGAATGAGTTAAAAGATTATTATCGATTAAAATAGTGACAACACTATTACAACAAATTTCCTCCATCAGGCAGATTAAAGTGATTGAAATCTAGACTCTAAAGGAGTAAATTGATTTATGATATAATTAAAAACGGTACTAATATATCCTAAATTTTATCTCTATTTTACCCATTTACGAAATAAGTTATATAAAAAGGATCAAATATTATAGTGAAAAGAAAATAAAAAGCAGTGGTATCTAAATGCTAGTGAATGTATAGTATATGAGCTTCTTACATATTTATATACTTATATATTTTATAATTATATGCTTTGCTCTGTTAGCTCAGAAATATAAAGCACTTCTGTGTTCCATTCTGAGAATACCTTGTTGATGGGGTTATTTATAATGTTGATTATGTTAACCACAAGAGAACATAATTGTAGTAATAATATTAAGACGTGGATTTCGATGAAATAATAATTGCGTTTCTTCATGTATTGAAGAGATCTATCACGTTTAAAACATGCAATGTTTTTAATACTTTATAATTTATGCTAAGGCAACGGGACTGGCGAGCGTCGCGGCGTCTTGTGAAAACGCTAGATAGCATTCAATTTGTAGGAAAAATTTAAATAAAAGAAATATAGGACTTGAGATTAAAAAAATGCACATTCTCTATAGTATTGAAAATTAAATATTTTCATATAAAAATGATGTGCAAATTTAAATATTTTATTAGTAAATTATTCGTTTTAGTTTTTATTTTAGCCTGTTTTCAGTATTTTTTTATGATCAAGTAAAGTACATCTTATCTTGTAACCAATTAGCACATCCTTTAGAGTTTAGACCATATCTTTTTGTGAAACCGTTATTTAATAGTAAATATCTCAAAAATTTGATTTAGCAAACCTTTTTCCCGTTTCGCCTGCGGTGACTCGCCTAAATTCTACAAGTGAATTTCAATAACGATACCGATTATTATCAAATAATGAAATTTATTCCTTTTAGAGATGCGCACAAAATTTTTATGATGGAATTTAAATATCTGTTCATAAAAATGCCAACACTTCTAATTATTATGTACTAGTTGCTCACATGTTCTCCAAAAAAAGAAATATAATCAAAAAAACTTAAAACTTTATTTATAATAATAATAAAATAAGAATTAGAGAGATAGAAATTAATAAATAGTTTTAAGATTAGAAAAAAATAAATAGTTTATTGTAAAAAAGCGTAGGGTGCTTTGTACAACATTTTATACTGACTTCAATTTAAGAAATAGAATGTAAGAAGAAAGAAAATATATATTTATAACAACGAATATCGAGTACCTAACGCTTTTTTAATATTTTTTTTATTTTTTATTTATGTACTGCGGCAAAGAAAGGAGCTGATGTTTGTTTAAATTTACTTATTACCTTTGGGTGATAGAAGTACTCACAAGCCTAACATAATTAAGATATGTTTATGTAACGAATAGTTATTATTATCCAAGTTTTATTATGTTGAGGGTTATCATTCCGTCTGTCTGGATAAGCCTGGGATAAATGTGCGCCCGGGGTCTTTTTGGCAATGTTTCAGGCTAGACTGTCGATAAATTTGCGAGGGTTCGGTTGGACAGACGCCTAACGCACCCCACTTTGCTATATATTAAATTACTTCAGGGTTAGATAGTTTGAGTTTTGCTAGAAAGTACGGAAATAAATAGTAGCACAGACCATCATGTAATGTAAATGTAAAGTTGCACAGAATCTTCCGCAACATAACAGAATAGACTATGTCTCAGAGTAGGTAACGCATAGATACCTGGGTCTGACCTAGTACAAGATGAAGAATGATTGTTCATGAGCGACGTGACAACTTAGCATCAGGCTGTCTGCCGGTTTGTTATTCCAAATGTCTCTCCCACTACATAGTTTACATAAAAAATCTCAAACTAAAACATACGGAACCATAGAACGCGTGGTGGGTTCGCGCACGACTCGTGGCTTTTACCTCGTCACGTGATCGCTTTTATCCTTATAATATTCCTTATTGTAGTAACAATAACAACACAAGTTGAAAAACCGTATTATTCGTTTATATATTCGTCATCATCAGCCTATTCAATAACTGTCCATTATTGAGATCGAATGGATTCTACTGACTGTTTTTGCGTATGTAAGCGACGTAATGATTATCTTTGGGGCTACGTCGACTACTGCAGTAGTCTGACAGATGACATCATTAGGAATCTTATTCGATACACATAGGTATTTATTACCACAATCCACCATAAGAACCAAGATACCCGAACATAGGTCTATATTATGTTTATCTATACCAGAATAAATATCTAAAGGTTCTGTCTGTATATATTTTTTCTTGTATGTAAAAACACACTTAAGAAACCTAAGACTACAGATAACAGGAACAGCAAGTACATAAAAACAGTATATAAAAACCAAGACTAAATTTTATAAATACATTTATTTTAGTATAAAAATGTTATGAGGCTCGGCGTAAGACTCCAGGTGAAGTAAAGAATAATTAAACTTTAAATAAGTGCTTACAGCGCCAGATTAATGTACTGTGTTTACTCTTCGCGTGATCTATGACAGTTGTCTGAAAAGTTGGGGCCTCAACACGAAAACTGCATTATCCGTCGAGAACAATGTGCTTTAAAAGATGCCTATGGAAGTTTGTATTCATTTGGATGAGTTTTTTTTTTTTGGTTGATTTCAAAATAACAATGGAAACATAGAAAAGGTGGAGGGACAACGTCTAGTATACAAGGGTCTGATAGGCTAAAACGATGGGCTGACAACTTTATTAAATGACGAATCGTAATATCAAAGATACGTCAAAGAAATAAAATGAAAGCTTCACGTTCGAAGTGGGTCATAATTTCAAAGGTACGTGTGATCTAGTTTCAGACAAGCGACGTGAGATGTATCAGGTGTTTTATTTTACTTAAGACAATCTTCCTACTCGTCTTACTGATCTTACATTTCACAGTCTACTCTTTCCTTTCTTCCTACTCATGTCACTGGTTTCACATTTGGCAGTCTATACACCCACTTTTTCTCCTCCTTTCTACTCGTCTTACTTGTCTCACATTTGGCAGAGTCCACATGCCCACTCTTTCCTGTGTTTTTGCAATTTAATTTTTGTATAGTAAATAGTTTATTTGTGTTTTCCCTTTTATTTTTGGCACGTCTTATGAATTACACGTGATTCATATTATTTTGCCTGTAATTCATTACTTTTATGGGTATCCATATTATTTTGCCTGTAATTCATTACTTTTAGACGAAGTGTTGGTCGACCATTAAACAGGTGGGAAGACGATATCCGTGCGGTGGCCGGTCCGTGTTGGATGCGTGTGGCAAGGGATCGGTCGTCTTGGCGTTCATTGAGGGAGGCCTATGTTCAGCAGTGGACGGATAGAGGCTGATGATGATGCCCCATTATTATTGCGTTACTGAGGGTCGAAGGCATAACCTGGAGAGGAAGTTCATTTTGGGACAGATGGAAAGAAAACTTGCAAGAGGCAGAACACCAGTGAGATGGTCCGATGCTCCGAAGATCAAAGTGGGGGACAATTTGCACCGGGTAGTCCACTTCACCCATGACCGTGTCCAGTGGAAGATCATATGTGGTCGCGATCCTTAGAAGTGAGGGAACGATGAAGAAGCAGAAGAGGGTCTAAATATATAGTTATATATATAAGTTCATTTTTCATAGTTTTTCGATATAATCATTAAAAATGATTTTGCTAGACAATATAAAAGTATAATATAATAATATCTATGGACGCTTTTACACCACGACAATCTGGTCCCGTGGTAAGTTCTCGAAGAACTTGTGTTACGGGTACCAGACAACGGAAATATATTTAATACTTTTATACTATACATATATTTAAGATTTTTATTATCATATATATACCGGGTGTAATCGTTAAGTGTGCACAGGCGATTATTCCGTAACTATTACAGATATCAAAAAACTTTAAACTGATTTCGAAAGTACTTTAGCTAATGAGTAAAATGACAATAATATATTATTAAAAATAAAACGAGAAATATCCAAAAAATTTACATTAAACCCTCCCATCCTTTACTTCATCATTGCATCCAGCTAGGACCGGCCCCCACAAGATGCACCATTAGGTTGGCGATAGACTATATCTTCCCGAACGTATATCTATAAATATCCCAATATAAAATACATAAACAGATTTCCTTTTATTTTATTTAAAATTCTCGTTATAAAGTTTTTTTTAAATTGAATAAACGTCCTCACATCGTTCACTTCGTCCAGTTCGTGTGTAATTAAATCGCTCTAAAGTTCTAAACTGTGAACAGGAAAATGTCAACAGCAATAAAGTAGACTTACGCAGCTCACTTTAATTTTGCTTCTTCACATTTCTATCGAATGATTTTTGAATTCTCGTACACTTCATGTTTGCATTTATTACTTGTATTATGACCCCGAATAATAAAGAAAATCACAATTTGTTCATACCTATGGACAATTTTAGCGGTAAAGTCAAATTATAATGTCAACTTTTATGGATTTGAGCGAACACAGATGTGGAACACACAGAAGACCTACACGCGTAAACATTATAAAACAATATGTTAGAGTCAAAAGAGCAGGGAAGATTTTGTTACACTAAAATACATTTAAAAATATATTTTGTTAAATGTTTGTCATGAAATAGATGAAAGGCTTTCTGTGAGGATATATTTTACGCTTTTGAGTGCATTTATAAATAAACAGTAACTGCGTGGCTATTTCGATTGTATTTGAAGGTATTTTTGACCTGAGCGGCTGGGGCAATATATTGAGATATGTGATTCGGAATATAAATGAGAAGGCTTATACAAAACTGTACCGTTCAACTTATGCAAAACAGATTTTTATGCTAATCCTATCCATCTAACTTCATTTCTGGTAAACGAACATCCAAGAAAATGCGTAAATTCTTTAGGGTGTGTACATTTTATAGAACCATATCGGAACCTAAGAAGCGAACTAATATTTTGTACTCTCCTCACTTCATGACGATGGTAGGCTCTAGTGGGTATGGACTCGGCCTCTTGAGTGAGAGGTCTGGGTTCTATCCTGGCACCTGTGGTGCCTTGAAAAGGGTTTCTCTAAATTTCTACATGCACCTGAACATGAGACCATCGCTTGCTCACCGGTGAAGGAAACATCGTAAGGAAACCTGCATGCCTGATGAGATTAAACGTCTTTGAAGGTATGTGAAGTTCACCAACCCGCATTGGGCCAGCGCATTGGTTAACTATGGCCCAACACCCGATATATAAGAACATATTAGGGTTGATATTATTATTTTATTCTTATTTATTTCGAGGAGGTCACCTGAACTCAGTAACTCAGTAGGTGTGTATAAGAGTCGAATGGCATAATCTTCATGCTTTTCATTATGTGTTTAACCTTATCCTAACTCCCGCGGGGAACAACCAGTATGTATATAAATATATTATATATATGAAGCGTAGTTTCTTCTAATTAGTACCTATAACGCATTCTTACATGCTAACCACAGGAGTAGGTTAACATGTGCTTTGTTGCTGACAGATCCGGGGCACCTCAATTATGGCGGCCGATGGCATCCTCGGGGTCGATAGGAGGAGGGGTTTCTGACGTAGTCAAAGCCGAGTCCCATATTATGATCATCAACTTTATTCGAGATCTTTTTTTTTTATTTAACGCCGGGAAATGCTCTGAGGCATACCGCGGAGGAGTGGGTCCCTCCACGCGGGTATGTGGGACTCGCTGCGCCAGGACGCAGCTCTACCCACTAAAACCACCAATGCCGCCTTTGGTGAGATGCCCCGGATCTCATGGGCAAACAGGGCACTTCGACGGCTAGTCAGTCCCCCAAGGGACCGACGTCACCTCTACAGAGGGGGTTGTCCTGCACCACAGAACAATCCCTCCCAACGTCAGGACAGTACAATGGGGTGAGGTTCCCATCCTCACACCTTTCCCCCTGCTCTTCTGTCCCCTCTTCTTATAAGAGGGGTACAAAGAGCCCCCTCGGCCCAATTAGCTTCGCCCAAGGTGCAGCAGCTCACCCTAGGTTACGGAGCCCCACCGCCACGACAAGGCCTGAACCATGGTGTTATCACCGGCGTCAAGTGACAGCTATGCTGTCGCGTTTCGTGCGGTTTGTGAGTTTCCGTTGGGGGGATAGGGTAAAGGAGGGCAACGCACCTGCATAGTCTCTGGTTGTGCGGATGTGTATGGGTGTCGGCAGAGAAGGGCAAAAGAGCAGTCACTCGTTTGGACGAATAATGATGATGATGATGAAAGTTGCAATATTGGTTATTAATATTTAGTCGCGGGCTCTCTGTTGTGGAAAGTAAGCTACCTTAATAGACGGTAGGCGTTAATTTAATTGTCGTTGTGGTGGTGAGCGCTGCACCTTCAAATGTGATCATCACGACTGAAAGACACATCAACTGTATTTGTAGAGAAATAGAAAAGGATTTGAAATATTTATAAATGCAAAGATATTTCCATTAAATATTATTAAAAATTGAAATTTTATTAATTAAAATGAAGTCGATCTCCGGGCAGTAACTCGTCCATACTGAATGCGAGTGGCAAGACATCGGTCGTCTTGGCGTTCATTGACCCATGTTCAGCAGTGGACGGATAAATGCTGATGATGATGATGGTGATGATGATTAATAAGAAGATTCATGTCGAAATTATATCTATATTAAATTATACTCTATTAGTTCTTTTATATACAATAAGTCTTATCCTACCCATTCATAAGGGATACAGAAATAGGCAAGACTATATATTTCTGCAAACAGGCGCGCTATATAAAGCGCATCTCTCCCACAAGGCATCATGAAGATTTTAATCCGTTGAAGTATTGTGATGATTGAAGGATGTGTGATCACTTATAAAGAAGAAAGCTGCTTATATCTCGAAAAAAGTGTAATAATGATACTAACAGACAAACTAAATGGATGTATTTATGTGTACTCGCGGAAATAACATCGGACAGCCATTTAAAAATAAGCGTCTAATTACCAAGGGAACCGTGAGCTAACAATAATCACTACGATTTGGCACTGGCACCTGCGATACGTCCTATTGATTCATAATGCCAAAATAACAATCGCCATTCTTCAAGACTTGAGCACAGTACAGTCAGCGACGGAAATGTTTTAAGTACTTTTAATTTTTTTAAATAATTAAATTGAAAATTATTATATTTAGATAGGTTAGGTAGTCGAGCCGATGTCAAGGATAATGGTCAACGTCGCCCATGGACATAAATGAGAGGCCCTAAGACCCTAATGCTTCGTCTGACAATTGTGAGCCGATTTGGCCCACTTAAGATTGATTATTATTGGGGGGCTGCCCCTCGCCAACCGTCTGCGACCCCACGGCCTCCTGGCGTCGGGTTGGAAAAACGAGTTCATCTAAACTTATATACGTATACCCTTATATAATTAAAATAACTTAACGAAAATCTTTGAATCTTAAGAGACGAAGAACAAAATTACAAGAATTGCAGATAATACAAAATAAAATAGTAAAAGCTTTCTTCCAATACCCATTCCTGACATCCATAAAAAAGATCTACACCGAAACTGGTATGGTATGGTATGGTATGCATAATTACATATAAGGAAAATCTTTGAAAAATCTATTAATTTAAATTTATCTCTCATAAAAAATTACAAATTACGAAACGTAGTACTCGCCTACTAAGTTTGCTTGTATTACCAATTACGCCAAAAAGTATAACTTTTGAAGGAGCATAACTTTTTAATAAGCTACCATCTGACATAAAAAATGTGAGCTCATTTAACATACATAAAAGAAAACTATTAGAATATGTAAAAAATACATTTCGACTAAATAAATAACTAAAAATAAGTAAGTTACCAATTCAATATAATATTATGTTAAGTCAAGCACCTAAGTATTGAGTACCTACTTCGTGACGACAGACGTCCATTCAAATTGTATTTATATACACAATGTTATCAAAATTAATGTTCTCGTTGATGTAAGTGACTCTGTCTTTTTGAGAATAAATTCTTTAAACCTAAGAAGAAATTAATGTCTGAAAGGTTTAGAAGGTTCTGGAGTATTAACCACGTTTGAGAGGACGGAAAATCGGTCGATCTCCATGGATGACGGACGCTTGACCATTTCAGTGCAGCGGCCGGTCGACGTCAATAGAAAGAGATCTGTCTTCTTGGCGTTCATTAAGAGAGGCAGTGAATCATAACAGATTTTTTTAAGACAAGGCACCCAAAAATAATTTCCACGCTCGCTCCGGCCGTTTCACATAGTTTCGATGAGTTAGCTTAATTTACTTCGGCGCGCAAAAAAGAGATGAAAGACAGTGGCGTCGCTAATTAACACAAAGACGTAAGCGGCATAAGCTCCGAAAGTACAAAATAAATCAGATAAAATAAAATACCCAATTAGGCAAGCATGATTTTATCCAATTCGCTAGATAAGTAGCATTACTATAGTTTCTGAAAATTTAAGTATGAAAACATATTATACCTCCGGAATGATTAATAAAAAAACAAAACAAAATGGATACTTCTTTGGAATGAAAATCTATCGAGGAATTTTCTTTAATCGTGTTTTCCTATCCTAGTTTGTTAGAGTGAATGGAATGAGATGAAAAATAACATACTAAAATTTCATTCACGCAGTTCAATTGATTTGCCAAAAATTCGAATGTCGTCTTAAAAAATGAACAGATGGAAAAAAAATGTTTTAATATAAAAATCAATAGAAGCGCGAAGCCTAGAAGCGCTAAAATAAAATAACCTTTATATGGTCCAGGTTCCACGGTCCATTTTTGCACTTCATTATTATCAAGCTAATTTTCCGTGAGTAGCTTCATATTGATGAGACACCCCGCAATTTCCTGTGAAAATTCTCGATTGTGATAGCTAATAGAGGTAGCAAGAATAAAATATGTCGATTTGATGATTATCAAAAATGTATTACTAACTGTGTTTTTTTTTTGTTAAATCTGATGATAATTATCTAAATTATTCGAAAAAAACGTGGAATTTGGACCAATAGTTGTACGAAAACATGAAGGGAAACTTCGAACTGACGTCACTGAAATAATTTGATTCTCAAGAGTATATCAGAAATTGCGAAACCTTTGGAAGGAAGGCACGTTTCATTATTTTTTATTAGATCCGAGTCGAAGATTTTTATTTATAGGTAGATTATATAATTTCATGGAATCTTACATTTTATTTATATTTATTATATCGATTTAATCCGCGTAGTGGTTCAAATCAGGTGGTTGCGAGTATCCGGATATCTATCTGTCTATAGATGTCCGGAGATATATCTATATATTGAAAAATGTATCAAACTATTATCATAATTTATGGGCAAATTGCGGTTTTTTGATTATTCGTCATTAAATTTTGTGTGGCTTTCCTAATTCAATTATTTTCAATTTAGCTTAGAAATATAGCCAAGCAAAATCCTTTAAAAACCCTTTGCTTAAATTATAAATCTTGTATAAAATAGACAAAAATAGTTATATTTATTTCATTTTCTTTTGAATAACATTATTCTTTTCTTTACACTAAAATATATAAGGTTTTATTATTATCGAAGATTTATTTTCATTTTTGACTAATTATTAATTATAAGCAATTGATTATGGCGACTGTTCCAGTGAAATTGTTAAAATATTAGTCACGAATTATAAAAACTTCAAATTATTCGTTGTTATTCGCAGCAATAAAGTGAGTTCACTGACCTACGGATAACTTGCATTTGAATGTCGTTACTGACTGTACGTTATTCCGTGCACGTTCAGAGCGGCGTCCCGCGCACCGTGATGGGTCGCGCGATCGATGTCCGGGTCTGCGCCAGCTGAGGGAAACTTAAAAATGAGGCTTGTGACGATTTACAGACCTCCTTTTTGAGATTTGCATACTTTCAGGAAATCATAGAGTGTATATTAATTCTTGATAATTTAACTAGCGTATATTTTATATTATTCAACTAATATGTAAATGCGTAATTTTTAAGGTTTTCTTACGTAATCTGAGTTGTAACTGTAATATTTACAGAAAGAAGATTTAATAGTAAGGACATAATATTAATTAGGTACGGTAGCCATTAGATATCTTTTACAGTAAATAAATACATTTTTATCTTTTAAATTCTATGCTTCACATATTTATTCTAATCTAATCTATTCTAATTTTTAAGGCGACGCATTGCTTAACAATAATTCTAAAGTCATTCTAAAGGGACTGAGCGTCCTGAGCGTCTCGAGGCTTGCCATACGCGCAAGATTAATAACTAAAGGACGTAAACGACAAAATGGTTTTTGTTATTTTATTTAGTTAAAACGATGATTTGAGTAATTCCTTCGATATCACTCTTCTACGGAGAAATTTAGAGGCCTAATACGGTCCCGTTTGCCCATAAGATGTGAATCTCTTTTTAAAAATAGGGTTTATTTGATATTTTTTATTAACGCCAAAATTTCCAATACGTCCTATGTGAAAACCACTTGTCATAATATGCGTTAATAAGCATATTAAGCTAACATTGTACATTGGAGCTAACACTATACAATTGATTTTAATGATACTTTTACGTGTAAGATATACTAAAATGAAGCAGCATCCATGTGCTCGTGTGGGGTAAGCATGGGAACCCAGCTAGGAACGACGTCGCGGGGACTAGACTACACATGACAGTCGGGCAGTACCCCCTTACGAGGAATAGTCATGCCGAGGCCAGTCTGTCGCTGAGGTGATCCTGTTGCCTTCAGATCCAGGACCCCTTAAAAAGCGGCTGAAGGCACTCGCAGTTGTTTTGGTTTTTGTAGGGCACTCTCAAGTGCGAGTTCCACATAGGGTCAGTAACCCACCGGGGGTAACCTGGCTACATGCGTAAAAAGCATAAATTCATAAAAAGTATGAATCAGCATCGATAGGTTAGGTTGGTATTTTAATCTGTAAGTCATATTACAAGCTATAATATGTCTTGTAAGTGTCTTGCAGCCTGAATGCGGTTTTCAGCGAATTTTCTATAGCTGTCTTGCGATTTCGAAAGCGAATTTAACGATTAGCTAGTAGCGAAATTGTTTGCTCCGATGGCAGTAAACTATATTGCTCTGGGCATGCGCTGCGCCAGGCCGATATCTCAATAACCGTATGAATGGGACAATGTTGCCGAATTTCATAATGCTTATTATATAATATTAAAAATATTAAAAGTTTTTGCAATAATTATTAATATAACTAACAAAAGTAGGTAACTAATGTTGTAAAATATTTTTATTATTTGTGATTTTCTGGCGAACTATTTAAAATTTATCTTGATGCTACGCCACTAGTCTACTAATCAAATTATTGTTTGATTTTTCCATTTTTACGTTTGACATAAAGTTTTATTTTCCACTAGCTATAGCAGATGCAGAGATTACCCCCTACCGTTGCAGTGGTTACACAAACTCACAAATTGTACCTACCTCATTATATGTAGTATTAGCTACCTAGTATAGATAACGGGAGTATGTTCAGGCGCGTGCGCCCTTTGTTTCTGTAAATAATTAACCATGAAGTTTATTGTTTTAGTTTTATTTTTTATATTCAAAACGTCATTCCTTGGTAAAATTCTCATTATAAATTATACATTTTTACATTCTTTTGCGGCGCTCTACGACCATTATAATTATTGTGATGCAGAAAAAAATTAGTATGTATATTCAGGACTATTTATTAGCCCCAAGTGCAGACAAAACTCTACATTTTATTGTCTGTCCCTGTCTTTGCTTCTGTTTCTATTTTACCAAACTTTATTCTCCATTATTTACTAATAAACATAATTTATAGCGTTATTTTGTCTTCACGTTAATAGTAAAAAAATAATATCACAATAACGATTTTCAATTCAGTCGGTCAAAATTTTACACATCAATCATACCTTCCTACTTTTCCTTCATCGTGTCAGTCCGGTTGAAATACATAATCAATGTACGTTATTTTTGTCAATCAAGTTTTTCATAGTTATAAATGCTAAGTTGAACCTAACTGTACCTAACACATGATTTATTTTTACCAATTAATGTTACCTACTGACATTCTATTATTTTTAATTTAATTAATTTCTGAAATTTGAAAAAAAATTCTTATCAATGCGAGAAAAAATATTAAATATCTATTTTATTTTATATCAATGAAAAAACAAAGTGCATGATCACAAGAATGTACTACGTTGCATTAATAACTATAGTTCATATTACTGATAAAATATACAGAAGCTTTAGAACATTATGATATGAATATAAAATATTTTTTTTTTTTTAATGACAAATAATTATTCGAACCATGCTCCAAAAATAAATAAGAAAATGTAGGTAAAAATAATTAAATTATAATAATAGATCATAAGCCTACTTTAAATTTTAAATACATATTTTTATTTATTTACCGGTGGGAGGAAAGCGCTGTGCCGCGCTCCCGGCTGCATGGGTACTACCATCTTGCTTATTTCTCCCGTGAAACAGCTTTGCTGTGTTTCGGAGAGAAGGGCAAGACAGGCAGTGTAATTACTGGCACCGAGACTTAACATCTAATGTCTCAGGATAGGCAACACATAAATGAGTTGCCTGGGTTCGTTCCCGGTATACTAATGTATGTTCATGGGCGACGTCGACCACTTACAATCAGGTGGTACGTTTGCCAGTTTGCCTATCCAGCTAACATAAAAAAAAAAACATTCAAAACCCAGATTTTAAAAAGGTGCCTTTTGTCGCTACTTTGTGCATAATAAAAAGCATGCCCAGCAATTTGACATTGAATTTTGAATTTATGGAACACCGAAAAGGCTATTACTGAAGTTTAATTCAATATTCTGTCAACAAACTTGTAAATGATTTTAAAGCAGCAAATATAGTGAGTAAATAAAGTTGTATTAATTCTATTAGGGCGCTTAAAAGTCCCCTTTTAAATGTCAACGCTTGATTCCTGTGAGCAACTAAATTCAATTAAACCTGTAGTTTTGTTAATATAAATTGCGATTTTTAGGTATGGTTCAAAATGCTTTATAAATTGTTTATTTATATCGGTCGAAGGGGAGCTCTGCCGCGTTGAAAGCATGGGTACCACCATCCTGATTACCCCGTGAAACAGCTTTTCTGTTTCGGATAGAAGAGCAGGATGGGCTGTGTATTTACAGGCACAGAGACCTGTCGCTGAGGTGCTCCTGTTGCCTCTGATCTCTCTGAAAAGTGGTTGAAGGCTATCGCAGTGGTTGCGCACTGTGTGAGTCTCACATAGGGTCTACGGGTACCCAGGAACCAGGCTGCATCCATAAAGATTTCCCTGCGTCAAAAAAACATACAGAGACTTAACATCTTAATATGTTCAGGATAGGCAACACGAGATTGAGTGAACTCATTCATGAGTTGCCTGGACTAGTTCAAGGTAATCTCGTCTATGTTCATGGGCGATGTCGACCATTTTTTATTCTTTTCCACTGGGAAATGCTCTTAGGCATCCCGTGGAGAAGGGAGGACTCCCCAGGCGGGTGTGCGGGACTCGCTGCGACGTCGCCTATCCAACTAACATTAAAAAACAAAAATGAAAATAAACTTTGTTACGGACTTCGTTCATTTTATATAATACTTTTCGTATTAACATATCTAAGATATACGAGTAGATACGTACAATACAAAGAACTTACAGTAGAAATTCAACGATAGCTTTTTGTTTATTCTGCCGGGACCGAAGAATGAATGTAGAAGTGGCTTGTGTAGTCATCTAGATTGTGTGTCATGTGAGTACATACACATAAATCTTAGGTGTACTCATAAAAGGGTAAATTCTTGTTAATCAACGCAACAAAGCATTTCTTTTCACTTTTGGAATCCGCTACAAAATACTATGCCTATTTGACTTTTAATACCATCCCTATAATGTCTTCACTTTAAATACCTTTATGTAAAACAATGCGTACAAAACCTTACCCTAATCTACATCAAAATCTCTTGCATATACATCTTGCTTGTTTCTCCCGTGAAACAGCTTTGCTGTGTTTCGGAGAGAAGGGCAAGACAGGCAGTGTAATTACTGGCACCGAGACTTAACATCTTATGTTTCAGGATAGGTAACACATAGATGCCCTGGCCTAGGCTGGGCTCGTTCCGGGTGGGCTGGTTTATGTTCATGGGCGACGTCAGCCACTTTCCATCACGTGGCACGTTTGCCAGTTTGCCTATCCAAGTAACATAAAAAAAAAGAAATAACCTGAACTGGTCTCGTCTAGGCCAAGGTCTACCATACAGTGCATATAGTGAAAACTTTTTTATTTCTATTCTATTACTACTTGTATCTATTTGAAACTATTTATTCCTCGTTACAATGTTACGTTGTATAAAGGTATAACCGCGGGTCGCAGGCCGACCTCACGTTGTTTAGCTTTATTCTTTTAAACATTTAAAACGTCTGCTACACGGTTTGCTACCAACGCCTGAGTGCCTATTCACACGAGCCGGTTGCCGGGTAGCCGGCACCGGGTAGCTGGCGCCGGGTATCCGGTAGCGAAGTGTATGGGCGTGTATGGCAGCGAATTTGTTAAAGTGTTTAATGAAACGCGTGATACGATTCACAGCGACTTGCGTACTCGGGATTGCCAACCGCCGTCTACATGGTTGGAAGCAAATCAGACGCCCTTTATTCGCCCTTGGACGTTGGAAAGTCAAGCGAAATTTGGTGGCAAACCACTACACGGTTGGAAACGAACAAGGTCTCCTCTGTCAGCCGTCGGTTAGAGACCGTGTAGCAGGCTTTTTAATATTAATTTTATTTATTAGCATATTATGTATTTTTTGTTATGGCACTCCCATGGTAAACATATAGGTAATATGGGCGAACAAATCTAATTCTGGTGGTCCCGTTCGGCAAGATAAAGGGTTTGTCGACCTCTAGATTCACATTCAAGAAAAGCATACTCATATTTGAAAGGTCGGTAATACACCTAAAGTTGTAACGGGTCTCTTCCATAAAAAAATCCTATCTGGATTTCTAATAATTTAAATCCTTATAAAATAAAGTTTACATTGAATCCTTACTAATATTATAAATGTGAAAGCGTGGATGTTTGTTACGCTTTCACGCGAAAACTACTTAACCGATCATCATGAAAATTTGTACACATATTTTTGGAGGTATTAGAAGTAACATAGGATACTTTTTATAAAAAAAACTAAAATCTTATCCTGCGCAGACGAAGTCGCCGGCACCAGCTTGTACAATATAAAGTTTTTTTTGTCAATCATTTAAATCAAATTTATTTATTTGCTATTGAAAGAAAAAAGTAGTTACAATTTGCACGTGACAGTTCACGGGCTAGCTGTTGGCAACTCGTCTATCAAACTAAAATGGCAGGCATTGGTTTTTTTTATTCGATATATCTAGTTCAAAAGTCAAAAATCAAATGTCAAAGTGAGTCTAACTGCTTTAATATCTTAGTACTGATAGTACAAGGACGATACAAGTATGCTCGTCATCATACATTTGGGAATACCGAAATTATTTACACAAATATCGTACCCATCACAGTTAATATTAAAACTATCGGCGGTTGCGACACTGTGGACTAACCTCAAGGTACAAACGCCAATTGCGTTTTTATGATGCGTACATCGCGTGTCACGTAAAAATAACGGTGATCGCACACTCGGGGCCTTAGTGTGGCCTTAGCTGTGCCTTACCAGGGCCTTCATGGGCCCTGAGTGACCTTTGCTTAATAAACTTAGGCTAGCATGGCTTTTTGTAGACAATGACTTATTTTTATGAGAAAAAATGTTACAATAAAAGCAATGTAGAGGCCTGTATAGAATACAATATATTTAGATGCTGCTTATATTATGTCGTGTGTTACAAATTCAGACCATTTGTTTGTTGTTTAATTGAAAAAGTATTTGCCGAGGCCGTAAATAGAATACGTACCTGTATAAAAAGGGAAGTATACCCAGTTCCGAAATATACCAAATACCTACCGAAATAATATGCCATAAGATACTTGTGCATACCTTTAAGAACCGTGTAAGCCGCGCATGGTAAATGTTGTAAATGCCTCATTGTTACACGGAGAAGGAGAAGACTTGAATGCAAAATTTACTATCAAAAGGTATCCGTTGAAATTCCTAACAAACTAAATTATAATATTTATGGCTATGTTTTGCTGCCAAAAAGAAACTTAACAGTTATTTTTGTTGCTTGTTGTTTTTGGGAACAACTTGAAATGCTTCACAAATTTTATTTTAAAAACAATATGGTTTTTTGTTATGAAACTAATTAATGTTTTAATATACAATGTAAAGCTTCTAAATACCTTTAGTTTTTTTTTATGTAAGTATCAATATTACATCGAATTTAGGCTTTTATTTACGTAATAATGATATTATTAGGTATATAAACGAACCTTATAAACGAATATTGAAGCGATACATTTACGATTTCACTGATAAATAAACGAAGGTTTCCCAAAAACGTTGCAATGGTGCTCCGACATTGCTGTTATAAAATGTTTACTAACAACTTTGAAAACATTTATTGATATTTTGTATCAATCATTTTACTATGCGTAATGGCACAGCTCCATCGCGGTGCACGGAGAGGCTACGCACGTTTGTCAAAGTCCCGCTTTGCAAGAAAATGTATATGATTGTTTCCACTGCAACCCACGGATACGCATTAATTTACATTTTCTTGCAATTGACATTTTAACACTGCGTAGCCACTGCGTGCGCCGCGGTGGATCCGCGCCTTAATGTTTGTTTGTTAAAAAAATGTTTACAAACGTTAGTAAATATTTTATAACAGCAATGTGGCAGCACCATAATAATAAGAGAAACAGCTCGCTAGATGTGTCTTAATGACACCGCAATCCATCGATGAATGGAATCCTATATATTGTATTGACTTTACTTCAATTTTAGTGTGATGTATCAGGGATGCACTATGCCGCGCCCCCAGCTGCATGGGTATTGGATACCACCGTCTTGCTTGTTTCTCCCGTCAACAGCTTTGCTGTGCTTCGGAGAGAAGGGCAAGACAGGCTGTGTAATTACTGGCACGAAGATTTAACATCTTCATTCACTTTTACCAGCTAATACTGCCGTTTTATCTTATTTCACAGATCTGTCTTAAGTTACCACAAACTGTGTATTGTAGACAACGGCGAATATATACACTAAGATTCCCAGTACCGCAGGGAATATCAGTGCGTCCGCAAAAAAGGTCTAAAATTTCGATAGTATATTTGACTATAAGATAAAAAGGTAACGATTTCGATATATTTTATCGTTTCCTGAAAATCGGTTCTAGGTATCGATGTTCTTAACTTAAGTGGATTGAATTCCTGCGGCACACAAAATTGTATGCGCAATTTTTTTCATACCTTTTGCTTTTTTACTTTTTATTTCTTTTTTACTTTATTGACTCTGTCATTTTTGCCTTATTTTTACCTGCCATATCGTTTTTTACACAATTACCCGTGATGAGACGTCAATCTGACGAACCTAGGATGAACACTAGTACTTAGACGAACTTGGCCGCTTGCCTTATTCTATATTTAGACCACAAGTCGATCATAGGGGAGCGGTTCCTGCAGCTATTAATAATGATCGTTAGTGAACCGGTAAGTGGCCAGTGCGGCAATGACTGGGGAGGCCGGTCAAAAATAGTCACTTTTTACATTAAGTAATCGTACTTATCGAATATCACAATACAAATAAATGAAATTGTCTGATTGTAATTTCAAATTAACACCCTTTCAATAAACATATGAAAGTACATACAAGCATATGAAATTATATTCTTCCATATGTTTATCTACATACAGTATACACCGTACTTACATAAAATTATTTTTTTTGAAATTTTGTCTGTCGGTCTGTCTGTTTATTTCGGCTAATCTCTGAAACAGCTGGGCCGAGTTTGTCGGGACTTTCACTGGCAGATAGTTGATGTTATAAGGAGTAACCTAGGCTATGAAAATAGTCATTATCCGGATTCGGCTGATATAAGTTAACGTGGATAAAGCTGCGAGCAATAGCTATTACTTAATATAAGAAGACAAAGGCTATTAGATTAGCTGGTGCCCGCGACTTCGTCTGCGCAGGATAAGATTTTAGTTTTTTTTTTTCATAAAAAGTATTTATATTATATTTGTAGTATATTCGGTTACATAGTTTTTGCGTGAAAGCTTAGCAAACAAACTTTCACATTTAACTAATAATATTAGTCGAGTAACTATGTATGTAACTACAATTCAGCATTTTTGTGAGAATCAAATTTATAAGCTGGTGTAATAAAAATCATATTTCATAAATACGTTTAAGTACATGTATATTATTTTAATGTTAGTTACTGAGTTCAGAAAGGTTGTTTATAGCTGACTTACACCAGCTTGTTAAAGTTCTTTTACGCGAAGCTCATTAATTTTTCACGAAACCAACCATTTGAATGAAGAGAACTCGTGATTGGTAAACGGCAATATGTGTAATACATGTTACGAGCGAGGCTATATTTAAACTCACGCAAATAAATGATTTCCGAGGTGATCAGTGCACGCGTTAACTAGAGATGTGCTATGCCATTGTAGGATTTGTTCAATCTTGGTTCGTCATCAAAGCGTCATAGCGTTGATACGTATAAAAACGCTGTCAACATGATTTATTAACAAACAATACAAAAGAATATATACAGGTTGTCCCGTAAGTAGTGGACCAACGGGGTGTGGGTGATAGGAGGAACTATTATCTACCAAAACCACTAAAAATTATTGTTCTAGGTCTTATAGCTTTGAAGTTATGATTTTTTTTAATAAATAGGTGAAATTATCGTCCTATGTACAAACATTTTATAATTTTACGAAATCTATCACTTATTTTTTTGTTATTTTTATTCTAGGCGGTTAATAATACATAGGCCTTTCTAATTAAAATTATTTAGGTGTAATTATCATAAGCATGAAAATTAAAAAATAAAACTAGTGCAATTTTTACATTTCAAGATGCTCTATGTGGTTTTTGAGCTAAGCTGGTGTATTTTTTAAAAATTAATCAACAATAAAGAGAATCTGACACAAAAATGTAGCTATATATTGGTAAATTTTTAGGAGAAAAAATTACTAGGATGTATGTAATACACGGCCAGCCTGTCGCTGAGGTAATCCTGTTTGTTGTCTGCATATCCGGGACCCTCAAGAAGCGGCTGAAGGCGCTCGCAGTGGTTTTAGTTAGGGTGGGCACTCCCAGGTGTGGGCACTCCCACATTGGGTCAGGATCTACCCGAAGATCCTGGCTGCATCCATAAGGATTTCCCTGCGAAAAAAAAAAAAAGGTGTATGTAATACACACTATGAAAATTCTATAAATAATAATATGTTTTTTCTCACAAGGAACCCTAAAAACCCGTGACAATCCGTGCGTAAGAATCTCAAGTACATATATGTAAGTACACAGACGATACTTACAAAGATGGCCTCCTAAGAATTCGATACTCAATATAAATGTTAATCTAAGTATTTCTCAATGTCACCAAAAAATAAATAAATGGTTTTGATGTATTTGTGACAGCCTTCGAATAAAATAGGACCTCTACAAACATTTTTGTTTTGATAACGTATGTTGCTTTCACATGATCCAGGTTTACCTCGGGTAACGCTCCTGGACCTGTGTAGAGACTCGCACTTGGGAATGCGCTACCCCACTAAACCACCTGCGAAAGCCTTCAACTGATTTTTGAGGGTCCCGGATCTGCTGGCACCCGGATCACCTCAGCGACAGGCTGGTCCCAGCCTAGGGACCTTCAACAAAACAGTATACTCACATTTAAGGCCGGCGACGCACCTGCTAATGATGTGGTGGATGTCGCTGAATAACACAAAAATAGCATATGTGTTATCCTAATGTAAAAGCTAGATTATTGTCTATTTTCATTAAAATCCATTCAGTTTTTGTGTGAAAGTGTAACAAACATCCATACTGTATAGAAATTTTCGCGTTTATATTAGTTGGATTACCTTGTCCAGTCCCAGTGAACTCATTCGTATGCTATGCTGACCACTTACCGCTAGGTTTATTAAACAAACCGACATCTCTACCGAAAAAACGTAACCTCGCCACCGCCAATATTTAGAGTTAGTGAATATTAAATTCAAACAAATTGGTTCCCAAGATTCTGTGAAACGGATATTACCGGAAATTAAAACGTATACACTTACAAATACAGTAATACATTTTTTTTTCTCTGAGGCATCCCGTGGGGGGGTGTGTCTCCCTACGCGGGTATGTGGGACTCGCTGCGCCCGAAATCTGGTATTAGTGGACGCAGCTCTACCCACTAAAACCCGGCGAGTGCCACCAATGCCGCCTTTGGTGAGGTGCCCCGGATCTAATGAGCAAACAGGGCACCTTGACGGCTAGTCAGTCCCCAAGGGACCGACGCCACCTCCACAGAGGGATTGTCCCGCACCACAGAACAACCCCTCCCCACGTCGGGACAGTACAATGGGATGAGGTTCCGGTCCTCGCCCCATGCCCCCTGCTTTTTTGTCCCCTCTTCTTATAAGAGGGGTACACAAAGAGCCCCCACGGCTCAATTAGCTTCGCTCAAGGGCTCACCCTAGGCTACTGAGCCCCACCACTACGTCAAGGCCTGAACCATGATGGGGTTATACAGTAATACCTAACTCCCAAACTGTTGTTTATGTTTGTCTTGCAATTACGACCGTCGGTGGAATATTCAGGAACCCGCTATCTCAATTACGTTGAGATCGCGGATTCCAATACGTTGAGCCCATGAAAGACTACTGGGGTCGTTTTAAATTGTTTTTAAAGTGAAATAAACATGAAAATATATGTGTACTTCCCATTCCCATGGGAGAACTGGGATGAATTATAGCATATAAGTTATTCTGATTTATGAAATATATTTTTGTAGAGTTTCATTAAAATCCGTTCAGTAGTTTTTGTGTGAAAGAGTAGCATCCATATTATAATACATTCTTAGAAACTTCCGCGTTTATAATATTAGTTTTGTAAAAGATAATAAGGTCATGGGATCATAGATGAGTTGTATTTTATTTATTTCCAATTTACCTAAGTTTAAGTGGCGAATGATAAAGGAATCCCCCTGCATCCAAATGTACGTTCCTTGAAAGTAGATTTTAAAGTAGATCATATCAATGAAAGCGATAATTAAAAGTATTAGTAATTAGTATTGTGAACAGTTGTATTTTTGTGTGCGTTTTGGCAGCGCTACTAACTGTTGCCCGTCGGAATTTCTTCCACGTCTATTTCTAACAAATTATTTTCAGGCTGTCGATGAGGAATCGTCGTGTTACTTGACAACCGCACGTTGGAGCATATCGTGACGCGTATACTTATAATAAATCAGACAATACACGAGCGTCTGTACCTTTATCTTTGTTCTAAGAAAATATAAGAACTGTAACGAGGTTGTCACAAAATTGTTATTATGGCTGATATTGTTTATTATTTATTGGTATCATAAATTGGTTGTAGGTAGGTTTAAGTTGGAGTATGTGTATAAATATGTTTTAAATCCGACATCGAGCATAAAACTATAATAGAGTTGTGTTTGTTATGAAAGCAAATTCCCCCAAATTTGAGCTGCGACGCTGCGCCGGTTCTGCGTTTTGATTGACCGACTGTTGGCCATTGATGAATGATTGGCCGATGTAACGTGCAGATCACTGGTTGGTTGAATTATTACGTCAGTGATAAATCACTGACCAGTTTCGGAATTTTATAGCTCACATTACTACTCTATTTGGATATATGCTCGACAAAATCGGACGATTAGGTTCTAAAAAGCCTCATATCACAACTCACAAACGTCTATTACAGTAGTTGTGTACAAGTATATTGTATGTTTTAAATGTAAGAGTATACAGACAAAGCAGCGTGCCGCGGCCAATAGCCAAACCAAATCTAGGAATCCAAAGCGGCCATTACCCGTTTAGACTAGATTAATCTCAATCATTTGGGATGCTAACGTGATCCCCATCCAACCAGCCCGGTTCCCTGCGATCTGGTTATCAAATTGGACATTCACGATGCGCATCCGCTCAACGTTTCCTTTCATAATTCTCGTAAATTACATCTGGGCCTGAGACAAATTCGCAATCTGTTTAAGTTACTCTAAGACAGGAATGACGTCTTACTAATGTAAGTTTATTTGTTACATGATCACGCGTAAAGCTGAATGAATTTGTATATTTTGATGGAAGGTAAGTTTCGGTGGAAATGATTACAATGTACGTCTGGCCCGTCTTTCACGAAAAAGTAAGCAAGATGGCGGCGTCTAACGCGGGATGCGTTCCATCGGTAAATATTATTAACCCAGTTTTAAGAATATATTCTTATTAGTTTTTATCAATATTAAGATTTTTGTCAATACTTAGTCAAGTATACATAACTAGGATACGATCTGAATTTTCTTAATACAATTTTGCTTGCTTAAAATACATAAAAATCGGCATCTATAGACGAATCCTCAAAGGCTGTGATCTACATATTGTAGTGAGGTAATTAGCACTAATGTCATGTACTTGAATCGTTTAACAACGCCATCAATCTAGTCTCCATCTGCCAATTAGTGTTAGAGGAATGATTTACAATTGACACGGCACCTTGTTATAGTTTCGTTATTCGGGAGATTCGTTATGTTTAATTAATTTCGTATAGATCAGCTTTATATGTACTACTTGTGGTATTTCCTCTGTGTTGCCAAGAGTTTGGTATTTTTTTTTCATCATCATCGTCAGCCTCTATCGGTCCACTGCTGAACATAGGACTCCTTCAATGAACGCGAAGACGATCGATCGATCTTTTACTCCGTCGTGAATAATAAACTATTTAGCTTCTTAGTATCCATAATACTAAAAAGGAGAACGTAGCCTGAAGGAATTCCAAAACATTTTTAAGACTAAATCGCTAATGAAATTCGGCTAGGAGACGATATTCTAACAAAGTAAAGTAAATAATCACCAAAGCTACGACAATCGTTATCGGTAAACATATGCCGTAACGATGATATTAATAGCACTAAAATTAGTACAAACCTCAGTGTTAAAAATTGTGTAAGTTTTTACGAGGTGAATAAAGTTAAACAGCATCCACTTTACATGGAAAATGACATATAATTCAGTAAACTCGATAATAGTGTCAAGCGAAGCCGACACCCAAGTGTAGTGTAGACTCAGTTCAGAAAACAATACGTTACGATGGTAATTAATGGTATTAAAAGTAAAATTCTCCGTAATTCCTTAAAGCGAGACAAGTAATACAAATTTTCTATGTAAACTAGAACCTTTTTGCTTTGCAGATGTTAAGTCTTGTTTGTTTTGTTCGTTCAGAATCGTCTATTGGTCTTTCTATCAATATCTTAGTTTTGGTCCTATTTTCAAAATACCTTTTATTCATGTCTACCGTAGTAAATGGAATCTTTAACATTTAAATTGAAATATACAGCCGTTTTTAACAAATAAATTTGTACAAAGCTTTTTTCCATTATCATTAAGTACTAAGACGCTTATTGTGGTTCGGTTCTAGATATTTCCTTACCCACTTAAACATAAAGAAAGGACCGCGCTATGAATACGAATTCTTTGCTTTTATATTTCTCAACATTTATAAAATATTTTTATGTGGAACTAAAGATAATTATCCATTATTCAATTATTATCCTCTTATCTTACAGTACCTTGTATAATATATCTATACTAATATTATAAAGCTGAAGAGTTTGTTTGTTTGTTTGAACGCGCTAATCTCAGGAACTACTGGTCCGATTTGAAAAATTCATTCAGCATTAGATAACCCATTTATCGAGGAAGGCTATAGGCTATATAACATTACGCTGTGACTAATAGGAGTTAAGTAAGTTACGCGGGCGAAGCTGCGGGCAACAGCTAGTTCATATATAAGGGGCAAACCAACTTGTAAATTTAATTATAAGTGAACGCTGAGAACTCCCTGATATTGTCACCTCATCTTAACAAGCAGATTAGCTGATTTCCTCTAAAGTTTTTTTAAGTTGGACTCGTGAATTTAGCTAATAATTAATTATAGTTAAAAAAACCTAAAACACACCTTTATAGCATACCGAACTAAAAACATCAAAATAATTTCAAATACAAGAATTAAAAGGATTAACAAAAAAATATGTTTCATGTAAAAAGGCGTAGTGCATTGTACTAAGTTTTTATACTAAATTCACTTTTGCAAATATATAGAGATGAAATTTTTTAACAATGAATATCGAGCACCTAACGCTTTTTTACAATAATTAATATATGCTTACATTTTTTTTGTTAATCCATTTAATTCTTGTATTAAACATTATATTCAAATTATTAGTGGTTTTTTTTTTTTTGCTATAATTTATTTTTTACTTTTTGGTATCGAATTTAAATTAATTTAAAGTACTCAACATATGGTAATCACTTTAGAATGAGTGACGGACTACCTATAAACCACATAAGTGATGTAGGTAACTTGCGCGCCTTATGCCTTCCTTGTATGATGCATCTATCCTGATTATCCTGATCAGGATATTGGAACAAACTTATAAAATTATTGTATTGTCATCGGTCTTTAAAAAGTGTGCAGAGTTTCAATTCAGTCTAACGTCTTAAAGTGGGTCAAAATCAAGTCTAAAGGAGTCGGTTACAAACAAACGTACAGTTGAAGCTAATATAAAGCGTGTGTAAAGAATTTTCATTAATGTACTGATCTGTCCTACATTTTACAAGACTCCTGGTTACTACTCTGGTGATTCCTAGTACTAACGTAGTAAAAAATCGTAATAAACTGCAAAAAACTTCATAAATAGTAGTTTCATTGCGATATACGAAACTGCAGTACTAGTATCGACCGCATCGGAGGTCTAATGATGATATTATGCACACTTGTTTAATCGATTCTATTTCTGGGTCAAACGTCTGGTAGCCGCAGGTTCAATCGCTTCGTGAGCATTTCCCATTTCCTACGAGCTCCGAATATTCTAGAATTCATTAAAAATTGCGATCTATAAGCGGTACACAGGCTTTGAGTTTGTATATGAAAGAATAAATCATTTATGATAATTACAGTCATTGACCAATATAAAAGAATAACTTATTTTCATATATTACGTTTATAAAATATTCAGTTCAAAAGAAAATATGACGTGCCTGTATAATCGCAAGTCATGCGCTATGAAGATGACACTCTCTATAACGTATTTTGACGTGACAACGTCTTATAATTCGATAGAGCTGGCTGCAAGAACGAAAAAACATGACGATTGCGGCGTTACCTCGCTGTGAGGCGTTCCATTTTCTTATGACGTTGTCACGTTCAACTATCGTCAGTAAACCGACTTTACAGACAATTTTTTATTTATCTCGAAGACAACAAATGTCAGGTGTATCTTAATGACTAGCTTTTCCTCCTAGCTCAACCAGTCAACCAGTAGCTTTCTTTGAGTAGGATATTTTGAGGATATTTGTATATTATGTTAGATGGATTTCAGGAATTACAAGAAAGTATGGTTTTATGTCATAGGGAGGCAAATCATACATTTCTTTTATAATAAGTAAGAGGTAGCGTCATGCTGCTTTGCGGCCGAATTGGTCCGGCACGACCGGGGTGGTACCTCTCGCTCGCATAACACCGGCGTCAAGTGACAGCTATGCTGTCGCGTTTCGTGCGGTTTGTGAGTTTCCGGTGGCCCACTGGGGGGATAGAGAAAAGGAGGGCAACGCATCTATTTAACTTTTGGTTGTGCGTATGTCTATGGGCGTCGGTAGTCACCTTAAGACTCCGATTGCTCGGTTGCCTTATATTATAAAGTAGACATATAATAATCATTGCTCTTTATATATGAAATTTCAATAATGATACGTTTCCAATAATGACTTTAATGAAGAGTAACTGAATATCATTATAATTAAATATTAACAACGTAATCACATTGATATGGAATCACTTTTTCTAAATTAAAAATATTAATATTATGTGAGGTTTTATCTAAACGATAATAATTATCATAATGTATTGAATCTCTAGTCTATATAAAGTGTATAGATTACTTTTGTGTTCTTTTTATAAACTGTGGGCACTAAATTTAATTTTTTTTTTAAATGTTTTGGAAACATTTTGTTAAACTGAGTATTAATTTATCTATACAGATAAATAAAATTGGAGTGTCTGTTTGTAATGTTAAAATAACCGCACAAACATACATTGCCAAAATAGCATTTTTTACCATTTTTGTCTGTCTGTCTGTATGTCTGTCTGTCTGTTTGTTCCGGCTAATCTCGGCAACGGCTGGGCCGTTTTTGACGGGACTTTCACTGACAGATAGCTGATGTATTAAGGAGTAACTTAGGCTACAAAAATAATCATCATCAATCCGCGTACGGCCGTAAACCTAAGTTAACGCGGGCGAAGCTGCGGGCAACAGCTAGTACTTCTCTATAATTAAGTCACAGAAAACTTTGGGTTACGCCATTGGTTGTACAATTACTAATTAGTCTATACATAGTTTAAGTACTGTTATGTCACTTTATTGTGCATTTGTTTGTTGTTCTAAATAAAAATTAAAATAAAACTGTGAAGCAAAAGAGTACGTAAATATACATAATATATATATTTACTTGCTTAGTAAACAAATAATATTAATACTAACGATGATATTGTGTTAGAAACTTCCGCTTAATTAAACTATCATCATTAGATTATATTTGATCGAATTACTTTAATTAATACAGACATCACAAGGAAATGTTCATCCTACTTAAAGCAATATTTTACTTTAGTTCAAGATGAGATAGAAATCACATCATACTTTATCAAATCATCAAAACTTCAAACTGGCTAAACTGTAAAAAAAAAGTTTTCTTTTTTTAAATAATGAATGGATGATCGTTGTTTTGATTTTAGTGTTACATGTGTAAAGAAACTCTCATTAAAATCTGCATTGCACCAGTTTGGAAAGTAGACTGGTAGACCATTCGAATAAAAAACTGTATGACCATAGACTAAAATGTTTCAGATAGTTCTGAGACGGATTACAGGGTGAAAATAGGCTTTGTCAAGTCTCTACATATACATAAAAAAAGCACAGAGAAACAACCTGTATAAAGATGATATTAAAAAGTTAAGATATAAAGGTTGTTGGCCTGATTTTGAGGAAGACACCCCCGTGTTTGGGAGTATGACCACTTATGTTAGTTTAAGAGTATAAGTGATAAGGAAGAATCCTCCGTGATCTTAAAAATGAGACAGAATCCTCACATAACTCCCTAACGTATCCACTTGATCTGATTTAAGTGTCTATCAGTTAGGGGTCCCACCAAAATGGTAGTTCGTAAACTATTCGTAAACATATTAAAATGCGACGTAAATACAAAATAAATATATGTAAATAATATAGTACGTGCCTCGTCCACGTTATCTGTATATTTCTACACGATTTTAACTGCCTATTGTTCTAAATGCCAGTGAAGTCTAAATGTGGGCCATTTGTTTTAGAGTATAATCGTCTAATGGCCGTGTTTTGTTGATGAAAAGGCAATTTTACACTAAGGCCGGTCTGAATAAGGCTAACAAGGCCACTGAAACTTTTTTCACTGACTTTTTAATGTTCTAATATATTTTTTATCTCGGTTCAATGTAGTGAAGGAAAGCTGTGTCGGCGATAAACTTTAAGCTGGGGCTAGCCGTAATTTTGCCAAGACCAAGCAACTAATCCTCTACTGAGACACAAAGAGGTCACTTAGCCAATTTACACTGTCTGTGCTGTCCTATAAAGGAACACAGCAATGAAGCCCTACCTTTCCCGCCTCATTTTAAAAAAAGAACTTTGAAGATTAAGAATGCAGCATGTATTTCAGAAGTCGCATAAAGCGCATCCCACCCGTAATGATAATATCGGGTATGCTAATAAAACCTTTTTAGTTTTTTATAATGAAACAATTTTTTACGGATTTTATCGCGGTTTATTAAGATTTTTACAAGCCCGACGTTTCGGATACTTTACAGCAACCATGGTCACGGGAGGACTGAGGTGACAGATGTCCTAATGTTACAAAGTTATTCGAAACTACCCTATGATACATCATTATTTTAATTAGTCCTCTCTACGCAGAAAGTGCTAACTGCATCTTTAATCTGTGGCATATTATGCTTGGTTTTTGATTTAATTATTTTAATAATGGGATCCCAAGCAGGTGGTAAGAGCCAGCCATCTTCTCTATTGAAATTTGGATGTTTTTTAATTTCAATAGCCTCGCGGATCATCCTTGGTTGGAATCGGTGTTCTTTTGCGAGTATCTGTGGTTTATCAAATCTAATATAATGGCGAGCTTTGTCTAGACTATGTTCACAGATTGCAGACTTAGTGTAGCGACGGTGTTTTAAGTCAGCTATATGTTCTTTAACGCGAGTTTTAATTGATCTTTTGGTTTGGCCTATATAAGAGAGGCCACAATCACAATCAAGCTTGTATACTCCTGCATCTTGTAAGGGTATATGACACTTGACAGATGGTAAGAATTGACCTATCTTTTTAGGCGGCTTGAAATAAGTTTTTATAGAAGCTCGCTTTAGGATGAAGCCAATCTTGTCAGTGACGCCTTTCATAAACGGTAGCACAGCAGGTACTCGCTCGACGGTGGCTGGTTTCACACGTTCACTGTGACGGAGACGCGGTACCCGAAGCTTGTTGTCACGCAGTACTTGCTTGACATGTTGAAGTTCGGTCTCCAGGTGCTGCTCATCACAGATCCCTTGTGCTCTCTGTAACAAAGATTTACCCACGGTAGCTAACTGTGTTGGATGGTGGTGTGATTCGCCGTTTAAATACCTATCCGTATGGGTATGTTTCCTATACACTGTGTGGCTTAAGGTGTTATTGGGATTACGGATAACTAATACATCTAAGAAAGCTAAAGAATTATTTGCCTCCAATTCCATTGTGAATTGAATTTTAGTATTGATGGAATTGAGATGGTTTAAGAATATGGTTACTTTATCAGATGGCAATATTGTGAAAGTATCATCTACATACCGCTTGTAGAACCTGGGTGTTATTGGTGAGGTATGCAGAGCAGTCTCCTCGAAGTCCTCCATGAATATGTCGGCAACAACGGGGGATACTGGTGAGCCCATAGCTACGCCATCTACTTGCTGGTAGAACTGGTTATTCCACAACATGTAGCCAGATGTCAGGCAATGTTTTAGAAGTTCAGCATATTCTATTGGCATGTCATTCTCTCTTAGCTTTCTTGATACAATATTAATGCAATCTTCCACCGGTAAGCATGTAAAGAGTGATTGCACATCAAAACTAACCATAGTTTCATTGTTGCTGAGATGTAGGTGTTTGATCTCATTAACAAAGTGGTATGAATCCCGTGTATGTGCTCTGGTTTGTCCACGCAGCGGCGAAAGTACATGGGCAACATGTTTAGCCAGTCTGTAGGTTGGTGAGTCGATCTGGCTTACAATTGGACGTAGTGGAGCATTAGCCTTGTGTATTTTTGGCAGCCCATACAGTTTAGGTGGCTTTGGACAAGAAGGAATCAATGATTTGACGTCTAGATTCAATGAACTGGAGTGCTTCTTTATAAGGTCACTGGTGATTTTCAAGACCTTGTTAGTTGGATCGGCTTTGAGATCTGTGTAAGTGCTTTCATCCAATAATAGTTGTTGAATTTTATCATTGTAATCTGACGTGTCCATCACAACCGTTGCATTACCTTTATCCGCACGAAGAACCGTTAATTCTCGTCTGTTGCGTAGGTTTATTAACGCTTTGTATTGTTCGCGAGGAAGATTTAGTTTCGGCACAGAACTTCGTCGTAATGCTGACGATACATCTTGTCTGATGGCCTCCGAATCTTCCTTCTTTATATTATTTATCGACAGACAATGTTCAACGTTACAAATTATTTCTTCGAACGGGATTTTGCGAGGTGTAACAGCGAAATTTAATCCCTTTTCCAAAACTTTTATTGTGTTATTGTCTAAATTACATTTTGACAGATTGACAACTGCGCGTGAGCTGTCATTGTCTGTGGTCTTCGTTTCGTTATTTTTGACATTTGATTTGCTGTTTAACTTTTCGAATTTTAAAATTTGTTGTTTTTTGCATTTATTGTATTGAGATATTTCGCGCTTATTTAAAGTTTCTATGCAATTATCGAAATCA
The DNA here is from genome assembly GCA_963853865.1 of Helleia helle. NCBI lineage: Eukaryota > Metazoa > Arthropoda > Insecta > Lepidoptera > Lycaenidae > Helleia > Helleia helle. The sequence continues at coordinate 3,955,977 of OY971420.1, forward strand.
AATGTCGTTAAAATTATCTTTAACGCGGCGGTCAAGCATCCAATGTCTTTTTCACAAGCTGCTAGATCGGAACGATTTTGATGAATCACCGTCCGTAATAACTTTTTACTCGCCTGGTTTAAGATTTTTTTAGTTTTATCCGGAAGGTTCCATTTCGCTTATTAGTTGATAGTTTAGGGATCAGGGACCTCAATTTGTCTTGAGACAAGGCTGACTGAGCGCTGGGACGTTACGGAATATCCGCAGGGGATAGAACATCTCTTTTAGAAATGGTGACATACTTAAGAGGAAAATCCGTAAAGTAGAACAGATTTTGGAAAGTTAACTTGTGTTTATGCGAATTTATGTTGTTGTTTCTATGTTTCAATGTATCAATAAAATTTTGAAATTAATTTTATGCGGTTAACTTATGTTCTATTGAATTTGCTCCAGGGTCATGTCATGAATCATGTATTGAACCTTAACGTAATATTGAAGAAAACAAAGAGTAAAATTAGTCAGAATATATTTACCCGCGACGGAACGGAGACTGTATATGCGTTTGGGGTGAGAGGCAGTTTGTGTGTGCAAACCTATTTTGCCGTTTATCTCCAACACTACTAGTCCGATTTTGATGCTGTTTTCAAAGATGGGTTCGGATTTGATTGGTGCATGTTATTAGATAGGTATTACGTTGATAACTCACCAGAGGGAAACGTTTTTTGTATAATCAAATGTTGCCATTTTTCTCCAAAACTACTATTCTAATTTTGATGCGATTTTCAATGATAGGTTTGGGTTTGATTGGTGCATGTTCTTAGAAAGGTGTTACAATTATAACTTACCAGGGGGCGCTGCAGTAAACATTTGGTTTAATGCGGTTTTTCATTTTTCAATTGACTTTTAAATGTCGTGGGTTTTTTCAAATTTTTTTAATTTTGCTTTTTGTTATTATAGTTAGTAAGAATTCAATACTTTCAGAAATATATACACGAATTAATAGATTCGAAAAGAGAAAATATATTTCCACTAATTCTTTATTACTTCACGAGTATATTTTCTGCTGTAGGTACAATATGCGATTTTTTTATCAAAAATATATATTGTATTTTTTATTTTTCAGGTAAGTCCTGCTTAAAAATTAATGGCCAGCAACAAGGTGAGTTTAATTTCTTTATAAGAACAATCAAAGTGGAGATAGACCTGTGCATATCGCAAATATTTTAAGTTTTCATGTCTGTTCAAAATTTTACATACCAATTAACATAGTGTATTGATTTTTATATCTTCGATAGTTCTCTTTGTACTGCACTAAATTATTATTTTTAATCATCCATTTCGTTATGTGATGTAACAATTTCTTATTAATATAGGCCTACTATGATCCCCACCGTGGTTCAGGCCTTGACGTGGCGGTGGGGCTCAGTAGTCTAGGGTGAGCCGCTGCACCTTGGGCGAAGCTAAATGAGCCGAGGGGCTCTTTGTACCCCTCTTATAAGAAGAGGGGACAAAAGAGCAGGGGGCAAGGAGCGAGGATGGGAACCTCACCCCAATGTACGTCCCGGCGCTGGGAGGGGCTGTTCTATGGTACGGGACAACCCATCTGTATAGGTGGCGTCGGTCCCTTGGGGGACTGAATAGCTTTCGAGGTGACCTGTTTGCTTATTAGATCTGAGGCACCTCAGCAAAGGAGGCATTGGTGGCACTCGCCGGGTTATAGTGGGTAGAGCAACGTCCACTTACCAGCTTTCGGGCGCAGCGAATCCCACATACCCGCGTGGGGAGACCCACTCCCCCGCGGGATGCCTCTAAACATTTCCCGGCGTTAAAGAAAAAAAAGGCCTACTATGATAGAGCGATGAGTCATCATCATCAGCCTCACGCCAAGACGACAGATCCCTCGCCACTCGCATCCAACACGGACCGGCCACGGCCACCTGGTTAATGGTCGACTAACACTTCGTCTACATAAACGAACGAAAACGTCTTTGGTAGACGAAATGTTGGGCGATGAATATTTCTACTAAATTATTATCATTTAGGACGAGGCCAGCGAGCGTAATTTTTAGAGCTGTGAGTCGCGTAAAATTAGTCGCGGAATTTACGCTGCATTCGGTTGCATATTAAAGTCCTGTTTGTGCCACACGGCGACGCAAACTCATTGTGCATATTTGTATGAAACCGAATGAAGACTCTTTTTACGCGACTCACAACTCAAAAAATTACGCTCGTTTTGCCTTGCCCTTAATCACAACCCATTTCGACCACTACTGAACCAATGAACGTAATAAGATCGATCACTCAATCACCAGACTCAGACACTACACGAAGACCGTTGATCTACAAGTTGAATGCCGTCTAGACAGCCTCACTTCAGAATCTCATATCCCCAATATTCGTATATGTTCTTCAAGTCTCCTCCAGCACATCTTTATCCCACGCATCAATAGTGAATATACATTAAAATAAAGTATTTGAATACAATATAAACAGTCGAGAATTATGTTGAAAATAACCCCTAATCCTTAATATATCTAACACACGATCACGAGTTCTGTAAACATATAGACTCGGTCACGGGATGGTATATTTTTAGTCATCTAGCGACAAGTTTAGTAGAGATAGCTACCACTTGAATAGTGCACGTCCATTCACAAGCGTTTTTATTCTTAGTAGCGGGCAAAAATAAGTGCGAGGTTTTATATGATGTTTATTAGTTTTATGATCATGTATTAGCTAGATAACAATTGGCGGGGCGGTTTTGGCGTTTATTGATAGACGCCTATGTCAAGCTGTGGAAGGAAATAGGTTGATAACGGGCATAATAATGATGATTATGGTAATAAAAGACATATTTATTAACCCCTAATTAAGCATTAGCTTAGCAGGAGTAAAATCTTGTATACTTTTTATCTGTCATTCAGTTCGCTATTTTTTAGTCTATCTTTTTAAAGATTTGTAACCAGTGCTTTTGAATTTCGTATCAACAGTTGCAAATTTTTCGCATCAATTTAAACAACGTCAGAACCTGCATCTGTACGGTAGGTTCAGAATTTTTGGTAATCAAGAAGGGGTTATAGTAATAAAAATGGTTTGGAGATAATTAATAGTATAACGTAGGTCTCGGTTCATTTCAAGCGTTTGTGTGAATATCGAGGTCATGGATGTGTGTATTTATATACCCCGAAAACTAGTTCTTATGAGCTTACGAGTTTGACGTGGGGTTTTAAAATATTTATTACTAACTGTTGTTCTATGGCACAATCTATCCGAATGAACATGTATTTATTTTTCAGTCAAATTCGGGTTGATAACAAATATTAATATTAATAGAAAGGACTTAATAATGACATAATTAGCATTAAATAAATTTATGAACATTATTATGGACAAGATAGTTGCCCGCAGCTTCGCCGCGTTAGCGATTTACATTCGAATTCGGAATGTTGATTATTTTTTTGATGGCCTGTGTCACTCAATGATAAATTGAATAATTTTTGAAGATTGCATGCATCTAAAACTCTTTTTTTTTATATCGTAGGGAAATCCTTATGGATTCAGCCAGGATCTTCGTGTAGGTTCATCCAAACTCACAAACTGTGTTGATGTGTAACTCATAATATCTCATTATAAGATATAGATAAAGGAAGGCATGTAAAGGGTTAAATAAGAGATTTTTACATGTTGAAATATTTCAGTTTTGTTTGCAACTCCCCGAAAACAATATGGAATAGTAAGTAGGTTAATATATCTATTAATGTACTAAATTAAGAAAACTATGCTTCGTTATTCCTATGATTAAATATCGTGGTTATAAACATTCGGAAAGTACATTATTTCGGAATGTACATTCAATTATATTTAAATAATATTACCAGAAAATTTACCCCGTTAAAACCCTGTTTTTTGTAGCCTATTGGATCTCACTGGGCAAATGCTTTGCTCCACCTATCACGGTCCTGTGCCAACTCCGACCAGGTTTTATTATAGGCATCCAGATCGTCACGCCATCGTTTTCGGGGTCTGCCTCGACGTCTTTGCCCGTCCTGAGGCACCCAATGCATGACGATACGTATTATTAGATACAACTATTTCTTAGAATGAAACAACTGTGAATTAATTTTATCGCAGTTTTTATTTTTGGAACGTAGTTCCTTATTGCGCGTTACGAAAGGGGGCTAGACTGAAAAAAATAAGATGAATGGTAATGAAAATGAAAACTCGACCTCAGACACTGCTGAACTAGCAAAGGGTGTGAATAGAATCACTAGACATAAAGTAAAATATTGTAGGGCACGTTAAGCGCCCAATTTGGAGGCTCCAACTTAAAGCTTTGCATACTAAAGCAAATTGACGTATGTCCCAGAATATTAAAAAATTGAACTAATTATATTTGGTGAAATAATAAGATCACGATATCTATCTATCCTATTAAAGAGGATGAGTTTGTATGTAGCAGGTAGTCTTCAAAACTACTTATTTATTTCGTATTTAAATCTTTCACCAGTAATAGGCGACACTATTTTTGTTTTAAAATTACACCGTTTCTTCCGGGCGAAAAAATTGAAACTCATATCTGTAGATAATAATATACGTCTGGAAAAACACACAAAAAGTTTTCACCAAAGAGTATTATTGTTTATTCTCAGACAAACTCATTGTCTCTCGCTCGCTGGGATTCTAAAACGTATCAATTTTCTATGTATATAACAACAAATTAACGATTTTCTTCCTTTACTAGTGCATCAAGCACACATAAATCAATGTTAAGAAAAGATATTTTTCTCTATTTTTAAAGCAGTTACAATTTTATTTTGATATCTTTCCAATGAACAAGTTGAAGCCTACGAAATAAAGATACAATTTTTCGTAAGGTCCTAGCTTCTTACATTTTATGATTCTATGTCAATGGGAAGTACATAGGCTGCACTAAAAGTATCGGGAATGGAATATTTCCACTGTTCCTGTCATATTAAAATCTTTTTAATTGAAAACTCCTTGGTTTTAAAAATCGAATACCATTTATTTATTTTAAAAAAGATTCTCGGTCTTGTCACAAGGTCTTGTCAAACTTGTTTAGTCGTTGAGAAAATAGAATTGACTCGAGAAAATTCTAGAGCGATGATTTATTATGACTTTCGAAGTGGTTTAACACAAAAACAGTGTGATGAAGCCCCATCCAAAACCACAATTTATCGCTGGTTTGCTGAATTTCACGCGTACGAACCCTAAACAAAAAACCAGTCACGATTTTGGATGTTCGAAAATGAGTTAAAGCTAACAAAAATTGTTCGTTCACGGAGTGTTGCAAAAAAAATGGTGGCCACGTTTTTCTCCAAAACCGGCCATGTTGCGACTATTCCTCTTGAGGGACAAAGAACGGTTAATGCAGAATGGTATGCTAGCATTTGTTTGCCACAGGTTGTTTCTGAACTCCGTAAAGAGAACTGCAACCGCCGCGTCATCCTCCATCACGACACCGTGCACAGAACAAAAGAGTTTTTAGAGCAATAAATCATATAATTATTAGACCATCCGCCGTACAGCCCCGACCTAAGCCCTAATGATTTCTATACTTTCCCTAAAATAAAGAATAAATTGCGTGGTCAGAGATTTTCATTGCCTGAAGAAGCTGTGGACGCCTACAAAACGGCCATTTTGGAGACCCCAACTTCCGAATGGAATGGTTGCTTCAATGATTGGTTCCATCGTATGGAAAAATGTGTCAAATTTCGCGGAGAATACTTCGAAAAGCAATAAATACATTTTAAATAGCAATGTTGTGTCACTTCCTTGATTCCCGAAATTTTCAGTGCCGCCCTCGTACCCTATAGGTTTTGGTTCGACAGATAGAAAATGAGACAACGGAGTGAATCTATATAGGTTCCGTTTGTCATTTCAGAAACGGAACCCTGAAAAATATAATTCTTTAAAACCTTTTGAATGTCCCTGGAGGTATTGAGAGCACATCAACATAACTAATGCATTTCGTTCCGTCCGCCCGTACACATTTTTATAACGCTCGTATTTGGACTCGCGCCAGCCGCTGTTTTATCTGATTGATTTAATACTTTACTGATATAATAAAAATGTATGTCCTTTATAATCTAGTTAACTTGGCATTAGTCTGATCAACCAATATACTCAGTCCTTCTTAAAGTAGCGAGAGGTAAGAGGTATTTATTAGACATAGAAAAAATATACGTCATTATCAGTTTTAACAGGACCATCTTATGGAAGAAATTTAAAGAATGTATTATTATTATAAAATCTCGAAAATCATATATAATTAGAAATCCTGAAGATCAACGTGCAATAGGCGTTCAAAATTTGGAGCGTAGCGGAGCCCGGAGGTTCGGCCATCTTCTCGTTCGTTAAAAGGCTCATAAAAGTGATGATTTAAACTTGACTTACAAATCGATACAACATATCATTCGCATTCGATCAACCGCGCCCAATTAAGCCTAATCACTGAAAAATGTTCTTAAAATATTAGGTGTAAAATATAATGAATAATAATATGTAGCTCGATAAATAATTAGTTGACATTATAATTAATCAAAGCAAATAAAGACTTCAGCCAAAATGATGTAGCGATTAAACGGGTGATCGACAGACGATAATTTTTTATATATAATAAAATCGAGTTACTGTTGTCGTAAAAATTGTAAACACACTTAAAGTTAAATGGGAAACGACCGGACTGAATACTGTTTTATAGCACGTTTAAAAGTTTTTGAAGTGAAACTTCTTTGCATTTTTACGGTTGACACGTCACGAAAATGTGCAACGTTTTTGTCTAAGAAGAGGGAGAGAGTGATTGAGACCAAATTAGAATGAGTGAGAAAGGGCGAACCTAGCATGAAAACCGGTCATGGAGTGAGAGTAGTGAGCAAGCGAGTTTTTTTTTTTTCGGAAGGGCTAGACTTTTCGGTCTGATGGCCTTTAAGCTCAATCGGTACAGTAAGTGAGCAGATGGCTCACTTAAGAAATATTCGAAAGGGGGACGCCCCCCTCCGCGCCCCGCAGGCGGCGCGGTTCTTCGCGCGCGCTGCTCGGGAGAGCAGGATTTGGACTAGTCAAATCCGATACGGTCGACGAATCTTTTACGGTTGAATTAAACCTATCATCGTGAGGGCCGGCCCTCATCCCTCCCTCTGGAGAGGGAGGCGGGTCATGCGCAGTGCTCAAGCAATCTAGCGGTAGCGTAGTGCTAGCGCTGTTTGCACGGTCTGGGTTTGTGTCTACTCGTATCGGATTCGAACCTCAGCTTCCGCGATCGATCCGGATCGATGTGGTTTCCATGTGTAGGGTTCGACGTCGCTTACGACCCCGAGGTCCAAGGCCCATCGAGAGAGAGAGAATCAGACAGAGCGAATGTCGCATCGCAAGTCTCGGAAATTTAAAGCTTTATATATATATAATTCTTGTGTGTAATGTCACTGAACTCCTCCTAGACGGCTCGACCGATTTTGATGAAATTTTTTGTGTGAGTTCAAGCCTCAAGGGGATTCGAGGATGGTTTAGATTCACAAAAAAAATATTTTGTACAGGAAAACGTCTGTCGGTGCCACTAGTATTAGTATAAATATAAACGAGATTTAAAAATTATTTTGCTAAATAATTTCACTTCTGACTTGTGAACTTTGTACGGGCGCACTTTTTTAACTTTTGTGTTGTTTATTTGTTTGATCTATTGGGAATAAGTGATCCTTATATAAAACTTTCGTATCACGTGTGTTCGTGATGCGCTCCTAAACTACTTAGACGATTTTAATGAAACTTTACACAGTTCGTTTAATTAGAATAGTTGTGGCTTGCGCTGTAGTCTGCCCGAGGAACTACATAGTTTACGTAGGTAATTGATTCATGAATGATATCGATGACATGAAAGTTTGCAAATGCATGCATTTTTTACGGAGAAGGTTTTTATATTATTATTATTTTATAGAAAAGTGACAAGCGGAGAGTCGTTTCACCTGGTGGTAAGTGATAAGCGACATCCATAGACACCCGCTACATCAATACGGGGCGCGTTGTCGACGTTTCTAATACTCATATGCTCTTTTCTTGAAGGTCCTTTTGTTTGTATCTCCCCACTAGAAGACGCTGCAGAGATAAATTCAGAGTGCAGATTGTACATTTTTGTTGTCTTTTAAATATTCATACATTATTTGTTCTTAAGTTTGCCGTAATTGAGTTCACGCAGTAAGTTTATTATTACTATAAGTAATACTCTAAGCCAGTAGTATTACTCTAAGCCAGTATGATCCATGTGAGCGAACCTGATAAAGGTTGTGCTGTTCAAAATAGTTTGTAGTCCAGTGGTCCAAATTGTGAATCTATACCATTCTCAAATCCTCTTGAACCAAAAACTTATTCAAAATCGGTCACATCAATCCACAAAAAAAAACATTTTTATGCCTATCGATCCTACTTCATTTGGAGATCAAAGTACTCCATGGGTCCATAGAACGTATGAGTAGAATCTCAGAAAATCTAGAAATGTCAGAAAACGGCAAAAAGATTTTCCCTAAATTTTGTACTGAAAAACGATAAATCAACTCGTAATATTCTTTATCGCTAAACAACCTTATTTGTTCTTAAAAAAAATAAACAAAAAAATATATATAAATAAAGTATATAAAGAGGAGAAATTTAACGAGCAAAATAATAATTAAACTAATAAAAAAATGTAAATCCGAATAGAAAATTGTAAACTTAATAGATATTTTTAGAGAGCAATGCGCCGCACATTTTGTAAGTATACCTACAAGTCTCTTTGCGACGTCTTTCTAAGCTGTCTTCAGTTCGGGTAAATTGAATTATGTACTGTATTATTGTACCTTCATAGTTGTTACATTTGGCTGCAACGAATTATTTTTTACTACACTGTGATATCATTTATGTACGTACAATAAAATATAATTGGTTTGAAGATATACAGAACGGACATGAAAGATATTTTTGGGAAAATTCCAAATTTTACTGTTGTATACTTTGCCATATTGTTTGAATTTGCAGTGCGGTATATAAAATTTAAGTTAAATCATATTTATTTAAGTGAAACTTCTCTACGCCCATGAGGGTATTTTTTACGGATGAAACGTCAAGAAAATATACAACGTTTTTGGAAGAACGAGAGAGTGATTGAGACCTATTGAGAGAGAGTGGAAAGGGCGACTGTAGCTTGAAGCACATAGCCATGGAGTGGGAGTAGGGGGCAAGCGGGTGAGAAAGATCGAGAGAGAGTGACATAGAGCGAGCTTCGCATTGTAAGTCTCGGAATTTAAAGCTTTAGATTAGTATAAAATATAAAAAAGAGATAAAAAAATTAGTTTTCTAAATAAGTTTCACTTCTGACATGTTGTACTTTGTACGCCCGCACTTTATTATTTATTTTAATTTTACAATTCGCTGTACTTACAGCTAAATCAAGACGTACAAATAACAAGCTTAAAATTTACGAACAGAATTATTTACATACAGATATTAATTATACAACTTTATTATTTTTGGAAATATTTTCAAAGTATTTCGAGCATGACTTGATAAAGTCAGTCATATTCGTTGCGAACATATCAACGGTGGTATCCGAAGCTAACAATTAGTCGAGTGTCGAGTGCCGAGTGCCGAGTACGTCCGTTCTTTGCCGGCAGCCCGAGACCACACAACGTCCACCGCGAACAGCGGTCGATAGCGCAACAACACACTGCGGCTCGGTGTCCACAGTCCACAGTTGCCCAATGCTACTGGAATGTCAATTTTATTAAAATAAATAAATAAAATAAAATTGCCTTTATTGCTACTTTCTTACAAAATATAACTTATTTACAAAATGCCTAATATTATCATTCTAAAATATCTACCTTAATTTATATTACTATACTATCAGCGAACGATTACTCCGCAACAGCTTGTGCGGAGTACCTGCGACAAAGGCCTTGCTACTCGGTCCATAGCGGACCTGCAACGTTTTTTTATTTCATCCTCCCATCTTTTAGTTTGTCTACCTCTGTATCTTTTACTATCTCTTGGGTACCATTCGGTAATCAACTTGGTGCATTTCTCTTTTTCATCTCTTAGGATATGTCCCGTCCATCTCCACTTTTAGTTCTTTATACATATAATCTTTGTGAACTAAAAAAAAAGTAAACTTTATTATTTAATAATAAATAACAACGCAGCACGAAAGCACACTTGCGTCGCAACTCCAAAGTGTCCAGCCCCACCATGCCGTTAACAAACAAGATTATATCCAAACAATTTAATGCAAAGGAATCTGGAAAATTTACGCTGCATTCGTCGCGTAAGTGTGTATTTTTTGCGTGTGGATTTCATATAGACGCATTATATTCCAAAATAGTACGCACATATGCAAAAAATCATAATAGACATTTTCAACCACAAATTAGTTAGTAGTTTTGTAAGAATATTATGCTACCGTGTGTCATCACAAAAAAATCAAATCCAAAATATTTGAATCAAAATATTACCAATAAAGTATCTTTTTGAACGTTGTGTCAATTGAATCTATCACCGGTTCCAAGACAGGCCAACTGAGAAGAACCAACGAAACAAACTCAGTTGAAATAATCTTTATTAATTATCATATAATATGTATTCTGTAACAATTTTTACTGTAAAATTTTTCCCAAGGTGTGATATCATCCGTAAAATCTTTTACTTTACCACACAAACACTCTTTAATAACTTTAAATTTTTTTTAATGGATAGCTTTTGAATGTTTTCTCGGATCCTATTTTAAAAACCTTTGAAAGAATTGCTTAATTTGGTGAATCTAATCACTGCAGGTACTGCTACTAGCCTGTGTTTATTTCGTATATCCCTAGTCCCTACTATGAATATCACTTTTCTTACAAAATTCATTTATTACTAAAAAGCACACTCTGTACCAATCTTGTGACCACTACACCAACATGCTCAAATTGCTCTTTAATTTCAGTCAATACTGATTCATATCAAAAGAATTTTATATGATTTTAGTCTAATGGTTAGCAAAGTTAACTTACAATTGAAGAACGGTTTCATCACTGCGTCTGATACACGCTTAAAAGAGTATATTAAAACGTTAAAAACGTACCTTTATTACACCAATTATTATCCATGTGCTTACATTTCGTATAAATTTTATTAGTCACCTCTTAATTGTGGTTAATGATTCAAATTAACGAGCCCATAAATATATTGTTCAATATGTTTACGGACTGCAACTCATCTTGTTTTATATGAGACTAGTCTGTCTACTATCGACGACGACTATGACTACTGTCCTGGTAATGGACTAATTGTTAAGGCGCGGAATGACTACGATTTTAAATCGTCGAATTCACCACATTTTACCCACAAAACCGCATATCTGCGCGTATGACCGCGTAATCTAATGTTACATTTACGAAACGTTGAATAAGGTTGAAAATTGCAAAGCATATTTTTCTTAAAGATGTAACTACAAATAAACAAATATTTAACTAGCGGTTTTCCTTAGATAACTCAGAATATACGCATTAAATTTAATATTTGGCTGGTTCAAGTAATAATAAAACACCATATTCATATTACATTCTTATAAAAATATTGTTGTTAACATTATAACATGCCTTAACATTATATTTAAAAGTAATGATTACATTTTTATGCCTTTTTTCTCACATCCTACTCTTCAGAGTGTGATGAGTACAAGTACATAATATTATAAACGCGAAATTTGTAAGAAGGCATGGATTTATATTTGTTACTCTTTCACGCAACATAATACTGACCATAATTTATCGCTGTACTCCCACGGGAATGGGAATTACGCGGGTGAAACCGCGAGGCGCTGCTAGTTATACATACATATAGAGATTAGGACAAACAAGGAAGATTAGTTTGGGATATAACTTTCATTACGTAAAGATTACCACCAGCAATCATGAAATGATTTTAATCGGTCTTAGCTTCTAAGAGATTCGTGTAATCGCCCTTCTTAGTCTACGCGTCTTTAAAACACTCATTTTATTGGAAAAACTTTTTATGGATTTTCAATTTAGTAAAAAAGTTATTTTATTATTCATTTTCATATTGAAATACATTTTCACAGGCCAATGATTTCAAAATATTCATCGTAAATTTTCAATTTAGTGTATGATTATTGCACCACAATGATGTTTGTAAAACATAATTCGAACATAAATTAATTATTGTAATCATTGTACATTAAAGGAATTTATTTTGATATAAATATGTGAACTTTATCATTACAATCAGCCTTTATAAAAACTAAAAAAAAATACTTTACATTACACTAGCTAGTGCCCGCAGCTTCGCCTGCTTTAACTTAGATATACAGCCGTATCTGGATTGATAATGATTATTTTATAACCCACATCACTCGGTGTTAAAGTAGCATTATAATAGTGAAAGAATTTTTAAAATCGGTCAAGTAGTTTTTGAGTTAAACCGTAACAAACAAACTATATTTCGTCGTTGTATTTTTTAGTAAGTAGAAATCCTAGATAATCTGGCTTCTGAGCCCTAGGTACCAGGTATCTTTCGAAGATTTCCCCTGCGTAAAAAAGTAAATCATTGTACTTCTTTTTAGCTTATTGCATTTGTATTGTGTTGTTGTATTTATGTGAAAAATAAACTTAGAATACTAATATTTCATCATCATCATCATCAACATTTTTCCGTCCAGCTATGGACGTAGGCCTCTTTCAATGAACGCCAAAACCATCGATCTTTTGCCACTGTCATCCAATACCAATATTACATGTACAATATAATACGGTTATATTATGTATTACCAAATAAACAAGGGCCGAATACGGGCTAAATATTTCACATAATCGGCAGTTTTTATAATTAATGAAAGTATTAACCAATCATAAGATCAAGATCTTATCAAATATTTCTTTCAGGTTTAGATTTATAATATATATAATAATAATATCAACCCTTTTATGTCCCACTGCTGGGCACGAGTCTCCTCCTCGAAATCAGGCGAGGAGGGTTTTGGGCCATAGTTCACCGATGCGCTGGCCCAATGCGGGTTGGTGAACTTCACACACCTTCATTACAGGGGGAGGGGGGTCAGAATCGAACCCGGACCTCTCGGCTCTCACTCAAGAGGCCGAGCCCATACCCACTAGGCCGTCATCGCTCGGTTTAGATTTATTATAGTATATATGTTGTAGTGTATATGTATACACATAATCCAATGGTAAGGTACAAATTCGACAGACCTTTCTTTGTGTACGGTGGTATAGGCAAGCAAGCGACTCGGAAGCAAATAATCTAATTTAAAAATCTAATCGCTCATCGACTTCCTGATATAGCTGACATTCATGTTTTCATTGGCTCAGTATGAGTTAATATGAACAGAACATCTAAATATTGTTAGCTAGCCTAGTTATATAAATATTGTTAGCTAGCCTAGTTATATATTATATTAATCGTTAAGTTCGACTGCGTCTATTTCTGCCACAAAGCATACCAGTGAGAGCGAATAGTACATTATTATCAGCATCTCTAGAAGTGTGATCATCATTTCATGTAGATGGTAAATTCGGCAGATATCTGTAATATATGAACCTGAAAAAATGCTCTAAAAAAATATAACAACTCTTAATAACTATTAAGAGTTGTTATAATTTTATTTTTTTCAGACCTTTCGTTCTAAGCATACTCTTTCTTACCTAATGAATATTTTAATATTCCCCTCGTTTTCAAATGACGTAAAAGACTATATCTCTTTTTATATATAATTCTTTTATACGTGTGTATGTCACTGAACTCCTCCTAAGCGGCTGGATCGGTCTTGATGAATATTTTGTGTGTGTTCAAGTGGATTCCAGAATGATTCACAAAAAAAAAATTGTACAGGACAATGTCTGTCGGTGCCACTAGTTATCTTATGTAATTACAGGTACATTAAAGAAATGGCAAAGGAAAATTCGAGAAAGGCATAATAGAGAGAAGACTCGTGCAATAAGCCATAACATAAAACAGTAAATTAAATACAAGTGTCAGCCATCAATATTTCAAAGTACTCAAATTTTAGTGGCACAATATATTACGGGGATGCATAAAATTTGTCGTGAACAAGTATCAAAAACCAGTTTATCGACGGACGTATGACGGCCTCTAAATAAAAATAACGAAACTATTCAGCTCTATAAATTGTTATTGGTTTATGAGTTTATTGCTTTTCATTTCGTAATGCAATATGCATAGTACATGCCGCGTTTCTGAATTAGATTTGTATATATAGAACTAGTGGCCCCGGCAGACATCTTGCGACGGACAACAGCATCTATATTGTCCATAACTAATCCATCTCTCGAGTTGGATGAACTGCGTTCAGTGTGTGAAATATTGGAATTTGTGTAGTAGTTTAAGAGCTCATATTTGACAAACAACGGAACACGAAATAAATAAAGGTTTTATTTAATTACCTTCCAGGAACATAGGTTTCATCGAATATTAACTTTAGCTTACGTCTCAGACCAATATACCTAAATATATGTGCAGTCCACACGTGATAGAAGTGAAACTTTGAAAAATTAAAACTTCTATATAATAAGACGAATATAGAATTTCAGGAGTAGGATAATGTTAGGGTTTATTTATGTCGATATTCTTCAAGCCTGAAATTATTATGCATTTTATTAACATAATATATACCTATTACACACATTTAAATTACATATATTATTACTCTTATGTTGTATCCATATCGTACGTGTCTAATTCCGCATAATTCACTTAACATTTCAACTGGGTTCCTTTTCAACATTATAATATATAATAATAATATCAACCCTTTTATGTACCACTGCTGGGCATGGGTCTCCTTCTCGAAATCAGGCGAGTTTTTGGCCATAGTTCACCGATGCGCTAGCCCAATGCGGGTTGGTGAACTTCACACACCTTCAAGACTTTTTTTTTAATCTCATCTGGCATGCAGGTTTCCTCACTATGTTTCTTTCAACGGTGAGCAAGCGATGATCTCATGTTTAGATGCACATATAAATTAAGAAAAACTCATTTCTAGGCATCACAGGGGGGGGGGGGGTCAGGATCCAACCCGGACCTCGGGGCTCTCACTCAAGAGGCCAAGCTCATACCTCCCCCCCCTCATACCACTTTCATGAAAAATATTTACTTTTCACATCAAAGGTAAGTGAAAGTTAGCCCTAATATAAAGGTACTGATAAAGAAATAGCTAATCCTCAAAGGATTATATAAATAAATGATGTTTTTAAACAACATAGTTAACGGCTGTAATACGTTTCAAAGGGCAAAAGTTCTAGTCGAGAACCACAGATTAAATAATTGTATCGCTACCTCAAATACGGAATTTATTTATTATTTATTGCAAAGAAATATAGCTGTTTTCCTCAACGCTTTACCTGTTACGAGTTGTAAAGCTGTACAAATAAATAAATTAAGCCAAAGGAAATGCTCAGTATTCAAACAAAACATTTATAAACATTTATATATTTATAGATTATTTAAATACAAACAATTTAAGAGAAATCCGGCTTTAAGGACCAATGAGAAGTGTTAATTCAATGAAACTGGGTTATTTACTAATTATTGTATTGCATAGATTAATGGTTATCGTTAATTAAACGAAGGAGATTTTCCTTTAGATTTTTCTTCGATAATGATAAAGTGCCCTTAAAAACAAACTAGTGGACGAATCTGGTAAGTGTTCCGCTTATACTTTGCCCTATGCCTGAGTCCTCGTTTACCAGGTCTGGATATCCTAACAATACAATCCCTAAGTAAAAAGTCTCTGTGCTTCTTCTAACATTCTAATCGGAATACAGCCTTTCTTTGGGACGAAATTATCATAGCTAGATCCATAGACAAATAAATGCAACAATCAGGTTTAAGAAGTGTAAGGCCAAAGGTTAAAGGAAGGCTAAACTTTTATGCTGAGTTAGCATACTTTCATCTCTAACTTACTATAATATTAGTGAATTGAAATTCTCAATGCACAATACTTATATTACCTATAAATTATTGTGCAAACTGGACGTGTTTTTATAGATTTGTTGAAAAAATCGATTTCGGTAATCCAAGGTCTGTGACACGCGACGTGTTAATTTTTTGGTTCACGAAGGGATCGCCGGTCATGGTTTGGTTATTAGATACCAAGGTTGAAGTGTTTGAAACTTAAATGTAATAAGTTTTTAGGATAGTTAGTAATTTACTATTTTGTACGTTTGATGTTTTAAGTGGCTTCTTCTAATTAACAGATTAGTGATTTGGATCCCAGGAGAATTAAGGTGGTCTAATTTGGAAATGCCTTTCATAAACTATTTGCTGTAGAATTTGGCCATTGCCATTTATGTACACCAAAAACAAGGAAATTGGGGAAATTTATGCTACTTTAGTTTACGTTTAGTTGTGTATTGCCTTTGTTTGTTCGTGTATAAATAAGAGTGCTATTACTAATTGCCCTTCGACTTAGAACGATACTTTAAAGTTTCTAAAGAAATAAGTATATATGAATCTTTCATCATCATTATCGGTTGTATGTCAATCCAGCGACTGAAACTTATTAATAAAACTCAAGAATATGTTCCTAGTCCAACCTGAATCTGTCCTGTCTAAGGTTGGCAGATTCCACGGGCAGATTCGCTTTCTACTTTCATTTCTTATTCGCCATCAGTTTTTCGGTTTATAGAATCACTTGATACATTTAACTGACTTTTAAGATGAATAACGGGCATAACTGACGTGGGCATTAAAGCTGCTAAGCTGAATTGGGACTGGGCAGGTCACGTAAGCCGAATGCATTTTGTAATACAAACACATAAAACAAATATCACCACATACCACATTTTGGGTGCCAGAAGATGGACGACGTCGCAGACGCCGGCCCCGAAAAAGATGGCGTGACAACTTAGACTCATACCAACCTGGCTGGCCGGCGGTGGCGAAAGATCGCGATATATGGAAGAGCTTGGGGGAGGAGATTAACATGGTAAATGGAATAAGAAAAACAAGATCGGAAGCATCGTGAAGCGTTCAAATTATTTATAAGTGGATAATAATTGGAGTAATTATCTTAAATCTGTATTTTCTTCATAAATTATTGAAATTATCAGACTTAAGGTAATGCTGAATAATTTTGGTCCAAAAATAAATTATTTTGTTTACCAATAAATTCGTGCGATTATTAGGTAATTACCCTAATTGGCTAAACAAGGAAATTATATTAAAAATAATCAAATTAAATAAGCACCTACTGTCTGAATGTTTACTATAAAATTTAAGAATGAAAGGGAAACAATCGGCTATCTCTCTCGCACATTGCTACGATGACGTCAACAATGACGTAGCTTCACATAAATCACAGTACAATACTGGCAGTCTTGAGGGAATCCCCTCAGTACATACAATGTCATTGAATAGTCTTCAAAAATATAATAAGTCTATATTTTCTGAATGTTATATTATGCACCCTATTTTCCCATATTTTAATGAACAACGATACGATCACCGTGCAGTGGTCTAGTTGAATGCGTGTTGCAGGGGTGGGCCGTCTTGGCGTTCGCTGTAAAGCCTAAATCCAGCAGATGATGAAGCTTTTTTATCACGATGAAACAATAAGCATTTTTAAACAAATATTACAACTATATAATATTATAACTATATACAATTTTTACTTATTTGTTTATTATTATCCTAGTAAAGACTAAAGGCTTGAAATGTGTATTTAAAACGAGTGACGAAATAACGTCACGCCGCGCTGCGTCTAAACTTAGTGGAGCCACATGAGTAAGTAAACGGACAGAGACAAAGCTTCCATACAACGCGTAAAATTATTTAAGGGTTGTCACAGGTGGATAAAATTAAACGAACAAAAGTTTTTTTCGAGTAGTAATCTATGTAAATATTCTATCATTATTACCTACAAAATATTTTTTCTAAAAATTTTGTGTTTATATTTTTTATTTGCAATAATCTGTTGTACCTTTTAATAGAGTGGTAAATTCTAATGGAAAGCTCAAAGCACTCTCATTGCATATCAGTTTTTATCATAATTATTATATTTTTTTCCGAACAGGAATCGTCTCCTAATTACGTATTCTGTACCTATACTTATTGTATTTTTACTGTAAAGTTTAGCTAAGATTTAAGATTTAATGTCGGGTCAATTTTTCCCTAACTAGACTTTAGGCACATCCATAAAAACTTACTGAACAAAAGTTATAATAATTAGTAGAAATAAAATAATAAGATACAACTTACCTATTGAAATCTTTGGGATATCTAAAATATGATTTGTTTTATTTGCTCTATTATTGTTCATACACACAGTACAGTATACAATATTGACACTTTTTACTTTTAATTATCAACAATAATTTAAGAACAATGTTATAAAATATGATTCTTTATTATTTGCTCTATTATTGTTCATACACACAGTATAGTATACAATATTGACACTTTTTACTTTTAGTTAACAAAAATTTAAGAACGATGATAATAATTCGATATACCCGCCAAGCGAAGAAACCGGCCGGTTTCGACCGGTTTCTACTCGTACGTGACAAGCCACGAGTGCTTACGCACACATGCGTTACGACGCTTGTAGTAGTGCAATCGATTCGCGCGGTTGTATGAAGCTTTGCCTCTGTCCGTTTATTTACTCATGTGGTGGAGCCTTGTCCTATTCGATAGAGGCGGTAGATCAATCAAGGTTTATAATACTCAGTCCATCTGGCATATTATTATCTGGTGTCGTCAAATATATTTGACAAACATTAATATATTATTTTGTTTTCTATTGCAAAGTCGTTTAAAACTTTTTATAGATGTTTTGAAATAAAAACTTCATAAGGCGCGGTACGCATATTTTTGGACGAGATAAAATCTCTGGAATCGCGACACCGTTACCACCGTTATGAGACGCTATTTGACGTTTATTCATATAAGATTATATGCAATATTTGCTGAAATAGCCAATCGTCAAACACACTGAAATGTCAATGTCATGCGGCCATTTTGTGCGCCGTTTAAATTATATAGGTTGTCATAGTCTCTTACAGCCTGTATTATAGGTATTTGAATTTAATTTTGTTTTCACTTCTATCGACAGTTCCTGTGACTGGTTGGGTTATTTTATTATATAACTACAATAATGGACTTAGTCTAAGTAATAGCTACTATTCCCTCAATTTTCAAAATAAAAATATACTACTGTTAATGTACCTACCTAAAAACCTTCTTTAATACTTACCAAACATCTCTGAAAAAATATTCATTCATACACAGTTATCATAAAACACGAGTTTCTAGTAGAACTACTAATCTTAAATTTGATTAGATACACAATTACAATTCACTGAAAGAAGAACAGAGGATATTGACAAGAAAACGGCTGATAACGATGATGATGAAAAAACCGGTTGTCTGTAAAGTCGGTTTACTGACGATAGTTGAACGTGATAACGTCATAAGAAAATGGAACGCCTTCAGAACGCCAGAAAAGGCGAGGTAACGCCGCACGCGTCATGTTTTTTCGTTCTTGCAGCCGGCTCCATCGAATTATAAGACGTTGTCACGTCAAAAACATTACACAAATATCCGAGATTTGAACCCATTACCTTGAGTAAGATTTTTCCACAATACATAAATAAAATATATAAAAACCTGTTTCGTTTGTCATAGCATAGAAATGTTGGGAATTGTTTGCGACGGGCTTTTGATCTTGTTGTGGGTCAAGGCTGGATCAATTGTGAACTGGCACTTTAGTGGTTTAACTCGGTAGTGAGGCTTACTATGTTAATTATCATTATCATTATCATTATCATCATCATCATCATCATCATCATAGTTGTATGTACCTTTACATATAAAGTATGTAATTAAAAGAGATGATTACTTAATTGTTAACATTGGTCTGTCCCCTGGACTATCCCATATAAAAAAGGATTCTATTGAAAAATAGGTTTCATAAATCTAAAAGATATTTTTCAACGAAAACATTTTCTAGCTTTATGTTGGATTCGTTGACTCTTCTTCGCGTCAACACTCGTGCCTGCACGCCAACGGTATAAATTATAGTCTATACAGATAAATAAAATTGGAGTGTCTGGTTGTAATATTAAAATAACCACTTTTTACTAAATGCATATGGATGTAAACACGGTAGGTAGGTACTGTACACTTACAAAAATTACGTGTTTTACCATTTTTATCTGTCAGTTCCGATTAATCTCTAAAACGGCTGGGCCGATTTTGACGGGACTTCACTGGAAGATAGCTGGTGTTATAAGGAGTAACTAAGGCTACCAAAATAATCATCGTCACTCTATATACGGCTGTAAATCTTAGTTAACGCGGGCGAAGCTGCGGGCACAGCTAGTATATTATAATATTCGAAGAATAAAAGTCTTGTGAAGAAGGCATACGTAAATTTCGAAATATCGTAGTCCGCGCAAAAAATTAAAGTCATTCTATAATTAAATATCCCGTTTTAAATAGTTTTAAAACAAATCCGATGGTAACACAAGTAAAACATGTGGTACATATTATATTTAACAAGTTCGCGATGACGTTAGGACGTGCGTACCATACAATGCCACGAAAAATCCACATTGTCAAAAACACGCGAACAGGTGACGAAAATAGATGTTACTGACTGGCACAGTTTCACAGATTAATTTTATTATGGTGTAACATATTGGTATTCCTTTTTTTTGTGTTAAATTTATAGGCAATTTACTTTGTGATTATAATAAATATTATTATCTGTAGCCTGATAGCTATTCTGCTCGAATTCAGCGTGCAATTTTGACATGCCAATGTATGGCATCGTGATCACGTTGCGGTAGGCATGGCGTTCTATAATCTCGGCATGATAAATCTTGAGTTTACTTAAATCCCTTTGGTCTGTACTTTTTTTAATTACCTACATAGCTTATTGTTGTTAGAGATTACAGTTAACAGTACATTTCTACATAGCTACTCCCGAATAGGGTAGAGTCCATCTAAAATTGTGAGTACTTATAGTCTATTACTTTCTTTTTACTTAACGACGTACTCGCTTACGGGCGTAAGTTGGTTCATAAAAAGTTGTGCCATGCTCCTTTGCAGCCAAATAGGGCCGGCACGACCGGGGTGGTACCTCTCGCTCACATGACACTGGCGTAAAGTGACAGCAATGTTGTCGCGTTTCGTGAGTTTCCGGTGGCCCATTGGGAGGGATAGAGAAAAGGAGGGCAACCCATCTGCATAATCTCTGGTTGTGCGGATGTGTATGGGCGTCGATAGTCGCCAAAAGGCTTCGACTGCTCGTTTGCCTCGTATGCTATATATTTTTTAACTTATTACTAATATTACCTACTAGCCGAAGGAAGCCACCTGTGACCTCGCCCAACTACTTGAAACTTTTGTCTTTTGGTGTATTGCGGTCACGCGCGCTTGAGTAGTGTGATTAGTGCTCCGCCATGGTTCAAGCCTTGTCGTGGCGGTGGGGCGCAGTAGTTTAAGGTGAACCCAGCACCTTTGGCGAAGCAAATTGAGCCGAGGAAGCACTTCGTACCCTCCTATATGAATGAATGAATGAAAAAGAAAGAGCAGAAGGGACAAAGGGCGAGGATGGGAACCTCATCCCATTGCACAGTCCCGACGTTAGGAGGGGTTGTAATGTGGTGCGGGACAACCCTCTGTGGAGGTGGCATTGGTCCCTCGAGGGACTGACTAGCCGTCGAGGTGCCCTGTTTGCTCAACAGATCCGGGGCACTTACCAAAGGCGGCATTGGTGGCACTCGTAAGTGGCACTAGTAAGAGGTAGTGCCATGTTGCATTGCAGCCGAACTGGGCACGACCGGGGTGGTACCTCTCGCTCACATAACTCAGACGACAAGTGACAGCTATACTGTCGCGTTTCGTGTGGTTTGTGAGTTTCCGGTGATCCATTGGGGGGATAGGGAAAAGAAGGGCGGCGCATCTGCGTGGCTTTGGTTGTGCGGATGTGTATAGGCGTCGGCGCCGTGAGTCTCCGACTGCTCGCTTGCACCCTGATGACATTAAAAAAAAAACTTGACGGGTTAGTGGGTAGAGCTGCGTCCACCTTATCACCTTTCGGGCGCAGCGAGTCCCCCGGCGATTTACCGGCATAAAAGGAAAAATAGTGTGATTAGTGTGATTTTACAGTGCCAGCGCGGATTATAAGCAGGGCCCATACGCGCACGGATGTCCCGCTCGAAACTACAAAAGCGAGTTTAAAAGACGTGCGGTTTGCTGCATCGTAGAGTCATGATCGATTTGCTGCAGTCGTGAAAAGCGCGGCAAAATCGCCGTCAGGGCCATCCGCGCGATCCGAGAGATGCAAAGGTCGTAGCCCGCAACGCGAAAGCATCACTATAAAACCACACTACGGCTCCTCTGTTTTGTCACTCTTAGTTATTACTTGTTACACACATTTACATACATTTGTTACTTATTTTCTAACACACAATGGTGTGATGCTACTTTGAACAAATATGCTTATCGGCGTGGTAGTCTTTTTCAATGTGTTAAACTATACTAATTAGCACATCGCACAAAAACAGTCCACTTTCCATTTTTAAATATTATAAATCTTTAACATATAAGAAGAGTATGCTGCCAAAATAATATGTTTGAAAGACGTTGATGTAACAACGAAAATAGGACAACGCTTAAATTAACCTTTATTATTACAAATCTATGCAATATACCAACTGTCTAGGTCTGTCTACTCTAGATGCTTTGATTACTTTAATTGTATTGTGGGGACTGTCAGAAAATTAAATAAAAATACTTTCGTTTTCGTCCACGTAGAAAAAACTTACGTATAGTATGGGGTACAGACAGAGCTCACTATTTTTTCTTTAGTAAACAAACAACAGAGATAGCATATAACGTACAGTGTCATTCTCGACTGTGCATTATCATCATCATCATCTACTGTTGGACATAACTCCTTCAATGAAAATACCAGTCACAGAGACTGCCGATAGAAGTGAAAACAAAACATTTAAATTCAAATACCTATAATACAGGCTGAAAAGATTATGACAACTTATACAATTTAAACGGCGCATAAATGGCCGCATGACATTATTTAGAAGCAACACAATTTATAAAACAAATATTGCATATATATATATATATATATATATATATAAATAAATCAAACGTCAAAATGTGTCTCAGCGTTTCGCGTGTGATGTCGCGAGTCCACGTCATATAAACGTCAAACTGTGTCTACTGTCTCCAGTGTTTCGTGTGCGGTGTCGCGAGTTCAGAGATTTTATCTCATCAAAAAATATGCGTACCGCACTAAAACAAGTTCACACTTCAAAAATATATTTTACCTTTCAACATTTTTTTAATGTCCTATATGGCCTGGAAAAAGTGTAAATTTTCGAATCATTCAGACAAACGGTTTAAAAATTGATTTCAAATATTAGGTCAAATTAAAACAAGCATGTTTTAAATAAATCAAATATTATTACTAGTTAATGAGCTATTTTTAGTCTGAATCTGGTTAGTTGTATGAACACGGTCGCTTTTAGTCCGAGTGGACTTAAAATTAGTTTAATTGTAGACTATTTTCAGATTTTATCATTCCGAATAATATTTTATCTTTTCGATTCCGATGTGAATTTCCTGTAAACTCATAAACTAGGCGAGTTTTGTGAGTTTTGATGTTGGAAATACTTGTCCGATTTAAAAAGTCTCCGTGCTTGAAGGTCAAAAGGCCGAAAAGTTTCTTTCGAAACTGCCCTTTCGAAAAAAACTGAACTGCGGACAACAGCTAGTAATCTAATAGAACTTGGGTAATTTACAAAGAAGGGCAATGTAATGTATGATAATTTATCACCAGGTGTTCAGTTCACCTGGTACAAGTAGGGGTTCCAGGTGAACCTGGTACCCCTAGTACTTTATTCCTTTCCCTCTCTTATAAAAAAACATAATTTAATTCATCTGCAAGATGTGACGATGATCTAGTGGGTATGGGCTTCTTGAGTTCTCAAGCCGGACCTCTAGGTCCGGCTTCGATCCTCATTCTTGTGATGCCTTGAAATAGTTCTTCTAAATTTATACGTACATCTGAACATGAGATTACTTACTCACCGATGAAGAAAACATCGTGAGGAAACCTGCATGCCTGATAAGAAAGTCTTTGAAAGTGTGTGAAGTTTAACAAACCAGCGCATCGGTGAACTAAGGCCCAGCACTCAGAGGAGGCCCGTGCCCAGCAGTGGGACATATAAGGGTTGATATTATTATTATAATAAAGACCAGCACCAATATCTGTAATGCATATACTTAAATGGATATTGTTGGGAGAGGTCAAGGGTTCGAATCCAGCAAAGTGCAATTTATTTATAAATGTAGGCTACCTGTGAAACGTTCGTGGACTTTAAACTATATTTACGTGCTATATTGAATTAGTAACAAACATAATTTTATTTAAGATTAAATTATAATTTAATTAGCAATAATCCCGCAAAACACGCAGTCTTTACTGCAAATGTGTGAGTGCACGCATATGCATGCATATAGCACCGCCCTCCTTTCCCACACTGCATATGCGTACACTCGCATGCGCCACCACCTCACATGCACCACAACCACAGTAAAAGACCACCACCACACAATCTACGCACGTTTCGCCCCGACACCGAGGCATCCTCAGGATGTAGACTCTACGATTAGCAATCGTTAAGTTAATAACTTAACGATTGCTAATCGATGCCTCGGTGTCGGGGCGAAACGTGCGTAGATTGTGTGGTGGTGGTCTTTTACTATGGTTGTGGTGCATGTGAGGTGGTGGCGCATGCGAGTGTACGCATATGCAGTGTGGGAAAGGAGGGCGGTGCTATATGCATGCATATGCGTGCACTCACACATTTGCAGTAAAGACTGCGTGTTTTGCGGGATTATTGCTAATTAAATTATAATTTAATCTTATATAATGGATTTCCGCAAAGTAACGCCTGATTCTATTAACTATAATTTTATTTGTATCCGTTTAAGCATCAACAGTCTTCTGTCGACTGCTGAATATACCTATATTGGGGACCTCTCCGTCCATGAATGTTAAGACACCGATATATAACATTAATTTTTGTATACCTTAAAGTCGAAACACCTTAATAAGATTTTGGTATGAAAGTTAAGTTCAAAATATGAAAAATTAAAACGTTGAAACTGTGGTTGAAACCCCACGCGGTGACAGATTTCGATAAAAATCCCGTTTAAGACTGATTCCGACCGAGACAGACAAGGTACGCTTGACCATCGCTTGACCGAAGGTAAGCTTGACAAAATCTCAGATTTTTCAGATAAAGTTAATAATTAATACTACATTGAATGAATGACAGTCATCAAACTACTTTCGGTTTTGTAATACACTAAAATAATGATATACACGTATTTTAGCCTGACCAGAAAAATAAAAACCCTCGCCATAATGCGGAAAATTTCATAAATATTTCTGTATGGACTATACTATGTGTTGACGTATAAAAGATACAGCGGCGACTCCAATGCAGGGTTTACATATTTCTGGTTAGGCTATACCTACATAATGTATTATGTATGAATATTACTAAATATGATACTTGTTAACTAGGACCGCCCCCTCAGATTCCATCTAGAATATTCTTTGAAAATGTTCATTTATTTAGCCATTACCAGAACTGATTATTATTTTAAATAGAAAACTTTGCTTTTAATTAAAATTTGACTTATAATTAAGACTCGCGTCCACCTGGCACTACAGTTTGTGTCCAAAACCGGAAAATTGTGTATTTTCCCTTATTCGCTTTAATTTCACGCAGTGTTGGGCCCGAAAGGAATTACTTCGGAACGGGACCACTGACGAGTTGGGCATTAAAATGTTTTTTTATAGCTAATATAATAAGGCACGGAATGGATGAGTTTGAAAGACCGCGTCTGGTAACTCTGGCCTTTGGCCTTTAAGTGTCAATCTTTGGAGATCAATAGGAATGGATGAATGGATTGAAAGGATTTCGCAATTCGCAGTTTTAAAGATTTTTAGCGTTTTCAATATTTCCCAGGAACACATGCATGTATTCATGCATGAATACATAATAATATTTAGTAATAATATTTATGGACGTTTTTACACCACGTCAATCTGGTCCCGTGGCCTGGTAAGTTCTCGAAGAACTTGTGTTACGGGTACCAGACAGCGGAAATATATTTAATACTTTTATAATATACATATATTTAAGACTTTAATTATAATATGATACACATATACAATACACATCCATGACTCATGAACACAGAAAACTTTTTTGTTCCCTGGCGGAATTCGAACCCGCTACCTCTGGCTTGAGCGCCAACGCGCTAACCACTGAGCCACAGAGGTCGTTGGAGGATAGACTGATGAGACATCCTTTTAAGACCAACGGATTGTGAGTATAGTTGTAGTAGATAATAGGTCTAGCAATGATTACTAGACGCTAGGTGTAACCACAGTGGAACGGGACGGAAGCCAGTCTGCCTGACACAAGCTGGCAATTTGCCTGAGTTTAATTTTTGTGAAAATCAATATCATTTCATTACACGATACAAAATAGAACGCGTGTTTTTAAATTCTCACAAAACAGCGAAGTACACGCTGAAAGTTTAATTACTGTGATAGAAAATCGATTTAATGAATAAATGAGAGAACAACCGCTAACAAGAAGCATGTTTCATTGGCTAAATACACTTCATCATATCGATACGAGATTTTTTCTTCTACGAAAATCGTCCTATACAAAAGTCTAATAAAACTAGAACCTTCGGATTTGAATTGGCTAAAAAGTATCCATTAATAGGGCGTTGAAGTTCCAAAATGTCCGAATAGGAACAATCCAATTGAATTCCAAATAAACAAAAAAAAGTGATTCAGACGCGCGCATTTTTTTCTCCAACTCTCGAAACAGCCGTTTTATTTTGACGAGCTCGCTTGGTGCCAAAACTAATCACATGATCCATGGACGCGTGACTTGTATCTACTAGTTTCCCGCGACTTCGCCCACATTATTTCATAGTCCTATTAGCTGTTTGTTTCAAAATACGGGTCTTTAAATTACTTACAATAGCTATCTTTTAAATTTTCATATTTTAGAGTAAAGTAATTTCGTAAAGACGAAGTTTAAAAAATATTTTGTTAGCGCGTAATATACGATAATAAACCTACTCCGAATTACTTATTATAATGAAACAATTTTTACGGATTTTATCGCGGTTTATTAAGGTTTTTACAAGCCCGACGTTTCGGATACTTTACAGCAACCATGGTCACGGGATGACTGGACCAAACTTTTTAAACTGTAGTTTTGGCTATGCCTTGTCTGTCAAGGCGATATTACAAGTATAGATTTATCCGTGAAAAGTATCTCTACCTCTCACGAAGCATGTCATCAAAATAAATTATGCGATGTAAATTTAAATTCAGATGCTAAAATATGCATAAGAGAAGTTTTGAAATTGCTAGAATAAATTTTATTAATATTACAGCTTTGTTTATGTTGAATAAATTATTTGCCACTTCTGATGACGAAAAGTATATGAAAGGAGTATTATCAATTGAATGTCTTCTAAATGAACACCAATACGGCCGATCCCCGCATATCACAGGCATTTTATTGCAATTGGGACCAAAAAATTATTGAATTTGTAGTATCACAATAATAATATTAAGTAACTGTTAAAACTCACTTTTTTAACACCTAAAAACCATAAATAATGTAATCTTACAACATTTCAGTGTTTTCAAACCGAAATACAAATACTGAAATCTCCAGTATTGACGGATTTTCACACGAACTTGCATTCCCATTCACCCAGAGGGTGAATTTTGTCGGAAAAATGCTTGCGCTTTATCAGTATAATTAAATACCAACCGTATTGGATATGAATAGAGCTGAAAATCTACCGCCCGTTAGAATTGACCCTTGGGAAGGAATTTCATAAAATGCTTTCTTTGTGGTTGTGAGCGTCAGAAAGGAAACTTATTGGCCATTTATGTGTAATTATTATAACCATCGCTTCGTCCACTACTGGTTATAGAAAATAAACGCCACGAAGACCAATTGCCTGCTAATCTCATCCTTGAATCTTTCACTGCACGGAGACAGCATCTAGTGAGGGGCTGACCATCATTTGACCTGAGTGCGACCTCCGCTTCAGAATCAGAGTGAGAATTTAATACAATAGTAAATCTTTTTTTAATAAGCGATAAGACATTGAGATACAATAAAAACATTAAGTGTGTATGTATGTATACTTCGATATAAAACAACGTAACATGTGTCAAATACATTTTCGAGGAAGATAATAACCGCGGGTTTGTTATTGAAAAAATCTTTGGTAAATTTCAAATTATTAACGACTTTTGGAACAGTGCTCAATTTAATATCATAATTTTATAAAGGCCGTTCCACTCAAGTGAGGAAATTAGAAATTTAATGGCACTTCTAAAAATACCTCTCCCCCTAAATGTTTTTTTATTTACTCTAGTTTTATTTAGGGGTTTTATTCCAGAGAATATGCCAACCCCATTATACCCTTAGCTTTTAATCTCAAAGTCTCAAAATCTCAAAAGAGGAAGAGTCACTGCGGGGGCTCAATAACCATCCGACATAAGTGTCTAGCTACCTCTGTAGTTGGTTGTATATATATAGGTTAAAGGTAACCTATTCGGGGCCGTAGGTACTTCGACATTGGGGCCCCGAGGAAATTAATGGTTGTGGGATCTGTGAATCTGAATTTAGGACTAGTGAAGAGTAAATATAATAATTGGAGCACTACTAGGTATTATATACTAGGTATTGGAATCTGCAATCATTGTTAGATTTACTTAAAATTATCACTCAGTCATATTCTTATAGAAATAATGGGGCCCCATGGAGCGCCCAATGGGAAGGACTGGCCTTCATCAGTCATCTTCAACCAATACAAACCTGGATAAGGCCAGCAACAGCTAATCTGTAACTCCCTCTTATATATGCATAGGCCTTTTTCTATGAAAGCCACGACCGATACCCGGTTCCCGCTTCCAATCGACGGGCTACTGCACGAGATCGTTGTAGGTACATCTTCTTTTATCTCTAAACTGTGTCCACTCCAACAACAGTTTTAAAATTTTATTTAGTCTTAAGTTTAATTAGACAAGCCATTGACATGAAAGAGAAATAAACGAAGATAAATCGAGATATGGGTCAATTTTATTTTTAAGGTTCTTTAAAAGTGTTTAAATAAATAGTCACTTGGAAATCTGGTCCAATAATATTTTTGGTTTCTTCATAAAATTGCTGGACGTAAAAAATCCGACGAATAAACGGACATCAAGCTGTGTTTGAAAATAAGAGCAGGACATTGTAATTTGGCTACACCATTTTATCTTAAACAATATATGATCGAATATGCTTGGATAATATAGGTTGGTCCACCGGTGGAAGGGATGCACAGTGCCGTGTTCTCGGCTGCTTGGGTACCACCATCTTCTTCGTTTCTCCCATGAAACAGCTTTATTGTGTTTTGGATGGCAAAACAGTCAGTGTAATTACTGGCACCCAGACTTAACATCTTATGTCTCAGGATAGGTAACACATAAATGAGTTGCCTGGGCTAAAACTAGTTCATTATGTTCATGGGTGACGTCGACCACTTACCATCAGGTGGCAGGTCTGCCAGTTTGTCTATCCAACTAACATAAAAAATCAAATTAAAGGCTGGTTCTAAGGTAAACTTGACCTATTAAGAGCAATTTAAAAAACAGTTTTTCAATGTTAATATAAAATATAGATATCCCACAAACTAGTTTACTAGTGCTTATTGATTAGAAAAATCATATCTCTAACACAGATTTAATGGTGAAATCCTTTGAAACGCTTACAGTCATATCATAGCAGCATCGATCATATAACCTGAATAGAGCGGTAATGTGTGTGTGTATGTTATGTGATTTGTATGTATGTAACCAAATTCCCAAATTTGTGCTGCGACGCTGCGCCGGTTCTGCGTTTGCCGATGTGAGGTACATACAGATCACTGGTTGGTTGAATTGCTCTTAAGTCAGTGATAAATCACTGACCAATTTTATGGCGTACATTACTTACTCTATCCGGTTCGATGTATACAATAAAAAATAAAATAAAAACATTTTACAAAAAATTAAAACCGACTTCAAAAATACTACACTAAAAAGTAATAAAATAACTGTTTCTTGAATTTTTGTGCTTACAGCTTATAATCAAGTTAATTTTCTACTAATGTACAAACTTTGCGTTTACCACGTCATTATAGTTACTTTTGGAGTCGGTGTCGTATTTGTGGCTGTACCCTACCTACCTTTTTTTTCTCTTTAACGCCGGGAAATGCTCTGAGGCATCCCGCGAGGGAGAGCCGTAGAGGTGCCCTGTTTGTTTTCTAGATCCGGGGCACCTCACCAAAGGCGGCATTGGTAGCACTCGCCGGGTTTTAGTGGGTAGAGCTGCGTCTATTTACCAGCTGTCGGGTGCAGCGAGTCCCACATACCCACGTGGGGAGACCCACTCCCCCGCGGGATACCTCAGAGCATTTCCCGGCGCTAAGGAAAAAAAAAAATACTAGCTGTTGCCTGCAGCTTGATCCGATGATTATTCTTCTAATATCAATTAGTCAAAACGTACCAGCACAATGATGAAAGAAAGGAGGATTAGTTTCAAATATCACCTCAAACATAAACCTACAAACATCACCTCTTTATATATCAGTATAGATAAGTGTATTATATTTATAGATAAATAATTTCTTTATTATAACTATTTATAGTGTGTTTATCTTTTATCTGTTCTGACCAATAATCAAAGAGGCGAAACTGAATACCAATTGTATGAAATTTCGTTGGTACATTTTTTATTGCAGTTTTTCCCTGTATACGCAATGAGATAGCGATTTTAGTTGGTGATTGGAGAATTATTGATCCCTCTTAGGCAGTATAGTCATAACAAGAGCGGAATTCGCTGGGTTTGTGAGTAATCGTGACATACAAACATATATGTATGTATATATGAGGAATGTTTTTGTGGATAGGTAATATCAGGTAATATTATGTAATTTTTCTAAAAAAATACGTTTCAGTGACCTATTTGAGTTTAGATTTTTTTGGTTTATAATTTGTATTTGCAGAATATCTTCTAAGGAATTAAGAGACTATCTATTAGAAGCGAATCTCTAAAACCTATGATTATAAATACTTTTAAGCACATAATTCTAATACACTATATTTTAGTCCTCTAAAGACCATAGTTGCAGTAGAGTATCTGATATATTAAAATTAATAAAACGCGAAAACATATAGTATTATTATTATATTCCTCGCGGTTGCACCAACCCTAAAAAAAGAAAACTAATAAATAAGTAATAAAATTATAAAAACTTATTTCTTAAGCATAAACAGTAGACACATTGTAGAGAACAACCGCTACTCTACTGCTCTATCCCGCTCTATCTTATACTAGATAATTATTATTACTGTTGATGTCATTATTTATATAAAAAACAAATTAAATTAAAATAAATGTTTAATAAAATTCTTAAATAAATAATTGCTTATTTTATTTGGAAATTTGGGCGTCAATAATTTAAATTTATTTCAGTATAGTAAAGTAAGGGATTAAAGTATACGGGACCAGTTTAAGCCTCTGAACTTTCTTCGTAGATGAGTCTATATATTAAGTTCTTTAAAATAATAGAAGGAATTTCTCCAATTATCTATAATTATCAATTATATTTATTATATAAAACATTAGTGAAATTACATGTATCTTATTCTGCTCAGAACAAGACAATTTCGTACACGCCATAATAGCGTGAAACTTTTCCCCCCCAATTCGCCAACTTCCAGAAGATGTTATCATAATATTAATTGCGTTGCTCCATAGCTATTAGTGAAATTGTCAATTATGTTGTAACCACTTCGAATTAACAGGGTCAGTAATTTGTTTTATGTATTTTTTAGGGTTCCCTAAGTAAGCTATACTATTTGAAGGCCGATGTAAGTTAACAAAGGTAACAGTTACAGTAAAACTGATATAAATACTTCATCATCAGCCTGTATCCGTCAACTGCTGAAAATAGGCCTCAGTGGCACTCGTACCCAACACGGAGCGGCCACTACACGGAGATCGTCTTCGTACCTGGTGTCCTTGGTCAAATGACCAGGGATGAAATCATCAACCTCTGCGATTGCTAATCCGCCTGCTCAGCGTGGCAATTACGAGCATATCCCTTTAATGGATAACAGATACAAGAAATGGCACCTAGTCCTCGGCCGCTCCACTATTCCTGGCTACGCAACGGTAGCAGCCCAGGCTACGGGTGCTAAGAAATAAGAATCCCGGGCTAAACACGTAATATATCTTTATATATATGTATATAATTCTTCTGTACGTGTGTATGTCACAGAACAGCCGGCCTACTCTTGACACTCGATCCTATCGAAATTTAGGATTGGGATCGAAAAGACGCTACAACTAGCGCACAATTTGACTCGATTACAGTGAAATTTTATGTAACTAATTGAAATCGGGATTTCTCGATCTTGTTCATACATATTTCCATATTTCGTAGTCTTGACAACATTTTGACGTTGACGTATCTACTTCGAAATTGAAATTGGGTTCGAATTTACACAGTTCATTGTTCAACAAAACTTAAGTTTTTAGTGTTCGATAGCGTTGTTTAAAGTGTTTTTTTATTTAAATTATGGCACGATTGGCACTTCTTTTTGGATATATTAGGATAGATCTAAGACAAAGGCGAAATCTAAGAAGAATGGCGCGTTATAAGCCAATAATGCGTTCACCATGAGTGATGTATTGCCTCAGCAAGGAGCTCTGAAGTTGTTCATAGCGATTTGGATTTGTATCTACTATCTAGTATATCTACGCGTTATAAGGTATGTCAATAGAAATATCTATAATCTAACCTCTTCTATAGTTCATCTTTTCTCTTTATTTACGGCCTATGTAGGATACTTATAAAATATATCTCAAATTATTTTATTATTGATTGGTTCTACATTGTTCTTCATATTATGTGATACCTATCTATTAGACTAATCAAAGTGCTAATTATAATAATCTATTTGACTTATTGAGTTACATATATTTGCATTATTTTATGAAAACTTCCAAATAACATCCGTAGGAAGTGCTATTGATGGTACTCATATGGCTATCATACGTCCAGCCCAAAATGAGAGGTTTTATAATAGAAAAGGATTTCACTTAAGAAATGTTTTAATTATAAGTTGACTCTTGGATTCTGTAATTGTATAATTTAGTTTTAATAATGCCTTTTCTTTTATTAGTAATACCTTTAAATTGTATATATTATATTGTTATAATATATAATACAATTAAAACAAATTAATTATATATATTAATAGGTATATTCTTTTAGTAATACCTTTAAATTGGCAAATAACATACACATTATAAAGGAATCTTAAAATGTGTTCATTCCTTTTTAAATTTTGGGGAACTTGTTTATTTACTTGTTAATTCTAAGTAAAAATCATAAGAAAGTGATAATTTGTTTCATACATTAATATTATATTGCAATAATTATATGTTTTAGGAGACTCGGGCTATGGCCAAAGAACTATTATGATTACACCTATTTGGATGCTCCGACTGGCTCACCTGAAGAACACTACACCAAGTTTTATTGCGTGGCACGCAATACAGTAAAGCATACTATTGATGTTCTGAAGAATAGGTGGCGATATCTCCTAGGCCACAGGGTCCTTCACTATAAGAAAGTGATCATTTGTTCCATACATAAATATTATATTGCAATAATTATATGTTTTTAGGAGACTCGGGCTATGCCCAAAGAACTATTATGATGACACCTATTTGGATGCTCCGGCTGGCTCACCTGAAGAACACTACACCAAATTTAATTGTGTGGCATGCTATACAGTAAGCATACTATGGGTGTTCTGAAGAATAGGTGACGATGTCTCCTAGGCCACAGTGTTTTTAATGCTTTCATTAAAATCTTGTTAAACTACTATTTGTTTTTATTTGCCTATCTATATTTTTGGTCATTGATTGATATAATCTATATTACTATCACAGTATTTATAAAAAAAAGTACTAAAATACTTAACAATAAGCCTTTTATTCTCTTTTAACCTAAGGTAGCAATATTTAAATGTAACAGTTTTTATTTCCCTGTCTACATTTTTGGTCATTGATTGATATAATCTATATTACAATCACAGTATTTATAAAAATAAGTACTAAAATACTTAACAATTAGTCTTTTATTATCTTTTAACCCAAGAAAGCAATATTTAAATAAATCACAGTATTTTGTAAACAAATTAAGCCTACGTTTATGAGTAAAATACTTCATTTTTAATAAATAAACACCAAGATGACCAATCACTAAAATACATAACAATAATAATTTGTATGTTGTCTGTCAGAACTTCAGTTATTATTTTGGAAAGCCTTGGCACCAGCATTACTGGTAAATTAAGAAAGATGATGATTTCTATTTTATTTTTTTGTTTACTATATTTTGAGCTATTTTGAAATTTGATGTCTATTCAAAATTGCGCGTAAGCTTTTTTTTATAGCAGCAATACACATTACGCCAGAATGTATAATAATTTATTTTGATTTTAATGCTTTAAAAAAATAAGTTTAGGTTTAATTTAAGGAACTACATTATAATAGATAATAATTCATTATTGGAGACATATTTTAATTTAAAAAAAAACATAAACATCATAATATTATGTTGAATTTTATTTTGTTATTATATTTTATTATAATGGCCACATCGGTCGTCGATTCCAATTTCAATTCAATCGTAAACACGATTTGTTCAAGAGTACCAATATACTCCAGATTGGGACTGGGACTGGATTGAATTCGTATTGTTGTGAGATTGGAACTGCAGTCAAGAGTAGGCCGGCTGCTCCTGAGCGGCTGGACTGATCTTGATGATTTTTGTGTGTGTTCAAGTAAATTCAAGAATGGTTTCGATTCACAAAAAAAATATTTTGTAGGACACGTTGTCCTGTACAAAATATTTTTTCTGTCGGTGCCACTTATTATATAATTTTTAATATAATAAATGCGTTATTTCAGACTTCGATAAAAGGCGAAGAGATGGATTATATCATAATACATCAGTCTGTTTACGGCAGTAAAATAAGGTTATGTGAAAATATCTGCGTTGTAGAACCAGTAAATAATATATGTAAAATGACTTTTAAACATGGCACCAATATAGTACTCGTATGTATAAATAAATTATTCTAATAATCTATAATTATTTCAATTATACCTACAAATTATACTGAATTCATCTATATTACAGTATGCTGTTTCACCTCTGACCCCCTTTCACCACGCGTATGAACTGAACACTAGCATTTATTTACTGTACATAGTAAATGGTGCAACATGTAGAAACTATTTCACCAAAATGTGTTTAAATGTCTTCATCATTATTAACAAATTCTGTCCACCTGGACATAGGCCTCTATTGTGAGCACGAAGACGGATTCACCGCCACTCTCGTCCATATAGGGTTGGTTAATGCCTCTTACAATAAAAACACAATTTTGGCAAATCATCGTTATAGCCCATTATAACCCCAATTACGCACTGCGTCGGTTGTATCCTCACTACATATTCCTATAGTGAGTAAATAGGATTATTCTAGCTATTAAAAATTGGTTTATTCAATGGCCGATGAAAGTGATGATACAGATAAATTAAAAGATTTTTTTTCATTTAGGTATATTTTTCATGTTGGTATTTTTTTTTCTAATAAAATTGAATTATAGGCAAATAGGCAAACGCTATAGGTGAGCTTAGGCAACTCAATCATGCGTTGCCTATCCTAAGTGCCATTAATTATACTCAGTCCTTCTTTCCGAAATGTGGTGCGGTGTGGTGTGGTGGTGGTAGAATTAAGTTCGATGGTAACCGACCCAACATGGTACTGCTCGCGATTTCAGCTGAATTCCAACGAAAGTGACAATATTGTATATAAATAGATTATTTGTTCAATTCGTTGTGTGAAAGCTAATTAAAGCCAAGCCCAATATCACAGCACGGGCTATTTCCAGCCCATCTATTGTTTTTTTTTTTTTTTTTTAATTTATTGAGAGCTGGATTCGAGTCCTTCGCTCTAAACTGTACAATTTTATAACATATTATACTACGACAATTTAATCTACATAACATTAAACAAAATCTTCTACACTTCATATTTTTCCTTTACTATATCTTCTCTATTGACGAACATATAAACTTGAATAAGGGTTTAAAAAAACTTGGATTGGATAATATTTCTTCTGGGCGGCGGGGAACATTTATTTTATATTCTGAGCAAATGTTATTTATATCCGAGGCCAGGATTAATCTATGTAGTTTTAAAGATTCGCATTTAAAAATAATGTGGTTTATGTCAGCGTATGGCTCATTGCATTTAGTACACTTAGGATCTTGAATGATTTTCAATTTGAATAAATGAGAGGGAACCAGACAATGTCCAAATCTCATTCTAGTAATTATGGAGATAAATTTTCTTGATTCACAACTGGTGATGTTATACCAGGGCTTAGTATTAAAGTCTTTTTGAATTTTAGCGTACCATTGTCCTTTATTCTGACTTGTTATAGTCCAATAATCTTTCCAAATTCTATTAATCCCGTCTTTGATAATTGGAAAGTAATCCGAGAAAGGTGTTTTAACAACATCTCTGTGGTCCTCATCATATCCATTTTTTGCAGCTTGATCAGCTCTTTCGTTACCTGATATTCCTCTGTGGGAGGGTACCCAGACTAGCTCAACGTAAACATTTCTTTCATTTAAATTGTACAATAAATTTCTAATCTTAAATATTAAATAATTTGTTTTAAAAGATAATTTACAACTGTCTATAGCTAATAAAGCGCTTTTGCTATCGCAAATAATAATGACATTTCTAATATTGCTACTGG